>OZ038359.1:4573566-5823566 GCA_964035985.1 Panagrolaimus superbus
ATAAAACAATGAGGATTATGAAATGGATAGCGGTTAGTTCCGGAAGTACCCAGTTGGAAAAGTTAAGGGGCTTTAAAGTCGAGATCCAAAAAAAGAATGAATAAAATAATGCAAATTGATGGGGAATAAAAAAATGTGAATGAAAATTAGTGAAAGTGTGAATGCATGAAAAGTAGAATGAATGGAGTAAAAATTTGTATCAAGCTTGGAAGTTATCAAAAAAATGATTATTTTTCACTCATATTATCAACAACTTTGTTGAGGACGGTCGCTTGAAGCTTTTGCTGAAAGTTCATATATTTTGCTGCACCTGAGTGACAAGTTGGCTATTGCTAATAAAATTTTGTTTTCATACGCAGTCTTGTGGGGTAAAACTCATTTAAGACGTAGGGTGAGCGTTCAAATCACCCCTACTTTAAAGATTACTTTGGTAACTTTGAGAACTACCTCCTTTGGAGAAATTAATATTATAGTTTTTCCCACTGTTATATTTGACTCATTTAAGATAGTTTAAACAAAGTTATAAATGAAGAACGGATTAATGATGCGGTAGTTGAGTCTGTTGTTTATAGAAATATCATTCAAGGCCATGACAGATTAATGGTTAGTGCAATCGTTTGCAACTAAACTATAATTGAAAGTTGGGGTCGAGAAAAAAGAAGTCCTTGGCAAGAATGCTAAGATATCGTACAACATTTACAAAATCTGTTATCTTTGTCAATAATAATGGTTAGCATTAGAGTATGGCTGTTTTGAATAAAGTTAGTGCGAATATATTACTGTAGTATACTAGGCAACCTTGGGCCAAAATTGCAAAAACTAAAACTTATTCATCGTTTACTATGCGACGAATAAAAATGTGTTGTTGCTGAAAATCCATCAAATTCTTTTTGGCATAGTATTATTTTTATCCCAAAATTTTAATGACTTGACCCAAAAATATTTCAGTACCCAAAATATTAATTAAATTTACCCAAAAATATTTCAGTACCCAAAATATTAATTAAATTTACCCAAAAATATATAATACCCAAAATATTAATTTAAATCACCCAAAAAACATAAAACGTTTATGTAAATAATAACAAGACATTTAAACAATAAAATAACAAAAAACAGTAAAAAAATTTAATTAATTGTAACATGTAATGCTGGACCACGTTTTCTTGGTCTTCCAGGACGATTGTGCAAATCTAATAATATTTGCATTTTCTGATGATTTCCATTCATCAATCAATTCAGCAGCAGCAAGATCAAAATGATGTTCAAATGCATGATTTGCAAGATTATCAATTTGATTTCTTATATTCTTTCCTTCTTCTTTATTGACATGAAATTCTTAAAATTTCTTATCAACATTCATACACAGATGTGCAAAACAATTTCTTCGTTCAACATCAAGCAAAACTTCATTTATAGCGGCAGTAATTGCTCTTGAGTTATCAGCCACAACTTCTAATGGAATCCATTCTTCATCATCATCACCAAGTTGAAAAGGTTTCAGAAATTCAAATATCCATTTAAATACTTGAGCAGTTTCAGAGCTAACTATCGCTACGCCTAAAACGTTTTTCCTCAAAAAATTATATTAACAACAAAAAAAACAAAAACATACCAGTTGGATGAACATGTCGATTTAGACGATTGCTTTCATTTGATTTGTTAAGCCAGATTTTCGTTCTCGAGTTCCATGATTATGATCACATTCTGTTTCAAAAATAAGATACTTTAAACCATCAGATACATTTGCTTTCCATTTATAACAGCAAGATGATTCTTTACAATCAAAGTAGAGATGCCCATCATTTTGATCATGACTGAAATTGATATTTAAAAAAATAAAAAAGTATAAAAAAGAAATTGTACTTACAGTTTTAAACTAGCCATCTTTGCTTTTTGAAGAACATCTTCGAGAGAATCAAGTTCTTCCACATAAACATATTTGGTATATTTGCCGCGTTTTTTCTTTGCTGCAGGTTCAGCAACAACTTCTTCATCTTCAGATGATGAACTTTCTTCGGAATTTCCCAAATCAATGTGAACAAATTCCATGATTTAAAAATTGATGACAACAAATAAATAAAGAATAAAAAAATAAAAAATAAATTTCATTTTAAAAAAATTTTATTAACACCTTTTATGTCTTTTTTGGGTCATTTAAATTAACATTTTATAACATTTTGGGTATTATATATTTTTGGGTAAATTTAATTAATATTTTGGGTACTGAAATATTTTTGGGTAAATTTAATTAATATTTTGGGTACTGAAATATTTTTGGGTAAATTTAATTAATATTTTGGGTACTGAAATATTTTTGGGTCAAGTCATTAAAATTTTGGGATAAAATTAATATTTTCCCATTCTTTTTGCTACAACTCGCCGGAATCGCTATAGTAGAATTTGGAAATAAAAATGAAAAACTGCGTTTTTTGATCGGCTCAAACTCCTTTTGTTACAAATAGTCACACAAATTTAACATTAAGTAACAATAAACTAAAGATTATGAAAAATCCAGTAAAGCATGAAGACAATGAAATTGATGCTATTAGTTGAATTGCAAATTCTCAAGAAAAAGTTTCAACAAGTTATAATAAAAAACATTTAAACAGCATATAGTAAAAAATTTACTTCACAAAATATTGTAAATTAATAATTTGTAACCTGTTGGTGGAGGTGGACGCAGTGGAAGAACTGATAAACATGCAGGTCGTATACACCGACAATCGTGACGCGTTGAAGAAGTAAAATTTACCCCGTAAAATGCAACGCCAAAATTTAATTATGGATTATAAAGTATTTGTAAATTCAATATTTTGTGTGTAAATTAAGTGTAAAAATATAGTTATCAATAATATTAAATTTTTCGTTAGAGTGTTCAGTATGCGGCCCGGAGGGCCGCCCTTTGGCCTAGTGCTTTATTAATTGCATTCAAAATTTTGCTGCAAGTTTCTTTTTGTGAAAAAATGATCATAAAATCATTGTTGGCTGTTCCATCAATAACACAAAGAGCATTCTAAAAAATATTATTATCACAACAATTGATAAAAAATAAGGAATTCCTCGAAAAATGATGCTTAATTTGATATAAGATAAATAAATAAACACTTACCTCTTTTTGGATAAAAATTTGATCAAATGTTGAATTCAATTCTTGTATACCTAAAATAGTTCAGTATTATCATATTTTTTAAATATCGTTAAACTTTGCCTACCTTTTTCAGCAGTATTTGTTCGTAAAATTAAAAATTTATCAGCGATATTAATTTCGATTTTACAAATACCAAAATATCGAATCTTTTTGAATTTATCAAATGCTATCAATGTTGTCTCTTTTTTTGGATTCTAAAAAATTAATTTTAAAAAAATTAAGAAAAAGCAACATTTTTTTACCTGAATATTCGGTGATGACATTTCCGCAAAAAAAAATATTATTTTTTGTCACAGCTGAAATTTTGAAAAAGTAATAATATTTTTTTAAACGTTTTTCTGGTCTATAAAATTTAGCAGTCAAATCAGTTTTAACCAAATATGAGAACCTCTTGAAAAACTTTTTTTTTAGCACCAATTATTTAAATCATAAATCAATCTATTTATATCGGGATAAAAACCTTTAAGGGTTTTTGAAAAATGTATTTGACAAAAAAAAATGGATGCTGTTGTTATTTAAACAAGTTATTTGCCAAAAATTTTATTTTTATTGTTCGTTTTATTTTTGGTTCCTTACGGGTACACTTTTTCAAAAAGCCAAAATGAATAAAAGAGAGGGTTGTTTTATTATTACTTTTTTTTGGTTATCCCTCGGCTAAAAAACAGTTGAAAAATGCCCTTGTTACATATTCCCACTGAATCACTTTTAAAAAGTGTAAAAACAAAATAATTTATTTAAATCTTTTCAGTTTTGCATTTTATTTATTGAAAAAATTGTTAATGGCAGCAACTTATGCTTGCTACGGATATTTTTTGAATTTTTTATAAATATTTTGTAAAATCTCTAGATTCCCCTTTACATATCATCTTCGTATTGTCTTTAATTTTCTTTTAATAAACGATGATGAAATATTTCACATTGTTTTCCCACTTTCCATTAAATTTGGCGGAACCAATAAAGAAGGAGTCATTCTTCAATCATATTTTTGTTTGAAGAATGTCTTCCTCGTTTTTTTTCTTCTGCAACAAAAGGTTTAAGAAAGAAATTAAAATTGATTGACAATTAATTTGCCGTAGATTTTAAAATAATTTTTTTCACTAAGTGCAGTTGAAGATCGACAGATCAAATTTCAAGCGGGATTTATACAGATTTAATTCTGATGCTTATTGAATCAAAAATTAGTAATAAACTATTTATTACTGTTGACCATTGTGTTTCATGATTATTTTTTTATCTTTTATTTTTGATTACAAAATCAGCAAACAATTAATATTTTTTGTATTTCTAAATTGATTTTTTTTTTTTACAGTTGAAGTGAATTTGCAAAAGCTTTAAAGGGAGTGTCGGAGATAGTTAAAAACTTTTTACGACCGTTTTCCGTCATTCCAAGTGATGGGGAATGCATTTGTTGCGTGCGGGCGGACAAACTTTTTCATTCCCCATCACTTGGAACGACGGAAAACGTTCATAAAAAGTTTTTCACTATCTCCGACACTCCCTTTAAAAATAAAAGAATTATATTTTTATATTTTGGTATTTTTAAATTTGAAAAACATATTAACAAAAAATGTACAAAATGCAAAAGTACTTCACAAAAATTAAGAAGTATTAAAAATTTTCCAGACTTTAATTGATCCATCCCGTCCAGATGAAGTGAGATAATCATTTCCAATAAGGCTAATATCAGTAATACCATCACGATGTTGTTCACCAACTTGTACAAGCTTTTGATAATTTTTATCCGAAAAAATTTGTGAAGATTCTGGTCCCTTTTTGGGAACATTTTCATGAATCAGAATGCTACCATTTAATCGATCAACACGTCGATAAACAATTGAAGAATGATCTGGTGATGGAAAGAATGTTGTTGGAGAACTGGTGCATTGACGACTTAAAAGTGGTGGAATAAGATATGGTCGTTGTGGACCCGAAAGATAATTGCATCGCTGTGGTTGTGTTAAAGACCAAAATCGAAGAGAACCTTGTGAATCACCAGTAAAGAAGCCATCATGGGAAGGAGATTGTACGAATGCACTGGTTTGATGTTCTTGCTAAAAATAAAAAAGATATACAGTATACTTAAAACAAAACTTCTTCAATGACTATTATCTTTAATAATTTATTATCCAAATTATCTCAACAGTTTTAATCCGTATTAACAAAAAACACTTACAGTATACTTCAAGTCATCATCATTTCCTCGTAAAAATGCATTTTCAATTCCTGTCGATGTTCCAGGCCATAGCAAATGACTTCGCGAAATTTCACCTGCATCAAGTTGCCAAATCGACATTTCACCTTCTCTTGAAAATCCAGTAACTAATTTTGTACATTCTGCTCCAGAAGTTAATAGCGGCCATGAATTTAATACAAGCCCTTTCTTACATGGATGTTCCCATGAATTAATTTCTAACGCCAAAAATCTTAAATCATATAAAACAATATTCTTTGTTCCAGCTGTCGAAGAAGTTAATGCCATCCAATGTTGATTCATTGGATCAATTGTAAATGATGTAATATATCCATAATTATTTCGAGCACGACGATGAAAGATATCATCAAATTTGTAGATTGGACTTTTTGATGCTGAAGCTCTGAAAATATGCGTATTTGGGTTACTGTGCTATTCCAACATTGATAATATACGATAATTAAAAAACATGTGTCGAACAAACCTTTTATCATAACAATAAATTGAACTTTGAGCGGTTAAGCCATAGATAAGATGATCAACTGAATAAAGCTTTGTAAATCCGCCATCAATAATTGGATCAACAGTAATATTATTGCTTAAAAATTTGTTTTCTTCAATATCAAAGATTGATAAAATTCCATTTTCAGAACCAGATAAAAGATGATTTGGGTTATCAGTCATAAATTGGAGGCAATTTATTTCACGTGCTAAAATGGATTACAGTAATTTTTCCTGATATAATTATATTATTGTACAACTTACGATGTGGAATTGTTTGAGTTGATGTAACAGCAGAAGGTTGCTTATTTGGAATTTGTGAAATTGTCCATATTTTTACAGATCGATCAAGACTAGCTGACGCAAATGTTTGTTGATTTGAATGTACAGAAAGTTTTGTAACTTTTTCAGAATGTTCATGAAGATGTGCAACAACACGAATTTCAGGTTTACTGTAATTTATTGGAGCATCTAAAAAATTATTTTTACAAAAAGCTTTTGAAATGTGATTTACTTACTTGAAACTGCCCCAAATTGTAATGCTCCTGCAGTAATCTTATCTCGAAGTTTATTTACTCTTTTTTGTTTCAAATATCTTTCTCGTTTATGTATTAGTAACTCTTCAAGAATGTATCGAGATGTTAAACAATGTACTAAAATAATTAATTGCAGGGATTAAAAAATTAAGAAACACAAATAAAAACTTACCAGAATCATTAAAAATTATTGAATTACTTTTAGATTTACGCTTTGATTGAGAATTTAACATTTCATTTTCAGAAAAATCATTTTCACTTCTCCAAATCGATGCACCTTTAGAATCTCCACGATGAATGCCATGTTCAAGATCAAAAATTTTCAGAATTCTATCATCAATATCAGTAAGAATACTATTAAGAACTTTCGATTTTGATGTAGGCCTGAAAAAAAAGCGAACGATACCAAATTTATTACCGTAATCTTCAATGCAATTTTTCTACCTTTTAATAATAATCTTTTTCTCCAAAATTGGTTGAAATGCAATAATCTTTTCTTCCAAAATTCCTTCTTCACCTTCATTTGCAAAATTTGCCAATTTTCTTACAATATTATCCACGGTTGATTTTGATGAAATTTTTAATAGTTTTGTTGGGGCTATTTGAGGTTCTTTTTCAACGAAAGCCGCAGCATTTCTTCCACCACCAAGTTTATCCAAAGTTTGATTAACTTGAAGCTTTCGAATAAGTTCATTTGGATATTCATATGAATATACGAGATCCCAGGCAGCTCTTGGAATTGGTTCAACAAGACATTCATGAATTGCCGCTTTATCACTTAATCGAATCAAATTTTCTCGTAAAAATGGTTTTACATTTGGCATTAATCGACAAAGAATATCAGCAAATGGAAAAATTTCATCAAGAATTTTCAGAATATCAACAGTTGCAATTCGAAGCCAGACATTCTAAAAATTTTAAAGGTTACATTATGCAAATTTATGAAAAATTTGTGCAACATCAAAAACAACATTCGGCACTTCTTCAGTTTAACGCCCCTCTCCAAAAATTTGCATGAAAATGTGTTCATTCTTCATGCAAATATCAACGACTCGAAAACGTATAAAAGAACGAGACGTCCAACAATTCAAGCTTTTTCTTAACTTGTGCTTTCTTCATGGTTGGTTGTGTATTATTTCTTCTACAAAATTTTTCAAGTTTTGTTAAACTGAAGAAGTACCTTTCACTGTGCTTTTGTTAACAATTGATATATTTTTAGTGACAGGTTTTGGCGTTTAAAAAATACTCTTTGCCGCTTTCTCTATTTTGTCGACCAGTGGAACGTGTGTTTTCTGTTTTAATCGTGTTTTTTTACTGTGCTGTTGTTAACAATTGATATATTTTTAGTGGTAAAATGAATCGACTCTTTAGTAAGCTTCATATTAGTTCTTTACTTCAATCAAATGCTATGTAAGTTTTGTTATATGCTTTTTGTTTGCTTTCAAAAAGTTTTTATTTAAGTTACTCTCGTGGCTTTGCTTCTGCAACTTTAATAACACAAAGAAAAACCAAATTACCCAAGCCAACTCCAAATGCATATGCTTTGTTTATTAAATCTCAAAAAGGGACTTCTCCATTTCCAAAATTTGTCGATATCGCAAAGTATTGGAAAACAACTTCGGATGAAGAAAAGAAGGTAATGGCATTTAAACGTTTGGATTAATTTGCTTTTTTTTGTTGTAGAAATTCACAGAAGAAGCTGTAAAATTAAGAGAGGATGCGATCGCTCAATTTGAAAAGCTTCCAGAGAAAGAACAACAAAAACAATTTGATGAAGTTGCAAAATCTCGTGCTGACCGTAAATTCCGAACCAAATTACCCAAGCCAACTCCAAATTCATTTGCTTTGTTTATTAAATCTCAAAAAGGGATTTCTCCATTTCCAAAACTTGTCGATATCGCCAAGAAATGGAAAACAACTTCGGATGAAGAAAAGAAGGTAATGGTGTTGCATTTAAAGTTTTGGATTAATTTGTTTTTTTTGTAGAAATTCAAAGATGAAGCTGTAAAATTAAGAGAGGATACGATCGCTCAATTTGAAAAGCTCACAGAGGAAGAACAACAAGAACAATTTGACGAAGTTAATCGTCGTCGTGCATGCCGTAAATTCCTTACAGAAACGAAATGTCCTAAACGTCCATTGAATGCTTTTATCCTTTATTATCAAGAAAAATATCCTGCTACTTCCAAACAAGATATTATTGAGAGTGCTAAGAAAGCTGGTGAAGCATTTAAGAACTTGTCCGAAGACGAAAAGAAGCCGTATTTTGATAAATCCAAACAACAATTTGAAGCATATAAATCTGATTATGAAAAATGGTACAAAGTTCATGGTGAAGATTATAAAAAATTTTAAAAAAGTATATGTTAAACCCAAAAAAGTTGCAACTATTTGATAATTTAGTCTCCTTTTCCCCTTTCTCTTTGTACAAGGGTTGGCATTATATCTATAGTGTCTTCTCTTCTTCCCCCAAAATATTATTAAATACTCGATTGACCGCTCATTCGACGTCATTCTGGGTTTTCGTTTCTGTTTATTCCCTTATTTTTATTTATTTGTAATGTTTAATAAAGCTCTTGATTCTTAACAATCTTATGTCTTCTCATCAATATGAACACATATTTACTGAACCCATACACTCATACCTTTAACTAACTAAATCAATTCGAGGAAAGAAATCAATGGGATTAATGAACCGTTTAAAGAAGCGTAGAACTGGGCGTGAAGCTACACCCAAAACGCAAGAAGACAACGAAAGTTGCTGCTCCTCCTCGTCGTGAGACAAAGAAATATCAACGTTGGATTTTGCTTCCCAATTCATTCATTTTTGTATTATTTGTTAATAATAGCAAATTGTTGCAGAATTTGTCCAACATCAAAAACAACCTTGTAACAATTCACACACATATTATATCAAAGAAACAACTTACAGGATGTACAATAAATGGCACAAATTCTTTACATAATTCCCATACAGTAGCTTTTTCCAATCTTTGTTCACTACATAACACATAAATACACCGTAGCGATTCCAAAACAACAAATTCTTCATTATGTTGTAAGCCTTGTTGTAATAAAGGAAAAAAGAATCCACTGTTATCACTTTTTGAACTTTTTCTTGCAGCAATTGAAGAATTTTTAAAAAATGATGTAATTAATCTCCAATCTTTTTTATTATTCAATACCGTAATCATATGCATCAAAACAACATTTATCTTTGCTAAAAGAAGTACGATTATCTTTGCAAAAAATAGTATGAAAAACTCACTTCCAACAAGTTCAAAAAATCTTCCAAGTTTATCCAAATTTTCTGCTTCCATCACCGTTTGTCGAACTGCATTATTATCTTGTGTTATCAACTGTTGATAAAATTCCGAAATTGTTTGATTTAATGAATTTCGTTCAATATTCGGTAGCTTTGCTGCAGGAGTTTGATTCGTTTTAATTGCAGTTGCTTGCTTTTCATTTTTAACATTTTGTTCAACTCCACTTCCAATTACCCCACCTTCATCCGTTGCATGCTTTATTCCTTCATCTAAGAACTTTAAAGCTGTTAAAGCTAAAATTCCAAGATTTGATGCAATTGCCATTTTTGTCATTGGTGAAGTTGCCGAATTACTAATTAATTCCTTCTAAAATTGTCAAAAAGTAAAAGTACAATAATCCATGTGTAAAAAAATTTATCTTACCATTTTAGGAAAAATATAATCAACAAATAATCGACTTTCTTCTACAGGTATATGTTTGAAATTTGAAATAATTTCTGTTAGAACATGTACAGCTTCAGTTTGAACTTGAACAAATGGATCTGATAATAATCTAACCTAAAACCAGTCATTTTTATGTCTTCAATAATTAGATAAATTATAAAAGCTTACCAAATACGGTACAATTCTTTCAGCAATTAAAGCTTCGGTTGTAATTTTTGATAATTCTTTTAACAAAGAAATTGCATCCATTTTAGCAATAATTGTTCGACATGCTCGAATATTTGATGTAATTAAAGTTATCAAAAGAATAACAGAATTTTGGTTATCTTTTTCAATTTCTTGCATGAATCTTTGACGTTCAACATATAATCTAAAAAAGGTTTTATTAAAATATAATACAGTATCCATGGGTTTTAAAAATGAAAATTTTCAACATGTTACAATTACATGTTTAAAAGAGGGAAACAAAATAAGATAGGATTACTTTGTTATCACATTATCAGGTAAATCAGGTACAACATGTTCATCCGAATGTTCACCTCCATGACTTAGTGAAGCTTTAACTCTAAATTCTCCCATATATTGATACAAGAATGATTCAAAAATTGGCGGAAAAAGTTCATGATTTTGAAATGGTTTACTCTAAAAAACACACGACATTTATATCTTCCAAGATTCAAAAAGTTCTCAAAACCTGATAATACAATTCTTTCCTTGCAGTTGGATCTTTTTCGAGCATTACTTTAATCAATTTTTGAAATTCTTCTGGAATTGTTGAATCACAATTTGTAACAATTGAATCAATATATTCTCTTGCAGTATCATCATCCATAGAACAATAATCAATTAATTTTGCAAAATTAAAAGCATATCTACGTCCATCAGTAAAAAGTTCTAACAGCACACATCCAACAGAAAATATATCCATTTCTTCTTTTCGATTTTTTGTTAAATCGTGGAAATATACAGGAAGTTCAGTATTAAAATTATCATAATCTTTTGAAAGTTTAAATCTTTCTGGTGCAACATTACACATATTTTGTCGACTTGCATTGAAAAAGAATGTGAAAGATGATGGAGTATCCTAAAACAGTCAGAGATTTGATGTATCACAAAAACAAACAAAAATCATACACAAGGAATATAAGTTGGTTTAAAACTTGCAAAATCCGTTAAATATACCCAATTTGAAGAAGAAATTAGAATATTATGAGATTTAATATCACCATGTACAACATCAACTCTTTTACATTGTTCCAAAGCTTTTAACAATTGAAATGCAATCCAACGTTTTTCAACATCAATTAAAAATGGTCGAATGCTAAGTCTTTCATACAGAGTATCTTTGTGAAATGGACGGCATAATATTGCAACTTTATCATTCATCTAAAATTGTATTGCAATCAAATGATACGGTATTATACAACTTACAAAAATCTTTGTAAATCCTAAACAATTGGTATAATTTGAATTTGATATTTTTTTTCGTATTTTTCGGATTTCACGAATAAATTTATCTGAAATAAATGTATCCGGAAATACAAAAACTTTTGCAACCATTGGACCATCATAATGTTCAACTTTTGCAACTTTCATAAAACGAGTATTTCCCAAACTAAAACGCTATGTAATGTGTCTTCTTTAATTCACAAAACAAAAGCTTACTTTTGGGAATATTTGACTTCTTGAACATCTTGAAAATAAAATTCTAAGGGAGGAATTACACGAGGTATTGGAGCTGTTTGAACATTACCCATAATAAAGGAATTAATTAAAGAGATTCAAAATGTATATACAAAAGAGTAACCGTAATCTGAAAAGTATAATCTAAAATGACCTGATAATCGACAATAATCCCGAAAGAATACGGTAGAATAACAGCGAAAGCCCTAATCTAGACACTGGTTAACTTTAAAATATTTTTAAGTTTTGCAAATTAAATAAAATCTATCAAAATTATAGTAATAATTATTCCACGTTTAATTATACGAACATATCACATAAAACAACAACGAAACCTATGAAGAAAGGCTAAAGTTTTTTTTGTGGCCCACAAATTGTGGGCACTTTTCTCGTTTACGCCCCCTCCCTTCAATTTTTCATTTTTTCATTCACAAATTTGCATAAAATTAGTGACTATTGTTTGCGATTTTAAAAGGGTTTGCTAGTGGGTTCAATGAGCGGTTGCTTTTGTAAATGAATATTTGAAGAGGGGCGTAAACGAGAAAAGTACCAAATAATTCTATAAGATTATCAAATGATGGAGAGAGAGAAGAAACAAAGTGATGTATTAACGCTAACAGAAACGTAGCGATGCAACCGATAAAATGATAGTTACATAGCTAAGAAGCAATATAAAAATTGGTAAATAATACAATAAAATACAGTTTTAACTGTATTTACAATTTATTCGATCACAAATGTACATTTAAATATAATATATCATATTATGATGCATCATGTTCATCATCAAAATTTCCAAAAAAAAAAAATTTCAATATTATCCATGCATTGGCAAAATGTCGTCAATCTGCCAAACAGAGGAAAAGCACTTTTTTTCGTTGATGAAAAAACGTGATCGATCATGGATTATTTTCTGGTGCTCAAACACCGAATCTTTACCAAAAAAATTGTTTCTCTTGTATTTACATGTATTTTTTCCCTTATCACCCCATCATTCTCCAAAAGAACTCCATTTGCTTTACCCCTCTCTCCTTTTATTGTTTCTTTTCTTTCTTTTTTTTGCAAATCGTTTTAACTTTTTCGTTGAAACTTTTTCTTCTTTCTAGCTGCTGCTTTTAACGTGATCCCTTTCCCTTTTTTTGCAGGCTATTTTTTGTTTACATTTTCAAAAAAACTGCAATGAATAATATTATAATGTTTGCTGTTTTTTAGAAAGAGGAAAAAAATATAGAACATTCATATCAGGAATTATGCAATAGTCAAAAAAACTGCTTTTTGACGGTCAAAAACACTAAATGGACGTCGGTTAAGAAAATAACAAACAACATAAACATTGTTTGATTCATCTTAAATTTTTATTGACTTTTAAAATTTTTTCATTTTTTTATTTTTGTTGAAAATCATTTTTATAAAATGGTTGAAGCTTTGGAAAAAGCAAAAAATATTATTCGACAAGAATTGGATGCGATCTTGAAGACTGCTGTTCAACAGTATCATGAAGAAGATAAGCTGTTTGAGTAAGTTTTATATTTTGTATGGGTAGTATACACATCAAAATCCCTCTTAATGCTGTTTTATGAGTTATTGTAACTAATAATTTTCATTTTAGTGATACCGTTCAAGCAATTTGTAACGTTATTGAAGCCGTTTTTATCCATGGATTGAAGGATGCCTTTTTCTTGAAAGGCTCTCGATTTAGCAAATATCCAGAACCAGTAAGTTTATATCATTCATTGCTGTGAATATATCAGTTTAATTGCAGAACTTTTGGCCATTTGTATCAAAGTTTACTCATCGAAGCATAAAGAATCAAATTGGAGATCTTAAACAAATAAAAAGTGAAATAGGAAAAGCAAGGGTTAGCTTTTCTTTTGTAATATTGACGACAAATTTTTATACTTTTATTTAGGCATGGATTAGAATTGTTTTGAATGAAGGTCAACTTGAACATTACATAAATCTTTTATCAAAAGATGCCAAACAACTCAATAACTTTTATCTCAAAAATGCATTTCTTCATGATGCAGAACGACTTGAAGCTTTGATGGGATATTTGGGAGCCTTAACGAAGCTGCCATTAAATGCACCTATAAATTCTAGTTTTCTTAACACCTGGACTCCTTCGCCGCTTATCCTTTCTGGGTTAATATCTGGTAAACATCAAAGAGTGACACATTTGGCGTCATCAAAACGACGAAATGCATCATCAAATAGTCTTGGACAAGATGATGCAGCAGAAGAAGCTTTATCTGCTTTGGAATTGCTTGATGAATCATCAACTTCTGAAAGCCCATTATCACCATTTCGAAAAAATTTAGTGGAAGACGATGATGCAAGTTCTGTATATTCCCATGGATCAATGATTGATACAGGATTGGCAGCTCCGACAAATCTTAAACCAACATATTCGCCATTTTTATCTTCAACTCCAGAAAATCGAACACTAGATGAAATGACAAAAATTAAATTTCGACTACCCGAAGAAGAATCACCAACAGAGGTCCTCGTTAATCGAAGAAAAACAACTCGTGTTAGACGATTATCTAAAGGTAGTGGATCTGATGAAAATTCTTCTCGACGGGGTTCTTTAACGCATATCAATCCACCTGAAATTATTCCAATGTCAAGTTCACTACCAACTGGTTGTGGATTACTGTCACTGAATGAAATGAAAGCAATGTTAAAAAAGAATGTATGTTTGTTAAGCTTTTAGATACTGTAATCCTTATATAGGTTTATATATCAATTTCTTTAGCAATCATCGGCAGAAATAACAAATACAAATTCGCCTCCACATTTATCTGATACTGAAGATGCAGATGGTGGTCCAGTATTTTCAATTCAAGGATCAGAAGATCATCCATCTGATAATGTTTCACATGCCCAGACTGAACCGATAACGATATTTGGAAGTTTCGATGATGCTGATCTTTCTGAAAGAAGTAATAATAAACCAATGGTTTTTGGCACATCACTTCATGATGAGCTTATGGCGGCAACAAGACATCAAGACGAAAGTTCAAGCTCTGTCTTTCCTGGAACAAGTCCTAGCAGTGGTCCGTCTTCATCTATTGGAAATAGTTTAGCAAATAAAGGATGGTCAATTGCATCAAGGAAAGATTCGTTAGCATCAACTATTTCATCTCCTGGGTATGATACTATTCATTGTACATTTGATAATGCATTGAAAAGTGTTTTGAAGGTAAAAATTGTTGATAAATATACTGTACTTTTATTCACATATTTTTAGGATGATTATTATGGGTCATCGGAAAGTATTTCTTCGCCAACACTGTATGAAGATTCTCAAACACTTCTTAATCGTCAACTTTCTGAAATACCTGAAAATGTTCTTCAAAAAGCTGATGAAATTGTTGAATCTAAACTGGTATTAATCAAAGAAGATAAGAATGAACCTGTTATTATTGAAGCTGAAAGCTTAATGGATACTGATGAATATGGAATTAGTCGTAATTTGCTTCTTACTTTTACTGAAGTTCCAATAGAAAGAGGCTTAGCAGATCAGGATTATCGTTGTCCATCATGTCGAAAATCAATTGGTGGTCCGTTTGGAAAGTTTTTGTGAGTTTTTATATGTGAATTTTATCAAGTACATAACTAGATTACTTTTAGTTTATGCTCATTAGATGCTAGATATTACTGTAATGATTGTTGGAAAAAAGGTGATGAAAGTATTATTCCGGCAAGAGTTGTTCTAAATTGGGATTGTAAAAGAAGACCTATTTCTAAAGCATCAAAAGCTTTTCTTCGAGCTAATGCTGATCGTCCTTTGATTAGAGTTGATCAAATTAATCCACAAATTTATACGCATTCAAAACAATTGGCTAAGATTTTGGTAATTTTTTTTTGGTTTATTTTGTGTGTTAATATTTGTTTTTAGAAACTTCGTGAAAAGCTAAGTCTTGTTGTTGTTTATCTTCTTTCATGTAAACAATCAGTTGCTGAAGATCTCAAACAAAGAATTTGGCCTCAAGATTATTTTTACAATAATATTCATTTGTACAGTGTTACGGATCTACAAAATGCAATAACTGGGGTACTTGAACGTCGTTTAAATAATATTATCAAATTTGCCATTACTCATATTGAATCGTGTAATTTATGTCTTCAAAAAGGTTTCATATGTGAAATTTGTTCTGCCAAGAAGATTATTTATCCTTTTCAAACAGATATTGCTGATAGAGTAAGTTTTATGACTTTGGATTATGAGATGTAGAATGACATCGATTACGGTAGTTTTTATGTGAACAAAAGCCAACGACGTAGTTTTTTTTATTATTTTTAAAAATTATTTTTAACCAACGTCATTCAATTTTTATCCCCCCTTTTTTAGTGCAATGAATGTGGAGCTGTTTATCACATTAAATGTTTTAAAAATGTTGATTGTCCGAAATGCATTCGTCGCTCTAAATACAACGCAAATCGATCCGCTGAACTTCCATTGGAATGATTTATTATTTTTTAACACTTTTTTATAAAAATTCTTTTTTTTAAATGTTAAGTTTTTTATTGTTTTTATTTTTTCTTGAATTATCACAAATTGTATATACGAGGTTTTTAAAAAATGGGTTTATTTTTGTACTTAATTTTTGTCTTTTATATGAAAGATATTTGATATAAAGTTTTATTAGATTTTTAAATTCTTTGCTTGACGTCGACACTCCCTTTAACTAAAAATCCGGCCCTTTTTTTATCTTTGACTTTTAAACAATTATTTAAGAATGTATTTATTTATTTTGAATACTGTAAAGGATTTAAAAATAATTATTTAACAAAATTCAAACATTTTTGAACAAAATGTTATCAGAAAAATTTTAAGCCAAAATATATTTTTTGTAATAGAGAAATGGAGCAAAGAGAGAAAATAGGGAGGGAACAATACTGACTGCCATTGTTTTGGATTTTTAAAAGATATGCGAAGCTGCATTTCCTAAAAATGTTATTAAATGCTTGTTTGAAAACATTTTTAAATTTCTTACTTTTACTTTCCGAAGCTTCAACAGACGCTGCAAAAACAGAAGCTCGATAATTTTTGCTAAAACATTTATGAAAAAAATCAATTACAACATTTCGATAACTTTTTACAAAAATAATTGTCATGGTTGAATTTGTTGCAGGAATCCAGGAAAGTAAAAGTGAAACACAAATTCCAACTCCTGGATTACTGGCACGCAAAAATACCATTGTTAAAGTAATTCCAATTGGTAAAAAGCAAACTATCAAAGGTACGGTAGCCTAAAAATCTTATTGTAATAGCGCTACTAAATTTACAATAATTTTTTTGCATTGCCAAAACTCAAAAACTACAATAATATAATATTGCAGAAACTTACTTGAACGATTAAAATTCTTGTCATTTGTTGATGAATATCATGAGTTTGAACGGACATATGTGATTCCATAATTTTTAAATGCTTCCAAACTTTATAATTTGACCAAATTATAATAGCATAAGAAATAAAAATCAAAAAATAGCAATACAAAAAGAGACCACATAATGGCCATTCTCGAATATCAGCGGTAATGAAACTTGGAATTTCTTGATAATAATAAATATCCGATTCAAGCATCTTTTGTTTTTCAGTGAATATTGGTTCATGGGGCCAAAACGTGTAGAGGGAATAACAAACATGAATAATTGGGGGAATTATTGCCGTTAATAATAACATAATATATTGCTTCCCAGAAAGTGTTATTCTTTTTACAATCATTAAATATCGATACACAAATTGCACCGGAAGGGTTGTAACACAAAAATACAATGCAAAAATCCATGAACAAATTAAAAAATTATTATAGGGTGTTGAAATATGTCCAAAGGTGTTTGTCATGACAAGAAAAAAGTTGCCATCTTTGTATTCTGTTTGCTAAAACTTTTTTGATAATTATTATCCCTGTAAGACAAAGTTAAAGAACTTGCCGTTCTTGTTACAGTATTTGCACAATTATAAATAATATCCACAATACAATTTAAAAGTAATATTCTTCGGTATTGTTTTAATCGGTCACTAGATTTAAAAAGAATTAAATACAGTAATAAAGTGTTAAGAATTAGGCCAACAATTGACAAAGTGCCATCACTAATTTCAAGGATACGTCGTAAATCAATAAATGGTTGCTTTTTATCAGGTATCACTTCCATTTTATCCAAAATAATATTTATCTTAAAAATTTTTTTCACTTTTTTATATAAATTCTGGCACTTCGTTTTTTTCGGCTTAAAACTTCTTTTGTTTTGTTATTTTTTTAAGCTGAATAATTCAATAGAATAAAAAATAGTATTGCCTTTTATAATGACTAAAATAAACATAAAAGAGTAAAAAAGTATTTTAAATAAACACAAAACATTTAATCTCTTATTTTTGTGAAATTCATGTATAGGTATTACCTTTGGAGACTACATTATTCCAAAAGGTTATGTAAACTTGTAGACTTTTAATTCTCAAAATAAAAAAATGATAAGATTTTGAATTAAAATGAATGCAATTTTGTTCGTTGTTAGCAGATACCTAAATGGGATTAAGCTTCGACTGGGCACGTTAAATCTCATAAAATTAAATGAATAATGCAATTTCAAAAGATAAAAAATTTTTGCTCTTTATTGTGTTAAAAAAATTAATTAAATTTTATTATTATTTTAATTAAATTCAGTTATTACAATTTTTTGTAGCTATTTTCAAACATATTTTGCTAATAGAGTAAGTTTTTTTATTTTATGACTTCGGGTTATGAGATAGATATAGAATGACATCGATTACAGTAGTTTTTATGTGAACAAAAGCCAACGGCGTTGTTTTTTTAAAAAATTAATTTTAACCTACGTCATTTAATTTTTATTCCCCCTTTTTTAGTGCAATGAATGTGGAGCTGTTTATCACATCAAATGTTTTAAAAATGTTGATTGTCCGAAATGCATTCGTCGCTCTAAATACAACGCAAATCGATCCGCTGAACTTCCATTGGAATGATTTACAGGGTGTGCAAAAAAAAAGTGGACTCAACGTTTTTAACGAAAGTGGAAGGGCCCGAAAACCCAAGGGTAGGGGGAAATTAAACATGAAGGAGGGAAGTATTTGTCCCTACAGTATGACTGCCCGAACATTTTTACTCCGGGAGTTCTGGGTCCGCCAACTTTTAAAAGTGCAGTTTTTCGGACTTTTTGTAGAACAAAGTTCCTACTCGAACCGAAGGTTGTCGAAAAAAACTGATGTGTGGTTTAGATAGCCCATGGATGGAACTCGTCGGTAGACAAAAATTTGGGTTCAAATAACTTTCGTGTCGAGACAGCCGGGCAAAAGAAAAAATGAATTCCGAGTTTTTTCGATTTTAGGTCAATTTTAATCAATCGGCCTGGCTTTTATAGGGCATCTGAAGGGGTAATATTTGTTTACAATAAACTTTGGGATATTTTTGACCATTTCTAATCGAGAAAACCGAAATCCGAAACAAAAAATTTTTTCGATCTTCGAAAATGGCTACTTGAGGTATACGGTATCAGAGTCAAAATTTCGAATTACGTTTTTTTGCTATAATTAATAAAATAATGTTACGTGTGTTACTTTAAAATGTTTTTTACGCAATTTTACTCTATATAACACTTTTAAATTATATTTTATATTTATCGCCTGCTACTTGCAACTACTAATTATGGCTGCTTAAATATTGATTTTTTCGGATTTGTCCAATATTTTGCATAAACGTTCCAAATATGCCAAAGTTTAATGCAAACAAATAATACCCCTTCAGATGCCCTAGAAAAGCCAGGCCGATTGATCAAAATTGACCTAAAATCGAAAAAACTCGGAATTCATTTTTTCTTTTGCTCGGCTGTCTCGACACGAAAGTTCCTGGAACCCAAACTTTTGTCTACCGACGAGTTCCATCTATGGGCTATCTGAACCACTCATCAGTTTTTTTCGACCACCTTCGGTTCGAGTAGGAACTTTGTTCTACAAAAAGTCCAAAAAACATGGGTTTCAAAAGTTGGCGGACTCAGAACTCCCGGAGTGAAAATGTTCGGGCAGTCATACTGTAGGGACAAAGACTTCCCTCCTTCATGTTTAATTTCCCCCTACCCTTGGGTTTTCGGGACCTTCCATTTTCGTTAAAAACGTTGAGTCCACTTTTTTTTTGCACACCCTGTATTTTAACACTTTTTTTTATAAAAATTCTTTTTTTAAATGTTAAGTTTTTTATTGTTTTTATTATTTTTTGGATTATCACAAATTGTGTATATACGATGTTTTAAAAAAATGGGTTTTGTACTTAATTTTTATATGAAAAATATATGATATAAAGTTTTATTAGATTTTTAAGTTTTTTATTGTTAGTTTTAAACACTACAGTATCCTATCTTTGAAATTTGAGTTACTGTAATTATAAGATCATTATTATGATAAAAATGATGGTGAAAATACACTTGTTGTAAAAATAGTTGGATTAAAAACTGGTGGTGATAATATTGAAGGTGATAAAATTGTTGCACCAATCGCTTGCGGGGATAAAACATCCGGGGATAAACCTGAAAAAAAAACAAAATTATGTAAATTAAAAAGGGAATTAAGAATCGATATGATTTACCGATGGGTGAAAGGATAAGAGCTGTTATCACATATGGATTTAACACATTTGGTGATAAAAACTAAAAATGTTATTTTTCCATTATAATCTGATAAGAAAGCATACTGTAAACTTACATATGGTGTTAAAATGAATGGAGTAAATGCAAGCTAAAAAGTAAAATGAAAAAAAGATTTAATAAAAAAAAGTAAAATTTACCGGTCCAAGAATGAATGGAGTAAAAATATATGGACTTAAAATCAGCGGATCAAAGATCCCAGGTGATAAAAGCCATGGACTAAATATTGATGGATTAAGAATGGGTGGAGCAAATGCTGTCGGAGAAATTACAAGGGGTCCAATGATAAGAATGCCCGTTTGTACAGTAAATAATAACGGAGATAAAACTGTTGGAGCAAAAAAAAAGATTTTGTCACGTTTATGTCGAATATGTGCTTCAGAAGGCTGAAAAAAAGATGTTTCAAAAAATTTAAATAAAATAAATTGTATACCCTTAAAACATCAGTTTTATTAATGGCAATATTTTCAATTGTTTTCCAAAGTGAAATTTCCATTTCTTCATCACTCATTTTATCATAGATATCAAAATCTGCTAAATCTATTTCATCTTCCGAGATATCTGAAATCCAGTTCTATTTTAAATACACAAAAAAAGCGTTTAAGCTAACCTTGATCTTTTAAAACTTTTTGCATTTGTTGCTTTTTAAGAAATGCAAATCCTTGATTGTTTAAAGCTTCTTTTTGGTGCGAAAATAAATTGTTTTCCAAATTTTTAAAAGCTCCCAAAATTTTTTCTGTCGCATTTAAAATTGGTTCACCAATTTCTTCATCAAACATTCCAAGGACTTCATAAATCTTTAAAGATTCATCAATATATGTGCTGGTTTTACTGACATCCATTAAAAGTTGCATAATTTTTCCTTGATCTTTTGGTGTTATTCCAAGCGTGTTCATTACCTGAAAGAATGTACTGTAATTTGTTGATGCATCCTGCGCCGTGCATGATAAGTTTAGTTTAGCACTAAGAAATAATTAAATAACATACTTTTGGCACATTTCCTACAGTAATTTCTTTTGTATTAGTTTTATTTGGTTCATCATACATTGCCATAATTGTTGGAGAAAGATATGTTTCAGGTTGTCGCTTGCCCTCATTCAACGGCATTAAAGGCATAAATCTTGGACTAAATAATCTTGTATAAGGTGCTGAACCATTTGATTTCGATGTTAAATCTCCTAATAATTTCATGGAACTATGTAATATTCCTTGCGGGGAACGCTGAAAAAAACAAATACTGTAATATTTAAATATAGTTAAAACAAATAAACTTACTCTTTCCGATGGTGATAACGATGCTTCTTCTCTTTCTAAAACAAGATCATACCTAAAAGAGACGAAAGCTAAATTTAAAATAAAGATATGATATCCTTACATTCGATGCTCATAAACTTTTGCCCCAGGGACGCGCTTTTGTTCATCAATAGCTTTTCGAACTGTCATTAAACGATTATAAGTTTTTGTCCATTTTAAATGTTCCTTTCCTTTTTCTTCTTTTTCTTTTCCTTCTTCTTCTTCATCATTTGTAAATTCTCGAATAACATTTGTTATCTAAAATTAAGGAGAGGGGATATATGAAATCTCTTTTTTAATTTCTTATAAAAACAAACCGAAGAAATGATGGGATTTTCCGATTTTCGTTGTGACAACCCATTGAAATGATTTCTTGTGACAATCTAAAGAAAAAAAAAGTGAAAATTTAAAATTGAATGATTAAAATATAAATTTTGATGTTGTTAAAATTACGTTAATCGAGCATGACTGAAAAAACAAAAGTTTAAAAGGTTACAAAATTTCTTACCTTAAACTTCTTTTCTTTAAATAAATGATCTTTTGAATCTTGAAACCATACATTCCTCTTTGCACGATATCGAAACTTCATAAATCTTCTTGATACTGATTTACGTTGTATTTGATTTATTTTTATTTTTTGAGAATTAGAATACGGTATTATAGTCAGCTTTTTTCGTAAAAAATTTAATTTTTTGTAACCTTTCTTTTTTAATCGATTTTTTAAATTTGATAATTTTGTTGGATTAATTGTTTGGAAGCTATTAATTCTGGGGCCAATAATTTCTTGCTGGTGTAATTTTAAAATATTAATTTTTCTTCTTGCTAATTTTGGTTTTTGGCTTAAATAAGGCAGTTTTTTGGTTGTCACATTTTGTGAAGCACATAAATTTTCGTAATTTTCATTGATCTTTTTTAATCTTTTTGGAATATGATTTTTTAAAGATGACTTAATAATTTTTGTTGAACTTGGGATAGAATCATTTTGACCATTTTTTATTCTTGGTGAAAATCTTCGTGTTTCTGGCTCCTTAAAAAATCCATTTTGTTGTTGTTTTTTAGGAATAAAATTAGTTAAATTTGAGGGAGATTGTTGTTTTGAAAAAGAATTGAGACGATCAAAGTCATCAAATTGTTGAAGAAATGCCTTCCATCCATGATTCTTTAAAGCCGGCTTTGAAGTTGTAAGTTTTAAATAATTTTGTGTCATCTCTGATTTCAACTTCAGAAGCCGCTTTCGAGCTGTTACAACACATTTTGCAGATGTAATTAATTCTCGACGATCTTCGATTTTATCCAAGCATCGAGCTAATAACCTTTTTTCAGCTAAAATTAATGGAAATATTTTACGTTAAAAATTGAAAATGATAATGATAGTTTTGGGTTACGGTAGTTTTAAAATTATTCATTATCAAAAATTTGAATAAAAATACAATATCCAAAAACGAAAGGAAAACAAACTTTTTGGTAATTCTTTGTACAAAATAGAACCCAATTTTCCAATTATAGCTTTCACGGCAGTATAATATGTATTTTTATGCAAATTTTTCATTTTATCAAATGTGCTGGTGGTCATCCGAAGTTTACCAAATTTATCCATTCTTTCATCTCGTATTCTTCCCTGCGCTATTAAAAATTGTAAAATAATGTTGTAAAATTTAACACTTACCGCAACATAATATAATCATAAAAATAGTTAAAAGTATTAAAAAATATTTCATTTATAATATAAAATTTAAGTTTATAAAAAACTGATTTTTCCACAGTGAGATAATAAAAAAAAGTGTCTAACGATCTTCCAGGGTGGATATAGTTGAGATTTTTATTAGGATCTTTTTTTACCTGTTTTGTGAGCCTCTTTTTTTTATTTCTCGAAATTTCGGGCATTGTTTTATGGGTTTTTTATTTCTATCATTTTTTTGTCTCGTTTTATCATCCAAAACAAAAGTGTGAAATCATAAAAGAACTGAAGTGAGAAAAAAAATGAATTTGATCGCACCGTTTTTTTGATTTATGGCATTTTTTGAAGTCTCTTTTATAGAAGAAAAAAGAGATTGCATTTTTGATAACAAAAATATTGGGTGAAAAATAACATTTCTACCACCTTTTGAAATTAAAACTGCTTTTTTTGTTGAAAAAAATTTTGTTAACCGAAATTTCAGTGGTCTCAGGTAAAACCTTTGCAACTTCTCCTGCATCGTTTTTCTGTCTTCTTTGGATTAAAACATTGTTCATTAAATTTATAATTTGATAGTTGTCCTCGAATTATTGCAAGTTGCAACATTGCATTGCACGTTCTTACCATTTGCTCAAAATGGATTTCAGTTTCTTGATAAAAAACCAAATGAACAATATTCTTTTACGCGATCCAGAGCATTAGGTTGTGTATCAAATTGTTTTCCTTCTGAATCAGTTTTTATTTGGAGATTTTAAAGGGACACGCGAACTTTCAGTACGAAAAATTTAGCCAGTTCAGTTGCAAAAATATTGCAACAAAAAACGATGACTTTTTAAATATTGCGGGTATGCTTAATCGATAAAATTACCGGAAATATATCTGAAAAAAGTATCCGCAATATTCTTATTGCAATACTCTTTTATTACAACCTTTTCGCAACTGAACTGGCTAAATTTTTCATACTGAAAGTTTCCGTGTCTCTTTAAAGGGAGCGTTCGGGATAGGCAAAGTTTTTTTTCAATTTACATAGGTACGCTCACCACGAAAATAAATCAAAATTTTAAAATAGTGAATATTACTGAATTTAGACAATTTTTTCTGTCTTAACGATTAAAATTAACCCTAGAAACAATTGTTTGCAAAAAAGTATGATTTATATAAACTTTTTTTGAGAATATAAAACGGTGGTCAAAAATGTGTGAGTAATCAATAAAATATTCAAATTTCGTATAATTCCTGAATTGTTTCTTTTTGTGGGCACATGTTTTAGGCTTAATTTTAATCGTAAAGACAGAAAAAATTGTCTAAATTCAGTAATATTCACTATTTTAAAAATTTTGATTTATTTTCGTGGTGAGCGTACCTGTGTAAATTGAAAAAAAACGTTGTCTATCCCGAACGCTCCCTTTAATATAAAAATTTATGTTTCTATATAAAAATTTTCAGGGAATGGAAGTCATTTCCCGCAAAAATCGGGAAATTTCCCGAAAAATTGCCTGGGAAATTTTCCGGGAAAGGGAAATGATCAACTCTAATCCTTAGTTAAGACTGTATTGTTAGCTAAGATATTTGGCACTTCTTTAGAATTCCCCCCCCCATACGCGTGAAATATTTTTTCATTCTTTTTTTCACAAAAATGCAAGTGATTTTTCATTTTCTTGGCAAAGTGTTGAGTAGCGAACGTCAACCCGACCCGACCCGACTCGTTGACCCGTCAACCCGACCCGTCGGGTTGACCCGTCCAACCCGACCCGACAAAATTCTTGACCCGTATTTTGACCCGTGACCCGACCCGTCAAATTTTTTGACCCGTACTTTTTTTTCACTAAATATCGGGCTCTATAAAACGCATTTTGCGAGAAAACGAAGACTTTTGACTTCATTCTGGAACCCACAGTGGGGCCACATGTTGAGTCACAAAATGCCAAAGTTGAGTTTTTTGGTGTTAAAAATGTTGAATTGATAATGTTAAACATTATATGTCTCCAGTAAATTTAATGATTTTATGTTTTCTATTTATTTTTTACAAGAATGCGCATATAAAGATTGTATTGCACTTTACAGATTTTGTTTAAACGCAGTAGCGGCGATTTGTGAGCGACTTGAAGTTTTTGCTCACTTTTTTTAATATTTTATTTCTTGAATCAGATTTTTTTAAACATTTTTTTTGAGGATTTATCGTTCAAAATATATTTATATGACCCTCAAGATATATGAGAACTATTTTATTTAATTGTATGAACGTTAAAAACAGATATTTCGCTTCATCTCTGTATTATACCGTATTTCTGGTTTTAGCATCTTATATTTTTTAATATATTTTTTAGGATTTGCTCAAAATAATTATAAATCAACTTTCTATGATGAACTACATGGATTGCATTCAATAGAAACATCAAACAACTCAAAAAATTCGCTACAATCTCATCAACATGTCCAACATCAAAAAAACAACTAAATTCCGCAAAACTCATCAAACTTCGTTGCCAGAAAGTCTAAAAACAATGGATAATGTTATTCAAGCATAAATGTAAGTATTAAAATTATTAACTCAACTAATGTCGTTGTTTCAGGTTTTTTTTGCTGATCATTAATAATGTACATATACTGTAACTTTCTGGTGTAAGTTTTTATACTTTTTTCATTAATATTTTATGTTTTATTGATTTGTTTTTCATGTTAGAACATTGTTTTAGCTTGCTGATACTGTTCGCAGACTTTTGGTGAGGTTTTAAACATGTTCAAAATTACCAAAATTTGGTCAAAATGTATAGAACAGTGAAATTACCAAGTGTTTAAAACCTCACCAAAAGTCTGCGAACAGTATCAGCAAGCTAAAACAATGTTCTAACATGAAAAACAAATCAATAAAACATAAAATATTAATGAAAAAAGTATAAAAACTTACACCAGAAAGTTACAGTATATGTACATTATTAATGATCAGCAAAAAAAACCTGAAACAACGACATTAGTTGAGTTAATAATTTTAATACTTACATTTATGCTTGAATAACATTATCCATTGTTTTTAGACTTTCTGGCAACGAAGTTTGATGAGTTTTGCGGAATTTAGTTGTTTTTTTGATGTTGGACATGTTGATGAGATTGTAGCGAATTTTTTGAGTTGTTTGATGTTTCTATTGAATGCAATCCATGTAGTTCATCATAGAAAGTTGATTTATAATTATTTTGAGCAAATCCTAAAAAATATATTAAAAAATATAAGATGCTAAAACCAGAAATACGGTATAATACAGAGATGAAGCGAAATATCTGTTTTTAACGTTCATACAATTAAATAAAATAGTTCTCATATATCTTGAGGGTCATATAAATATATTTTGAACGATAAATCCTCAAAAAAAATGTTTAAAAAAATCTGATTCAAGAAATAAAATATTAAAAAAAGTGAGCAAAAACTTCAAGTCGCTCACAAATCGCCGCTACTGCGTTTAAACAAAATCTGTAAAGTGCAATACAATCTTTATATGCGCATTCTTGTAAAAAATAAATAGAAAACATAAAATCATTAAATTTACTGGAGACATATAATGTTTAACATTATCAATTCAACATTTTTAACACCAAAAAACTCAACTTTGGCATTTTGTGACTCAACATGTGGCCCCACTGTGGGAACCCGAGCAAAAATTTGAGGCTTGAGAGCTATCCTCTCGGATTTAGAGGTTTTCGAGGTCGTAGATTCCGAATCTGAAGTCCGTTTTTGATTTCGTAATCGGAATTCCGAGATACCGTAATCAGGGGGCCTAAAATGGGTCACCCTCCAAAAACCAAAAAATGTGGTATCATTAGATTCCCCTCATCGAGGCGATTCAGAAAAAACCAAATATAGCTGAAAAAATTTAATAGGGAGAAAAATAATGCCATTTAAAGTAGCTGATTTTCGGTTTTTTGGCAATATCTCCCTAAAAAGACCGACGATGGAAACAAACGGATGACAGATTCGGAATCTACGTGTATTTTTACCCCAGGGGGGTTGGAAATATCAAAAATCCTGTAATCCGCTCACCCCCATAATAAGGGTCAAACATCTCAAAATCAACATCTATAGCATCGAATAATATATATATTTCATGAATGGGGGCAGGTATCGACTTCCGGTGACTTGCATTATGTAATACCATGTCAGTGGAGCATCCAAGAACAGTTTGAACATGTTTGGTAACGATTTCGAAATACGGGACCCCTTTGAAAATCCAAAATTTAACCCCATAGAATTATCGTAAAAACTCGGTTTTTTCTTTCATAATAAAATCAAATATGCATTATAATTGTAAAATATATGAAAAAACATCAATATAACATGATAAAAAATGACGGGGGGTCAAAATCGATTTTTTATGATTTTTCGAATTTTACTTGCTTATGGATCAATTTTCCAGATACCAAAATATTACGAATATCAGAATATATCAACTATCTGATACTTTCGGGTTAAAATATAGCTTGTTTCAGATATTTATGCGATATTTCGACATCCTGGAATTACTAGTTTTTGTTTTTCACTTAACTGAAAACATGCTCAAAAATTTGATAAAAAACACCTGGAAATCAGTGTTTTTCCGATACAAGATCACTAAAAACGTTTTTTTGGCTTGAATGTCAATATTTTAACACTTTCTAAATGATTTCAACACAATTAAAAATTAAAAATTTTTTTGAAATTTTGAAAAATCAGTAATTTTTGAAAATCTTAAAATTGTTCAATATGATTTCAAAACACTTCATTTTACTAAAGTAAAATATAATAAATCTAAAAAAACGTTTTTAGTGATCTTGTATCGGAAAAACACTGATTTCCAGGTGTTTTTTATCAAATTTTTGAGCATGTTTTCAGTTAAGTGAAAAACAAAAACTAGTAATTCCAGGATGTCGAAATATCGCATAAATATCTGAAACAAGCTATATTTTAACCCGAAAGTATCAGATAGTTGATATATTCTGATATTCGTAATATTTTGGTATCTGGAAAATTGATCCATAAGCAAGTAAAATTCGAAAAATCATAAAAAATCGATTTTGACCCCCCGTCATTTTTTATCATGTTATATTGATGTTTTTTCATATATTTTACAATTATAATGCATATTTGATTTTATTATGAAAGAAAAAACCGAGTTTTTACGATAATTCTATGGGGTTAAATTTTGGATTTTCAAAGGGGTCCCGTATTTCGAAATCGTTACCAAACATGTTCAAACTGTTCTTGGATGCTCCACTGACATGGTATTACATAATGCAAGTCACCGGAAGTCGATACCTGCCCCCATTCATGAAATATATATATTATTCGATGCTATAGATGTTGATTTTGAGATGTTTGACCCTTATTATGGGGGTGAGCGGATTACAGGATTTTTGATATTTCCAACCCCCCTGGGGTAAAAATACACGTAGATTCCGAATCTGTCATCCGTTTGTTTCCATCGTCGGTCTTTTTAGGGAGATATTGCCAAAAAACCGAAAATCAGCTACTTTAAATGGCATTATTTTTCTCCCTATTAAATTTTTTCAGCTATATTTGGTTTTTTCTGAATCGCCTCGATGAGGGGAATCTAATGATACCACATTTTTTGGTTTTTGGAGGGTGACCCATTTTAGGCCCCCTGATTACGGTATCTCGGAATTCCGATTACGAAATCAAAAACGGACTTCAGATTCGGAATCTACGACCTCGAAAACCTCTAAATCCGAGAGGATAGCTCTCAAGCCTCAAATTTTTGCTCGGGTGCGTGGTGAATCTACGATTTCTCACAAAATGCGTTATAAACGGTCAAATTTTTTCGAATTGTTTTTACTTTTCTTATGTTTTATTCTTTTATATAGACAAAATTTTTCATATTTTTGCAGAGAAAAAACGTTTAACAGAAAATTATGAAATTGTCTAATTTTTAATGAATAATGAACGTCTACCCGACCGGACCCGACTCGTTGACCCGCCAACCCGACCCGTCGGGTTGACCCGTCCAACCCGACCCGACAAGATTTTTGACCCGTATTTTGACCCGTGACCCGACCCGACGGAATTTCTGACCCGTGACTTTGACCCGTGACCCGGGTTTTTCAAATTCAAGTCGGGTTGACTTTCACTACTGTTGAGTATAAAAAACAATGAAAAAAAGGAAAAAGAAAAATGAAAAAAATTTCACACGCTTGGGGGGGGGGGATTGTAAAGAAGTACCTTAATACTTACATTTATGCTTGTATAACATTATTGAGCCATTAGATACTTTCAGATATCATTTATTGATGAGTTTTAAGGAAGTTTGTTGATTTTCTAGTGTTGGACATGTTGTTAGCTCTAAATCTTCTGACAAGGGAACCACGGGAGATGATATTTGAGTTAAAACATCCCACATAGTTTAAACCATTCATTGTGGGTCAGAAACAAACCCCAAAAAATATTTCGCCCCACTTTTAAGTTTTACCCATTTTTCGGCACTTTAAAGATGCGCGCGCTCTTGGAGCACATGGTCCCCCCTTTGAAAAAAATATGTTGAAAAAAAAATTTTTTTTGATTTTTTTATTTTCTGCTAGAATGTTAGTATTATGTCTACTGATGATAACTGTAAAGTATTTTTGCCTCAAAACAACGCTAAACTACTTTTTAGCCCTTTACAAACATGCGTCATGCTATACATGAAGTTGAAAAAACCATTTTCACTTGCGTCAACAGGGCTCGTAAATAAATATTTCTATGCCCCCGAATACTACTAATTATAAGGAACATTTTGGGGGCAAATTTGAAAAATTTGAAAAAATAATTTTTTTGGTCATTTTAGGGAGCACAGGGGGGACCAAGGCAAATCGCGCATCTTTAAAGTGCCGAAAAATGGGTAAAACTTAAAAGTGGGGCGAAATATTTTTTGGGGTTTGTTTCTGACCCACAATGAATGGTTTAAACTATGTGGGATGTTTTAACTCGATTATCATCTCCCGTGGTTCCCTTGTGAGGGGCTTTAAACGAAAAACAGCCTATGGAAGATTCTTAGGGACCCCATAGGAGCTTGTGTGCCAAAAATCAGCCTTTTTTAACTACTTTGAAAAATCGACATTATCCACTGTGCTCGAAGTTGAAAAAAAAGAGTTATATACATCACGAAATACCTCTAAAGTGTAGTTCACAGTATTATTGTCCTTGGAAACTTTTTGGTTTTTTTGGCGAGTATTTCTTGCAGGGCATCTATATCATTGAGAATGAATTCCCAGCAAAAACTACAAATTTTACTAAAAAGGTGCCTAATACAAAACTATATATAAAAATAACTGGCAACTTTTGCTTTAAAGAAAATCTGTCATTCTTCTATTGTGCATGGGTTCCTTTTTGACAAATTTATTGTTTGAGAAATTTTTTATGATAAAAGTTTATTTTTCAAAAATTCTCTTTTTAGAGTGAACCAAGTTTGTTTATTAAAATGAATGATAGAAATTGCATAGATAGGTTTTTTAATCGTGGATTCTGTTTACCCTTTATTAAATTGATAGATACAATCATAAAGGAAAAAACAGTCAAATTAGGAAAATCTGCATATAAAAAATTTTATTATCAACGATTTTCATTGCCCAATTTTTTAATCAATTTTATTATATTTAATCAAAAGAAACCAAAGAAGCTTCAAAAATTATATTTTACTTGCAAATATTTTTTCTTTAAAGCAAAAATTCTTATTTCTTTCAGGTACGTTTTTTGTAACATTCGAGAATTCTTTGGTAAAATTAAAGTTTTTTTATCTCTGAATGTAAAAATTATTTTCCTTTCGGAGTTTAATTAGGTTTGATTATTTCACTTTCCCGGAAAATCTCCCAGGGAATTTTTTTCAATTTTGGGGGAAATGAAAAAAAAATACAATGAACATTAACGACTATTTTTCTTTAAAGAACAGTTTAAAATCAGAAAAATGCTAAATTCTTAGTTTTTTTTTCAGATTTTAAATCTTTTGAGTGTTAAAAATTTTTATATCAAAAATGAAAATATCGGGAAATGCCGGGAAATTTCCAGGTTTTTTTCGATTTCCCTGGAAATGAGAAACTTTAGGTTTAATTGTACCAAAAAATTCTTAAATGTTACAAAAACCTCTTTAAAGTTCACGTGAATTGGAGTTTACAAATAATTTGTTGACACCTTCATTTGGTGGAAATCATTGGATAATTAATCATAAAAAATATTCCATTTGGTTAAATGATAAAAATTCCAATTACTTTTATATCGAAAATAAATCATGTGGAGAAATGGTGAAAATACATCGACCAAGTGATAATTTGATGATACATTTTGTGGATTCCGTGTTATTATTTGATGAATTTACAAAGTTTCATTCAAGCGAATCTTTTGATGATATTTCATTAAAAAATTCAACCGTTCTTTATTCCAATGGCCAAATTGTTCCAAAAGATGTTTTATGGCAAATTTATTCTGTTTGGTTTATTCGAAAAATGAAGGCACGGTCTTTCTCAGCATAGGACCAAGTGGAAATTTTGAAAATTATCAGTTTTTTGGAAAAATTTATTTTGTGATAAATAAATTTCTTTGCTTTTTAATTTTGTTTCTATATTTATATTTTTTTTTTTTTTTTTTTTTATAAAAAACACATTTTTTAATAATTTTTGTACTATATTTGATAGTAAAACCTTCGTTTTTAAAACCCTTTTTATTTGGATAATATTTTCTGTATTCTTTAGCTACAACTGTAGTATATTCTTTCATCACTTTTACAAAAATTAGAATGAGATAAATTTGTTGTATCAAGAGCTGACATCACCAATTTAACCTTATCAGCATCATCGTTTTATGTATACAATTGAAGAACCATTTCGGTGTGAGCGAACCAATTCTTTACAAAATGTGGATCAGCTGCATTCAGCGTGAAAGGTGGCAACACACAGGAAGCCGGAGTTGGAGCTGCAGCAGGAGCTTGTTGAGCAGGAGCATTTTGTGCAGTAGTTATTGCAACAGTTAAAGCATTCAAAACATTATTATTTTGATTTTGCATAGCATTTAAAGCAGCAGTATTTTGAGTTTGTATAGCAACAAGTTGAGCAACAAGAGCATCCATAATACAGATCCGAACTATGCTGCTTCAGCAATATATATGGGATATATATATATATATATATGCTTTTGCAATAACAAATAGAAAAAAAAGAACATTCGGAGTAGATGCCCAAAAATGGCCACAAATACAAAAAAATAATAAAACTGAATCCCCGCTAACTATGATCAATCAAAAAAATATGTTTTTAGCGATGTTGTATCGGAAAAACACTAATTTGTACGTGTTTTTCCTCTAATTTTTTATCATCTTTTCAATTAGGTGGCAAATGGAAACTAGTGATTCAATGATGTTGAAATATTGCCCAAAAATCTTAAATAAGCTATATTTTAAAAAACAGCGTGTACGCTAAAATTTTGCTAAAAAAAGAATATTAGTGCACGTGTCTAGTCGGAGATAGTGAAAAACTTTTTACGAACGTTTTCCGTCATTCCAAGTGATGGGGAATGCATTCGTTGCGTGCGGGTGGACAAACTTTATCATTCCCCATCACTTGGAACGACGGAAAACGTTCATAAAAAGTTTTTCACTATCTTCGACACTCCCTTTAACATTGTAAATTATCGAGTGATTTTTCAAATATGGTACTCTTTTTTTTTCGTTTTTTATTGATTTTGAATGTGTATGATTCAAAAATGATGTTAATTTTTTCAACGCAGTATGATATTAAAGCGGAACTTCAAAATTATTTTTGAGTAATCGTTTTGTAAATAAAACATGTATTGATAAACACTTTTTTTTTTGCTATACCGGTATGATGGTTTTTAAATTCGGTTCTTTTTCCATTGTTTTTAAAAAAAAATTATTTATGGTTTGAAAACTCAATTTTATTTTTATCACAAAAAAGAAGGAGAAAAACATCAGAAAATATTAAAACAAAATAAAGCTTTATTCAGAAGTGTAAAAAAGGGATCGACGACCAATTTCTTTTAAAATTTCATCATTTAATTTTTCGGCATTTATTAATGGCTTTCCAATAGAATTCATTAAAAAGCAAACACAATATTCGCGAAGTTCATGAGCATTTAAAGTTATAGAAATATTGGCAAATCCACAAACATTTGATTCAGATAATTTTTCAATTAAAAAAGTTTGAATTATGTTCTGTAAAAAAAGGTTTTTAAAAAGGGGAAACCGATGTGGCTTTGAAGTGAGATCATCAGCACTATAAGTTGCGACGATTCTTGGCACGAATTCGTATTATTAAAATTTATAAGTAAAGAAAGTCACAGTTTTAACCATAGTAATTTTTAACTATAATTTTTTATAAAATTTAATAATTTTCATATAAAAGAGGACGAAATTGGGCATTTATTGGAACCAAGATATCCGGATTTGGTAATGAGAGCGCTATTTGCCAAGCGTTTGAGGATGTTGTAGTGTAAAAATTTTACACAAAAATCCTTAAAACTTTGCGATTCTACATTTTTGGAACTTCTCTTTTTCAATATATATAAAAAAATATGGGTTGCAAATAATTTCCACAGAAAAATTGAGTTTCCGGTAAAATTTTAAAAAATATTTGAATTAGTTTGACATGCACTGTTCAACTGTATCAAAAGCTTTTAAATGTCTTTTATTTTAAAAAGATTTACATATTTAAGTGCCTATAAACAGTCATAAACATATTTGGATGCATATAAAATAATTTTGCTAGCAAGAAGTATACGACTTGTATTGTTTTACTGCAAAAAACACAGATTTAGTTAAAACAAGCAGAAGTGCTTTCTTAACTATTGTATTTTTTAGTTTTTGCAAAAAACAAACAACACAAACTTTCTAAAAATGAATATCCTTTAATAAACCATAATAATGTCTGTAAAAAATACCTAATGGTCTATGCTTTATTCGTGATTATGGATTTACATAATCACGAATAAAGCACAGAAGCTTTCGAAAAACATTTTATACCACAACAATATTTAAAGATTTAATTATATATATATATTTGTGCTAGCAATATACTTCATTTGAAAATCTTTAAATGGTGGTTATTTAAATTCTGATCTGCATCACTTGTTCTGAATTCAGCTGGCGATTTACTTGATTACAGCAATGATGATATTTTGAAGTTCAAATATTCAAGAAGATTATTCTATAAAACAAATATATTTTTTTTTATATACAAATATAAAAAATTAAAAACTAAAACATAACTAACCTTTAACGTTTACGTCTTCTTCATTAACAAACTAACCATTATGCAGTTGGCAACACTAACATATTTATAATACTTTTTAATCTTAAAATTATGACTTTTTTTCTGATCAATATAAGGTTTGAACAAACATATTTTTGTCAAAAATAGCCAGACGAACGAATAGTTCAAAAATCAATGCATAAACTTTTTTCAAGTACCCTTCGAGGTAATTAGGTGAAAGAGAAGATATTCAAAAGAAAGTGATGCACAACCAAATAAAATTATTTTATATGCATCCAAATATGTTTATGACTGTTTATAGGCACTTAAATATGTATATCTTTTTAAAATAAAAGACATTTAAAAGCTTTTGATACAGTTGAACAGTGCATGTCAAACTAATTCAAATATTTTTTAAAATTTTACCGGAAACTCAATTTTTATGTGGAAATTATTTGCAACCCATATTTTTTTATATATATTGAAAAAGAGAAGTTCCAAAAATGTAGAATCGCAAAGTTTTAAGGATTTTTGTGTAAAATTTTTACACTACAACATCCTCAAACGCTTGGCAAATAGCGCTCTCATTACCAAATCCGGATATCTTGGTTCCAATAAATGCCCAATTTCGTCCTCTTTTATATGAAAATTATTAAATTTTATAAAAAATTATAGTTAAAAATTACTATGGTTAAAACTGTATCTTACAATTTTAATCAAAAAATTAATGTTAAACACGTTTGGCAAAGTGTCAGTAAACGAATAACTTATAGTGCATCAGGAAATATTATTCAAAAATAGTTGTAAAAAGTATGTTTCCTATATCGAATTCAGTATGATTTTTTGTGGTCTGATGTTTGGCAAAATGTTTATCAGTGCCATGTGGGAGAAAAAATTTTCGTATTTTGTTTTTTTTCAACAAAAAAAATACGGAAAATGAAAACTTTTTTTGCCACTTGGCGTTGAACAGACATTTTGCCAGTTATCGGACCCCAAAATATTTTATAAATAAATTTATAAATTGCACTGGTCCTTTGCATTGGATTTAATGCAATCCCCTCCTCAAACAAAAAAAAAACTTACATGTAACTCTTTAAAATCATATTTATCAGCAAAGCGAAGAAAATGTAATGCATTACCTGCATTAATAAATTTTGTAATATCTTGTTCATAGCATAATTTGATAGCAACATTAACAACTTCATATGGAAAATCAGGGATTTCAATTTTATTTTCTTGTGCTTCAATAAAAGCAAAATTATTTAGTCCAGTCTCAAAAACAGACGATTTTGCACAAAGAATCCATTTGTGAACCTAAAATTATAAGGGTGTTCCATAAGTTTTTTCCGCTGTTCGATGCTATCGCTTATTTCGATTTTTGCATCTCCAAGCTTGAAATTTTGCAAAAGGGTGCTTTAGTATTTTTCATTCATGGCCCAAAAAACGGATTTGGTCTAAGACGGATCAGAATGGATATCCAGGGGATATATGAGGATTAATCGGATTTTTGAACAAAAAGGTATAAAATATCGAAACAGTTTGAAGATTAAAATCAGAGTTTTTAGAAGTTGATATGTTGAAAAAATGAACTTAGAATAACAATGAACTATTTCAGATCCTTTTCCCCTTTATTTTCAACATTCTGAGAATATTCAAATTTTTTAGCTTCTTAAGTGGATATGTTTTCAATTTTAATCCCCGGATAAATGATGAGCTGAAAAAAGTCGTAAATGTTAAAAATAGCTAAAATACATTCTTATATGACCTAATATCTCCTTTAAATTATTATTTCCATCAATTTACGTTAATTTTTTATCATTTTATATAGAAATCCGGTTAATCCTCATATATCCCCTGGATATCCATTCTGATCTCCGTCTTTTGGGCCATGAATGAAAAACACTAAAGCACATTTTTGCAAAATTTCAAGCTTGGAGATGCAAAAATCGAAATAAGCGATTGCATCGAACAGCGTAAAAAACTTATAGAACACCCTTATAAATAAATAAATGATACAAGCAAAAGGAAAAAAAAACATATTTTTATTTGTTGATTTTTAACATTAATTGTTAAATCTTTATCATCATCATTTTTCCACAAAATTTTTACAAGATCTGAAGATTCAGGTGCTTTTCTTTTAATTCCACGAGCTTTTAAAGTTCCTTCAAATTCAATTTCCATAAATTCTTCAACAAAATAATGTTTTTCTGGATTGAAAAGTTGATCACGAGCACAGAATTTACCTCCATATCCCCCAGATTTTTCATAAATACTCCCGGTAATATTCTTCTCGAATAATGCAGATTTGACGGAAACTTTAAAGTCAGCTTCAATTCTTTTAGTCATTTCAAAATTAAGGTATAAAAATATGTTGACATCATTAGGATTTTTGCTGTCCAATTGAAAGCTTAAACAGAATTCCACACCAGGAATTTTTGAAGCCTTAAAAGCTTTACTACTGACATTTGTAAACTTATTTAAGGAATTCTGCAAATGATTCTTTTTGATTCTCCATTTCATTCCAATTTTGCATTCAGCTGCCTAAAAAAACAGAAAAAATCAGAAAAAAATAATCCTAAATTCAATAACTTACAAGTTTAGATTCAATTGAGCTCATTTTGCAAATATTTTAGAATGTAAAAAAGAAGTGTTGCTTGAAGAAATCAAAAAGTGAGCTCTTTTTAAAAAAGAACTGCATTCAATTTGTTTTTTCTTGATCGATATTATTCTTGTCTTGATAAAACAGTGCTTAACATCTTTTTAAAAATTGTTTTTATTTTGGCAAAGAAGAAAAAAGAAATCAACAATAGCGAACGACGACTCGATCTTTTTTATTTTTGTTCACTACTATCAATTTTTTCCGGCATTCAAAAAGAACAAAAAGCAATAACTTTTTTATTTCTCCGATATCGGCAAAAATCGAAAGTTTGTAAACCCCACACCCATCAAATCGGCATAATACCGTATATAGCCACCACAATAACGATCGTATTTTATTTATCCTCAACCCATCCATAAATGTGTCGACGTCCCTAATCTCTAATTTTTCGAGGAGAGGGCGAAAAATGGTGGTAAAAAATGCTAGATTTCATCGAAAATAAATTTAAGAAAACTTTATTTTTTAAAAAGTATGAAAGAAGTAAAAACAATTTTAAGAACACCTGATTGCTGAATACTGTTAATCCAAGCTATATTACGGTATTTTTAAACTTGTAATTTTACAAATATGCTTTTAAAACCTGAAAAAAAAAGATTTAAAGACAAAAAAATATGTTAAAAGAATTATTAAATTAATAGTTTTTTTGTACGATTGGTTTTTGGCACAAATCAAAAATAATAATAATAACGGGACTATTATGTATGAATGAGCATGATGAAATTTTATGAAAGAAATGAAGGGGAAAGAACGGAGGCAGTTAAAGCAGTTGGATTCAAAACTGGCGGGGATAACACGGATGGAGATAAAATATTTGCTCCAATTGCCATTGGTGATAAAATATCTGGTGATAATCCTAAAATATTATTTTCTTTATACACCTTTTTATGGTAATTTTATAGGTACCGATTGGTGAAAGGATCAAAGAGGTGATAAGATATGGATTAAGAATATTTGGTGATAAAAACTGAAAAAAGAAATATATTATTGATTTTTTTTGAAATTACAATAATCTTACATAAGGTGTTAAAATGAATGGAGTAAAAGCAAGCTAAAAAATGCATTTAAAAATTAATATTTTTTTAAACATCTTTTTTTTTATCGATTTTTTGACGACTTACGGGTGTTAAAATGAAAGGACTAAAAATATATGGACTTAAAATCAGTGGATCAAAAATTCCAGGTGATAAAATCCATGGTGCCAAAACAGAGGGATTTAAAATTGGTGGAGCAAAAGCAAGAGGAGATAAAATAATTGGTCCTAACACGACTGCTCCAAATTGTACAGTAAATAATAGCGGTGATAAAATGGTTGGGGTAAGGATAAATAGATATTCACGTTTATGTCGAATATGTGCTTCAGAAGGCTGAAAAAAAGATGTTTCAAAAAATTTAAATAAAATAAATTGTATACCCTTAAAACATCAGTTTTATTAATGGCAATATTTTCAATTGTTTTCCAAAGTGAAATTTCCATTTCTTCATCACTCATTTTATCATAGATATCAAAATCTGCTAAATCTATTTCATCTTCGGAGATATCTGAAATCTGATCATATCAGAGATTTTGGAAACATCTTTTTCTTCACTTACGTTGATCTCTGAGCAAATTTTCCATTTGATGCTTTTTTAAAAATGCAAATCCTCGATTATCATACAAAAATTTTTGATCAGGAAATAAACTTTTTTCCAATTTTTTAAAAGCTCCCATAATTCTTTCCGTGGCATTCAGCAACGGCTCCGCCACATCTTCGTCAAACATTCCAAGGGTTTCATAAATTTTTAAAGCTTCATCAATTTGTACATTTGATCCACTGATATCCAAAACAGTTTGCATAATTTTGTTGCGATCTTTTTGGGATATTCCAAGGGTACGTAAAATCTGAAATAATTTAAATTATTTAAAATAAATTAATGGCGGCAAAATCCGGGCTGACTTGTAATTTTGAACTATAAAACATTCAGTTCGAATCTAAAGCGCATTTTTTTAAATTTTAAACATTTTCATACCCCCGGAACATTTCCAATAGAAATTTCATTAGTTTTATTTGGTTCATCATACATTGCCATAATTGTTGGAGAAAGATATGTTTCAGGTTGTCGCTTGCCCTCATTCAGCGGCATTAAAGGCATAAATCTTGGACTTAAGGCTCGATAAAATGGTTCAGAGTTATTTGTTGTTGACGTTAAACGTCCAAGTAATTTCATTGATTCATGCATTATTCCTTCAGGTGAACGCTAAAATATATTTTTTGTAAAATACATAAAAATAGTTTAAACATTTGCTTACTCGTTCTGTTGGGGAAAGGGATGTTTCATTTCTTCCAAGAACAATATCGAACCTTAAAAGAAACTTTAATGCATGTTTTTGTAACAGTGTTTTAAAACAACAATTTTAGAGTGCCAAACTTATGTGACAATTTGTGTTGTAAATTTTTTTCTACAGTATTTTTTCAGTTATCTTGGTTAAAGCGTGGTAGGATTTTACCAAGCTGTTCCCGGTCCCTCAAGGCAGTCAAAATTAAATTTGCATTTTTTGTGAAACTTTTTTGTCGCTTTTCAAAATATGCGCATTTGCATCAAACATCTCTTTTTTCAAATCCTATATTTGAAATTTTAAATTTCCCGAAAGTAAAAAAGAATGCATGAAAAAAGGTTATGTTTTTTTAATTAAAAAAACTTTTGCGGAAAAATCAATCATTTGTCGAAACTTTTTATGTTTGTAATCAATCAAGTTCTAATAAAAATTTAAAAAGATTTTTCTCGAAATTTAAGTTTGCTCTATTGTTGTTTTATAAATAAACCAAACTCGTAAGAAATGCGTTTTAAGCAACATTTAAAAAAATGGTATCCTTACATTCGATGCTCATAAACTTTTGCCCCAGGGACGCGCTTTTGTTCATCAATAGCTTTTCGAACTGTCATTAAACGATTATAAGTTTTTGTCCATTTTAAATTTTCCTTTCCTTTTTCTTCTTCTTTTCCTTTTTCTTCATCATCATTTGTAAATTCTCGAATAACATTTGTTATCTAAAATTAAGGAGAGGGGATATATGAAATCTCTTTCTTTATTCAAATAAAAACAAACCGAAGAAATGATGGGATTTTCCGATTTTCGTTGTGACAACCCATTGAAATGATTTCTTGTGACAATCTAAAGCAAAATGTTATTTTTAGTTTGAGAAGCAAAAATGATAATTGGAAATGACAATTTAAAGTTAAATAATCAAAAATTATCTTGAATCTCTCAACACCATTCTCTCGTTACCGTATATCTGATTAACATCGATAAAACTAATACACTTTTAACGAAAAGAAAAATATTGAATCAGAAGCATTAAAAAACGAAAAATATAAAGTTCAAAAGTCTACGATTAGGTTTTGTGATAAATTTAAAATGACTTTTTTCACAGAAATTAATTTTTTTGAATGCGAAACTTTTCATTTTTATAAAAAAATTTTTAGGTGAAAAGAGCAACTGTTCAATGGGACTCCGAAGGTTGTCTGCCGTCTTCAAATAAATCAATTTTAAAAATAGACGAAATTTTAAATAAACATTAAATTTTATTAAATTCTAACAGCAGATTGGTGATTTGTATAACAGAAAATTTTAGATTTATCAAAATCTACAAACCTTAAACCGTTTTTCTTTGTAATAATGATCTTTAGAATCAGGAAATCGGAGACTTCTTTTTGCACGATGCATAAATTTCATAAATCTTCTGGAAACTTGTTTACGCTTTTTAAATCTAACAATTCCATGTTTTCCGACTTCTGTCAATACTTTTAACTTTTTTCCCAATAATTGAAGTCGATTATATCCGCGTTGTTTTCTCTGTGATTTAATATTTGTTTGCAAAGGATTTGGATTTCTGCCACGTTCTTTATTTTCTGATTTTAAACTTTTTCGAAGAAAGTAATTTTGTTGTCTTTGATTTTTGTGAATTAATAAATTGTTTCTATTTTCTTCGCTCATAAATGTTTCAGCAGCAATATTTGATGGTACTTTTGAGGAAGGAATTGCATCAGAACTTTGAATAAATGAATTATCAAAATTTAATTTTCTTGGTGAAAATCTTCGTGTTTTTGGTTCTTTAAAAAATCCATTTTGTTGTTGTTTTTTAAAAATAGTTAAATTTGAGGGAGATTGTTGTTTTGAAAAAGAATTGAGACGATCAAAGTCATCAAATTGTTGAAGAAATGCCTTCCATCCATGATTCTTTAAAGCCGGCTTTGGAGTTGTAAGTTTTAAATAATTTTGTGTCATCTCTGATTTCAACTTCAGAAGCCGCTTTCGAGCTGTTACAACACATTTTGCAGATGTTATTAATTCTCGACGATCTTCGATTTTATCCAAGCATCGAGCTAATAACCTTTTTTCAGCTAAAATTAATGAAAATATTTTACGTTAAAAATTGAAAATAATAATGATAGTTTTGGGTTACGGTAGTTTTAAAATTATTCATTATCAATAATTGAATAAAAATACAATATCCAAAAACAAAAGTAAAACAAACTTTTTGGTAATTCTTTGTACAAAATTGAACCCATTTTTCCAATTATAGCTTTCACCGCAGTATAATATGTATTTTTATGCAAATTTTTCATTTTATCAAATGTGCTGGTGGTCATCCGAAGTTTATCAAATTTTTCATCTTTTTCGGTACGTATCCTTCCAGATACTGTAATTAATTTTAGATCAATATTTGTCTAAATAAATAAATTAACATACCATAAACAATTAATAACAAAAATATTAATGTTAAAATTAAAATTTTTTTCATTTTGTATTTTAATAAATAAAATTTAGTAACATTAAATAAAAATATATAGTCACTTGATACTGTGTTTATGGGATTTCACTTATCCCTTTTATCTTTCTCCCTTTCGCTTTTATATAACCCTTTTTTTTCTTTTTTTCTTTATCGCCTTTAGATAAAATTTCTTTTCATTTTTATTAATGTAGTTGTTCCAATTAATGTGTCATTATCTTTTCTTTTCTAATTTTTTTTGATTCCTTGTCTGGTTTGGTGATTGATAAAAAAAAGGGAAGGTTTCTTTGACGTTTCTTATTTTGGGGATGCAAAAAAAGCAATAAAAAAATTAAACAATTATGAAAAAAATCTTTTTTTTTCGTTTTGAGAAATTAATTTCTGTTGACGTAAATTGTAGTTATTTTTATCTTTTTTTTATGTTTTGATTTTTTTAAAGCAAATCACCACCGGGTTGGTGAACTTAACATTTTTCTTTCATTTTTTTTTATGCATTTCCTTAATGCTTTTGAAGGACGCATTGCCAAAGACAGCTTTTTAGCCGATTTTGTATTGAAAAATGGTGGTTTTTGGGATATGCCATTTCTTCGTTCATTTTCGCGCATAGGAAAAAGAATACCATGGTATCACGGGAATTAGAATCGAATTTTTTTATCGAATTATATGAAATTTGGATTTAAAAAATATCATATAATTCGATAAACTTGCGTTATCACTTTAAATCTTTTAAACTTTGAAATTTAATATAAAATTTATATTTATACACAAAAATTAAATAGTAATAGGCGGGCCGAATGCTTGCTTTTTTACTAGTGTAATATAATTTGAATGTTATAGGAATGGAAACAAAACATTTTATTTTTTGATTTCAGAGCTAAATATTAAAGAAAAATAATATATCCGTACAACAACTTATGGTATTGATAAACATCAAAGCTTTTCAATCTTCAAACTACTTCAAAATGTTAAAGACAAATTTGATGAATATGTTTTTCACAAAGTAATAAAATTGGCAGTTCTTATCGAATTCAGTTGAAAAAAAAACACAGTTGCTTTGAAGGGTAATACTTTATTTATATTCTGTTTTTTAAAATATGGTAATCTCATTTGTTGCAGATCTCGGCTATTGAAAGTATTTGTCCAGATGTTGATTCATTTAAAACTGATTTAATTATTTTTATTTTTAACATGGTCTACTCGGGTTAACATTGGTCAGGTCTTCATCAGGATAAAAAAGGAAACACCTAGGCTATATCCTTATAAAGCTTCGGCTTGTCATGAGATTACTTCGGTGAAATATAAAAAAAACATTGTTCATTATACAAGATATAATTTTTAATTTTATTCGGGAACTTTAAGCAGTTTTTTTCCAAACGGGAGTCGATCCAGCGACAGCCTGGATCGATACATTTCCGGATTTGAGGCCGTGGCCATTTTTTTTCTCCCGCTGAAACAATCTGGAGGCATATTCGTAGAAGCTTCATAACTTTAACGCTGTTAGATTTCAAAAAAATTCAAATAAGCCATCAGATTTTTCATTTCCCAACGTATCAAAATTATATAAAACTGTGTATGAAATTGAAAAATAAATTTGGCGACACCGGTACCTATGATATGTGTAAGTATGATGAAATTTTATGAAAGAAATGAAGGGGAAAGAACGGAGGCAGTTAAAGCAGTTGGATTCAAAACTGGCGGCGATAAAACTGCTGGAGATAAAATATTTGCTCCAATTGCCATTGGTGATAAAATATCTGGTGATAATCCTAAAACATTATTTTCTTTATACACTTTTTTATGGCATTTTTATAAGTACCGATTGGTGAAAGGATCAAAGAGGTGATAAGATATGGATTAAGAATATTTGGTGATAAAAACTAAAAAAGAAAAATATTATTGATTTTTTTGAATTACAGTAATCTTACGTAAGGTGTTAAAATGAATGGAGTAAAAGCAAGCTAAAAATATGTTTATAAAAATTAACATCTTTTTTATCAATTTTACTTACGGGTGATAAAATGAAAGGACCAAAAATGTATGGACTTAAAATAAAGGGATCAAAAATTCCAGGTGATAAAATCCATGGTGCCAAAACAGAGGGATTTAAAATTGGTGGGGCGAAAGCTGTTGGAGATATAATTAGTGGTCCTAACACGACTGCACCAAATTGTACAGTAAATAATAAGGGGGATAAAATGGCTGGGGTAAGGATAAAAAGATATGCACGTTTGTGTCGAATATGTGCTTCAGATGGCTAAAAAAAAAGATGTTTCAAAAAGTTTAAATAAAAAAAAATAAATTGTATACCCTTAAAACATCAGTTTTATTAATGGCAATATTTTCAATTGTTTTCCAAAGTGAAATTTCCATTTCTTCATCACTCATTTTATCATAGATATCAAAATCTGCTAAATCTATTTCATCTTCTGAGATACCTGAAATCTGATCATATCAGAGATTTTGAAACATCTTTTTCTTCACTTACGTTGATCTCTGAGCAGATTTTTCATTTGATGTTTTTTTAAAAATGCGAATCCTCGATTATCGTACAAAAATTTTTGATCAGGAAATAAACTTTTTTCCAATTTTTTGAAAGCTCCCATAATTCTTTCTGTGGCATTTAACAACGGTTCCGCCACATCTTCATCAAACATTCCAAGGGTTTCGTAAATTTTTAAAGCTTCATCAATTTGTACATTTGATCCACTGATATCCAAAACAGTTTGCATAAGTTTATTGCGATCTTTTTGTGATATTCCAAGGGTACGTAAAATCTAAAATAATTGAAAATGTTAAAGTTAGCTAATAGGGGCTGTCCAAATATGGCGTCATGCAATTGAAATGGGGGGGGGGGGGTGGAGTAGTACAGCCGCTCATGACGCTCTTTGATTTTGTCGCTGCAAATCGAACTGGCATGGAAGGGTTCCAAAAAGACCGATTTTTGTATGACGTCATATAAGACGCCTATGGATAAAAGTTTTTTCCAGCAGCTAAAAAAAGGCGAAAAACATTTTTTTTTGCCGGTAAATTTAAAAAAATCGACATTTCTCCTACATTTGCTGTAAAGTTACGTTTGTGTTACAGAAAACCCTGTTTTTACAACAAATGAGCTTATGAAAAAAACCTTTAGCATAAAAAGCTAAAAATAATTGATTTTTTGTCCGAAAATTTTGCTTCAGAAAACCTTTAATTTTATAGCAATATTTTATAGAAAATTCATTTATCTCTATTTTATGCTATTTTTTTAGAGTTTGAAGTTCCTTGATTTTTAGCAAATTTTAAACCTTATTTTTTTTTGCTTTTTGCTAATTTTTTTTCGCCCGAAGGCTTTTCCCAGAAATTTATGGGATTCGAACCATCGACTGGTCGCTTTGTGTTTTTTTGTGTTAACCGTTTAGCCAAAGAAACATTTGCTTTAAACTAAACTTCGTGTTAGTTTAAAGCAAAGAAAATTTCGAAATGCGCAAGAAGAAGAAAAATGACTTCGATTTTTAGAAAAGAACACAAAAAAATCTTTTGCTGTAAAATTAAAGGTTTCCTGAAGCAAAATTTTTGGACAAAAAATCAATCATTTTTAGCTTTTTAAGCCAAAGATTTTTCACCTTTGTCGTCTTTTTGAAAAACTCTGCATTTTCATGAGTTCTAGCTTTTAACTTACGGTTGTTAACATATTTTGTAAAAACACTGGTTTTTTCAACTCAAAAATATCGCTTTTTCTTCTTTTTTTAGCTGTTGAAAATTTATCTATAGGCGTCTTATATCTGGACAGCCCCGGCAAGATCCCGGCCAATCAGATGTAAAATTTTTGAACAAAAAATCGTTCACTTTGAACCTGAGACAAATTAAAGGTGCATTTTTCTGAGTTAATGTCTGGAAAAATGTTTCTTAACGCAAAGTGGCGAAAAAAATTAGTTATTAAAGCGTAAAAAATATTTTAGATATCATAGAAATTAGGTATAGGCAATTTTAAACATTTTCATACCCCCGGAACATTTCCAATAGAAATTTCATTAGTTTTATTTGGTTCATCATACATTGCCATAATTGTTGGAGAAAGATATGTTTCAGGTTGTCGCTTGCCCTCATTCAACGGCATTAAAGGCATAAATCTTGGACTTAAGGCTCGATAAAATGGTTCCGAGTTATTTGTTGTTGACGTTAAACGTCCAAGTAATTTCATTGATTCATGCATTATTCCTTCCGGTGAACGCTAAAATATGCTTTTTGTAAAAACTGCTAAAAAATAGTTTTAACATTTCCTTACTCGTTCTGTTGGGGAAAGTGATGTTTCATTTCTTCCAAGAACAATATCGAACCTTAAAAGAAACTTTAATTTCAGTGTTTATTAAAACAACAATTTTAGTATACTAAAATGTTGTGATGAATCATGTTTTTCTACAGTACTTTTTCAGTTATATTGGTTTAAGCGCGGCAGGATTTTACCAAGCTGTTCCCGATCCCTCAGGGGAGTCAAAATTAAATTTGCATTTTTTTGTGAAACTTTTTTGTCGCTTTTCGAAATACCCGCATTTTAATCAAACATCTCTTTTTTCAAATCCTATATTTGAAATTTTAAATTTCCCGAAAGTAAAAAAGAATGCATGAAAAAAGGTTATGTTTTTTTAATTAAAAAAACTTTTGCGGAAAAATCAATCATTTGTCGAAACTTTTTGTGTTTGTAATCAATCAAGTTCTAATAAAAATTTAAAAAGATTTTTCTCGAATTTTAGTATTGCTTAATTATAATTTTATAAATAAACTAAACTCGTAAGAAATGCGTTTTCGAAGCAACATTTTTAACAAACAAAATATCCTTACATTCGATGCTCATAAACTTTTGCCCCAGGAACTCGCTTTTGTTCATCAATAGCTTTTCGAACTGTCATTAAACGATTATAAGTTTTTGTCCATTTTAAATGTTCCTTTCCTTTTTCTTTTTCTTCTTCTTTTCCTTTTTCTTCATCATCATTTGTAAATTCTCGAATAACATTTGTTATCTAAAATTAAGGAGAGGGGATATATGAAATCTCTTTCTTTATTCAAATAAAAACAAACCGAAGAAATGATGGGATTTTCCGATTTTCGTTGTGACAACCCATTGAAATGATTTCTTGTGACAATCTAAAGCAAAATGTTATTTTTAGTTTGAGAAGCAAAAATGATAATTGGAAATGACAATTTAAAGTTAAATAATCAAAAATTATCTTGAATCGTTTAAAATCTTTCTCTCATTACCGTATACCTGATGAAAATTGATAAAATTATTTAATTCTTAACGAAAAGAAAAATATTGAATCAGAAGCATAAAAAATGAAAAATATAAAGTTCAAAAGTCTACGATTAGGTTTTGTGATAATTTAAAATGACTTTTTTAATTAATTTTGTCATTTAAAATGACAAAATTAATTTTTTTGAATGCGAAACTTTTCAATTTTATAAAAAAATTTTTAGGTGAAAAGAGCAACTGTTCAATGGGACTCCGAAGGTTGTCTGCCGTCTTCAAATAAATCAATTTTAAAAATAGACGAAATTTTAAATTAAATAAAATTTTAAAAATTTAAACAGAATATTGCTGATTTGTAAAATTGCAAAACAAAAATAACTATGATTTATGAAAATCAACAAACCTTGAACCGTTTTTCTTTGTAATAATGATCTTTAGAATCAGGAAATCGGAGACTTCTTTTTGCACGATGCATAAATTTCATAAATCTTCTGGAAACTTGTTTACGCTTTTTAAATCTAACAATTCCATGTTTTCCAACTTCTGTCAATACTTGTAACTTTTTTCCCAATAATTGAAGTCGATTATATCCGCGTTGTTTTCGCTGTGGTTTAATATTTGTTTGTAAAGGATTTGGATTTCTGCCACGGTCTTTGTTCTCTAGATTTAAACCTTTTCGAAAAAAGTAATTTTGTTGTCTCTGATTTTTGTGAATCAATAAATTTTTTTTATTTTCTTCACCCATAAATGTTTCAGCAGCAATGTTTGATGGTATTTTCGAGGAAGGAATTGCATCAGAACTTTGAATAAATGAATTATCAAAATTAAGCTTCTTTAACTTTTTTGACGAAAATCTTTGTGTTTCTGGTTCTTTAAAGAATCCATTTTGTTGTTGTTTTTTAGGAATAAAAATAGTTAAATTTGAGGGGGATTTTTGTTTTGAAAAAGAATTAAGACGATCAAAATCATCAAATTGTTGAAGAAATGCCTTCCATCCATGATTCTTTAAAGCCGGCTTTGAAGTTGTAAGTTTTAAATAATTTTGTGTCATTTCTGATTTCAGCTTCAGAAGCCGCTTTCGAGCTGTTACAACACATTTTGCAGATGTTATTAATTCTCGACGATCTTCGATTTTATCCAAGCATCGAGCTAATAACCTTTTTTCAGCTAAAATTAATGAAAAAATTAGAAAATTAATGGAAATGAGTATGGTAGTTTTGGGTTACGGTATTTTGAAAATTATAAAATACCAAAAATTTAAATAAAAATACAGTATACAAAAATAAAAAGTAAAACAAACTTTTTGGTAATTCTTTGTACAAAATTGAACCCATTTTTCCAATTATAGCTTTCACGGCAGTATAATATGTATTTTTATGCAAATTTTTCATCTTATCAAATGTACTGGTTGTCATCCGAAGTTTATCAAATTTTTCATCTTTTTCTGTACGTATCCTTCCAGATACTGTAAATAATTTTAGATCAATATTTGTCTAAATAAATAAATTAACATACCATAAACAATTGTTAACAAAAATATTAATGCTACAATTATATTTTCTTTCATTTTGTATTTTAATAAATAAAATTTAGTAACATTAAATAAAAATATATAGTCACTTGATACTGTGTTTATGGGATATCAGTTATCCCTTTTATCTCTTTCCCTTTCGCTTTTATATAACCCTTTTTTTCTTTATCGCCTTTTGGAGAAATTTCTTTTCATTTTTATTAATGTAGTTGTTCCAATTAATGTGTCATTATCTTTTCATTTCTAATTTTTTTTTGATTCCTTGTCTGGTTTGATGATTGATAAAAAAAGTGAAGGTTTCTTTGACGTATCTTATTTTGGGGATGCAAAAAAGCAATAAAAAAATTAAACAATTATGAAAAAAACCATTTTTTTTTCGTTCCGAGAAATTAATTTCTGTTGACGTAAATTGTAGTTATTTTTATCTTTTATCTTTTTTGTTGTATTAAATTGTTTAAATTTTGAGTATAAACTTGCTTTTTAAAAAAGACACGATCATTTTAATTTTTCATCATTTTTTTACCATGGATATTTATTAAGACTCAAATGAAAAGCAGAAAAAAGAAGATAAAGTTTAAATTTGAAAATTACGGTAGCTGCTAACCAAAAAGTGAAAAAATAAAATTGATTCAGTTTTAAAAAATTTTTGCCATCCAGTGTTTTTGGCATTTTTTAACTGGATTCTGCTAATATTTTTTGTTGAGGTTTTTTTCTAAAATTTCCACTTCATCGACTCCGACTTCAATTCCAACTCCCCAGTCAGCAGTGTATTCGCGCCGCCAGTGTTGGCGGCACGGCGACTTTTCAAAAATGATCATAACGTTTTGCCGCAGATCAAAGGATGCCGCTGGCAGCGATGTTCCTTGGGACGCGAATACACTGACTCAGAGTCACTGTTAATAATAAAAATATGAAATAAAAAAATCATAAAAATTATAAATTTTATGCAAAAATTTTTAAAGCAAACATTGAAATAATCATCCACAAATTTTTTCTGCCGCAATCCTACATATACTGTAAAAGATGTTTTTGGATCCAAAGACGACATAAAAAATTGTTTACTTTTTTTTCTTATATTTGAAAAAAGGTGTTTTTTTCTGATCAAAACGAAAAATTAGTTCAATAAAAAAAATCTTTATTAATAAAAATCAAAGAAAAAAAACCAGTATAATGAAAAAAAGCTGAAAGATCAAAGACGTCAACAAAAAAAATGCTTTTTTTAGACTAAAAAAAAGTTGTAAAAATTTTGACACCACTTTTTTTGACAGTGTTTTTTTTTGATATTTCCATTTATGACAAAAATGTTGGGGAAAGAACAGTAGCAGTAAAAGCGGTTGGAGTCATAATTGCTGGAGAAAGAATTGTTGGAGATAATATTGTTGCACCGATGGCTTGCGGGGATAAAATATCCGGGGATAGACCTGTAAGTTGTTCATTTTTATAAATGCTTATCAAAGAATTGATAAAATAAAGATTTTTGGGAATTAGAAGAATAAATTTTTATCATCCACATAGAATCCAAAGTTTGGCAAAATGTTTTTCAACGCCAAAAGTTTCTTTTTTTTTCGTAATTTTTTTTATTGAAAAACGAAAAAAGTTTTTTGTTCCTCCATATCAGATCAAATTCAGCTTTGAATTTTCTGAGCCGATGTTTGGCAAAATGTTTTTCAGTGCCAGTGTGGGAGAAAAAAACTTTTTTTCGTTTTCATTATTTCTATAAGGGTGATCAGAAAGTTCCTTCGCCTGTTTGAATGCTAATAATTTTAAATTTAACAGGACAACATAAGGTCAAATTTTGCATAGGGGTAGCCTCAGGAGTTGTGCGAAGGGGGTTAACATGGTTTCTGATGGGATTTGAATTTTCATGGAATTCTGAGGAATTTTCTGGAATTGTCACAAAATTTTCGATTGTGTAACACAAATTGCATCCGAAAAATTAAATTTTGCAAGTTTTATTGGCTAATATGACTAATGGAGGTACCTAAGACATTGTTCTAACATAATTTTTCAGTTTCAGAATTTTCTGGAAGTTTCTGGAATTTCCAGGAATTTTACAAGCTGGAGTACTGTATGTGTACAAAAAATGAAGCAAATTCACGAATTTTTTAATTTTTTGCTACAATATTATGCTTGAAATGGTAGTGGGTGTCTTTTTATTAGCCAATAAAACTTGCAAAATTTAATTTTTCGGATGCAATTTGTGTTACACAATCGAAAATTTTGTGACAATTCCAGAAAATTCCTCAGAATTCCATGAAAATTCAAATCCCATCAGAAACCATGTTAACCCCCTTCGCACAACTCCTGAGGCTACCCCTATGCAAAATTTGACCTTATGTTGTCCTGTTAAATTTAAAATTATTAGCATTCAAACAAGCGAAGGAACTTTCTGATCACCCTTATAACAAAAAAAACGAAAATTATCTGGCAAAATGTCCTGGCAAGAAATTTTGCCAGATATGCACATGGAAATTTTCACGTTTTCTGGGCGCATGTCGATGTGCACCCCATAATTTGAAACACATTTTTATCTTTTATAAAAGTACCAAATTTGGTGGATGAAAAAAAAGAAAGAAAAGTTTTTTAAATTTTCTTTTTGATTTCGAACCCAAAAAATTACGGTAGTAAACTTACCAATAGGAGATAAAATAAGAGATGACATAACATATGGATTTAAAACATTTGGGGATAAAAACTAAAATAAATTTATATTTTTTTCTGTTACTTTTTTAAAAATTACTGTAAAAAATCTTACATAAGGTGTTAAAATGAAAGGTGTAAAAGCGAGCTAAAAAAAGAATAAATTTTTAATAAATTACTTATTTCCAAAACGTACCGGTCCAAGAATAAATGGACATAAAATATATGGACTTAAAATAAAAGGATCAAAAATGCCAGGGGATAAAATCCATGGACTTGCAATAGCTGGATTGAAGATGGGCGGGGCGAAAGCTGTTGGAGATAAAATTAATGGTCCCGCAATTGAGACTCCCTTTTGAATTGTAAACATGAAAGGGGATAAAATTGTTGGTTGCATAAAATATATCATATCACGCTTTTGACGACCTTTTATTGCTTCAGAAGGCTGAAAAAAAAGATGTTTTAAAAAATTTAAATAAAATAAATTGTATACCCTTAAAACATCAGTTTTATTAATGGCAATATTTTCAATTGTTTTCCAAAGTGAAATTTCCATTTCTTCATCACTCATTTTATCATAGATATCAAAATCTGCTAAATCTATTTCATCTTCTGTATGCCCTAAAATTTATGTTGTTTTAAAGAAAGTTTTTATTAACTAAAATTTTGTTATTTTAAACTAAAATTGGTAAATTAGAGCATGTGGTAAGAAAAACGATAAAATGTTTATTTACTTTTTTCAAAATTTTCAGAATATTTGGTAAGAGATACTGTACCAAACAAAAAAAGAATCTCTGAGATTTTCCCAAAAAATAAACTATTTTTTAAAACTTGGCTCACAATTATTGTGCCATTCGTTTTTAGTAATATCTAAATCAGATTTCGATGGCAAAAATGCCAGTAATCTCAAGAAAGAATTTTAAATATTATTTATACTTTTTACCCACCATGATCCCTCATCAATTTTTCCATTTGATGCTTTTTTAAAAATGCAAATCCTCGATTATCATACAAAAATTTTTGATCAGGAAAAAAGCTTTTTTCTAATTTTTGAAAAGCACCCATAATTCTTTCCGTGGCATTTAGCAACGGCTCCGCCACATCTTCATCAAACATTCCAAGGGTTTCATAAATTTTTAAAGCTTCATCAATATGGGTTTTTGATCCACTTAAATCCATTACAACTTGCAAAATTTTATCTCGATCAATCTTTGATACACCAAGCGATTGAAGCATCTGAAAAAAATTGAAAAATAAATTAAATAAGATTATGCAAATTTTAGTATTACTCCTGGCACGGAACCAATTGATAGCTCATTGGGAGATTTTTTTGGTTCATCATACATTGCCATAATTGTTGGAGATAATAAAGTTTCAGGAGCATTTTTTCCATCATTCAATGGCATTAATGGCATAAATCGTGGACTTAGCGCACGATAATATGGTGCCGTGGCATTATTGGTGGAAGAATTTGAAGAAGTTAGACGTTGCAAAAGTTTCATTGAATCATGCATTATTCCAGTTGTTGAATGCTAAATGTTAATTTTGATATTATTTGTTTATTTGAATTTTTTAAAATAAAAATGACAGTAAAGCTTTTTTCAAATTTAAACCCCTTTTCAGATTACTGTACTTTTATTTTTTTTCTTTATCAACGCATACCCTTTCTGATGGAGTCAGCGATGGTTCCTCTTTATCCAAAACTAGGTCATACCTAAAATTTCATTTTTAATGCACCTTTTTTTCTTTTTGTTTTTTAATTCTTACATCCGATGCTCATAAACTTTTGCCCCAGGAACCCGCTTCTGTTCATCAATAGCTTTTCGAACTGTCATTAAACGATTATAAGTTTTTGTCCATTTTAAATGTTCTTTTCCTTTTTCTTCTTTTTCATCATCATTTGTAAATTCTCGAATAACATTTGTTATCTAAAATTAGGGGGGATATATGAAATCTCTATCTTTATTCGAATAAAAACAAACCGAAGAAATGATGGGATTATCCGATTTTCGTGCTGACAACCCATTGAAATGATTTTTTGTGACAATCTAAAGCAAAAAAAAGTGAAAATTTAAAATTGAATGATTAAAATAAAAATAGATTTCAATTTTTTTTACAAATAATTGCGTCAAAGTTGTTTTTGTAACAAATTTTCAGGTGACAGAAAAGAAGATTCGTTTTGACAATAGATAAAAAAAAGAAGAAGGGAGATTTAAAGGAAGCGAAATAATATAAAAAAAAATTATAAAACTTTCAATCACAATTTTGAAAGTGATTAATTTTTGGTAAATATCAAATATGGGTCACAAACTTTTAATCAGAAAAGAAAAAGGGAAAATAGAAATAAAAAATAAAAGTGCAAAATTAGTTTAAAAAATTTCGGGAAAAAATATAATGGATTAAATTTGCATAATAATTTTACAGGTTTTTAAAGTAAAACATTTTCAAAAACAAACTCAAACTTAAAAAAAATCAATAAAAGATATTAAATTTTTATTTGTTGGAAAGTTTTGCTTACTTTAAACTTTGCTTCATTATAATAGTGATCCTTTGAATCTGGGAATCTTGAATGTCTTTTACTTCGAACTTTACGACTTCTAACTTTATTTCGGCGACGGCTATCAAGCTTCTGAATTTTTAACTTTGAGGCTTTTTGTTGCTGATTTACAGTATCCCCCATTTTCAAATTTTCACTCAAAACATGATATTTTTTAAAATTTTTATTTAAAATTCTTTGTCGAATTTTTTTGTATTTTGTCGGTGCTGATTCATCTGTGGAAACTTTTTCTTCAGAAATGGTCGTTTTAAATGCTCCAATATTTTTTGCTTTAATTGGTTGTTTTGGCACTTCATTACTAATTATACTTTCTTTAAAGAATCCATTTTGTTGTTGTTTTTTAAAAATAGTTAAATTTGAGGGAGATTGTTGTTTTGAAAAAGAATTGAGACGATCAAAGTCATCAAATTGTTGAAGAAATGCCTTCCATCCATGATTCTTTAAAGCCGGCTTTGGAGTTGTAAGTTTTAAATAATTTTGTGTCATCTCTGATTTCAGCTTCAGAAGCCGCTTTCGAGCTGTTACAACACATTTTGCAGATGTTATTAATTCTCGACGATCTTCGATTTTATCCAAGCATCGAGCTAATAACCTTTTTTCAGCTAAAATTAATTAAAATATTTTAAATAATTTTTAAAAACGGCGTTTAAAGAAATATTTTTTGTTTTGGGCTACGGTATTATACAATTTAAAAAAACTTACTTGTCGGCAATTCTTTGTAAACAATGCTTCCCAATTTACCAATAATAGCTTTTACAGCAGTAAAATAACAATTTTTATGCAAATTTTTCATGGTATCAGCACCTTTTGGAGTTAAACGAAGTTTATCAAATTTTTCTGTTTTTTCATCAATTAATCTTGCATGGCCTAAAGATTTTTTATATGTAAAAACGCAGAATTTGTGATAAGAAATGAAAAAAGGACTTACCGTATACAATTAAAATATTAAATAAAATATAATAAATGAAAAATCTCTTCATTTTAGATGTCCAAAAAAATTACTACCCTATTTTGAAGAAAAAGTTTAAATTACAATTGTTTGAGAAAAAATATAATTGTGATAATTGAAATACTTTCGATAATTTCTAAAATTTAATTAAATGTAAAAATTTTAGTCATTAATATAAATAAATAATATCTTATTAAATACAGTAAATGTGAAGTATGTCTCCTAATTTTGGAACGATCTGCTGTAATTTTTTCCCGTTTGGATTATTTTTTGAGGTAAAAAGTAACTCTGATGGGAAAAACAGCTTGTTGGTTGGCATCTTTCAATATTTGCGTCCATTTCGATTTTCGATATTCTCACAACGAAAATTTTAGAAATTTTAGAAATCATAAAATCGAAATTTTGGTATACGGTAGTTTCGAAATTTGTTTTATATCCACCGGGTTTTGAATGGCTGATATAATATATATTCCAATTTAGAGGATTTTAAATAAACCCATCTCTTCAAGCAGAGGAATTAAAGTTATAAAAAATGAACAAAAATTTAAAAAAGCCATTTTTTGTCACTTTGATTCTGCGTCAATTCAAAATTCTAAAACTTGGGGTATAGACTATACAGACACCTGGATATCAAAAAAAATCCGCAACTACAGTATACCAAAAGTTTTTTTTTGATATTAAAGCTGCTAGAAAATCGAACTAATCCAAATCGGTGAAACGTGCGACTGTAAAAATGTATGTTGTCATTTTTTACTTTAAAAAATAACAAAATTACGACAAAATTACAGCAAAAATTTAGTGCTTCAAAAGTAATCAGACGCAATTTTTTAAAATAACAAAAAAATTTAATTACTTACAGTATTCAAATAAAGTTTCCTTGAACTATTTAAAAAAGTTTTATGTACTCAAAAATCTCTAAAATAAAATGAAAGAATGCGGTTTGAACTCTTTTAAATACAAAACTTTTTAAATATAAAAAATTAAACTCAAAAAAAGTGTGCCATTTTCTTCTTGACGTACACCGTTTAATCCAATGGAATTTATACCGTTGTTTAAAGTGTTAAAGGCGCGATAATCCTTTCAAGACCTTGAACGTTGACTTATATTTATATTTTCTTTTGTTATTTAATTTTTTTAGAAGATTAAAAACTGTTCTTCTCTTTCTTTCAATTGCCCCAAAAAAGGACCCTGGCATTATTTTTGGTCACCAAAAAAAGTAATGTTTTTGTTTGAATAAAAAATTATTTATCCTATTATTTTTTGGGGATGACGTATTTTGATCACAAAAAAAATAATAATATTAAAGCTTTGTTGAACTTTTATGAAATTTTTGAATACATTTATTTAAAATTTGCGACAACATTGTTTCGTAATTACCAAAAAAAGTGAGTTACAAATGCCGAAAACTAAAAGCAATAATTTTAATGACCAAAAAATTGTGTTTGATATTTTTTTTGTTTGATTCAAAAAATGTCCACAGTCATTTTTGTATAATTTTGAAAAAAAAGAGAAAACTTTTTTACTGAAAAAATTAAAAAAGTCTTCACAAAAAATAATTAACTATTTTAATTTTAATGTTACAGTAAATAAATATCGTAAAAAATGTTTATTGTTTCTATTGCACTTTCGTTTACACTATTTAAACATAAAAAACAAATAATTTAACAAATACAGTAATCAAATATATCAAAATTTTTTGACAAAAATGTAAAACATTGATTAAAATGCTGAACGGAAAGAGCAACATGAACCTGAAACATAAATTTGTTATTTAAACTTAATACTGTGAATTTTATTACCATTATAACACATTGCATTGGCGCCAAAATAACTTTGACAAATTTGATTATTACTGCAAGGTCCTGCTAAATAATTACTTCCACTTGGACATTGACTGCTGGTTGGAGAACCGGAACAGCAATTGCCATTATAACAAACAGCGGTGGCACCAAAATAGCTTTGACAAATTTGATTGTTGGCACAAGGGCCAGCTAAAAAGTTGCTGCCAGTAGGGCACTGATTGCTGGTTACTGGAGGAGTTGAACAACATGTGCCATTAAAACACGTGGCATTGTTGCCGTAAAAACTTTGGCATGTTTGATTATTGGTACATGTTCCGCCGAGAAGAGTGCCATTATTGGGGCATCGGTTTACTGGAAGAGGGGTTGAACAACAGGAGCCATTATAACAGAGTGAATTGACTCCATAAAAACTTTGGCACGTTTGATTATTGGTACATTGTCCGCCGAGAAGAGTTGAGTTATTGGGGCAACGATTTGTGACTGGAGGTCCGGAGCAACAATTTCCATTATAGCAAACAGCGGCAGCACCAAAGTAACTTTGGCAAATTTGATTATTGGCACATGGCCCAGCCAAATAGTTACTTCCATTTGGGCATTGATTTGTTTGGGCTAAACCAGAGCAACAGTTGCCATTATAACAAACTGCATTGGGCCCAAAATAGTATTGACACATATCATTACTGTTACAAGGACCAGCCAAAAAGTTGCTGCCATTTGGACATTGACTGGGTACAGTAGGTGGGGTTGAACAACATGATCCTAAAAATTAATAAAATGTTATGCTGAATTTGTGTATGCAAATTTTACCATTATAACAGATCGAATTATTTCCATAAAAGCTTTGACAAGTTTGATTATTTGTGCATTGTGCACCAAGTAATGTGCCATTATTGGGGCATCGATTTACGGGTGCTGGCGCTGAGCAGCAGTTACCATTGTAGCAAATTGAAGTTGGACCAAAAGAATTTTGACATGTTTGATTATTGGTACATGGCCCCGCTAAAAATTGGCTACCATTTGGGCATTGATTACCCGATATTGGGGGACTTGAACAACAGAAGCCACTGAAACAGATAGAATTGGAGCCATAAAAATTTTGACAAGTTTGATTATTTGTACATTGGCTTCCAAGGAACGTTGAATTATTTGGGCATCGGTTGGTGGTTGAAGGGCCACTGCAACAATTATTGTTAAAACAAATAGCAGCGGCACCAAAATAACTTTGACAAATTTGATTATTGCTACAAGGGCTCGCCAAATAATTACTTCCATTTGGGCATTGATTATTCATAGTTGGGCTTGTACAGCATGAACCTATAAATTACAGTATATTTATTTTTTTCTTTTTAAAAGTATTGTTACCATTGTAACAAACAGAATTAATTCCAAAATAACTTTGGCAGACTTGATTGTTGTTGCATGGGCCTGCCAAATATGTGCTTCCAGCAGGGCATTGATTGGTAGGAGCGGGGCTGGAGCAACAATTACTATTATAACACATGGAATTTGCGCCAAAATAACTTTGACAAATTTGATTGTTGGCACAAGGGCCAGCTAAAAAGTTGCTGCCAGTAGGGCACTGATTGCTGGTTACTGGAGGAGTTGAACAACATGTGCCATTAAAACACATGGAATTGTTGCCGTAAAAACTTTGACAAGTTTGATTATTGGTACATGTTCCACCGAGAAGAGTGCCATTATTGGGGCATCGGTTTACTGGAAGAGGGGTTGAACAACAGGAGCCATTATAACAGAGTGAATTGACTCCATAAAAACTTTGGCACGTTTGATTATTTGTGCATTGTCCGCCGAGAAGAGTTGAATTATAGGGGCAACGATTTGTTGCTGGAGGTCCGGAGCAACAATTTCCATTATAACAAACCGCGGCGGCACCAAAGTAACTTTGGCAAATTTGATTATTGGCACATGGGCCAGCCAAATAGTTACTTCCATTAGGACATTGATTTTGGATTGGCGTTGAACAGCAAAATCCTTGAATTATATTTATTATTTTTTATAAAAAAAAATCTTTATCAACAAACCATTGGTACATACAGCATTATTACCATAATATTGTTGGCAAAAACTCGTTTGTGAACATTGCATTCCCAGATATGTGCCATTAATGCATTGAGCTTGTCGCTTTAAACGATGCCTTGGCTCATTTACATTTGCGGGTTGTAAGTCATCGGTTACGGAATGAATAACAACAAATATCGAAGCTGAAAAGATAAGAACAAAACTAATCCACCACATTTTATTTTTGCAAACAAGAATAAATATATTTTAAAAAATGGATAAAAAAGGGTAGTAGCTTTATCCTATTTAAATATATTTTTTTAACGGAAAACACGAGATTTTTATTCAATGATTCAAAAATTTGTTTAGCTGTTTTGGAAAAACAAAAATTAATTTTTTAATAAATAATCATGTTTTTTAACGTTTCCTTAAAAAAGATATTTAACGTAAACATACAAGATTTTGTTTGGTTGTGGACAAAACTGAATAACAAAATGAGCAAAAATTAAAGCAATTAAATAATAATAATAGTAATTATAAATATTTGTATTTGTATTTGATTCAAAAAAACAGCCACCATGCATGCGGATGTAAAATATTTAAGGATGAAAAGTATTTTTTTCAACAAATTTTGTGCACTTTTTTGTTCATCTTTTTTTGCGTTTATTTATTTGAAACAAAAAAATTGTTGAGAGCATAAATTTCTGGAAATTAATTTATTGTTTATTTTTATATAAATAATTTTTTTGGTTGAACTGCCTCTTTTTCTTATCCTTCTTTTTAATTTATTTACTTGGAGTGGCTTATGGATGCCCGATCACCAGCTGATTTACAAAGCGTAAGGCCTACTTAGGGTAGGGTAATATCGTAAGGATATGTCTCACTTTTAACCTGGATGCCATCCATGGAATTAACCTTTAAACCTCGGATCCACTGAGCACTCTCTACAGCTTTGTCATGAATTAGTCTCCGGACGAGCTCGAACTGAAAATAAGTAGACTTAAAACAAAAAAAGTATCAAAAAAATTCATTACAAAAACAATTTATTAATCAATAATATGGATTTTTTTTTAATTTTCTTATTAAAAAACTTGCCAAATTTTTGGATATTTTTCCTACCATTGGCCCAAAAAAAGAATCAGTTTTCTGCTGCTGCTTTTTTAAATTTCTCCCAAAATAAAGAGAGTAAATAAAAAATGAATTTATTAAGTTGCTTTCCCATTTTCAATATATTTTCTGAACGAAATATTATTGCTAAATCATATCCTGAGATTGTAAGTTTAGTTAATCTAATATGTAAATTTTGTGATGATAAAATCAAAAAAAAGTATAATTTATAGGGTGATTTTTCTGGGATGTACGAAATGGAATTTCGACAAAATGAAGTTGATAACGAATATTACTGTAAAAAATAATAAAAAATTGTTTTTACATCCCCCATTTCTCTCCCTACAACTTGTAGGCCTACAAGCATCATTTCAAAAACTTCTACATCGGGAAAAGAATTCTGAATTATAAAAACATTTTATTGCTCAATTTTTGCTTTATTTTTCTTCGAATTTTCTTGATTTTGTTTATAAATTTATTTATTTTGTTTTGTTTTTTGATTTTTTTGTTATTAAACTTTTATATTATTATTAGTGTCATTGAAGCCAACAAATAAATAACAGTTTTATTATTTACGCTGATAATCCTCTTTTATCAACAGCTTTTGGCTTTCCATTTGCCTTTGAATTTTCATATTTAAACGCAAATCTGGGAACTCACATGACAATAAATTTGCAGATATTCTTCATTGTTTAATTTTTCGTTTTATTTAGAGACCGGCGTCGATCGTTCAAAAAAGTTTTTCAGCAAAAAAAAGTGACTATCCTTTTTCCCAGAATTTTTTTCTTAGCACGACCATTTTTTCGTGGTCAGTTCATTTTTCCATCAAATCAACGCGAATAAAAGTTTGTTTTTTACATTTATTGAGAGAAAAAGCGAAAGACAAGAGAGATACCACTTTGCCAAAAGTAAAAATAACAAGCTTTTCCATGGTCACTTTTTTCAGAATATTTAATTTTTCTGAAGCTGTTTTTTAACAATTTGTTAACTTTTACCCAGTTTTATCTGTTTTATGTTATTCCCCGTATCAGAAACTATAACTTTAGCCAAACACTTTTTACAAAAGTTTATTTTTATTTTTTCGACGCCGGTCTCTAGTTTTATTATCTCATTTTTTCAAAAACATTTATTTTTCTTGGGAAACAAAAAATTTCGAGCAGCACAAACTAACACTGTTGTTGTTTTTTTTGAAATTACATTTAATGAACAACAGTTTTTAGCAAAATAAATAATGAACTTTGTGGCCCCTATTTTGAGGTGAATCAGTAACTCTGCAATTTTGTTTTATGAGGTAAAGATTAAATGGAGTCTGGGATGTTTCGGCCCATTTTCTAAAATGTATTTGATGTATTGAAAAAAAAGGCTGTAAAAGACGAATGTCAGGATGTCGAATAGCAAAAAGAAAAAGGGCGAAAAGGCAACAAAGAAAGAACAAACAATTAATCACTTTAAAAAACATGTAAAAAACAGATTAATTTGGGTTGATGCAAATAAAAGTAGTGAAATCTTTCGAAAAATTCCACAAATTCTAGAACCACAACTTGAGAGTGATTCTAGAATTTGTGAAATTTGTCAAAAGATTTCTCTACTTATATTGGTTTTGTGATTTTTTAATTTCAATGATTTTATTGGCACCAACCCAAATTAATCTGGTTTGTATTTTTACATGTTTTTTAAGCGATTTCACAACTTTTTATTGATATCATTCAAATTTTGACTTTTATTGTTGTCTCTTATTTGTTGGATATAAAAAATACAAAGTTCTCCATCAAAACGGTGATCTTCACAATTTTTTGGCTCTAAAAATAATAAATAACTTTCACTGTAGCAATCCTTTGACTCTTAAACCAAACATTTTTATTTTTGAGTGACAACTACAGCGTTCTTTTTTTAGCAAATTATTGGTTTTTTATTAATTGACCTTTTTTCCTTCGGGACTGACCTTTTTTGTTCATTGATTTTTCCTTTCTATAAAATCCTACCCAAACATCCGATCATCAATAATTAATATTTGTCCTTCTAAATGGTATTATATAATAAATCTTTATTTCATCACTAAAAAATTATTGATCGCAAACAAAAAAGTTTTTCTGCAAAAGGTTTTTCTGAGAAAAATTATTAACGGCAACAGCCACATTTACATCCCATTTGTTTTCCCAGTGCCATTGCAAAAAAAAAACAAGTCGACTTATACCTGTTTCTTTATTTTATATAATATTATTGACTGCCAACTTGAAAAATGCCTTTCAAATTTGATACAAAAATTATCCTTGAATATTTTATTTTTTCACAATACCGTAATCGATCTGAAAAGAAAATAAGGAAACAGTTTTTGATTCAATTATTACAACATACTTCATTTATTGGATTATATATCATTTATTACATATCCAAATTTTTGGTCGGATTTTATATATTTGGTGCCGAAGAAGATAAAATATTTAAAGCTGGAAGATATTATTTGGCATGGTTATTTTATGGTTTTTTCTTACACATTTATTCAATTATTCAAATTTTTCAAGGAAAAGAAATATTAAATGGGAAAAAACTTGCAAGTTTGGGTGGTGAAACAGCGGTAAAATTTTAAGAGTCGAGGAATACATTAATTTATGCAAACCTTATGATTAAAATGGAACATCTGGGAAAAACAAAGTTTTTTGAAAAAAGCACTTACTTCTGTCCACAATGAAGAAGAATGCATTTGTTGCGTACGGGGCAAACAAACTTTTTTTGTTTTCTATCATTGTGATGGATGTAACTGGTTTTTCAATAAATTTTGCTTACCCCAGACGCCCCCTTTAAACAATTTGAAAATCGGTTAAAATAAAATTTTTGATTTTTATTATTATTTTTAACGGATCTCGTCACGTTGAAGCGAAAGAGACATTTGATGGACCAAATTGTGGCAAAATGTGTTTTTCACCAACGCTAATTGCGGGAATTTCAAATTTTTTCATGAAGCAAATTGCTGATTATTTTTTATCAGAACTTTTTTTAAACAAAAACTAATAGCACTATTAAATTCTTCGTAGTCGAAAGCATATATATGCCAAAAATTAACTTAAATGGAGACAAAACATTTTTTAGTTGCTTTCGAGGCAATCGAATTTTTTTTAAAGTTTGAAAATTAAACTTTTTCCAGAAAAAACACTCGATTGCTTCGAAAGCAGCTAAAAAATTTTTGTCTCGATTTAAGTTAATTTTTGGCATATATATGCTTTCGACTACGAAGAATTTAATAGTGCTATTAGTTTTTGTTTAAAAAAACTTCTAATATAAATAATCAGCAATTTGCTCCAAGAAAAAATTTGAATTTCCCGCAATTGGCGTTGCCAAAAAACACAGTTTGCCATATTTTGGTCAATCGAATGTCTCTTTCCTTTCAACGTGTCGTGTAACAAAGACGATAAAATTTATATAAAAAATGCTCCTTTTCTCTTACATTATTGTTGAAAAAATTTAATTAAGATTTCAGGCGTTTGATTCACTCTTTATCCAGACATTTTATTATTTTGATATAGAAAAACTTAAGGATGAAAAAAATTATGCTGCTGGATTTTTCCTTTTCCTTTTATTTTTTTTCAATGTTGCAGTATTCTTTCCTTTTTTGAAATTTTCTAAAAAATTTTTAAATACATATCATCAACTGCAAAAATATCAAAAAAAGATGGATACAAATTTGAGTGATAGAAACAACAACGTTACTTTAAAAAAATTATTGAAAATAAAATCAAAGAAATTTTCTTCTTATAAACGTTTTTATTATCGTAAATTTATTGTTTTTATAAGAAAAAAATAAATGATGTGTATTTGTTTTTTTTTTTTTGTTTTTTTTTACTTCTGATGCAAATGTTCTTGCCAATCCAGATTCAGAAACAGTGCCCCCAACATCAAAGAGTTGAAAAATTAACTTAGACTCCTAGGCACGGACTCATTTTTTGGGGAAAAACGTAGGGTTAAGGCGGCTTGGACCTAAAATGGTGCTAATAGGTCCAAAAACACTAAAAAAAGGCTTTTGGTTGATATCTGGGTCGACAGGGTTATGTGCCGTCAAAATTGCGAAATCGCGAAAAACGGTCATTTTTGGCATTTTTTTGCATGGGATATCCGTATTTCCAGAGAAAGTGGTCTTTGACCCAATGTTTTTTTGTGGGCTGATGTTTTGTGCATGTAATAAGGCTATTTACACACCCCTGGTTACCCTAGTTCAAAAGTTCCTTCTAATTGAAAATTAGTCATTTTCGACCAAAAAACAGTACAAAATTCGGAATTTTTGGAAATCTGATTGAGTTTCCACGGAAAGTGGTCTTTGACCCAATGTTTTTTTTTAAGCTGATGTTTTTTGGACATAATAAGGCTATTTACACACCCCTGGTTACCCTAGTTCAAAAGTTCCTTCTAATTGAAAATTAGTGATTTTTTGCACATTTTTTGAAAAAAATTTTTTGAAACGCCATAAATCTGCAATGAGATATTTTAAAAAAAATCTGGCACACGGATTTGTTCTTCATGTAGTGGCGAGTAGAAAAACATCTGTAGAATGACTTGAATGTCACTATTGCGAGAGGAGTAGTCTGTGGCAGATGATAAGGTAAAAAAAGAGCAAATTTTTCACCAACGTAAAAAATGTAGAGAAATTGAAATAAACGAAAAATGGCACACGGAATTGTTCCCCATTCCCTGAAGTTTAAAATAAAAACAATAGAAACCGTTTAACGTCATTTTTCATAGACTAGTTCGAATTTTTGTCATTATAACGTGCTACAATACCCCCAACATCAAAAAAAGTATTTAATAATATTTTTCAATGCTTGAAAATGTTATATTCAGATTCTCCATGCTTGATTTAGTTATAATTAATCAAAACAAAGCACAAGAACAGCAGAAAAAAATTTTTTTAAATGACAAGATTTTTTCACAATACCCCCAACATCGTTTTCGGTGCCAAAACTGCAATATTTGACTTATTATAACCCCGTAAACGATTTATATAGTATTTTTGAGACATTCTGGACATGTATGAACTATTTAAAATGCAATTACGGTGTGCTACAAAAAACAGTAGTCTTCTATTAGTTTTTAAAATTATGGTGTGCTACATATACCCCAACATCAAAAATTTTTAATTTTAACTATTTTTGAAGTTCAAAGTTGCTTTTTTTATCTTTCTAAGCATAAAAAAAACATAAAAAAAAACTCACCAGTCTCTTCGGGGGCGTGGGTTCGAATCCCACTCTCGTCACCAGATTTGTTGTATCCGAAAGATAAACAAGTAATAAAGTTTATTGAAGAATAAACGTAGTTGCGTTGAAGCAGAAAAACACCATAACAAAGCGAAGAGAGAAGGTTTGTCAAACCTTATATACGAGAAATGAGGAACAATAAATTAGCATGCAGTGGCAGTTTGCCAAGCAATAACAGTTGTGGAACTTTGGTTACAACGGTCACTGCAATTTTCGAAATTTTTTTTTCGACGCACATTTCAGGGAATGTTCAGGGGACTATAAGAAGACGTTTGATAGAAAAATTAATCGTTTAAAATCATCCTACGCGAAATCCACCTTAACCCTACGCCAAATGAGCCCGTGTAGGGGGGCTCAACGGTACAGCGAAACGAAAATACACTGTCGTGTTGATTTTTAAAAAAACGCCAAAAATTTTTTTTTCCAAAAAAAGAGAGTTTTTGTTTTTGCTATGTTTTAATTTATGTAAACTGAAGTTACATTTTTATTGTTTCTAGGGTAAAAAAGGATGAAAAATCTGATTTTTCCATCTATAATAAAGTGAAAAATATGAAATTTAGGTGTTTTTTGGACCTGTTGAAAATGACCCTTATTTGAAATTCTATTAACTCATTTTTTTTTGCTATTTTTATTTTCACCAATACCATTAAAATGTTCAGCAGGTTCTGTTTCATAAAAGTATATCTTATTTTTTTTATCCGAGTGAACAAAAAAATTTGCCGTCAACATGAAGTTGATGCGTGCGCCATCATCATCCCCAACATCATTTTTCTATCAAAAAAGTGTTTTATGTGTCTTATTTATGCTTAAATCAACTAATTATTATCAACAGAAAATGTTATAATCATCTGGAACAACTATCAACTCAATACATTCACTAAAACTACATTCAAAGTCATCAACATCCTCAACATCAAAAAATCAATAAAGATGGACAAAAATTATCAAACAATGATTCCTGAAAGATTGCAAAATTTATATGGAGCTGTTCAAACATATAAGTAAGTATTTTAAACATATGTTTATATTCATTTTGCTTTTTTTAGATTGATTTATGCTTGCTAATGAATATGTATATATACTGTATTTTTTTAAAAGCCATGATGCTTCTCAATTATATCCGAATATGGTCCACAATGTTTTTATGAATAATTGAGCATATAATGAATGACATTCAAGATATTTAAAGTACTTTGAAGCTGTATTCTTTTAAAATGCACGTGTTCGACTATTTTACTAAATTTTGACTGCAGTATACTGGATACAAATAGTTGATAACAACATATCAAAGCTCAAACCACATTTAAATATATATTTATAAGTTGCAACAGAAACACAAATTTGCCAGAAAAAAGAGTCATCCATGATTTTGGAAAAATACAGTATATATACATATTCATTAGCAAGCATAAATCAATCTAAAAAAAGCAAAATGAATATAAACATATGTTTAAAATACTTACTTATATGTTTGAACAGCTCCATATAAATTTTGCAATCTTTCAGGAATCATTGTTTGATAATTTTTGTCCATCTTTATTGATTTTTTGATGTTGAGGATGTTGATGACTTTGAATGTAGTTTTAGTGAATGTATTGAGTTGATAGTTGTTCCAGATGATTATAACATTTTCTGTTGATAATAATTAGTTGATTTAAGCATAAATAAGACACATAAAACACTTTTTTGATAGAAAAATGATGTTGGGGATGATGATGGCGCACGCATCAACTTCAAGTTGACGGCAAATTTTTTTGTTCACTCGGATAAAAAAAATAAGATATACTTTTATGAAACAGAACCTGCTGAACATTTTAATGGTATTGGTGAAAATAAAAATAGCAAAAAAAAATGAGTTAATAGAATTTCAAATAAGGGTCATTTTCAACAGGTCCAAAAAACACCTAAATTTCATATTTTTCACTTTATTATAGATGGAAAAATCAGATTTTTCATCCTTTTTTACCCTAGAAACAAAAAAAAATTATATTAATTCACTAAAAATTAATTACAGTTTTTTTACAAAAGTGCTCTTTTTTGAAAAAAGTTTTTTGACTCACTGCCAAAAAATCAACATTCGAATCGCTGTGCAACGGTATCTAGTATCGGTATCGTATTTTTAGGCGATACTTGATACGTTTTTAGCAGAAGGATACGATATCCTTCTGCTAAAAAAGTGCATAAAACTTTTATAAAATGGGAAAAGAAGAAGAAACTATCTTATTTTGCATGTAACATTTTTAGAAGTTTAAATTTTGATTTTTTTTTTGTTTTGTTTGAAGAATGTAATAAAGAAACAGCTGAATTTGTGGGTATCAAAATATCGGTATCGGTTATTGGTATCGAAATTTTTTTGAAAAGTATCGAGTCTCGGTATCATCCTACGAAAATATCGGTATCGCACAGCCCTGATCCACGTATTTAGACAAAAATTGCCGATCTCTTTAATATTCTTCTATCATTCTCATCAAATTTTTAACACTTTTAAATAAAACCAAGAAAATAACAGATAAAAATAAAGTTTATGTAAAAAATGCAAACAACGCAGCAATCAACACAATACACAGAAAGAAAAAAATAGTAACAAATTGATTATCAAATAATTAAATTCTTAACTTTAATCATCGCCGAAACCCCCAAAACAACATGTAATAATTTCAGTAAAACTTTCACAACATTCAAGAAGATCATCAAAAAAATATGTTCTGCAACATTGACAATTGCTTTCTTTTTGTTGTTTTTCTTCACGTTCTTGTATTTCCATTTGTTCCTTTCGATCAGATGATTTTAATTGCTGAGTTTCAGACATTTTTCTTTTAAAAGTTTCCTTGAATCCTGTAAAAAAATTATTATTAATAATCCCGCTAAATTTGGAAAAAAAAAACTATCAAATAAATTTATTGTTTAGAAAAAATCAAGTAAAAAAAATAGAGAAGAAGGAAAATATCGGCATTTTGTGGTTGCGGTCAAAATATACCCAAAGAAAAATTAAAAAGAAACAAAAAAAGAAAATTTAAGCACAATAAAAACAGATAAACTATAAAAAAGTTGAAACCAAATAAAAGCAGTGAATCGACCCTGTTTTCTTTTTTCCCCGCAGCGTCTCTCTTTTTTAGTTGCCTCTCGCACGAGAAAAAAAAATAAAAGTAGAGAGAAGCGAGTGAAAAAAAATTTTGTCAAAAAATTAATTTGTTGATTGATTCCAGTACTTTTCACCCTGAATAAAAATAATATAAAAAGAAAAAAGTCGGAAAGTTAAGTTAAAACGGCGAAAATGCCATCTGAAAATTTAATAAATTAAAATTTTTTGGTGGTAAAAATGCCATTTTTCTCTTATAAAAAAATTGAAAAATATGTCTTTGGCAATGCGTCTTTCCAATGCATAAGGGGAATGCATTTTTTTGTGCACTTATATATTAGAAAGTAGTTTTGTTATATATCTATATTATATTGACTAAAAATAAGTTAATTTGAAACAAAAAAAAGTATTAAAAAAATTCTTCACAAAAACGCTTTATTAATCAATATAAAATCCATGGATTTTTGTAAACATTTTTTCTGCTTTGACCTCATCAAAAAACTTGCCAAATTTTTGGATATTTTTCCTACCATTGGCCCAAAAAAAGAATCAGTTTTCTGCTGCTGCTTTTTTAAATTTCTCCCAAAAAAAGAGAGTAAATAAAAAATGAATTTATTAAGTTGCTTTCCCATTTTCAGTATATTTTCTGAACAAAATATTATTGCTAAATCATATCCAGAGATTGTAAGTTTAGTTAATCTAATATGTAAATTTTGTAATTAAAATCAAAAAAAAAGTATAATTTATAGGGTGATTTTTCTGGAATGTACGAAATGGAATATAAACAAAATGAAGTTGATGACGAATATTACTGTAAAAAATAAGTTTGCTAAAAAATCATAAAAAATTTTTTTTTACATCCCCCATTTCTCTCCCTCCAAATAGGCTACAAGCATCATCCCAAAAACTCCTTCATCAAAAAAAAGAATTCTGAATTATAAAAACATTTAATTGTTCAATTTTTGCTTTATTTTTCTTTGAATTTTCTTGATTTTGTTTATAAATATATTTATTTTGTTTTTTTTTGATTTTTTTGTAATTAAATTTTCACATTATTATTATTATTGAAACCAAGAAATAAACAACAATTTTATTTATTTACACTGATAATCCTCTTTTATTAATAGCTTTTGGCTTTCCATTTGCCTTTGAATTTTCATATTTGAAAGACGGCCTTTCAAGGAATTTCAATTTTTCATTAAATCCATCTGTTTTGGTTGTCGTAGAATCCGAAGGTGGAGTGAGACCTTTTTGTAAGCGCTAAAAAGGGGATTGTTAAATGATTATTAAAATTATGCAAATTTTGTTTCTACCGTTTTCAAAGACTGCTTTCTATTTTTAAATATTAAATAATATAATACATAAATTGGAAATGGAATTATTGAAGCTATTGCAAGCCCAAATCCAACATATTCGGCCCATTGTGGATATTCTGTATGATTTGGATACTGTAGAGGAGAATATCGGAAAATAGTGATAGCAAAAAGTATTGCAATAGAAAATGGTGCTGTAATATTCCAAAGAAGTTTCCATACCCTTGGAATTTGAATTCCAATCATTTCATAAATTCCAAATCGAACATTATCAGTTCCTAAAATGATTACAGTATATTTGATTAATTTTGAGTGTTGGTGTCTTGGAATGAAAATTTTAGAAATTTTTCAGGCAAAGAAAATAACTTTTTTGTTATTTTTGCCCTTCTTTAAAACTTACCAAAACCCCATGAAATTCCAATTACTTCAAAAAATACAACACCCAACAACGAAATGCCCGCCGCTCCATAGACATCAACAAGGGTGACCCAATAAATGCCACTAAATGAGATCATTGGAATGCCCATAAAAAAGAATAAAATACATCCAAAAAGGCGTGAAACTTTTCGATGCTTTTTTAATAAAAATGGTAATTTTTCTTCAAAAGATATAAATAAATTTTCCAAAATAAATACTTGACTATCAAGTCCAAGAATTACAATCATTAAAAAAACTGCAAAACTCCAAATTTGTTTTAGGGGAAGATGTCGAATTAGTTCTGAAAAAAATGGAATTGAGAGTGAAACGAATATATCTAATTTGACAAAATAATTTTTGGATTCTTAAAAGTCATGTAAAGTGATAATAATTAAGTCAAACTGATGAAAATTGATAAATAATAAACTAGTTTTTTTCTAACAATCCTGATGCAATTTGGCCTACTACGAAATCGAAATCAAAGATTTTTTGGACTTTATTATGTTCAAAAAATGTTGAAAGATTTTTCAAATTCTAAATCACTTTTCCGAATATCAGAGATACCAAAAAGATAAAAAAACAATTTCGATTTCGGAAATTAATTATTTTCGTAGTCAAAATTTCGATTTCGCAAAAATTTGTCTCAAACGAAAAATCAAAAAATCACTTCAAAATTTTCATTGCAAAAGATATTAGTACTTACCAGGAAAAACAACAAAAATTAATCCAGCAGTTGGTTTCACAATTTCTGCCACCTCTTTTCCTCCACCTCCAACAAATGCCATATATCCCAAAACCGAAAAAACAATTATTCCAACTACGATTGAAGTGGCGGCATTTACAAAGGCCATAAAAAATGCATCTCGATAACAATTATGATGAAATTTATTATGTCCACCTAGGGCAATAAGTGTGCCAAATCCAATTCCATATGAATATAATACTTGTGTCCCGGCATCACTCCAAATCTTAATATCTTTTATTAAAGCTGTAAAATTTGGAATAAAAAAATATTTTATCCCAGAAAATGCTCCAGGAAGTGTAATTCCACGAAATAAAAGAATACAAAGAATAAAATATGGAAAAATTGAAGAAAAATATATAAATTTTCGAGTTTCACTTTTGCCATTCCAAATTGCAAAATATACAACAAGCCATGAAAACAGCATTAAAACAAATAACTCCCATTGAATTCCACCAAAATTTATTATTTCAGAAGTTTGTTGAAGAACTCGATGCTCCCAAAATTGTTCAACTGATGTTTCGATGGAAGGAAAATGTTTTGTCAAATTTAATATTGCCGTGGCATTTTCTTCCCCCGTAAAACAGTTGCCAGTATTCCTATAAAACAAAAATGATGATTAAAGTTTTTGAAGCTTTAAAGCTTCGGTTTCGGAAATTTCAGAGATCTCAAATGGAATAAATTTTATAAATTCCGATATCAAAAATTGCATAAAATATTTAATTAAAAATTTTTTGAAAAAGATGTTGATTAAATTTGAATTTAGAGTGATAAAAGCTTAAAAACATGATATTTGAAATTTGTCTCAAGTGGAATTTCATAAATTTTGATACCGAATATCTATATCAAATTTGCATAAAATCGTTCAAAAAAAACTAACCAAAAATTGTCACAAGTTTCCCATGGAAATGTTAAATTAAAAGATGAAACAAGATAAAAAAGTGCCCATGAAACAATGACACAAAAATATGAGGCACACATCAGTGATAAAATAATATTTCCAAAACCAATTCCACGAAAAATTGGACAAATTTTCCAAATTTTTAATGCTCCACTTTGAAGATATTGTCCAATGGCAATTTCTAGGACAAATATAGGTAACCCTATTATTGCAAAACATGCAATATATGCAATTAAAAATGTTCCACCCCCATTTTTATAACATAAATATGGGAATCTCCAAATATTTCCTAAAAAAAATTAGTTTTTTCGTGATGATAAAAAAATATATCTTAATTGCCAGATATATACCTAATCCAACGGCATACGCGACCATAAAAAACATAAAATCTTGTCGAGTTGTCCAATGTCCACTTCGATCAATAATTTCCATGCCAAGAAGAGATCGTCTTTTGTCGTGATGACCTTGTTTGGATGCCCCTCCATCATCGTGTAAATGAAATCCAACACGAACTTTTTGACCGCCTCCATGTGAATGGGGTTCCAGAACGCTTGAATGACCTGGCTCCATTTTTACTAGGCTAAAAATAAAAATAAAAGTTTTAAAAAAACGGATTTTAAAAAAAGGGTGCCACAAAAGTGCCAACGCTTTTGACAAAAAAATGCCGATGAAGATACAAAAGTTAAAAGTCAAAAAAAATATATAAATCCAGCTTTTTTGTATTGGATTATATTTTATTAAGCTTATTACAGGAATAATCTTTTGTCAAAGAATCTTAATTAAAATTGTGAAAAGCATTCCAAAGATTCTTTGTGGCATCGGAAGGCCGACCCTTATTTCTATATAAGGTTTTTTGTCTTTGATCATAGCTAATTTTTAATTCAGAAATGAAAACAAAGGAGAAAAAATAAATATAATTTAAAAGAACCCGGAAAAAACAAATGCAATAAAAAACTTGAAACTCAATTAAAATTAAATAAAAAATTATATCTTAGCTTGTAGCAGGTGAGAAATAGCAGCAGGTGTTACTCTAAATGCATCATCATGATGATGTTGTTGTCAAATAGTTCAAACGCTATTTGCTCAAGACCCTTTTCTTAAAATCAAGATTAATCACATTAGCTCTGGTATTTATATTACCAAAGAAGCTGACGACAATTGTTTTGTTTTTGACAATCTATCTTCACTTTCACACCACTTTTCATTCTTATATTTAACTTTTTATCAGCACCCCAGCTTGTCACCTATCGCCCCCAAACAAAAAGTAATCAATCATTAAAAAATTTCAAAGCTTTTTTTTTCACATTTAAAAACCAAAATCAAAAAACAAAACTGCGAAACCAAAAAGTTAAAAAAAAAGAGAGAGAAAGCTTAAAAGCCATTTTCTTTCTTTTTTTTTTCATGTCAAAAGTCCAACGGCAATAAAAAAAAGAGAGAGAAAAGACAGAGATTTTCTTCTTTTTTTTTCATTTTTCATTCCACTTTTTTTTTCTAATTTTTGCCACCAAGCAAGCCAAGGGTGTAATAATAATAATAATAATAATAATAATCGGGCACACATGTAAAAATAATAATGATAAAAAAAACACACTAAAAATTTTAAAAAAAAACAACAGCCATAATTTTAAAAAAGAAGAAGGAAAAAAAAGAGCTATAAAAAAAAGGTGAAAGCTAAATAACTTTTTTATGCCAAATTTAACCTTCCTATTTTTTTTCAACACAAAAACACATTTTTTAATAATAATAAAAAAAAATTAATTAAAAAAATAGCCGCAAAAAAGCCGTATAAAAAGTGAATAGAAAAAAAGAGATATATCAAATCCGCTTAAAAAAATTGTTAACCCTTGTTTTTTTTTGTGGATAAAGCTTTGAGCGCCGTTTTTTTGTACCTATTTTTTCTCCATCAAATTTTAAAAAAAAGAAAAGGAATTTTAGAAAAAACCCAAAAAAATTTATTTATTTAACAATTTTTTTGAATCAAAACAAAATAAATATTAAATAAAAATCGTCATTAAACAAGTTTTTATTTTTGAGCATTCTTTTTTGTCAATTAATATAAATTTTTGAACCATAGATTGAACAAAAAATTTATAATTAAAACCCAAAAACAAATGTTTTGATTTATTTATTACGCAAGAATTTAATTGACTGATAGAGAGAAGGAAGGAACAAATGATATTTATTGATAATTTTGCACAAATAATTTGTTATTGATGATAAAATTTTGAAATTCTTTTTAATTTGATTGATCAAAGTTGAAAAATGATTTTTATTTTATTTTTTCGTTTATAAAAAAATATTTATACAGTAAAATGTTGTACTAAATATGTTTTTTTCAAAATAAAAATATGTAACTTTAAATTATTTAATCCAAGTAATTATTTTCAACGTTCATCAAATTAATATTAGAGATTAATGTTATCAATAAATAATTAAAAATAATTAAAACTAAATCAGAAAAATTTTCAAAAAAAATAAATGTACAATTTGGAAAACATTCGATCGAGAAAACTTGCTGCAGAATTAAAAATACAGAATTGTAAAAACATGTATTTTTAATTTAAGAAAGACATATATTGTTTCAAAATTGGCAGGGCGTTGGCTCTTTTTCTGCGGGTGTCGTAAACAAAAAATATCTTTGTTTTAAAAAAGATGTTTTTGTGCTCGATGTTTTTCTGTTGTGGAACACCGAAAAATAATGTACATTCATCAAATTAAAATTTTAGTATAAAAATATGTACTGAAAAAATAATGTATAAAAACCAAAGTTCAAATTTTTATTAAAAATTGGTATAAACTTTGATATTCGTCAAAGTGTTTATTGATAAACAATGACGTTTAATTTATAAATTCCTAAGAATTTCTGTATCATTTTTTGAAACATTTTTAGAATTGCTGCAAAGATATTTGATCTGGCGCTGTTTGGCAATTAATGGCTGTCAACGTCCGTCTTTTTTTTTTTGAGTTTACCGAATTTTGTTGATTATATTTTTTGCTGTCTTATTTACCAAAATTATCATAATAAATCTGTGATATTTATGTTACATGAAGTGTCGACAACAGGAAGGAAGCAATTCATCCCTGAATCAGGCAAAAATGATGAAAAAAATGAAAATAAAAACGTGGAACTTTGATTCTATCGAACAAATTTTTTAAAATTGGACACCATTTTTGGGATTATAAAAATAAAATACTCAATTTTAGTTGCTTATCAATCCCTTTATTCATTCTTAGCAAGAAAAAAATATTTGTAAAATGAAAAAAAATATATTATTTTAAAGGTCGAAACACAGCTTAAACAAAAATAATATGATAAACCATGTGCTGATATCTTTTGTTCTGTTTTAATTTTCCTTCTCTGGATCACTTTTATTCTTCTTTTTTTACAATTATTTTTTGAAAATAAAATATGTATTTTTAAAACAATTACAAAAATCGTTTCATATGATTTTTTAATAATTTTTGCACAATTTTTTATTAATCACTAACAATGAATCTTTTAATTTTTTGCTACGTCAAAGAAGACCTTTTTTAAAGTTTACTGAAAAACTACCGTATATTTACATCATAAAAAAGAGATCATTTTTTTGGTTTTGCAATTTTGTTAAAAAACGTTGAAAGTTTTAATCAAAAAATTGTTCAAACGGAAGACATTGATTGAAAAAAAAGACCAAAATGATAATTGCATTTAATTGCACTTTTGCAAATGATTATTTCATGGTTATCATTTTGTTAACACAAAAAAACTTTTAATCAAAAAAGGTCATCCATTATTTCTATCATATTTTTTTTGATATAAAAAAAGTGTTTAAAATCAATTTTTTTGTTATTTTTTTAAAAATGAATTTGCAAAAACAGCAGCAAGAAATTTTGAATGTTCCATTAAAATCTCGAAGCGATTCAATTTCTACTTCAACTTCAATTGATAGCAACGACAGTGTTGAAACAAAAATAGAAAATGGATTTTATTGCTGGAATTCAACGCGATATTTAATTTTGATAATTTCTTTGATATGCTTTTCGTTAACTTGGGGCAATGCATTAGCATATAATTTTACAATTATTTGTATTGAAAATAATTTCACAGAACCGAAATCAGCAGAGGTATGGAAAAATGAAAGTGATAAAAATGATAATTTGAAAAATGATAAAACTTATGTATTTTCACAAAATCAACAAAATTTACTTCTTTCGGCTGTTGCTGTTGGAAGTATTATTGGCAGCGTAATTCTACCGTATGCAACCTCAAAACTTGGAATAAGGTAAGAAAATTTTTTTGAATATTTTAAACTTTATTTTTTTAAAATTAATTTTTGCCAAAATATATCAAAAATGTGCATACCCAAAATTCTTTGAGCTCAAAATTGGTAATTCTAAATTTGCATATTTTTCAGAATTGTCTTTACCATTTACGGTTTCATCTCTGCCATTTCGACCTTACTTTGCCCTTTTGCTGTCTCACACGGATTTCCGATGTTTTATATAATGAGAATTGGACAAGGAATTGCAAATTCTATTGGAATTCCAGGTTTAGGAGCTGTTACAACTCCATGGTCTCCAATTAGTTCATCTGGAATCTTTTTATCATTATTATCAACACATTTACAAGTAAATTTAATAACTAAAAATGCCTTTTAATTTAACAAAAGTTTAGTTTGGTCCAATTTTTACAATGCCATTAGCAGGGCAATTTTGTGCTTCATCATTTGGATGGCAAGGCATTTTTTATCTTCAAGGTGGATTAACAGTTATCGCTTTTATAGCTTTTTTTGCAATATTTAATGATTCACCAAAATTTCACAGGTTATCTAAAACTTACAGTAATCAATCAATAAATAATGATAAAATTTTACAGAAATGTAAGCAGCAAAGAATTGAGTATAATTAATCATGGAAAATTAACAAATGGAATTTCGAAAGGATTAAAAATACCGTATTTAAAAATTTTTACTGATAAATCTGTTATTGGAGTTGTGATTGTATCATTGGGAGCGGGGATTGGTTTTCAAGTATATTTTTGAAATATATAAATATTGAGAAAAATCAATAAATTTCAACTCTTTTTAGGTTTTAAATCAATATGGTCCAGTCTATCTCTTTAAAGTTCTAAATTTTGATATTAAACATACTGGTTCAGCTGCGGCAATACCATTTATTTTTTCATTAATTGTAAAAATTGTTTCTGGACCTATCAGTGATAGATTAACATTTTTATCCCAAAAAACTCGCGTAATAATGTTTGCTTCAATATCCCAATATTTTATGGCAACTTGTTTTATCCTTCTTGCTTGGATGCCATTTAAATCTCAAGCCATTGCCCAATTGCTTTATACTTTAGCAATTATATTTTCGGGGGTTAATTGTGTTGGAGTTTTGAAAGGGATTGCTTTGGTAAGTATTATAATTTGCATAATGTAAAACAAAAATATATTAATTAAAATTAATTAATTTCAGCAAGCAGTTCAATATTCATATTTCCTTTTAATCCTTTCTGCTTTTATTAATAATGGAATTGTTTTAATTTTACCATTCATAAAATCTGTTATTGTTCCAAATGATACTCCACATGAAGTTAGCTTTCATTAATTTAACTATTTTTAAAACTAAAATACCCAACGCAAATTTATAAAATTATAATCAATATCTTTTAGTGGTCAATAATTTTTTATGCCATTGGAATTTCGTTAGCTGTGTGTGTAACAATTTTTAACATTACATGCGAAACAGAACCACGGTCATGGACATATTTATCAACTGATAATGAATCAGCAACAAATATAAAGCTTTAATAATAAATTTGCAATATTCTTGTTGAAAATAAACAAGAGACAAGAGTTCTTTCACATACAAACATACAAAAAAACAGGGCAAAAAATTATAATTATAAAAAAAAAGTAAAAACAAAAAAAATTGAATCAAAAAAAGCTACAAAAAATTTTAACGTTGCTTCAAAAAAAGGTAACAAAACTTTTAAATTTTGCGCACTTTCCCTGATTTTCAAGAGAGTACTGTAAGCTTGTCGGCTACCTCCTTTTTTGATCAAAAAAAGTTGCCGCTCATTCTTCACTCTTTTGATCCTTTAAGTGCAGTCGGGTCCATTTTTTATCTTTTTAATTTTTTTTATAAATATTTAAATTAATGTTTTATCATTATAATTTTTTAAATTTTTAACAATACATTTGTTAATCCAGTTTGAACAATAAAAATTTCGAACAGTCAAGGGGAATATCTTCAAAATAAAGCCAAAAACATCATGTTTTTTTGCTAAAAGAGTTCACTTTTAATCCAAAATTTGTTTATAATTTTGGTGGGGTATGCCAATGTCAGTTGTTTGAAGCATGCAACATTTACTTGCAACTCTTGCTGATGAATGATTTCTGCTTTTGACGCTGAAAATCACAATTTTAGCATTTTTGAAAGCATTGTTAAACTTTTTTACTCTTTTTTGTTGATAATCTATAGTTGTTGCCGAAAAATTTATCGCCAAAAGATAAAAAAACTGACGTGCAAGCTATTGACATCATTTAATAAACACTTTCAAATATTGTCGATAAGCAAAACTCACGATTTATCTAGGTATTATTTTTTTTTAAACTTTTCTTTTCATTTTTTTCCCTATATATCTTTTTCACCTTTCTTACGGCATATTTCTTTTGGTTAAAGCATTACTGCGTGTCCGTGGAGTTTTTGTGTTCATCGATATTTTTGTATATATGTAGTTCAATTTTTTTTTCAGTTAATAATGGCAGAAGCAACTCTCTCAACTACATCATCCGACGTTCGTCGAATGATGGAACGTCTCAATGTAAGTTTTTTTTTATTTGTTATCTTTTATTTCATCAATTAATGTTGCCTTTTGTTTTAGCTAAGACCAATTCCTGCTGTTATGGCAGAAAAGAAAGCTGTTGGAAGTTTTGGAACAACTTCTCAAAAAGTTATCACCAACATTCATGGGCTGAAAGTTCCTGTTGAACTCCAAGTTTACCGTTATGATGTCACCATTCAAGCTGTTAAGCAAGGAAACGGAGCTGAAAAGGTCATTGATCTTACCAAAAAAGCTCGTTCAGAGTATGTTTATTTTTTTCTTTTTTCTCCAACACATGTTAATTTTTATTACATTTTAGTGCAATCGTTACAAATCGCAAAGATCTTTGCCGTTCAATTTTTGAAACCGCTGTTCTTGAACATCCTGATGTATTTGGCTCTGCTAATCAAACTTGTTATGATCTACAATCAAGTAAGTATTCAAAATGTAATATTATCATTAATTATGTTACCCATTTTCAGCTTTGTTCTCTCCAAAAATCATTACTGAAGAACCTGATGGTGTTACTTATGATGTCTCAAACCCTTTTATCGTCGAAAAACTCCCTGGTGCTCGTGCTCAAATTAAAATTAAACCTGTCAAGGATACTCGTGTTTTGGATGCATCTGAGCTAACTCGTCTTTCATCAAGTTTGGATGAAGTGGACCATTCTCTTCAGCAGTATCTCGAATTGGAAACATCTCAAACCGCTTTAATGAATCCTAGAGATCATATTACTTATCCTGGTGGCAAAAGCTTCTTGATGAATCCTGAACGCTTTGGCTTTACTCAACGTGACACCCCTGATCTTGGTCATGGAAAATTCCTTGGTATTGGTTGTCAGAAGTCTATTCGGTAAGAAATTAGTCTTTTCTATTCAGTTATACAATAAATAACTTTTATTTTTAGATATATTGAAGGTCCAAAAGGCCCTGGAAATAAGCGTGTTGGAGTTGTTGTTGATACAAAGAAAACTCCATTTCATTCTTGTCTTCCAATGGTTGAAACTGCATCTGGTATTATCAATCTTGGAAATCGTACTCTTTCAAATCTTGAAATTGATCATCTTAAAACTGCATTTATTGGTACGTTTTTATATGGCTTTGCATTTCCTTATTCTTCTTTTTTAGGTCTTTCTGCTCAAACTCGTCATGAAACTCCACCAAGAACAATTACTATTCATAGTATTAGTGTTGAATCAGCTGATTCAAAAATGATTGCTATGCCTGATGGTGATAAATCGGTTGCAGCCTACTTTCTTGAACGTTATGGCATTGAACTTCAGTATCCTAAAGTTAATTTGGTTATTGAAAGTGGTCCACAAAAAAGTGAATTTCCAATGGAACTTTTACAAATTTGTGATAATCAACGTGTTCGCACTGAACATCAAACTCCTGAATTGGTTCAAAATATGATTCGTGCTTGTGCTGTTCCACCATCAACTTTGATTCCACAGAATTTAAGAAATGGTCGGGCTCTTGGTCTTTTTGGTGAAAATAGAAGTCCACATCTTGCTGCAATGGATATTGACGTTGTTGGAACTCCCGTTACTGTAAACATTTTTTTATATTTTTCACAATCATACTTTTACAGTTACTTTTTTAGGTTAACACTCGTGTTCTTCCCCCTCCATACATTCAATACCGAAACAATAGTACTGCTACACCTGAACCTGCTCGTGCTACTTGGACTCAACGTGCATATTATCTTCTTCCGTGTGATTTGGGAAAATGGGCTGTTTATATTTTGGGATCTGCTCCACGCAATCGTTCCCGCTTTGAACAACAAGAACTACAGTAAGTTTTTTACTGTTATTATATTGAGCTGTGAAATAATTTATCATACTTTTTCAGGCAATTTTTGAGCTGCTTCCAACAACAATGTGGCAAAGTTGGTGTTAATTATGTAGCTCCTGCATATATGAGTGCAATACCCATTGATGTTGGAAAAGTTGAAGAAGAATTTGCAGAATGTAAGCGTGCTGGCATAAATTTTATGTTCTTCATTCATGCTGACAATGATCAATCTCTCCATAAAGTTGTAAAATTGCTTGAACGTCAATATGAAATTGTTACTCAACTTGTAAAGATGCAAAATGCTGGTGATATTGTTTCAAAGGGCAAACAACAAACAATGGAAAATATTATTCATAAAACAAAGTAAGCCCTTTATTTAATTTACAAAGGCAACAATATGTAATAATAATTTTTTTTAGCATCAAACTCGGTGGTGTTAATTATGAACTTTGTCTTCCTGAAGCTGGTATTGCTGAAACACTTGGAACTGATACTTTGTGCATTGGAATTTCCCTTAATCATCCTGGAGCAATCAATCCAACTCTTCGTTCTACTATTGGCAGTGCTCCTACAATTGTTGGTTGTAAGATTTTTGATTTTATACGTGCTTTTTTCTTTTATAATGTTTGTTTTTTTTCAGATGCTGCAAATGATAAAAAGCATCCATTTGAATTTGTTGGTGGTTTTCGTCTTCAAAAGCCGAGTAAAGAAGAACGTGTTACTGTTCTTGGTGAAATTGTACAAGAATGCTTCAAACGTTTCAAAGCTAATCGTGGACAATATCCTCGCAAATTGATCCTTTTCCGCAATGGCTGTTCAGGTTAGATTTCTTTTTTTTATTGATTTTACATATTTGTCTGAAATTTCTTTTGTAGAAGGTCAGTTCAAAATGGTTCTTTCAACTGAACTTCCTTTTGCCATTGGCGCAATTAGTGATCTCAAATGTGATGCTCAAGTTACTGTAATTGTTCCAAATCGCATGCATAACTTACGCTTCATGCTGGAAGGAGCAAATGCTCAAATGCGTCCACCTGAACAAAATGTTCGTCCGGGAACTATCATTGATACCGTTGTCGTTCATCCCTCGTACAATGAATTTTATTTAAATCCACATGTTGCTCTTCAAGGTACTGCCAAAACTCCACGCTTTACTATCCTTTATGATGGAAACAATCTTTCGAATGATGCTGTTCAACTTTTGTGTTATACTCTTTGCTTTGGTCATCAAATTGTTCGTCTTCCTACATCTCTTCCATCTCCTGTATATATCGCAACTCGTTATGCTGAACGTGGTCGTGCTCTTCTTAATGCTTCTTCGTAAGTTCTTTAAATAAATTTTATATTTTCTAATTATGGTTTTTTTATTTTAGAACCCTCATTGAAGTTACTGGTAGTGATACATTTGCTCAACTTGCTCAGGATCTTCCATACTACCACAGCGAAGTTTTACGGGATCTCCGTGTTAATGCTTAATTTGGTTTGCCTTTTATTATCTAATATTATTTATATATTTTTGTTGATTTGAATAATATTATTTTGTTGTTTGTTATTTTATTAAAAAAATAAATTTTTGTTTTTCGCATACTGTATTTTGTAAAGACAGGTTATTAATGTCCTGCACTATCAAAAACTCACATACATTGTCAAGTGTAACTTAAAGGGATATATATTTTGATATATCGATGTTAAATAAGAAAGAATGCTAAGATGCTTTTATTTCTTGAAACATTATTTTGTCTATTTTTGTAGTTGAATTTAATGTAAAAATCGTCTTCGTGAATTTGTCAGCGTTTAAAATTAAAATTTATGAAAAAATATTATCAATTTACAGTAAATACAAAAAAGCTAAAAATAGAGAAACTTCAGAAATGTGAAAAGTTATTGATTTTTTACAGCAGATCTTTTGTAATATTAAAACTAAATTAATTTGTTTTGATTATACAATGGATATGTCATTAATCCACATGAGAAATATAATGTTAAATTTATAAGGTTTAAATTCTGCCAAGATTTGACATTTTAAAATACCAAAACATCTGCTGCTGCTTTTTAATTGACTTATTTTTCATGCAAAAAAAGAAGAAGAACGACCTTGAGCATTTCATTTTTGTGAGCTCAATTTTTTGCTGCTTCCATCTGAATTATAAAATCAAATATTATTCAGCTGTTTTTATTTTATTTTTTGATGCAGTTATTTATATTTGAAGGCTTTAAATTAAATATTTATTATTTTAGAAGTTTTTTAAACATTAAAAGTATATATTTTAATCTGAGAAACAGAGTTTAGTATTATTCATTGTGTTTTGATAAATCCTTTTTTGGTTTTTTAAAAATCCTTTAATTTTTATTGTTGTTTGTTTTGTAACAAAAGTAAGTCAAAACTGAAAATAATGGAATCAAAGAAGCGGGGATTATAGACTATAATTTATAGTTAAGTTAGCCCTGGGAAGTTTTTTAAAACGGTTACTGTAAAGCAAAATACAAAATATTTTTAATTTTACTTTTTGTTATGTATCATTTTTTACAAGCATTTTTTATATCTGTTTATGCAATACAGTATCTCATTGTCTGTAATTATTAATTTACAGCAACTTTTTTGGCTTTTAAAACATTTTTTAGCTGCATTTTTTCAAAGATTAAAAACGTTGCAAAAATTTTATTACATAAAAATATAATTTTATTTAAGCGTGACTAATTTATCTTTGCGCAACAATAAAGTTGTTACCATTATTCTTTCTTTTTTTTGTTCAGTTTCTAATTTAAGTGTACTTAAAAAATTGTCTTCAAGTGTTTTTATGTTTGCATAAAGCTTCATCATCGATGCGAATGAAATGCAACAACATTTAAGAACTTCCTCCCACTTTTATTCTTCTTCTTCTTTTTTGAGTTGAAATATAAGCATAAAAGTATTCCTTCCTGGTTTTAAATAAATTTCATTAAAAGTAGCCTAATGTTGTTGCTGCTGTTGTTGCAGAAAAAAAGGTTTAAGTGCTTCTTTTTCTTTTGTCCCTTTTTTTTAAATTTAGAGGTTAGTGTTCGTATCTTTTTTTAGGGGTTGTAAAAATGAGTATTAAAAAAAGTTAAAGTTATTGAAAAAAATAGCAATATAATTTATCAACTTTATTTTTGTATCCAAAATTTGAATAAAACCTTATGCTAAAATTTTAAGTTTCTTTCTTGCGTCGATCTGAATTTGAGATACGGTATGTATTCATTTTTTTTCCAAAATAACATTGGATCATTTTGGAAAAAAAAATTGTATTGGGTCAGCTTTTTAAATTTGAGAGATATATCCTTTGATTTATTTTAAATAAAATTGACAAAAAAGTGAAAAGCAAAAAATTGAAAAGAAACCCTCAACTTTTTGATCTTAGAATATTTGAGCTGTTTTTGTAAAAGTTACTCATCTTTCACTTTTTATTATTCTTTAAAAAATCGCAAAAAAACTTTGTTTTTTTCACATTAAAATATTTTTCAAAAAGCCTAACCACTTTTAAAACTTTTTTTCTTAGGTGACCCTGTTTGTTTAAGAATCTCAATGAAAATAAAAATCTTCTCTTTTTCCACCCCTCTCTTTTCTTCCTTCTTTTTATTATTATTATTCATCTTTATTGAATTAAAGTAGAGATGTGCACCGTTTTTCCAAAGTTTCGCAAAAAATATAATTTTGGTACCATAATTTGCAGAATGTTTTTACGAATAATAATTGATAAAAAAATTTAATAATTTTGGTTCTGATAAAAAAGATACCGTAGGAAAACAAAATGAAAATACCGTAATTTTTTCGGCCGATTTTTGCCGGCGTCCATCGGCGTTTGTTTTTTTATGCCTATCAGATTCAGAATTTTTCACTGAGTCCGATAAAATAAAAAAAAAGTCCGCCGACCTGCGCCGAAAAATTTTGCTGTAGGAAAACATAAAGTAGCATATTGCGCGTGCACGTCTCTAAATTAAAGAAAAGCGTTAAAAATCTTGACTTTTGTCAATATTTGATCCTAACTTTTTGTAAGCAATAAAAAAGAGAGTTCTCTCTCTCTCTTCTTTCAATTACTGTTCACAAAAAAAGAGGTTTTTTTTTAATTTTGACATTTTTGTGAAATAAAAGAGATAACAAACATTTTTTTGACAGCTTTGGCAGATGAATTTTTTTGCGTTTTTGTTAGTTTTGAAAAAAATCAAACCTTTCAAGTTTTTGCAGAAGTTTTTTTTTATGATTTTGTTTCTGTTTTGATATAAAATTTGTTGATGGAATGGTTGGGGTTTTTTGTAAGTGTAATTGCGGACCGTAAAAGTTTTAATGTTTTTGGTCTTCAAAATTTAGGGTAATTTTATGTTTAAATATTTGCGAGTATCCAGGATGGCAAGTACCATGGCATTAGAGAATATTTGTGGCCGGACTTTTTCACAAATTTTTTTGTACAATATTTTACAATAGTATAAATCTAAAAATATTATTTAATGTTTTTGTTGGTCACCCCTTTTTTTTAAAACAGCAACGACCAAACTAAACCCAGTTTGAAAACCTCTTTTAAAATTTTAACAATTAAAATTGTTAAAATTTTAAAACAAATTTTTCAAGAACCTCCACTTAAAAAGTTTTTAACAATATCAAATTTTTCTTAAAAAAGCATTTCTTGTTTTTTTCCCTCCCTTTTTTTAAGCTGGTTTTTTTCTCCATGGATGAAATTCAAGGAAGCAAAAGACACTCACTCCAATCAAAAATAGAAAATAAAAACCACGATAAGGAAAAAAAAGAGATGGGTCTGTTTTTAGTCATTTTTATGTTTGGGAAAAAGAGTACTCAAAATTGATGTTTTTGTTTAAATGAAAACATCTGTTTTTAATGTAGAATTTTAAAAGAAAAAATTTCAATTTGTATTAAAATTTGATGATTTTTAAGTTTTTTTGAGAAACTTAAGATGTTTTAATGTTTTTTTTTGGAGCATTAAAAATGTGGCACATATTTTTTTGGAAGCTTTTGCAAAAATCTAAAAATTTTATTACAAAATTATTGAAAATTTTAGTTAAAACTTATGTGAAATCCGCTAAACTAAAAATTAGTATCCGAAAATTTTTGTGTTTTAAAAAAGTGACGACCACAATTTTGAAACATGGAGGTCTAACTTTTTAATCAAATTATATTAACGTAATTTTAAAGTATGTATTTTTAATTGTTAAAATGTTATGCTTGAATCATTTTAACAATTTTTTAAACAAAAATGAACATGTTTTCAACAAATTTATTATTGCTGCTTTTTTGTGATAGTAACCTTAATTTTCGTTAATGTTGATTCGTTCGATTACTGTCCTTTTGAAAGTTTTTACCAAAAATCTCTTTTTAAAAGTAAAAATGTAAAAAGAAGCATGGATTTACATTTAATTAATTTTTTTGATGGGATCAAAACAAATTTTGCTGTCAATATTCAATCAAATTTAATTCGAACATTGTTTTTTTTAATAATGTTGCTCCTCTTTGATCTTTTTTTTTATATTAAACTTGTTGTTGTACATTTTGGTTTTGAGTGACCTTGTAAAGAAGAATATTTTTCTTCAACTTTATGTCAAAAATGTTTTTTTGTCCAGATTGAACCAAAAAATTATGTTTATAACCTTGAAGTTTGTATGTTTTTTTATTTTCAAAACTTTAAAAATTTGATGACACATTCAATATTTATTTTTTTCAGTTTTGTTTTTCGTTGAAAAATTTCGAAATTTTTTTGATTGGTATTTATTGGATTTTATCTTTGGGTTACTGTAGGTCCAATAAATTTCTACAGTAACTGAAAAAAAAGAAGTTAAAAAAGTAAATAATTTTAAACGGTTTCATTTAAAAAAAACCCTTTTTTAGCATCTCTTCAATTTTTTCTTCAGTCTTTTTATTTCTCCGTTTTGTTTCCCTTTTCTTCAACTATATATTTAGTTATATTATTTATATATATATATATTGTTAGGATGATGATGGGAGGGTGTGGGGGGGGGGTCGAACTAACTGCGCGATGGGTTATATACGATTGTGTTCCTTCCGTCGATTCTTCTTCTTCTTTCATTTCCTTTCCTTCTTTGGGTCGTCGAGGCAGATAGTTGGTTTGTAGGGAGGTAGGTAGGTAGGTAGGTGGCGGTTGCTTACTTCTTTGCTGCTGCTGGTAGCAACATTGAAAGGGAGAAATAGAATCAACATTTTTTTTATAAAGAGAGAAGAAGATAGAATTGTTTGAAAAAGAAAAAACGTTCACTTTTTTTCTCCTCTCTTGCCTTTTTTTAGTCGTCACCACTAAATTTTTTTTATTGTATGCGTACATGCGCGTACGTGCGTGCACACTTACTTGCCCTTTTTTTCAAAAAAGAAAAAAAAGATGTTCACCTCGTTTTACCGGTCAAAAATAAATAAATAAATATAATATTTTTTGTTGTGCCCACCTATGGTGTTTTGCCTTTCTATTATTGAAATGCAAAAAAATCAGTGATAGTAACAAAAAAAAATTTAAATTTTGTTACTATCGTTTTTTGGATTACTGTAACAAATATATATTTCCTTAAAAATCATTTCACTTTTTCCCCTATTTTTTTTGTTTCCTTTCTGGTCGCTTTTTTATCATGGAAATAGAAAGGTAAAAATAATCAGTGATAGTAACAAAAAAAATTAAAATTTTATTACTATCATTTTTTGGATTACTGTAACTTTTTTTTCAAATATATTTCCTCAAAAATTATTTCCATTTTTTCTCTATTTTCCTTCTTGTTTTCTTTCTTGACTCATCTCAACAACAATCATCAATCAATTCTGCCTCCATTTTTGTTCTCGAAGTTTTCCTCCTTTTATGGTTTTCTTTTTCTTTCTTTTTTTTCATGTTTTTTTTCTTTCATTGAATGCTTTTTTGATTTTTTGAATGGTTCTTTTTTCTTGTCTTTGTTGCTGTGTTTTTTGTTGCCCCTCATTCAATGACTCAAGGAATACATATATATAAATATCGACGAACTTAACGTTGATCAATGTTTTTTTTTAAAAATATATATTTATTTCTATTTTGCTTTTTCTGAATCAAACTGATTTTTGCTTCTTTCTGTTTTTTTATGTGCTTGAATGATTCTTTTGAAAATGTGTCTTTGTTGTTCCCCATTGACTCTTGACGCGCTAATTATATTTCTCTTGCAAGGATTATTTTATTTAAATAATTTTAGTGTGCTTTTAAACTAGTTTTTTCTGCCGATTAACTGCTTGACGGCCTTTTTTGTGTGCTGTCGCAAAAAGTTGTATGGCACCACAACAAATGCCAATTCCACCAGTACCATATCCGCCAGGATCAACCAATCGTCCTGTCACTACAGGTACTAAAATATATGTATATTAAGGGGATATTTTAAATCCATCATTTTTTAGCAACAACCCCACCACCACCAACATACAATTTTTCATCTTCTCTTTTATCAAAAGTTTTACAGCAGCGACAAATTCAACGTGCCGATCAACTTTTTTCAATTCCTGATTATGAAATTATTACTGAATTGGTAAGTGAAGCATTAAAAATAAAAAGTAACAATCCAAAAATTTTGATGGAAGGAGAGAAAAAAAAGAGAGGGATATAATTAAATTAATCAAAAAAAAATGGAAAACTTCAAAAGGCGTGAATTTCATTTATTTTTTTTGCTTTTGGCGGTATTTTTTCTTCTTTCAGAGCTATTAAAAAAATCAATAATTTTGCAATATTTATTTTTCTCTCTCTGATAAGAAAAATCAGTCTTTAAAATAAGTTGTCTTTGAACTAGCGGACACTCTTGAAAAAAAGCATTTAAAATAGAAAAAAAAATTAACAATTTTTAAAATGCGGCATTTTAATTTTTGTTGTTAAACAGATATCAGTTTTTGATCTGATAAAAAATATTTGAAATTATCGAAAAAAATCAAACTTTATGAATACAATTAATTACCAAAGAATTTTTGGAATCAAAGTTGTTTTGTATTTTGTTACTGTTTTTTTAAAACAAAAATTTTACTTTATTTTTAAATTAAATTTTCGACCAAAGATTTTTTTAAAATCACAAAAAAAAAGTTTTGGAACACTTTTTAAAGTTTTTTTTGTGCAATTTAATTTAGCACGAGACTTTGATGAGAAACAAATAAAAATCATCAAAAAATGACTCAATTAAATTTTTATATTTTTAGTTTTTTCTATTTTTTGATTGTTTCGTGCCGATTCAAAAAATTATTTCTGCAAACCATATTTTTTTCCGCCTTGATTTCCTTCTCTTTTTTTCAAAGGTTTCCTGAAATTTTTTTCATTAATGACCAAAAAAGGGGGGATATATGTGTATGTTTGACGTCACAGCAAAAAAAAGTGCGTACGATAAAAAATAATTTTTTTAAACCTGAAAACTTGTTGTTTAACAAGTTTTTGAGAGAGATTGCATTTTTTTTCCTGCAAAAAAAATTAATGTTGAAAATATTTTTTTTTTCAGAAATATAATGTTTTTTGTTTTGGATTTTTTTTGGTCATTTATGGGTGGGAAAAAAACGGGGGAAAAATGCAAATGAAATAAAAAAAAGAGACAGAAAAAATTTGGAGTATAAAAAAAAGGAAACTATTTTTTTGCTGGCAAAAAAAATTGGTAATAAAAATGTTTATAAATAAATAAAATACAGTAATCTGTAATAAAGTCTACGGTAAAAAAAATGAGAACAAAATTTTTTAGCAATGTTGTAAAAAAAGTTGCCAAAAAGGAAATCATTTTAACCTGAAAAATTATTTTACAGCGTAATTTGAAATTTGCATAATCACTAAAGAATATTTTCTTTTTTACATTTAAATTTTTCTGCAACTTTTTTTTTATCCAAAAATATTTCAAATTTAATTATCTACATTTTGTATTAAAAATTGTAGAGAAATTGCCAAAGAAAGCTCCAAAATTTATGCAAATTTTTCCAATTTTTGCATAAATTTTGCGCCGTGCCATTTGGCACAAAAAAATTAAAGTTTGATAAAATTATTATCCCAAATAATTTTAGAGAAAAAATAATGAATAAATAATTCCAATTAATTTTTTAGCATTCTGCATTGACCCGAATAAAACATATTTTTAATGATCATAATTATGTTGAAAATTCCAATGATCAAAGTGTTGTGGAATTAGCCCTGGCAAGAATTACATCTGCAATACGGTAATAAAAATATATACAGATATAATAATATGAATATTTATTATTATTATTATGTTTGACATTGAACAAATTTTAATTATTATTATAAATTTTTTTTCAGTGAAACATCTTCCATGGAAACTTATGCTCCGGCGCTTGTTGACGTCCTTGATTCATGTCTTTCCCATAAAATGTACATTATATCAGTTGGAGGGCAAATACATGATTCACCACATTGTAGAATTGCTTCAGAATTGTTATCGAGTCTTTTCTTGGTAAGAAAAATTTTTAGGGAAGAGAGTTTGAAGGCTTTCACTTTTTTTGGCATCCTGACATATAACGCTACATTTTTATATTGCATCAGAATTTTAGTATTTTTTTTTACTTTTCTTCGAAAAAAGTTTGAAAAAACGTTATCAGTTCTCAAAAAAGATAATAAAGATAAATTTTATAATTAATATTAAGATTTTGGCGTAATGTGTCAGGGTGCCATTTTACGGCCATGTTCAAGTTAAAAATAATTTTGATTCAATTAAAATTTAATTAAACTATTACCGTATCACTTTTTTCTAGTATCACAGCAAGAAATCTGTAATGACCGTTGCAATTCCAGTCGCAATAAAAGCTTTAAGTTGTGCCAATCATGAACTTGTTCGTTCAACTTCATCATATCTTTCATTGGCTGCAATTCATAATGGAAAACTTTTAGCCCAATATGCAATACAAATAATCTCAAATATTATTAATGGTAATAAAATGTTTAGATTAATTATTAAATAATAACAACATTTTCTAGGCAATTATTCATTAGTACGAGTCTTACCACAAGTATATCCAGAAAATCGTGAACCATTTCATGCACATTTATCTCCACTTTTTCGACTTCTTAGTCTTTCAGCTTTGGATACTTCGGAAAAGCTTTCTTTGCTACAATTAGCGTCAATGGTGGCAAATTATAAGCCAGACGTAAGTTGTTTAAAAACAAAAGAGTCTATTTTTTTAAATCTTTTCACTCAAATTTGAGCTTAATCACATCAAATTCCAAAGCAAAGTAACGGTGCAATTTTCCGAGCTGATGTCTGGCAAAATGTTTTTCAACGCCATGTGGAAAAAAAACGTTTTGGTTTTTTTTTCGAATTTTTTGCTAAAAAATATTGAAAAACGAAAAAAACATTTTTTTGGCATTGAAAAACATTATGCCAGACATCGGCCGGGAAAATTGGATGTTGAATTTCGATGTGAAATTTCGTTTTACATTTCGATGCAATAGAAAAAAAAAGTTAAAGAAGCTAATTTATTATTAATTAAAATCAATCAAAGTCTTTTTCGGCTGATAAAAGTAATAAAACTGATAACAATTTTTTTCCAGCTGATAATACCTCATTTACTTGAATTTGAAGAATTTTTAAAATCTTCTACCACTTGTACGGCCGTTTTACACATATATCTTTCGCTGATTTCTAAGGGCCGCGTGGAAGCTCTAATAAATCAATTACTTCCAATTAAAAGAGCTCTAAGAAAAAATGCCCCATCACAAAATAATTTAACAACAATGGCAAAAGTAATTGGACATATTGGAAAAACTGGTTCAGATATGGCATGCTTGGCAATTCCAGATTTAATTGAATTATGCAATAAATCAAATACCCAAAATTTACCGGTGCTGTTAAAAGAAATTGAAAGTAAGTTAGTTGTTGATGGAGAGGTTGATGGAATGGGGAAAAATGAAATATAATTTATTTTTTTAAAGGCGTTGCTGAAGCTTTTCCCCAAAGTGTTCAACATCATTTAGAAATTATTAAAGAATTTAGTGAAAAACAAGGAACTAATTATTCTGTTTATAAAAGAATTCGAGCACTTTCTATGTAAGTCTTTTTTTAATTACAGTATCCAATTATAACATCTTTAACGTATTGTTAAAGGATACAAGCTCTTTGAAACTATTTCGAAAAAATGGATGACCCTGATTCGCCTGATTTTTCTTTGTTTTAACACGAAAATAGCTTCTTTTGTATTCTCGAACTTTTTTCAAAGTTCTTTTGAAAGTTCGAAAAGTCAAAACAAGATATTTTCGTGTTAAAACAAAGAAAAATCAGGCAAATCAGGGTCATCCATGTTTTCGATATAGTTTCAAAGAGCACGTCTCCTTTAAAATAAGTCTGTGTCCCACCACGAAAAATGTAACCCAAAATTATTCGTGGCCTTTTTATCCGGCAAACATTTTCAGTGAAGATAAAAAGCGGCGATCATCTGGAAAGCTAATTGATCCATCATCAAATGAAGAAATTTATCTTTCAACCGCAACTGCCAAAACTCCAAATTCTCGATCTCGTAATAGTGGATTTGAATCAATTGAATCGCTGCAATCAAAGAGATCTTCAAGAATTTTTCCAAATGATCCAATTCAACATAGCAGCAATATTCCACCAACAACAATTTTTAATATTAATGAAGGATATTCTTTTTTAAATGCATCAAATGTGCCATCTGGAACTGCTGCTGCGGCGGCGGCATCAACTTCTGCAGCTGCAAAGGCAAGAGACATTGGAGAATTGGATAGAAATATGAAACATTTAGCAGATTTATATAAAATGAGATCATCTGGATCACTTGGACATCCAAAAACACCTAGTTATAATAATATTGGACAAAGTAGTAAAGCTTTAGAAAGTGGTGATGAAAAGCACCATCAGCAACAACAAATTCCCGATCGATCTAATCTTTATGTAAATAATAAAACTTCAAATCCACAATCTCGTCAACCTTCACCAACCTCCTATCAAATGGCACTTTTATCTACCCCAATTGCCATTGGAAAAGATGGTCGAGTTCGACCACTCTCAAATGCCAGAGTTCGTCCAAATATTACTCAAAAACCTTCAAATCTTTCACCCCCAACTTTAAGCTATGAAACAACTTTTCCCGTTGGAGATGTCTCTCCCATTACGACAACTTCTTCAGCAACAAATATTAATTTAAAATTACCACCAAAAAGTAGTTCACATCCCCGAAGTTCTCATTCCATTCATACTTCTTCAACTCCAACTCCATCAAAGCATAAATCTACGGATACGGTAGGAAAATCAACAATCAAAACTGGAACTTCTTCCGATTGGGATCTAGAGCGAGGAGATGTGGTAAAACAATTTGTTACAAATCGACGCTCAAAAATTCGAAGATATATTCAAGATTTTACTGCCAAATATCCGATCCCTTTAAAATGTACGGTAGAAGCAGCAAAAAGTTCAAAGGCTCGAATGAAAATATATTTTGTTTGTCAACTTCGGGAGCATCAATATTGTTTACATTCAACAAATGATTCATTATTTGTATTTAAAACAAATATTCCTGCTGTTTGGTTACATTTAATGTTTTTGCAAGTAAGTTTGCGGTAAAAAAATACAATAAAAAGAGATTTCAAAAATCCATCAAAGATAAAAGCTCTGACAAATTTATTTTGGGAGAAGGGATTTGGGATGTTAATTCATTGTGAAAGTTGATAAATATAATGAAAGGATTTAATAAATCCGCTTCGGAAAATGGTTTTGACAAATTTATTTTGGGAAATGAGATTTGATAAATCCATATATCCGATAAAATATCACAATATATTTTAGGCAGAAGTAAGCAGCATTGAATTATCGAATAAAGTTTTAACACAAGAATCTGAAGAATTTAAAACTTTGGCAAATTGTTGGAATACACTTGGAAAAGATGTTCAAAAAAATCGAGAATTTGTTACCCTTGTCACTTCCGCTTTTCCAACGATTAAAGAACAAACACTTATTTTGAAAGAACTTCAAGAAGCCCGATATTTTGATGATTTTAGTTGTAATCCAACTTTGCATAAATGGATTTGCTTTACTTGTGCACATCCGGAAAAAGTCAAGTAAGAAATATATACATGCTTAAATGGTACTATAAAGGTAGCTTTTTAGATCACTGATAAAAACTGATAACAGTAATATGCCACTGTTGGAAGGACAATTGAAAGAAAAACGTGGAAAATGGAAATTCTTTAAACGATGGCATACAAAATATTTTACTTTATCATCTGCCGCTTTAACCTATAGCGAAAATACATATAATGTAAGTTTTTGAAAAGGAATATGTATTGATTAGAATTTGGCAATATATCAAAAAATATCCTGTTTTTCTGGAACAAATCGCCAAAAAAACGATTCAGATTAAAAACGATATTTTTTGATATATCGATTTTGATCGAAAGGGATTACAGTAATCTCAAAAGCTATTAAAATTGTTTATTAAAGTTTAACAACTCAAATTTCAGACTGTCAATGAGAGAACTGTTAATCCATCAATAGATCTCCGAAAAATTAGATCTGTTAAATCTTTAACCCGTGGTCGACAATCTCGAAAATCCCTACCAAAATCCTTTGAAATTTTTACTGAAGATGAAAAATCTTATGTTTTAAAGGTAAAATTTATCCGTGTTAAACATCCTCCAAAAACAATGATAACATATTTTTTAGGCATCTGATCGTAACAAAGCAGAAGAATGGTTTCAATGTTTACAAATTGCAATTGCAAAAGCGCAAAACGATCGAAGAACACAAAGCTTTAAAAAATAGAAAAATTAGCACTCTTTTATTTTTTGTCATACATGAAAAATCTCGGTTGTTTAAAAAATTTTTTTCAAAAATAATCTATGAAATAATTTTGCTTTAAATCATAAAAATGAAATTTTAAAAAAAATTACAAAAGCTTTTAAAAATGAGATTTTTTTCCATATCAATAATACTCCTCGAATATATTACTCTTGTAAATTTGTAAAATAAAATTATTAAAAAATTAACAATGGACACACATAAAAAAACCTATTAAAAGGATATAGGTGTACTGTAACTCTATTAAAATCAAAACATTTAAATAAAAAAATTAATATAAAATAGAGAGAAATCAAAATAACTCTCCAAAAAGCTCAAAGTTACATAATAACTTTGAGCTTTTTGTTTGTTTGAAACACTTTTTACGCAAAAAATCCCCTAAGGGAACATCCAGATCCGACGTCGGCAAAAATTTAAATTTTTTTTACCCACCCACCCTTCTGTCGGCACAATGCGGCATAAGATCAAAGGAATTTTATAACCACGTCGTATTTCGCTTACCCCCACCCCCCCCCCCCCCCCTAAAATTCCGACGTCGGATCTGGACGTTCCCTAAAATGTTACAGTAAAAAAAGTAACTACTGAAAATGATATCATTTATTTTATCTTCTGCCGCTTTAACCTTTATTTTTTGAATAAATGTGATAAAAAGTTTTATTAAAAAAAAATAACATTTTTAAACAACTTTTTAAAACACGATGGAATCAATGGAACATTTTAAAGCATTTCTGGCATTGTGTTCGTTTTCATTTTTGACGATCTCTTTTTTAAAAAGTTATATTTAACAAAAAGCTCTCTGTTACGAGATTCAGAATTTTCTGCTGATTCTAAATATATAAGACATAAACAATAAAAAATTAGTTTGAGTTCAGGATCCACTGAGAAAGATTTGTACGGAAAAACCCGATTTTTACGACTTTTTGGAGATCAGCTTTTTTTATAAAAATTTTTGTTGTGTTTTTTGATGAAAAAGAAGAGGCCAACTTCTGAAGTTTTTTTCCGGGGCCAGATTAATATCTGAACGTTTTTTTTTCTTTTTTAACTACAATGGGTGAAAAAAGTTTCTGTACACTTTTAGTCGAGGAAAGTCGAGAAAAGTCGAGCGAAGTCGAGGAAAGTCGAGATTATCAAATTTATTTATTTTCGCATTAAATTTAGTAATTTTTTGTAAAATTTTGTGGTAATAAATTTTTGGGAGTATAAGGAATCAAGTAGTACGAAGATTCTGAAGTTTTTCATGGATTCTGTGACAGATTCTTAGCAGATTCAGACTCCAAAAAAATTTTTTTTGCCATGAAGTGTTTTTGGGGTAAAAAAATGCGGAAAATCTAAAAATAGAGGCGCTTTTTTGATTTGAGGAATCTGAAGGCCGATTCTGGGTAGATTCTGACTCCGAATATTTTTATGTGCTATGAATTATGTCTAAGGTTCATTTTTTTCGCTGATTATAATAATATGGGCTGTTTTTGTTTAATAATAAGTGGTAAAATGTTAAAATTTTATGAAATATTTTTTTTACTGTTTTTTTTAGCGGTCGGCTTCATTTACTCTTTATTCCACGAAAAACATATCTATTACCCCAATCGCATCATAAAACTACCTTCTAAAACAGTAAAAAAATATTTCGTAAAATTTTAACATTTTACCACATATTACCACTTATTACTAAACAAAAACTGCCCTTATTATTATAATCAGCGAAAAAAATGAACCTTAGACATAATTCATAGCACCCAAAAATATTCGGAGTCAGAATCTGCCCAAAATCAGCCTTCAGAATCCTCAAATCAAAAAAGCGCCTCTATTTTTAGAGTTTCCGCACTTTTTTACCCCAAAAACACTTCATGGCAAAAAAAAATTTTTTGGAGTCAGAATCCGTTAAGAATCTGTCACAGAATCCATGAAAAACTTCAGAATCTTCGTACTACTTGATTCCTTATACTCCCAAAAATTTATTACCACAAAATTTTACAAAAAATTACTAAATTTAATGCGAAAATAAATAAATTTGATAATCTCGACTTTCCTCGACTTCGCTCGACTTTTCTCGACTTTCCTCGACTAAAAGTGTACAGAAACTTTTTTCACCCATTGTAGTTCCTGATTCGTTTTTTTTAAACTCAATATATTCATATTTAAATGGCATATTACCATAGACTCAAACCTCAGAATTATTAAAAGGACGTTTTTTTGTAACATTCGGGAATTTTTATTCTACATATATAATATATAATAATATAAATTCAATCTATCAAAAATTGGGTAAAATACAATAAAGGTGGACTATTTAAACATTAATCTTTTTTACTTTATCAACTTTAATCAAGTTGTCTGGGCTGCTGCCACTTTGTCCACCGCTGCCACTTTTTCCACCGCTGCCACTTTGTCCACCGCTGCCACTTTGTCCACCGCTGCCACTTTTTCCACCACTACCACTTTGTCCACCGCTTCCGCTTTGTCCTTGTCCACTTTGTCGAATATGCCTACCCAAATGCCCACGTTCTCCACTTTCTTCACTATTATGCCCACCTAGTCCACCTAGGCCACCAACACCAGCATTAGTTCCGATATTACCAAGAGGAGTTTCTCCGTGTAAACCAAGACCAAGTTGAGGTTTGGCTGCAGCAAGAGCAGCAAGGGCAACAATAACAAGAACAAATATGACAAAAATACGATTAACCATGATTGAAGTTATTGAGTTGAAAATTAGTTACAAATATCTTTGTATACCTTTTCTTGAATTGTCGATGCCCCTTTTATAGTATTTTTTTGGTCAGAAATCACTTATTTTTTGCATCAAAAATGCGCAACATTTCACTGCTAATTTTATCTACAAAAAACAAAAACCGGAATTTTCATAGTAAAATATCATTTCTTTCATTGACCAGAAATTAAGACCAATAACAAAAGTGTTCAGGAATCGTTTTACTTCTTAATTCTTTCCCTAAAACTTTAAACTTTAAAAAACAAAAACCTGAATTTTCACAGTAAAATATCATTTCTTTCATTGGCTTTTTCATTGACCAGAAATTAAGGCCAATAACAAAAATGTTTATTTTAAATTTTCCAACTTTTTTTTGAAACAAACAGTGATCAGCAAAAACATCCTTGACCTATAGTCACATTGGTGATCATGCAATACTGAAATAATTAAATTTTAATCTCTAAAAAAAGCAAAAAAGAATAATGCTTTTTCTTTCCTGTTTTTAGTCATATTCATTTTATGACATTTTCCCTTTTCAAAGCAATTTGCTCTTTTTTTGCCCTGCGCTTCAGAGATTTTTCATGCGCCCTTATTTTTAAAGCTTTTTACAAAGATGCTTTACACCCACATTTTTTTCCCTGTTACATAAGCAAAAGTTTTATTACAAGTTAAAGATGTTTTTGTTGATCATTATAAGTTGGGAAAGAATTAAGAAGTAAAACAATCCTTGAACATTATATTAGTGGTTTTAATTTCTGGTCAATAAAAGAAATGATATTTTACTATGAAAATTCCGGTTTTTGTTTTTTGTAGATAAAATTAACAGTGAAACTTTGCGCATTTTTGATGCAAAAAATAAGTGATTTCTGGCCAAAAAAATACTATAAAAGGGCTATCGACAATTCAAGAAAAGGTATACAAAGATATTTGTAACTAATTTTCAACTCAATAATTTCAATCATGGTTAATCGTATTTTTGTCATATTTGTTCTTGTTATTGTTGCCCTTGCTGCTCTTGCTGCAGCAAAGCCTCAACTTGGTCTTGGTTTACACGGAGAAACTCCTCTTGGTAATATCGGAACTAATGCTGGTGTTGGTGGCCTAGGTGGACTAGGTGGGCATAGTAGTGAAGAAAGTGGAGAACGTGGGCACGGTAGACATATTCGACAAAGCGGAAGCGGAAATAGCGGACAAGGTGGAAGTGGAAGTGGAAGCAGTGGACAAGGGCAAAGTGGAAGTGGTGGACAACAAAATAGGAGAGTTCGGGAAAGTGGTCGCAGTGGAAGCGGAAGTGGAAGCGGAGCTGCGGGTGGAGTTGCGAGTGGAGTTGCGAGCGGAATTGGTGAAAGTGGTGGACAACAAAATAGACGAGTTCGGGACGATGATAGCAATGGAGACAAAATGATTAAAATAGAAAAGATTGAAAAGATTGAAAAGATTCATGTTTAAATAGTTCACCTTTAATGTATGTATTTTGCCTAGTTTTTGATCAATTGAATTTTTTATTAATATGAAGAATAAAGCATATCAAAACCCCCGAACACCTATGTTCTTTTAACAAAACAAATATCTTCTTTTGAAAAATTGATTTAAAGTCCTTTTTATTTTATTGAAAAGCATATGGCAGAATCTTCTTTGAGTTACACACTGAAAAAAGGGTGTAAAAAATGATCACTCCTGAACAAAGTAGATCTATATATACTCCTTTTAAGAGTAAATATCGACTAACATTTACTATTCTTTTAACTTCTAGTAAATGTTAGTCTATGTTAAAGAGGTACAAAAATTGGCTTCACCTAATTAAAAAAAGATCTATATTTACTCATTTTAGGAGTAAATATAGATCTATTTTCAGGTGTATTTGGCATACTTTTTTTTCAGTGCAGCAATAATATTGCCCTCAAATATTTTTATGTGATGTAAATAAGAAAAGGCTTTAAGGCTATTAAAATAAATCATAGATTTAAGAGACTGTCTACCAGAAAATCTTAAAAATTCATATATGAGCGGAACACACCAAATATAAGGATACTCTCATAAATACCGTAATCGAATCTCGAATTTCTAATCGTGTTATTACATATCCTGGGCAATATTTTGATCAATATAAAATGATGTGTATGCATTTTCATTTGAATTAAAAAATTCGTGATTAATCTGTGTTTTTCTTCTCATTATATATTCCGTTAATAATGCAAAAAAGTCGTATCTATTCAATCTACATTTTTTCCTTCTACAAAACATTTTTTAAAAAATTTAAATTTAATGCCAACAAACAACTTTTGCTATGTCAAATTTTAACAACTTTGTTGCAGTACATAATTTACTGTATAATACATTATATTGATTAAAAAAATAATTTGTTCACTTTTTTTTCATTCAAATAGAATTGCTGATTTAAAAAAACCGAAAAATGAAAATGCATTGGCGGAAAAGGGTCAGGCAAAAATTTTTGCAATGCCCTTCTTAAAAAATAATCACTTTTCAAGTGCCAATGAAAGATAAACAATAATTATCCTCTAAAGGTCTGACCTACAAATGAATTTATATAATTAATAATAATTTGTTTTCGTAAACAACCACAAAAATCGAGTATATAAGCAATTTGTATCCAAATAATATTCATCAGTTTTATTCCTAAATAATTCTCTCCGACTTTCTGCTGCTCCTGAAAAATGAAAAATAATTTCAAGTTATTTGTAATTCTTCTTTGCATTTCTGGCATTGTTGTTGCTGTTCCAACATCGCCGTCTGTTGCTCCAAATGTTGAAGCCACAAGCATTGCTGCAGCTACTGAAGTTCCAACAACAACAACTTGTCCATTAACAACTACTGCTACCGTAACCAAAAAAACAACAAAAACTGAAGTCTCGACAACCATTGAAACTTCTGCACCAACAACAACAACCGAATTCACTTCTACAAGTGGTGCATTAACAATTGCTGCAACTTCAGAAACTAATGTTGATGCTGTTGTTGAAGAAGTAAGTTCTATTATAGGATATATAAAATCTCATTAAATCAATATATTTTTTAGATTCGTGTTTGTTCATGTGATGAAGTTAAAGAATGCAATGAAAAATCATACAAAAAAGTTAATCAATGTAAAGAATCATGCAAATCTAATCTTGAATATTTTGGCACTTCCATTGATAAATATCTTACATGTTTCAATGATGCCGTAGAAGAAACAAAAAAGATAACAAAATGTCTTCAATCAAATGTCAATAATTTTTGTGTCGAAAATCCAAAAGAATCTGCTTTCATTCCAAAACCAAATTACAGCGTCTATTTTGAATCTTATGGCGTCAATGAAGATACCCTTGAAAAAACTCCTCAACTCCAAAAGAAAGCTCGAGAAGTATTTATTCAACAACGAAAATTTCAAACTTGTGTAATTGAATGCTTCAAAAAAGAATCGGTTAAATGTTATGAAAATCTTGGATGTGCCATTGGCTTCCCTGGCAAAGATGATACTGCTGCAATTCTTGAATCTTGTCCTCTCTTTAAATCTGAACTTCATATGAATGCCATGAAACAATGCCAATGTCTTGCTTTTAAACAAGATGTCAAAAAACTTGTTGGAAAATGTGCCTATGTTGTTAGCCCATATTTAATGCGAAAGCTTTAAATTTATTTTTTGTGTTTATTGTTTTTTTATTTGTTTTTGATATGATATAAATTTTATGAAAAAAAGTTTTTCTTCCATCAGTAGGTTTTTGTATCAGCTTTCAAATATCCCCCACAAATGGCACAATGATTCGGAGATCTGATAATTCAGCAAGTTGTTTAACATGATTGATTAGGTTTTTTGTGTTCTCATTTTTTTCCACAACATTTTTGTTGTTTAATAATATGTTTTTTTTTGAATCTGCAGATGATTCATTTCAAAAAAAATGAATCAGTAGCATCTTATTTTTAATGTTAAAATTTAGTTTATAAGTCTTTTTTTTTGTTTTTTTTTCCTTCTTCAATTTATTCCTTTAATTAATTCAGTTTATTTCTTGTTCTATTTTTGAAGGAAAAATAAATGAAACAACTAAATTTTTGATAAAAAATTATTTGAGCCCAAACTCTTTCCCCGTTTTGCCTAATATCAGAAGATCAAAATGTAATTTAGCAATTTTTAGCAGCCGAGATGATAAAATTTTCATTTGTTTGTCATTTAATCATTTTTTCTGTCATTATTATTATTGCTTCCAAAATAAATGCAAAGTAGGAATGGTTTAACTCTCAATTTTCTAATTTAGAAATATATATGTCTTTCAATAAGGAATACTATATTTCAGATGTGTTCCACCAAAACATTGGGGTTATGAGTTAACGGATGTTGGCAAAGGTCATGGATGCCCTTTGGCGGAAACAGAATGCAAAAAATATTGTATCTCTCTTAAAGAAGGCTACACCTATGGCAAATGTATCTCCCATTCTCATCCAGATTTTATAGATGCTGTTCTTATGATCTGCAGTTGTGGCTGCGAACATGTTTTCTGAAAAATGTTTTGATAGCTTTTTTTAAAGCTTTTTTAATGAAAATAAATGTCAATGAAAGATTTTAAGTCTTTAAAAAGATAAAGAAGATTTTGCAATTATTTGTTGCTGAATTTGAAAGATTTTAAAAGATTGTTTTAGAAAAAGAGTTTATGTTTTTAGTACACTTTTTATTGCATCATTCTTATTGTAGACAAACTATTAAATTAGAAGGAAAACCAGTGTTTTTTTATTATCGAAAAAGCAGTAAAATTTGAATATTTTAATAATTTATTGGCATATTTAAATAAGAAATTTATAAAATACAAAAGTTTTATTTTGAAACAGAATTTTCGCAGTTTGTGATGACACAAATGGGCTCTTGAAATAGCAGGAAAACAATTTCAATTTTAAATATCTCGACCATCCTCTGATTACCGCCAAGTTTCAAAACATGGATGTATTTTTAAACGAATGATTACATTTTTATTTTTTATTATTATAATTATTAATTTTTTTTTACATAACGCTTTTTTTATGTGATAAGGTTTTTGAATACCATTTTTGAGACTAAACTAACTATTAACAGTGAAGAAAAGGTGTAAAAAAATTTCAAGGCAAATTTGGTAATAAAAAAATTATAAACATTTTTGCAAAAAACTTTTGTAAACAACTTCTTACATTTGAACCAATATTTATGACGTCAAACAGTTGTTTAATTTTTTTGAAATTCAATCTTTTGCTATAAATATATTTCTGGTCGTTTTCAAACATTTCATTTTAATTTATCCATTCAAAAAACACCTACGTATTTACTTTTCTATTTTTTGTTCCTCCTCTTTATTTTTTTTTTGAATTTTAAGTCTTTTATTTGATTTATACTTAAAAAATACAAAATTATTCAATCAAATAAACCCCCGCTTTTGTTTAAGTTTTATATTTGTTTTTTTTTTCAGTTTTGCGTTGGTTAAAGTCAGCAAAAAAATGTGATGTGATTTCAGCTTTTTTTTGAGAGAGATAAATTACGTTGGCGGAATTACATTAAAAGTTGAATGTTGGAAAAAAATTGGACCGATTAAAAAAAAGTAGCACTCCATCCCTGAATCAGGAAAAAATGATGAAAAACTTAAAAATAAAAATGTTGAACTCTGCTTCTATACAACCGAATTTTTTATGTGGACACCATTTTTAGAACAGAAAAATACGCAAAGAAAGAAAAAACTAATAAGAATTTTTTGATTCCAATTCTGAAGCACTTTCGCTTCAAGAGTATCAATCACATTTTACTAGCTTGTCCTCCGACACTGCCCCTTTAATTTTTAAAAAATTTTCAACATCAAACTAAAAACATTTTTTTGTATTCATTGAATCAAAATATTTTCTACAAATTTGCTGATCATCATTTACAAAACAGATTCAAAAAAAAACACAAACTATTCCAAAAAATCTCTTGAATCAAGAAAATTTGAATTTGTTTGTGTTTGCACTTTTGTTATTAAAACTGTTAAAGAGACCAGAAACCACGACCACCCATAAATAATAAAATAAAAATCTACAAGGTCATTCTTCTCTCTTTTTTTCGTTCCGTTCAAATTTAAAATTTTGGAAGCAAAAAAAAGATTAATGTTTAATTACATTTTCTAAACTTTGGTCCATTTTATTATATTTTGAAGGAATACAAAAAATATTTTTTTGCAAATAACAAAAACTATGAAAAACTTTTTTGTGTCAATTTTGTTTTAAAAGTGCAATAAATTGTCACACCGTTTTTGGTTGCATTTAAAAAAAATAACACATTCGCATTTTTGCTTTAAAATCTTAAACGATAAAGAATTACTCCTTCAAATGCCCTAAAAAATAAGGCCGATTGATCAGAAATTAATAAAAAAAGCAAAAATCGATTTTTTCTTTTGCTCGGCGACCTGCCTCGACACGAAAGTTCCAGGAACTCCACTTTGTGCGTGCCAACGACCTCCATTCAGGGGATATCATATAGGATGAGCTGAGTTTTTAGATAGCTCTAAAAGTGGTATCATTGGATAGCCCTGGACGAGTTGAGTCTAGGAGACCCAGAAACATCCAGATTCTGTAGCTGGATTACTGTAATTTTTGACGTTTTTGGACATTTGATTGAACAATGTGATAAATATGGATGTTTCTGGGTCTCCTAGACTGAACTCGTTCAGGGCTATCCAACGGTACCATTTTTAGAGCTATCTGAAAACTCAGCTCCAGAATTCGGATTCTGAATCCGGTATACTGTAACTCAAAAACTACTCCATTAATCTCAAAACTGATGATGAATTTTGGTGTTTTTGGGCCCATATTACCCCAGAAAAAAATTTTAGGCTAAATCTGAGACTAAAATGTTCGGTATTGCAGAAAATCGTCAAAAATTATAACGTACTATATATCCTTTGCCACCAATTTTTTTAAATCTTCAGAATGGTAGAAAACATGTTTTTTGAAACATTTTTTTGGAAAAAAATTATTCGTTCTTTTTTCTCAGATTTCCCAAAAAAACTTTAATCAATTCATGAAAAAAAACCCCAACAAAAATTAATGCAAAGTAAACACAAAAAATATTTTTTAAAAACATAAATCTTTGTTACAATTTTTTTTGGTGCGTAGTTTTTTTTCCATTTTTAATACAAACACGTGTTTTTACAGATACACCTTTTTTTTAAAACATTATTATACTTTTCATTTTTAATCTTTTAATTTTATTCATATTTTTTGATGACGTTTTTTAAAATCAAAATTACATTTTATTAAAAGGATTAACTATATTCTTTTATATTTTTTTTCTATTTTATATCATTTTTTTATTTTTGGTTAAAATTCAAAAAAAAAATAACGCGAAAAAATTTAATCTTTTTGTAAAAATTTTTTTTTCTAAAAAAAGTAATTTTTTTCTTGTTTTCTTTAAATTTTTCTTTTTAAATTTTTTTTTGAATTACAAAAAATTAAAGTAAAATATTTGTTGTTGCTTTAAAAAAATAATGTAAAATATATTTCGTAACCAAGGAAGGCACAAAAAAAAAGAAGGGGGTTTAAAAGCGACGAGGGCATTTGCCATCATCATCTTTTTTTTTGTTGCTTTTTTTGGCATTGCTTTCTTTCTTTTTTTGAAACAAAAAATGTGTTTGTTTGATGACGAAATGATAAAAATGACGATGAAAGGCTGACGCGCAGCAGTTTTTTATGTGGATAAAAAAAGGGGGGATACGTATTTTTGGAATTGGGGGGGGGGGGGGGGGGATAAATTACATGTTTCTATTGTTTTTTTTTTTAAACTTTAAAAAGTTTTTGTTTTTTTATCTTTCGTGGTTTTCAAGGTTAATGAAATATTAAACTTTTTTTATTATTTTTGTTCGTTCGCCTACGCTATAATTTTGTTTGCAAAAAACAATTTTTTTAAGAGTTCAAATTGCAACTAATGGTAAAAAATTTGGGTGATCTTCAAAAAGGTACTGTAAGATATCGGATAGAATTAATTAATATCATCAAAGAAAGTTCTAAGCCGTATCAAATCCAGCTTTTACTTTTTCCAGATTAATTTCTGGCAAAATGTTTTTCGACGCCATTTGGTAAATTTTTTTAAATACACCACATTTTTTGCAATTAAACCAAAACAAGTTAATAAAAAAATTTAAAAAATATCACAAATTTCGAACTTTATATAAAAGTTTTAACACGACATTTCAACGAATCAAGCATGAAATATTTTTTAATTAAATAAGGAAAAAAAACTTTTCAAATTTAAATAAAAATGTACTTCAAAAATGAGCTTTTTAATCCCTTTTTTTAATATTTAAAATTTTAAGCTTTGAGCTATTTTTGTGCTACTTTGACGACACAATTTTGTGACAACTTTGTGACATCAATTAAAAAATTTAAAAATATCTTCTCCGAATTGTTCTTTGATTAATCTTTTTTTCACGAAAATATCTATTTTTTTTAAATGCTGACATCTTTTTGTGATTTAAATTTCATATATAAGCTCTGTCGCAAAGATTTTTATAATTTCTGTTTTAAAACTCCTATTAAAAATTAAAAATTGGAAAGAAAAATATTGATTTCTTTGAAATAGAAATTTTTGTTTTTGTAAAAAATGATATTTTATAGCTGCAATTAAAAGCAGTTTTGTGGCTGATATGGAGTCGGCTCCATCGACTCCGAGTCTTAAAAACATCATTTTTTCTCTATGATATTTTGAAATTGATAGCTCCAACTTTGGGATCGAGGTAGACACAGTGCGACGCTTTCCCTTTCTTTGGTCACTTTTGCAAAAAAAGCGTCAAAAAAAGAGAAAAAAGGTGCGTGTGTAAAAAAAAAGATTAAACACATAAATTAAATCTTTAATGTAATATTTTGGTCACAAATTAAAGAAGAAGACCTGGGGAATACATTGATCCCAAATTTGTAATTTTTAGTAAAGTTTTTACAGTAATTTTTTGATGTGGTAAAATGCGATTTTACCACTTAAATAAAACGATAACCTTGCACAAAATGGTATATTTTAAGCTTGCATCGTGTTCAGCATGTTAAAATCTATTAGAAAATTAATTATTGTAGAAAAAAAATTGTTAAAAAAAATTTTATTTCATTTTGAAATTTTTTTTGTATGGGAAAATTACTTGTTAAAATAATTACAAAAAAACTAGGGCTTTTATAAAAAAAAGTCTTTGTTTATCAGATTCTCCATCATTGAAAGTACATATGTGGAAATAATGGGTTTTTGAAACAAAGTATTCGCAAAGTTATTGAAACTTTTTATTTTTGTATGGAAAACTATATCTTCAACATCGTTAAAAATTCATAACTTTTGAAATAAACTACTAAATTGTATCTGGTGATTTGCATTATCAACTATAATGTTATTTGTGCATTCTGGGCAAGTTTCATTCACCCAGTATCAAAAATCTCAATTTGTGATCCACTCGAAAAAACTAAAATTGAACAATATATCAAACACAGAATAAAATAAATTTTTTAACTGTAATTTATTCCAATATGAATTTTTTTTTGTTCCCTTATTGTTCTTTTATCATCGTTAAATCACAAAATTATTACAGGACATCTACAGCTAATCCTATAGTATACCAAAATTAACAAATGATGTTGAATTTTATGAGAGATGATCAAAAAAATTATTTTTTCAAAAAATGATGAAATCAAATTATAAACTATCAGAAACTGTTCCCTAACATTATTCTTATAAATTTCAAGGGGGAAAACCATCATATTATTGATTACCAGATGCTACAGATTTTCAAATATTTTTTGTAGCTGGTGAAGTAAAGTGTAATAAAAACTTAATGCAGGTGAATGAAACTTGCCCAGACTGCACAAATAACATTATAGTTGATAATGCAAATCACCAGATACAATTTAGTAGTTTATTTCAAAAGTTATGAATTTTTAACGATGTTGAAGATATAGTTTTCCATACAAAAATAAAAAGTTTCAATAACTTTGCGAATACTTTGTTTCAAAAACCCATTATTTCCACATATGTACTTTCAATGATGGAGAATCTGATAAACAAAGACTTTTTTTTATAAAAGCCCTAGTTTTTTTGTAATTATTTTAACAAGTAATTTTCCCATACAAAAAAAATTTCAAAATGAAATAAAATTTTTTTAAACAATTTTTTTTCTACAATAATTAATTTTCTAATAGATTTTAACATGCTGAACACGATGCAAGCTTAAAATATACCATTTTGTGCAAGGTTATCGTTTTATTTAAGTGGTAAAATCGCATTTTACCACATCAAAAAATTACTGTAAAAACTTTACTAAAAATTACAAATTTGGGATCAATGTATTCCCCAGGTCTTCTTCTTTAATTTGTGACCAAAATATTACATTAAAGATTTAATTTATGTGTTTAATCTTTTTTTTTACACACGCACCTTTTTTCTCTTTTTTTGACGCTTTTTTTTGCAAAAGTGACCACGCGTCGCACTGTGGGTAGAGGCTCTGGCAGCCTGTCACTAGAAGGCCAAAATCAAAATTTCTTCTGTTAATTAATTTTTTTTTGTCTTTATTATTTTTTAAACACTGATATTAATCAAATATGTGATATGATAAAAAAAGATCAAAATTATGTAAAATTCTAGCAAGAGGATTTTGGCGTTTTATGACAGATCACCAAAAAGTTGTCTATACTTTTCCGGAACATCACTGATTAAAAGTTTGATCATTTGTTGCTTTTTTTTAGTTCTTTCATCAAATTTTCATAATCTTTTATCAATCATCGTCAAAACGTTTTACATTATTTAATCGGACACAATTTTAGTTGTTTACGTTTTTTTTCCTTTGAATTTTTAATCAACACTTTTGCAAAAAAAAATGTGCAACAAACCCGATTTTTTTTCTTCTAAAAATCTATCTTTTTTAAAAAAATATTGAATTTTTTACTCTTTGTTCAAAAAATAAATTAAAATCTATCACTTTTTTTTCGTAGGTTTTTTGCTTCCTTCTTTTTCGTTGTCCATTTTTGTGTTACTTTTTTTTTGTCCTTTAACTTTTGCCAATACAACAAAAAAAGAGTAAAGTACTTTGGTCTCTTTTTTTCCTCCATATTTTTTTAAAGTTAAAAAACCTTCTCTTTTTTTTTGAAATTCTTTGTTTCATTTTCTTTTTTCACTTTTGATCACCGATCAATGACTCTCTTTTTTTCTCTCTCTTTCAATTCTTTTTTTTTGTTACTGCGGCTTGTTTTGTTTTCTTCTGACAAACAAATATTGCTGTTTTTATTCATCAGCTTTTTTTGTTTCTAGAAAGTTCGATTTTGGTTTTTAAAAAGTACCAAAAATAATCGCATATATTTCTTTATATTTTTTCGTAATTGCTTACTTTAATGGGCTTGGGAAACGTGCCTTGTTTGTGATACCGGAAGAAGAAGGAGAAAAAAAAGAGATACAAATTTTTATGTTTTGACATTTGAATTTTTTTTTCGGCGGATCTTTTGTTTTTTTGCAAAAGTGTGAGAAAAAAGCGATTGAAAAAGTTTATTTTTAAATTAAAAGTTTTAAAAATAATTTTTTGATAAAATTTCTTTAGAATTTGACGACATTTACGAAGAAACTAAAATCGTTGTAGGACTCAAAAAAATTTATATTGCATCATATTATTTATCATATCACAATTGTTTGTTATCAATTTTTGTTGATTGATCAGTCTACTGTTATAGCTTATATTAAAATTTAAGAATTTAAAAATGAATCAAAAATTTTGCTTCCAAACTTTTTACGCTCCTTTGCTTTTTAAACTCTTTTAAGTAATTTTTTGATTTTTGTTTCCTAGTTTTTTTGCAAAAATTACATAAAAAAAGGCACAAAGCTTTTTAAAAAAAAGAATTAGAGCAGGAAAAAAATCTATTGGCGCCATCGGGGGGAATGCAAAAGCAAAAAAATGAAAACCCAAATATAATGTAATATTGAAAAAAATAATAAACAAACCAATCTGGCGCCTCTGAAATTGTTTTTTACACCCTAAAATTATAGTTTTTTGAAGTAATCTCTTTTTTTGCAACCTTTCTATTTTCATTTTTTTGGCAAAAAAAGGAGTACAAAATTTCCGGAATTCCGGCGCGAAAAAAATAAATATAAATGTGTTTTTTTTTAAAAAAAGCTATTATACAATAACCAAAAATTATATTTGTTTATTTACTACCCTTTTTCTTTTAATTATATATGTGTTTTGCTTATATTTAAAAATAAAATTATTTTAATAATAAAAAAATAAGGAACTAGAATTTTTCTAAGGGTAGGTAAGGAGGTAGGTTGGCTCAAATATATAAGAAAAAAGGGGAATTAATTATTGTTCAATTTGTATGTAAACAAGAAAACAAGAAAAAGCGCGTTGTATTTATTTACTTTTATTTTTCAGTATTTCTTTAAAAGTTATGCTAATTTTTAGTCAAAATAATTTGTTTTTTTGGTATTGTGAACAACATCTGTGACACAGAATGATGACACCTGTTTTTTCGAATTCGTCTAACATTTTTTGGATACAGTATGCTTAAATTTGGATGCATGGTGAATTTGGAGCTGGACATAAAAATACGGTATGTTTTTTTTTTAAACTTTTTTTCCCTAAATGTCCGTTTTTTACTTATTCGGTGATAAAAAAAATCCACATTAAAAATTTTTTGTGAAAACAACTTTGGATACGGTAATTTCACATTGAATCTAGCGTTCAATATTTTGGCAAAATATTTTTCAACGCCAAATGGCATTTTCCGTATTTTTTTGGGAAAAAAAAAAGAAGAAAAGATGTTTTTTTTCTCCTACATGGCATTAAAAAACATTTTGCCAGACACCGATATCGGCCTCGATAAGGACACCCAGAATTCAATGTGATTTGATTTACCGTATCCAAAAAAATTGTTTTGCTTTAGCTTTTATAAATTTTTTAAATTCTTTTACACAACTTTTCTCAATTAAAATCCTCATAAAACTCCTTGCCCTTAAAGGAGATTCGTTAGTTGATGCATTGCGAAATTCTAAAAAATTTTGAAAAAAAATTTTGCCGCATTTTTCCCGTGGCAAAGAAACTTAATTTCGTAAAAAAGTTTCTTTGCCACGGGAAAAATGCGGCAAAATTTTTTTTCAAAATTTTTAAGAATTTCGCAATGCATCAACTAACGAATCTCCTTTAATTGATGACGAAATAAAACAATAAAAAAATTCTTTCTTTGTTGTAATTCGGATATGAGTCATAACAAAAATTACACTTAAACAACTGGTTACAAATCAGCGGCGAAGAAGAAAAAAACATTTGAAAAATGTGTAATATTTTTTTTTCTTCGGAGAAAATAAAAAGCATTTTTTGCATACCTTTTTTTTCGCAGACAAAAAAAAATTATTGTGAAATGTTTTTTATCTGATCTTTTTTTTGCTGTTGCTTCTATTTCTTTTTTAATCTTTGAATTAAACTTTGATGCGTTTTTTCTTCCTTTTTTGTTGATTAAATTATTACGAAAAAAAATATTTCTGTTAAAGGAAGCTTTCGGGATAGACAAAATTTTTTCATTCCATCGCACGGGTCCTCTTAGCACGAAAATATGCCAAAATCTTTAAAATAGTAAATATTACTGAATTTAGACCATTTTTCCTGTCTTTACGATTAAAATTAACCTTAAAACATGTGCCCACAAAAAAAAGAAACAATCCAGGGAAATACGAAATTTGAATATTTTATTGATTACTCACACATTTTTGACAACCGTTTTATATCCTCAAAAAAAGTTTATATAAATCATATTTTTTAAAAATCAGTTTGTTCTAGGCTTAATTTTAATCAGAAAAAATGGTCAACTATTTTAAAGATTTTGGCATATTTTCGTGCTAAGAGGACCCGTGCGACTGAAATTTAAAGTAATTTTGTCAATCCCAAAAGCTCCCTTTAAAAGCAGCGGCGCTGTTTTTTGCAAAAAAAAAGTCAAAGCCCAACAATGTTGAGGTCCTCCTCCTTTTTTTTAAAACCAAAAACCAACAACAACAAAAAAAAGAAGTAAATTATATAATTTTTTTGTTTGTTGTTGCTCGAATAAATGAATGTATACGTGTATGTGTATGTGTGTGTATTAAAACAAGCAAAAACGTAACATCACTTTCCCTTTTTTTTCTTCTCCTGCTTCCTGATGAAATTATTTATGAATTTGAATGTTCTTTAATATTATTATTATTATTATGATTGCATAATATTGGGTAAATAATTAATTTTATGAGTTTATTTGTTCTTGTTTTGGGAAGTGTTCAGCGAAGATTATACCGTTTTCTCTTCTTAAAAACATGGTCTTGGACCGAAAAATGTATGCGGCATCTTTGATCTTTAATTTTATTTTAAAATATCACCATTTTTATTCAATTATGTAGTTTTGAAATAATTTCATAGATGAAAAACGCTTACAAAACATCACACTTTTTTTTGTGAAACTTTTATGCTTTCATTGTTATTTCGAAACAAGTTCAAACACTTTTGAAAATTTTTTCTGTTCTAAAATGTAAAAAAAAATCGAACAGCACCAAACATTTTTTTCTTATGACCTTTTTTGTGCTCTTTCGAAGAATTAAATTAGAATATAAAGCGGTACTAGAATATTCTGCTAAAATATGCGATATTTTTATTAATTTGCATAATCACTTACTTCACTTTTGTCAAACTCTTTTTTTCCCCGTTTTCTTTTTTTTTGTCAAAAAAAAATCTTCTCAAAAAAAGTGGTCATTGAAATTTCCTCCCCCTTGAAAAAAAAGAGAGGATCAATTCATTCAACAAAAAAATATAAAAGAACTCGATTCCATTTTGATCCCTTCCTTCTTTTTTTTCTCTCCCCCACTTTTTCTCCCCCCTCTCTCTCCTCTCTCTTTCGACATCACTTTTTTTTGGTTTTGCTTCTTTTTTTTCAAAGTTTGTAAAAAAAAATTGAGAGACAAAAAAAAGTTGTGATCCAATCCGTTCCCTTTTTTTTCTCCCTCAATTTTTTTTTTGCTTTTTCGCGATCGTTCTTTTTTTTCAAAACAACAAAGATTCTTTTTTTGAATGAATGAATCACTGAAAAAAAAAGTATCCTCGGTTTTTTTTCCAATGGCGTTTTTTTTGTTGAACAAAGTATAATAAAAAAAAGAAGTTTGATGAGTCTGCGTCATTCCCTTTTTTTTTCTCCCTCTCTTTCTTTTTTCCCTCCTCCTCCGCCTACTATCATCCATCCATCGGTCGTTTACAAACATATACACAAAAAAAGAAGAAGATATTTTTATATAAAAATAAATATAAGGAATATAATAAAATAAAATAAAACATATAATTTAATCACACCCTTTCAATTCAGACACCATATATATATATATATATATATATATATATATATATCACCCTCAATCTTTCCTGCTGCCTGCTGCTTCTTTTTTTTGTGTCCTTTTCCTTTAAAATCAAATCGAAGAAACAGTTTTGTCTAAAATCATTGCCCCTTTTTTTTCAAAAACTCCTTTCTCTAATTGTTTGTTTTAAAAATTTTTTTTATTTTTTTTTTCAACAAAGATCCCTCTTTGCTCTCTTTTTTTTTGTTTTATTACCAGTCATTCATCAAAATGGAAAATTGGTGATTGTAATGAATGTATATAAGTGCAACAAGATGTTTAACTTTTTTTATATGGCGTTTAAAGGAGAGAAGAAAGGAAGGAAATGAACGGTGCCACCCATTTTTAAATGTTGGGTGGTATCATTTCAAAGTTTAAATTAGGTTCTCCTCTTTTTCTCTGTAAGAGCGATGAAAAAAACGTCTTTTTCGCTCACATGGCATTGAAAAACATTTTGCCAAATATTGGACCGGGAAAGTGTTCGCTAAAGTTTTTTCTCGTCTTTAAAAACTTGAAACTTAGTTTTTGTTTTTATAGACGTTTAACAAAAATTGCCGACGCCGACGACAGTAATCAAAAATTTTTTGATAGATATGCAAAATTTGGGTTACTGTACTTTGGCGAAATGTAACCAAATTATATTTCATTTCATTGATGACTAAAAATAACAACTTTTGTTTGTTCATTTTTCTTTACACATCTTTATGCACGAGCATTTAGCATCACTGATCTCCAAATTACTACTTTGTCCCCTACAATTAAGCTTTAAAAAAAGTTCATTTTTTAAAAGATCACCTAATCTGATGACGAAAAAGACACATTCCAAGTGTTCTGTCTTCGTTCATTGTTTGATGAATTTTTTCAGCTTCATCCTTCGTTCTTCGCCCATTTATTCTTTGATTCATTTATTTGTTTTTTGACGTTTTGTTTCATTGATTGAGAAGGAATGAAAGAGTGGCTTGGAAAAGAAAAAAAAGGCAAAACTGTTGCTGCAATTTTTAAAAGAAAGCTTGAAATTGTTTTTCTGCTGCGGCTTTGATTAATTAAAATTAAAGCGAAAAAAAGTGATTACTGTAACGTCATAATAAACAATTAATTCAATGATTGTTGATTTATATATTTGTTTATTGATGTTGAAATGCAATAATATAAATATTTGTAAAAAACACGTATCACACAAAAAGACGCCATTTTTCTGTGATTCATATTTGTTCATTCTTCAATGGTGCCCTTTTCATTCATTGCTTTGCTTTTTCCCCCGCTTATTTCTTTCACTTTTTATTTTGCTGATGTTGATCATACTTTTAAAAACGTCGTCATCACAGATCTGCAGAGAAAAAAAAAGAAAGAAAGAAACATCATAAAACTTTCTATATTTTTCTTTCTTTTTTTTGTCCCTTCTAAAATAATAATAATAATAATAATCTTTGTTGTTTCTAACTAACATATTTCTGCTGCTTGCTTGCTTCTACAAAAAAAAAGGAAATATTTTTTTTTTGATATTTATCTGTGCTGTTTTTAGGAGTCCAAAGAAGAAGAAGAAGAAAAAAATCAGAGATAGAAAAAAAGAAGGAAATGTGTCTTTTTTTTGATAACAACATTTTTTTCTCTTCTCCTTTTTTTCCCTCCCCCTTTTTTTTTATTTTCGCTTTTTTTTCATTCATTCATTTTTATTCAAAAAAAAGAAGAATCACAGACGTAAAGGTCAGTGTCAGTCAAATTTTCTCTTCTCTCATTTTATATATTTTTTTGCTGCTATCTTTAATCTCACCTTTTTTTTAAAAAAAATTTTGTCTAGTCATCAACATCGTCGTCGTCGTCGTCAAAAAAAAAAGTAAGTAAAATTTAAAAACAAAAATTTTTTACGTCAATGATTGTTTCTATCTTTGTCACTACTTTTCTTTTATTATCTCTTTTTTTTAGAAATTTTACTATTATCTTTTAAGGATTTTAAAAAGCTTATCTTTTTTTTAATCTCTTTAGTTTTCGTATTCGTTTTAGTTTTTAATTTTTACTTTTTTTTAAAAATTTTATTAAATACGCAAATATATTATTAGTAAAAAAGATACCTGAAAAAATAAAAATTTTTGTTATTAAATTTTTTTGTTTAAATTACGTGATTTAAGATTTGCGTAAATAATAATCATATTTTTATTTTTGGGATTTTTTGATGCTTTCAAAAAGCTGACGATACCACATAAAAAAGGATAGTAAGAAAAATATGCAAATTTTTATGCACATTTTTAATTACTGTACTTTTTTTTGCTGCAAGCTTTTAATTCAAACTTTCAAACTTTGATTTTTACACATTTTCTTTTTTTCGTTCAACGATGACTAATATTTTAAAAATCTCTTTCTGTCTTTTTCTTTTTTGTTTACGAATTTTCCCATCAGCTTTTTGTTTTGTTTTTTTTGTTTCCTGTTTCAAATAGAAAAATTTTCGATCACTTTTTCTTTCGAAATAATATCAGTAAAAAAAATAAAGCAAAAAAGGGAGAGAAAGAGAGAAAAAAAACTTATAGGGTTTAGGAAGCGATAAAAAGGGGCGGAACACTATCGCGCATCAACAAAAAAATATTTTCGTCTTTCTCCACCTACTTCCAGGGGCTGTCCCTTCGACAGCCTAAAAAAAGTGATCAGTGTTGTCCTTCAATTTTTCTTTCGGCTGCTGCTGCTGCTGCATTTGATGCAGACTGACCATTTCTGAGAAAAATGAGGAAAGGAAAAAAAAAGGGAGGAAATGAAAAAAAAAGTCCAGTTGAACAATATTCTTCTTTCCCTTCATTTTTATGTCTACGTATGTCTACAAAAAAAAGATGGTTGTTGTCTGACATTGAAACTTTCCCAACCAGTCAGGTGCAGCTAGTTTCTATCAATTACAATTGTTCTTTTTTCCCACTTTCTTTTGTATGAATGGTGCTGATTCCAATCCTCTTCTGTTATATCATATCCCCCCTCCCACTTTCTCTCTTCAAATGATTATGATTCATTGATGATCCTATTTGTAATACTGATTTTTTATGTTGATAATCATTCCAACAAATAAAAATTTTATATTAGTTTAAAAAAAAAAAAAATGTTTTTTTTGTGATTGGTCATACATTCAAATACTTTACATGTATATATATACACCCCTTCCTTCCATCCTTCCTCCATAGGAGTAGTAGTAATAGCTTTTTTAGTCATCATTTCCGATGATTTTTTTTCTTTCTCTTTCTTTTTTTCCTGATGAATCATTCATTCTTTGATGATTTCGTTAGTGGGTGCCGGGGTCTTTTTTTTTCTCTTCTATTTTCTCTTATTTAAAAGCTTCCAAAATTTATGGATCTTTTCATTTTCATTTTTGTTTATTGCTTCTTCGTCAAATGTGTCTGACTTGACTTCAGTGGTGTTGCTGGTTGATTAAAGTTGATGGTAGTGTGCTTGGAGCTCTATTGAATATATTACTGTATATTACTGTATTATTATTACTTGGATATTATTCCATTGTTATTATTATTATTTAATTATTATTACTATTATTCAACATTCATTCATATCATAAAACTTTCCATTGTACTCACCAAGGTTTTCTGATGGCTATTATAATACTTAGAAACTTGGGAAGTACAACGGTGATTTATGATAATGAGATATATATAATAACACATATGTATATGTATATATATATTTAATATTATTATTATTTTGATATAAAATCTATTTTTATGCTGTCTTTTACATTTCAATGGCTTCTAATCTTCTTTTTTCATTAAAGAAAAAGAGAAGAGATATGATATGACATCAAACATATATATTATTTATTGTTGTTGGACAATGAACCGGATACCCCTTTTTTCTTTGGTAAGTACGCGTGTCTGCATTTTATTTTACTCATTTTCAAGTGGTAAATTTTAAAAAAATATTTTTATGATAAAAAAAAGGTATGTGTTTAATGGCGTCAAACAGAAGGAAAAAAATAATTAAGAGATGATAATTTGTGATTAAAAATGAATATACTTTGATATGCTTTTGTGCTGATCAGTTATCAGACATAGTTGTGATAATAGATCAGCTTAAAATTAAGCTCTTCAAATATGTTTAAAAAAACGTCAGATATGAAATAAAAAGGTTTTAAAAAAAGTGCCGAATTTTTTTTGGCATCATTTTTGATAGAACAAAATTTTGAAGCTGGGATTTCGCAAGATTACGGTGGACCGATAATAAATTTACTTTTCGATGACGGGGAATTTTAGGGATTTTATTTTCGGGCATCATTTTTTAGGGATCATTTTTTAGGAATTTTGAACTTTTTGTTCGTACAATTTTGTCATCAAAATCCCCAAAATTCCCTTCCCCAATAAAAGATCACTTTCAATTTTTGTTTCACAAAATGACGTCAATGAACAGATTTAACGAACTTTATTTTATTTAATCAGTACAAAATATTTGTAATCATCTGAAACCACAACCTCCAAACTTGTTTTTTATGCATCAATAAACTTTTGCCCCTATCACAAAAATAATATTTTGATCTTTGCCTTTTATCTTTTAAATTTGCACTCTTAAAATCAGTCTGCGCAAAATCAAAAAATATGAATGAATGACATACACTTTTTTTTCTGTCTCATTTTCTATCTAGAATTTTCGGGAACATTTTTTATGCCGTAAATTAAACGAATCTTTTTAAATCTTTTTATTTCGAGTAATTCTAATATTCGTTGATCACATTTTTTGTGCCGTATCACAAATGTTTCAAAGAGGTTGTCACAAAAATTTGTCGCAGTTTAGGAGATTAAATATGGGAGAATATTGATATTTTAAACTAAATTAAAATGGAAAACAAGCTTATTAAAAATTTCAATAATAAAATGCAGCAAATTGCACGGAAATGTTTGACAAATAAATTTTGATAAACAAATTGCATTTTGGAGGTTTTTTAAACAATAGAATTAAAACTCAAAAATGTTTTTTTAAAGGAAGAAATGCCCTTCTAATAATTTTTTTGCAACTACTTTCCTTGATGCTCTCAGCACGAATCAGGCAAAAAAAGTTTTAGCATTTTGTTTAGCTTGTTAAAAATGGGTAGTTACGAAAGACAACAAAATATTGTTTTTGGCATGAGCATTTTCTCGTGTCGAGAGCACACAGCGGAATTTTTAGGAAATAAAAACGAAAAAAGTTCAAACTTTTGCTGCCATTTTTTCAGTTTTAGTTCATTTCGCTTAAAACTTCGCCAATATCTTCTCTAAGGTGTTATCTATAGTTTAGGTTTCACTGAAGTTTATTGATGGCATAACCGCAAGATTATAGCCAAAAAAAGGTGCGCGATCGATTTTTTTGGCGAAATTTACTTTTGCTGTCATTTTTTCAAATTTGAATATTTGGGCTTAATTTTTTTCTGGCATGTTCCTGATATTCATATCAATTAAAGCATTTGGAAACAATGCGGCTGAGTTTGAGCTGATCGGAAAAACGCAATTTTTCATTTCTATTTCCGAATTCTCCTGTAGCGATTTCGCTTTGAGCACCAAGAAAAGTTGTTCAACTATTTTTTATATATTTCGACCTGATTTTTCTCTTTTCACTTTTCACTTGGATGCAATAATATGAGGGGATACGGTAATCGAAAGAATCAAAGCAAATCAGTCAACTCACATTTTTTTAAGCCAAAAAAACTTGTTTTTTATTGAAAAAATTACACGATAAAAAAGAGAGGAACAAAGTGAATTTTTGGATGAATCATTTTATTTTATTATTTGAAGATGCATAAAGAAAAATGTTACAGCAGCGAAACCCACTCTGTTTCTTTTCAATTGGGAGAATGAATCATAGGCACTTTTGCTATTTTGTAATAATAAAAAAAAGAAAACATCTATTTTTCTGTCAGAAAATTTTGAAATAAACTAAATGGCGGTTTCAAAATATATCATTGTTTTAAAAAAATGGAAAGACAAAATTATAGGAGATTCGTTAGTTAATGCAATGCGAAATAGCAAAAAATTTCTAGCGTCCATTAAAAATGCGGGAAAAGCTTTATAATTTTAAAAAAAGAAAATTTTGCATTTGATTAACCAATGAAACTCCTTTAATGAGATTGAGAAAAAAACAAACAGTTGTGACAGATCAGATCTTGGTTAAAATTACTGTAACTACTTTTTATCATCTTATCATTTTGGTAAAATCAGTCAAAACTTAAATTTTCGCAAGACGCTTCTTTTATCAAATCACTATCAGTCAAAAGCTATGATTTCGAGTATATTTTAACCAAAATTTTGACACTATGAAGTGATGTTTTTTGAATGAAATCAATAAAAATAAATGAAAACTTATGAATTTAAAAATTTTGCTTCCAACAACAGGACTCTTAAAAAGGACAAAAACAAATCTCAACTGGTCCAGCCGGCAGAGGCGGAAAATGTGAGGACCAAATTTTTTTTGGATGGTAAAAACAAAGACTTTTTCCAAAAATGTGTTGAGCTTAAAAAACTCGCTTTGATTTGAAAACTCGGATCAACAAAGAAATCATAGCCAAAATAATCAACGCCAAAATTATCGCCTAAGCTCAAATGCTTTCAAACAAGTCAAAAATAATCAATATTTTTTCGATCCCGCCGTCAATATTAACTCCTTTCAAATGTATTCTGTTAAATGCTAAATCGGCCTGCAGCAAGCTATATTCTCTCGGGATCTCCTCTCAAAATCGTCTCCATCTTTATTATTTATAACCGTAAATTATTCATTTTTTTTGTTCCTGTATTTGTATTTAATTTTTTGTCCAGTCAACGCCGTATTTAGGGGGGAGGAGTCGGGATCTATGCCCCCCTGGAATTGAGGAATTTACTTTGATGTTTTGCCGCTTCGTGTTGGCGGCGGCAAAAATCAAAGGTGTGCCCCCCCCCCCCCAAAAAAAATCACTGTACCCCTTCCGAAATTTTTTTCTGTATACGGCCTTGTGTCCAGTATTTATTTTTTACCTTATTTCACTGCCAGCAATGGTGTGTCGAAATGTATAAATCCTATCTTATCTTATGCATCATTTTGTGTTAAATTTCGTTTTTATCGACTTCAACAAAATTTTTGCAATAATTATTGTTTATTATTTTTTTCTTTAGTTGAATAAAAAACAATCAAAATATTTGCAAAAAGCTGTCTCATATTTGTTTCAAATTTCAAAAAAATTGCATCAAATTTGTTTTTGTTTGTTTTATTATTTTTTAAAAAAAGTTCTTAAATGAATCATCGTCGTTATGTCCAGACACAGACGACGACATCGATGATGGAACGGAAAAGAAGAGAAAAAATGATGCCGAAAAAGAGACATTTTTAAAGAATAAAACAATTTTTTTCTGCTTTCAATTTTTTCTGCTTTCACATCGTTCAACAGAAAAAAACGAAAGAAATAGCAAAGGTTAAAAGAAAAAAATTTATTTAAAGACATTTGAAAAAAGAAAAAATGTAAATTAGAAAACGGAAGAAAACTTTGTGAAGACAAAGAAAAAAGAAAAATATAAAAAATAAATGTCTTCAAATTTTGGATGCACTTAGTTTCAAAAATGTTAATAATAAACTTAATAAGTATTTAATTTTATTTCTGCATTTTAAAATAAAATAACAAAACTATTCTACAAATTATTTACAAAATTATTACGCATAAAACAGTTACAGTAATTAATCTTATTTGATCATAAATAAAAAAATTTTTATTAATTATTTTTGTTACAATCAAAAAATAAGAATAAAACATAAAAATTGTTAATGAACAATGAAATATTAAAAAAACCAAAAAACGATAAAAAACATTAATTCAATAAAGGTTCATCACGTGTTCCATCTTTGCCGATTAAAATGAAATTTTGAACACGACCAAAAGTGGCAGTATTGATAATCTTAAAAAAACGAAAAAGTAAAAAGAAATAAACAATTAAAAAAAAAGCTTACTGTCTTCACTTCCTCTGAAGTCATTCCAGATTCCCATTTTGAGCAAATGTATTTTTTTGCGCCACCAGATGCAATGAAAAGTTCGGGAGCAATACTTCCACCATAAGAAAGATGAAAAATTTGCCCAGATTTTGTTGAATCATAGCCAGCAATAATAACATTTGAGCATATTTGATCACCAAAACAGTTCAAAAAATTTTGAAAAATTTGAGAAGTTCTGCAGACAGAAATTAATTCATTTTCTTTCTTGCAAAATCTTATAATATCTGCAATTAATTCATCATCAGATGTAGAATGACAGCAAATAATATGTTGAGTAATATGTGTTGTTTTAATGTGCGATCTTGAAGATCTATAAAATTATTATTAAATGTTAGAAAAATGACAAAAATAACAAACTGCTTACCCTTCCCTTGAATCAAAACCAATAATAACCCCATCATTGCATTCGCAAGCAATCAACGGTGTATCAGCTGCAATAGGTTTTGAAAGTTTCTTTGAAAAATTTCCATCAGGATCATCATCTGGTATTCCAAGAGTTGCTTCAATATCAGATTTTGAAACAATAGGTGTTGCTGTTGCATTTTTGTACTTGAAATAATACAAAATGAAACTAATTAATCCGCAACTAAAAAAGTGATCCTCTTTTAAGCAGCTCTATTTTAAAAAAGGGAAAGCAATTCTACTTACATTGCAGCAACAACAAACGGAAGACTGCATTCTTTCATTCTGGCCATAATGATATCATAATGTGACCCTACAGAGTCATCAGCTACTGTTTGATCGCCATTATTACAAATAAAATTTATTGTACCACTATAAATGAAAATATTGTAGTCAAAAAACACTTAAAAATAAAAAAAATAGTTACTTTTGTGATACCGCAGTATCTGTTGATTGAGCTGTGGCGAGATGAAAAAATAATAAAAATGCAAACAAAAAAATAACATTTGATTGATGTCGAATACCACGAACATTCCATTCAGCATCATAACCTGAAAAAATGAATCTTTTTTTAAAATTGTCTTTATATAGAAAGTTCACTAAAAAATGCCCCTACATGAGGGCAATTTTTAGCGTTTATAATAACAATGTTACACGCGATAAAACAAAAACTGTTTTTTGTCCCCTGCTCCAAATAGGGCAAAGTTGCCACCGAAATGTGAATTTTTTACAACGTCAGCGATTTTTTTTCCTAGTGTAATTTAAACGGACAAAATGCATACATAAAAAATGAACAATTTTATTTAAAGCATCTAAAAATACAGTGACGTTAGTATTTATGCTTCATTTAATTCGCCGATTTTTTTGGAAGAGGGACTAAAAAGCGGCAAACATGGAGGAACTTAACTTAATGGCCCATAGTTTATAAAACAAAATGTTCCAAGTTCGAAGCCTGAAGTTCAAATCCCTGTTGGAGATAAATTATTAAACTTTAAAATAACAAAAAAAAAGATTGCTGAAGAATGATTAGCATAAAACCGAATACGATCAGAAATCCTAGGAGCTCTAGAAAAACTCATGAAAATTAACATTTTTTCTATAAAATAAAATTTGCGGAACAGTGGTACCACGCGGATCAATTTTTTTGCCAGGGACGAGAAATAATCGACGCGGCAGTAAGGCTTTTCTCAGCTGTGATTTAAAAAACAATTTTTTAAAAGTTTTAAAAAATTGTTTTTTTCATTATAAGGGAATCGAAAAGAATCGAAATTATGTGGTTTTTTGCTAATTAATCCTTGTTAGAGATTCGTAAACAAAGAATGAAGATTTATTTTTTAAAGGAAGAAAAACTTAACAAAATCATAGGTAGAACAAAGTAAGTATAAATAAAAATATTATTATAAAATATAAGCTGAATTTGGGTAGAGACTGACAGTAGGGTTGTCCGGCACCAGGGCTTTTTTCGATATATCGATGTCGAAATATCGAAAAAACCGATACGATATATCGAAAATATCGATATCGAAAGTTTTTTAAAATATCGAATATCGAAAATATCGATATCGATAAAATTTAGAAATATCGAATATCGAAAATATCGATATCGACTTTCTGAATATCAATATCGCAGAGCCCCGTCCGGGACTGGCTTTTTAATCCAGGACGGGATCCGGGATTTTCTGTAACGAAAAAAATGAAAGGAAAAATGTTTGCTTGCCAGTGTCTAAAACAGAAATAATTTCGGATATGCTATGATTAATAGTGCTCTAAAAAAATAGGACACCCCTCAAATTTGTTAAATTTTTGTTAATTTTGAGTCTTTAATTAATCTGTTTTAGGATTCAGATAGTAAAAGTAGTTTGTTAACGGACATTTTTCAGCGTTTTGGGAATTTGCGATTGCTGGAGATTCAAAAATGGCCCAAAATCAAAATTTTGATAAATCTGACTCACCCATTTGATTAGGATTAAGTAATTGTTGGGATGCTTTAAATTGCATCACTTCCGGACGTTCATTTCCACATTTTTTTGGAAATTGAAATGGATTCTGTAAATTTTTAATAGGAAGCAAACTTTTGAAAATTTATTAAAATTTACTTGATGTGATGATGAACCAGCAAAACCTTGTTTTGAAGCTGCCCATTTTTCAACCAATGAAACTTTTTTTTGTTTTTTATCTGCTTTGCCACCATGAGATTCATTTGTGGAATTTTCATAAGCTGCGATATGAAGAGAGAGAGTGCTATTTTTGGAACTTTTTGCTTTTTCAACTTCTTCTTCTTTTTTTAAATTTCTTTCCATATCCAATAAATTTTTTGAATTTTGTTTTTCCCATGATTTACAAACTTTTTCTTTTTTATTGAATTCATTTAATGAATCTAAAAATGTTGTTGTTGTTGTATTCCTTTTTAAATGTATTTCATAGATTTTCATTGAAAAACAACGATTTTAATTTTACTCAAAAATATGCTTTTTTAGTTTCACCATTTAAAAACTTAAAAAATTAGAACCAATTTTCAAGTTCAAAAATCAGTCATTTGCCCAAATTTTTTTCTTTGATAAAGCTTAGAATTTTACCCTTTTTTGCGATTTTTTGCAGTTTTTTTGTTATTTTTTGAAGTTAGCTTTAATCCCAGTGCACCAGCTACCTGGATATATTTTCTAAAGGTGGTTAATGGTCTCGACGCGATCAAAGTCTCATTGGAGCAGCTTTTTTTGCTCCTTGGAGTTGCAAAATGTTTAAAAAAAACCACTAAAATGAACAATGAGCAAAAAATTTGTAAAAGGTGGGGGTAAGTCATCTGCTCAGAGATGACCCCAATTACATAGGACACGAACCCCGCTATACTACGCGTTACCCCACATGTTTATGAAAAAAGGATTGCAGTTAATAAAAAATTTACCAGAATTTGTAGTTTTTTTGATGGAATCAGTTCGTGATGTTTTGGAATTTTTGCAGATATTAGGTGAACATTTATGATTATGATTTAAAATGAGATCATTATATTGAACATCATTATTAAAATTTACTTGATGTGGTGGTGAACCAGCAAAACCTTCTTTATAATTTTTTGTTGCCATCTAAAAGTAACAATAACATTGAAAAAAAGGTGACCAAAATACACTCTTTTTTAGTAGTTAATTTATGCAAAAGCTTCGAGAAAATGAAACGTTTACTTTACTTTCTGTAAGACAACAAATGTACCATAAAAAAACTTGAAAAGCAAAAAAGGTTAAAAAAAGAAAAAAGCTGAAAGAATTGAAATTTTTTAAAAAGTAACGCCACTTGTTATCAGAAAATTTAAAAATGTTGAACTATTCAAATTGGGCAAAAGAGATAAAATTTGTAAAGGTTGTGGAGCAAAACATTTTCGAACTGAAAAGGTGCAAAAAGATGGAACTTTTACAAGTTGTTGTAGCAAGGAAAGATAAATATGGAATCTGGAGTATATGATTATCCTAAAAGCATGAAAGATTTAATCACAGACGCAGTGGCAATGACTACGCACAAATCCATCTTATTCCTTCCTCTCTTTCATAGCCAATTGTTTTAAATTTTTTCTGCATTTTTTTTGCAATTTAAAAAATTTCATTTTAAAAAATCTTGAAAATTAAAATTTAAATTAAAAAATAAAAAAAATAAATACATTTGTTCGTATTTTTTGCTTGAAACAAAAATTATCAAAAATTTACAATGATTGCAGAAAGCCACAATTTCCGTTGTAAATAATAACAAAAGAGATAAAAAATTAAAATCAATAAAATCTCAAAAAAAAGTATAACGAAGGGAATAAGGATGGACGGGGCCAGTGTACTCGCGCCGCCAGTGTTGGCGGCACGGCGACTTTTCGAAAAACATCATAAAGAAATGCCGAAGATAAAAGAAAAGCCGCTAGCAAGTGGCGTTACTTTTTTTGAAATTTCAACTCTTTCGGCGGCGGAGGCGATGTTTCTTGGGGCGCGGGTATACTGGACGGGGCCTATTAATTCAAATCGGGGCCTGGCCGGGGCTTTGAGTTACGCCCCGCCGGCCCCGTTTTTTCACAAAATTATAAATTTTTTCTTAAATATTTATTATTTTATAAAAAACTTGAAAAAAAAGAATTAAAAAGAGAAAGCAAATGTTAAGATAATGCCGAGTTAAAAAATAGTACGATAGGTCATAGGAAAAAATTAAAAAAAAATGAGAACTGTGACGATCTCTTTTTTTTCGTCGTTTATTTAAAAAACGTCAAAGGAAAGTAAATCACACAAAAGTGTACAAAAACGAAAAGAAAAATGCGCATTTTTTATAGCCTTTGTAATATGTTTTAAGACGCATTCTAAACTAAAGATGGACAAGGGCCAAGGGCTTTTTTGTGGCCCCGGGGGCCCTGGCCCTGGAGGAGGTTCCAAAAAAAAATGAACAGGGGGGACCAAGGCAAAATTGTGAAAAAACGGCTTGGCCCTGGCAAGGCCGGGCCAGAGCGATTTTTTTTGGCCCTTGTCCATCCTTATTCTAAACATAGTTAATTTAGAATGCGTCTTAAAACATTTTCATTTTTTTAGTAAAAAACCAGTGTAAAAAATGTTATCAAAAATAAATACTCTTCTGATTTTTTATGTTATGTATTACAGTTTGAAAGAAAATAACATTAATCATACATGAAAAATTTTCTCGTTTGTGTGAGATATTTATGAAAGCGTTGTTGCATCATTTTTATGTCGCCAAAACTGTCCCCTGACTTTTCATTTTTTGTGTCTTGTTTTTAAAAAATATAGCAACCAAAAGGTGCAATTTTTCGGTCCGATGTTTGTCAAACTGTGTGTTTTTGTAATAACGAAGTGCGAGATTTTCAAATTTTGTTTTGGAGCAAATACTGATTATTTCTTTGGCACTTTATTTAAATTAAAATTAAAGAGCAACTTCCTAAGCCCATGATCGAAAGCCTATATGTGCCAAAAATCAGCTTATATTGTTACAAAAAAATTTTTTTACGTGTTCGAATTTTCGGCAACATTTCAAAAATTTTTTTGTTTCCATTTTCAAAGCCTAAAAGCTGTTTTTTGGTATATATGGGCCATAGATCCTCAACTGAAATACAAATAAAAACATCTTTCAACAGAAAAAATGTAAATTAGAAAACGGAAGAGAATCTTGTGAAAAACCTAAATTTCTTCAACAATCGTGTGCGTTTAGTTTCAAAAAATATTAAAAATTAATTAAAAAAGTATTTCATTTTATTTTTGTATTTTACAATTAAAATAACAAAAAACTATTCTACAAATTATTTACAAAATTATTACACATAAAACAGTTACAGTAATAATATTTAAAACTCACATAATTAAAATTGACATTTGATTGAAAATAGCTAGAGTATTTTTTATCCACAATAATAATAATAATAATAATCACCATAATAACTGCGTTTTTCCATTCCCATATCATCATCATCATCCATTTTGGCATCTTCAGCTTTTTTCTCAACAGGTTTTGGGAATTTTCTTCGACGCCATTCACCTTTTTTGCCATTTCCTGATGGCTTTTTGACATCTGGGGCACCTGTTACACCTGCATTATTGATGGCAGATGGAACATTTACAATAGCGGCATCGATCAAAGTTGCCGAAAGAATTGTTAAAAGCCATTTTTTGTAAAAATCGTACAATGCATCGGATTTTGGAAAAAACAAATTTCAAAATTAAGGGCTAATTCGTTGTCTCTAGACCAAATCAGGGTCGTAGAATCCGAAAATGAGGTCCTTTTTGACTGAAAATGCCATGGCACAAAGTTATGAGGTGCCGTGCCACAAAAAGTGCCAAAAATGACTTTTCTTAATAACTGCCATAAAATGCATATAAATCGATTTCTCTCAACGTGTTCTATCCGATGAAGACTAATTTGATCGTTTAAAGTTATTTTTTCGATAAGTTTTTCTTAATTAAAGTTCTGGGTATACGGTATTGGAGATATGGTGCCAACACCAGTATGTAGGGACCAGTTTTTTTTGGTCCCGTTTTCTTCCTCACATCATTTTACATCTATATGGAGCAAAATAAAAGAAAAAAAGGTAGGGTGCGAAACTTTTTTATTGAATGGAAGGCCAAAAGTTCACCCCCAACACCATTTCGATAGAAAAACTCAGTGATTATGGGACTTATTGACATGCCGTAACTTTTATAATGTAATACTATGTTATTTGAGTGGTCCGGACAAGTTTCAGCCATCAAATTTCAAAAATGTTGCTTTTAGAACGACTTGAATTTCTAATTTTCACCAACATGATCAACATCAAAAAAAATTTTTTCTTCTTGGAAAATATAAGCGGATATGCTTAAATAATGAAAATAACGTACAGTTATATTGAAATAAAGTGTATATAAACAAATTCTGACAATTACTGTTAAAATGAATTTCGGCTATATACTCACAAGTGACCGTACGAGATGATATTAGAGTTAAGACATCCCACATAGTTTAAACCATTCATTATAGCTCAAAAACAAACCCCAAAGAAATTTACGTGCCACGGATAAGGTTTATGCATTTTTCGGCACTTTAAAGATGCGCAATTTGCCTTGGTCCCCCTTGTGCTAGCAAAATGACCAAAAAATGAAATTTGCCGAAAAATGCATACACCTTATCCGTGGCACGTAAATTTCTTTGGGGTTTGTTTTTGAGCTATAATGAATGGTTTAAACTATGTGGGATGTCTTAACTCTAATATCATCTCGTACGGTCACTTGTGAGTATATAGCCGAAATTCATTTTAACAGTAATTGTCAGAATTTGTTTATATACACTTTATTTCAATATAACTGTACGTTATTTTCATTATTTAAGCATATCCGCTTATATTTTCCAAGAAGAAAAAATTTTTTTTGATGTTGATCATGTTGGTGAAAATTAGAAATTCAAGTCGTTCTAAAAGCAACATTTTTGAAATTTGATGGCTGAAACTTGTCCGGACCACTCAAATAACATAGTATTACATTATAAAAGTTACGGCATGTCAATAAGTCCCATAATCACTGAGTTTTTCTATCGAAATGGTGTTGGGGGTGAACTTTTGGCCTTCCATTCAATAAAAAAGTTTCGCACCCTACCTTTTTTTCTTTTATTTTGCTCCATATAGATGTAAAATGATGTGAGGAAGAAAACGGGACCAAAAAAAACTGGTCCCTACATACTGGTGTTGGCACCATATCTCCAATACCGTATACCCAGAACTTTAATTAAGAAAAACTTATCGAAAAAATAACTTTAAACGATCAAATTAGTCTTCATCGGATAGAACACGTTGAGAGAAATCGATTTATATGCATTTTATGGCAGTTATTAAGAAAAGTCATTTTTGGCACTTTTTGTGGCACGGCACCTCATAACTTTGTGCCATGGCATTTTCAGTCAAAAAGGACCTCATTTTCGGATTCTACGACCCTGATTTGGTCTAGAGACAACGAATTAGCCCTTAATTTTGAAATTTGTTTTTTTCAGAATCCGTAAAATCAACAAATTTGTACGATTTTTATAAAAAATGGCTTTTAAAACAATTAATAAACAAATTGTTTGCTTAAACATCATGGTTAAGATGGAAGCAACTGAAAATAATTGTTGAATAATAAAGATTTTGGAATACTTTTATATAAATTTTTAAAAAGTGTTCATTGAAATACGGGGTCCAAATATGATCAAAATTATGCAAAATAAAAAGATTATTTTGTTGTTTTTTGTTCACCTTTTTGTAACACCACGAGGTGTAACGTTTAAATTATCTCTGAAAAATTTTGTTTTGCAAAAAAAAATACGCAGTATCGGTGACATCACTGAAAAATAAGAACAACGTGTGATCAAAATTATGCCGATTAAATTGTTCCAAAAAGAGAATTTTAATCTAATTTTAATCTATAATGTCAAACATCTTTTATAACAAACCGTATATAAGTGATGCCATCGTTCAACTATAATAAAACAAGTTTTCAACCATGATGTTTAAGCAAACATTTTATTTTCTAAACAATTCTTTCGGCAACTTTGATCAATGCCGCTATCGTAAATGTTCCCTCTGCCATCAATAATGCAGTTGTAACAGGTGCGCCAGGTGCCAAAAAGCCATCAGGAAATGGCAAAAAAGGTGAATGGCGCCGAAGAAAATTCCCAAAACCTGTTGAGAAAAAAAATGAAGATGCCAAAATGGATGATGATGATGATATGGGAATGGATAAACGCAGTTATTATGGTGATTATTATTATTATTATTATTGTGGATAAAAAATACTGTAGCTATTTTCAATCAAATGTCAATATTAATTATGTGTGTATAAATTATTACTGTAACAGTTTTATGTGTAATAATTTTGTAAATAATTTGTAGAAGAGTTTTTGTAATCTATTTTAATCCATGTCAATCAGCATTTTATATTTTTTTACAAAAACTGTTTTAAGCTAATGCTGCAATAGATCTTTTCGCTGTGAAATCACCAAAAATCTGAATTTGGCACAACGCTAAAAAGTTTCAACTAACAAACTGGTTGTACCATAAAGATACCCAATTTAAAGGATTGGGTATCTTTATTCAAATAACTCATAAAAATTATCATTAAAAAAATTTACATAAATGCATACCGTAAGAGAACAAACAACAAAGCCGTCATTCTCCAATTTTACTTTTAACATTACATCCAAAAAATTATTTACAGTGATAAAATTCTGGCGTCACTTGTTTCTTTTTTTTATCAGCTTTATCACTATCAACAACAACAAATTTGAATAATAACGATGAAATCTGATGATGAATTGGAGGATGTAATAAGAAAATCTGAAAAGGAATCTTCTACAAAGGGAAGCTCAAAATCAAAAAAGAAGAAGGCCCAACGAAAACGTAAATCTTCAAGAACTTCTCAAACTTCAAAAGCTTCAAAAAAATCAAAACCGGTTAAAGCTCATCTTGTCAAAGTTGAAAAACTTGAAGGCAAACAGCATCCTAAGAAACATCTTAAGCAACATCCTGAAGCATCTCAACAAGAAGTCGCGGAAACTGAGGATGCTGCAGAATCTTGTTTTTCATATGCATATTTGGTTCAAATTGCAATTCAAATTCTAAATATTATTGGTATTTTAGCATACTATTTTATGAATAATGCATCAATATTAGATGCCTTTGTACATTTATATTGTGCACAAATGGAATTTAACATCGTTGTGATTTTTGGAAAGTGTGTTTTATGTAAGTTTATTTTAATAATGCATTGCATTACAGTAACCCCTCCGCAAACAATATCTCTTCTTTTTCCAGATTGTCGATGGTTTTCTGTGTTTAATTGTATCCTACTTTCACTTGGTGAACTTGGATATGCTCTTTATGTTACAGTAATAGATTTGCAGGATGAATGTCAAGAGTATGATATCCCACATATATTATATTTTTTTTATCATTGATATATTTTTAGAGTTGGGTGCACAAGTTTACAAGGTGATATTTTACATCGAATTATTTTTGTTTCAACTTTATTAATTTTTGGTATCATTCATGGAATTATGGCTGCTTCCATTCTGGCTGTAAGTTTTCTTCATTTTTTGAACAAAATTTTTAAAGTTTGACATTGTTTAGGCTTTATGTGTAACTCCAACAAAGACCAAAAGTATAAAAGTTGAATCCATTCAAAAAGTTGAATCTGTTCAATCTCTTCGAAAACGACGTCAAAGTGTTTCAACTTCACGCTCTCTATCTCTTTCAAGATCAGTATCATCAAAAAGAAGTTCATCTGCAAATCCTCGACATATTACTAAAAAAGTTCCAATTGATTATGAAAGTACTTCATCATGGAGTAGACTTCCGTCATCAAAATTTTCATCAACTTCTCCTTCAAATTCTTCACAAAAATTGAGTTTAATTTCTTCTTGCCCATATTCTGCTTCAAGTGTTGCAAATTCACAAGCCATTAATCAACAACCACTTCAACAACAACAACAACAATCAAATCCATATTCTAGTTATCCCAGATCTGATACTGTTGCTGTTACATTTCCATCTGCAACATCTGTAAATGCTCCAGAATGTCAATCTGTTACTGTACGAGTAAGTTTGGTCAAATTTAAAAAGGAATTTTTAACATTTTTTAGATGCCTTTTTATGGTTATCCACCAGTTTATTATCCACAACAACCTCAAGTAACTTATTATCCATCACATGAATCTTCAGGAGCAGCAACCCAAAATCAGCATGTTCTTGTTTCTTTTCCATCTTCTGTTATTGCACCCCCTCGTATGCAATAGCACAAAATGGAATGAATCTTCTGCTTTACCGCCATCTGAATCATTTGAAGGTTCATTTGAATTTTTAGAAGCTCCAATATGAAAGGTCCTATTTTGAGCACTTTTTTGTTTTTTAAATTCGTCTTCTTTTTAATTTCTATTCATATTTAATAAATTTGATGAAGATTCCTTCTTCCATGAATTTGAATCTCTTCTTTTTGGATTTAAGTCATTTGAATTTGTTGAATCTAAAAACTGGTTTTGTTGCTGTATACCTTTTTAAATGTATTTCATAGATTTTCATTAAAAAGCTAAAACAAAATCCACGTCAATTCTTATTATTTAACAAAAACGTTTTAAGAACTTTTTACAACTTTTGCTAAAATCAGTGTTTTTAATTATTTAAATTTATCCATGTCAATCTGCATTTTTCCAAAAAAAACAACACTGATATTAAAGTTGCAAAAAGTTCTTAAAAAGTTTGGCCAGTGTTCAAAGCTTTTTTAAAAATGTGTTTGTGTGTTTGTCTGTCTCTTACATTTTTGACAATCTGTTCCATGTTATCGGTGTTGAAATTTGGAAAAATATAAGGCTTTAATGCTTGAATTATGGTTTTTTTTCTAAAACAAGAGAAAACAACAATAATGATCGGGTAAAAGCGATTATTTTCGACTATCCATCCACACGTGATCACTCTTAAAAAAGAGAAGAAAAACTTTTACTGAAAGTAGAATGTAAAATTTTACGTGCAAATAAAATTTAGAAAGTGATAAGAATAATTTTTGATTAACTCAATTTTTAATGAAACAAAAAATCAGTTTTTGTGCAAAGAAAAGCTAAAAAATTATGTTGGCTTTTGTTGTTTGTGTTTTATTGATTTCAAAGGCTGTAGCTAATTGTCCTTCAAATTCAACAGAATGGAATTCAAATTGTTATTCATTTTTAAATGTTTCTACAGGATTCGCAGATGCGGAATTAAGCTGCAAGCAAGCCGGAGGACAATTAGCTTCCATTCATGATGGATTTACAAATGCATTTTTGGCACGTATGTTTTCTAAACACAGCGGAAATTTTTTAAAGTAGAAACGAACAAAGTTCATATATTTAATGGACCTTTTTTAATTCATCTCCCTTTGGCTTAAAACTTTCCTAATATTTTTTATAAATTTTTTTTTTTATAATGGTTAGACTCAATGTTATCAGAAATATAGCCGTTGAGATGTCACCATTTTGAGACACGCAATCTAATTGTGCTTAAAATTTATCTTCGATAAAATTTTTTTAAACCTGCATATTTTACACGGGCTCATTTGGCGTTACGTTAAGGTGGTTTTCGCGTACTACGCCAAATTTGGCGTAGTTTTTTTAGCACGTTTCTTTCAATCTCGACTACATTTTTAATTTTATTCGTGCCACCAACACGAAGCTGCAAAAGATCAAACGAAATTCTTCAATTTCGGCGGAGGGGGACAAGACCCGAATCACCCCTGCCTCTAAATACAGCCTTAGTTTCAACTGGCTGCCAAAACACACTTTTTAGTTCCTATTTCCAGATTCTCCTATATATCAATTCCGCTATAAAAAGTTGAAAATGTAATTTTTGTTTTAGAAGAAGGAGGGAAACATTTTCATGAAAGTCCAGAAACAGATTTTTGGATTGGAGCTACAAATTTAATGAAACCTCCAACATGGAATTGGACAGATGGAAGTCTCTTTGATTTCACAGATTGGACAAAAGGTGAACCAAAAAATATTTCTGGTTCGAATTGTGCTGCATTATCGACGATTGATGGATTCTGGACGTCTCAAGATTGTTTTAAATCAAAACCTTTTGCATGCCAACTTCCTACAACCCCTTCTTATCCTACATCTGCAAATTGTAGTATGGGATGGTATTATATTCCTCAAGCTCATGCATGCTATGGATCAAAAGGTGGCAGGTCGCATATTTTAAATTGGACAGCTTCACAAGATTACTGTGAAAGCTTCGGTGCACAACTTCCATCCATTAATACATTAGCCGAATTTCAATATTTACAAAGTAATATTGCATTTAATACTTTTTTTTCAGGTAAAATTTCGCAATGTTTTAGGCTTTATTTATACTTATTGGAAAAACTTATGGACCGGAATATTTAGTGTTGACGGTGGGAAACATTGGAAAAACTCAGACAACACATCTGCAGATGATTTTACGAAATTAGGTTTGTGGTGCTCTGGACGACCAATCACAAACATTAGCGGCGAACGATGTGCTACAGTTTATGCTGGATGTATCTTTGACAATGATTGCAGCATTGGCTATGATACAATATGCAAAAAATTACTTTAATAAGTGTACTTTTTATTTATTTTTTATTGAAAACATTTTAATAACAAATATAACAACGATAATTGAAAAGCTAATAAAATCTGTAATAACATGTAAAAAAGCGTTGACAAACATTGGTTAAATAAATTTATCAAAAAAAGAATACCCGATAAATGATAAATTAAATTAAGTCAAAATTATTAATTTAATCGTTAATAAAAATAAATTGCTGTTTGTCGTTGTTTCGTTGTTCATAAACTCCTTCTTTTTTTTATTAATGTAAATACACTAAGACATGTTAAATCCTTAATCTTAAACCTAGTGTCCCTAATCTTAATCCATATGGATTATAGTTAAAAGCGGCTCTAATGTTAACCTGGATGCCACCCATGGAATTCGTTTTAACCTCCGATCCACTGAGCGCCCTCCACAGCTTTGTTATGAATTAGTCTCCGGGCGGGCTCGAACCTGGAGGGACCAGGTCGAAAGCCCACCAAACTAACCACTTCGCGATTGTGTTCTTCTTCCATTTTGGTATAATCTTCGGTAATATTAATCTCAACTAGAGTTTTACCATTTCCAACCTTTTGTACATCAAGGACTTATAAATAATTGTTCTTCTATTTTAATCTTTGCATCTTCAACGTTAAACAATCCATTCATATCTGTTACATTTCAAAGTCGATGAATAATAAGTACAAAAGCTTTATCATGTGCTTTCGTTCAAATATACTACTGAATAAAATAACCCGTTTGTGAATCCAAATTTACTGTTGCTTCATCGAGAATAAGAATTTTCACATCTCTTAAATATATAAATAAAAACAAAAAGTTTTCATGAAAATTAAAAAAAAGATATACTGAAGTTTAACTTTTTTTTAACAACTTTTAAAGATAGAAAAAATGAAAAGTTAAAAAAATTGAATGTCTTCAAATTTTGGATGCATTCAGCCATAAAAAATGTTAATAATTGATTTAATAAGTATTTCAATTTGTTTTTGCATTTTACAATAAAATTACAAAACTATTCTACAAATTATTTACAAAATTATTACACTGAAAACTGTTACAGTAATATAAATTTAAACACATATAATTAATATTGACATTAGATTGAAAAATTTCTACAGTATTTTTTATCCACAATAATAATAATAATAATAATCACCATAATAACTGCGTTTATCCATTCCCATATCATCATCATCATCCATTTTGGCATCTTCATTTTTTTTCTCAACAGGTTTTGGGAATTTTCTTCGACGCCATTCACCTTTTTTGCCATTTCCTGATGGCTTTTTGACACCTGGGGCACCTGTTACAACTGCATTATTGAAGGCAGATGGAACATTTACGATAGCGGCATTAACCAAAGTTGCCGAAAGAATTGTTAAAACAATTAATAAACAAATTGTTTGCTTAAACATCATGATTAGAAAAAGTAGTAATAAAGTAAAAATTGTTTTGTTGAATTTTATTTGACCGGTGGCATCACTTATATATTAAAAGAAAAAATGGTTTTTGACATTTATAAGCTTAAAATTGGATTAAAATTGTATAAATTCTATCACAATTATGCACATTTAAGTTGTTTTTGAACAATTTGATCGGCATAATTTTGATCACATGTTGTTCTTATTTTTCAATGATGTCACCGATACTGCTGTATATTTTATAGTAATACAAAGTATATCAAACATCATGTAACCACTTCACCTTGTGGTGTTCCCAAAAATGTAAACAATAAACAACTATTTTGCATAATTTTGATGATATTTGGACCCCGTATTTCATTGAACATTTTTTTAGAATTGATATAAATGCATTCCAAAATCTCTATCATTCAACAACAAATTTCAGTTGCTTCCATCTTAACCATGATGTTTAAGCAAACAATTTGTTTATTAATTGTTTTAACAATTGTTTTATCAACTTTGATCAATGCCGCTATCGTAAATGTTCCATCTGCCATCAATAATGCAGGTGTAACAGGTGCCCCCGGTGTCAAAAAGCCATCAGGAAATGGCAAAAAAGGTGAATGGCGTCGAAGAAAATTCCCGAAACCTGTTGAGAAAAAAAATGAAGATACCAAAATGGATGATGATGATGATATGGGAATGGATAAACGCAGTTATTATGGTGATTATTATTATTATTATTATTGTGGATAAAAAATACTCTAGCAATTTTTCAATCAAATGACAATAGTAATTATGTGTGTTTAAATTATTACTGTAACAGTTTTATGTGTAATAATTTTGTAAATAATTTGTAGAATAGTTTTTTGTTATTTTAATTGTAAAATGCAAAAATAAAATGAAATACTTTTTTAATTAATTTTTAACATATTCATGAAACAGATTTGATGACATAAAAATGATGCAACAACGCTTTTGTAAATTATCTTAGGTAAACAAAAAATTTCATCGTGTATGACTAACGTTTTTTTTCTTTCACCTTGTATCATAATACAAAATTAAATAGTCATCTGTTTTTGATAACATTTATTTCTTAAACATTTTTTACACTCGTTTTAAAATGATGCTCGGGATATTTCCCGCCATTTCCCAAAATTTCGATGTCGACAATTTCATTGTTTTACATTATATTAGAAGCATTTACGGATTCTTAAACTATTTTAAAAGCGAAAATAACCATTTTTGAATAATTTTAAGAAAAAAATTTCCATTTCCATACAAAACTTTTTGCTAAATGGAAGCCAAGATAATGCAAGATTAAAAAATGGGCTAGCGACAGTTTTTACAACGCAAAAATGGTGCAACAACGCTTTGATAAATAACAAATTGTTCTATTGTTTCAAATTCTTCAAAACTTGAAGAAAAGTCCATCGAATTTCTTCGAGATCGCCTTCGAGAAGCAAAATCAGTCTGTGATAGTGATATTCTTGATAAAGATTATTATTTGATTTATTTAAGATTGTTTTTGTCATGTTGTAAAAATTGAGAAAGAGGCATGCATTGTTTTGATTTTACATTTTGTTTTTTATAAATGTTTTTTTTGGTTACATATAGAGTGCGCAGCGTGAAAAATAAATTTTCGATTTTGCTGTATATTTTTATATATTCGGATAGCTCTCGATCTTCGTGATTTATTACTGAAATTTATTTTTTAATTTATGCAGAAGCCTAAAAACGCCGAATTATTTACAACGAGCGCTTCTCTTTTTAACGGCGGCGAAAAAAAAAATGGACCGAAGGACCGTAACGTGTTTAGCCGAGTGAGGAACGCGCATTGCTTGCAGCCAAAGTGAGAAAAAAGTCATCCAGCGACCGATGTGCAGGTTCAATTCCCTCCTCGAGCAAAAAAATATTTTGTGTCAAATAAATAACAAATTTTAATATGAAATAAATAATATTAAAATTTGACGTTTATTAAAATTTTTTTTTGCACCAGGTGAGAATCGAACCTGCACATCGGTCGCTGGATGACTTTTTTCTGACTTTGGCTGCAAGCAATGCGCGTTCCTCACTCGACTAAACATGTTACGGTCCTTCGGTCCATTTTTTTTTCGCCGCCAGTCGTTTTGCATTTTTTTTTTGAAAAAAACACATCGCTGCGCACCCTAGTTACATGAAAAAAGTTTTGCAATGCTCGATTAATGCTTTTTTTCAATGAAACAAATATTAGATTACGGATCATTTGAAAATATATATGACATAATTGGTTTTTTAAATTTTTTTATTCTTTAAAGGGAGTGTCGAAGCCTCTGAAAAAACGCACTACGACGGTAAGGGCGTCACGGCAATGATAAGGAATGAAAAGTTTGTTTTTTTGTCATTCATTCACATCGGTTTGACGGATGAATTTTTACAAACTTTTCATTCCCTATCATTGCCGTGACGCCCTTACCGTCGTAGTGCGTTTTTTCAGATGCTTCGACACTCCCTTTAATATTGTTATATCCAAAAGAAAGTAGATTAATTTAAATAAAATTCAATTACATTCAATTTTAACTTTTTTTACTTTTGAGCATTTAAAGTCAAATTTTAAACATTCATTAATAGTAACAAAAATGGCGCTAAGAACTTCAATATTTTTTGAAATAATCTCCATTTTCTCCATTATTTTAACTTTGCTTTTAATTGCAATAATAATTACAAAAACTCCAGTTGCAATGAAACAATTTAAAATATATTTGTTATTTTATTCTTTTCATTTATTGTCTTTTCAAATTGTCTGTGGCATTTATGCTCCATCAATGCTTCATCCATATATCTTCTTTTATCCAATGGGAATTGCGAAATATTTTTCTTCAAATATTTCAGCTTCAATTTTTATACTATCATTTTTTAATGCAATGTCAATGTATGATTGCATCATTGCAATGGTCATGGAACGATATTATGCAATGAAAAATCCGGATAAAGGAAAATCATCAAAAATTTCAATTACAGTATATTTTTGTTTAACTGTAATTGCGTATTGTTATTTGTTATTTTCAATTTTCGTTATTTTCTTTAAACCTTTGCGCGATTACTTTTTGGTGTCTCCTGACGCGAATTTTCAAATTATCAAAAGTTTGTTTGGGAAATTTGACGATGACATAATTTTGGATTCAATAATAATATTTCAAAATCTCAAAGCGAATGAATTACCACCATTTTGTTATTTAAAGGGAGTGTCGAAGATAGTGAAAAACTTTTTTCCGTCATTCCAAGTGATGGGGAATGCATTCGTTGCGTGCGGGCGGACAAACTTTTTCATTCCCCATCACTTGGAACGACGGAAAACGTTCATAAAAAGTTTTTCACTATCTTCGACACTCTCTTTAATGTGTGTAATAATTGGATTTCGAATTTTTTTAATTGTCGTTTATTTAATTCTAAATGCATTTCTATCAAAACAATTATCCCAACAAGCTTTATCAGAAAATTTGCAAAAGCTTTCAACAATGTTAATTAAAATGATAATATTTCAATTAATTGGAATTGTAATTTTTATTGGCATTCCGATTATTACTGTACTCAGTATTGCAACATTTGTAAATCAATCAAATTCATTTATTGGTTATGCTTTTACAACAATGAGTTGCTTTGGAATTTATGATTCAATTGTAACTATTTATTGTATTAAACCGTATCGAAAAGCTGTGATTTCATTTTTTAAAAGTTGTTTTAACTCTTATAAAAATAATATAAGGTTAAAATCAGCAGCAACAACTCCAATGCCACAACATCCGCATAGATTATTGCCGTTATCTTTGGCATCATAATTTATTTTTTAAGTTTTATATCAAAATTTTTATTGTTCACAAATTTATATATTGTATTGTAAAAATAAACTGACAAAGATTATCAGTTTTACTTAAGTTTCTATTTATATTTTAACCCATAAAAAATTAAGCGTTTTTTAATGGAAAAAATGGAAAAATTAAATAATTTGTTTTTTTTGCACAGAAGGGTTGTTATTTCATTAATGCACCAAATTAAAGTTAATCATAGTTTAAAAACATGTATTTTATGTTAAAATTTAATTTCTAAATAATATAAATAAATAAATATATTTGACGTTTTTTACAAAAAAAAGTAAAATTGTTTTGTTGAATTTTATTTGACCGGTGGTATCACTTATATTATATTAAAAGAAAAAATGATTTTTGACATTTATAAGCTTAAAATTGTATAAATTCTATCACAATTATGCAAATTTAAGTTGTTTTTGAACAATTTGATCGGCATAATTTTGATCACACGTTGTTCTTATTTTTCAATGATGTCAATAATGCTGTATATTTTATAATAATACAAAGTATATCAGACATCATTAAAACGTTTCACCTTATGGTGTTCCCAAAAATGTAAACAATAAACAACTATTTTGCATAATTTTGATGATATTTGGACCCCGTATTTCATTGAACATTTTTTTAGAATTGATATAAATGCATTCCAAAATCTCTATCATTCAACAACAAATTTCAGTTGCTTCCATCTTAACCATGATGTTTAAGCAAACAATTTGTTTATTAATTGTTTTAACAATTCTTTCGGCAACTTTGATTAATGCCGCAATCGTAAATGTTCCATCTGCCATCAATAATGCAGTTGTAACAGGTGCCCCCGGTGTCAAAAAGCCATCAGGAAATGGCAAAAAAGGTGAATGGCGCCGAAGAAAATTCCCAAAACCTGTTGAGAAAAAAGCTGAAGATGCCAAAATGGATGATGATGATGATATGGAAATGGATAAACGCAGTTATTATGGTGATTATTATTATTATTATTATTGTGGATAAAAAATACTGTAGCATTTTTTCAATCAAATGTCAATTTTAATTATGTGTGTTTAAATTATTACTGTAACAGTTTTATGTGTAATAATTTTGTAAATAATATGTAGAATATTTTTGTAATTTTATTGTGAAATGCAAAAATAAAATGTAATACTTTCTTTGAAATGTTTTTCCTTCATCCTTGCTTCGTTTTCTTGCTGTTTTTCTGTTAACTGTTAGAAAAAAAAGACCTTTGTAACTTTCAAATTTTAATTGATTAAATTTTCCTTTCTTTTTTATGATTTTTAATGAACGTACAACTGTATTTTAAACTTTTGAGGGATGCGAACCAATGTGATCGCAATGTGTATGATAAAAAATAAGAAGAGAAAAACAACACAGTTAATAGCATTTATTTGATGCTGCTGCTTCTCATTAAAAGCTAATTATTGCTGGCTACAACTTGATTAAAATTCAACTGATAAAAAAATAAAAATCTGTAAAAAAGAGTCAAAACCAATCAAAACAGCAAAAAAAGAGTAATTTTTCATTATTTTTTTTTTGTTACAATCAAGGGAAGCTATGGCTGTTTTGAATGTAGCATTTTTGTTTTTACTTTTTGGAATTATTTTGATTTATGGAGATGTATGTACATGGGATAATTGTCCAGCGTATACAAATGATGGAAAAATTAATGTTCATTTGGTAAGGACAAATGTTTTTTGAAATAAAAAAATTTGTTTTTTTAAACATTTTCTTGTGTGATTTTTATCGGTTGCTTTATTATATGCAAGCTTAAAGTGGAGCTTTAATATTTTAATGAAAATCCCAACCTTTAAATTAATTTTTTTATGTTGGTCGTTTTTTTCAACAATTTTTTGTAATTTAAAATGTCTAAAATATTAAAAAATAGGAAAAAGTGCTTTTTATTTCATAACTTTTTCGATAAGAAAGTGTGCAAAATCGTTTGATCAATGTGGAGAAACCAAAATGATAAATTTTTTCTGAAATTGGGCATTTTATTTTTAAAACTTTTTGATGCAATAAAAATGTGTGCAAAATAAACAAAAAAAATTGTTAGATTTCGCACGAGAGATTTCTGACACAGTCTTACACACACACAAAAAGCTGTAATTTTGGTTGATCAAAATTGCACTACAACGCGTTTTACACGGTTTTGCTATTTTGTTAGAGAAAAAAAAGATAAGTGAAAAAATGAGAGAGCAGCGTTTCGAATATTTTCGAAACTCTGCTCTCTCTCTGTTTTACTTGTCTTTTTTTTCTCTGACAAAATAGCAAAACCGTGTAAAACGCGTTGTAGTGAAACTGTGCTTTTGGTTGAAGTACAAGCTTTAATGTAGAGCTTGTAAGCTTTTACCTTTTTGGCGGCCTGACATATAACGCCACATTTTTATTCTGCTTCTGAATTTTAATATTTTTTTTATTTTTCTCCAAAAAAGAATGCCAAAAAATCGGTATCAATCTGCAAAAAAAAATAAAGATAAAAAGATAAATATCAGAACTGATATTGAGATTTTGGCGTAGTGTCTCAGGCCGCTATAGCAGGCCTAAGTTTGAAGTCAAAAAATTTTAAATCTGTAAATCAATGTTTATAGCGATTAATATTTTTTATTTATCACTTAAAGTTCAGCTTTCATAATAACTTTTAAATAAATAAATAATTTTAACTTTGGTGAAACTTTTGCATAATAAACCGATAAAAAACAAAATTTTTTTCATTTTTTTTATCGATTTGTATAGAGACGTGCACAGGCAATATGCGACGCGCGTGTTCCCTGCATTTTTTTTCAGTCAAAAGAAAAATGAAAGAGAGGTATACTGTAGAAATTAAAATTCTTGTTTATGATTTTTATTTTTATCCTTCTAGATGTAAAAAGATACAGAGATTCCAAAAATCCAACTTTTGAACATCATTTTTATACAAAAAATCTGAGAAAAGCCCAAAAAATCGCTATTTTTTACGTTTTTTTAAAAATGATACACTACACTCCGAAACCCCCCAATTCAGAATTAGGCCTATGAGATACAGAATTTTTTTCTGCATCTGATATAATAAATAAAAATTGCCCCGAAGCCCCCCGTCAAGAATTAGCGATGTGTCCGAGTGGTAGAAGCGCTGCGTATCAGTCCTTCGGTCACTGGTTCGAATCCAACAACTGCATACTTATTTTATAAAAAAAACTGCTTTTATTTTTGGATTCGCCATGGCCGACAGCATATATGTACCAAAAATAAACTCAATCGGAGATAACAAATATTTTTGTGTTTCAGCTGGGCATCGAACCTGCGCTTTCGACTCTGCAAAAAAATTCCTTTTTCGCAAACGACACTGCAAAAAAAGTGTCGTTTGCAAACGCGCCACGAAAATATTTACTGAAAAAATGTGTTCCCCGACTGAAAAAAATCACTTTTTACATTTTTAACAATTAATTAAAACGCATTCCGTCAATTTTTTTCAAACGATCTGCACAGGTAAAAAATCAAAATTTTTTAAATATAACCTGTGTTTTTGACCTTGCTTAACAATCTGGAAAAAAATACTTTTAGAGCAAAACTAGGCAAAATGCCGGTTTTATCGTACTTTGAATGCCAAAATTGACATTTTTTCTTTTAACTATAACTTTTCAATCCGGAATTATTTTTTTCTATTATTGCACCCTTATAGATTTTCGACCATGGGGAATCCGAATATAGAATCAGTGTTTTAACATTTTCGTGCTGGGACCCATTTTTGGCCTATCGACCCCAGAAATTTGCATAAAATGGGGTCTAAAAAAATGATTCCAGATTCAATTTTATCACCATCGGATTCCCCGGGTTTTTTTACCCCAGGGGGTAGAATGTTGTCAAACAGTTCGTCGAGACCGAATCCTTATGAATTTTTGAATATCGCCGATCGTAATTTCGAGAATTTCGATCCTTTACGAAAAATCAAATTTAAGCTCGTTTTGGCTTATTTTCTGGGCTTATAGGTTTTCGACCATGAGGAATTTAATGATGAACTCTGTTTTTGACGAAAATCATGTTTTCGTGTCGAAACCTGTCATTCTACAGTATGACTTGGTATGTTTGCACAGCGAGTTGACTGTTGATTTTTTGGCAAAATGTCAAAAAATTTTTTTGCAAAAAACGGTGTTTTTGTTTTTGTTGTAAAATTATTTCTGATTATTTTTTCAACTATTTTTTGTTTCTAGGGTAAAAAACCATGAAAAATCTATCTGTGCCATGTGTTTCCTGCAAAAAAATATGCTTGTAATCATATATGATGTATATTTATTTATTTTTCGCGTTTTTATTTATATATTCATTTTTTAAAATCTTATTTAAATAATTTAGGATGGCCCGACCAAAACGTCGATCTATTCATAGCAAAGCAAATGCAAAAGTAGCTGGTCAAAAATCTGGTGAATCTAGAAAACAAATGCTTTTTGTTTTATCAAAAGATGTTTCAACGAATAGCTTTCAATCAAATGATGAAATTTTAAACAGCAATGTTCTTGATAATGGTGACAATCGTATTTGTGTGCGAATATATTAATATGATTATTGCTCATGTTTTACCTTTTGTTGACAAGCGTGGATCATGGGGTATATTTTCCGATCAACGTATGTTTATATGTTTATATGCTTAACTAAGATAAATATTTTAGCAGGTGAAGCCATTCACAAAACGCAACAGCGTTATTATAAGAAAATTCCAAAACGTTCAAACAACCCAAACTCATTAAATAAAGCAGTAAATCGTGGCGATTATTTTATTGGAAATCCGATTCTTAGAAATAAATTTAATGTTTAAAATTGTTAATTGTTGTTTTTTGCAATAAATTTTTATTTGTGGAACATTAGAAATAGTTAAAAGTGAAAGATTCAACAAAAACATAGATAAAAACAACGGTTTTCGCGCGCTTTTGCCATTTTTTATGGCATTTGAAAACGGTCAGTCTGATCAACAAAATGAACTATACTATTACTAAATCGAGTGTGCTGATGAAGACTGTTATATCCGTTGCTCCTAAATTTGCGCCAATTTTTTGGTATTAAATTTTTAAGACCATGCTCCTTTCAACACCTCGAAAAAGTGTCATACTGCACTATTTTTTTGCAGGAAACACATGGCACAGATAGATTTTTCATGGTTTTTTACCCTAGAAACAAAAAATAGTTGAAAAAATAATCAGAAATAATTTTACAACAAAAACAAAAACACCGTTTTTTGCAAAAAAATTTTTTGACATTTTGCCAAAAAATCAACAGTCAACTCGCTGTGCAAACATACCAAGTCATACTGTAGAATGACAGGTTTCGACACGAAAACATGATTTTCGTCAAAAACAGAGTTCATCATTAAATTCCTCATGGTCGAAAACCTATAAGCCCAGAAAATAAGCCAAAACGAGCTTAAATTTGATTTTGCGTAAAGGATCGAAATTCTCGAAATTACGATCGGCGATATTCAAAAATTCATAAGGATTCGGTCTCGACGAACTGTTTGACAACATTCTACCCCCTGGGGTAAAAAAACCCGGGGAATCCGATGGTGATAAAATTGAATCTGGAATCATTTTTTTAGACCCCATTTTATGCAAATTTCTGGGGTCGATAGGCCAAAAATGGGTCCCAGCACGAAAATGTTAAAACACTGATTCTATATTCGGATTCCCCATGGTCGAAAATCTATAAGGGTGCAATAATAGAAAAAAATAATTCCGGATTGAAAAGTTATAGTTAAAAGAAAAAATGTCAATTTTGGCATTCAAAGTACGATAAAACCGGCATTTTGCCTAGTTTTGCTCTAAAAGTATTTTTTTCCAGATTGTTAAGCAAGGTCAAAAACACAGGTTATATTTAAAAAATTTTGATTTTTTACCTGTGCAGTTTTCTTAAAAATTTTAGAAAATATTCACGGAATGCGTTTTAAACGTTATTAATAATATTTTTTTCTTTTTTCTTTTATTATTCCCAATGATTTTTTTACGGCGATTCTGATGGTACCAAAATTATAATATTCGGTGAACTTTGAAAAAATCGTGCACGTCTCTAGATTTGTATTTAAAAAAATATAACACAAACAACATTTTTAGTGATTTTATTTTCATCTTTTAGTTAATTTTTAACTTCAAAAATGTTTGGTAATTAGCAATCACTTAAAATATTAAAATAGCAAAAAAAGCTCTTTAAAAAATAGGTGATTTCTTTTATAATTTTTTGATGCAAAAAAAAGAAAAATGACCAAAGATCAAAAAAAAAAAAAAAAAAAAAAAAAGGAAAAATAAAAGATGCATAATATTTACAATGGAAGGAAGAATCAGAGACGAATTTCAAAATGCTTAAAATGCAATATTTAAATAAAATTTAAATTTTTTAAAATTTGTATTCTTCAGTTTACCCCATTTCGGACAATTTTAGCTTTGTAATACAAAAAAGTAATTTTTATTTTTAAAATTTGTTGAATTTTTAATGTTTTTTAAGTAAACTAAGATTAAAAAACGCTTATATATGTGAATAATAAATATATTATTTGGTAATATTTATTACTCTTCAAATATAAACGTTTATTAATCCTGTTTTAAAGGGAGTATCGATGGAAAGTTGATAATCCCTTTAAGCATTAAAAAAATACAAAATATTCAAAAACGACTCATTTTTTGATGCAAAAAAAATGAAGAAGAAACATTTGCAAAAAACCGTTTTTTTAAAGAGATTTTTCTTTGCGAAAAAAATGTCAGCAAAAAAGCGGTGTTATAAAAATTAAAGACCAGGTTGAATTACTCACACAAAAATAGACAGGAAAAAAAAGTCTAGAAAATCAATAATATTATTCATCTTTTTAGATTGCTCATACCCATGATGATATGGGTTGGATAAAAACGGCGGATGATTATTTCACTGGTGCCAATGCCAAACTTGAACATCATGGAGTTCAATATATTATTGATACAATGGTTGAAGCACTGAAAAGAAATCGAGAAAGAAAATTTACATATGCTGAAGTTGGGTATCTTACTCGTTGGATGGAAACTCGTACCCCGGCAGAAGTCAATGATTTAATTAGTTTAGTTCAAAATGGACAACTTGAATTTTCTGGTGGTGGTTGGGTTCAACCGGATGAAGGCGCATCACATTATATTGATCTTATTGATCAATATACTTTGGGCCTAAGAAAATTGAATGCAACATTTGGGACAAATTGTGGGCATCCAAAAATTGGATGGCAATTAGATCCATTTGGACATTCTCGAGAACATGGAAATATTTTGGCTATGCTTGGATATGAAGCTCTTTATGTGGCACGAATTCATCATTTGGAACAAGATGTTCGAGTTAAAGAAAAGCGGCTAGAATTTAATTGGTATCCATCAAATGAAAATCGTAAGTTTGCAATTAAAAGAGGATATATCCATCAAAAAAAGGATATATGTAATCTTGAAATTCGGACAAAAGGGAATATTTGAGTTCTATAAAAAGAGGATATATGAAATCCACCAAAAAAGGATACATGAAATCTGAAACTTTCGCTAAGTGATTACGGTACTATCATTTAGATAAAAACTTTTTGAGATCTTCTATATCACTGATTTGAAGTCATAATCCATAAATTTTTTTGACATTAAATTTATCCAATAAAAATATTTTTTAGCTGCTCGGAAACTTTTCACCGGATCCCTTATCAATCTTTACACAGATCCACCAACATTTTGTTTTGATGCAGATTGTGTTGATCCACCAGTAGTTGCCAATCCAAAATTTGATAATTACAATGTTGATGATGTTATTAATCGTTTGAAGGCATATGTTGAAGGATTTAGAGTAATAACTTACTTATTTATATCCAAAAATATATTTTTAACAACATTTTTAGATTGGAACACAACCTCATAAACATGTTTTTATGCCAATGGGAAGTGACTTCCATTATCAAGCAGCAGAAAAGAATTTTCGAAACATGGATAATTTGATTAAAGTTGTCCGAAATAAAACTGATTATAAAATCTTTTATTCCACCCCCGCTTGTTACACCAAAGCTGTTCAAGAAGCTGGTGTAGCATGGACCAATAAATCTGCAGATGACTTTTTTCCATATGCTTCTGGAACGCATTCATTTTGGACAGGATATTTTACTTCAAAGCCCGCATGTAAAGGTTTAATTCGACAAAGTTCAAATATTATGAATACTATGAGAATTTTTAATGCTTTTGCCCTTCCCTCTCAAAGAAATGAACGAAATACTCCAGAAGAAAAATTTGAAAGAGCTTGCGGATTGGCACAACATCATGATGCTGTTCCTGGTAAGGTAGTTGTTGAGGGTTGATGGAGTTTACAAAAGTTACCGTACTTTTTGTAAAGCAATCTGAAATCCCAAAATTTCATAAAATTGATACGATAAGTCAGTCAATCGGATCGGTTGCATTAAAACATATCGTATCTACAGTGCGGAGCAAAAATATTACACCACCCCAAAAAGATGCTGAGTTTTCGGCAATTTTGGCTCTTTAATTCAATTAGACGGACATTTACGTACTTTTTTGTCCTGAAACTTGGGATATATATTATATAAGTTACGGGAGACCCACAGGGCACAAAGGAATTTCGGAACTACCGTAAATCGAAATTTTGATTTTCATCTTTGTTACGAAATCCACGAAAGTCGAAATTAACCAAAGCACTGGTTTTACTATATTTTGAATCACAAAATATTATTTAAAGAGCCATCGATTTTCATATTCGTTTCGGGGGGGGGGGGGGGGGGTTATATTTTTGTTTAGCCTTGTCTTGTGAGTTGCTTCAACTAATCTTGTTAAACAAATGCAACAATTTTAGGTACTTGCAGAGAACATGTCACTCAAGATTACAATTATCGACTCCTTCAAGGATGGACAGCTGCAGAAGGAGTTTTTCAAGAATCCCTTCAAGCAATTTCTCAAAAGATTAAAGGAAATACCCAAAACTTCCCAGCACAAACTTATTGCCGTTACCTCAATGAAAGTTCATGTGATTTTAGCCAAAATAATAAAAAAGGATTCAGCATTTTAATTGTAAATGGTCATTCTCAACCCGTTTCACAGCTAATCCGAATTCCACTTTACGAGGCTATGGTCGCGTTAATTGATGAAAATAATGGTGAAGTTAATAGTGCTTGGGTAAGAAAAAGATATGTTTGCAAATTTCCCGATTACAGATAAAAATTATTACAGATTTTGCCAACATTTATTAATGGTAAACAACTTGCAAATAGCAATATCTCCCCATATGATCTACAATTCATCGCTGATTTACCAGCAAATGGATTTAAAACATATTTTATTGAAGGATTATCAAAAGAAAATGCTCATAGAGCCGTTAAACTTCATCAAGAAGAAGATGCAAAGCTTGAGGGGTAAGTTGATCTTTTCTCAAAAGGAAACATCCTGAATGGGTTACATAAAGTGGATGGCAATTTTGACAACATTTTGTTTTCAATTTTTTGAATTCGTGTTGAGAAAGGGACATTTTAAATGATGGATGAAAGGATTCATTGGAGGGAGCGGCTCACAGAGGATGAATTTTTGAAACTTTTGGCTAAAAAAGTGTTGAAAAATGATAAAAATTTAATTTTTTTTCATGGCCAAAAGTTCCACAACTGCATCCTTTGTTTAGCCCCCCCCCCCTCACCTCCACTGAATCCGTCCATCTATCAACTGGAATTTTCGGTTTAAAAACAAAATTATTTTTTCCATATTTTTAATTCTTTACATTTCACGAATTCAAAAATTGAAAAAAGGATTATCAAAGTGAAGTATCGAAATCAAAATATTGATTCTGCAACTCCAGATTTATTACATCAATAATATTCCCATTCATTTTAGCTCCCCCAAAGCCTCAACCCTTACCAATGGTATTATCACTATCAACTTTGATAATAACAATCAAATTGCTTCAATTACAAATTCTCAATCTGGTAAAAGTTATCCTTTCAAGCAAAGCCTTCTCGCTTATAAAGGTCATGACAATGTTGGAGAAGCATCTGGAGCATATATTTTCCGTCCACAAGTTAATACCCCTGATGTTATTAATGCTCAACCAGCCTTGACATTAACATATTTAGAAGCCCGACAAGTATATTCTGATTGGTTATCACAAACTATTCGACTTATTCCAAATAAGACCTTTATTGAATTTGAATGGACCGTTGGCCCAATTCCAAAAACAAATGAAAATTTCCATAATTATGGTAAAGAAGTTATTGCACGATATGAAGCTCCAACAATTCAAAGTGGTAAACAATTTTATACTGATTCAAATGGTCGTCAAATGATTCTTCGAATTCGTGATTATAATGCTGATTTTCAAGTGGATAATTCTGGGGAACCTGTTGCAGCAAATATGTATCCCATCAATTCTCGGGCAATGATCAAAGATGCTTCCACCGCTTTCACTGTGTTAACTGATCGCTCACAAGCTGGTGGCTCTATCATTAATTCTACCATTGATTTACTTTTACATCGTCGAGATTTTTATGATGATGGTTGGGGAGTGAATGAAGCGTTGAATGAACCAGGCAGTGATGGACGGGGTCTTGTTGTTCGTGGACGGCATCGGATCTTCTTTTCTGATCCATCTTCTGCAGCAGCGTTACATCGGCAAGCAGCTTTTGAAATTTTTCATTCTCCGATTATCTCTTTTGCAAACTATGACAATGTTCCAAATTATGCCAGTAAATATCCCACTACTTTCTCAGGATTAGCAACATCTTTGCCATCAAATGTTCATCTTTTAACCCTGAAACAACTTGATGCTTCAACTTTGCTAATTCGTTTAGAACACATTTTTGCTAAAAATGAAGATTCTGTTTTATCAAATCCCGCAACTGTTGATTTAACAACTTTATTCAAACAATTTAAAATTGTTTCAGCACAAGAATTAACCCTTGGAGCAAATATGGTTGTATCAGGAAGTGGTAAGTTTAAAAAATTTAAATAAATTTCAAAAACATAAACATTTGTTTTGCAGCATCAACTACAGTAACCCTCAATCCACAAGATATCAAAACTTATCAAGTTACAGTAACTCCGCAGTAATTATTAATACAAACTGTTTAAATTTCATAAATGCTGCCCGGCCTTGCATGAGAGGGTTAAAAGGGAAACAAATGTGTATAAGAGGTGTTTGAAAAGAGGGACTAACTTGCGCCTCTTTTTTCCCTCTTTTGTCTCTCTTTTGTCCCTAAGTTGCGCGCAACATGCGCCTCTTTCGGAAGACTTATAAAAAATAATGCAATTTGATATTACAAAAATTGGAGTAATTTTATATTTTATTAAAAAAGATGACGGACAAATGGTTGCATATATCCGACCTCTTCCAACAAGATCAATCAATGACAATTTCCAAGATGTTGAGACATTGAAAGATCCAAAATCTTTTCAGTATTATCGTATTTTATTGCCAAGTTATTCCCTTAAACCATTGCTTATTAATGTTAAGAATATTATTCGTAAATGTTTTCCTATTGATGTCGGCGAGTGCACATATATGGTCCCAATTATACATGTATTTGAACATAATTGAACGCTTTAATTTTTATACTATGCTTACAATGTTTTAATTTCCAAACATACTAACACATTAAAAAATAATAATATATTATTTTAAAAGAACAACTTTTATAAAAATATAAAATTTTCAAATACATGTATAAAATTAGAACAAAAAAAGTGCAATAAATATATTTTATCTTGTTATTTTAAATAAAAACTGTATTTATATAATATTTTTTTATTAACAGAAATCTTTTTATTACAAAAAAAAGAAAAACGTTAAAAAAATATATAATATTATTTTATTAAAAAAAATTACCAAAGAAAAAAAATTTTGCATTATTTTTTATAAGTCTTCCGAAAGAGGCGCATGTTGCGCGCAACTTAGGGAAAAAAGAGGCGCAAGTTAGTCCCTCTTTTCAAACACCTCTTATACACATTTGTTTCCCTTTTAACCCTCGCAAGCAATGATTTTGCAAGGCCGGGTGGAGAACATTAAATAAACTATTTAAAAAAAATTATAAAAAAATGTAAACAATGAGAAAAATCAGCAAAATTAAAACCAAAAACGACACCAAAAAAGTATATCATTTTATTCCGTAAAATCAAAATAAACGAAATAACTAATTCGGTTAAATCAATAAAGGAAGTGTTAACAAAATAAGAAAAACCATAATCCAAAATTAAAATAAATAAATATTCGATGACATTAAAGCAGCCGGCATTCAAAAAAACATAGAATGATGTGATGATAAAGGATTAAATTAAATAAAAAAAGGGAAAGATGTGTTGGCAAAACAATGATCAAAAATGTAAATGAATCAATTTTAGAGTGATATAAAAGCAGGCAGAAATGCATAGAAAGACATATACATAGTTCTAGCACATTTATTTGTGTTTGTGGAACCAACCCGGAAAAAAGAAAGAAAATGGAATCCAAACTTTTCATTGCTCTTCTCGTTGCAGCTTTATTGGCATTTTCTGGTTAGTTAAAAAAAAGATAACTATTTAAATATAATCAATAAAATGTTATTTTAGCCGCGAAAGATGATGATAGTAATGGATCAGATTCTGGATCCGAATCTATGGGAAGTTGGGGAGATTCTTTTGAAGAAAAAGAGGAAGACTGTGATCGACTTGTTGATGGCTCAGATGATAATAATGGAGATTGTGATTTAACAGATGGCCTTGAAGAAGTCAAAGATAAATGTGATAAATGTGATGAAGATGATAAGATTAAAATTACAAATTGGATTGCTTCATTAAAGATTGAAATCAGCGTTAAAGTTACTGTTGAAGAACGTTTAATTCTTGCATCTGCAAGCATCATGAAATTCCAAATGGAAAATCCAACAGTTTATGAATTAATTCAATTCAAAAATGTTTCATCATGGGGAATGCTCTCATATTTCACCAAAGTTGTTGAAGTTCGTCAAACCACAAAGGTTGAATCTTTGGTAACACTTGATGATGAAGATAATTGCCCCCTTTTCGATGCATTGATGAACTGCACTGGTGATTCATATGAACAACAATCAGCTGTTAATGCATTGATCAATGAAACATTACTTGAAATTTGTGGAGATATGACCCTTTCAGTTACCAAAAAAAATGTTAAAATTTTCGAAGCTCTTTCAAAATTCTTTTCAATTAATACTGAATGGCAATCATCATTCTTCCAATTCAAAATTCAAGGTTTTGGAACCTTCCAACAATTTTATCAAATCACTAAAAGCTTTTATCAAAAGACTCAAGTTGATGTTATCCTTGAAGGTGAAGTTGAAGAATGTGGTTTCATGGTTTCATTCAAAAATCAACTTCAACTTATCAAAGCTGATATGACCATTTCAGCTTCAGTTAAATCTACTTTATCATTATTCTATGACCGTGTCCTTCAACAACTTAAATTGGGAGGTCTTAAGGGTAAAGCTCGTCTTTCAATCATTATGAAAGAAATGAACAAATGCATTAAATTTTATCCATTCATTTCTGAATGGCTTTACACTATCCAAATTGAAGGATTTGGTTCATTCTTGGAACTCATCTTTTGCGGCCCTGGAAAGATTGGTTTCCCCCCTAAGCCCACCATGCCAATGGTCTCCGCATCTCCAAAACCAACATGCAGCTGTACATGTGGTGGTTCAACCTTCCCAAGTGGCCTTTAGATCTTTATTGTTGTTGTACAATTAATTTCAATGTTTCACTTTGATATAGTTAGATTGTTGTTTTCAAAGTGAATAAAATTTTTATTGATTTTCGCATTTCTTACAAAAGACGAGGAAACCTAAAAATTTATAATACCGCCTCCAAAAAAACCGAAATGCCATTTCTTTTTTTAATTTAGTATTGTGAAAATCGGTCTAAGATGGTTTTTCACAAAATTCAATATTCGGTGCTTGAAAAAACGGTGAGCAGAAATTTTCCCATTTCTCAAAAACTCAACAGGAGAAAAATGATCAAACTTATTTTATACAAATCCTAAAATTTAATCTGAGGCAAATTTTCTAAAATTGATTTTATTGAAATGTTTTTAAAACATTTTAAATTTACGTATCAGTTTCAAACGCATATTCTTTCTTCTGCAAAATCAATTGTTACGTATTCAAAAAACGTAACAATTGATTTTGTAAAAAAAAGCTAATTGAGGTTAGCCCAAATCTGTTACGGCACAAATGTAGCTAACCCATAGACAAACAAATAAGGGCATTCGCAAATAATTCTGCCGTCTAGTTTCCATTCAATGAGCACGTGTGTCAAATTGTGCGAGAGATAATCGTGTACTTCGTTATTAGAGGCAGATTGGCAGATTTGAAAACTTTATAACACAATGGAATAAGGTTTTTTTAAATTTTAGAATTTCTAAACAATGCCGTCTGGGTATAATGTGAACAGCTTGATTTATTTAAATGGTTTTTATAGTGTTTCAATTGTTACGTTTTTTGAATACGTAACAATTGATTTTGCAGAAGAAAGAATATTTGTTTGAAACTGATACGTAAATTTAAAATGTTTTAAAAACATTTCAATAAAATCAATTTTAGAAAATTTGCCTCAGATTAAATTTTAGGATTTGTATAAAATAAGTTTGATCATTTTTCTCCTGTTGAGTTTTTGAGAAATGGGAAAATTTCTGCTCACCGTTTTTTCAAGCACCGAATATTGAATTTTGTGAAAAACCATCTTAGACCGATTTTCACAATACTAAATTAAAAAAAGAAATGGCATTTCGGTTTTTTTGGAGGCGGTATTATAAATTTTTAGGTTTCCTCGTCTTTTGTAAGAAATGCGAAAATCAATAAAAATTTTATTCACTTTGAAAACAACAATCTAACTATATCAAAGTGAAACATTGAAATTAATTGTACAACAACAATAAAGATCTAAAGGCCACTTGGGAAGGTTGAACCACCACATGTACAGCTGCATGTTGGTTTTGGAGATGCGGAGACCATTGGCATGGTGGGCTTAGGGGGGAAACCAATCTTTCCAGGGCCGCAAAAGATGAGTTCCAAGAATGAACCAAATCCTTCAATTTGGATAGTGTAAAGCCATTCAGAAATGAATGGATAAAATTTAATGCATTTGTTCATTTCTTTCATAATGATTGAAAGACGAGCTTTACCCTTAAGACCTCCCAATTTAAGTTGTTGAAGGACACGGTCATAGAATAATGATAAAGTAGATTTAACTGAAGCTGAAATGGTCATATCAGCTTTGATAAGTTGAAGTTGATTTTTGAATGAAACCATGAAACCACATTCTTCAACTTCACCTTCAAGGATAACATCAACTTGAGTCTTTTGATAAAAGCTTTTAGTGATTTGATAAAATTGTTGGAAGGTTCCAAAACCTTGAATTTTGAATTGGAAGAATGATGATTGCCATTCAGTATTAATTGAAAAGAATTTTGAAAGAGCTTCGAAAATTTTAACATTTTTTTTGGTAACTGAAAGGGTCATATCTCCACAAATTTCAAGTAATGTTTCATTGATCAATGCATTAACAGCTGATTGTTGTTCATATGAATCACCAGTGCAGTTCATCAATGCATCGAAAAGGGGGCAATTATCTTCATCATCAAGTGTTACCAAAGATTCAACCTTTGTGGTTTGACGAACTTCAACAACTTTGGTGAAATATGAGAGCATTCCCCATGATGAAACATTTTTGAATTGAATTAATTCATAAACTGTTGGATTTTCCATTTGGAATTTCATGATGCTTGCAGATGCAAGAATTAAACGTTCTTCAACAGTAACTTTAACGCTGATTTCAATCTTTAATGAAGCAATCCAATTTGTAATTTTAATCTTATCATCTTCATCACATTTATCACATTTATCTTTGACTTCTTCAAGGCCATCTGTTAAATCACAATCTCCATTATTATCATCTGAGCCATCAACAAGTCGATCACAGTCTTCCTCTTTTTCTTCAAAAGAATCTCCCCAACTTCCCATAGATTCGGATCCAGAATCTGATCCATTACTATCATCATCTTTCGCGGCTAAAATAACATTTTATTGATTATATTTAAATAGTTATCTTTTTTTTAACTAACCAGAAAATGCCAATAAAGCTGCAACGAGAAGAGCAATGAAAAGTTTGGATTCCATTTTCTTTCTTTTTTCCGGGTTGGTTCCACAAACACAAATAAATGTGCTAGAACTATGTATATGTCTTTCTATGCATTTCTGCCTGCTTTTATATCACTCTAAAATTGATTCATTTACATTTTTGATCATTGTTTTGCCAACACATCTTTCCCTTTTTTTATTTAATTTAATCCTTTATCACCACATCATTCTATGTTTTAAACATTTAAAATTCAAAGGGTTTTTTGTTTAAATTTAAATTTTATGGAATGAATTTATAATTTTTTTGATATTAATTTTTTATTGTTTGTCACATTATTTTTATCTCTGATATAAAATGTTCTGATCAAGTATTACGTTGTGTTCCCTTTTTGTTTTGTATCGGTTGATTGAGTTATAATAGTTTTTTACAATTATTTTAAAATATTGGAAAATTTATTAAAATTTCATTCATGATAATAGTAGTAATGAGTTTATTCTTGATCAATAATAGTATCTCTGTAATTTAAAGAATTATCACTTTCATCATCACTTTCTGATGAAGCAAGTGTAACATTTGATTGCAGACTTTTTGGAATTGATGGAGTTAATAAACTTTTATTTGACGGAGAATACGGCGTGGAAAGTCCGTTGCTGATTTTTTCTCGTTTTATTTGAACAATTAATATTCTTGTTGTATTGATTTGAGTTCTCGATGATAGCGTTGATGGTGGAAATGATAAATCTTTTTTTGATTCTGGAAACGTTGTCGTTCTTGAAGGCAAAGATGCTGAATCTTGTGTTAATTCAGCAAAGGATACAATTTGGGAAGAGATATTTTGTTCTTCTTCCGAAGGCTGATCCGGAGATGCTAACATACATTTAAAACACCATTTTTTAATATCATTTAAGCTTTGTTTTTGACATCCACACATTATCCTCTCATTTGAAAGTCGGCTAACCAAAGTACAGCAATTTTCACATAACCAATATCGTATCTTATCACATCCACATTTGCATATATCTATCAATAATCCACAAGATATTTGTTGTCGCGATAAAGTTGAAATTGTTTCGGTTGAAATTTGCGAAGTAACAATTCCAAAATTTTGTTCATTTTCATTAAAATACAGTAATGGTTCAGAAAAAATATTTTCAGCTGCACCGGCATCATTATTATCAGTACCGTAACCTTTGATAAAATTGTTTTCTTCATTTATTGCCCAAAATAAATTTTCATTACAAAAATGCGAGTAAAAAGTTTCAGGTGGAAAATGTTTTTCGGTAACAATTATCCCAATTGAATTTTTTCCTGATTCCGACATAGCTATTTTCATTTTGGTTGATTCATTCCATTGAAAAAACCATTTGTTTTTAAAAATAATCAAATTTAACTTGAAAATTTCGTAAACAGTTTTGAGGCTTCGTAAAAGTTCATCGCCGAAAGATAACTTTGGAAATTTTCTAATTTTTTCAAAATATTTTTCCATTTTATATTTTATTCTTTCTTCAATAATTGTAATATTTGAATAAATTGAAGAAATATATGCTGCAACTTTATGCAAATGCCGAAATTTGATTGCATTTGATAGTCGAGTTGTGGCCTTTGAAATGATATACGTCGACATTTTTGCTGATAAAATTTGATGTCTATCTTTGCTGCCACCGATGGCACATTTATGAAAGTTTTTGACAATAATAGTTTTAACTTTGAATAATGTTGTTAAAATTTGAATGGCACGAATTAAAATTTCCTTGGATTTTGGTGATCTTTCTTTGAAAGGAATTATTTTAATTAAATATGGTGAATTTTTAAGGGTTTCAGTAAATATTGGTTGGATTTGATTAAATGGGATTAGGTATTGCTGATTAAAATCTGTTATCAATTGTACTGGAAAGTTTTGATCATTTTGCAATTGTTGTTGGGAGAAACAGGACAAGGAAAAATGATGATTTTTCTAAAAAAATTTACATAAAAATTGATATCATTTTGTACAGGTTTGGCATAACTAATCAAACTCGTCTCGCACAGATTTATACTATTTTTTGAAAAATCATGGATCATGAATACATTTCTTATCAGCTTATCAGTGTTTTTTAAAAATACTTACCGGTTTTATAAATGATTCAATATATTGTTTAATTTTGTTATAATTAAAACCATTTTCAGGTAATGAAAAAATTAATAAAAAATGATGTCCATAAAGAAGTTTCCTTCCAGAACTTTCTATTTTTTTGTAACCATTTTTAATTAAAACATTAAAAATTACATATTCTTGACTATCATTCGGCAATCCAAAATCCAACCATCGATTTGGTATTCCACCAGATTTTATCAAATATCGAATCTATGATACTACAAAAAATTAGATAAATTTTAAAATACAGTATTTTTACCACATTCTGATAATCCATTTTTAAAGTATCCATAAAATTACCGTAATCATTTTTATTAATAACTTGAAAATCAATTTCACATTTTATTTTTGTTATTTTTAATGGTAAATACTGAGCTTCTGGGGATTCTATGGGGAAAATATACGGAATTGATTCCATTTTTCAATCAATAGTTTTTTTTATACATTTTTTTATAAAAAAAAAGTTAAATAAAACTAAAAAAATTGATTGCGCAAAAAAAAGATGAATGAAAAATGATGACTCCCGAAAAAAAAGATATTTCTTTGATAAATGTGGTCATAAAAAAAGTAATCATTATTATTTTTATCATTAATTGCAGAAAATAAATCAAAATCAAATAAGAGATATTGATTATTAAACTTTTTTATAGAAAAAAGAAGGAATCCTGCCTCCATAAAAAACTTGTTGTTTCAGGCGAAAAGTAGATACTTCGTTACGGACAGTTCGTTATCATTATGGACAGTTCGATACAAGGATTTTGTTTACTTTTAGTGCTGAAATTTCTGAATAATATAAGGTTTAATTAGATGCTTTGATTGATTTTGTAATCAAATCTGAAGTTCCTCGTCGTTTGATCCAATATCGTAGTCAAAATCAAAAAAAATTGATGATTATTAATTATCGTTATATATAAATTTTGTAATAATTGTTTTTGTAATTGTGATCATGTTGATTTATGAATAAACTTTATTATGCAAATTTGGTTAACTGGGAGGGATTACTTTCATCAAAGTAATTTACTGTTGTACAGAGCCGTAGCATTGAAACGTCACAATTTTCTGATTTGATGTCTGGCAAAGCGCCGCTGCCAAAAATATAATCAGCCATTTGCTCCGAGACAAAATTTGTAAAACCCCCAATACATATTTGCAAAAAAAAGGAAGAAGAGAAAGGGAGGAATAAAAACCATGAAAGCAATGCTAACTTTGCATGACAATAAAACATTGTCTATTTACATTCCAGCACCTTTAAGAGTTTCTTTCTTGTCCGTTTGGTATATTGATTATTAAAAGTTGTTTTTTTTTCCTCATTTTTTCTTTCTCCAAAACCTTGCAATACAAATTTTTTACATTTTTAGTAATAAAACTTGTTTTTTTTGTTGGAATTTATCTGTGAAATAACTCAAAATGCTGATAAAAAAACTACCTGAACCTTATCGGTCTAAATGCGAAGAATTACTTGAAATGATAAAAAATACACCAGAAATTGGGAAAAAAAGAAAGATTTTTAATAATTTTGTTAAAAAATATACAGCAATTCCAGATATTTGGAAATTATGGATGATGTAAGTTTTTCTGATAATTATTTTTTAAGCACTCTTCCCCTATAATTATTGATATTTTTTATCATATTACATTGATGTATTTATTCCATTAATATCCATCTCCAATTTTTATTAATTAAAATATTAATTTTTAAAAAACTTAATTAACAAAAGATATCAGGATTTTGGCGTACTGTCACAGTACGCCAAAACAATCCTCATTTTATCTTTAATTTACCAAAAAAAATTGATTAAAAGTAGAATTTTATATTTGTTGGTTTTTTTAGGCATGAAAGATCAGACTTATTAAAAATTTTAAAAGAAAAAGCCCTGACTCATTTCTTCGATGAAAACTTTTTGATTTTCGATGAAAAAGATATTTTAAGTGTTTCAAGAAATGTATGCTTTCTATTTTTATTAATTTTTATAAAAAACAATTAAATTTAGAATCGAAAATTTTCTTTTATTGTTTCATATCCACATTTTCATTGCAGCTTTTATGCAATGCAAAAAATGAATTTCAAAGAATTTTGGAATGAAATCAATCATGCTTTATTATTTCCACATCATTTTTTGGAAAATATTTTTTATTACTGCGAAGAATTTAGTAGTAAGTTGCCGTAGCATATTTTTACAATTTTAAGATAAAAAGTGACAGGATTAACTAAAATTTCCGAAAGCTAAGGCCGCATTTAGGGGGGGGGAGGGGGGAATTCGGGTCTGTGCCCCCCGAAATGGAAATTGAGGAATTTTCTTTGATCTTTTGCCGCTTCGTGTTGGCGGTGGCAAAAGATCAAAGGCGTGCCGCTCCCCAATATCGTTGTGCCCCCTCCGAAATGTTTTTCTGTATACAGCCTTGCCGAACACTATAAATTTAATTTTACCAGATTTTTGTTGTTTTTGAGCATTTTACAAAAGTGTACTATGAATCTGATAGTAAAATCCATTTGTTTTACTACGAGAAAAAAGGATTACATTTTAGGAAAATTTATATGAACATTTTGAAAAATTTTAATTTTCGGTTTTTCGCAACAAAAATCCATAAAAACCGAAAATCAGAATTTTTGTATACGGTAGTTTTGACATTTTTTATATATCCACCAAATAGCTCATGGCTTATAGAGCCTATATCCCAAGTTTCAGGATATAGGCTCTATAAGGCAAAAAACCCCGTACAACAAATCTCGATTAACGGCCATTTTTTGCTTTGAACAACCGAAAATCCAATGATATAAATATATTTTAGATTACTTTCCAGCCGAGAGAATTAAACAATTACCTGTATTAAAAGAATATTATCAAGAGTTGATGGCCGCCTTTGATATGGAAGATGTAAAAAGATGGTGTAAATTTTTATTTGAAACAAAACACAATGATGTAATTATTCAAAATATGGAATATTATATCTCAAAAAAGCCCTACCAAAAAGAAGCTTGGAAAAAGTATATCAATTTTTTGGATGAAGAAATTAATAATTTTAAGGTAAATAATATTCTTTCGTTTGAAACCAACACCACAAAATTAACAGTTAAAATAAATTAGTAATTAAATTTCAGGCAATGTTAGGAGTTTATTCTCGATATTGCCGATTCTTTTTGGACGATGATGAAATGAAAAAGGAATATTTTCAAAAAGTTCTAAAATTGCATTTAAAAGGAGAAAATGTAATAGTTTGGTTTTTTGATGCAAAAGAAATTTTGAATGAATCAGAATCCCTTAAAGCTATCTATGATAATCATGTAAAAGATATAAAAAAATTGATTGAAGAAATATTAAAAATATCCGAAAATTTTAATATTTTGAAGAATGATTACGAAAAAAAGATTGATGCTTTGGAAGTTCTTGAAGATACGGATATATGGTTTATGAATGATGAATTAAATTTTATTAAAACATTTGATACAAATATATTTATTCGAAAAAAGACTTCTGCGAAAGAATCATTATCAGTAAATGGTGACGATAAAAATATTGATGAAATAAATGCGTTATCAATTGATAAAAATGATAGTGATGATGATAAAAAGTGTAAAATAAAATGGAGTAATTTAAATATGAAATCTCAAAATTTTGCATTTCATGAAAATATTACACATTTTATTTCAAAACAAAATTACCATATTCGCCAAAAATTATATCAATGTTGTAAATATTTTTATGCAAAATTTCAGACTCCATTATGTTATGTTTTATTTATGTCTGACGACGAAAAAACAGAATTTGGATATCAAAGATTCGGAATATCTTGGGCGGATGTATTGAGCAACACCGATGACAGCCATAACAAAAGCTTTTCATCGTTTTTTTTAAATGATTTAAAAGGTAATTATAAATTTGATGAGAGTAATTTTTTTGAAGAAAAAATCTTGTGTAGACATGTTTCTTTAATTTAAGTTGAAATTCAATGATCTTTTTGTATAACGCGGAGGGGGGATGTCTTTTGTGAATCATTGATTTATTTAAATCGATTTACAGACACTTTACCGACTTCCATTTTACCGACTGACACTTTACCGACTGACACATTACCGACTAGACATTTTACCGACTAGTCATGTTACCGACTGACATTTTACTGACTAAGCTATTTTACCGACTAAGACACTTTACCGACTAAAAGTTTAAAGGGGGAGTCCCACCTCTAACAAGTTTTTTACGACGTATTTTATGCAAATTTAGACGAGAACGAAGGAAATACACATCATTTACGCAATTTTCTATTGTTTTCGTCCAAATTTGCATAAAATACGTCGTAAAAAGGGGGAGTCGCAGTTCTCATAAATCTTTTCTCATAACAAATCGTGAAAATCAGGAGAAAAAAGAGAAACGACGCACTATTTCTTTTCTTTGACATGGCAGCGTTGTCTCTTTTTCTCTGCTCCCTCTTTTAAAAAGTTTGTGAGAAGTACGACTCTCCCTTTAAAAAATAACAAACATCGAAACACTGAAAAAATAACTTTGAGAGAATATTTGTCCAACTACTATTTTTATGACTACTACGGAACCCTAAGAAAACCCTGAGAAACCCTTAGAAACACTGAGTGAAGACTAAGAAACCCTGAGAACCCTAAGGAACCCTAAGGAACCCTAAGAACCCATAACTTAGTACATGGGCTAGTGGGACGGGTAAAACCAATAAACTGAGTCATTAAAATATTGCTTAATTGTATATTACAGCTTAAAAAGAGTTTGAAAAAATTTTAGAGATTTAAAAATAAAAAGACTGCAAAGTCGGTAAAGTGTCTTAGTCGGTGAAATAGCTTAGTCGGTAATATGTCAGTCGGTAATCTGACTAGTCGGTAAAATGTCTAGTCGGTAATGTGTCAGTCGGTAAAGTGTCAGTCGGTAAAATGGAAGTCGGTAAAGTGTCTGAATACCATTTAAATCTTATTTTACAGAGAATATGACAATTACAACAACATTACTCCTTTGTAGCAAAATAAACAAAAATTGTTTTACACAAATTTTCAAAACTTTCAAAAAATTAGATATCAAATATTTATACTTATATTTTCAAACTATAAATTTACAAGACCTCATTATTTTAAACAAAAGTTGCAATCTTATCAGCTGCACACTGATTAACGTGGATGTCATCAACGCTGATAATGGAAGTTTTTCAAGTGTCGAAGATTTAATCACTAATTTATCGACCTTGAAAAATTTTTTCCTTCAGTAAAAAATTTGCTTAAAGGGAGTGTCGAAGATAGTGAAAAACTTTTTTCCGTCATTCCAAGCGATGGGGAATGCATTCGTTGCGTGCGGGCGAACAAACTTTTTCATTCCCCATCACTTGGAACGACGGAAAACGGTCATAAAAAGTTTTTCACTATCTTCGACACTCCCTTTAAATTGTCTTTTATTTTATGCTAATTTTGTAGGTGCCAAAATTTGAAATACACTAAAGATACCGCAAAAAAACTTGCGAATATGTCGCAAAAATGTCAGTTTACTGAAATTATATTTAAACATGCCACTGACGAATTTAACTCCATCGATTTTTGTAACTTTTTAAAAGTAAGTATTTTTGTGTTTTTTAACATTTTTGGAAAGATAAACTTTTATAAATCACCGCAGAATCTGTGCCTCCCCGAAACTGAGGAATTTCCTTTGATCTTTTGCCGCTGCGTGTTAGCGGCGGCAAAAGATCAAAGGTGTGCCCCCCCAAACGGTCGGTGCACCTCCGAAATTTTTTTCTGCATACGGCCTTGAACTTTCGGGCCTAATTTGCATTGAAAAGTTCCTTTTCAAAGTTAAAATAAAACACCTACTCAAAAAATAATTAACCATTTTTAGGGACACACTTCAAACAATTGCAAATTTGAAATCAATTTTAATGGTAATGTAAATGATGAATACATTTCTAAATTCATGAAAACAATATACAGATTTTTGGATTGCTGGGAACCAAAACATTATGCTCCATCATTTTTATTTCCATCTGATCATGTTTTCTATGATCGTTTGACATAATTGCTGTTGTATGTTTTCAAATGCTTTGATTGTGGGACATTCGCCAAATAGTTTTTTTGATTTAAAATTTATTAATTTGGCTTTAAAACAATTTATTTTGAAATAAAATATAACACTGATAATTTAAGAGTTTCATTTCACATTAAATTGGAAACACTCAAAAAAAGCCGTGATGAACTCATCACTGAAATTGACGAAAAAAAATCTAACCAGTAATGAATTTATCACTATTTCGTCACTTTTAGTGATGAATTCATCACCAGTGATGTTTTTTCGTCACGGCTTTTTCTCAGTGAATCCAACGTAAAAAAAACATTATAAAAAAAAATTTTTTTTTTAAATTCTGAAAACCCTGCCAACAACGAGAGTGCCGCACTTTTTCAGCACAATATTTCCCTTTTTTTCTTGCAAAGAAAGGGAACAAAGAAATTTCATGGATGAAAATTTTTTATCCATTGTATTTTTTCCCAATAACAGCTGAAAATAATAATTGTTTAAATTTTCAATGGATATTTTAAAATTGACCAAGGATTTACTGATTTGCGGAAGGAAAAACTTTTGGATGGTTTAAACAACGGAATTCGAGATATTTGAAACCATTTTTTAAGGGAAGATGGACACTTGTTACCAACTGTAACGAAGTGTTTTTGAACCCTGCTCACGCTAGTAACAAAATGTCATATATTCTTTAAGTGTTTTTTGAACTGTTTAAATTTATGATTCGGAAAAAATTCCCGCAATTTACTCTCCCTCCCAAAAAAAAAACGTTCCCTCCAGGGCTTAAAATAGCGGCCTGAGACACTTCGCCAAAATCTCAATATCAGCTCTCATATTTATTTTTTTATCATTATTATTTTTTTGCAGACTGATACTGTTTTAAAAAAGTCTTTTTTGAAGAAAAATAAATAAATTAGTAAAATTCAGAAGCAGGATAAAAATGTTGCGTTATAGGTCAGGCCGCCAAAAGGTGGAAGCTTTCAAGCCCTGGTTCCCTCCCTGACGCGTTCCCTCCCACAAATTATGTAGTCCCAGATGGATGTGAAAACATTTTTCATTTTTGTTTGTTACATTTTGATAATTCTTTTTCTAAAGTTTATGGATTGATAAAACAAATTTAAAAATGTTATAAAACCATGTTTTTTAAATAAAATAAGTAAAAAAAAGCGTTTCTAAATGTTTGATACAACAACAATTTTTCGGCTTGGGACAACGGATGGCGTTTGATAAGTTCTCTGAAATGCTCGAGAATACATTGCTGCACAAAGGGCCAAATTCCAAGTACTCATTAGAGTTGAATATGGTCCAATGACTTGATTAAAGAATATTCCAGGGTTTATCTAAACAATTAATAATTTTTAATAACTTTTAAATTTTCGCTGCAACAGAGATTTTTATTAAATAATTAATCGAATTCAGCGTGCAATTGTGCTGTTATATTTCTAGCAAAATGTTTTTCAATGCCATGTGAAAGAAAAAAAATTTTTTTTCCAACAAAAACTTTTTTGTCACATGGCATTGAAAAACATTTTGCCAAAAATTCGACCACAAAATTGCACTGTTATTTTGCTTTGGATTCGATGCGTTTTGTTTATTTAAAGAAAAAAACGAACCCATTGAAAAACTTGTACAGCAATATGTGGAAACATTTCAAAAAGGGTTGTTGAAAGAATTAAAAGTAAAATTCGCTGATGTAACTTTTTTACTGCTGATGCACTTAAAATCATTTTTGACAAAATAAATAACAAACAACCAAAACCAAAATTTATTCCAATTAAGATCAACTTCGTTGGAAGCATTGTTGTCAACAAATATGCGGATAAAAAGCAGGAAAGAAATCGACATGATGATATTGGAGTTTGTGGAATTGCAGAGAGGAATGGATTAATCCAAAGAAATGCCAATGGAAACATGATAAATCCAATTAACGCTCCAAAATTGTAACAATATCGAACATGTGCCGAAAATTTTAATGGAAAAAAATAATTGTAATACATCGATCCACGCATAAAATTATATCCAAATATGTTCCCCAATAAAACATAATATATGGTAAAAGTGAAAAGGCATACAATACTCGAGCATCATAGCCATAAGTTTCAGGTCTCCAAAAAATAATTAAATATACACAATTAATAGACGATAAAATTCCCCAAATAAATAAAAAGATGAAATAGAAACCCATAATTGGAGAAAATTTTGAACATTTTTTTAACAAATCTCTGTTTAATATTATTTTTACAGAATAATATATTGTTATCAATGAAAATGATAGCGTGATAAAATGATATAAAAGTGTTAAAAGATATACAGTATTCATTTTTTTTTCTTTGAAAAAATAAAAGTATTAATAAATTTTATAACTTTTTTTATATAATATATTTTTTTCAAAAACGTTCTTTCAAAATTCTAATTTCAAAAATGAGTGATTTAAAGTGTCTGTAAATTTTTGGGTGCTATTAAAAGGAGGTAATATAAATTGTTTGAAATGGGACAAGGAAATGGTAAAGTTTTTGCACTATGTTATTATTTTTTAATGGTATGCATTTTTAATTTATAGCTTAAATAAAAAGAGCTTGTCAAATACTGCTTTCCAAATAGAATTTTTTGGAACGCAGGTGTCAAAATGTGCTTAAGCATTGCTAATTAAAGTATGAAAAAATTTTATGGAAATTTTATCCTATTTTATCAAAAATAAATAAATGCATAAAAATTTTGAAACACGTCAAATTCAGCGCAAGAAACTTCTGTTACGAAAATGACCTTAAAAATATTTTGCCATAAAGAGTTGAATGAACTCAAATATCGTAGATTTTTGTTTTTTATATGTACATATTTTATAATATTTAAATGCCTGAAAAATATTTTTTGAGGTATGTCTTCCTCTTTAAATGAAAAAAAGCAATTGAAAATTTGAAAATATATGTCAAAAGAACACAGTTACAAGCATATGAGATTACCCAGACTCCGGGCTGTATATAGTAAAAAAATTCAGGGTGAGCAAGCTTTTGATCGTCGAACGATCAAAAGATGAGAAGTGTTCCGGTGATTAAAGCAATTACTTGTAGCAAAATATAAATCCACAATGTATATTTAATAAGATTATTTATTATTGGAGATGAAAGAAGAGATCATCATAATAACAAAAGAAAACCCTACAAAGTGAGATCAAGAAAGATACAATAAACGTTAATATATGAAAAATGAGGTTTGGAAATGAACGAAGAATGTATTCATTCATTTCCAAACCTCATAATTTTTGACGAAATACCATTTTCGATGAAAATGTTTTAAGTGAAATATCACTAAAGTGGCAAACGCCACAGTGAAAAGTCATACTTTCCATAATATTATTACAAGAAGATAAAAACAATAACCGACAATTAATTATTTTGATTTGGTGATAATATTTGTGGCTTGTCATTTAATCGTGGTTGTTGTGACGAGGAATTGGTAACATATGAGACCGTAGAATTAACTCGCAACTTATAAATCTTTAAAAATCTTAAAGCTTTTTTAACAAATTGAATAATTGCTTGTCGATAAGCTTTGATGGAAAGAATCGTTACAACTGGATTTGCAATTGAAATACTGAAAAAATGCAAAAATTACAGTTTTTTGAAGAATGTTTTATTTTCTTACCAATACCAAGATATTGTGATAATAATTCCAAGTCCAGGAATATTTAGTTGAAGAAATGTTACAATTACTGTAGCACCGGTTGGAAACATTACACAAAAGAATGGACAAATTGCCTAAAAGATATATTTACATAAAGATAGCGGAAGCTTTGATTATTTTCATATCTCTCATATTTAATCACCAGAAACCCCCCAATTTTTTACCCGTATCCGCCCGTGTTAAAAACCGCGATCCGAGTTTTACTGTTTCAATAAAAGAAGAAAATTTGAAAAAAATGGTTTACTTGTAAAATGATAGTCATGGTCATTTGTTTATGCATTTTTCTTGTTTGTGGTGATAAAATGGAAGCATCATTTGTTTGGTGATCCAATTTTCTCCAAACTTTTATGCATGCCAAAATAGTTATTCCATAACTAATTTGTACCAACAACATTGCATAAATGAAATGTAGCATTAGGGGCCATTGAGAGATGTGTGCCGCGTAATATGTTGGAATTCCTTGGTAATAATATGCATCTGCTTTTAACAATGGCAAAGTTGCAATATATTTTTCTTCTGATGGCCAAAATACTGGAATGCATGAAGAAGCATATGAAATGGCGCCAAAAATTGCAAGAATACAACAACAAAAATATTCAAATTTTGATAAAATTTTATCATGCACAACCATGTAATATCGATAAACAAACTGCACTGGAATAAAGGTGGTACAAAGTAATAAAGATGCAACCCAAAGACACATAAATATGAAGGTATACGGAAATGGGGCATTTCCAGCTTTCCCAAAAATGAACATAATAAACCAACCATTTTTGTATTCAGTTTGCTGAAAAATATAATTGTTTTGTTAATATTTTGATTCTATTCTATAAATAAAAAAATATTTAGAATTTCATATTAGAAAATAAGGATTTACCAAATTTTAGTGTCATTGATCAGTGTATTCACGCCCCAAGAAGCATTAAGGCTGGACAAGGGCCAAGGGCTTTATATGTTGGCCCTGGTTTGGCCCTGGCCCTGGCATATTTAAAAAGCTGATCGGCTGTTTGAAAAATTGCACAGGTCTTCGAATTTAGAGGAAACTGATAGGAAAATGAAGAAAATCAGCAAAAAAGTGAAAAAATCAAAAGAAAAACGAAGAAACTGAATTAAGGCCTCGATTGCATGGAGATACTGTACGAGAATGTATGCTTGTATCACTTATTTAATTTGTTTGATAGTTCATTTTCTGTTGTTTTCTCATACAATTAAGTTTAAATAAAGTCAAAAAGCCTTCTTTCTGACTGTAAAATTTAAAAAAAAATTAATTTTTTGATCATGAAGGATTTTCGAAAAGCCCCAGGGGCCCTGGTCCCGGGGCCAAACCAGGGCCAGGGCCAAAGGGCCAGGGCCGGGCCAGGGCCAAATATTTTGGCCCTTGTCCATCCTTAAGAAGCATCGCCGCCGACGCCGCCGCCGCCAGCGGCATCCTTTGATGTGCGGAAAAATCTTATAATTTTTTTAGGGTCGCAAATAGGGGGGTGAAACAGGGGAAAGTCCCCCCCCCCTTGTCGACCGAAAATAAGGGGAAAAAATGAATTCACACTAGATAAATTGAGATTTTTTTCGTTTTTTTATAAGGAAGTTCCACCTCCTTACGGCCCTGATCTTTTTCGAAAAGTCGCCGCTGACGCCGCCGCCAGCGGTGCCGCCATGCAGCCAACATTGGCGGCGGGAATACACTGACATTGATGATGTAAGCGGAATGTAGGGCCGTATACAGAAAAAGTTTCAGGGGGTGGCACAGCGATTTTGGAGGGGGACATGCCTTTGATCTTTTACCGCTGCCGACACAAATCCCCCATAAATACGGAGCTAGCAAAACGTCCGAAAACCTTGGTGTAATGTTCCTAATAATAATCTTATTTTGTACGCCTTTTTCTGATTAGAGTATTTTAGAATTTTCTTTTTTGAAAAAGGTATCTTTTGAAACTTCCTTTTTAAGTTTTTTTCAAATCAAACTTACAAATCCAATAAAATCATTGATAAGAGTAAAAAATATATCAACAAAACAATTTTGTATTAAAATAACTTTGTAATCCTTTAAAAGTTTTGAAGTTTTAAAGAAAATTAAATAAAGAAGAATGGCATTAAAAAAGAGACCAACATTTGAAACCGAATTTTGAAGAATTGCCAAGGTTGCTCTTAAATCAAAATATGGTTTAATATTTTGATTTAAAGGGGCGATAGTAGTTGATAATAAAGACATTTTTATCTTTTTTAACTGTGAAATTTGAGTTTTTTGTGTTTACATTTATATTCTCAAAATTTTTGGTGCCCCCTCCCTCCTCTTTCTACATCAGTAGGCGGAATTAAAAACGGAGTACCTTGGCAACTAATTATTTAAATTAATCATGAATATTGAGATATTTGTTTGGGTAGCACAAAAAAATTGTTTAATACAATTATTTCGAAGCGATTAATTTCAGACAAGAATAATATACAAAAATTTTCATTTTTTATTAATAAAAACATGTTTATTCAACAATTATGAATGCTCAAGATTAGTGCATTCTATCTATTCAATCTTCTTCGATTAAACAAATTGCCCATTTAAAGTTCACACATTTCAAAAGAGTTAATTTTTTTAATTACTAATTTTTTTATCATTTCATTGTATAAGGAAGTTTTTTTGTTCAATTTAAAGTTCACTTTTGTCTAAAAAAATTAGAAAAAAATGAAGGCGGAAAAGTCTATTTTGTCAAAGCTGAAAAAAAAACGGTTTAGAAAAAATTTTTTCACCCCCGTCGAAAAAGAAGCGCATTTTTTGTAAAATTTTTCACCCCTTTTTCCGACCAGGAATTCAACTTATTAGAAAAAAAAGATTCTTAGATTTTTTCCACTTAAAGGTAGGTTTCATTCATTTTAGGAATTTTTCCTCATGCATCCGGTTCGGATTCCGTTTTGTATCAATTTGCAATATTTTTTAAAAAACAGTTTTACCTTTTCTTCTTTTAGGACAAAATATATTGTGATGTTCTGTTGAATGCCATCCACGGCAGGCATCTTCATTACTTTCACATTTTTTATTTTTTGGTAAATGTTCTGAAGCAGATTCCGTCCGGCAAAAAAAACAGAATTTTTTTTTTTTTATCCTGCGTCATTGTGCTCAAACCATTTTTTCACAGAGCCTTTAAGAGACTGTCTACCAGATTTTTAAAATCGAGCGGAACACACCATCTCAGATTTCAATTATTTTTTGTATATTGGTAGAATATGGTCTAAAAACGTTATTCTGAAAGTATTACCAGTTCTTATAGTCCTAGTTTTGGATTCCCACGATGCCAAAGGTCACAATTGACCAAAATTTCATGACAAGTAAAATATTTTTGTTTCATAACCGAATAATTTGAAGTTTTCCCATATGATACTAGTTGAAACAAGGTTTAAAAATATGTATTGTTTAGATTTCTATCATATTTTTGAATACGATTTTTTTCACTTTGAATATTTCACCCCCTGAAAAAAAATTTCATTTTTCGTGGGGGGGCTGAGTTGAAACATGCAAAAATTGCCCCAGGATCTCAGCTTTTAAGTTTTATATGCTTTGCGCCAAAATGATCTGTACTTAGCGATTCCCAACCAAAAAACTTTTGTCAAACAACATCTATAACATGGAATAATATATATATTTCATGAATGGGGGCAGGTATCGACTTCCGGTGACTTGCATTATGGAATATCAATGTTGTGGAGCATTCTGGGACAGTTTCAACATTTTTGGTTACGATTTCGAAATATGGGACCCCTTTGAAAATCAAAAATTTTACAACTTAGAAATATCGCAAAAACTCGGTTTTTTCTTTCATAATAAAATAAAATATGCATTATAATTGTAAAATATATGTAACAACATCAATATAACATGATAAAAAATGACGGGGGTCAAAATCGATTTTTTATGATTTTTTCAATTTTGCTTGTTTTTGATCAATTTTCGAGATACCAAAATATTGGGAATATCGAAATATATCAACTATCTGATACTTTCGGGTTAAAATATAGCTTGTTTAAGATTTTTAGGCCATATTTCGACATCCTGGAATTACTAGTTTTCATTTTCCACGTAATTGAAAACATGCTCAAAAATTTGAGAAAAAACACCTGGAAATCGGCGTTTTTCCGATACAAGATAGCTCTATAAACGTTTTTTTAGATTTATTATCATTTACTTTGGTGGGGTGAAGTATTTTTTAATCATTTTAAACAATTTTAAGATTTTCAAAAATTACTGATTTTTCAAAATTTGAAAAAAATTATTTTATTTTAATTTGTGTTTAAATCATTCAGAAAGTTGTTAAATGTTGATATTTAAGCCAAAAAAAACGTTTATAGCTATCTTGTATCGGAAAAACGCCGATTTCCAGGTGTTTTTTCTCAAATTTTTGAGCATGTTTTCAATTACGTGGAAAATGAAAACTAGTAATTCCAGGATGTCGAAATATGGCCTAAAAATCTTAAACAAGCTATATTTTAACCCGAAAGTATCAGATAGTTGATATATTTCGATATTCCCAATATTTTGGTATCTCGAAAATTGATCAAAAACAAGCAAAATTGAAAAAATCATAAAAAATCGATTTTGACCCCCCGTCATTTTTTATCATGTTATATTGATGTTGTTACATATATTTTACAATTATAATGCATATTTTATTTTATTATGAAAGAAAAAACCGAGTTTTTGCGATATTTCTAAGTTGTAAAATTTTTGATTTTCAAAGGGGTCCCATATTTCGAAATCGTAACCAAAAATGTTGAAACTGTCCCAGAATGCTCCACAACATTGATATTCCATAATGCAAGTCACCGGAAGTCGATACCTGCCCCCATTCATGAAATATATATATTATTCCATGTTATAGATGTTGTTTGACAAAAGTTTTTTGGTTGGGAATCGCTAAGTACAGATCATTTTGGCGCAAAGCATATAAAACTTAAAAGCTGAGATCCTGGGGCAATTTTTGCATGTTTCAACTCAGCCCCCCCACGAAAAATGAAATTTTTTTTCAGGGGGTGAAATATTCAAAGTGAAAAAAATCGTATTCAAAAATATGATAGAAATCTAAACAATACATATTTTTAAACCTTGTTTCAACTAGTATCATATGGGAAAACTTCAAATTATTCGGTTATGAAACAAAAATATTTTACTTGTCATGAAATTTTGGTCAATTATGACCTTTGGCATCGTGCCAATCCAAAACTAGGACTATAAGAACTGGTAATACTTTCAGAATAACGTTTTTAGACCATATTCTACCAACATACAAAAAATAATTGAAATCTGAGATGGTGTGTTCCGCTCATATATGAAATTTTAAGATTTTCTGGTAGACAGTCTCTTAAAAAGGCCCGGAGAAAAAAAGAGAAAAAAACGAAAGAAAATAAAAGTTTATTTACGATAAATAAAATGCAGAAACAAAGGTATAAAAACAAATAAAAAGTATTAACTAAATATGGAACATATAATTTAATCAAGAAAAAATTTGGGCACTTTTATAGTTCCCCCCCCCCCCCCCTTCCACGGGCTCATTTTGCGTTACGTTAAGGTGTTTTTCGCGTAGGATGATTTTAAACGATTGATTTTTCTATCAAACGTCTTCTTATAGTCCCCTGAACATTCCCTAAAATGTGCGTCGAAAAAAAAACTTCGAAAATTTCGATTTTTTTTTCACAGGGGGGACCAAGGCAAAAAAAAAATCGAAAATTTTTTAAAAAATTTAAAAATAATAATAATTTTTTTTTAATTTTTTTTAAATAGTTCAGACATGTCCAAAAAGTCTAAAAATACTATATAAACCGTTTAGGGCGTTATAATAAGTCAAATATTGGAGTTATAGCACCAAAATGATGTTGGGGGTATTGTGAAAAATCTTCTCACTTTGAAAAAAAATTTTATTCTGTTGTTTTTTTGATTTGTTTCGATTAATTATGATTAAATCAAGTATGGAGAATCTGAATATCACATATATAAGCATTGAAAAATATTATTAAATACTTTTTTTGATGTTGGGGGTATTGGAGCAAATTAAAATGACAAAAACGAGAACTAGTCTTCGGAAAATGAAGTTAAACGGTTCCCTTTGCTATTAAAATTTTTTTTAGGTAATGCTTCAGAACTTATGGCGAGCCTTTTTTCAAATTAAGCTTTTTTTTCAAATTTATGATTCATTGAAAAATTGGCCATTTTTGTACCTCAACATCAACAAATTGGAACTAGTTTCTCACAAGTGTCATAATAATTGTTCCAGTGTTTTTTTTTCTTCAACAACAATATAAGGAAGAACTTATGGCGAGCCTTTTTTAAATTTAAAGCCTCATTTCCGATTTTTTTAGATTTAAAAATTAATTTTTCAAAAATTCCCAAAAAAGGACAATTTTTCAATTAGTAGCCCTGTTGAAACTAGAGCACGTATGAATATTCTGGTGGTATAGATATATCGAGAATACCATCAGAAACAAAATTCCAATGGGTCGGAGACCCATTTAAGATGTAATTTCGATTTGGCTAAGCAAAAACCAAATTTTTTCACTAAAAATTGGCTGTTTTTCCATTTTTTCAATTAGTAGCCCTGTTGAAACTAGGGCACGTACAAATATTCTGGTGGTATAGATATATCGAGAATACCATCAGAAACAAAAATCCAATGGGTCGGAGACCAATTTAAGATGTAATTTGGATTTGGCATGGCAAAAACTGCCAAAAAATGGCCAAAAATGGACATTTTGCCAAATTTCATTTTCCTAACGGCACATCCCCAAATCAAGTCAGGTATCATTCTAAAGCTATTTTTTGGTCATTCTAGGTTATTTGGCACCATTTGACACCAAAACATCCTAACGTAACATTTTTTGCCAAAAAATGAGCCCGTGCTTCTATTTTCAGTTTTCATCTTTCATTTTGGAAAAAAAATCATTTCTCAAATTTGCATTTGCCACGAAAACAAAAAATTAATTGGACAATTTTTTGTTTTTGACGACTTTTTTAAAATTGCAGTTTAGAGGGGAATACTATAAAAGAAGGCCTTGGGCATCTTTTATAGTATCCCCCCACCCTCTTCTTCAAAAAAGTTTGTTTATATCATTCACAATAACGTAATTTGCATACAACCAATGAAATTGATATAAAAAATTTGTTTTCTCTCCAACATTGAACGCTTTGTTGAACGGTTGCTCCCCTGATCTCTTTTCACGCATTTTTCAAAGTCTTTTTCCTTAAAGTTTTGACGAGTTCGAATCTAAACTAGGCAAAACTTCGAGAAAAAAGATTGTGAATACATTTCCAAAAATAGGGAGGAGGATTCGATAAAAGTGCTAAAATCTGAATCCATTTTGCATTATTATTCATTTTTATTGATGTTAATTGAATTATTGGATTAAAGAATTCTAGCAACAATTGATCTCGGATGAATTTTTCGATTAAAAAATGCTTTTCGTAGATTCCCATTTAACAATAAAATACAAAACGGTGAAATTAAGGATTGAATGTCCATGGTTGTTTTTAAAAATATTAATAAAATATTTCCATTTTTTGTCGATGCACTTGAAAGAAATGTTACCTATAAAAAATTTGCATATGCATGTAACTTCTGAAAAATTGTAATAATTTAAAAATTAAACTTACTGTTGAAGCCAAAAATAAAGAATGTGAAATCAAAAACACAAATGATATGGTTAAAAGTCGGAGCTCTAGCCTTTTATCAGTTTTATGCAAATTTCCTCTAATAAGTAAAATAAATGTAACTACGTCAAAGATGAGTGTAAAAATGCATGTAATTATAACAATTATCGTATTTAAAATTGCAATGCGGAGCTATAAATGTATAATATTAAATATTAATTTTTAGTTATTAAATTTAAAAAATTGGTTATAGCAGTGATAGCAGTGCAGTAGCGCTAAAAGGCGGGGTAGCGGGAATACACTGAACAATATATTTAAAAAAGCCTTTTATAAAATTATATGCTTGTCAATGGTACAAAATGAAACAAAAAATTAGGAAAACAGTAATTGTGTGGTATCTAGGGTAAGATGAAAATGGCATTGGCATGGCCATTGGGCATCTTGTAATTTTTAGGAATTCCTTTGAAAGTATATGTGGGTTGAAATGAAATTAAATGTAATATGTAAAAAAAGAGAGAGAAAGAAACATACCCATGGCAATCCAGTTTTCATTGGATCAACGACAATATTCTGATAAATAGGATTATAGGCAACCGTGCCACCAAAATATAAAAGCCATGAATAATAAATTGCCGGAAATGCAAAAGCAAAAAAAATTTGAAAGAACAATGGTTTTCCGTTCCAAATTTTTTTATATCCATGTGGAAAGAGAACAGCCGTGATACGATTGAAGGCCAAAATTACATGAAAAATTGATTGCGAACAGCCAAGTACGGAGAAGCCATAAATCAAAAATGTTGCGTATGAATTCTTTTCTCCCAATGGCAAAAATATTGGAAGCTGAGATAAAAGATATCCACCTTTTATGCAAATTGTTGAAAATACCATTTCACTGAGATCAACAATTGACAAAATTTTGATGATTAAAAAGAAAGGAGTTTTTGTCTCATTTGTATCTTTTGTAAACAGGAAATATGCAAATATCAGATATAATGAATATGCCGGAATTAAATAAATAAAAGAGAGCAAAGAATGCAAAACAAAAATTTCCATTTAACTTTTTTAGAAAATATTTTTTTAAAGAATTCAGTAAAAAACTATATATTTTTGTTACAACTTTAAAAAAATATTTAATTTTAAAAAAATAAAAATATTTTAGACAGAAATTTGTTGGTAAACAGGTGATAATTATTATTGGTAAAATAAAATTATAATAATTATATATTTGTCGTTGGGTAACATTTGATAATGTTAAAAGTTGCATTCGATGAAATAATTAAATTACTTTTAAAGTTTAAATGTTTTTTTATAAAGCCCTTTTTTCCTTTGATCTTTTGCCACTTTGTGTTGGCGGCGGCAAAAGATCAAAGGAGTGCCCCCCCCCCCCAAATTGCTGTGCCCCCTCCGAAATTTTTTTCTGTATACGGCCTTGTATAAATCTGTATTACTGTACATGTGTGAAACTCAAAATATGAAGGTTATATTTAATAATTGTATTCAAAAAGCTGATAACCACAACTCAAATAGCAAAGTGACGTTTTTGTCACCGTATTTTTGCTTGCTGCTTTTTTTGTAAAAAATAATAAAAAAATAGAACAACTCTGATAGCATTTATTTTTTACTTTTTTTGTGCAATCTTTGAATTACTAATGTAAAGCTGACTGTTGTAAAAATTATTTACAACAAATTAAAAAAACTTTTAACATATGTTAAAAAATTTATTGGGTGATAACTAGCTACAACTTTTTGAAAGAACATTGGTAAATATAACAATAAAATAATAAATAAAAAATTGCATATTCGAATTAAAGATTTCACATTGATATCATAACCAGAAATTTTGATGTTGTTGATTAATATTTACTTAAGTTTAGGTAGTTCACAAAAATTTGGTAGGGGTTCCAGAGTTGGTCTCACTAAAATGCGGCGTAGTTAGTTATAGTATAAACTCAAAACCTGTATTATTGGAGTAATGTTCAAATAAAACTTACTGCATTTATGAGCAACAATATTTGTAACGGCAATAAATTTGTATTTTTCGTCTTTTCTATATTGAAACTGAAGATGACCGAGGCAGGATTTTTGTGTGCACCATTCCTTTTTACGGCACCCAAACCACCCGGGATTACTTGGATTTTGGTAAGTGGAAAGGTTTTGAAATTGGCATTTATTGTAAAGCCCGTCACCAGTTTTTTTGATCTTGATCCCTAAAAAAGCTTCTTATCGATAGTTTTTTAAGGTGAAAAACTTACAGCCAAGATCTTCATGTATATAGATTCTGCCTTCCTGAAAGCATTATTTGTTAATTAAATATAATGTTTTGTTGTTTTTTTATTTAATTAGTTGTTTACACGATAGATTAAATATAAAAAGTTAGAAAAAATCAAGCTCAAGATTTTTCTTAAAATGATTTAATCTTAAAAAAATATTACTTTAAAAATAATTATATAATTTAAAAAATTCTCAGGTCTCTCTCTTATCATAAAATAAATTTTTTTCGTTAATAAATATTTACTTACACAAAAAACGTTGAGAAATTTTTTAAATGGTTCAGCCCCAGCTTTTTGACGAACGTCATTAGATGAAGCTGCTTCAATATATCCATTGGCAGATACTTCAAAATGTCGCTCATCAAACAATTGATGTACAATCGCAACATTTTTTGCATCTCCAATTAATACAACTGATGAAATTCCAGGAGTTAAACGAGCTAAAAAATATACTGTATTTAACAGAAATAAAAAAATACAACTTTACTTGAAAATTGAAGTTTAACTTTCTGTTTTTTCGCCAATTCTTTCACAGCAGCAATTACTTCACCATTGTATTCATGTGGAATATTAATAACACCATCTTCTGCATGAAATATCGGGGCCAAATTTTCTAAAACATGTTTCATGAATATAGTAGAAAAAAAAATTTGAAGGTGCTACCTTTAATCAAAAAATTTGTAGGAAAATGTATCAATATGCCAAATGCATGCTTCCATTTTTTCTTCCTTGCTAATTCAAGATTGTTAGAACTCATTGGAAGCTGAAAACAAATTTTAAAGTTATATTTTAGCTTCAAAAAATAAAATTATTGCAAACCTCTTTTGTTCGTGACCGTAATTCATCAGATAAAACCTAAAAATAGAGAAAAATTATTAAAAGTTATCGGATATTTTCCAACACGAAATTAATAAAATTTTGTTCTATTACTGTAACGTAAACGATTTTTACAACAGTCTACATTAGTAATTAAAAAGATTGCACAAAAATGTAAAAAATAAATGCAATCAGAGTTGCTCTATTTTTTTTATTTTTTACAAATTCTAAATAAAATTTATTTTCTTTTTTTGTAACAGCAAGAAAAAAAAACACAGACAAAGACGTTCGAATCGCTTTGCCAAAAATCGCGATCTTTTAAAATAAACACGCACCAAAATTTACTTTTTTGTAATACTCGTTTTACAAACGTTTGCTTTGTCGCAAATTATTTTTACTAATTCGGTGATCCATGGCTTTGAAAGAACACCAGAAGTTCCTTCAGTAGCTTAAGCAATAACCCCGCGAGTAGGAAGTTGAGGATTTAAACTTGCAAGTTGTCTTCCATGATTTCGGACCCCTTGTTATCACACTTTATATATAATTATTTTATTGTCGGATTATTTTTTTGTTGCGTTATTTTTTGTTGTTCCACCGAAAGTTTAGTTGAAGAAAAAGAAAAAAATCTGTTGAAAAAGCGTTTGTTCATAGATCTACTCGCCAAAACGAAAAAACGAAGCGCTCGTCGTAGATGCTTTAAAATTTTAATATTACTGAAACTGAATTTAAAAAAATTATTTTATTAGATGACGAAGATCCTGAAAAATCCGAATATATAAAAATCAATAGTAAAATGACTCTACAACCCCTAAATAAAACACCATAAAAAAGTCGCAAAAATAAAATAACTAATTAACTATGAAAAAAATCTGAATTCATTTTGCATTATTTTTCGTTATTGGTGATGTTGAATAAATTATAGGTAATTTTGTTCATTAAATTGTAGTAACAATTGATCTTGACTGAATTTTTCGGCCAAAAACTTTTTTTCGAAGATTGCCATTTAACAATAAAATGCAAAACGGTGAAATTAAGGATTGAATATCCATGGTTGTTTTCAAAAATATTAATAAAATATGTCCGTTTCCTCCAGATACAGCTATAATAAATCTCACCTGCAAAATATTTATATATTAATTTGCTTAAAGAAGAACACCCCCCCCCCCCGTATGTATAATTTTTTCGTTTTTTTTGCATCGAGACCATTAATAAACTTTTATTAATGGTCTCGACGCGATCAAAAACTCTTTGAAGCTGCTTTATTTTGCAGCTCCAATGAGTCTCTGATTTCATTCAAGACTGTGCAAAATTTGGATCACCCCCTTTAAAAGCAGTGGCAAAATTTTTAATAATTTAAAACAGAAACTTACAGTTGCAGCCAAAAACAAGGAATGTGAAATCAAGAATGCAAAAGATATGGTTAAAAGTCGAAACTCTAGTCTTTTATCAGTTTTATGCAAATTTCCTCTAATAAGTAAAATAAATGTGATTACGTCAAAGATGAGGGTAAAAAGGCATGTGATTACAACCGTTATTGTATTTAAAACTGCGATGCGAAGCTATAATTTTTTATAATTAAATATTAATTTTTAGTTATTTATTAATTTATAAAAATGGGTATCAGATTTTCAAAAATTTTAACAACAATTTACAGGTATGGACACTGGCAGGGAACACTTTTTACTTTCCTTTCTTTGATACTTTTTGGTTACAGTATGAAAAATTATATTTTTTTGCAATTTGATAATCAGCCCTACTATTTTATATTTTTAAAGGGGGACTCGCAGTTCTCATGAATTTTTTCTTATAACAAATCGTGAAAATCAGGGAGAAAAAAGAGAAAAGATGCACAATTTCTTTTCTTTGACTCGGCAGCGTTGTCTTTTTTTCTCTACTCCCTCTTATAAAAAGTTTATGAGTAGTGCGACTTAGATGAGACATTTACAGTGTCTTACCATATATTTAGAAAGTATTTCAGAAAATTATATGCTTGTTTGTTAGAGTTTCTTTGAAAGAACACGGTGATGAAAGAAATAATAAAATCTTTGAACATTTGGCTTATGGCTTATATTTGATTTAAAACGACACCGGATGGTATAGTTGTTTTTAGAATCGGTAACGAGTTTGTTTTTAACAAAAAAAATTTTCCGAAAAGGGAATGACTACCTTACACTTCGTCGCCTTTACACTTTTAGCCCCACAATATCTTTCTTACTCCTCAAAATCATTGCTATATCTCACCTAATTCCCTGAGGCACTATAAATTATTTGGCAAAACCACACTTTGCCAAACACATTTTTTAAAAAATTTTTATAAATTTTTTTTTAATTTTGTGTAAAAATAAAATTTTAAAAATAAGTAAAAAAGAGGCAAGTTGATTATTTTCATTAGATATCCCATGATATTAGCAATCTAACGATACCTCATTGATCTCAGATGATAAAGGTTTGATCGTTTGCCGTTGATTCAACGATGCTGCATAACAAAGTTTTTAGTTTAAAATCCCTAAAACTTTGCGATTCGGCTGATTTTAATGTTCATTTTATGTTTATATTCTTTGTTATATCACATATTTTAATATTTTCACAGCACATTCTTAAAAACACCTGACTTTATACATAATTTTTCGAAAAAATGTAAGAGCCTTAACGTTATTACATATTTTTTAAGTATATAAAAGAAAAAAGTATCAATGCAAGCTTATTTGCTGTTTATGTTTACCGCCCAAACTGGTATGAATATTGAACAAATCATTTTTTGCTGTTTTGCCCTATATAATCTTTCTTTCTAGTATACCTAACGTGCTGCCCTCAAGATATTGCGGTGTAGACAAGTGTGCACTGTGCTTTTTTAAAAATTTAATTTAAAAATTAAAAACAATGATACATAAGTTCCTCTTTGAGCGGGCTTTTTCGAAAAAAAATATAAAAAAATCATTTTACGATAAAACTCATCAAAGTATACCTCAAAGACCGTACTTGAGAGACACTTGAAGAAAAAATTTCTGACCTCAGCATTGGCAAAAACAACAAACAAATTGATTTTTTTAATATCAAGGGGGTCCGGACGATTGGGTACACTTTTTTTTTTCATTTATTTTTTTTTCCAAAAAGCCAAAATCAATGAGAAAAAAAGGTTACCTCGAAGGCAAAAAGGTCAACCAATAAAAAATCAATGATTTGTAAAAAAATGCAAATAGTTGGCGCTCAAAAAAGAAAAGCATAAATTTATAAAGTTATATACAAAGTAAAATAACAAAGTAAAAAAACATAGTAACATTAACAAAAAAAACATTAAAAACGTGGACGATAAAAATATTGTGGATAAAATTGTGGAGCATAAAATTGTTGTTGTTGAGGCAATTGTTGATGATTAATATAAACAGGCATAGATGTGTTGAATTGTTGATGTTGATGCATTTGTTGCTGAACATTTGGGAAAAATTGTTGATGAAATGGCAATTGTTGTTGTTGATTTGATTAAGTGGAAAGCGAGCATATTGAATTAATTGATGATTAAAATTTTGAAGTTGAGGATTTGGTTGCGGTGGACGAACTATTTGTTGTTGAACAGGTTGCATTACAAATCTTGGATCAGGTTGATTAATTTCAAATGGTTCAATACTTCTCCAAGCTTGGGCTGAACAATATTTTAATAATTCTTCAATTCCAGGATGATTACCAGATTCATATATTCTTCGCATTTCTGTTTTTCTTTGAATAATATTTCTTTCAGATTCGACATACATTGGTTTGCGTTGTTTTAAAAGTTCGCCATAATTTGATCTAACATAATCATCTGCAGCATCAGAAAGCGATTCTTTATATCGAATGTAACAAATTCGAAAATCCAATCTTTTTCTAAAATTATTTTAGTTAAAATCATAAAAAAAACGAAAAACTTACTCTGGAATAACTGTATTAAGACTGCTATGATAGCATTCATTTCCATTTGTGGTTCTTGGACCATCTGTATCAAAATAATTGATATATTCCAACTTTTCTTTCCACTGTTGAACATAATAATCGACAAAAGCTTTCATATGTGGTTGAAGTAAGCGATGAAGCTGTGGTAGATGCGCAAGGAGATAATCGACAACTTCTTTCATCCATTCTAATGCCAAAAACATAGAACAATTTTAGCTTCTGGAAATATTGCTTTTGCACCATTTATTGCAGCTAATTCATGGTCAAATCCTAGAATAATATGATACAAATATATAAATATATAAAATAATAAAAAATAAAATGATTACCAAATTCTTTTGGACCAATATCCTCGCCAACTAAATCTTTTAGTTTCTTGAACAATCTTTCATAAGCAATCGTATCTTTCTGTTTCACAAAAACAATTCCAGTAACAAATGATTTTTGCTTTTCCGGATAATCACAGAATACAGCAACAATAGTGTATACTTGCGCAAATCCAGGAGGCTTCTTTTCAAAAGTTCCATCATCAATCATCGACTGATATGTAGCATTTGGTTTATTTCTTTCTGTAATTCCAGAAAAATCGCCAACAAATTCCATTTCAAAAATTAACAATCAAATGTATATTAAAAATTTTGAAAATGCTTAATCATTTCGATGTTTTAAAAAAATTTAATTTTTGCTTTTAAATTTAAATCGATATTTTATATTTCAATATTTTAATTAAAAATTAAAAAAATTCTTTGTCTTTAAAGACATAACCTCATTAATAAATATTTATAAGATTAAGGCATGACTTGGCACTGTTGAAATTTTCTAGGGTCCAGACGATTGGGTACATTTTTTAGTTTATGCATTATATTAAAAAGTGTACCCAATCGTCATGCAACCATATCAAGCATACTTGGCGGCAAAAATGATAAACAAAAAAAGGTTTCGAAGAAAAATTATGTTTTCAGAATTACTAAATTAACAATATTAATGTACTCATGTTAACGTCAATCTGACGTAAAATAGACGGATTATGTTTCACGTAAGCTTTTTTATTTACTTAGTTAATAATATTTATATCATTTTCAGATCGACTGATGTCTATTTGATGTGTAAAACAACTTGTCAACTGAAAAATGAAGCAAACATTTGTACATATATATGATTCTTCAAAAATTATATATAAAGTCAGGTGTTTTTAAGAATGTGCTGTGAAAATATTAAAATATGTGATATAACAAAGAATATAAACATAAAATGAACATTAAAATCAGCCGAATCGCAAAGTTTTAGGGATTTTAAACTAAAAACTTTGTTATGCAGCATCGTTGAATCAACGGCAAACGATCAAACCTTTATCATCTGAGATCAATGAGGTATCGTTAGATTGCTAATATCATGGGCTATCTATTGAAAATAATCAACTTGCCTCTTTTTTACTTATTTTTAAAATTTTATTTTTACACAAAATTAAAAAAAAATTTATAAAAATTTTTTAAAAAATGTGTTTGGCAAAGTGTAACAAAATCAAAAATTCATAGTGTCACGGGAGATGATAATCGAGTTAAAACATCCCACATATTTTAAACCATTTATTGTGGGTCAGAAACAAAGCCCAAAAAATATTTCGCCCCACTTTTAAGTTTTACCCATTTTTCGGCACTTTAAAGATGCGCGATTTGCCTTGGTCCCCCCTGTGCTTCCTAAAATGACAAAATAAATTTAATTTTTTAAATTTTTCAAATTTACGCCCAAAATGTTCCTTATAGTTAGAGACCGGCAAGTGAAAAAATAATTTTCGAAAAAATAAAAAATTTTGCTTTATTATAGTACTTTTAGACCTGAATAAGAATAATATAAAAACAAAAAAGTAAAAAAATTAAGTAAAAGCGACAAAAATGCCATCTGAAAATTGAAGAAAGCAAAAAATTTTCGTCGAAAAAAAAGACATTTTTTCCTTTCCTTTCTTTGCAATTGTCGCATAGCGATAAAAGACGTATTGCCAAAACAATGCATTTTTATTTTTTTCCTTCGATTTTTTAACGTTTTTGATCAACTTCTAGCTCTGCGATTGCTCCCTATTTTTTTCCTGTGATTTCCTGTGATTTTCCTTTTTACCATAGATGTATTTTTTGAAGGGCTATCGAACTGTGCCACTAGTTATGCTTACCTGGGCTTACCTAGGGGTCAAAAGTCGAAAAAACATGGTATTTTTGAGTTTTCCACCCTTTGTCCTATGGGAAATTTTTTTTACATACCTTTTTCGGAATCAGCGTAAAAAATAACATCTAGTAGCTATGATTATTAGAGACTAAATCAAAATTTTATTTTTCATACTGTAACGAAAAAAATGTCAAAGAAAAGAAAGGAAAAATGTTTGCTTGCCGGTCTCTACTTATAGTCACTAATATTCGTCTGCATAAAAATATTTATTTAAAAGCCCTGTTGACGCAAGTGAAAATGGTTTTTTTGACTTCATGTATAGCATGGCGCATGCTTGTAAAACGCTAAAGAGTAGGTTAGCGTTGTTTTGACGCAAAAACACTTTGCAGTTATCATCAGTAGACATAATACTAACATTCTAGCAAAAAATCAAAAAAAAATTTTTTTTCAACATATTTTTTTCAAAGGGGGGACCATGTGCTCCAAGAGCGCGCCCATCTTTAAAGTGCCGAAAAATGCGTAAAACTTAGAAGTGGGGCGAAATATTTTTTGGGGTTTGTTTCTGACCCACAATGAATGGTTCAAACTATGTGGGATATTTTAACTCAATGACCATCTCCCGTGGTTCCCTTGTAAAGCTAAGGCTAAGGCTTAGGCCCATCCGATAGCCTAATGAGGTAGGATCTAAGTGGATCACGTTGGAATCAAACGTACACTTTATTTTTTAAGTTCCTCGGTCAGCTTTCTCGGTGGATACTAAACTTTTGGTAAACTGTTAATTTTAAATTCTCATATATTTAGAATCAGCAAAAACAGCTCTATAAGATAACAGAGAGCTTTTTTAAATATTAAATTTCAGGCACATGATATTGACCAAAAAGTCGAAAAAATCGGTTTTCTCCCTACAAATCTTTCTCAGTGGATCCTGAATTCACACTAATTTTTTGTGCTTTGTGTCTTATATATTTAGAATCAGCAGAAAATTCTGAATCTCGTAACAGAGATCTTTTTTTTAAATATAACGTTGTAAAAAAGAGATCATCAAAAATGGAAACGAACACAATGCCAGAAATGCTTTAAAATGTACCACTGATTCCATCGTGGGATAAAAGTGTAAAGGCAACGAAGTACAAGGGCAACGAAGGGTAAATTAGCCAAAGGGAATGCCCAGACGTGACATTACGCATTTTATGGGTGGGGGGGGGGGTTTACCAAATGTGACGCCGCTGTGAAATGCGGAATCAGATTAAAGGAAAAAAATGTGACGATAAGAGTGGGTGAGTTTAAAAATTTCGAATTTTTCTGTGAATTCACATTTAAATAACCCCAGAGTCTGAAGCTTTCGAAATCACTCTGTTTATGTGACTCTCCTTGTGCTCATTTTTTATTTTTTAAATAGTATATTTTGAGAGTAAATAAAAAATTAACTTTTGTTTAACAAAATTTCAAAAAATTAATTAAAGACTGCGCCAACAAATTTTTAAAATTCTGTTATACATTTTTTCAAAAAAAGACGCTTTGCCAAACAGAGAGCCATTTAAATGAGCTCTTCAATTCAATGTTAAAGAGTTGAGAAAAAAGGGAGAGAGCGACACTTACCCATGGCAATCCAGTTTTCATTGGATCAACGACAATATTCTGAAAAATAGGATTATAGGCAACCGTGCCACCAAAATATAAAAGCCATGAATAATAAGATGCCGGAAATGCAAAAGCAAAAAAAATTTGAAAGAACAATGGTTTTCCATTCCAAATTTTTTTATATCCATGTGGAAAGAGAACAGCCGTGATACGATTGAAAGCCAAAATTACATGAAAAATTGATTGTGAGCAGCCAAGTACGGAGAAGCCATAAATCAAAAATGTTGCATATGGATTCCATTCTCCCAATGGCCAAAATATTCTAAGCTGAGATAAAAGATATCCACCTTTTATTACAATTGTTGAAAATACCATTTCACTCAAATCAACAATTGCCAACATTTTGATGATTAAAAAGAATGGAGTTTTTGTTTCTTTAACATTTTTCGTAAATAAAATATATGCAAATATCAGATATAATAAATATGCCGGAATTAAATAAATAATAAAAGAGAGCAAAGAATGCAACACAAAAATTTCCATTTAACCTTGTTTTTTTCTAAAATATTTATTTTAAATAAATTTAATAAAATAATTTTACGTTTGTTACAACTTTAAAAAAAATTTGAAAGGAACAAAAAATTTACAACAGAAATTTTTTCGGTAAGCAGGTGATAATTATTAATGGTAAAATAAAATAACAGTAATTATGTAACATTTGTAACGCAGAATTAAAAAATGTTTTTGACAAATTTGAAAAATAAATGGTTTTTTACTAAAGTATCTCTTTTTTTTAAAATGGATGAATTTCCAATTTCAGACATGGATAGGGTTGCTTATTTCCCGGGAAATCGTAAAAAAAGGCGTGAAATTCCCGGGAAATGCCCTGGGAAATTTGTTGAAATTTGGATTTTTCAAAAAAATTAAAAACTTTTTTTTGAGTATTAAACATTAAATTAAAGTATTTATGAACTCTTAAATTGTAAAAAGCTGAAATAACCATTTTTAAATAATTATAATGTAAAAATTTCTGTTTCAATACAAAAATTTTCAATAAATGGAAGTCATTTCCCGCAAAGGGAAAAAAGGAAGAAAAAAATACTGTTTTTTAATTTTCGGATGTAACTTTTTAAATTTTTAATTGTAATTATTAGCTGATAAGATTTTAATTAATTTGTCACCATTATGACGGAAATAAAAGTTTTTAATTTTATAAGACAATAAAAGTATTAAACAGCAACAAAAAGAAATTAATTGGATTTTTGTAATATTAAGTAAAATAAAACATAATTTTAGAAAAATGTGAAAATTTATTTAAAAAAATGTGTATAGTATGGGGAAATTGAATCAAAAGTCTTTAATAGTGAAAACAATATCTTCATCTCTTGCATCATCATAACTTTCATAATTGTCCAATGGATGGATCTCCATGTCCTCAAAAGTCTTGGTTATCTCCAATGTTATCTTTAAAAAAATTTATTAAATTCGAATACCGATTTTCTATGTTCCTAAAGCATTCGGCAAAAATCTTTCCTATGGGGAAATAGAAGCTGGAATCAGGCCTGTGTTTGGATCAATGTTACAGACAGCATCAACTCATCCATGTCCTTCAGCAATAAACTTTTAATGTGTCATTCAATGACAATGACACAGTAAAAGTTTAAAGAAGTTCCATTCTTGGGTTATCTTAATCAAAATCAAAATTTTTCCATCGGCTCTCGTTTTCATTGGAAAACTTTGTTTTACGAAATGTCTAAAAAACATGACTTCGTAGGCGAAATTAATTGACAGGTGATCAATTAAAAAATAAGAAAAAGATATTACAAAAAAACTTTTTTAATGTTGTAAATATTTCTATATATTATTTTTAATAGGGAAAATGGCGTTTTTTCAAAAAATGTTTTGCTTTTTTTCTTTCAAGATAAAAAAAATAAGTTTATATAAAAATTTCACGATAGAAATACAAAATTTATTTTTTGTCAAAAAATATTGTTTTGTCAAAAAAAGGTATTTAAAGGAAACTTATTTATTAATTTTCAAATACTTGTTTAAAATTGTCATTTCTATTATCTCACGGGCTCATTTTTTGGTAAAAAACGTAGTGTTAGGATGTTTTGGTGCCAAACGGTGCCAAATGGCCTAGAATGACCAAAAAAAAGCTTTGGGATGATATCTAAGTCGATCTGGGTGTGTGGTGTTAGGAAAACGAAATTTGCCAAAACAGCGTTTTTAGGCCTTTTTTTGGCACTTTTTGCCCTGCCATATCCATAATACCTGATAAAGTGTCTTCCGACCCAATGTTTTTTTGTTCCCATTGCTGTTCTTGACATATCTATACCACCAGAATATTTCTAAGTACTTTGGTTGTTAAGTTCTATCTAATTGAAAAATCGGAAAATTTAGCCAAAATTAAGCTCTAAAACAAGGTATTTAGGTCACTACACCATCGTTCTCTCATAAAGTGCCTTCCGACCCAATGTTTTTTTGTTTCTGTGGTTATACTTGACATATCTATACCACCAGAACATTCCTAAATACTTTGGTTCCCAAGTTCTATCTAATTGAAAATTTGTGCTTTTTATGCGATTTTTTGAGAAAAAAATTTTGATTCCAAAAAAATCAGAAATGAGGCCTTAAATGAAAAAAAAATTTGCTAGAAGTTCTTCCTTATATTGTTGTTAAAGAAAAAAAAACATAGGCACAATTATGATACTACTGGTAGACAAGTTCTATTCATTTTTTGATGTTGAGGTACAAAAACGGCAAATTTTTCAATTTATCATAAATTTGAAAAAAAAGCCTAAATTGAAAAAAATTTGCTAGAGATTGCTTATTATTAACTACAGAATGTATAAATACCAAAAGGAACCATATAGGTTCCTTGCTTCCTGACTTCTATTCATTTTTACAATTATGGTGTACAACATATACCACAACATCAAAAAATTTTAATTTTAACTATTTTTGAAGCTCAAAATTGCTTTTTTTTGTTTCTAAGCATAAAAAACATTAAAAAAACCTTTTATTTATAAAAATAGCAAAAAAAACCAAAAAGAAAATTTTTTTTTAAATTTTTGTGTTTTTTTTGCCTTGGTCCCCCCTGTGAAAAAATCGAAATTTTTCGAAATTTTTTTTTTCGACGCACATTTCAGGGAATGTTCAGGGGACTATTAGAAGACGTTTGATAGTAAAATTTATCGTTTAAAATCATCATACGCGAAAAACACCTTAACACTACGCCTAATGAGCCCGTGATCTGCACTGAAAACCATGGACAAAAGTTCTGATGAAACAATCTCTGATGAACAGGCAGCAAAGGATGCCGCCTACACAAAGGGATATAATCGGGATGTAAGTTTATTTTAAAACTTAAATTTTAATATAAGCTTGAAACAGCTTGCCGGACAACCTCTAAATGATATTTAAGCTTGAAAATACTTTTCGTTCAAAAAATCTTTTTTTTATTTGAAATTTTGTTTAAAAAACGAAAAAAAAGTTCAAAAAATCTTTGTTTTTGCAGCAACTCTTTTTTAAACTTTTTGTATTCAAACGAAAATGGGGTACTGTAAAAATCTAATTACTGGAGTACATATATGTATTCCCAAGAATGCAGAATAACATGATAATGAAATTCTGAAAATATCAGTGATGTATAATTTGCTTTTAAAAGCATTTCTTTTTTTAAACATTGCTTTTTTTTGTTTAAAAAATTATTAATAAAAACATTTATGCATATTGTTTTTTGTTTTTTGGCACCACATATTTGGTTTTAATTTTAAAAAAACAGTTTTTTTTAGAAAAGTATTCATTTCGAAATAAATTTAGACAAAAAAAACAAAAGAAGACATATAAAAGTAAATTTTAAAATAAGCTTGAGCTTAAAATATTACACAAGACAAACTAAATGACAGTTGAATACATTACTTCAGAACAATCATTTTCCATTGCTCTGACTAATTGCGCTTGATGAAATCTTTTTGTTTCTTCATTTTGAACAAAATTTTGAGCAGTTTCAACATCTTTGAATGTAACAAATACGTTACCACGAAACTCCCGAGAATGTTTATGTTTTTGTGTGATAAGATTGACAACATCACCATACAATTTAAGAAATTCCATAATTTCTTCTGTCGTTGTACAATGTGGAAATCCTCTCTAAATTTATTATGAATTTTGAAAGCATCAATGACAAGCAAAAAAAAATTTTTTGTTAGAGGGGGAGACCCCCCACTGATCGATAAAATTTAGAAAGCCGTAAAGTGCCTTTTTTTAACGCCAAAAGTTGTTATGTTCTAATTTATTCTTACGAATATCTCACTCCAAGAACAGCTTAGTGAGAAAAAATGTAAACATTTTTACCCGATAAAGTGGATTTTAAATATTAAATTTTTTTATATATTCAATATAAAGACTCCACAAAATATATTTGTGAACCCAATGATCTATTGATTAATAATATAAAAGAATATTTTTACAAGAACTTCTCAAATTCTCAGAAAAAGAGTTTAAAATTTTGTTATTATTTCCCCAGTAAATAATAAAAAAACAGTGGTTTCATTATTAAATCCGATCTAAAGAATATTAAAGCCTCACAATCCACTGTATTGTAGTATTTTTTGTGCTGATTTTTATTGTAAAAGAAAAATATAGCATTCTTAAGCTCAAAAGCTTGGAAAAAGACTTTTAAGATTCAAAAAACTATGAAGTTCAAAGAAGGTCCCAAATGGAAAAAAACTTTTTTGTGAAATTCGTTTTGCCTTTTTTTTAAATTTGTCTACCAGTGCTCCCTCAAACAAATTTTCTTGATGTACCGACGCTATCGGAGACTTAGTTGAGCTGCAAAATTTCAAAAAAAAGCAGCTCCAATTAACCCAAAAAAACAATAGAGGTTGGTCTCCCCCTTTAAAATCAGAAAACAGTACAAAAAAGATAAACGGTCTTGGTTCTGAAATTTTCGTTTTCGAGAATTTCAGTTGCGTTTATTTTTTTGCTTGTTGCGTCCCTTTATAAGGAATGTTCATAAATGTCGTCATACAAAAATCTGGATTTTCCTGCTCCACATATGCAGCTGTATCACCCCTTCCCCATTTCGGATATATAGTCTTAAAACCAGTTTGAAAACTTACAATAAAAACAGTGCGGCATTTTAATTCATGCCAATATTGAGGCATATTTTCTGGAAGAGGCTTTTCAGGATTACGACGAACTTTTTGTCCATCATCTGAGACATCAACAAGATCGCTATCTTCCAATGCTGCCGCGATAACTGCCTTATTTCTGGTAATTCTTTTAACAGCATTGCATCTAAGAAGAATGTCAATGGGGGAATCCCTTAAAGTATATTATATTTGCATGCTTTGTAAAATAAATAATTCAACTTTGCAGAAAATGACTTACATCCATGATCCTTTTTCATTTCATCTCGAAAGAACTTGTCATGGCTTAAATTTTCATTGCCTAAATAATGCTAAAACGATACATAAAATAATATTTGTTAAAAAATAATAAAAAAAATTTACTTCAACTTGATCAATAAGTTTTGCATTCATTGTAATTGATTTATCCGGAGATTCCTTGAATGACAAAATTTCAAAAAAAGTAGCAAATTGCAATTAAATTAATGAACAGGGATGTGCGGAACAGTGCTGTCGGTTAACCAATTTTTTCTGGTTTTCGGTTTTGGTTAACCGAACCGAAAAGGCTTCGGTTTTCGGACTGGGGAAGTATTTCCGGGGAACACTTTTCCACAGGCTTTTTTAATAATGAGCAAATGTTTATTTTTTTAATTATTGCATCTTTCAGTTACTTTTTATCATAGCTCATATCTGCACTGGCAGAATTTTAATATATACTTTTATTAAAAAATTCCGGTTCCGCTCACTTTTTTTACGGAATTCCGTATAAAAACAAATAAAAAAGTATGACTTTTTAATAAAATATTATTTAGAATTTTACCTGGACAGATTTGAACTATGATAAAAAGTAGTTGAAGGATGCAATGATTAAAAAAATAAACATTTGCTAATTATTAGGAAAAAGCTTATGGAAAAGTGTTCTTCGGAAGTACTTCCGCACATCCCTGTTAATGAAACTAAAAATGGAAAAATTCTGTTTCAGTTTTGTTATGAGAAAGAATGAACAAAAAAATAAGCCAAAAGCTCCCTAAAATCAACAAACTAGCACCAGGGCAAACCAAAAAAAAACGTTTTTATTTTTTTTTCATTTTTCGTCCACTTGGAATTTATTTCCATCGCAATGTGTAAAAACAAAAAGAAATAAAGATGGGGTGAAAAATCGAAGCAATGGTTTTGTAACAAAAGTTTTTTTTGATGTTTTTTCGTTTATTCATTTGTCTGACTATGTTTTTTTTCGTTTATTCATTTGTCTGATTATTTTTTCTTTCTCTTTTGCAAAAAAAAAGTGGCTGGGAAAAAATGTGGCCATTGCCATTCGGGAGTGTATCAGTGAAACGGGCATGCGCCGGCTGTCACAAGATCGAATTTTTTGAAGAAAAAAGGTTTTTACGTTGAATGCTTTTTTTGACTATTCAGGGATGAGAAATCCTGGTGGTAATGTTTCAAGATTGATTTTTGCATTTGTTAAAATTGTATCCATTTGAGATGAGAAATGACGTGGAACTTATAATTATATTTTGCCAATAACAACCTCTAAATAATATAAGTTCCGAAACTTTTTGTTTTTCCAGGCTTCAAAAGATGCAGGGATATATGTTATTTTGGGTTTTTAACCAGAAGATCATAAGCGAGGACAATATCAGTAATATTTCTTCTGATTTGGAGAGAATCCATATTAAATAATTCCAGCATTTTTTCATATGAGGGTACTGTAGCTCGATATCCATATATTCTTCGATACAATAATCTGGGTACCATTGCATATTTTTTGATATTTTCTTTAGATATTAGCTTGAAACAGCTTGCCGGACAACCTCTAAATAATATTTAAGCTTGAAATTACTTTTCGTATTATTTAAACAGTTCAAAAAATCTTTGTTTTTGCAGCAACTCTTTTTTAAACTTTTTGTATTCAAACGAAAATGGAGTACTGTAAAAATCTAATTACTGGAGTACATATATGTATTCTCAAGAATGCAGAAGAAAAAAAAAAGTCAATTTTGAAAAAACTTTAAAAAACAACCTCAGAAAGAAAGATGTTTTTAAAAAAAGCGTAACATACATTTATTGGGTCTACCTTGAAGAACAAAAGTACGTTACGTTTTTTTAAAAAAATAACTTTCCTTCTGAAGTTGATGCCTTTTAAAGTTATTGCAAAGTTGACTTTTTTATTAGCGTGTGATAATACTCAAAAGTTTTTTGAAATGTTTCAATTTTTTATTTTTCTCAAATAAATCCATAATTTATACATTTTTGGAGCAAATTTATTGGTTCCTGATTCAGGAAATCCTGAATCTTTTAAAGCTATTCATTTTTTAGAGCGATGACTCATCTTCAACTTAAAGTGATTCATCAGATTCATGAAACAATGAAATTCTGAAAATATCAGTGATTTAAAATTTGCTTTTAAAAGAATTTCTGTTTTTAGACATTGATTTTTTTGTTCAAAAATTATTAATAAAAACATTTATGCATTTTGTTTTTTGGCGCCACATATTTAGTTTTTAAAAAAACAGTTTTACGTACAAAATAAACAAAGAAAAAAATGAGTTTTTTTTGTGAAACATTTTAACAAGCTATAAATGTATGATTGCATGTTACTGATATGATAAAAGAAAAACTCTTTTAAGTTAACATTTTTCATTGATTTTTGCGTTGTTTAAATAAAAATTGTTTGCTGGTTTTGTTTTATTTGAAGAAAAAAAAGTAATGGCAACTTTTCATGTTGGAATAAATCCTTCAATACTTTTTGGACTTTTATATAATGATTCAAATGGCGAAATTACTGAATTTGTATTAAAATTAGATTCTGAAAAGAAGGGTAAATTTTCATTTTTCTTATTTGGTTTTTGAAAATGGTGATCAGTGTTATTGTTGTGGCTCCGGTGAGCCTTGGAACCTACTTTGGAGATGGCTCCGGAGCCACTGTTGTTAAAATATTAAAGGAAAATTGCTATTTTTCGTTGGGTCAGAGTTTACTCCGGAGCCGAGTTCCTACATACTCTTTTTAAAAAAATTTCCGATGCAACATTGATGGGAATATTATTAAAGCTTTGCAGGGCTTGAAAATAGGGCCGAAAGTCTCGGCCGGCCTGGGGCTGGGGCCAAAAAAGTTACGGCCCGGCCGGCCTGAGGCCGAAAAATTCTCGGGCCGGCCTCATTTGGCCTCATTATTTTTTGAATTTTGAAAACGAAATTTTTTATTCCAAAAATATAAAAAAATCCGCCATTTGGTCAAGGTTCTTTTTGATAATAGTATTATTAACGGGATATAAATACTTAGAAAACAAAATTATCATCAAGTATAAAAAGTATACACAATATATTGTTCAAAAATATGTACTTTTACAAAGTGATAAATACATAAAGCCGGCCCGAGGCTTCAGAGGCTTCGGCCCGGCCGGCTGCATTTTCAAGCCCTGAAGCTTTGTTAAATTACCAAATATCAAACAAGGGATATTATTTTGATTGATTTTTTTATATTAATTTAGACCACGGAAATGGTTTAGCTGGTTTCACATCTGCGATAGGAATGACCCTTCCGCAACCATATGCAAAATTTGTTGGATTTGATTGTATAAAAGAAATTTATGAAAATATTAAAACAAAAATTGGTGACGGAAAATTGGGATGTGCTTGTATTGTTATGGAAAAATATGATAATTCATCAAAGAAATGTTTTATCAAAATGGGATTAGAAGCTGGATTTGAAAGAGTTGAAATTATTGATCCCCAAACTGCCCTCTATTTACATGCAACATTTTATTCGAAGTATGTGCCAAATGATGACGATTTTATTGGCATTATTATCAATGATAGCTGTTATCTGTGGAAAAAAATAAATAAAAAATCTGCATATATCGAATGTGTCGTTGGAAATTTTGAAGATGAAAAAAGTGTTGAAAATTTTTTATCAACATGGAAATTTGAAAAATGTCCAAACATTTTTTTATGTAATAAAAGCAACAAAAGTTTGACAAAGGCATTAGCAGCAAAATACAAGTTTTCAATTTATCGCTTTGAAGATTTCATATATCCTCTTCAATTTTGAAGCATTCATTTAGTCAAATCTAGCATTGCAATGGTTGGAATTAACAGAGGTTCAATTTTATATGCTCAAAAGATGGCAAATGAAAAATATCTTGAAGAATATGATTTTCAAAAAGTATTAGACAGAAAAATTGTTATTCAAATAAGTTATGCAAAAGGTTTTACCCCGGATTGTTTTAAAGAAAAACGGAAATTAGCTGAAATAAACTGTCAACAAGAATTGCCGTTTAAATGTATCATTAAAATTCATAATAATGGTGAACCACAAAAACTTTTTATTGTTTGTTAATCCTTTTTTTAAAATAAGAATAAACATACATAAATTTTTAGGAAGGCCATCAAATTTATCAAGATCTTTCTTCTATGGAAAAATTAAATGTAAAAAAATTGGACAAATTTGTTCAATGCAACGAACAACTATGTAAGATTACTTTTTAAATTTCTTGGCACGAATAATTTCGTAATCTTTATACATGTCATGACTAGGGCTGTATCCCCCGGGGGATGCCTCTTAGGGGGGGGGGTTTAAAAGGGGGCCCCCTAATTTTTAGAAAAAAAGGGGGGGGGGCTTTAGGGGGCCCCCTAAAAAAGGGGGATTTTTAGGGGAAGAATAAAAACTTGCAAAAATTTTTGGAATATTTTATTGATATCTTAAATAATTTTTTTGAAATATAATACGGTAATATAAGAAGCAGAAATTTTTAAAAAGAATATCTGAAATAAGTTTAAGAATACATTTATAGTTTTGACAAAATGTATTAATTTTTTTGTCAAAACTATTAGAAAGTATACAAATCATTTAAAACGGCAGTAGATAAAAAAGTAATAGAGAAAAAATAATAACAAAAAAAAATTTTAAAAAAATGGGCAGAAAAAATTAATTTAAATTAATTTATTCATTTCACATTGTTAAAAATTGGCAACTATTTTCAATAAAAATAAACGTCAAAAAAAAGGGGGAAATATTTTAGGGGGCCCCCTAAAAAATAATTTTTAGGGGGAGGAGTAAAGGGGAGTAAAATTTTTAGGGGGCCCCCGGAGGCCCCCTAAAAATTCAAAGGGGGATACAGCCCTAGTCATGACTCTTGAGGCCTGTAAGCCAAAATCCGGATATCTTTTGTTGATCAATTTATTTTTTAGTATTATGATACGATAAAAAACATCAAAATTATATAGGAGACGAGTTATAAAATTTAAACGTTTTTTGAAAGGCCGCCAAGAGTTGGATATCAGCCATGACCCATTTTTAATAGTTTTTAAAATATTTAACCAAATTTTTAGATAATTTGGAGAATGAAGAACAAATTGAATTTCTTGATGATATGTATCTTGGAGTCACCGATTCTGAAAATGATACGATTGTTGATAATACTTGGAAAGCAAAAGATATGAAACTTTCTGAAGATGCTAAAAATATTATTGTCATTTTTACAATTGACACAAATGGAATATATGAAATTGAATTCACAGAAGCAATGCCAGAAAACTTTTTAACAACTGATGACTTTCTTCAAGCTTATTGTTCAACGGCAAACTCGAAATGCTTTCAAACAAAAGATATTTCAATTGTTGATGAAGTAGAAGAAAAATATATAATTCCAAAAGATATTTTTAAGAATGATGAAAGCATTGATGCGGTTGGAATTGATCTTGGAACAACGAGATGTTGTGTGGCAGTGAATCGAAGAAATGGAATTCAAACTGCCCCTTTGGACAATACCGGGGAAAGATTGTTGCCATCATTTGTGGCATATGATGAAGAGAATGTAAAATGTGGACAAGTTGTTGTGGATCGATTACGAAATTTTGCAAATTCTACTGCTTTTGATGTTAAACGCTTGATTGGAAAAACGTTGGAAGATATAAAACTTGATAACAGTTGGGGATTTGAGATTATTGCTGTTAACAATAAACCTAAAATTCAAGTTCAAGGTCCTGTAAGACAAATTTTAAAACATCCAGAAGAAATTTCTGCAGCTTTGCTAAAACAAATTAAACGAAAAACTGAAGAATTTCAAGGCAAACCGTTGACGGAAGCTGTTATCACAGTTCCAGCAAGCTTTGATAAAGCTCAAAAAGATTCCACTTTAGGGGCTGCATTAATAACAGGATGGACAAAAGTTCATTTATTGCCGGAACCGATCGCTGCCGCATTTGCATATTTTATTAATCGCCCAATTCCTGATAATTCTACCGTATTACTTTTTGATCTTGGAGGTGGAACTTTGGATATTTGTATCTTTAAAATTGTTAAAAGACAAATTGAAATTATTGGGCGAAATGGTGATTCAAATTTAGGTGGAAGAGATTTCGACAATATTTTGGTAGATTTTTTTAAACGAGAGTTGAAGAAACGGTTTAATATTGAAGTTCCGGAAAATAAAAAATGTAAATTAATGCTCAGATGTCAAGAAATAAAACATACTTTGACCGTAGTCAATGAAGATAGGTATAGGATTTAATAAATCCAAAATTTCAATTTTTAATTAATTTTTTAGCTTGGATGTTGAGGATATTGGTTTATCAAAGGATGACGACTATATAAAAATTACAAAAAATGAATTTGAAAATTTATCATTAAATTTAATGGAAAAACTTCAAACATGTATCAACACAGCATTGACCAAAACAAATTTAACTGCTGATAAAATGGACAAAGTTCTTTATGTTGGTGGAGGATGTCGAATGCCAATGATTAGAGGGCTTCTCCATGAAACTTTTTCACACGCTGAACATTGTTGTGAAGAACATCCCGATGAAGTTGTGGCAATTGGAGCAGCATATTATGCATTTTATTTAACCTTGCAAAAGGGCGGCAAATGTTCTGTTATGTAAAACTTAAAAAAAGGAATACATTTTTGTTAAAAATTTTCTTACATGTTGAGAGCTCCCATTTTTTGTTCGTTCCCTACAGTATCCGTTTTTTAAATTAAAAAAAAATTCTCCAATAAACCCGATCGATTGTAAAACTACAGCATATAACTAAAAATGATGATTTATTCCATGATTATATATAAATAAAATAATTATAATATAACTTTTAATTTTTTTAACATAGAAGAAAAAGGATCAAAGGCGGCTCTAATTTTTGATACAAATCTTAAATTTCCAAAACGGTGAAATTAGGGATTGAATGTCCATGGTTGTTTTTGAAAATATTAATAAAATATTTCCATTTTCTGCCGATGCACTTGAAAGAAATGTTACCTGAAGAAAATTTGCATATGCATGTAACTTCTGAAAAATTGTAATAATTTAAAACTAAAACTTACCGTTGAAGCCAAAAATAAAGAATGTGAAATCAAAATGTCTTTCTAAAGAGCTTTTAACCATTTTTTGTTAAGGCTCTAACAGGATTTTTATTTAGCCCTTTTTCGAATAAATTTGTCACAACATATGTTTGGCGCCCCGTTATATGGTTAAAAGTCGAAGCTCTAGTCTTTTATCAGTTTTATGCAAATTTCCTCTAAAAAGTAAAATAAATGTGATTACGTCAAAGATGAGGGTAAAAAGGCATGTGATTACAACCGTTATTGTATTTAAAATTGCAATGCGAAGCTATAATTTTTTATAATTAAATATTAAATTTTAGTTACTAAATTTATAAAATTGGATATCAGATTTAAAAAAATTTCTAACAACCATATCGGTTTATTACCGTTACTGCTACTTTTATGAATAGCATTTGCAAATAGCAGTGTAGCAGTTGAAAAAGTTGTAGCCTATTTGCTTTTTTTTTGTTTCTGATTTTTTGGCGAAAAATATTATATTTCATTTTACGTCCATTTCCACTTAATTTATGAAAGGAAGCTTTGATCCACTATTCAAAAGCAAGATCCCAATGTAACATTGGGATTGCACAGCACAACGCTTTCCTTTTGTTTGGTCACTTTTGCAAAAAAAGAGTCAAAAAAAGGAAGAAAAAGATGCTTTTTTCAAAAAAAAGATTAAATAAGTAAATTTTCAAGTAATTGCAATGTTTTGGTCACAAATTGAAGTAGAAGACCTGGGGAATGCAATGATACCAAATTTATAATTTTTGGAAAAGTTTTTACAGTAATTTTTTCTTGTGGTAAAATGCGATTTTACCAGTCAATTAATACAAAAACCTAACTTTTGTTTTAAAAAATAACATTTGCATCGTGTTAAGCATGTTAAAGTGTGCCAGAAATTGGGTTTTTGTACGAAAAAAATGATTAAATTTGTTTTTATTTCATTTTGAATATTTTTTTATATGGAAAAATTACTTGTTAAAAAAATTACTAAAAAACTAGGACCTAATTTAAGAAAAGGCCTAAATGATCTGAATGAGCATCCTCGAAAGTGTCTGTGGGGAAATAATGGGTTTTTTAAACAAAGTATTCGCAAAGTTATTGAAACTTTTCGTTTTTGTATGGAAAACTATACCTTCAACATCGTAAAAAAATCATAACTTTCGAAATATGCAATGAAATGCCTTCCGGTGACTTGCGTTATCAAGTCACCGGAAGGCATTTCATTGCATATTTCGAAAGTTATGATTTTTTTACGATGTTGAAGGTATAGTTTTCCATACAAAAACGAAAAGTTTCAATAACTTTGCGAATACTTTGTTTAAAAAACCCATTATTTCCCCACAGACACTTTCGAGGATGCTCATTCAGATCATTTAGGCCTTTTCTTAAATTAGGTCCTAGTTTTTTAGTAATTTTTTTAACAAGTAATTTTTCCATATAAAAAAATATTCAAAATGAAATAAAAACAAATTTAATCATTTTTTTCGTACAAAAACCCAATTTCTGGCACACTTTAACATGCTTAACACGATGCAAATGTTATTTTTTAAAACAAAAGTTAGGTTTTTGTATTAATTGACTGGTAAAATCGCATTTTACCACAAGAAAAAATTACTGTAAAAATTTTTAAAAAAATTATAAATTTGGTATCATTGCATTCCCCAGGTCTTCTACTTCAATTTGTGACCAAAACATTGCAATTACTTGAAAATTTACTTATTTAATCTTTTTTTTGAAAAAAGCATCTTTTTCTTCCTTTTTTTGACTCTTTTTTTGCAAAAGTGACCAAACAAAAGGAAAGCGTTGCGCTGTGAGGAGGGACAGAAAAATAGGCCACACTCTTTTGGCGCTAATGCCCCTTATATTTTCTTATGCAACAATTCTTCTATGTTTTCTACATTTTTCTAACCAACAGAGTGCAAAATTTTAATTGGAAAGAAAAGGAAAAAAGGCTGAACCTCGTGTTTCTTTTATAATTTTACTTAGACACTGGCAGCGAACATTTTTTCCTATCCTTTTTTTGACATTTTTTTCGTTACAGTATGAAAAATTAAATTTTAATTTGGTGTCTAATAATCAGACCTATTAAATGTTATTTTTTACGCTGATTTCAAAAATGCAACTTAAAAATTTTTTTTGCCTTGGACAAAGTGCCGAAAATGCCAAAAAACTGTATCGTTTCAACTACAAAAAAAAAGTATATTGAGGTGTATTTTTGATATTTATATATGTTGTGCAGAATTTGATTCTGAATTCAATGGTATTTGTCTCCAATGAGCGAATATGAGCGAAAAAATTTGACAGCCTAAAAACCGCCATTTTTTCATACAAAATCGCCTAAAAAAGGTGGTTTTGGCGACGCGTCCTTCAAAAGCATAAAAGAAATGCATTTTTTTGTTGCAAAAAAAGGAAAGAAAAAGCGTCTTTTTTTCAACCATAAAATTTTGCTTTTTGGAATTTTAAGATGGCATTTTCGGTGCTTTAACTTAATTTTTTTAATTTTTTGTTTTTAAATTGTTCTTATTCAGGCCCAAAAGTACTATCATAATGCAAAATTTTTTATTTTTTCGAAATTTTTTTTTTCACTTGCCGGTGTCTAATTTTACTGCTCATTTTTTATATTTTCTTATGCAACAATTCTTCTATGCTTTCTACATTTTTCTAACGGAACTTATTTTAGTTTTTATTTGTGTCTCCTGAAAAAGTACATGGGAAAGTGTCATGTTTTTGTTTTGCTCTTTTGCATACAGTTGGAACTGGTATATGGTGAATTTTTTATTTGTTTCCGTCTGGAATCCAGATTATTTAATATTTTAAGGTGATGGTCCGCTTACTACAAGTGTGGTTAGACTTCACAATGCCACCGATATCGTTTTTGACAATAATCCACTCTCTGCTTTGAAATCGATTAGTAGCACAGCAGATGTGCTTGGTGATAGTGGTATTCCTTATGCTGCAGTATTTGCAGCAGGATTGAAGCTTGGCGTTTCGAAGGTAAATTTGAAAAACGAATTTCGGCTTTTCTACACTTGTTTTCTTTGCTTTTTTATCAGATTAACATTTATTTTTCTCAGTGGTTGATTACCAACTTAACAGGGCTTACTTTTGTTCCGAATCGATGACTCGGTGACATGATCGTACCAGTTGTGACGGAATAGCACATGTTCCAAATACGGCACAAGCCGTCACGATTTGGTGATGTCTCCGCCTTTTTTCTGTACCAAAAAAAGACATTTTTTTTCTCAGTGGATGATCGTTTCCTAATTCTAAAAAAGATTTGGGTAGTGAATGCGACCCGACCAGAAATGTTAATAGATTTCAACGTACTTAATGAATCTATAAGACGCGGATTAGAAAAAAGTTCTGTACCCATGTCGAAAAAAGCACCTTTTTTGTAAAATTTGTCACCTCTTTTTCAGACCCGGATTTCAGCTTTTTTTTTCTTTTTTCTTCGCCTGGGCGGGTTAACTGGGTCGACGTGGCTCGTTGGATGACGCCTGGTCGCCGTTCACTAGTTCTGAGTGCAGCAGCAAAAGTGGTAAAAACAGCGAAAATTTTATTTTTTTTTGATGTTTTAAACCTTATCAAAATTTTTTATGGAAAATTCTTATTATATTTTTGCAGCTCGATAAAGATACTGCTCAAGCGTTCAAGCTTGCGAAAGATCACATAATCACAAAAGTGGATGCAGCTGAACAAAAAATTACCAAGCTTCAAAATTCATTGCCTTGGGAAATCCTCCAAATGTCTTACTATTCAGTAAGCTTTGTCATTGTAGATTCTTGTATGGTTTTCTTTTTAGAATGTTTCATATCCCTTTGCTCTTTTATATCAAGAATTCGAAGCTGCTAATGCGGCTTCTTCGCCAACTGGAGCTTTTAATAAAATGAAAGCGGGGTGCGAACGATTTAATCCTTTGGATGCGGTAACAGTGAGTTTTTCCTAATTAGTATCTCTTTATTTTAATTACAGCTTTATAAGTTTTGCATTTTAAAACGTTCATATAGTTGTTATTATGTTTAGTTTCAAATAAATTTAAGATGAAATTTCAGCACCTTGCTTTGCAAACCAAATGCACATCGGTAACCAATCACGGAGCATCTGTATATGCAAAAGCTAAGGATATGATAAGAACGGTCAAAAGCCAAATTCTATTTGATTCAATTACTCCCGCAAAGCTTCATGAATTTGAAGCTGTTAAAACTGGTCAGCTATTTTTTTAACAAAAAAACAGGGGATGCCCGAACGGTCCAAGGCACTATGCTTCGCACCGGCCTTAACGAAGTAAAAATACCATTTTCGGTCCTATTTATTGTTAAGAAACTTTAGAGCAAAGTGAGGGAGAACAAAAAAGTAAATGTTTGCAGGATTTCGAGCTTTTTGAGGATTCTGAATGGATTTTTTTGTATGTTTTGTCATTTTAGCTAAATTTTGTACAAAAAATTATTCAGAGTAGATAAATTACAGAGAAAATATCGGAGAATACATTATTTGGGAGGCAAAAATTACATTTTCAAAAACGGCATTTTTGTATTACATTTTGGCTTATTTTTCAGATTTTTTTATCAAGCTCCTTCATCATCCTCACAAATCGGATGAAGTATTTTATCAGATTGAAAATGGTATTGAATACCTATGAAATCTTTTTAATTTTTTCGGTTTTTTATAGAATTATTAAAATCAGCAGAAAGTATTCATCTCAAAAAAGTTATTAATATACTAAAATTATTTTTGTTAGACGAACCTGTCAGAGAAGGGTTGGTTTTGTTTCACATTAATATGTTTGATGTTTAAAATGTGGCTTAAAACACCCTTCTGTGTGGAAATCATTTTTAAAGGGAGCGTCCGGGATAAACAAAGTTTTTTTTTCGACGTTTTTTTCTTACTTAAAACGTATTCTACCAATTTTTTTAAAGTGTCCGCACAGGCAAAAAATCGATTTTTATTTTATGTTACCTATGTTTTCGGTCATGCTTAAGAAGCAGGAAAAAAATACTTTTAGGTCAAAATTCGGCACTGTGCCGGAATTATCGTGTCGAGAGTGCCAAAATTGACTTTTTTTCTTTTTGCTCTGATATTTTTTTCTGGAATTGGTTTTTGCTATCATTGCACCTTTATAGGTTTTCGAGGTCGCTGAATCCGAATATCGAATCGGCATTTTAAAATTTTCGTTGTAAGACCCATTTTTAGCATATCGACTGTGTTCAATAAAAAAAAGTAAAACTGGGTCAAAAATAATTTTTTTAGATTAGATATTATCACCATCGGATTCCCCGTGTTTTTTTACCCCAGGGTGGGGGAATATAAAGCGATAAAATCTAAAAGTTTTTCACTTTTGAGCAAAAAAAGCCAAAAAGGTCTTAAACTGTAAATTTTCCCTTACATTTTCAGACCTTTTTTGCTAAAACCCTTTAATCGGTAAATTTCAAAAAGGTTTTCCTCAAAAACCTTTTAAATTGTAAATGCCACTTACACTTTAAAAGGTTTTTGCCAGAAAAGTCTTAAAAGGTAAAAATTTTTAACACTTTAAAACCTTTTTGGCAAAACCCTTTAAAATTGTAAAAAAATTTTACCATTTAAAAGGTTTTTGAGGAAAATCTTTGAAAGGGTAAATGCCTTTTTTCATTTACAGAAATTGACCATCATTTTTTGTAAATTTTTGAATTTCCCGCGAGTGCGCCCAGACACTGTATGCGTGCGGCCAGTCCATTTCTTCCCATTTGCAAGTGAGCAGCAGCAAAGCGGTCATTCGTTCCTTTTTTTCTTCCTGCGAGCTGGTGAGCGACCGCTCTCTTCCGTCCAAAGTGAATAAAAATGACCGCTGCTCTCTCAAAAAAAGAAGGAATGGGCTGCTCGCTGACATACAGTATTCCTACGCACTCGCGGGAAATTCAAAAATTTACAAAAAATGATGGTCAATTTCTGTAAATTGCATTTACAAAAATGATGATGATTTTTTGTAAATTGCATTTACAAGAATTGATCGTCATTTTTTGCAAATGAAAAAAGGCATTTACCCTTTCAGAGATTTTCCTCAAAAACCTTTTAAATGGTAAAATTTTTTTACAGTTTAAAAAGTTTTTGCCAAAAAGGTTTTAAAGTGTTAAAAATTTCTACCTTTAAAGACCTTTCTGGCAAAAACCTTTTAAACTGTTAAAAAACGCTAACAGTTTTGAAGGTTTTTGAGGAAAACCTTTGATTCGGTAAATTTTGAAAAGGTTTTTTTTTAAAAATCCTTATTTACAGAATAAAAGGTTTTTGACTTTTTTTGCTCAAAAGTGAAAAACTTTTATATTTTATCGCTTTATATCGTAAAAAAGTGAGAGAAGCTTTTATCGTCCCGAATTTTTGAATATCGACTATACCGTATTTCGGAAATTTCAATCATATATGAAAAATCGAATTTTTTTTTATTTTTCGATATTTCCCGTCTGTATAGGTTTTCGACCATGGCGAATTTAATGGTAAACATCATTTTTACCAAAAATCGCGTTTTCGTGTCGAAACCACCAAATTACAGTATACAGTGTGTTTGTATGAGAAGAAAAATCCTCATGGCCTTATTTTTGCCCCAAAAAATCTCGAAACTGTTTATTATTGTTTGAAAAAAGTTATATTATTAATATTTAACAAAGAAATAATAATATCAATGCTGTAACATTTTTTTACAGTGCACCAAATTCGAATATTGATGCTATAGTATATGTGCAAAAAATAAAATTCTTTTATTGTCAAAAATAAGCTATTGCTGATATTTATACACAGATAAAAGCTTTACAATTTATTTTCCAGTATTTCTTTTATATATTTGCATTTTTTTAACGTTTTCATAAAACAATTTGTCTTATACCAAGTTTATTAGATGTTTTTCACACGCAAACTTGTATTTTTTTAAAAGTTTTTCTGGCAATATATAAAAGAAATACTGGAAAATAAATTGTAAAGCTTTTATCTGTGTATAAATATCAGCAATAGCTTATTTTTGACAATAAAAGAATTTTATTTTTTGCACATATACTATAGCATCAATATTCGAATTTGGTGCACTGTAAAAAAATGTTACAGCATTGATATTATTATTTCTTTGTTAAATATTAATAATATAACTTTTTTCAAACAATAATAAACAGTTTCGAGATTTTTTGGGGCAAACATTTTGTGAAAGCGATGTGTTTTTTCGTGTTTTAGTGTTAAACATACTGAAATGAATGGTGTTTAACATGATTTATCACCAATAAATGTAATTATTTTTTGTGTTTTATTTTATATTTTACAACAAGAAATAAATGGCAAGTTATTCCCTTTCACAGTTTGCATCTAAAAGCAAGAGCGGCGATTTGCTACCGATTTTTAAATTTTTGCCTCTTTTTTGTGATATCTTATTTCCTTAATTTTATTATTTGAATTACATTGAAGAAAGCAAAAATACAGTAAAATACACAAAACGTCGAAAATTTTTGAAACAAAGGTTAAAAAGTAAACAAAAACAGGTAGCCGTGTATCTTTAAGGTCATAGTAAACAAGTGTAATTGATAAATCACTTTAATTGAGACTCAAAAAAATTAAATTAAGGAAATAAGATATCACATAAAAAAAGGAAAAATTTAAAAATTGTTAGCAAATCGCCGCTCTTGTTTTTAGATGCAAACTGTAAAAGGGAATAACTTGCCATATATTTCTTGTTGTAAAATATAAAATATAAACACAAAAAATAATTACATTTATCAGTGATAAATCAGTTGGAAATTAGTGAAAACTCTTAAACAAAGTTTAATATTAATGGGCAAGCCAAAAAGCTCCTTCAAAAGTTGGGTTACTACAATAAGTATAATCTCTGTGTAACGTAATTTCTGAAGGAAATATATAGGCTGCGATTTCAGTTGATTTAAATATATATTTCATTTCAAAAGAGAGAAATTTGCTTAATTTTGCTTTTCCCTGTTCGGAAAACTTCCATTTTGCAAAATATTTTGTTCACGAAAAATTCGCTTCAGGATATTATTTTAAAAGTATCATCAAATTTTTTTCGAAAGAATGGTTTTTTTTAAATTTACGTTTAGGTGCTGGTTGGATAAAGTGTATTATGGAGTTGATAATTCAAGAACCAAACTTGAAAATTTTATGAATGTAGTGGAACTGGATCTTATGAGAGGTGTAAGTTTTAAGCATATTGCCCATAATATGGGCAATACTATTTGAATATTATTGAGGCTTTTCATTGCTTTAGATACAATATGTGGCCATTTGTGCTAATATTACAAATGATGGCGAAACTGGGCTTACAAATTTTTATATACAACGTACAGTAAAATCTGCCAAAACAATCTCAAATCAACTAACAGAATACTTCAATTCTACATTAGTAAGTGGTTTGCATCATTTTTATCTTACGTCTTTTAGAAAGAAAAACGCTAATTTTGAGCAAAATTGTTTTGTTTTTGTAACTCTTTAAACTCAATTATTGCCACTGTCAAAATGTTTCGCAGCGAAAATTTAGTGCAAGAAAAGAAAAAATTTATTGAAAATGCGTTTGTGCCCAGACCTATTTATAAATACTTACTTTTTAAGATTTTAATAAATTTTCGGGGTGAAAGTACGCGTCTAAGAGAATAAAAAAATTTTGTCTATCCCGAATATGGTTGCACGAAACTGACTTTTGAAAAACGAAACGAAATCAAAAGATCGTTTCGCTGGAAACGAAATTCCTGATTGTATGTAGCAGTGGCCGCCAAAAAATCCTACCATAAGCTTATAGACCCACAAAAAGTGTTTCATAACCATTTTATTTTTCCGGCAAAATAGTTATTTTTTCAATTTGTTAATTAAAACAATTTCAATAAAATAAGATTTTTGAAAATCGCGGACCATTTACATGATTTTCTCGAAATTTTAGGAAAAATCTTGGCCACAAATTATGGAAGTAGCAGTAAAAGAAGTAATTGGGAGTAATCCCATTGCGAAAGAATCTTTCAATCGCACTGCTGCAAAAATTGTTTCTTCTCTTAATGAACGAGGTTTAGAAAAGTAAGTTAGGGACTGTCTTTTTAAATACAGTCGTGTCTTAAATACTTTAAACTGTGCACCCTAAATTATTATTTTTAAGAAAAAAAATGTCTTAAAAACCTAATTTCTTGTTAGATGTCTTTTCTCTCTTTGTGCTGAGGTTGTACACAAAAAAAAATGTTGTTTATATGCTACATTTTTTGACTTCTGTTCAAAAATTAGTAATATGCGGCACACGGGGGCAAGGGGGTGGGAAGAAAATCAAAATCCCAACGATACCAAATTTTGCAAAGGGGGGACCCTTACGATTATTTTGGAATTTTTTTTGAAAATCGGTAAAATCAATAGGGACCCTTTGAAAAAATTTTTATGTTTTTCAAAAATGAAAGATTTTTCAACATTCATAAACAACCCAGAGATTTGTTGTTAATCGTTACGAAGCCTAGGATTTTTGTTGATGAGACATCGTAACTGTTTTTACCCATATATTTAAAACTCTATTTTTGACCTTTTCTTTTTTTCTTCTTTCCTTTCTTATTACTTTTTCTTTTTTTTTTTCTTACGACACCCGATTTTGCCTACGACCCCCCCCCCCCCCCAAAAAAATAGCCAACGAACCTACGATACCTATGGTGGGACAAATCCCACCCAATCCCTCTCCTTGCCCACGTGTGATATGCGGACAAAAAAGTAAATTAAATACAGTATGAAAAAGTTTAATTTTTTTGAATATTAAGAATTTGATTTTTTAAAAAGGTTCGGAATACTGTTTAGTTTGTTTCTCAAAATTTTTTTCACTATTTATGTTACTGCAAAAGCTTCCCTAAGACATTGTGAAATCTATTTTGCAAATAACAAGACTACATGTTTTTATTTGTTGTATCTTTACAGTGAAGAGTCTTTATAGTGGAGAAAGCTGCAACTATGACACATCATGATTAATTAGTACTGAATACATAGCCTTTTTTATTTTTGTAACTTTTCAGATTTGAATATCATTGTATTTTATCTGATTTAATTACTGATGGTTTTGAATCAGCATTCAAATGTAGAAAAGATCTTGAATGTCTTGATATTACTTCAAACAATATTCGAGTGTTCATAATTCGTTACATTGCTGGTCATAACGTCACCAAAAAAATGATTGAAAATGAAAAAGCATGGAAGTTGTTATATGATAGATTTGATTCTGATTTCAAGTAAGTCATGTTTTATATATTTGCAGACGTTTAAGTAAAAGTAGGATGGCTTTGTATCTCATCCTAAGTTTTTTCTAACCAAACAATTATGAACTTCTGAAGCTGTTGTAAAAGGGACGTTTTTTAAAACTGTAAAGATGTAATTCTGAAACAGTTTTTGTGAGCGAGCAATTGAAAAATTTTATTTTATAAAAAAAATGATAAAACCAAAATAAAAAGTTTTTTTGGTTTTATCATTTTTCACATCTTTTAATCAAATAAAATCAACGTTGAAATCAGTTCACATTTATAGACCCCACCTTTGTAAGTTTCATCTTTTTTTAAGCGTGATATATAAATCGAATAAAAATCTGTTTTAATTAAATGCAACAATATTTTAGAGGTCTTCCGACTGCCGATGAATTACTACCAGAAACAAAATTATTTTTTCGAGAAGAATATTTAAAAATGTGGACAATCATAATTCTACATAACAAAAAGTGGTCAATAACAGCATCTGATTTGTACTTTGGTTATGACAATTCAACTTATAAGGGAATGACAATGATGACAGCTCTTGATAAATATGTTTGGTATACGGGAGCCGATGATCACGTTTGGAAAATTTGCTTTGTTTCTTAAAAAAGATTTAAAAAGAAAGGATGGATAAGAACAAGAAAACATACAGTAGCGACCAAAAAACCTGCTGAAGCTGTTTTCCTTTTTTTAATTTGGTAGTTAATTTTGCTGATAAATGTGTAATTGTGGTAAAGGGGGGTGAGTAGTGTAAAAAATGTTCTTCAAGTGTAAGATGTTTTTTGGTTAAAAAATTGTGGAGAATTCAGTTTTAGTAATACAGGGTGATTCAAGAAATTCCCCGGTTTTCTTTTGGCTGACAAATTAGTACTGTTTGCGGTTTTGTAAATAACAAAAATATAAGTTTTTATGATGTTAATCTGAAGTTATTCTGAGAAAAAAATTTTCGATTTTCACGTCCCCCCTGTCAAAATTTTCGAAAATTTTCGAAAATTTTATTTTTGACAGAGGGGGTACGTGAAAAACCGGAGAATTTCTTGAATCGCCCTGTATTTTTTTTATTAATGTGTAGTTGTGGTGAAATGATGTGAGTAATGAATGTTTGTTTGTGGCTTTGTGAAACATAGTTTTGGAAAATGGGATTGGGACAGTCCGATGTAGTTTTTTATGCTGATTTCGAATATGCTAATATTTAGTGGTTGAGTGAGCGATAAGGGGGTGTTATGGCATGCATTTTTCTCACAATGAAAGTTTCATTTCTTTTTCGAAAGCATACGTTGACCTAGATTTTTTGTCAGTTGTCTGTGCGCGTTTTATTGATTGTGCAACATGCTGATGAAATCTGCTTTTTATAATTTTAGTAATTTTTAATTGTGGTAAAATGAGGTAGTACAGGGTGCTTCAAGAATTTTTCCCCCCATAAATGTTGATCGCAAACTAATACTATTAAAAAAATCGAAAAACAGACTTCACATTTGTTTTTAGCACCTAATAGGAAATGTTTTCATTTAAAAATACTTTTTTCAAGACCTAAACTTTTCGAGTTTAGCTTGGTTTTAATAGTATTAATTTGCGATCAACATTTATGAGGGGGAAAAATTCTTGAAGCACCCTGGACTGTAGAAAAAATAATTTTTTTGAGTTTCTTTCAATTTTTGGGTAGTAAAATATGGGGAATTCAAAATTAGCATCAGTTTTCTGGATAGTAATTTCTGATTATGGTAAAAGGGGGTAGTACTGAAGAATTTTACTATATTTTTTTTTGGGTAGCAACACTTTGGGGATTTGGATATGGTGCTTTTTGCAACACAATAAATAATAATTTGTGTGTCAGTTTTGCTAAAAAATATAATTTTTAAATTTTGTTTATAATAAAATGTAAATATCACTGTAGTAATATTTGCTTTTGTATTTTATTTTTTTGTTATTGATTTATGACATAAAAGCTGTTGTGTTTTTTTGATTGTAAATTTAATTTTAGTATTGGATTACTGTAGTAAAATTTTGTTGGTGAAAAAATTTTATATAGTTTCAAAATATCAGACTAAAAGGTATTTTAAAATCATTAGAAAAAGTGCAAAATATTTGTTGGCGACCATTATCTTTTTTTTCGATGAAAATAAGTAAAGCATGTGTTATTATAACAAATTTTCAACCTCTAAATGTATTTCGAGGAATTAACGTCAGCATTTATAAAATAAATAATTAATCACATCCTTTTGAACGAACGCAGTGTTTTCACAGAATTTCTTAACTTTTATAGTGCACTATAATGTGCCGCGTGAGCGCTGCCGAGTATCAAAAGTTATTTAAAAATAATTGTTTTCTGTTTAATTAAAGAGATTGCTCATTTTACCGCATATTCATTACAATAATACAGTAATAAATGCAAAATTATATATATTTATTACTGTATTAAATTTTTTTTTGTAAGGGGGGACCAAGACAAAAAAGGTGAATCGAGCTTATTCAAAAATTCATAAAGGTTAGTTGGCAAACTTTTATCCCTTGATATTTCGCCCCCTGGGGTAAAAAAACACGAGGAATCCGAAAAAAAATAAATTGAAACCCCCACGAAAAATCCCACGGCGTTAGAACGGCGTAAACGCAAAAATTTGCATAATTTCGTCATTTTTTTTTGGGATATTTTGGATTTTATTGAGCTTTGTAAAAGGGCAGAAAATGTTCCGTTATGTAAAACTTTAAAAAACCAATCCAAAAGTTTTCTGAGCAAGAAAATGTTTTCATCCATGACAAAATATACAAATCAAAAGATTATTATATCACTTATAACGAACTCTCTGAATTTTTCAAAAAACGCTGGCACAGCAAAAAATTCATTTTTTTGGAAAACATTCCTATGTTTTCGCCTATGCTTAAAAAGCCTAAAACCAAAATATTGGAGCTTAAATCCTACCGTAACCCTGATTTTTTGGTACCGAAACGCAAAAATTCGTTTTTTTAAATTCGTAAACGGCTGCAGATATTGGGATAACTTTGTATGGATATAGGGTAATCGAGGTCGCTGATTCCGAAAATCGATACCGTAACCCGAAATTTTCGCGTCGGGACCCATTTTCGGCATTTTTTCGAATTTGACCTAGAAAAATTTGCTCCCATTTTTGCGGTCGCGATTAGCTTTTATCACCATTGGATTCAGCGCCTTTTTTTACCATAGGAGGGGGAAAATGACGAAAATTGAACGAGCCCAAAAACGATTTTGAATTCTACAGTAATCCCCCTTTTTTCGAAATTTGTCATTTTTTACGTTTTTTTTCCATTTTTCTGTTTTTATAGGTTTTGGAGAATGGGAATTTTAATGGTGAGCTTTGTTTTTACTAAAAATCATGTTTTCATGCCGCAATCCGTTGCTCTACAGTATACCTTATGTGGTTACGGTATTAATTGTCATTACCATAGATTTTCCTTCCGCCAGGCTTTTCTAGAGCATATGAAGTGATGAAATTAGTTTACAATAAACTTAGTCATATTTGTGACCAGTTTCACTCAAGAAATAAAAGAGAAAATGTATGATGGATGAAAGAAGAATAACAAGTGTAAAAATAGAAAAAATGTGCTGTTTCGCCTTTAAAACAACTAGACAGCTTTATGTTATGGATAAAAAATAAAGGGGGATTAATTAAGGCTCATCAGTAGTTGATGAAAGATAAAAAAAGGAATTTGGGATAAAAAAGATTGAAAGAAAAATTAGAATGATGAATAAAAATTAAAAGAGGAACAACTTTCTTTTTTTGGAAGAACTTTTTTGATTTGTTTTTTTCAAAGGAAAGAGAGTCTATTTTCGTGTTAAGATTTTTATAGTGGAAAATTATTTGAATAAAAAAGTGTGTTATCTCTCTAAGTGGTTACTGTATAAAATCTTGTTGATGGAAAACATAAAATTAAATTACTAATGTTTTTTTGTCAAATTTGGTTTAATTAAATTTTAATTAAGTATGTTTTTAGTGTACCCCGTAGGGGTTAGTCAATCAATTTATTTTTCTTGTACTTTTTTCATTGTTTTTTCGATAGTTTTTTCTGTGTATCCAACCTCTAATAGTTCTTGTTTAAGTATTTCTGTTCTTTGTTGAACGTGTTGTATTTGGGAAGAAGCTCTTTTGATTCTAAGTATTTCTCCAAACACTAATGAATTTTTAATGTTTTGGGGTGTATAGCTTGAGTAATCTGTAATGCGTATTACTTTAAAATTATAATCGTCTGTTTTGTTGTATAGTTTGGTGTTAAGTTTATTGGATTCTGTTGTGACTGTTAGGTCTAAATAATTTGCGGAATTTGAATTTTGATTTGTTTGTTCATATTCTAGTTCGTTACCGTATATTTCTTTAAGTATCTCAGGGTTAAAGTGATTATTATGAAGAATAAATAGATCATCGACATATCTTGCTCCAAAAATTATACCATTTTGTTTTGTTTTATCTGATTGATAATATTTTTTAAGATATTTGAATTCCATGTTAGCCAGTGTTGAATTAGCAATTTGTGGTGAAGCATTACCACCTTGTGGTACTCCTTCTTTTTGTTTAAAAATCCATCCTGCATAATATGTGTAACTTTCTTTAAGTATAAATTTAAGTAATTCAAATACTTGGTCATATTCGAAACTTATAATATCTTTTTTATTACTGTAATGACATGTGTTTCCTTTGATGTTTAGGTATTGAAGACCAGAATTGTTGAAGCATCTTCTAATAATTTGTAGCATTTCAAAACGTATTGTATCATGTGGTAGTTTAGTAAATAAGCTAGTGAAGTCCGCAGTATATATTTTTAAATTATTTCCTTTTAAATGTTTGGTATGTTTAAGGAATTCTAGACTGCTGTTTATTTCCCAGTATAATGTTTTTTGGTTTCTTGATTTAGCTGTTTCACAGTAATTTTTTAGATGGTTAGCCATTTTTTTAAGTATTATTTGTAGTAGGCAAGCTAATTTAGTTGTTGAACAATTATTAGCTGAAGTTATAAATCTAAATTTTACAGGATTTTTATGTAGTTTAGGTATACCGTATATTATTGGTAGTGTTTGACTATTAATATGATTAGGGAAAAAATACTTGGTTTTTTTGTTATGTCTTGTTAAGATTTCATTTATGCTTTCATTTGTGGGTGTATAAGTCAAATTTCCTTTTGGAATATATTTACCATTAACGTTAATTATGCCCATTTCTTTGTTCATGAATTCAATGTATAGTTTTTTACATGTAAATGTGTAATTATTACTCGCTTTATCTGTATTTGTGATTATATATTTTTGTTGAATGTCTTTGATTATTTTATAATCTATGTGCTCGGCTTTTGGATAGAAAATTTTAAGTTTTTTAAATTTTTCTTCGATTTTTTCTATGATTTTATCATAAACATTTTGAAAAATAACTTTATTTATGTGTTTGTTATTGCATGTTTTTGTAATAGATATAAAAATTGCATCTAAAATTTTTTCTTTCTCAAGTTTTTTGGGTGGAGTTCGATATTTCATACCTTTATTTAAAATATTTTTTAATTGAATATCTTCTATGAAATTTACATCTCCTGTTAAAATATGTTTATCGTTCAGATTTTTAAAGTTTTTTCTGTGTGTGAGAATGTTTTGACATATACAATTTTCATTCATTATTTGTGTCATGTTTTCTTCATTTAGTTCTTTTAAAAATCTTTTGGAGTTTAATAATTTAAGACTGAAGGGTGGTTGTTGTTCAAATACAGTAACAATTTTGATATTTGGAAAAGTTATGTTATGTTCTTTAAAAGTTTTTTGAAAAATGGTATGATAAGAAATTTTTGTTTGAATTTCATTAAAGTATTGTTGTTTAATACAAACTATTTTGGGTTTTTCAGGTTCTTTATTTTTAGAGATTAAACTATCTATTTTTCTTTTTTCTTCTAGGTTGTTTGCTTTTATTGATTTAAAAGTTTTAATTAGTTTTACTTGGTTAAAGTATATCTTTTTAAATTCAAAAATGTCAGAATTACAATTAATATGATATATATGTGGTGTTTTAATTTTTCCGGTTCCTCTTTGTTTTTTTACTCTTGGGAATTTGAAATTAAAGTATGGTGTATTTTTATTGGTGATTACTGTATTGTAGTTTAAAATATTACCAACACCTTTTATATTGTCATTTAAACCATATGGATACGGTGTCATTAAAAGTCTTATCCATAGATCTTCTCTATCTCTTCTGGTTGTTCTTGTACATTCGTCTAGTGTTTCAAGGATTTGTACAGAAAAATTTTTGCAGTTGCTATTTCTAAAGTGTTGGTAAAGATGTGTATTAATTTTTTTATTATTACTGTTTCTAAGATGTTCCATAAGTCTGTCGTATAGTTGTCTTTCTGTTTCACCGACATATTGTTTACCACATTGTTCACATGTTATACAGTATATAACATTTTTAGTTTTACAATTTGAATGTTCTTTGATATTAGTTGCATAACCACATTTAGTAATATGACTAATTATTCTTGTATTATGTTTAGTAATGTTACAGATTTTACAATCTTTTTTGTCACAAGATTTTGTAACAAATTTTGTTGTTTGTTCCATGAAGATTATTCTACCGTATTTCGTTCTTTTTGTTTGAAAAACCATACTGGGGCATGAAGAATTTTTAGAAAAATGTTGAGAAAAAGTTTTGCTTAGCCGAAAATTTAGTAACATCATGGTCGACCAAAGCCATTAATGCACTCAAGATAAGATGACCTAACATCCTGCTTTACTATCTCTTCTAGTATAAAATAGTATATCCTGAAATACTATTTTACCCAAGCTAGATAGACGGAGAAAAAACTTTCCCCAAAATAAATATAAAGATTAGGTTGACTGGTTGATGGGTTGTGACGGGTCGAATATATGTCATTTAGTAAAGTTAACCTTTGGGAAAGGTTTTAATTTTTTAAAGAAATTTTTAAATAAAGTATTTGTGTATATGATTTACACTCCTGGTATTGATGACTTGCCCCTGGAGGACTTGTTAAAAGTATGGTTGAATGCTTTTAATTAAAAATAAATGTTTGAATCATATTCATGTAGTATTTTGGTGATGTTAGTTGGAATTAGTAGGTAGAAAGTGCTAAAAAAAATATATATATATAAATAGTATGAAGAATATATAAAAATAATAAAAAAAGTAAATTAAATATTAAATCTAGTCGCGAATAATTAGAAACGAATAAGTTCACATGAAAGAAAAAAGTTTTCCATTGTTGGCTCATGTCCAACAATATTGGAAAGTAAAAAGTTTTCCATTGTTGGTACATGTCCAACAATATTGGAAAGTAAAAAGTTTTCCATTGTTGGCTCATGGCCAACAATATCAGAAAGAGATTATTCCGCTGGTGGGATCTTGTCCCCCAGCCTTGGAATAAGGTTGTTGTTTTTTCCACTGGTGGGTACATGACCTGCAGTATTGGAAAAAAGAAAAGTCTTTTCACCAGAGAGATCATATCTCCTGGCATTGAAAAGATAAAAAATAGATTCCACTGGTTAGTTTATGACTACCAGTATTGGAAACTATAAAGAAGTTGCGAGGAATAAAAATGAAACGATAAAATATTTTAAAGAAAGAGCAAGATGAAAGATAAGAATATATGAAAAATTGTTTTGGGTATTAGGCGATTTAATCGAAATCCGAAAGAAAAATTTTTTTTGGACTATTTAAAATTTCTGCTTGAGGTATACGATATTATCGTAAAAATTTTAAATTACAGTTTTTCGCTATAAATAATAAAACAATATTATACTTGCTACTCTAAAATAATTTTCAAGCAATTTTGACTCTATATAATAAGCGTAAAAAATGACAAATTTCGAAAAAAGAGGGATTACTGTAAAATTCAAAATCGTTTTTGGGCCAGTTCAATTTTCGTCATTTTCTCCGTCCTAGGGTAAAAAAAGGCGCTGAATTCAATGGTGATAAAAGCTAATCGCGACCGCAAAAATTGGAGCCAATTTTTCTAGGTCAAAGTCGAAAAAATGCCGAAAATGGGTCCCGACGCGAAAATTTCGGGTTACGGTATCGATTTTCGGAATCAGCGACCTCGATTACCCTATATCCATGCAAAGTTATCCCAATATCTGCAACCGTTTACGAATTTTAAAAAACGAATTTTTGCGTTTCAGGACCAAAAAATCGGGGTTACGGTAGGATTTAAGCTCCAATATTTTGGTTTTAGGCTTTTTAAGCATAGGCGAAAACATAGGAATGGTTTTTGGACAAACTTTTTTCCTGTGCCAGAATTGTTCGAATTCGTTTGAAAAATTCAGAGAATGCGTTTTATGATATTTTTAACATAAACGAAACTAGGAAAAACGATCAAAGGCTGCAACAATTTTTAATTAAATTTCCATCTTTCTTGTTTAGAAAAGCTTAAATAATTTATTTTAGCAATATCGGAAAATAAAGAAGCTCCTGTTTTTGATAACAATCAGGAAGTACATAATAAACCAGGATATTTTTATTTATTGGAAAGATTTATTTTTGTTAAATAAAATATTTGTAATTTGTTTACCCATATTTTTAGGGGGCTGTTTTTATCGCCAAAATTAATTAACAAACAAATATTAAGTTTCACCGTGAAAGACCGAAAGGGGTATATGTGTCAGTTCCACGTGCGTGTATCTGTTTATATTTATTTATTTGATCAAAAATCTTTAATTATTTTTGAACTTTTGTCACATTACACTACTATCATTATATTTTTTGTTGTAACCAAAAAAAATATAAACAACATTGTTTAAAAGTATTTTAAGAGTACTTTTTTTATGAGTATTTTAGTAATACTTTTTTTATACGACTTTTAACTGCATAATAAACAATTTCATGGAGAGAGAGAGATAGAAGAAAAAAAAGTGCATCTTTAATACTATTTTTTGATATTGAATGAAAAAAATTAGTTTAGCGAACTTTATTATTATTGTGTGTATATATATTTTTTTGTTAATTAAAGACTTGTATGTACGGGATTTTAATCACTGATCATCAACTAGCCCCAAAAAAATTTTATTTTTCATAATCGTAAACAAAAAAAACAACAATGATGATGATGATCAGAAGAAAGGAAAAAACTAGTTTATAGAAACAACCCCCATCAAAACATTTTTTTTGAGATAGTATATAAATCTTAAAAAAATAGGTTGATAAAAAGTAATCAACTCAGATTTTTTAATTGTTTTATATATTTCAAGAAAAAAAAAATGATGCAAAAACTTATTCTTGTTTGTCTCATTTTTGCTCTTATTGCTTCAACATCTGCTCAATGGGGCTATGGTTCATATGGGGGTTACCCAGGCAGCGGATATGGGTATGGACCAGGTATGTTAAAGAATTTTTAAATTTTATTAGTAATTTTAATTTCGAGTTGAAAACCCTGGGGGTCGTCCCTTTCCACGAAATGTGTTAAAAAGGTCGTACAAAAAAGGCTGCATACATTTATACTTTACTTAAAGCTGACCACCACCTAATCATTGTTTTACTGGATTTTAAATTTTGTAGGTTTATACGGACCTTATGGGGGCGGCGGTTTCGGACGAGTTGGTAATGGCGCTTTAAGGGGTGCAGCTACAGGAGCTCGAGTTGGTGCCGCTTTAGGTGCTATTGGTGGTTTAGTTGGATAAACTCCCCTCTTTCCGCATAAATCAATCCATCAATCAATCCTTTCTTTCAAATATAATATGTACAATACACGAAAATTTTAACTCATTTAAATAATTATGATAAAAGTACAACTAATTTAATGTAAAAAAATAAAAATAAATGTGTTTTTTAAATTATGACAGATATATATTATTATATCTCTGAAAGTTTTACAAGCAAATTACTGTATATTAAAATCAAATTAATATTTACACAATTTTTTACCAAAAAAAAATATGCAAATTTTCTTTGTTTCAGGCATGTATGGACCATATGGAGGTGGGCAAATGCAGTATGGTGCAATGAATGGAGCAATGCAAGGTGCCCGAGTTGGTGCAGCTTTGGGAGCACTTGGAAGTTTAGTTGGATAAAAAACAACTTTTTTTATTTACCTCAAATTTTAATAATGTGAATAAATATGTAATGTACAGCTTTGGTTAATAAAAAATAATAATTTTATAAATCTCTTTTTTTAAAAGTCTGATAAAATTATGTGCCCCTTTTTAATACATTTTTAAAGACAAAAAAGTTGTTTTTAATGTTTGAGTTTGATATGTTAAAAAAAAAAACTAAGTCTGATTCATGGAACCGACGATCAACGGATATATTCATTTTTATATAAAATTAAAGGGAACGTCCACGGCTTCATTTTAGATTTTTTATTGCCGCCGATTTACCATAACATTGATGTTAAAAAATTTTAAAAGCTCCCTTTTTGTGTTAAAATAAATATAATGTTTTGTTTTGGTATTATAACATGGGAAGCATTTTTGTCAGCCTTTTCTTTTTTCTCGATGAATCACCGCTCTTCGATTTTATATGAGCACAAACACGGACCTTCATTTTTTCTTTGATTTTTGCTATCATAAAAACACCTTTCTTTTTTTAAAATGATGGTTATTGTTTTTTTGAAGTTTTTATTGAAAATTGCCAAAACATCATTTTTTAAATTATATTAAAAAAGGGATGTTGATGTTCTTTAAGTTGTTTGCCAAAAATTTAAAAAAATTATAATTTTACTGGAATCTGCCCAATTTATTTTGCATTAAATACTGCAAAATTTGCAGTGAAAGAGTATTCAGAATAATTCTAATTTTTGTAAATTGGATTTGATCGAAACGAGTTAGTTTATTGGAATCTAAAAAAAGATTAATTGAATAAAACACTAAAAAATTTAAAATTATTTTAAATTCAACTTTCCAAATTAGTTACTGTAACGCCATGAACCTACAGTATCTGGAAGCAGGACTACAGTATCAAGGTTGTTTTTGAAAATGCGATTAAAAAATATATGCAAATTTATACAAAGATAAGAAATGATTTAAACTTTATTTCTCTTTTTATTTGTTCACATTGTGTATTTGTTTTTACATCTTCAATCATGGATCAAAATTATATAAATGGATATCAACAAGGATTCAAAGATGCTTTAGATAATATTCGTCGACTTTATTCTTTACCTCATCTTCCACCTGTTCCCCAAGCACAACTCATTTCTGATGATATTATAAATGAAATAAATGGCAAGGGTAAGTTACTTTCCCTGCATAATCTTGTTTAAAAGGTTTTTTATTGAGATTAATAACCGGTGTGAATTGTCGCTAATAAAGTATTTCAATTTTTTTTTTAAATAATCATTAATTTTAAATTCAGTTTGTTGGAATTATTTACGATTTTCTTTGTCCACATTTTATTTTTACACTTTAGAGTAAATTCGGATCACAAAACTAAAATATGGGATATATTATATAGTTTCTTTTCTTCTTTAATTCGATCAATATAAACAAAAACTTACTTTAAGATTTAAATTTTTAAAAAAAATTTAGAAAAACTCATATTAAGTTATACACTTCATAAATCAAAATTTTGGTTTAATTCAGGAGTTTTTGTTATTTACAATTTTCAAAGGTATATAGTGTAGCAGGGTTATGGCAATGAAATTTTATAACCATATTATTTGAATTTGGTTTATTCATATAACTGAATGAGTGAATTATGAAGAAAGAATAACGGTTGTTTTTTTATTTTTTATTTCATATTTCAATCTATTTTTTTTATTTCTTTCGTATTGTTTCAATGTTTTAGGATACTGCGTTCCATTGAAAAATATGATCAAACAACTGTTGCAATGTCCAAATATTGTGCTTCCAAAACCAAATGATCAGCTCAAAAAACTTAAAGAATGGGATCGTGAACGATATGAAATAGCGAGTACAACTCAATGTTATCTTTTGCTAGATTCAAGCATTATTGGAAATGGTCCATGTAGTTTCTGGACATTTATCCGTGCAATAATTTATATTGGTATGGGAATTGATGGACGAATGCTTGATCATGTTAAAACTTCAATGGAATTATTTTTAGAAGGAACACAACTAGTAAGTTTCAATAATTTAGAAAAATGACATTGTGCTTCACATAGAACCTTTGATTTGACGCTTCTTTTCCGAAAATTTAAATAATTGGGGGCAACATCTCTTAAATTAACATCCCAAAAAAGTCAAAGGTTTTGTTAATAATTTTTCTGTTTTTTTCCCGAATCATAATATGTGAAAAAACATTAAAAGATTCAAAATTTTATTTGACCCATTTCAGATCAATCAAATCAACACAATAATGCATCATGAGTACAAAAAACGCAAATTTAAATAGTAAAAAAGGTGCTCAAAAAATGTTTAACATGTATTTGAATTTTTCATTTTTTTTGAGATTTTGCAGCTTCCATCTCTGCACACACTCTTCTCATTCTTTCAAGCAATATTGAACGGGGTATATATTGATGATAAATATTTATTATAAATTCTCCATCATTCAAATTTTCAAAAAGTCTTTTAGTAGAATCTTTAAAATTTTCATAAATTTTTTGAGAATTTTTACCATCAATAATTATTTGTGAATTAAATTTTGAAGCAGCATTTTTTTGAATGAATTTTAAAATAGGCATCAGATCCGAAACTTCTGATGCACAAATGACATTGATATTAAATTTTTTGAGTTTGTTCCATAAATTTATTTTTTCAATGTTTTTAAGCTGTTTCTGAGTTATTTCATCAGAGTGAAAAATAAAATATTCAACGTTCGGAAGTTTTTGTAAAATATAATCCATACCAACACTGATGCCGTCTGAATTTTTAATAACGCCGCTGTAAAGAGAAAATTCTTTAATAGTATTTTCTTTAACAATAAATAAGAAATCTGTTAATGTTATTGCTGATGAAGAAAACAATGCAAGTTCTTTAATGCTGCAACGATAAATGTAATGAAATGGAAATGGTAGATTGCAAGAACGAATTATCATCTTTCCGGAAAACCAATACAAAATGCCTTTTTTGAAATAATATTCAGCGGCATATTCGTGATCAAATTCTGTAATGAAAAATAACTTTTTCTTTATATAAAAATATTTGCATGTTTTGTACAATTTCATAAATGCGATGTAAGATGAAGGATTTTTAAGCATGTAATAAATATAACTGAATGGAAGAGAAAACTTTTGTGGCTCATTTGATACTATTTTCATTGAATCCATTTTACTTGAAAGAAATACAGCAATAAAAAAAAATAATCAACAACTTTTTAGCAGCAAAAATAGGGAGTATACTGATGATATATTTTTCAGAGGTGCAAGCTGTCTGTGGCATATTTTTGTTGAGAAACGCATTTTCAAGTGTGCCCCATTTTTATGAGAAATGAGAAATGAGAAAAAGTTGAATTTGTTCCATTTTGTCAATCGGCTAAGGTCAAACAATAAATGCTGCTAGGGATGAAGTTAATAGGTCGTTCCAAAAGTTCTTGCCGTTGTTTACCGTGGGAGAACGTTTTGCCAAGACAAAAAAAGGAAAGAACTTTTAGAACGACCTGATACGTAAACTTTGTAATCAAATTTATTCGTTGCTTGCTTTATGTCAATTGAGCACACTCAGTTTAATCTAAACCTCATCTAAGTAATTTTAGGGGAGGGAAATATAAAAATAGCACCGTTTATCGAACTTTTTCATTAATTTGAGAGATAAAAGACCTCTTTTTTCAATGTATAATAGTCTTTTTCTTGCTTAAAATTGTATTTTTCTTTTTGAATGACGTCCACGCTCTCTTAAATTTTTACACGAGTGTTAAAGTTGAGTCTTTCGCGCTAAGAATAATGAAATAACTCAGAACAGCTAAAAAATATTGAAAAAATAAATTTATGGAACAAACTTAAAAAACTTTATATCGATGTTATTTGTGCATCTGAAGTTTCGGATCTGATGCCTATTTTAAAATACATTCAAAAAAATGCTGCTTCAAAATTTGATTCACAAATAATTATAGATGGTAAAAATTCTCAAAAAATTTATTTTGAAAAAAAAATTTGCACATGCGGGGCCAATGCAAAATAGAATAAAATACCAAAGCCCTGGTTTGGCCCTTTAGTGTGAAAATTTTTTGATTTTTTATGAGGCACAATGTCATTTCTTGTAAAATTATGATTAAACTATAATACAATATTTCGTTTTTTAAATTTTTAGACCAGAAAATGTGCAAAAATTTTTAAAATTTGGAATAAAGATGCTGGTATCATTCATTTACCTCTTTTTCCTCTTCTTTATAAACAGGAATCGGAAGTTCATGAAGCTGCAATGATTTTGGCAATTGAACCTGAAATTCCAAAAATTGCTTACCAATTATCAAATGAAAGATTGGCACTTTTCATCGATATGAAACTAAGTTTTCTGTTGATCAAGAAATGGAACTGGGAGTTTACAATCTTTGGTCAGCTCGGAAAATTTTTGACCATCGCCGTAATGTCCCTGCTAAATTCTGTCATTTTCCAGCAAGCCGTGGAGTATAATTTAAGAAAGATTGTGTTCGTATTTTTATGTGTTTATATTTAAAAATTATAATTTTGAATATATTATAACAAATCAATGTTTAAACTAAATGACGCTCTTTGTTCTTATGCCGCCCATCAAAGGCGACACCTTTGATGACGCCGCAGAGGGGGGGGAGGGGTTCAAAAATCTCGATTTTTGTATGACGTCATATCTGGACAACCCCTTGTAGCCATTTCCAATGTCATTTTTGGAACAGAATTACCCTATTTTGACGTTTTTAAGTCCGTGCGATCTTTTTAAAAAAGTTGTGTTGAACAGGGTTACTATAATTTGAAACAATCAGCGTTATATAAATTTATCTGAATTTGCAACTCTTTTTTTACATGTGCTGAATTCTCACTTTGGTCATCCCATACATGCTGCAAAAGCTTTTTTTTCGAAAAAACCACGCCTTATTTTAGTCTATGCAAATGCAAAAAATTTTATAAAAAATGATATATGAGACAAATTGAATTTATTCATGGTTGCTATGAATGAATATTAAATAAAAGTATTAATTTAGTTTAGTTTAGTTTTTTTTATTGAAAGCAGTTTCCAAAGTAACAACAGGTGTCACCCTTTCACATTTCTGATGGCCTTTACAAGAAAGAAATATGTATTTAAAGATGTTTTTTTCCTTTTCTTTATACACAATTTTTTTCACGGCTTTATTTATATTTAATTTTTTTTTCTTTAAATATAATTTTAAGCAGTACTTGAAAAATTCATGGCACCAAAAACACTGTTACTGAGTGGCTCAAAAAAATGTACAAGAAAAATATTTTAAAAAAAGGCAGACGAACGCCCCTTTTTTTGCTGCTGTTTTTTTTTTGGATTATAAATTTTCTTTTCATTTTTATTTTTAAATTTTGTCTAAATTTTATGTTAAGCTATAGTCCGCGTATAGTTTTTTTTATCAGTAAAATTGTTGCTGTTTGTTGGTTCGAAAAAAAGTGGAAATTTAATAATCAGAAAATGTTTTGTGATAAATATAAAATAATGATTTGTCAAAACAATTATAAAAAGTGCAATGAATTTTATTTTTATCTCCAAAATGTTCGCAAGTCTATTTCTGCATTGATAAAATTTGAATAAATCGAAACACGTCATTAAAATTTCATGTATACCTAAAATCCAAAAATAGTTACATACAAACAATGTTTTTTTGCGGAGCCGGAGGCAGTGCTCTCAAAATATCAAAAAAATGTACCGTTTTTTTACGGTTTGGATTCCCGGTGCTGATTATATTTATCTGACACAAAATATTGCATACAAATGCTGTTTTTAGTTTTTGGTTTTTTAACCAACTAATAATAACTACATTTAAAGCCAACCATGAAACTTTTTACCCCTATCATTTTTCTTTCTTCGATTCTATTTTTTTGTGGCCAAATAAAAGAGACAAGTTTATTTTTTTAATAATTAAATATGAAAATAGTATTGCAAAAATGCTGCTTTGTTTGCATATTTTTATTTTTGGAGTTTTTTAATAAAAAAATTTTAAAAAAGGTTACACTAAAACTTTCTTAGAAAATAAAAAAGGTTATACTTTTTTTTTAAATTGCTGTTTGAGAAAAAAAAAGGAAAAAGAGATTGAAAGAGATCAAATTTCACTATATGTATATATTGCTTTTTTTTCTTCTCTTCTAAGATTGCTTTTCTTCTTTTGCAATTTCTTGTGAACCTAAATGTTGAATGTTGAATATTTGTGAATTGACACTATTTCAGAAAAAGGGGGGGGGGGGCAATGAAAAAAAATGTTGCATTATTTAAGTTTCAAAAAAAATCTTTTTTTTGTCAGTTTATTGTTGCACAATTGATGATGATGGTTGAAAAAAGAAAAGAAAAAGGGGAAATGTAAAAAGAGATGATGGGTTTTTGAGAAACGAGATATATCAATTTTGTAAAAAAAAAATTTGAAACATTTTTTTCACCTCTTGTCACTTTTAAGCTTGATGGGTTTTTCTGATATAATTTATCAAAAAATATACAAAATTTGTAGTATAAAACATTTTTGGGTTGTAATTTGCATAACCCTTCTTTTATGCAAATTTTTGTACTACTGTTGGTAAATGATAGCCAATTTCTAATTTTGTATTAAAGGGAGCGTTCGGGATAGACATAGGTTGTTCCATTCCATCGCACTCTTATCACGAAAATATGCCAAAATCTTTAAAATAGTGAATTTTACTAAATTTAAACTATTTATCCTTTTTTTACCACTAAAATTAACCTTAGGAAAAACTGTTTTTAAAAAAATATGATCGATATAAACTTTTTTTGAGAATATATAATGGTTGTCAAAAATGTGTGAGTAATCAATAAAATATTCAAATTTCGTATTTTCCTGAATTGTTCCTTTTTGTGGGCACATGTTTTATGGTTAATTTTAATCGTAAAGACAGAAAGAATAGTCTAAATTTAGTAATATTCACTATTTTAAAGATTTTGATATATTTTCGTGCTAAGAGAAAACTTTGTTTATTATTTAATAATTCATATTTAATTCACATGATTCTTTACCATAAAATTAAATCATCAAAAACGTTAACATTCTTCTTTTTTTTATTACATTGTATTTTCGACCTTTGATAAAAAAACCCCATATATAATTTTTCTGTTTTCTGTTTCACTTTAATTGCATATATTTTTTAAACCCAAAAACCAGTTAAAAAAACTGTAAACAAATGTATAATATTTTTTTCATTCATTCAAGTAATCTTTCAATTTATTTATAACAAAAAAATAATACACTACCATCACAAAAAAAAGGCGGTTATTAATTGAAAAATAATAAAAAAAATTGTTAATCCATCATTTTTCTGTCATTATTGATTGCACAATTTTAAGTTGATCGAAAGTGTCAAAAATATATATGTATATAAAAAGAAGAAAAAAGAGAGAAAGAAAAATGCCGATGAATAATAATTGTAAGAGATTATTACAAATTTTTTTTGGACGGGCAAAAAATATATATATACTTTTTTCTTTTTTTTTATTATACATGTTTTTATGTTTGTTTCTGGTTACAATTTTATTTTAATATTAAAACCAAAATGTTTGGTTTTAGTTTTATTGACTACGAATTTTTTTTTGATATTAAGTAATTAAAAAATTTTTTGTAAGGCCACAGAATGTGGGGGGAAAAAACTAAAAATTACTTTGTAGTTGCGAGCAGCATGCAATCAAATTATGTTAAAAATAACTGAAATTTAATTTAGTTGTATCTTGTAGCATATTGTAGTGTTTAGTAATAAGCAAGTTTATAGCTATTTAAAACTTTTGAGCTTTTTAACTTTTTTTTATATTCTTTCAACTTTGCCCCCCCCCCCCCCCCCTCCTTTTTTCCAAGGCCAAAATAGCAAAAGCAAAAAAAATTAAAAACATTTTTATCATTGAAAAAAATCTTTTACAAACTGCTGCACATTGCCATTGTTTCGAAAAGGATGAAATAAATGAAAAAGAGAGGATTTTAATGCCGTTTTGGTTTTAAAACTTCCTTAAAAAAAAAATAGATAGAAACATAAACTTTGCTTTGCTTTGCGTTGCTTTGAATTGCTTTAAAAGCCATCTGCTGCTGCATCATTGTTGTTGTTGCTTTTGTTTGACTTTTTTTTTATTTAAAGAAGAAAGTTTTGAAATATCTTTTATTTGCAACAGCTTTAATTTTTAATGATTTTTGAAGGAACCCTGTTTTTTAAAAAGACAAAAAACGTTCACTTTTTTGTTGGTAAATTTTGATTTGGTTTTACAACGAAAATATTTTTAAATTTTATTCATGTCTTAGAGCGAAAGAAACGTCTGTTGCCAGCTATTATTGTTGTGCAGGTTTTAGCAACAAGTGATAAAAGTTTTTATTCTCTTAAAACATCTTTTTATCCTTTAAACTTTTTAAGATAAACTTTCGATGCTATTTTTTTGCAAAAAAAAGATAATTTAATTTTATGAGTAACCCTTCCTCCTCTCTCTATCTTTCATTGACAACACTCACACTCACTCACTTCCGAGCAAACAGTTGTTCATTTTTTGTTCATAACCACCACGTAACGTAAGCCCCCTTTCTTCATTTTTTCACATTTTTGCACAAAAATAAATTGTTGAGAGAAAAAAAGAGGGGTAACAGTTACGTTTCATTTCTGTTTGAGTTTTAAAAAAATATATTTTTAAAATTAAAATCAATGAATATTTTTTGACAAAAAATATATATATTGTGTTTTTGTCTGGATTTTTTTTACACGTTTCTATATCTCTGATTTAATTTGTTTTAAAGAAAAAAGTTCAATTTTATGGTTTGATGTTTGGCAAAATGTTTATCCAACGCCATGTAGTAAAAAAAGTTTACGTTTTGTTGTTGGAAAAAATTGAATTCCTACATTGGCATTGAGGAAACATTTTGCCAGACATTAGACCATAAAATTGTTCCATACTAAGTTCGATCATTTTTTTGTTTCTGAAATTATACGATAGTAATTTTGTTTTTGTGTTATCCCTTTTTTTGTCAGTAATCAAAGCAAATAAATATTGTTGTTTTAGTTTTAGCTTCATCATTCTTCTGGTTTTAAAGTTTGTTAAACAACTTTTGACGAACATTTTTTTATCTAACTAATATCATTATACTTAAACTTTTTGAGTAAACAATCTGCCCCTTTCTTTTTTTTAACAACAGTAGTTTTTTTTTTCCTTCAACAACCTTTTTTTTAAAATTCCAAAGTAAAAAAGTATCAGACGACAAAATAAGCTGTCTTTAAAAAAAAAACCTGACGTTTTTTTTCTTTACTATTTTTCTCATTCAAGCTTTTTACTTTTTAAGCTTATTTGTTTGTATCATTTTCCCTTTTATCTTTCTTTGCTTACAATTTCTTTTTTTTTGTTAATTGATCAAAAGTACATGATAATCTTCTCAAGACTCTTTTTTTTCTTCAAGAGAGTTGGGAAAATCATAAAAAAGAAGGCTTCCATTGAATATCAATTTTTATAAATGTTTGTTAAGAAGTAAAAGTAAAAGTAAGTATATCAAAAAAAGAAATCCCATTCCAGCAACATCAAAAAAAGCAAACAAACATGTTAAAGCTTTTAGGAAAGGGATTAATGGGAAATATGAATCATGTCTCTTCTCTTTCTTTTTTTTTGATTACATTTTATTTGAAACAAATAAATGTATTTTTTTGCAGCAACAAAAATTTTGTGTTCATTTATTTTCTTTTCAAGAGTTTCTTTTTGTTGTCCCCAAAAAAAGCTGCTGAGCTTGACAACAGTGGCAGCAGCAGCAACAAAAAAAAGGGGGAGGAGAAAATAGAAGAAAAAAATTAAATACACACCCCAAAGGGGGAACGTACGAGCGAACAAATGAACGAACAAACTAAAACCAAACGTATAAATTTTTTTATTTAACTGTGTTTTAAAATATATTTTTTTTGTTGTTTGGTTGTTTCTCTCTTTTTTGCGTTGTCGTTTTTTCAAAAGGGCGTGTTTTCTTCTGCTTTTTTTTAGTCAAAATGAATGTGGAATGAACGACAAATAATAATAATAATAAAAATGGTGGCAGTCTTTTTTCTTTGACAACCCGAAAACATATCTTCCATCAATTGCAGCAGCAGCAGCAGAGGCAGAGGCAGCAGAAGAAAAAAAGCAGAAGAAATAGTTGTTGTACGAAAATAGGAAGGAAGGAAAAAGAAAAAAAGAAGTCCCCCCCCCCCCCCCCCAAAAAAAAATATGACAAACAACAACAAAAAGCGGGGCCCAAGAAGAAAAAGAAAGAAATAAAGAAAAAAATGTCGTTTTTACGTTCAACACTTATTTCTTTTTTTATTATATTTCGTTTTTTCTTTCTTTGTCACTAACTTTTGTCAATTTTTTTTTGTTGTCTTCAAATATTAGGTAAGTAAGAGGTAAGAGGTGGAGAAGAAGGAGAAGAAGGGGAGGGAGGAAAGGGAACATGAGAGGTAAACGTCAAAAAGGTAAATGAATAAGAGAAAAGAAAAGTATCCCAACTTTTGACAGAAAAAAAATAAAAAGTGTTTTTTTTCCCTTGATCAAAGGTATGCTGAGAAAAGGAAAAATGTTTTTGACGTTTCATCAAAGGTGAAAAAGTTATTAAAAGAGAGAGAAAAAAAAAGGGGGGATATTTGAGATATGATATGATATGATATATATATAGGTATTTGAGAAGAGAAAAAGTTTGCGTGCGGGTTGCAATTGCAGAAAAAAAAAGTTTCTAATTTTGCTTTATTCATCGATAATAGTTTTTTCGTGAAAATTTTTGTTAATTTTTGATGAGTTGTCATCAAAATTTTAACTGTTTTTAGCTGTTTTAAGCTGATAATAGCGCTAAAAACCTTATCAGACTAGTGATAAAAGTCCTGTTTGAATTTTCAAAAATTTGTATATAAAATTTTATCCACTGTTTACCAAAAAAAATAGAATTTTTCTTCATTTTTAAACAACTTTTTTTATTAAAGTTTTCTAAAAATTTTTTATTTTTTCCAATTTTTAATATTACGCGTGTAAATTATATGATACTGTATCGAGACATTTTATTCAATTTTGTTAAAATTTACTTAAAATTTATCTTCTTTTTTTTCAGGTTTTATCACTCATACTTTTTTTCATTTTGTTGATTCCTTTGCTGATCATCTTCAATTCGAGCAACAATCATGTCTGAAGATTACGGTCATAACGTCAATCTTGGTATGTTTATCTCTTTTTTTTAATTAAAAAAATAGTTATGCTTTGATTCTATTCTTTAAAAATGTTTGATCTACTTTTTAATATCTTTTTTTTTTCAACCATCTGGCACCGATGATTATTGTAAAACAAAGGAACTAAAAAAGTGATCTATAAAAAATGATCAGTTAAGAAAAAATACAATTTTGTTTCTTTCTTTTTGGGACTTTGGCATTTATTCTTTTTACTTCTTTTTTGTTCTGTAAACTTATTCGTAAACAACAACAACAACATCTTTTTTTCTCTCCTTCTACTTTCAATGGGAAAAAAATAAGAAATGTCGTTTTTTGTGTTTTTCGATCTTAAAAAAACCTTGTGAAAATGCAAAAAAAACGATAGAAAAAAAAATGCCAAATAACGATGATAGAAGAAATATTTCTTTAATGGTTTTTTGCGTCCCCCAAAAAAAACTGAAACTGGTAAACAGGAAAAAAAAGGTTGTAAACAAAACAATTTCATTTTTTGCTGTCGTTAATTTTGAAGGAATGCAATTTTTTTACTTTTTATCATTGATAAGGGCACTATTAATTGTTGTTGTTGTTTTTTCATGGCAATTAAAATTATTTAATTGCTTTTAAAATCTTGGCAAAAAAGTGTAATGTTATTTTTTGGCTCAAATTAAAATTTGGCAAAAAAATCTCTAAAATTTCAAAATTTACTCATTTGCTGCTGCTTTTTTTTCAAAAACAAACAAAAGCTTTTCCGCATCTTTTTTTTGATGGAAAAAAAGGCAAAGAAAAACACATAACACAATTATTTGCACAAGCTTCCTTCTTTTTTTTCTATTGTTTATTAAAAATTTTTAATCAACAAAAAAAATATAAATTTTTTTTAATAAGCCTTAGTTTTCATTTAAAAATATATATTTTTTTCAAAGCATTAAACCTTCCACAAAAAAGCAGAAGATACATTTTCTTTGTTTATTATCACCCAAAACATTTCCTCTTTAAATTTTACTCTTTCTTTTGTTTTGTAATTATCTTTTTTTTATGCTTGTAAATCTTTTCTTTCTCTTTTTTAAAATCATAAGTAGGTAGGTAGGTAGCAGCAGCTTTAATGCAATGTAAATCTTGTTTTATTTTTTTTGATACTGAAATTGAGACTGAAAAAAAAATGATAGATACAAAAAAAAGAGAGCTAACAAAAAACAGAAGTACTGCAACAAAAAAAATCTTGTAAGCAAACAAAAAATAATTTTTTTTAATCATTTCTTTCTTTTTTTTTGTTTTATAAAAAAGTTAAACAAAGACAAAATTAAACAAGTATGTATAAATTTTTTTGTTTGTTTCAATGAAAAAAATTTTTGCAAATTTTTTACTTTCTTTAACAAAAAAAGAAGGGGTCTTTAAAACATAAAAGTTGCAATTATTTAAAGTGAATTGAAAATAATAAAAATATTCAAGGTTTAATTTTTGCTGTTTTTGGAAAATTCAAGTTGAAAAACGAGTTTGTAAAAGAAAAAGTAAATTTTTTGAAAATATTTTTGGACAAAAATTTGGGTGTTTTACGAAACCGAAGAACAAATTTTAAACGAATAAAAAAAGGTTGTGGCAACATTTTTGAAATTTTTTCGAATTTTTGGCAATGAAATGTGATGATCGAATTTGTTGTAACTTTTGAACTACTATTTTCAATCACTTTTTAAAATTTTCGCAAAATTGTCTTGGCATTTTTTATATTACGGTATCTTTTAACTTGACAAAAATGCATTTTCCAATATTTTTTCGATAAAAAAAAGCTGCTAAATTATGATTCATCTTTTTTGCTTTTGACCTTTTAAATTAATGAATCAAACTTTGAGAAATTTAATTTCAAAAAAACAAACAAAAATAAAAAAAATTTGGCAGCTATTTTTTGATGACTCTTAAAAAAGCAGCGTTTAAAAATAAAAAATGTTTCTTTAAATTAAAACTGAATCATAAAAAAAATGAATGAATCGAAGTTTCTTATTTTGAAAGTAGGTATCAAAAAAAATACATTGACTTTTTTTTCAATAAATTACAATTAAAATCAAAGTCTCTCACTCAAAATTTTTAAGATTTTTTTTTGCAATTTGTAAAAAAAGAAAAAAAGAGTTTGTCGTCCTTGAGATTTGTGAAATGAAAGATGTTCAAAAAGGTGAAACCGGCGACAATAGAAAAAAAAACCATTTAAAAAAGTTTTTTCAACATTTAAAGAAAAAACTATATGCAGCATCAAAAAATGTCTGAAAGTAAATTAATTAATCAAAGATGCAAAAAAAAAAATAATTCAACAGCATCAAAAAAAAGACTGATTTTCAAGGGCATCAAAAAAAATTGTTCGTTTGAATTTCGTTCAAAGACCTACAAATTGCCTTTGTTTTCTTCGTTGTTTTCTTTCTTTAAGGATAGATAAAGGATATCTGTGCCGTCTAAAAATAAAAAGTTAAAGAAAATTAAATTTGCTTAAAAGTTCTTTTGTTTCTTGTTAACTTCAAAAAAATGCCATCGCTAAATGTAAAAAAAAAGTAGTCAGAGATGCAATAAAATAAAACTTTGGTCCCCATCTGTGTGAACATTTAAAGGAGAGAAAAGTGGCTCATCAAAAAAAAAGAATGCTCTCAATTTTATCTTTTTTTTTATTTTCTAAACAGCTGCATTAAATAATTTTTGGAGAAAAAAAAGTTTTGTATAATTTCAGAACATTTTTGTTTTATATAAAAAACAGATGTTAATAGGTTTTTTAGGTTTTTAAAGTTTTTTAAAAGTTACAGTAGGACTTTGTGTGTGGCTTTAATTGTTATTGTCGATGTGTCTCTCACCACGACTTTTATTGGCGCCTCAAAAATGCTATAATAAGCTAATATATATCTTTTCATGATTCTTAAACTTTTTGTTTGCAACATATTTATTTTCGTTTTCATTAATCAATCAATCAGTCAATCTCTAAAATCCTTAAACAAAAATCTTTAAGCTAATCATTTTTTACGTTTTTGAAAAAAATGAAAGTTAAAATTGAAAAAGCAAATGTTACAAATTGCATTTGTTTTAACTCAATTCTTACATAGCCTTGTCAAAAATAAAGTTTAAATTTCTTTCATTCTTTGATTTTAAAATTTTGCTTTTAGAAAAAGTAAAAAGTTTTGTTTCAAATTCAAATTTAAAACAACAAAGTTGAGTAGTTTCAATTTCAATGATGATGAGATTAGGCGAGATGACAGGAAAGAAAAAAAGAAAGAAAAAAGAAAAGCGATAACTTTTCAAAAAATTATGACAGCTTTTTTTTCGCAAATGTGGCATCCCTTTTTTCGGCGGCGTTATTTGGCAAAAAGTGAGAAAAAGAAAAATTTTTTTTTGGGAATATTTTGTTTATTTTATTTTTATTATTTGATAAAAACATTATTTTTTGAAAGCATTTTTCTGAGATATTTTTGGTTTATAAATTTTTTTAAAAAATATTTGTTGTTTTAAAAATTAAAATTCCCTTTTAACTTTTAAGCTTTGCCCAATTCCAATTCCATTTGAAACTTCTTTTTTTCATTCATTGACTGTTCTTGAATCAAAAAACAAAGCTAGTTTTTTTCCTTTCTTTCTTTTCATTTCAAGCTTTCAAACTTTTTTCCTTTGATTTTTTCAGCTTACAACCTTCTATTTTTCCCCATTCATTCCTTGATTTAATATATATATATATTTGTGTATTTTTATTTCTTTCTTTTCTTATAGCTTTGCTATATTTTTTTTATGTTTATTTCTTTTTTCCTTCTTTCTTTGCTTCCAAAAAGTCAAAAGAGCTTACCGACAATGAAGACAAAAAAAAATAATTGCACACATGTTTGAGCAAAAAAAAACTTGAAAAAAATATAGCAGCAAAAAAGAAAGAAATCTATCTTTTCCTGAAAAAAAAAAGAAAAAACTTTTTTGAAAGCTTTGTTTGCTTATTTTTTAATAAATATTTACTTTTGTAATTAGTAATTGAGTTTTTTTTATTTCGGTGTTTTTTTGTGGGAAAGCATGATGGAGGTACAACTGTTAGACTTAATATGTAAAAAATTTGCATAAATTGTAGCCATAAGCTGTCTTCGAGTTTTGCAATTTTTAAATTCAAATCAGTGATATCTCTTTTTTGATAAACGCTTAAAAACTTTTTTTTTTTAAATTTCTCTAAAAAAATACGTTTTTTGTCAATATTTTTAATTTAGAGTCCCTCTTTTTTTGTGTCTTCTTTCAACTCATTTTTTTAGTTTTTAATTCAAATACATTTTTTATTTGAGATGACGAGAAGTGGAACAAGCAAAAAAAGAAGATAAAAATTTCAAATAAAACATAAAAAAATCGCTTAAAAAAGCATGCAAAATTACAAAACAGGTGAATTTGGGTTTAACGGGTCCAGTAAAAGTAGTGAAATCTTTTTTTCTTAAAAAGATGACAATTTGTGTTATGAATCTGGAAGCAATAAAAGCAGGGAAATCAAAAATTAATTAATCTTTTTTTGCCATCAAACCCAAATTTCGTGCAAGGACTTTTTGTTTGACAAAAATTATTTCAGTTAGGCAAAAAAATGTGACTGTCGGATCCTCTAACTTTTGAATGATTTTTTGATTACTGCATAGCCCGTGAGTGAGAACTGAGAAACGGCATCATATTATTTGTTACCCATAAAACTACTGATTTTTAGCCATCTTTCTTACTCCACAAAATTATTTCTATACGCCAACGATCTACCTAACGGGCGCCTCCTATGATGGCTAAGGGCTTAGACCCATCGGCTAGCCTAATGAGGTAGGATCTAGCCTATAGAGCTTATCAGTAAAAAAATACGACTGTAATTAGTATATTTATGGTTTAGCAAAAAAATAACATTATAGTTAAAATTCAACAATTTTGTGGTCGTCAGTTATGACTTGGGCTTAGGCTTATCCAATAGACAATTTTGCTGTTTTTGTGTGCACATATTTTAGCATACTATGTTTATAGGCGGGTTACCTTAAAAAATTAATTTATCAATTTTTAGCGCGTAAACGGTCAAAGCAGTAACCTTCTTCTAATTTACAGAAAAATATGGTGTTTAAGCTATAAAAATAGTAATGCTAAAAACAATCAGATTATCCGAACGAAATAAAAAGCACGAAATTTGGGTTTGATGGCAAAAAAAGATTAATTAATTTTTGATTTCCCTGCTTTTATTGCTTCCAGATTCATAACACAAATTGTCATCTTTTTAAGAAAAAAAGATTTCACTACTTTTACTGGACCCGTTAAACCCAAATTCACCTGTTTTGTAATTTTGCATGCTTTTTTAAGCGATTTCTCAACTTTTATTGATATCTTTGATATGCATCATTTTCAGAATTTCATTTATGTTTTATTTTTTTTTGGTTAAAAAAAAATTGCTTGGTATGTTATGGAAGCTTAAAACGGGGTAGCATTTTGACTAAGAAACCCTGAGAAACCCTAAGAAACCCTGAGAAACCCTGAGCAAACCCTAAGAGCCCATGCCTTAGATGGAGTAGCGTAGCATAACAGAAACTAAGCGATTTATTGTAAAGTCAGAAACTAAGCGATTTATTTATTCCAAAAACAAATGTTTATACAGTACTCCACCCCTTTTATCCCTATTAATTATTAATCTACAAAAATTTATTACTGAATTAGTTAAAATTTAAAATAAATCCTCATATTTTTTTACCCCGAAAAAATAAAAATCTCGAAAAACAAATTTTTCTACAGTACTAACCCATTTTTTACCGCAACTATTTTTTTCCGGGTCAAAGAATTACCATATTCGGACTCCCCATATTTTTTTAGCACGTAAAAATGTAAATCCCGAAAAATAAATTTTTCTACAGTACTCACCCCCCCCCCCCTTTTATCACTATTAATTATTAATCTACAAAAAATTATTACTGAATTAGTTAAAATTTAAAATAATTCCTCATATTTTTTTTGGACGAAAAAACGTAAATCCCCGAAAAATAAATTTTTCTACCGTACTACCCCCATTTTTACCACAACTCTTTTTTAATGGGTCCAAATAATTACCATTTTCGAATCCCCCATATATTTTTGCCCAGAAAACGCACAGCGGAATCGTCACCCGACAAATTTGAAATAGAAATAAAAACAAAAGAAAAAGATATGCACATCGTCTTTTTCCAACAATGACAGACGTTTTCGTTGCAAGAGTTTCTCGAAAAAAGGAAAAATCGAAAAATTGAATTTTTGTTGTTGATGTAGCATCTATTTATGGGTGGCATTTAACTAAACTGAGTTGAATTAAGCTGAGTCAAACTAAAAATGTAGATAAATGCTAAAAAAACATATTGGGAAAGTTTCATCCAAAATTATAAAGGTTTAGAAAAGTTCTATCAAAAACTGTCAACATTTTTTTGTTAAAATTACTCAAAATGTATTTTTAAAAAGCTAGAACTTTGGTTCGAGGTATCCAAACAAGCTGGGTCAAACTAAAAGTGTAGATATGCATATGAAAAAGCATCAGGTAAAGTTTTAACAAAAATTATAGTGGTTTAACAAAGTTCTATCAAAAATGGTTTCGACCTCTTTTTTCTTAAATAAGCGATTATGTGTTTTTATAAAGCTATAACTTTGCCATAAAGTAACAGATCAAGCTGAGTCAAACTTAAATTGTAGAAAAGTGTTAGAAAAAGAAATTGGGAAAGTTTTATCGAAAATCAAAAAGATTTGAAAAAGTTCTATCAGAAATTGTATCAACTTTTTTCGTGAAAAACTATGTTCATATATTTTTGAAAAGCAAGAACTTTAGTTTGAAATATCCTAACAAGCTGAGTCAAACTTAAAGTGTAGATATATGTAAGACAAAGCATCAGGGAAAGTTTTAAACAAAAATATGAAGGTTTGACAAAGTTCTATCAAAATCAGTTTTCAGTTTAGTTGTCAAAAATGCAACTTCTGCGTATTCAAGCGTGCTTATATTATATTATAATTAAAAAATCATATATATTTTTTATTCAATTTCATATATAAATGCAATAAAAAGATTTTTTTCGTTATTTTATATGCGCTTGTAATTTTTCGCGCGTAAATGCGTACTGAAAATCCATAACGAGGTCGCAGACATACATATATAAGTATCCTCTGAAGGAATTTGTTCAATGCAATAAACAACAGCTATTTATTATTGATGACGAGCATGAAAGCTAACTTTTTGACAAATTTATGTTTAAATATAACTTTTCTTCTGTGATTTTACTGTATAAATTTTTATTATTATTATGTATTGGTGACTACAGTATGCTTGTATTTTATTTGTTCTTCGATTAACGTTTATATATGTCAAATTCGCTGATTTATTTTAATGATTTGGTCATCCTATTTCTCTATCGATTCATTCATTTATTGCATCGAGCGAAACTGTTCATCCATAACTGGAGTTTTGACCATAAGGTTTGTTTTGTTTTATATTGTATCTCTTTTTTAAAAGACATTGTTTACAGGCAATCATTGACGCTGGTGTATTTTAAAATGAGAATATAAATGATGACAAACTTCAAGAAAATACTAAAATCAAACTTCAAACTATTCAAATTATTAAATATAGCAATTAAACAACTCAAGGTGCTATGAATACATATGTATGTGTTTACCATGATGATTGCCAAATCTATGTATTAATGTAACATTTAGTAGCTTTTACTAACATTTTATATGTATGATTATTTTAGATCTCATCAATAAACAGAAATTTATCAACTTTCATTACATGTACATATATGTGTCTGTTTTGCTTAACATCGATTTTGGAATATGAACGACGTCAAATAAATTAATTGATTGATGAAAAGGATATGATTACCATTGCTTAAAAACAAATGTCTCCAAGAAAAATATATTTCCGTGTTTACCAACTGCGTAAGTTATTTTTAAAAACTTTTTAAAGGTTTCACCAAATGTTTTTCAGGGATTATGGATTTTTGACGTGCTATATGTTGAAGTATATGAATCCGAATGTTAAATCTCAGATTTCTAATTTCGTGCGCAATGTTCAAAACTATCTGTGAAAGAAATGCAAAAAACCCTTCATCGTCTAACAGAGTACTGGACAAAAGAAAAGTAAGATACTCGATTTCTGAAAAGATGTTTTTTGACAATGTTACAACACTATTACATCAAATGTTATACGTTAGAAGAATGCAAAATGTATTACTGTGTCTACTTTAATGATTGTATCATCTTTATCACTAAAGATTTACCTGTGAAAAAGCTTTTATAGCCGGCAATTTTGTTTATTTTTATTATATTATTGTGTTGGATTTTTGTGGTTTATTGCTTTTTTTATATATTTTACTTACAATGTATCGTCGCTTATATTTTTTTATCTTATTATAAATAAATGCTTTTTTAATTTCATGTTAATCATCATTAACATGTGTATAAGCTCTGTATTACTGAAAAAATTTTTTAAAAATTTAGAAGAAAATTACTTTTGGCGTTTTATGAATAAGCGCAAATAAGGATTTCGAAATAATCAAAGCTCCGCCCATTTTTCATTTCTATTTTCAAAAAATTCCGCTGTGAAACGTTAAATCCCACGAGCCTTTTTTAATTCCTTTTTAAAAAATTTTTCTAAAGAAATCTTTGGCAAAATGTCAACAAAAAATTTTGCATATTTTGTGACATACGAACGAACGAACCAACGGAGAGACATCAGCACAATTTTTGTGACAAAGAATGTGCTGCCATTTTGTAACCACCCTATATTTTTTTTTTATTTTTTCAGTGATTCTTCACGGGTGGCCCAGAAACAGATCCCAAGTTACAAAAAAGTGAAAAAATAAAAAATGAAGTCAGGATTTGCATTTAAAGCTCGGGATCGTGTGCCGTTCTGGGAACCGAACCCAAATTGCCCCAGACGATCCTTCGGATCGCCCTGGGGCCAATGGTTTAAAACCACTTTAATTTATATTTTTAGCAGCCGCAAAAAAAAGAGAAAGATGAGAGCCTTATTTAATTTATTTTTTTTTTCATTGACGCTCATTAAAAAAAAGTGTTGTTTTATTTTGCAAAAATATTTTAAAATTAGAATTTCATTTTGAAAAATAAATATAAAAAACTTGAAATGTTTTATTTGGGAAACAATAAAAATATATATGTGTGAAAAAATATATACTGGATTAAAATTAATGAAAAGAAAATTGGGGAATTTGAATTAGTTTTTAAAATGCTGATTTAAAATGACGTAGTTTTGAGCTATAAAAATACTGTAAAAATTTTTTTTGATGTTTCTACAACGAAAATTTTGCATAGCTGCTAATTTGCATAATGTATTATAGATTCTTAAAAACATTTAAATCTTTTTTCACATTTTCGGATTTATGAAATCCCTAAACAACTTTTTTTTATCGCCAAATTTTCACATTTGTTTTATCTCTTTTTTTCAAATAAATCCTTTTTTATCAAAAAATTATTAAATCTTTTTTCAAAAACTTTTTGTTTCTGCAATTTTAGAATTTTGGAATTTTTATTTTGTTTTCAAAAAAAAAGCCGGTTTTGATACTATAGTTTTTTTCTGCATGCCACATTCCATTCCAAAATCACCAAAAAAAAAAGATTTACGCAATTTTTCATATTTTTTTAATCATTATTTTTTGGTTTAATTTTATGTGGCTCAAAAATTAGAAAGAAAAAAATGAAACACATTCATTGCAAAAATTTTTTTCATTATACAAACAATCATCTTATTAGAGGGCTATTTTTTTCGATAACAAAGGTCATTGGCCAAAAAAGAATGGTGTATGTTTTTGGACATTAATACAAGTTTTAGCGGTAGAAAAAAACATGGAAATTGAAAGTAAAAAAAATTAAGGGTGCAAATTTTTTCGCTGATTTTAAATGGCGCAATTTTTGAAAAAATTCGGTAGCATTAGATAATCAAAATTTGCATAATTTTTTTGTCAAACTTTTTTTTTTGATTGCAAATTTTTCCTGCTTTTTTTCAATATTATTTAAATCAAACAAAGCAGCGTTTTCTCATTTTTTTTTCAAAAATTTTAAAAACTCGATTCCATTTTTGATTTTGAAAAAAAATGGTTCTCCGAATTTTCGATCAACACTTTTATTTTTACACGCTTTTATTCAAACAAAAAATTGAAACATAAATGCAAAATCATTGTATTTTAAATGCGAGATAAAACGGAGATTATCTCCGGGAAGGGATGATTAAAACTGGAAACGTAAAAATAAATATGAATTTTTGAAAGTGAATCAAAATTGGGCACAAAATTGTCGGTTTTAACAAATGTTTTTGAACAAAAAAGTTGATGAAAATTGAAAAATTTTGGAACACTGATTATTAAAATTTATGTTTTTGGAAAATAATTTAATTTATTTTTAAAATAATCATTATTTTTGGTCCAAAATAAATTTTTGGAACCATTTTTAATTGTTTCAATTTTGGTCCACTTTTTTGCCGTCTTATTTTTTAAGCATTTCCGGTGTTTTAAAAATGGAACCATCAACTTTTTTTCGTTTTACTTTTTTGTGTCTCTCCCATTTTTTTGTTGTTTGTTTGTTAATTAATGAATTTGTAAAATTAAATTTGATCGTTTTTCGTCCACCAAAAAAAAGTATTTATCTCTCTTTTTTTCTCGTCCATTTAAAAAAATTTTTATGTTTCATTTGATTAAAACTCGTTTTTGTTGTTATTTTTGAATATATATTTTTTTAGTAGTAAAATTTCAATTCTCTCTCTCTCTTTTTTCTATCTTTTTCTATCAGTTTGCATTGGAAATCAAAGAAAAATGTTGTTGCTGCTGCTGCCAAAATACACATATATAATACATTTATATATATCTATTTTTTTGCCTGCCTTTAACGTTTGTCTCTCTTCTTTTGTTAAAAAAAAGAGAGAAAAAGAAATGAAAGGAAATTACCTTTTTTTTCTCGTGCATTTTTATTTTTTTTTCGCTATCTCGATTCTGAATGTTGCATAATTTTTCTTCTTTTTTTTCGAGGCAACAAAATAATTGTAAAAAAATTCCTATTAAAAATTTTATATTTATATATTTTTGTAAAAAGGATGGTTGGGAATGGATGGGAAAATGAGGCATTGTAGAAATGAAAAAAAAGTATACATTGTATTTTATTATTTATGATCGTTTAAGGAAATTGAGAAAAAAATCAGTGGTAGAGAAAAAACGAGTTTTTTTTGTTGTTTGAAAAAAAATATGAAGCGAAAATGAGGTTGAAAAAGCTTAAAGTCAGAAAATTGAGGCGAATAAAAAATGGAAAAAATTGAAAAATTTGTAAAATTTTAGATCAAATTTAAATATCATTGATATCATATCAGTATATCAGTTTTTCATTGTTAATCACAAATTTCCATAAGATTCTTTTGGCATTTTTTAACTTTCTTTTTTCTTCTAAACTTTTAAATCCATAAAAAACTTTTAAAAAAAAGTAAGCTTTTATTTATTTTTCTTAAAAAACAGACAAAAAGGAACATCCACTAATCTCTTCTGTTTTAAGAACCTCATACTTACAATTTTTCAAAAAAGAATTCCAATTTTTTCTTTCCTTAAAAAAATTTGTTTATTTTTTTTGTTTTTTAAAAAGGATTTTATCAAAGAAAAAAAGATCAAAGGCCATTTCTCAGAAATCCTTTTTGGCAAATCTCATGGGATCAATTAATATTTTATGGCAAAAAAAGGACTTTTTTTGATTATGATAAAGTGGTTTTTGAGGACTTGATGGCCATTGAAAGACAAAGTGAGATGGGATTTGAGATATCTGAAGCTTTAGCAGCTTATGGGGCGGATAATAGAAAGGTGGAAAAATGAAATTATTTGGGGGTACTAATATTCAAATTTAAATTTTATGAAGTAAAATTACTAATACTTTTGAGCTCACTTTTTTTTATCAATATTGATCAATTCTGAGTATTATATGTTTTTGGTTAAGACTAAACATGTTTTCGAGGTTTGTATCTACCTCTATAGAGATCTATGTATCCTTGAAAATTTTATTTCTATTGTTGTTGTTGGTTGTCTACCTCTCCTCTCCTTTCTTTTTCCATCTCTTTCTATTGTTACATTTCATACAAATAATACAAACATATTTTTACTCATTCCTATACACATTTTTTTTGGTTGTTTGACACCTTTTTTGAATAATAATAAAAATAAAATTTTATATATTTTTTTGCGTATTAAGTTAGTCCCCCCTTTTTATATTTTTATTTTCGATGGCAGCAGCAGCATCGACGGCGGTGGCGGCAATGATTATTGAAGCAAAGGAAGAAAAAGAAAGAAAGGAAAAAACTTGAAACATCAAAAAAAAAGAATAGAGTTTTTTCTCACTTTTACTCTCTCTCTCTCTTTTTTCGGACACATACGTACGCAAAAATATATAAATTTCTCCTCTTTGATGATGATGATGCCCCCCCCCCCCCCATTCTTTTTTTTGATGTGTGTGTTTTTAAATTTTTTTTCATTTTTTTCGTGATTAAATAACAACAATCACTGATGATAGGTTTTTGGAGGGAGAGAGGGAAAATGATGATGTGAAATTTTTGATTGATTTTCGACAAAATGAGATCAACAAGGATCATCACAAAAAAAGTTGTTGTTGTTTTTGAGAGAGACAACTTGCTAAATTTGCATAGCATTGCATAAAAAATATGAATACTTTTTTTATCTTTGATGGTTGCTTTTTTGAATAAAAGTTAAAATTCTTTCAGTGCTAGAAAAATAATAAAAGATAAAGATGAATATTTTACTTTGCATTTAATATATTAATATTGCTAAATATTAAGCTTTAGCATAAAATTTGTTTGCTCTGCTTCTTTGATCTTTGATATTATGCCCTTAAGGCATTTGAGCATGATCTTTAAATTAGAGTTTTAAAAATAAGAACAAAAAAGGGCATTCCCTCATTTTTATGTAATTTGCATCCCTTTTTTTTAATTTTTTGGAACGCAACCACCGGAAAGTCCCTCTTTTTCTTCTTATTCTTCTTTTAAATATACATATATATTTTGTGTTGTCCAGTCAAAAATGAATGAAAGAAGACATTTATTGGGCATGTGTCCAGCGGCAGCAGAAGAAGAAGCAGCAAGAGGCAGCAAACTTTTTGGTCAATGCTTGCTTGCTTTTTTTGCCTTCCTTTCAAAAAAGAGAGAGAAAAAATATATAGGGGTTGTTACGGCTTCTTGCTTTTGCTCCCCCCTCCCCACTACTAGCTACTGGTTAACTGCATGTTACTGCTGCTGGCTATTTTTTTTTTGTTGCAATCTTTTTCTCTCTTTCTTTCTCTCTCTCTTTTTCTATGTTATTATTTTGTTGTGGCTTGTTTTTCTTCTTCCATCCTTCTTTTTTTCATTCATAGATGTTGTTGCTGCCACCCTTGCTGTCAAAGCAGTAGTAGCAGTAACAGCAGTAGCGCCGTTCTCTCCTTTAAATTCTTATTTTTTTTTCTTCTCCTATTACTTCAACTGTCAATCTTCCAATCTCTCTCTCTCTGTCTCTGTCTTCTTCTTTTATTTTCCCTTTTTCGAAGGTCATTCTTCTTTTTTTCGCTCATTTTCTGAAAAACATTGTTTACACTTTGGCTTCGTGCCAATTTTTCTCTCCAATTTTTTTTGTTACGGAATCTTTTAATTTTAAAAACATTCTCTAATTGTGATTCATAATTTTTATTTTAAATTTCTTATCATTTTTAAAATGACTAAGACCAATTTTTTGAGAAGTCTATTTTTTGGGGGCGGTTTCTTTTGATTCTTTGAAACAACTGATATTTAATAAAGTGTGTTTTAAAGTTTTTAAATTTGTTTTAAATTTCGCTTTTTTTTCTCGCATGTAATTTTTGGAAGACTCATATCATTTTTTTACAATGTTTTTGGCAATCAGCGTAGAACTTTTATAAGATGATGTAATTTCACGCGAAAATTTAAATAAAACTTAAATATTTTAATTTTTGTGATCCCATTTTTTTAGATATTGTTTTAAAATTAACTGAATTCTCTTTAGTTATATAAATTTAATTAAATTTTTTTTGTATATTAAATATGTTAAACTACAGTAGACTTTTTCAAAAAAATACAGTTATTACATATATTTTATTTAAAAATTTATTAGTATTTTTTGAAAAATTCTTTTTTTTTACAGTAATCTTTTTAGTTTAAAACATCTTTTCTCCTTTTTTTCAATTATTATTATGCAAATTTTAAGTTTACCATTTCAGAATCGTGTTCAAACATTTTTTTTTCTAGAATCAAGCATTTTTATTTTTCAAAACCTTTTAAATAAATTAAATTAAATAATAAATATACATATATATTTTTTAGTGGACGAGCACGGTAATCCAATCGGAGTTCACTCTGAACATCATCATACTGAAGCAAATCCCTTCGGAACAACTGAAGAACATACATATACCACTGAAACTCATTCCCATCATCATACAAAGGAAGGATATCCATCTGAAATTATGGCTCTTGAAACCAATTATCCAATTCCATACCGTTCAAAGTTGACCGAGCCCTTTGAACCTGGACAAACTTTAATTGTTAAAGGAAAAACTGCTGAAGATTCTGTTCGTTTTACCGTTAATCTTCATACCGCTTCTGCTGACTTCTCTGGAAATGATGTACCTCTTCATATTTCAATTCGTTTTGATGAAGGAAAAATTGTCTTCAATACCTTCAGCAAAGGTGAATGGGGAAAAGAAGAACGAAAAAGGTTTGTGCTTTATCTTTAAAAAAAAGGGGAGGGGATATATGAAAGCTGGATAGGATTTGATATATCCGGGTAGCATTTTCTGATAATTCTCAATAATTGAAAAGTGATCTGTCTTGATAAAATTTATCAAAAATTAATAGTAGCTACTTTGATTTTGTTAATCTTGCCGGATTTGATATATCCCATTGCAGCAGCTTTTTTTTTTCAAGATTTAATATATCCATATTATGATAAGTGTTAATAATTTAAATATTCCTTGAAAAAATATGTCAATAATTAATAATAGCCATTTTAATTTATCAATTGATTCATATTTGTTTAATCTTTTCGGATTTGATATATCCCAATCATAGCCTTTATCCATATTTTTAATGCCCTTTATTTTTTAGCAATCCATGGAAACGTGGAGATGATATTGATATTAGAATTCGTGCTCATGACAGCAAATTCCAAATTTTTGCTGATCAAAAAGAAATTAAAGAATATGAACATCGTGTTCCACTTTCTTCAATTTCACATTTCTCCATTGATGGTGATGTCTTCATCACTCATATTCATTGGGGTGGACGTTATTATCCTGTTCCATATGAAAGCGGGTTCGGATTTAATAATAATAGCTTTTTTAAAACTAATTAATACATCTTTTAGAATCCCTGGTGAAGGTATTGCTCCTGGAAAAACTTTGGTCATCTATGGTACCCCTGAAAAGAAGGGCAAAAGATTCCATATCAATTTATTGAAAAAGAATGGTGATATTGCTCTTCATTTCAATCCAAGATTTGATGAAAAAGCTATTGTTCGTAATTCTTTACTTTCAAATGAATGGGGAAATGAAGAACGTGAAGGAAAAATGGTTTTGGAAAAGGCAACCGGATTTGATCTTGAAATCCATAATGAAGCATATGGCTTCCAAGTACGTTAATTTTATTTAAATTTTTATAAGATAAAAAATAAGGAAGAGTCATATCCTAAAATAGATATGTGTTAAACTTCTGTAAGATATGGTAATTTTAACATGATTTGTTTTTTTTTTCGCTTCAAGACAAAAATGTCAAAATTTCGTTTTTTCCCAAAAATATTTCATTTAAACCTTTTTTTTCAGGTCTTCCTCAATGGTGAACGCTTTGCCACCTATGCTCATCGCACAGAACCTAATGATCTTCATGGCATTCAAATTGGTGGAGATGTTGAAATTACTGGAATTCAAATTGTTGATAGTGCTCCACATCACGCATAAATGTAATCATTATCAATGATTTCATGCATTAAAATTCAATTCAATATAATGCCGTCCGAATTTCAAACAACAACAACTTCTTCTTTTTTCCTTGCTTCTCTTAAGAAGAAAAAATATTTCGCCTAAAAATCTTTTCTTTTAATTAAAAATTATTATCTTTGCTAGAGATTTTATCGTATCAAAACAAAAATTCTTTATTATTCCTTCTTTTTTTTTAGTTTTGTATTAATTTTTATAACAAAAAAATAACAAACTTTTTAGTATATTTTTTTGTTTTAAATTTTTAAAACTCGCTAGAATTCTTTTTTCGTTCCTTCCCCTTTCGCCAAAACTGCCAGTCCGAAAGAGCTTTCAATTTTCGATTTCTGGCAACAAACTTTTTTTTCCCCTTTTATTTTCTATCTTTTTTTTTGTTATTTTAGCATAAATCGAAATTTCAAAGTTTTTTGTGTTTTTTGGTAATCGATTTTTTTTCTTTAATTGTTCATGTTTTTCTTTGCTAATTTTTTTGTATGGTTTACGGTGGTTTCTTTTTTATAAAAATGTATGTTTTTTGTAATCCTTTTTAAATAAATTACTTCAGGCGAAATTGTTGGATCAAAAAGTTTTTTGCCATTTTTTGGCTTTCAAAATAAATTACAAAATTCGATGATGCCAAAAATATTAAAAATATCAATTCTTTTTTTTTAAATTTAAATTTAATTTAGAGATTGTCCAGACGTGACGTTACTATAAAATCGAAAATTTTGAACCCCACCCACCCTTCCGTCACGCTTTATCCTTTGATCTTTGTCGGCTTTTTAGCAGGAGCGTCACGTTTAGCTTACCCCCCCCCCCCCCCCCACCCACTCATAAAACCCGTGACGTCACGTCTGGACGCTCCCTTATTGAACGTTCAAACATGGATTTAAACCATACACAATGAAATAAATATATTTGATCATGTTTCGCTTTTCATTGTAGACTGCCTGTTTATCAGATGTTTTTTTGGGGGATTGATGCCATTGAACAGGTTTTTAGAGCGGAGTTTCATATCATTGATTACAGCATGACGAGCAAAAACATGTTCGGGAAAGATCATTTTGATAAGATCAGGATTTTTACTAGCTTTAGAGCTTTTTTGATTTGAATTTTTCTTTGAAGAAAAAGCTTTTAATCGATAAACGAACGGAGTTATTGGAGTTACAAGAGGATCAGTGATTTTTTTACAAAATAGTTCATCATTTTTGGCAACTTTAGAGGAGGTTTTTCCAAAAGGATTAACAGATTTAAGACGATCTCTATTTTAACTTTATAATTGAATCACAAATGGGCAGGGTAATACCATCAAATTTTTTTTGTCTCACGTCACCTGAATTTTGCACACCTACTTGTGGATAAAAATTTTTCAATATGGTGATTTTTCAAAGATGGACATGAAAAATAATAAACATTGGAAAATAAATAATGGAAAATATTTATTTTTACCTATGTTTCATTCAAATTTTATCCCAAATTTGAAAAAAACAAGGAAAAAAAAGGGGGGGGGGGAATAAAGTAAAAGAGTGCCCCGAAAGGACCCCCAATACTGCCTGTGGAAAACATGTTGTTTCTTCTTCTCATCTTTTTTTTATTTCTTTTTTTCCCTTTTTACTCCTTTTTTTGCGCCACCTAGCTTTTTTTCGAGCGCCATGCGCCACCCGCTGTGCGTCAACAGCAACATTTGCCCATTTTTAACCAAAATTATCATCATCAAAGATAAAAGAATCTATAAGAAAACCCAAAGCAGACGTATTTATTAATTTTTTTTAGTTCAAGAACATTTTTTTTTTTTTTTTTTTTTTTTTTTTTGCCGACCCCCACAGTTGGAGGTAAAAAAAGGGGTAAATAAAAAGATGAAAAATATATGAGAAAATGATATTCCTTCTTTCCCCATTTTTTTATGATTCATGCATACAATTGATTTTCAAAGGCTATTTTTTTAAAGTCATTGTTTTGATGACAAAAAACTGTGTTTTTCTATTCCTTTTTTGATGGAACAGCTTGGACATTATATGCGGCAAATTTGGGCTCTAGTCAATTATAATCCTCGTTTCGAAAAATGATGGCCCTAATGAGCTAGATCCTACCTCATTAAGCTATCCGATGGGCCTAAGCCTTAGCCTTAGTAGGCACCCGAAGGGCGCCCTCAGGTAATTGGGTGGAGTATAGCAGTGATTTTGAGGAGTAAGAAAGATATAGCAGCATCAAATTTAATGGCCATTATAATATTAAATTTTCGGGCCATTATAATTTAATGGTCCCTAAATGGACCTAGTGACAATGTCCGATCCGCATCAGCTGCAGATTCACAATCATAATTGCTTTTTTTGTTGATTGCTTTTTTTTGAGCCAGAATTGGTTCGATACCAAAAGAAATTCTGATTCAGATGAAATTTTCTTTGGTTTCCATTTTTACGTTTTTATAATGTATCTCCTAGATTTTCTTGTTTTATGATTCATTGGTTTCCACTTTAAAGAGATAAAATAGAAGGGAGACTTCAAAGTCCATCTTACTGATAAAGATATTGTAGGTGTAATGTTAAATGCAGTGGTTTAAATTTTAAAACAAAATTACTGCATAAATCTAACAGTAATATTTACTGTCCACGGGCTCATTTTTTGGGGGAAAACGTAGGGTTAAGGCGGCTTGGACCTAAAAGGGTGCCAATAGGTCCAAAAACACTAAAAAAAGGCTTTTGGCTGACATGTCAGTAATTACAGTTAAAATGTTTTAAATAAAATTACTGTATCGAATGTATTTTTTTTAATGAATACAAATATTTCTGTTTGAGCGGGAAAAAACGTCGGTCAAAAAAAGAGAGAGAAGATGCTCTGTCTTTCATTTTTTAGCCACCAAGTCTTGGTGACCAAGAAAAAAATTTATATCACCCAGTTCAATATAATTTTTGATGGCTGAAAAAATTCTTTGACTCACATTTTCTTGCAAGGCGTCACTCGTAAAAAAAGGTATTTTTGTTGTTTCTATTATTACCCTCTTTCTCTCTTCACAGTCGATCGAAAATATAAGAATATAATTTGCCATAGATCTTCATTAAAGCTCGCTTTAATTATATATATGTATTTTTCCATTTGACTACAAATCTTAAAAAATATGGGTTTTTTAAAAATGTTTTATAACAGTTTTTTTGCCAAAACAAATGTTTTATCGATGTATTTTTTTCTCGCGGCGGCGGCGCCAGACCCTCACATTTTTACACTATTCAAATTTTGCCCGAGAACAAAGAAAGATATTTTCTCTTACATTCTCTCCCTTTTTCGCATCTTTGTTCTTCCAATATTTTTATCGTTGCTTTGTATTGTAAAAATAACAACTATTTTATGGCGCCATTTGTTGCACATTTGATCATTGTTACATATTTCGAATATAAAAATACATACCTCTTTTTTCCTCCTTAAATTAAAGTTACTTTTTTTATAGCAAATCCAAAATGTCTTATAATCAACGCTCCAGTGAAAATCATCGATCTTCATATAGTAATAACAATGGTGGAAGTAATTCATCAAGGGAAAATTCAGCTGGTCGTCGGGGATATAATGATCGTCGAGAACCACGAAATCAAAATCGCTCAGAACCATATGATCGTAATTTTCGAGATAATCGAAGCAGCAGTATTAATTCCAATGGCTTTAACAATGGTGGAGATAGAAATGGATATGGTAATGGTGATAGAAATAATAGCTTCCGTGGAAATGATCGAAGTAGTAGTAATGATTCAAATGGTTTCCGAGGTGGTTATAGAAATGGTGATTCAAATGGCTTTAGAGGAAATGGTCGTGGCTCATTTCGTGGCAATGATAGAGGTGGATATCGTGGCGGCGGTGGTGGTGGTCGTTCAAATCCTGGCAATGATGTTACAGAAATTGATCTTAAAGATATTCAAAATCTTCAAATTGTTAATGAATCAGATCTCCCAAAAGATGTTCCATCAAAAGGCGATGTTCAAATTGAAATAAATGGGTTTGCAATGAATCTTAAAAATGCCAAAGATGTATGGCTATATGATTTACAATTTGAGGGTCAAGGAAGAACTAAAATTTTTGATTTAACTCGTCACTCTGATAATGAGTAAGCTCTCTTTTTCCACTCATTTTATGCTAACATATATAACATTATAGTGCTGCAAAAAATTTGAAATTTGATTCCCTTGGAGCATTATTTAAATTACTTCTACAACAAAATCCTACATTTTTTCAACAAACATGTGATGATGATTCCGATTTATTTGTCTATGATCGGTCACATATTATATTCATATTTGGATTTATTACCAAAAAAGGATAAACATACTTTTGAATTGGATCAAGTAAGTTTTATTGGAGGTTTATATATAAACAAGGATACTGTAACAAAATTATTATAAGTTAATTTTTTAGGAACAACTGCTTACACTTGAAGATAGAGCATATACAAGAAAATATTCTAAAGTCTACGTAACTCTACAAAAAACTACAAAGTTAGATCTCAAAGATTATGCAAAATCTGATAAAAATACTCGATCTCAAATTCATGCATATGTGAATATTTTAACAAATCAAGCAAAGCTTACTGATTTCTATGTTTTTGATCAAAAAATGTATAGAAAGGAATCAAATATTCAAGTGGATCGGGATCAAAAATATGTGATTAAAGAAGGTGTACAAAAAGGTGCTCGAGCAATTGCAACTGAAACGGGTGGATCTTCTGAATTAATGTAGGTTCTTTTTTTGAGTACGGTACATACCTAATAATATTTGAACACTTTTTAGGCTACAAATTGATTCCAAAAAAGCTGCATTTTATACAGGCTTAAATTTAGTACAATTCATTTTTGAAAGCAATTATAATTGGAGAGAACATGATATTGAAAATTCTGCAAATTGGAAAAAAATTATTGGACAACTTCGAAATTTGGCTGTAGAAACAATTCATCTTGAAAAGAATCGAAAATTTAATGTTGCTGCAATTACAAAATATTCTGCGGCTGAGTAAGCTTTTTTTGGATACTGTACTTCTCTACATTACAGTATTTTTTAGTTCTTTCTTTCCATTAAAAGAAGGTGGTGAAATGTCTGTTGCTCAATATTATGCAAAGAAAAATCGACCACTCAAATTCCCAAATTTTCCATGTATTATGGAATCAAAGAATAATAAATCTTCACTTTTTCCACTTGAATTGTTAAAAGTTATGGATGGTCAACGAGTACCATTAAATAAAATTCCTGGAACTTTGGTAAGTTAATGTATTTAAAATTTTTGTATATATATATATTTTTAGACACAATTTATGATTCGACAATGTCAACAAAAGCCAGCCGATTTAACGCAACAAATTATTTCTGAAGCTGATCAACTTGAATTTCATAATTCAAATGAATGGTTAAAGCGAGCTGGAATTAGATTTGTTGAATCTCAAAAATTTGTCAAAACTCAAGCCAAAGAATTGCCACCTCCAGCAATAAATTACGGTAACAAACAACTACAACTTCAATCTTCCGTTTGGAAGCTTGATGAACGACGACATCAATTCTTGGAACCTGCACATATTAAAAAGCTTGCAATTATTGCCAGAGATACTCATACAGCAAAGTAAGTGGATTTATTCGATAATGAATATCCATTTATTTAACATTTATATATATTTCAGAAATTTTGGTGAAAGAATTGTAACAATGTCAAAGCAACTTGGAATGCTAATTGATCAATGGAATCCAATTGAGTTATATACAGAAAATGATACAACAGCAATTGAAGAATTGTGTAATAATTTGATGAAACGAAATTATACTTTTCTATTTTTTATTGCTGATTCTGCCCAAGTTCATAGTTCAATAAAATTTGCTGAAATTCATGACAAAATTCCAACACAACAAATGAAAATTGAATCAACAAAGAAAGGCGCGGATACAACAAAAAATATTATTATGAAATTTAATGCAAAAGCAGGTGGAAAAAATCATGCAATTGTTTCAAATCCGGGATTAAAGACAAAAGAAGGTGGAATAGAAACTGTTGATTTTGTGTAAGCTTTTTTTGTTGTGCTAAAAATATTACTGTAATAATATGAATTTTAGACAATCAATTCTTCAAACTGCACTTGTAATTGGTCTTGAAATGTCACATCCACCAAAAGTTCGAATTGATCAATTTTCAAAGGTTCAAGGACATGAACCTACATGTGTTGGGATTGCTGGAACGATTGACCGAAATGCAAATTGTCAAAGTGGAGGATATTTTTATCAAAATGGTGGAAGCTTTATTATTGATGCTCAAAAACTTTCTGAAAAAGTTATTGATATGATAAAAGAATATTTTCTTCGAAATCAATTTTATCCTTCATATTTGATCATTTATCGATCCGGTCTTTCGGAGGGTCAATTTGCTGAAGTTGATGACAAAGAATGCCAAGTAATGAAAAAAATTATTTTTTCTTTTTATGAACAGCTAATGCTTCCTCCGCCAAAAATCTCTGTTATTGCTGTTCAACGAAAAACAAATTATCGTCTTTTCAAGCCTGTAAAAGATTTGGAACAATATATTGGATCAAAAACACCTGCATTTATTCAAAATGTTACCCCTGGAACCACCATAACTCAACGTGGAACAAATCCAGAATGCAAAGAATTTATTATGGTTGCACAAAAGGCCCTGCTTGGAACTGCCAAGCCTATTGTTGGCACCGTTATCTTTGATTATCCACCATTTTCAACAAATATTGAACAAATTGCAAATCTTAGCAATTCTCTCTGTTATATGCATGAAATTTGTACTTCTGCCATTTCAATTCCTGCTCCTCTTAAATCTGCTGAACAACTTGCAAAACGTGGTAAAAATAATTGGGTGCATTGGCTAAAGAAGAGTAATGTTGAGGATGATACGTCGTCCGTTGCCTCTTCAATCAAACAATTGACAAAAGAAGATGTTGAAAATTTCAAAGCTCAAGCTTCCGCATGGTTTGATGATTTATCCAAAGATTTGCAAGTGGTAATCAAATCCAAATTCTGGGCATAAATTTTTTGTTTCATATTTGTTGCTGTATTTTTTTTCATTTTTGTTATTTTTTGTATTGTTTTTTTACATTTTGTTTTTGAAACATTGAATTTCTTTTCTTATAAAAATATTTGTTTTTGAAAACATTTGTGTTTATCTTTGTTGAAACTAGTGATAAGAAATGACAAGTTCTAATTAAGCAATGTTAATGCCATGGAGTGTGTTGTAATTTCAGTAATAAATACAATAAGACAACACAAACGAAGGTGAATTATATAGAATTCGATTTATTAAGGAACAACACAAGCTTATATACAGAAATACAACATCATTCTCAAAGGCTAACTACAATAATGCAAATCATTACATTCGGCGCTGCCACAAAAAGTCATATAAAAATCTATTGATAAATGCAAAAATTACTGTAGCCAAATGGTTATATGTATTTATAAATTCCCATTATTGGAGTAGAATGTTTTAAAATTAAATAAACAATTGTAATATTTGAGACCAAAGATAATACAGTATTTATATGAAATCGATTACCGTAATCTTCAACAAACATCTTCAACACTTAAACTATTATTCAACATTATTTAATATTTCTGTTTTTGAAAATTAATCAATTTCAGTTTACAAAAAAGCACGAAAAAATATAAATGTAGTATTTTAAAAACTAGACATTGGCAAGTGAAAAAAAAATATTCGTTTCTTTTTTATTTGACTATAGTACTTTTGGGCTTGAATAAGAATAATATTAAAACAAAAAATTAAAAGATTAAGTTGAAACGCCGAAAATGCCATCTGAAAATTCAAAAAAGCAAAATTTGTCCTCGACAAAAAAATTTAAACGTTGCATATTCGGAATCAGCCTAAAAAATAACATCTAGCAGGTCAGATTATAGTAAGTTAAAATTTAATTTTTCATACTGTAACCAAAAAAATGACAAAGAAAAGAAAGAAAAAATTGTTCGCTGCCAGTGTCTATTTTTATTTTCTAAGAATATTTGTCATGCATTTTTTATTAAAAGTAATTATAATTTATATCCTTGTAATAAATATTAGCATATGAAGCAATGATGAAAGCATTAAAAATAATACGGTAAAAAGTGAGTCACAATTATGTTAAAAACTTTTTAAATCATTAAAGAATAAATCAAAGCAAAAAATCCAAAAAGATAAAATGAAACAGTTAAAGAAATTCCACCATTTTTGACTTCCGTTCTAGTTGCTGTGACTGATGTTGTCGTTGTTGTTGATGGAATGCTTGATGGTTGTTGAGTTGGTGTTGTTGTCGATTTAGTTGATGTAACTGTTGTTGAAGGACTGGACGATGTCGATGTTGATGTCGATGAAAGTGGAGGAATAATTTTTGATAATCCACAATTCATATTACATTTATCAGTTGTACAAAGAATAAACGATTCTTCACATTCATCCTTTCTAAAATTTGTAATCAGATTAAAACAAATATAACCGATGTACTTACATGCAGTGTTGGCGGTCAACCGAAATTTTCCGGTCTTGGGTCTCGGTCGACCGTGACCGGACCGAAAAATTTCGGTCATCGGTCTGACACTTTTTTTTCAGTTTCAATTTTTTCCGCAGTTTTTCCCAAAATATATTCATTTTTTATCGTAATTTCATCAATAGATGCATAACTTAAGCGATTTTTATGACAATTCATTGATAAATAAGTGAAAAATTTCTGACCGGACCGAAATTTTTCGGTCATCGGTCACGGTCGACCGAAAAACCTGACCGGACCGAAATGACCGAATGACCGGACCGAAGACCGAAAGACCGCCAACACTGCTTACATGTTGTTAAAACATTGATCAACAATTTTTTCATATCCTATCAAAGTTTCCTTTAAACAAAGCCGTTCGATTCCAGGAGTATATTCGGCGCATTGCACGGTGACATTGTCTTAAAAATAGTTTTTTAAAATTTTTATCTTTTTACGATCGATAATATAACATTAACGAATTTAAAAACTTACAAAAAGTACAACCTTTACAATCTGATTTCAATTTTGGAGTATCACCTTTTTTATTGTCCCAACATTCGATAGCATCCGTTACAGCTGAAAAGTATAAATTAATTATATTACATTTTAACAAAAACAAAAAAAAAATTTACCAAAAATGCAGCAAAAACTGAACAAAAATAAGGCAACCTTCATTTTTTAACAATTTTGGAAAAAATAAAAATGTAAAAATGTTTGTACATTTTTTTGCTTTTATCATTCCTCGTTTGTTTCTTTTTAAAAATGCTAATTTAAAAACAAGCAACTCTAAAAATTTTTTCTTCCATTTTTTTCATCACCTGAATTAAAGTTTCTGTTTGAAAATTATCATTTGGCATTGATGTTTCAAAAAATGTTGAAATAAAAACTATGAATCTTTTATTTTCAAAAATAATTAAAGAATATTTTTAATACATTTTTTATTAAAAGTAATCATGATTTATATCCTTGTAATAAATATTAGCATATGAAGTAATGATGAAAGCATTAAAAATAGTACAGTAAAAAATGAGTCACAATTTTGTAAAAAGTTTTTTAAAGCATAAAAGAAAAAATCAAAGCAAAAAATCCAAAAAGATAAAATGAAACAGTTGCAGAGATTCCACCATTTTGAACTTCCGTTGTTGTTGTGGCAGATGTTGTTGTTGATGGAATGCTTGATGTTAATCTGAATGTTGATGGCGGAACGGTGCTTGATGGTTGTTGAGTTGTTGTTGAAGGGCTTGAAGATGTTGAAGAAAGCTGAGCAAACGTTTGTTTCATTGGTCCGCAATCCATATTACATCTATCACTTTTGCAAATAAAAACGAAATGTTGACAGCCTTTTCCTCTTAAATGTAGAATAAAATTAAAACAAAAGTATTCCTGGTATTTTAACCTACTCAAGAGAACATTGATCAACAACACTAAAAGTTTTATTTTCTGAATCATCTTGATATTCCATTGTATCACCGGTTAAACAAAATCGTTCGGTTCCAACAACCCCTTTTGTACAATTAGGGCTTGATTCATCTTAAAATTGGTTATTATCATTATTGTAGAAGTCTATGATTTTTTAGGCTCAAACTACACTGTTAAATTTCAAAAACTTACGGTAGCCACAAGCTAAACAAAATTGGGTTAATGATGGAGTTTCACCTTTTTTGTTGACATAACAATCGATATAATTAGAACGCATGGCATCTGTTACAACTAAAATTTAAACGTTGTTTATTACAGCACAGCGGAATTTTTTGGAAATGGAAACGAAAAAGTTCAAACTTCTGTTGCCATTTTTTAAGTTTTTACCCGTTTCGCCTGAAACTTTGCCAATATCTTCTCTCAATTTAGATTTCACTCAAGCTTATTAGAAGCATATCCGTAAATTTATAACCAATAAAAGGTGAGTGATCAAGTTTTTGACGAAATTAATATTTGCTGCCATATTTTCAAATTTGAATATTTTGGGCTTAATTCTTTGTTTCTGATTGCCATATCAAAAAAAGTAATGCGGCTGAGTTTGATTAAACCGAAAAACGCAATTGGTCGACCGAATTTTCGCTACAGTACCAACCTTCGAAATGTTTTTTACGAAAACCTTTTATTTGCTTTAACTAAGCCTCCCAAAAAAAGCTAATTTGTGAGGTATATATCAGACTAACACCCAATTTTTCCCAGTTGCGGTAACTAAGAACAAAAAAATACATACCAAAAATGCAGCAAAAACTCAACAAAAATATGGTACCCTTCATTTTTCAACAGTTTTGGAAAAAATAAAAATGTAAAAATTTCTGCTCGATTTTTTTGTTTTTATAATTGATCGCTTGCTTGTTTCTTTAAAAAAGGTTATTTAAAAACGAATGTTTCTAAAAATTGTTGTTTTTTTCTGCCATTTTTGTCCATCACCTGAATCATCGATGCTCGCTTATTGCTTCATGCTTTTCGCCCGTTTTCCCAAAAATATAAAGAAATAGTTTTTTTTTCGGCTGACGTATGTAAAAAAGAAATTTAAAAAACAAAGCAGTAGCAGTAGATTTTTTTGGAAAGAATACAGTCATTTTTGGGGAGGGAAAGAGATGATTAACCTTTAAAAATTTTTATATCAAAATATGATGGTGTTCTTTAAAGTTTACAAGTCTTTTTCTTTTTTTTTGTGCTAAAAAAAGAATGTTTAAAAAACATTTTCTCATTGTTACAGCTTCAATTCCGATTCTGAAATCAGAAACAGAACCGCTCGGGTCGAGACAATGACTAATCTTAAAAATGGCAACACATCAGTGTACGTCAGTCCGATCCAAAATATCGGATAAATCTGATATTTTACGGATCGGATCGAGAATTTTCATTGATTGGATTCAACGATTAATCCTTCCGATTGTGTGCAAAAAGGCTAAGTCAAAAATAAATTTTTTTCCAAAGATTTTTTTTTAAAAATAGAAGAATTTACACAACAATTGTAATTGGAAGAAGAAAAAGTCAGAAAAGGAAAAAAATAAATTTTGAAATTTTTCTGACATCTTATTTCTCTTGGAAACTTAATTCAGATATATTAAAATAAAATGTTTATTAATTTTTAGCACAGGATTACGGTAAACATTTATCCAAAATTTTTAATTATTCTTTTAAAAAAGATATAAATTTGGGGGTTACATAAATAAAAAAAATGTTTTACATTAAAATTAAACTTTTAAAAAATACAAAAATACAGTAAAATTTAAAGCCATTAATGCAAAACTGTATTGAGCCATCGATGGTGATGAAGAGCATTCAAAATTGCAACAATTACTATCACAAATCATTAATTGTTGTACGCAGCCACTATTAACTCTAAAATATTAAATGAATGAATTGATTAATCGTTGCGAGACGAAAAAAAATAAGAAAGCACGTATAAGTTCGATCCCTTTAACATCTTTTTTTTTCGGGGGTTTTCGGGACGAGAAATTTTTGGGACCGGAATTTTGAGCATAGGAATTTTGGGAATTTTCTGTTTTAGTGTGTGTTACGCAGGGTTTAGTTATTTCTTTCATTATTTAAAGCTCCAAAATTCCGATCCTCAAAATTTCGTCCCCAAAAATGTCACGCCATTTGTGCGGCTTTTTAATTATGATATTTTTTTGTAAATAAACATTACAGTAAAGAACATTTATTATGGGTGGTGTAACTTTGATTTCCATTGGTATCATTATATGAAATTACGTCATTATTTAAGCAATATCTTTCTGTTCTTAATTCATGGTAGCAATTGCTCCCTGAATAGCTATCTAAAATTTATTGTCTAAATTAAAATTAATTTATCACTTTTTGTAACTAAATGGTTACGGTATAGTGTTTAATAGTGATCCCGTGCACTTTATTAATTTTTAAAATTTTTTTGTTTGCAAAACATTGAAAAACACGTTTTTTCCCCCTAATGGCATTAAAAACAGTTTGCCAAACATCGCCGTGGAGAATTTAACGCTAAATTCGATGTGTTTTTTAAACAATCGAGATCAGATCAGATAAAAACTTACGATATCCACAAAAATTGCAATGTTCGGATGTTTCAACTGTTCCTGCTCCGGTTGCATTTGATGTATGGGTGTAACATGAATAACCGTTTGTTAAAGCTAAAATAATATATATTTAAATAAAATATAAATTTGTAAAACAATTTTACCATAAAAACTCCAAAAGCTAAGAAAAAAGAATACTGTATGCATTTTTTTACAACAAAAAAAACAATTTTCTAAAATAATAAAACAATTTTTGTTTTTAAAAATGTGTGTCATATTTTTGTGTATTTATACCAAAAAAATTTTTTATCAGTGATAACGCACATGAAAAATATGAATCAAACTTGTTTTTTAGCAATACTTTTCTTTTGTTCCATTTTTAAATTGGCTAATTATGAAACGATATGGGAAAGCAATTAAATTGTTATAATTTCAAAATATCAAATATTGTCACGTTTTTCATTGTTTTTTTGGAGAAACAAAAATAAAACTTTTATTTCAATTAAAAAAGCTTGGGAATATTTACAAAGTAATAATTAAACAAAAAAATACACAAATTTATGATACGTATTATTGTTGTTACAGTAGCGTTTTTACTATAATAATGCTGAAAAAAGTTGATGCATTTGTTTTTTATTGGTATTTGAAGCTATCTCTAAATATATCAGCTTGGAGATACCAAAATTTTTCAAAAAATTTAAAATTTTTAAACTTTTATTTTATCAAAAAAACTATAATAAAATAAATCTTTTAAGTTTAATTAAGGGGGTACGGGGGCCTGGGGCTTTTGGGGAGCCCCTGGGGCAGGACGGGGCCGATAAATCATATGAAGCAATAAAATAATGAAAGCATTAAAAATAATACGGTAAAAAGTAAGTGATAATTTTGTTAAGTTTTTTAAAACATAAAAGAAAAAATAAAAGCAAAAAATCCAAAAAGATGAAATGAAATAGTTGAAGAGATTCCACCATTTTCCACTTCCGTAGTCGTTGTGGCTGATGTTGTTGTTGCAGGGCTGGACGATGTCGATGCTGATAATCCACAATTCGTATTACATTCATCAGTTACACAAATAAAGACCAAATGGTCACATCCCTTATTTCTAAAACTTGTAACTTGATTAAATCACATATAACCGGCGTACTCACATATATGCACATTCATTAAAACGGTTAAATCTTTGACTTTCTTCATATTCTATTGAAGTTTCGTTCAAACAAAGCCGTTCTGTCCCTGTACTAAATTTGGTGCATTGAACATCGACATAATCTTAAAATTTTTTTAAAAAAATATTATTTTCATTACGATCAATAAATATAGCGTTTACTAATTTGAAAACTTACGGAAACCACAAATTAAACAATCTGATTTCAATTCTGGAGCGGCGCCTTTTTCATGGACCCAGCATCTGATAGCACCCGTAACAGCTGAAAAGTATAAATTAATTATTACAGTTTAACACAAAACAAAAAAATACATACCAAAAATGCAGCAAAAATTGGAGAAAAATAAGGCAACCTTCATTTTTCAACAATTTTGGAAAAAAATTAAAATGTAAAAATTTCTGTTCGATTTTTTTACTTTTATCATTTCTTGTTTGCTTCTTTTTTAAAAATGTTTATTTAAATTTTAAAAACAAACTTTTTTAAAAATATTTTTTTACTCTGCCATTTTTTTTGCCTGAATCATCGCTGCTTTATTTCATGCTTTTTCGATCTTCATTGAAAAGAAATGATTAATTGATGTAAATATATATATATGATTGTACGTCATTTAAATTAGAATTATTTCATTACGCCTTTTCCTAATCAAAAAAGTTGTTATCCTTTGATTTTTTTTGGAGCATTACAAGATCCGAGTAATTATTCAAATAATTTTACGAAGAATATTCAAATTAGCAGTTTTTTCCTACAAAAATGATTTTTTTCCGCTTATATTTTTCCAAGCTATCAAAAATTTTGAAATAAATATTATTAATCTGTTTTTTATTTGCTAAATAAATATTTGTAATGCATTTTTCCCAAAAGCGTTATAAACGAAAAAAACGATTTATATCCTTGTAATTTGTCCCTTAATATTAGCGCATATTACAAATAATAAAAGCATAAAAAATAATACGGTAAAAAGTGTGGCAGAATGTTGTAAAAAGTTTTTTAAAACATAAAAGAAAAAATCAAAGCAAAAAATCCAAAAAGATAAAATGAAACAGTTGAAGAGATTCCACCATTTTTAACTTCCGTTGTTGTTGTGGCTGATGTTGACGTTGATGGAATGCTTGAAGGGTGTAGAGTTGTTGTCGAAGGACTGAACGATGTCGATGCTGATAATCCACAATTAATATTACATTCATCAGTTGTACAAATAAAAACCATATGTTTACATCCCTTATTTCTAAAATTTATAATTGGATTAAATGAAATATAGTCATATACACTTACTCAACTGAACATTCACCAACACGATCAAATCTTTGATTTCCATTATCATCGGCATATTCCATTAAAATTTCATTCAAACAAAGTCGTTCTACCTCTTGACTAACTGTGGTGCACTGAGAGATAACATTATCTTAATAGTGGTTATCAATAATTAATATTTTTTATGATCCATTTTAAAACAGCAATTAATTTAAAAACTTACGGTATCCACAAGCTGTACAATCTGACATCAATTCTGGAGCGGCGCCTTTTTCATTGACCCAGCATTTGATAGCATCCGTTACAGCTGAAAAGTATAAATTAATTATATTACATTTTAACAAAAACAAAAAAAAATATTTACCAAAAATGCAGCAAAAACTGAAGAAAAATAAGGCACCCTTCATTTTTCAACGGTTTTGGAAAAAATAAAAATGTATAAATTTCCGTTCGATTTTTTTACTTTTATCATCGTTTGCTTCATTTTTAAAAATGTTTATTTAAATTTTAAAAACAAACGTTTTAAAAAATATTTTTTTACCCTTCCATTGTTTTTGCCTGAATCATCGCTGCTTTATTTCATGCTTTTTCATTGAAAAGAAATGATTAATTAATGTAAATATAAATATATATGATTGTACGTCATTTGAATTAAAATTATTTCATTTTACCTTTTCCTAAACAAAAAAGTTGTTGTCCATTGATTTTTCTGGAACATTACAAGAATCCCGAATAATTATTTAAATATTCATGAAAAATATTCAAATTATCAGTTTTAGTTCCTACAAAATTGACTCCCCCCCCCCCCCCTGTTTTTGTAGAATATTCAATCTTGGCAATTTCTTTCTGTTTCAAAATTTTATTAAATCCCTTTTTTTTTAAATTGTAATTTTGAAAGAAAATAGCTGCAAAAAAATTGACTGTTTTAAAATCGTATTTTTTTATGAATCTGTAAAAAAGCAAATAATAAAATTATAAACAAAAAAACTGAGTATCAAAAATAATATATTTTTCTGGCACTAAAATACAATTAATATAATTTTGAAAAAAAACATATAAGATTAAACAAGGAGCCCTTGATTGCATAAAATTATTGGAGCTGTTGGAGGCGGTTTTGAATCAAATTTTGTACTTTCATGATTATTTGTTGTTTGACTTTCATATCCAATTATAGGGGATGTTGGAGAACGCAATTTTAGTCCAAAATCATCTGGTGAAAAATAATGATTATTTGAATCTGATGGAATTGCATAATCTGGCATTGAGGGAGGTTGCGCCAAAAATCTTGTGGATGATGAAGAAGTTTGTTGAATGGGAAATGAATTTAATAGAGGAATTGCCGCAGCTGCAGATAATGAAATACCTTGGGATAATTCATTTTCATGATTTTGTAAGGAATTTTGATTTGATGGAAAACTTGAAAAAGCTGTTCCATTGGATACCGATGATATTGGAGGGGGATATCCTGATAGATGTTGTTGCTGATAATTTGGTACATATTTGTTATCACCTGCTAACTCATATCCTAAAATGTACATTAATTAATCTTTAAAAAATACTATAAATATTTTTTACCAATAATTTTATGACTTTTATCAGTATTTTTATCATTTTTATTATTTATTGGTGGTAACGGTGGGGACATGGTTGGTCGTTGAGTGACATGATAAATTCCTGCGTGACTCCAATCTGGTGACATACTTTGTTCGGCGGAATTACTTGAAGGATGTCCAGAATCTAAATTATTGGAGGTGTGACACATTGATAAGGTTGGAGCTTGAATTGATGGAACTGAATCCTGAAAAGAAATATTTGTGATCAATGAAAAGTGAAGACAAATTTGCATAAATTTGTTTCGTAAATTGTTTGATTAAACAAATTTGATACCGCCAAAAATGTTGATATTTTTACTGAGCAAAATTACTGTATTACTTTTATTTAAAAATTTTTGGGTCAAAATATAGTATGTTTTTTATTTAAAAAATACGTGACTACAGTAATCCTTACCTGACTTGTGGTTCTTTTAGCTCTCATTTTTATTCCACAATCTATCACTTCTTTATAGCCATTATTAGCATCATCTGCTGATCTTGTAGTTGCCCATTCTTCTTCACCTCCACCATTATTATCATCATCATCTTCATCAATATGTTCATGAACCCGTAGCAAAGTATTACTATTACTTTTTGGATCAAAACTTATTAAAGAAGTTTTATTTTTGATAGATGATTTTCGTTCAGTTTTAATATATTCCAAATATTCTCCATTATCAAAAGGTTGTTGTTGTTTTTCATTTTCAACATTTTTTTGAAATTTAATATTTTTTGCTTCTTTTTTCAGTTGTTCCATGGCAGCTTGGGAGAGACGCTGCTCTGCAAGGGATTGAGTTTTGGGTTCAAGAGATTTGGTTCGCATTTTAGAATATTGCCGTGAAACTTCATCTTCTTCGGAGAAGCCTTCATCAGATATTCGACGAATTGGTGAAACGGAACGATTTACCAAAATCTTCTTTTTATATGTTGAATTTATTGGTGGTCGAAGTCTTGAAGGAGGAAGCGGTGCAGCCCCAGCACCAACAGAATCATTCGAAGTATTTGTTCCAAGAGATTTTGTAGTGACAGAAGAATAATCTGATTGTGATTCTTGAGCCTAAAAATGTTGGTGGATAAATTTTTGAGCGAATTTATGTTTGATGAATTTTATAAAAAAAATACAGTAATCAGTGATTGATAAATTTTAACACTTTTCTGTCATTTTTTTGAAATTTTGAAGCGTGTTTTAAAAAAGCTTTTATAATTATAAGTTTTTTTAAACAATTTTAGTTTCAATCATAAAGTTTTAAAAAAAGGCAAAACCGATTACGGTATTTTTACATTACCGTAATCCATTTAAAGTTTTGGTTAATAAATAATATTTTAACAAAAAATGTTTTACCTGACTTTTGGGGCGTTGACTTGCACGACTTGAAGGTTGACTATTTTTAACAATTTTTCGAGATTTTTGTTTTGAATTATTTTTAAAATTATCTCCACCAATTGCTTCATAGCTACTATTCATATATCCACTACTGATATCATTGATTGAATCAGGGGGAGGTGGAAGTTCACGATTATTTGGCTTAGTATTTTCAGCTTCACCATAAATGGCATTCTGTAAATTTGGCATTTGTTTAATGCTACTTTTTGAATTATTTGAAGATTCATAAATTCCTTTAATCTTTTTTTCTCGATTATAAGCTTTTCGCTGACAAAAAAGTAGTAACGAAAAAAGCATTGTTAAAATTGCAATTATAATATGAATTAAAGCTTGAAGGCCTTCAATATTGTAATATGGAATTAAACAATTTGTATGTTGAATCCATTGATTTGTTGTTAAATTGTAATGACTTTGACAATATGGAGTATATCGAAGAAAAAAGCTATGAGAGAATGGTAGCCCAGCACTGAGCAATGGCTTTGTTCGATCTCCCAAAACTCCTGCATACCAAAGAATTAAAATAATATTGTAAAGGATTGAAATAATTGAAGATAATGTCAAAGTTAGAAGAAGGGAAAGTCGTTGTTGACTTGCAGCAAATAATCCATTTATACAACTTAGAATCTGAAAGTAAATGAAGTAAATAAATAATTTGTTTGTCGCACAATTTGCTGTTTTTAATAAGGATAATATCTTGGAATTTGTCTAACATATTTATTTCAGATTTAATTGACTCTATAAAACTTTTCAGTAGCTATACAATTTAAAAAAATTAAGATTTAGAAATTTATGTATTACGTGATCGGGCATGCAAATAAAATTATAATTATAATTTTTCCGCAGAAAATCACTTTTTGACAGCTTTTACTTCAGAAAAAAAGTCTTTAAAGGGAGCGTCTGGAATAGACAAAGTTTTTTTTAAATTTACACAGGTACGCTCACCACGAAAATATATCTAAATTTTAAAATAGTTAATATTACTAAATTTAGACTCTTTTTTCTGTCTTTACGATTAAAATTAAGCCTAAAACAAATTGTTTTTAAAAAAATATGATCTATATAAACTTTTTTTGAGAATATAAAACGGTTGTCAAAAATGTGTGAGTAATCAATAAAATATTCAAATTTCGTATTTTTCTGGATTGTTTATTTTTTTAGGCACATTTTTTAGGGTTAATTTTAATTGTACAACAGAAAAAATAGTCTAAATTTAGTAATATTCACTATTTTAAAATTTTGATTTATTTTCGTGGTGAGCCTACCTGTGTAAATTGAAAAAAAAAATTTGTCTATCCCGGACGCTCCCTTTAAATGTTGGCTGATAAAACATAACATCTTAAAATGCCAATTCTTTAAATAATAATCTTCAAATGCTACATCTTTGAAGATTATTATTTAATAAAATTCTTTAATTATCAAATCTTTAAAATCGAAACTTTTAATGTTACAGCGCCATACCGACCGCCACGTTAAAACTTGAGCTGACCAAAAAAGCATATTTTTTGTAAAATTTTTGAATCCCTTTTTCAAACCCGGATTTCAACTTTTGTTTGTAAAAAATTCTCAGAATTCCTTTTTTTTCTCTTGCTTTTCATTTTTATTGACAGACCCCAAAAATATAAAAAACAACCATTTAAAAAAAAAATGTGTCAACCAAATGTTTACTTTTTTGATCCATTTTATTTTTTGACCATCTGTTTTTATTGCTTATAATCGATGCTTTTAAAAGCAAAACTATTTTTTATCGGTTTTCTTTGTTTTTTTTTCATTGTTGAAAGATAATTTGTATTATTTATGTGAATCTTTTTTCGCTTTCAAAGATGGAATAGATATAAATGGCATATATATCGGCTTTCATAAATCCGCGATTGGCATCCTCAATACATATTTGAAGTTCAATGCCAGAACGGATTAAAGAAAAAAGATGGATAAAAATAGAAAAAAAGTAAAAACCGTTTTAAGCTTTAAAAAAAAGGTTTTTTTGCGGAAAAAAAGAGATACATCATTTCCTGAATTTATTTTTTTAAAATACAGAAACAGATTAATACGGAACTGACAAAAAAAAGAAGATAATCCCTAACTTTTTATGGATCGTAAAATTTTTACGATCCATAAAAAAAACGGTAAAAAAAGTATTTTATAAAAGTTTGGTACAAAAAATAGAAATATTGCTGTCGGGAAGTGTTTTTTATGGTCAAAAATAGGAAAAAAAAGAAAGAAATGCAAAAAAACATTTATTTGTTTAAATATTTGATGCGAAAAAAGATTGTTTTTAAGCAAAAAAAATTTTGGTGATTGGTAAATTTAAGTTTTAAAAAAGTTTAACATGACTTCTTTTATGAAAGTAGTTCTGGGTAGAATTTTTGTTCCGCAAATTTTTTTCCCTTCCTTGAATCAATGAATTTCTTTCCCCGGCACTTTCGATTAAAAATGCAAATTTTCATTTTAAATCGAAAAAGTTCAAGGCCAACAAAAAAAATTTTTTTATTTCAAGCCTGCATTTTTTTAATAATTACAAGTTTAAAACAAAAAATAGGATATTTTTATTATTAGTTTTATATATTTTTTGAACACATCCATTTTTAGAAATTTTTCCCGATACTTTTTTATCCATCGATGTTTTTGCATGCGCGAATAATTCCCGCTAATTCGCTCGCGCGGTCGACCTTCAAATGAAAAAAAAAATAGAAAGAATTTTTTTTTGATTCTGTTTTTTTTCTCCTTGATCACATCCGTTTTTGGAGGAGGCAAAAAATAGAAAAATGATGATGATGGTATGTATAATTAATCAAAAAAATATGACAAAAAAAGGGAAAAAATGCCAATGATGATGGAAGACTTTAATGTCATGTCGACATTGGCAGATTGGATCGAATCAGGAAGTGCCGAAACAATCCATCATCAAAAAAATAAAAATGTCTTTGTTGGGAAAAATGCTAATATTGCCAAACAAATAAAATTTAAGTCTCAAAAAAAGTCAAACAAAAATGCCAAAAAAAATAGTTGCAATTTTGATGAATGGCATTCCAAGAATTATAAAATAAAAATACTTACTTGTAACAAATTGAATATTACCGGAATCCATAATTTCCCAATGAGATCAAAAACTTGTCTGGCAATTGAAAGAAGTAACCAAAAAAGTAGAATTAAAAATAACCAAATTCGGGTTGGTGATTTACAGCAGCAACACATTGCTTTTTTGCCAACAACAACAAAAATTATTTGCAACCAATTTACAGCACCCAAAATAACTCAAAAGCTGCTGATTCAAAATCAAAAAAATTTCAATTTCTTTTCAATGAAAAAAATATTTGAAAAATAAATTATTATCTTTTTTCATTAATTTCATTTTTCATGCTTCAATTAAAAAATTAAAATTATAAAATTATATTAAATATTTTTTTTATCAACCAAAATCAGAGTCAAAGGAATGTTGTCGATCGCCTTTCCCTAAAAAAGAAGAGAAAAATATATATAAAAAAAGGGTTTTAGTTTTTGGAAACTTTTTTTTATGATGGAAAATAATGGCTGAATTTAATTATATCCAACAAAAAAAGAGAAAATAAATAAATTCACGGTTTATGCAAAAAATACAAACGTGTAAAAAAATACACGAGAATAATACATTTTTTGGGGGGGGGGGGGGGGGTATAAAAATGTGGAGTAATAAAAAAGAGGTCAAAAAATCAGTAAAAAAAGTAAAATAAAGAAAAGCAGAAAAAGTAAAGAAGAAAAAAAACAAAGAAAGTTTTGTAAATCGGTGAAGCTTGAAGGTCGGCTAAAAATTAACAATCCTAAAAATTTATGTGTTGTCATTTAAGACGCAGTCTGTGAGAAAATCAAAAACCCGCGGCACAGCCCAAAATTTGTTTTTCCTGAAACTCACAGCGTTATTCTTCCCCGACAAAATGAAAATAGAAATGGAAACAAAAGAAAATGGCATACGCACGCTGCTTTCGCCACTGAGAAGTAGACACTTCGTTATGAGGACACTTCGTTACGGACAGTTCGTTATCGTTATGGACAGTTCGTTATGGACACTTCGTTATAATGTACGCTTCGTTATTAGGGACACTTCGTTATGGACAGTTCGTTATTATTTTATCTATATTGCAAGTTTGCTTTATACAAAACCTTTATATCATTAAACATTCAATTTTTTTGATTGTTGATAACAAGGAACCGCGCGATATTATATTTGAGTTAAGACACCCCAGATAGTTTAAACCACTATCTGGGGTATCATTGGAGGGCAGAAACAAACCCCAAAAAATATTACGCGCCATTGATAAGGTTACGATACTTTTTTGGCATTTCAAAGATAGGCGATTTGACTTGGTCCCAAAAATGACAAACAAAATTGATTTTATTAAATTTTTCAAATTTACACCTAAATTGAATGGTTTAAACTATGTGGGATGCCATAACTCAAATATCACGTCGTGCTGTTCCCTTGTAAAGTGCGTTGCATAATTATAAGGGCACCTCAAATTTTATGATTCTAAACGCGTAAACAATGTATGTCCAAATTTCGGTACTAATTCTGCTTAGAAAAGAAAAGTATAGAAATTATAGAGTATTGAAAACTATTAGGCCACTTTGGTCTATTTAAATAGTATCAACTTGGAAAACTTCAATTTTTTGATAAAAAAATCCTTAGGGGGTTTAGGCAAGCCTAAATCCGGTCTGAGATCACCGCCGGGTTGGTGAACTTAACATTTTTTTAAATATGTTTTACTTGTCATGTAATTTTGCTCAATTATGAATTTAGAATAAAATTTTTGGTCCGCTCATACATGACATTTTAAGATTTTCTGGTAAATAGTCTCTTGGGTATTCAGAATCTTAAAATTTTAGCTTTATATTATTCTATAAAATAAATTAAAATAAAATGTTTTATTTAAAGGGATAACGAAGTGTCCACAATAACGAATAGTCCATAACGAACTGTCTATAATAACGAACTGTCCATAACGAATAGTCCATAACGAAGTGGCCATAACGAAGTGTATGCTGGTCTTCGCCACTCACACGGACGTTTTCGTTTCGGGAGTTGTTGCTAAAGCTATAAAAAACGAAAAATTTAGATTTTTTGCTTGATTTTTCATATGTTTTTGGCCGGCAAATTGCTAAATCAAAACGAAATTATTAAATTGAAACTAGGAGTGTAGATAAGTGTTGATAGAAGCTTTTGGGAAAGTTTCATGCAAAATCATTGAGATTTGACAAAATGCTAGCAAAGTTGGCATTCAAAAAAACGTAAAAAAAACGTAAAATGTGCGCATGTTAATGTTCAAAAAATCAGTACAACTTTTGTATGTGTTTAAATGATAAAATTGAAACTGGGAGTATACATAAGTAGTAATCGAAGCTTTTGGTTAAAGGAATAGTAAAAATATAAAGATTTGACAAAATGCTAGCAAAATTGGCATTCAATTTTCTTTTTTTTCTTTTTTTTTTTCACATTTATGTGTTTGAATTACAGTCGCTGGTGATATTAGCGATTAAAATTTTTATATTATCTTTTAAGAAGATAAAATCAATGACCTTACTATTCTTTTCCTTCCTTCAGTTGCGTTTTTTGCAGGTCAGTTTGCAGAAAAATCCATAATGCTGAAGTACATAAGTACCCTCTAAAGGGTTTTTTGCCATGCAATGAGCAACAACAAATTTAAAGTGACTATAATCAATATATTATTTACATTATCCTGTGTGTCTGTTTTATAAATATATATACTGCTTGTTTTAACCACATTCTTTTTGTTATTTTTCATCATACATAGTTTCAAAAATTATCAATAGTTGTAAACATCAAAGAAGTCAAAAGAAATCACGTAATCAAGTTATTCAATTCTGTTGTAATATTTCAACTATTATTCGTCATAGGTTTGTGATATATATATATATAATAAATAGTAAAGTTAATTTGTAATTTTCAGTTTGGCCATGAATTCTGTCACAAGAAGTACTCATCGAGGAGTTGCAAATTTACATGTGATTGTCGATATATATATAATAAATAGTAAAGTTAATTTGTAATTTTCAGTTTGGCCATGAATTCTGTCACAAGAAGTACTCATCGAGGAGTTGCAAATTTACATGTGATTGTCGAGTTCGTTCATCCTGGTGGTGCAAATTTACATGAGATTATTCCCTTATCAAAATAACCGACACATCATGGGGCAATGACACCCATGTCACAAATTACTTGAGTCTTCTTATCGACGTTCTTGGGCTAGAAGATACTGTAGCCTATACTGCTCCTGATCTTATTCAAAAATTATCAAAGGAAAAATCTGAAATCCATATTAACAAATTTATAACAAATTTAAAATCATCCACTGAAAAATTATTTATTCTCATTTGCTTTGACATGCATTGGACGTTTTTTTATTTTGAGAAAAATTCAAAAACACTGTATTACTATAATCCCTACAATGAACCGCCTTCAAAAGAATTCATTGATATTGCAGAACGTATTATTGCTGAAGCTTTTGGTGAAGTTCGATTTCAATTACAAGTTGTTCAAGTTCCAACAGCTTTAAAGCAAAACGACGGATTTAATTGTGCATTTTGGATTATGGCTTACATTGAAATACTTTTGAACAATAAAATAATGTCAGAAGTTGTAAATTTTAATATTACTGAAATGCGAAACAACGTCAGGGAAATTTTTGAAGAAATTACAAAAAGCTACAAGATTCCTTTTGAAAAGTTTGGAATCATTCAATCGACATTGCCTGATATTTCAGAATTTAAATGTATTGATAATGCAGAAAATGATACCGTAATGATTTATAAAGTTCCAAAAGTAATTAAATTTCATTTTTTGTGTTATTCTAACGCTGTTTAATTTTAAAAAATTATAGAAAAGACTAAGATCGTTGTCACTGCCACAAAATTCTGATGAACCTGGACCTTCAGATGCAAAAGTTTGTGTTTTAAAATTCAAACATTTTAAAAAAAATTTGTGTAATATTTTTAAAATCGCTTTTAGAAACCTTCGAATTTTTCTTTGTCATTAATGCCAGCAGATGACAAAAAGGATCCAAATATTTTTTCAACTACAGTACCCCAACTACAAATAAAAAATTTAACAAATATTAGATCAGATGCTCAAAATTCAATGATTGCAAAGATGATGAGCAAAAAGAGCAAAGCGAAAGCGAGAGGCAAAGGTTGCAACTTAGGCTTAGGCAACTTAGGCTTAGGCAAAAAAATGGAAAACAATTGGGTTTTTCAGTGAAGCTCCAATCGAACATCAACATAAAATTAATAAAAAACGACTGCGGTTAATTGCAACAACCGATGAACTTAAAAAATGCAAATTTCTATTGAAAAGTAATTGGGAAAAAAATTATTTAGCCGACAGTGGTAGTACTTTGCTATAAATATTTCTATTGTTTTTTCTTTTGCTTTTAAAATAAATGTACATGTAATTACAGGAAAAAAAATTGTTTTTGCAAAAATTAGTTCAACATTTAAAAAAATCAACAGTTGGCGTTTTATGAATATGCGCAAAAACGATTTCTAAAATTTCTAAGCTCCGCCCCTTTTTCCATTTCTATTTTCAAAAAATAACGCTGTGAACTTTGCTATAAAGTAAAGTGACCCCGGAGAAACCGATTCCACGGAGTAAAAAAGTTTAAAAAAATTTCATACTGTAGTTACAGTAATTTTTATGTAAATTTTACCAAAATTTAAAGTTAATCGCAAATTAAAGGTGTTTATTTTTTTTGCCTAATTCGGAGGGGTAATAGGTTTTCGAGGTCGGGGAATCCGGATATCTACTTTTTGGAAGTTCAAAATATCATGATCACTGATTTTTTGTTATCACCTATCATATCACAATGATAAAAAATCGCGAGAAAAAAAGATAGGGCTGAAATAACTTCATTTTCTAAAAATTTGGACCTTTTTTTATCAAAAAAATAAAATACCTAAAAGAAACGTTCGCCTTTTATTGGTTTTTAAAATTATTGAAAGTTTGAGGTACAAAATAATGTGTCTTTGAACAGGAAAAAAAAGTGTAAAAATTTTTTTTAAAAAAAACGGCCTTTATTTTCGGATTCCCCATCGTCGAAAGCATATACATGCCAAAAATTAGCTTAATTGGAAATAAAAAAAATTTTGATGTCGCCCACCGGGATCGAACCTGTTCATGCATCTATACATGTGTTATACTTTTGGAGTCAGCCTTAGACACATTATGGTACAGGTTCGATCCCGGTGGGCGACATCAAAATTTTTTTTATTTCCAATTAAGCTAATTTTTGGCATGTATATGCTTTCGACGATGGGGAATCCGAAAATAAAGGCCGTTTTTTTTAAAAAAAATTTTTACAGCTTTTTTCCTGTTCAAAGACACATTATTTTGTACCTCAAACTTTCAATAATTTTAAAAACCAATAAAAGGCGAACGTTTCTTTTAAGTATTTTATTTTTTTGATAAAAAAAGGTCCAAATTTTTAGAAAATGAAGTTATTTCAGCCCTATCTTTTTTTCTCGCGATTTTTTATCATTGTGATATGATAGGTGATAACAAAAAATCAGTGATCATGATATTTTGAACTTCCAAAAAGTAGATATTCGGATTCCCCGACCTCAAAAACCTATTACCCCTCCGAATTAGGCAAAAAAAATAATTTCCTTTAATTTGCCATCAATTTGAAATTTTGGTAAAATTTACATAAAAATTACTGTAACTACAGTATGAAATTTTTTTAAACTTTTTTACTCCGTGGAATCGGTTTCTCCGGGGTCACTTTACTTTATGGCAAAGTTTTAGGGAAAATAAATTTTGGGCTGTGCCGCGGGTTTTTGATTTTCTTACAGACTGCGTCTTAATGGGAGACCATATAAAGTTTTTTTTAAATGGTTTTATTTAAAGGACATTTTACGCTGAAAAAATATATGGAATTGAATTTAAAATTATATAAAATTAATCAAAAATTGACATAAAATGTATTTAAAGTTTTAATTAAAGAAAAAATAAGAATATTAGAAGCAGCAAGGCCGTATTTAGAGGGGGGGGCATTTGGGGCCCGTGCCCCCCCCCCCCCGAAATTGAAATTGAGGAATTGCCTTTGATCTTTTGCCGCTTCGTGTTGGCGGCGGCAAAAGATCAAAGGCGTGCCCCCTCCGAAATTTTTTTCTGTATACGGCTTTGAGAAGCAGCAAAAAATCACAACTAATTAAATTTGTTTAAAAAATGAATAAATGCAAATTTTCCGCTGATAATAATCATTTAGCATAGCTTTTAGATGTACGAAAAGTGTAAAATATAATTCTGGCAAATTTAAATCAAAAATCTGAAACAAAAGTAAAAACACGAGTTTTTAGGTCATGGATTTTTTGGAACTTTTTGCAAAAAAATTTCCCAAAATTTTTTAAAATAATGAAAATTGACACTAAAAATTGGCAAAAGGTTCCAAAAAAATCCATCCACTATTTAGAAAATGTTTGTTAAAATTTATTTTTGTTGAAAAAATATAAAATATATTACTTTCATTTTTGCAAATTTTAAAATCTTCATTGAAATCTCCAAACAAAAGAAGCAATTGCAACATTGCATAAAAAAAAGAATTTCTATTGACCATCTCTTCTTCTTTTTTTTTCAACCTGCTGCTGCGGCTGATGTAATTTTTTTGCAACTTTACACGCAATCAATCCAAAAAAAAATGAAAGAATACAAGGCGGTATAACAATAAAAGACTCATTTTTTAAGATGTAACATTTAAACATTATTATTAAAAGATGATACATATAAAGATTTTTCTTTAAAGATTTTAAAAAAAAGATGTGACATTTAAAGATTTTTGTGAAAAGAAATTCTGTTAAAGATGTAACATTTAAAGATTATTTGGTAAAGATTATATTTTTAAGATGTAACTTTTTATCATGTTACTTTTAAACATTTTTCTTTAAAGATTTTAAAAAAAAGATGTGACATTTAAAGATTTTTGTGAAAAGAAATTCTGTTAAAGATGTGACATTTAAAGATTTTTTATTAAAGATTATATTTTTAAGATGTAACTTTTTATCATGTTACTTTTAAAGATTTTTCTTTAAAGGTTCAAAAAAAAAGATGTGACTTTTAAAGATTTTTATTAAAAGAAATTTTTTTAAAGATGTAACATTTAAAGATTTTTTACTAAAGATTGTAATTTTAAGATTCAACTTTTTTTATCATGTTACTTTTAAAGAGTTTTCATCAAATTTTTTCAGATCATGAATGCAAATACCAGTCATTTAAAACAAATGACAGCTATGAACTTCTTAATGAATAAAATTGACCGCAAACTGCACATTTTCTGAATCTTAAAATGTCACATCTTTTTCTTTAAACCTTTAAAGAAAAATCTTTAAAAGTAACATGATAAAAAGTTACATCTTAAAATTGCAATCTTTAATAAAAAATCTTTAAATGTTACATCTTTAAAAAAAATTCTTTTCACAAAAATCTTTAAATGTCACATCTTTTTTTTTAAAATCTTTAAAGAAAAATCTTTAAAAGTAACATGATAAAAAGTTACATCTTAAAAATATAATCTTTAATAAAAAATCTTTAAATGTCACATCTTTAACAGAATTTCTTTTCACAAAAATCTTTAAATGTCACATCTTTTTTTAAAAATCTTTAAAGAAACATCTTTAAAAGTAACATGATAAAAAGTTACATCTTAAAAATATAATCTTTACCAAAAAATCTTTAAATGTTACATCTTTAACAGAATTTCTTTTCACAAAAATCTTTAAATGTCACATCTTTTTTTTAAAATCTTTAAAGAAAAATCTTTAAAAGTAACATGATAAAAAGTTACATCTTAAAAATATAATCTTTACCAAAAAATCTTTAAATGTTACATCTTTAACAGAATTTCTTTTCACAAAAATCTTTAAATGTCACATCTTTTTTTTAAAATCTTTAAAGAAAAATCTTTAAAAGTAACATGATAAAAAGTTACATCTTAAAAATATAATCTTTACCAAATAATCTTTGAATGTTACATCTTTAACAGAATTTCTTTTAATAATAATGTTTAAATGTTACATCTTAAAAAATGAGTCTTTTATTGTTTCACCGCCGAATACAAAAAAGAAAAGATAGGTGTAACCAAAAAAGGTAAACGTAATAACCACCCCTTGAATAAATAATGTATTCATCTTTCTTTCTTTCATCAATTTCTTCTTCTTTTTTTCATATGTATCATTATTATTATTATTCGACATTAAATATTTTATATGTATAAAAAGACGTGAAAAAAAGAGAGGGAGAAGGAAAAAAAATTGTGATCAATGTAGAAAAAAAATAATTTCTTTTCTAAAGATTCCCTTATGCAAAAAAAAAAGTTTAAGCATAAAAATAAACAAAATTTATATATATTTAATGTATATGGAAAAAAGAAGAAGAAGATGGGATCAATGAAGAAAATATGATATATAGATAGATGGGCAAAAATGGATGAAAGAAAAGTATAAAATATAAAAGACAGTAAATCAAAAATGGCAAAAATCAATGTTTTTGGGTTACTGTCAAAAATGATGAAACAAAGGAAGTAATCTCATTTAATATCAAAATTGAATACATTTTTGTTACCATCAGAAAAGGTCGAAAAAATCTGAAAGAAAAATAATTTCGAAATTTGCAAAAATCACTGTTTTTGAGTTACTGTCAAAAAACAGAAATGTTTTTAAATCGAAGACAGTAATCTCATTTAATCAAAGTTAAACAATTTTTAATTACTATCAAATTTAAAAAAGGTCATTCAAAAGTGTTATTACATTTGATATCAGTGATATCAATAATATCTGATATTAATGATATCAGTAAAAGTTAAAAAATAATCAATAATCTTACTATTTATCAATTAATCTCCTTCCTTGACATTGTTGAAGAACATTTCTCTTTAACGAATAATAATCTCGAAATTGTTTAAGCTTTCACTAATTCAATCCCAAAAAAAACTTGTTTCTTTTTTTTGATTCATTCAAAATTTTGGACGAGAAAAAAAAGTTTAAGGAAAAACAAGACAAAAATATTTTTAAACTTTTTAAAAGCAAAATTCTTCTTCTTTTTTTTGAAGAAGAAAAAAAGGAAAATAGATAAAAGCTAGTTTTGTAAGGAAGAAGAAGGGGGAGAAAAAAAAGATATTCAGTTTTCTTTTGTATACAAAAAAAGAGGGGGGGGGGGGGGGGGAAGAAAGGGGGAAGAAATTGAAAACCCTTTATTTTTCTTTTTCCTATCTACCTTTTTTTGGGAGGGGGAAGCTCTTACAAAAAAAAACGGGAACACAATCTTTTTTGTTGTTTTTGTTGCCTGCCGCTGCGCAAAAAGGCGAGAGTGTTTTAGTATAATATTTTTGCCCAGTGGTCAATGCACTGTAGTTCAATTCAATTCAGTCGGACATCCCCCTTTTCTTTTTTTTCTCTCCCTTTTTCATTCCCGCAATTTTTTTTAAAATATACATTATTTAAGTCAATGTCCAGGTATACCTGTGTTCGTTCAACGAGAGAGTTTGAACAATAAAGAAGGAAAAAAAATAGTGGTCAAAAATATGAGAGAAAAAAAGAAAGAAAAAGCTTCTCGCGCACTACCCTTGACTCATTGAAAATGAAAGGAAATGAAATGAAAGAGAAAAAAAATGGACAGCTTATTTCCATCTATGGTCAGTCAGGTAGTGTGTCGGTCAGCTGGTTGGTAGGAATACAAATTTGTATCATTTTTCTCCCATTTTTTTATTGTAAACTAACATAGCTAAAATTTTCTTAGGTATCTTTCTTCTTTCTAAAAGCTTACCCTAAAAAAAGATACCAAAGTGTGTATACAACGCATTTTGTGAGAAAACGTAGTTTCTTGAATCCAAAATGGCACAGAAACAAAAGTCATATCAATTTTGGCTGTAATTCTCGGTATAAAGGTTTTCGGGGGCGTAGATTCCGAATTTGAATTCAGTTGTGGGGGTAAAGAATCTGGTTTTCGAGATATCAATACCTTGGGCGGGTTTAATGCCATTTTCTGATTTGATGATAAAAGTTGTCGGAAGTGGTACCAAAATGTTCGCCTCATCGAGTTTAGTAAGGATAAAACTGAATATGTCGCAAAAACTTGATTTTTTGTTAAATTTTGACCAGTGTCTCCAAAGTTCCACTTTTTTTTGGAACGTGTTCCGTTCCGTTCCATTTTGGGCCGTATCCGTTCCGTCCGTTCCGTTCTCTTTTTTTAGTCGACCCGTTCCCGTCCGTTCCGTTCCAAAATCTTCAGGAACGCGTTCCGTTCCAATTCTGTTCCCGTTCTTACAAAATTTTCTAAAAATTAATAAAATTCATTATTTTTAAACTCAAAAATGTTTCTTTGCTATATTTTAAAAAGTAAAAGGTGTAACTTTAATAGTAAAACAGCAAAAATCGGATTTTAAAAATTTTTTCCGATTGAAAAGTTGTAATTTTACCCTGATTTTTAAGAAAAAAGGGCAAAAAAGGGAGAAAGAACGGGAACGTCTAAATCCCAAAAAGGAACGCGTTCCGTTCCGTTCTTTTTGGAATTTTACCCGTTCCGTCCGTTCCGTTCCTAAATCCCACCCGTTCCCGTTCCGTTCCGTTCTGGAACGGGAACGGAACGGAAGAACGGACGTTCCAGAACGGAACGGTGGAGACACTGATTTTGACTCTTTAAAAATCAGAAATTACAGTTTTTCCCCAAAAACTTTTTCTTTTTAACGTCACTGGAAAAATGTTATTGCAGATTCGGATTCTACGGGTCTTGTTACCCCTAAATACATACAGCATGTGCCATAGTAGCGACCTTTTTCGACATTGTTAAAGGGTCAAAAATGTGCGACTCAACATGTCCAACATCATCAAATGTACAAAACTCACGGAATATCTTATGGATCAAGTTCTGGTGACTTGTATAATGAAATATAGTGTTGTGGGAGTATTCTGGGCAAGTTTCATCCACTTGGGGCCAAAACTATCCATTTGGGACCAATTTGAACTTCCGATTTTGATCTATATGGTCAACATCAAATAAAACATTTTTTTCTTGGTAAATTTATGTAAATGTGCTCTTTTAATGTTAAATACATATAGAAATAACGAAATTAAGGGTTAATTATTGAATTTGGGGCAAAACTGATTTTTGGCCATTTTTTAAAAATATCATTTTTTTACCTTTTTTTAGTTCATTTCCAAAGTGACTCATTTTTTGAATTTTTGTAAAATATCATATTTTTTAACGTGTTTAAAATTAAAACTAAGATTTCTATTGTAATTTTTTATGTGAGAATTTGAATTTATTTCAAATTCTCACATCCTTAAGGACATTGAGGATATGTCTTTCCCCTTCTATTACAGTTTTTACTTTGCATTTTGTATTCAGAAAGACAAAATGAGATTTTTTAATGGAATATCCACCCCTTGAATTTCATTAATTTGCGACCCGGATTCACTCACGACAGTTTGATACAGTTAAATTCATATCTCTAACATAGATGTTACTAACAAAACTTTTAAGTTATGAAAAATGAAAAAATTATTTAAAAATTATTTTTTCAAACAAACTTGTCAAAACATAGCAGCAAAAAAAATTAGTTTTAAGATATTTTCTTTTTTAACATTGTTTTATTATTGTCAAAACATTCCTCTTCGTTGGCATACCATCTACTAAACTCTGGATGTTCTTCCTCAGCATTATTTTATAGATTATTAAATTGCATATTTACACAATTAAGCACTTCTTTGTCACTAATAATGAACAAATTTTTCACTGAATTTTTGTTCTTATGTTCGATAGTATGCTGATACACCAAATCAATATACATTTACACTTGCAAGTTAAAAACTCACTGTTTTTCTTAGGGATACGAATTAAATTGTATTTATTTGACTTAAATAACTATGTTTCCACATGAAAAATTACAATAGAAATCTTAGTTTTAATTTTAAACACGTTAAAAAATATGATATTTTACAAAAATTCAAAAAATGAGTCACTTTGGAAATGAACTAAAAAAAGGTAAAAAAATGATATTTTTAAAAAATGGCCAAAAATCAGTTTTGCCCCAAATTCAATAATTAACCCTTAATTTCGTTATTTCTATATGTATTTAACATTAAAAGAGCACATTTACATAAATTTACCAAGAAAAAAATGTTTTATTTGATGTTGACCATATAGATCAAAATCGGAAGTTCAAATTGGTCCCAAATGGATAGTTTTGGCCCCAAGTGGATGAAACTTGCCCAGAATACTCCCACAACACTATATTTCATTATACAAGTCACCAGAACTTGATCCATAAGATATTCCGTGAGTTTTGTACATTTGATGATGTTGGACATGTTGAGTCGCACATTTTTGACCCTTTAACAATGTCGAAAAAGGTCGCTACTATGGCACATGCTGTATGTATTTAGGGGTAACAAGACCCGTAGAATCCGAATCTGCAATAACATTTTTCCAGTGACGTTAAAAAGAAAAAGTTTTTGGGGAAAAACTGTAATTTCTGATTTTTAAAGAGTCAAAATTTAACAAAAAATCAAGTTTTTGCGACATATTCAGTTTTATCCTTACTAAACTCGATGAGGCGAACATTTTGGTACCACTTCCGACAACTTTTATCATCAAATCAGAAAATGGCATTAAACCCGCCCAAGGTATTGATATCTCGAAAACCAGATTCTTTACCCCCACAACTGAATTCAAATTCGGAATCTACGCCCCCGAAAACCTTTATACCGAGAATTACAGCCAAAATTAATATGACTTTTGTTTCTGTGCCACCCCATACTACGCTTTCTGACAAAAGGCGTTATACCCGTGAAAATTTTAAGTAAGTATTTCGACGACTACCTTAGATAGATATAAAATGCAAATTTATATATATATTCCTTCCAGCTTACAGTTACTCCGTCAGTCAGTCAGTCAGTCAATAAGTTTCTATCTCCTTCTCTCTTTTTTAAATCGGGGGGATTAGAAAAACAAGCAAAAATGCAAATTTTTAATATTTGTTAAAAACATTTTCTTTTCCTTTTTTCTCCCGTTTTTTTAAACATATTTTTGGTTAAAATTGACCGGAACGAACGAAAAATGAAGATGATTCTTTCTTCTTCCTTTTCGGGCAGCACGTAATTGTTATTGTTATTGTTATTGTTCAACATTTTTCAAGTGTCAAATGAAAAAAAGAAGAGACAAAAAAAGCAATCTGTGTATATGTCTTTGATTCTTTAAAAGATTGAAAAAGGTAAAATTAAAATGAAAAAAAAGAAAGGGAAATTCTTGAATAAACTTTTGTATTAAAAAAAATATGAAAATTATGCAATTTGATAGGGGGCAATAAAAGTATCTTTAAAAAGAAACCATAAATAAAACCGTTGACTTTCAAAGTGGTTGAAGAAATGGGGGCAAAAAAAAAGTAGTGACAGTAAACAAAATTTGCAGAGTTTATCAAAATTTTGTTACTGTCTTTGAACGATCATAGTAACAAAAAATAAAAAATTTTAGCCAAAATAAGATTACTGTCTTTTGAAAAAAAACCAGTAATTTAAAAATAAAAAAAAAGTATTTGTTTAAATTAAAAAGGGAATAAAACATTTTCTATAAAAAATATGCAATTTTTCAAAAAAACTGAAAGAAATCAATTCCCTTTTTTAGCTTCTTCTTAAACGACGATGACATAACTTTTACGACATTGTAAAAAATATTTTTACAATCTATGCCAAATCTTGGCCTCTTTTTAAAATTTAGTGCTGAAAAAAATTATAATAAAAAAAGTGGCACAGATGTAAACAGCAAAAAAAGGTGACGAAGAAAAAATCACAAAAAAACTGAACCAAATCTAACAAAAACATTAAAAATGAATTAAATTCTTTTAGGGAAAATAATCAAACAGCAAAAAAAATAGATGAAAGGCGGAACAAAAAAAGTAACCAAAAAGGATGGAATTAAACCGATTTAAAACATAAAAATAATGTGTTTTTTCCCGGTAATCAAACATGTTTTTGTTTGAGCAAATCCTCAGGTAAACTCACTACATGGTAGTTTAATTGAGGGGAAAAAAACAGTTTAAAAAAATGGATTTGTAAAAACAGGAAAAAGAGGATTATATTTTTTAAAAATTGTGTTTTTCTATCTTTGGTATTTTTTTGAGGTAAAAAAGCTGTATTTAATCATGATTATTTTTGACACCACCGTATGTGATATTGGGGTACTAGTGCACTTTAGCTCTGCCCTAACAAAAACAACAATATCATTTTGAATCCGTCTTCCCCCCCCCCTTTTGAAGTTCAACCAAAAGTCAACAATTTTACGCAAATTTTCGATAAAAAATTTACATTTTTGGGGGGGGGGGGGGGGGGACCGCACTTTCACCGGTACTGCACTAGTACCGGTGAAAGAACAAATGAGAATCATTCAAAAAATATAATAAAAAAATATATATAAATGAAAAATAATGAAACAGAAAATTTGATAAAATTAAAGTAATCCCTTATAAAAACATGCCATTGTTTAAAAAAATAAAATTCGAGCATTAAAATTCGGCAAAAAAAAATAAAATTCTAGCATCAAAATTTTAAATTTAAAAACGTATTAAAAAGATATTATAAACAATTATATGTTTTTTCTCATTTATCCAACATAAATCATCGTGAAAAGCTTAAAACTCTGGTTTTTTTCCCTTTGCAAGCAAAGCAAGCAATTGTCCAAAAGTTGTAAAAACACATTCTTTCATTCATTGTTCTTTCACTTAAAACATTACAAAAAAAGGCAATGTTAAATGACAACGATGAACAATGTTGATGACAAGAATAAAAAAAGAGGGGGGATACAGCTTCTTTGTTCCTTCAAAAAAGAAAATGGAAGGGAAAAAACTTTTAAACAACAAAAAAAACGCGCACACACTTGACCAATCATTTTTTGATTTAAATGTGTTTTTTTCATTTAAAACCAAAAAGGACAATAAAAAAAAGAAATAGGACCACACTTTTGGTTGTTATAAAAAAAGTTTTAAAAAAATGAGACAAAAAATGTCGAAAATTAACAATTCCTTTTTTTTATCGGCAGGCATAAAAGAGATAATTTTTGAAGAAATGTAACGTCTATTTTTGTGGCATGGGTTGAATTTGTTGGTCGTCACCAAGATCGACCATTGATTTGCCATTGATTGCATCAAGATTGAATGGCCTTTGATAGTGATGGAGGTTGTTGGAAAGAGAAAGTAGTGAAATGGTCTCTTTTTTCCCCCTCATTAAAATTGATAATGATCGGAAGTAAAGAAAAATTTCCCGCTGAGAGAGGGTGTTGCTTTTATTTTAATGTATATATTTTTTTTGGGGTTTATCAGTTTTGGAGAGCGAAAAAAAAGATGAATGAATGAAAATTCTTTGATGTTAAAAGACAATAGAAAAATCAAACTCTGTGATCTTTAATTTCTGGAATTTTGGGGATTGCCTATTTGTGGAAAGGGGACATAATTTTGAGGATTTTTGTTTTTTAGCATTACCGGGTTTTTAGTCATTTTTTACATTATTTGAATCCCCAAAATTCTGTCTTCCAAAATTTCATCTCCAAATTTCATTTCCCCAAAAACGAAATTTTTGTTTTTTTTGGCTTTACCGTCTATGAATTGTTTAAAATAAAGTGATTGAACATACAAGAGAAAGAAAGATTTAACTACAAAGATAAATGGAATTTTTTTAAAGCTTGTAAAAAAATATCCCGTTTTTGTTTAAAATACCGACAGAAAATTTAAAAAAAGTGCTTCAAAAATAATTACTGTAGCTTTTTTGAAATCATTTATATTTTATTTGAAACTAAAAGGAACATAAATTTTGAAAGAAAACAAAAAATTTAAAGATTGATTACATTTTTTTCTTCTTTTTGTTCCCCTTTTTTCTACCTTGTGATAATATCACAAGGTACAATCACAAAATCACTTTGTGCTGGGAACACTTTTTTTGATATAAAAAGAACTGACTTTTTTTCAAAATATATCACATTTTTGTTTATCATTTATTTTTTCAACCATGTCTTCAAATACTTCAATGGTTTGCTGCAAAGAAAGTGAAACTTGTAAAGGTCCCAATTGTTGTCCAGATCCCCAAAGATGTGCAAATTTTTGTTGCTTAGAAACTCCAGAATGTCAAGGGCCAAATTGCTGCAAAGATCCTTCAACATGCGTCAATTTTTGTTGCATTGAATCTGATGATTGCAAAGGTCCCAATTGTTGTCCCGATCCTAAAACTTGTCAAAAACCAGAAGTTCCAAAAAAGTGTTGTTAAATAATGAATGATGCATTATTGATTAAAATACAACTTTTTATGACTATCAAATTTTTGTGTTATTTTTGAATTTATATTATAAATTTTATAACATTTATTCTTATTTTTAAAGCATGTTTTAATTGAATAAAAGGTTAATAAAGATACCAGCGTGTCTATAAATCTGCAAAAATATTTTTCTGTATTTCCTATTTTAAAAAACAGATTCGTTTTATTAGGTTCAGAAATGAATAAGTTAGGAATTTTTTTTTCATTTTGAGCTTTTATATTTTTCACAAAAATTTTTAAATTAGCTTTTGATACTAATCCTTGTTTTGTAAGTTTCGTTGTTTCGAAATCCGTTATAATTTCATCAGAATCTTTTTAGATTTCTTGAAATTTTTTTTTGGAATACGGTCTTGAATCCCACATTTCCATTTGTTGTCATAAATCCTAAATATAACGGTAACAAAACTTTCAAATATCAAAAAAGTTTGTCTTTTCGTTTTCAAAATTGGTTTTAATTTTTTATAATATATTTTAAAACACCTGCACCATAAATGTGTTAGCTTATTTGATTAATATAAAACATGTTTTTTTACGACAGGAGTTTTTGAGAAAAATAATTTTCAGCGAATCATAAAAAAATAAAAAGCAGCTGCTCAGTTTTATTCTTTGCAACTTTTTGGATTTTGAAAAGTATCTTTACCACTGTTAAATTCTTAAAAGAAAATGTTGTAATACAAAGAACGACACATAATGAATTGCACAAAAATTATTCCACCATCACAAAATTTCATCACATTTTTTTATTATTACTCAAATTTTACGTTATTTATCACTCTTGCAATTACCCCTCTTCAATTTTATGTAATTTTTACTCAATCAAAAGCTTTAAAAAGTTTTAAATGGTTAATTTTAAATCATACATTTTGGTCGTTACTTTTTGAATTACTTTTTACATCCGTAAAACCCCTATTTTTATCTCCCGCAATGTCAGGATTCCCATTGGGATTATTAAAAGATGGAAATTTCAAATTAACAGCAGTGGCAACCTTTGGCATTTTTTCTATAGCTGGAATTAGTGTTGCAGCTTTGGGGACGACATTATTGTGCCGATATTTGCAAGTTTTTCCTGCCACGAAATGGTTCAATCAAAAACGTGAAATTTTCTTACTTTCTTCCGCCCTTTTTATAATCTTTCTTTTCTTTTGTGATCTTTTTATTCCTCTTATCATCGCTGATCCATCGGAAGTTTATCAGTTGGCTATCAAATATGATCCATGTATGCAATATTTTTTTAAAAATGAACCTGGTTTCATTTATATTTCATATGAACAATCGGCAAAAGCCGTATATGCAGGACTTGGGATAACCTTATTTGGAAGTTTTATAGCAATAATTTTAGCATCTTTTTTTATTTACCTTGTTAAAACAAATATGGACGCAAAAAAATCTAAACTTTCTCGTTCTTTAATGATGTCAGCAATTGTCCAACTTTCATTTGTAGCTTTTTTTTATTTAATTCCATTGGCAGCATTTTTTGGAATTCTCGCTTTTGAAATTCCAAATTCTGAAAATTTAATGATTTCTTTGTTTTGCATAATTGTAACCCATACTTTTCTTGAATTTTTTGCAACTTTGTATTTTGTTTCACCGTATCGAAAAGCTGTAACAAAACTGTTCTATCAATTTTTTTGTTTTAAATCTTTAATGAATCAATCTAGACAAGTTTCTGTTAGTTTGGTTGTAAATCGATTAAAATGAAGCTTTTTTTAATGTTGAAGAAAAATAAAAGTGATTCTTCTTTTTTTAAGGTTGCTAGCCACATTTTAAAGTCATGGTTATGGTGAGTGTATATTATAATGATGGTTTACATCAAGCCTTCGTATGATTATTTAATTTAATAATTAATCCAAAAGTGGTATAAATCGATAGCCCTGACCCGAGGTGAGTTTGGAAAAGTCAAAAACATTCATATTTACCACTGAAAAAGTGATTTTATAAATCAAATAAGTTCAAAAATGACTCAAAGTTACAGTAATCCGGATACAGAATCCGCCAAACCCCAAATTTTTTGGTTTCTATGTTGTCCCTTAATCCTTAAGTGATGGGGCATCTAAAAATACCATCACTTCTAAAAAGTAGGACAGGTTGCCAAGGCTTTTATTTGGCTAAAACTTACTACCTCAACATGTCAACATCATTAAAAATTCATAACTTCTGAAATATGTTATGAAAAGTGTTCCGGTGTTTTTTATTATTAAATTTAAGGTTGTTGGAGAATTTTTGGCAAGTTTCAGGCATAGTGTTTACCAAAGTGAACAACTTAAAATTTGTTTTGTTATTAGAAAAAAAAAGCGACAATTTATTAGCCCAAAAAACACACAATCTCAATAAAAAAATTTGTCCACTCGTGCTCATCACTGATGAAAATATCCTTTTTTGAATTACTGTTATTCTAATTTTGTAGCATTTTTATTACTTTTTCTCTAACCCTATAAAGTGACAAGATGGAGTTTTTTTGTTGAATTATTACTATTTATTCAACAACATCCAGCATCCTTAATTTTTGGAATAATCCCTTTTTTTGTACTTTTTGCGATGCAAATATACCGCTTTAAATGGATCCATATTTGTTTGCTTTTTCTTTTTCTTTTTAAAGCAATAATAAAATTATTATTTTTTAAAACTCACGAACATTTCGAACTTTTAATCATTAAAAAAGAGCACCTGTTCATTTTTGAAAAACTGGCTTTAAAAGTATCATATGTTTTATTTACCCACGTCACGTGTTTGAAAAAGCGAAGGGTATTTTTTCCATCAACTTTATTAATTTGCTAATAATTGAAAACAACAATGGAAATGATAAAATTATTATTTCTGTTTTGTTTCATTTATAATATTCATGCGTATGTAAGTGTTTCATTTAACTCTTTAAAGTGTTACAATTTTATATCCGATTCCCTGGAATTTTTGATCTTTTGCCGCTTCGTGTTGGCGGCGGCAAAAGATCAGTGCTGTCGGTTAACAATCAAAGGTTTGCACCCCTCCCCACTAAATCGCTGTGTTTCCTCCGAAATTTTTTTCTGTATTGATTCCTACGCTATTTTTGATCTAAAATAAAGCCTTGTTTATTATAAAAAATGTGTGCAATTATTTTGTTCATGAATGCATTTATTTTTACAATAAAATCTTAAAAGCAAATATTTAATATTGAAAAAAAATTAATTTGTTTGAGCCGAAAATTACAAAAATATATAGTTGTTTTTTTAGCCAACAAACGTCGTTGAATCAATAATTTGGAAATCAAAGCTGATTGATTTCGTTGTAATTTGTGAGGATGATGAAAAAGTGATGTTTTATAAATTAATTTTTGATACTGTATCGAATCTTAATAAAGCTGTTGGACAACAATTTATTCAATGGAAAGAACATACGCTAAAAGAAGCAATTTCAAAAAAAAGATATTTAATTTTTGTTCTTGAAAGATATCAATGTGGTGAAACTGCTGCTGATAGTAAAGGCGGATATTATGTTCCTTTATCAATTTCATCCGATTGTAATACATCAACAAATCTTCGAAATTTGATGATTGGACTTGGTATGCAAATTATTTGGTTTTTTTTAAGGTCGATAAAGAGAGCGAACGTTTAAGTACTTTTTTGGAAAATGCAAGATCCTGACAATCAAGATCTTATATGGGTCTCGCAACGATTGAGTAGTTAATCCAACAAGATGTTAGAGCATGCATTGTGAGGATTTTGCAAAAAAAAGTACGTCACCGTCAGTGTTTTCCCGATTCCATTTTTTTCCGATCCCTTATAAAGAATCGGAATCAGAATCAGAATCGGGAAAGCACTGGTCACCGTCCGCCTCCTTGAAAAAGGATTTTTACACTTAACAATTCAAATATAGGTTTTATTTATACCCATCTTCGAGATGATCGAGATAAATTTATTGAAATAAATTTTGAAAATATTTATAACTTTAACCATCAAATTTATGAAAAATGTGGAACTTGTATCAATTCAACCAATGAAGCCTTTGCTATCTATGATTATAATAGCATCTTGCATTGGCCCCAATTTTCAATATATGCGTGAGAAATTTTATTGTTTAAAAAAATAGTTATAAATTTCCCGTTACTATAAATGGAACGTTCAGAAGTGACGTTACGCAAAGATTCAAAATTTCAAAACCCCTACTTAGACGTGTGACGTCCCATCCCTTATCGTAATAATTTTTTAATAATTTTCCATTAAAAAAAGTCACAAAATTGCCAACAAATAAAAAAATTATGCTTTCAGAAAAAATGAATCCATTCCAATTATAACTCCAAAACAAAACAATATTCAAATGGATCAAACTTGGGATGTTAAAAGCTTTACCGAACAAGATATTCTAATTTTCAAAGCAATTTACGGACAATAAATTTCTGTAATTTAGTATTTTTTGGTGTTTTCAGATTACAGTAACGTTACTTAAAAAAATTTAAAAAATTATAACATATTTTTGAACTTCTTTGGGTGATCATTAAAAAAAGTTGTACTATTTTTATTAGATTATAAATCCGACTGTATTATTATATGAAGGATAGGTTTTTTGGTAATTTTTTTTACAAGTAATTTTCCCATATAAAAAAATATTCAAAATGAAATAAAAAAATTTGTAATCGATATTTGTCTACAAAAACTCAAATTCTAATAGATTTTAACATGCTGAACATGATGCAAGCATAATATTTTACTTTTATAAGAGCATTATCATTTTATCAGACTAGTAAAATCGCATTTTACCACATGAAAAAATTACTGTAAAAACTTTACCAAAAATTACAAATTTGGTATTGGTGTATTCCCCAGGTCTTCTACTTTAATTTGTGACCAAAATTTTATAATAAAAAAATAATTTATCTATTTAATCTTTTTTTTGAAACACGCACCTTTTTTTTCCTTTTTTTGACTCTTTTTTGCAAAAGTGACCAAAGAAAGGGAAAGCGTCGCACTGTGGGATATGAAATTACTTTTTTCGCATTTTTGTATGTTTATAACTCTTTTTTGAAGCTTAAATATGTCTAAGTTTATAAAATTATAAAAATTTTGAATCTTTTGATACAGTAAAACTGCGTACTACAACATCTTTAAACGCTTGGCAAATAGCGTTTGCATTACAAAATCCGAATATCTTGATACCGATAGATGCCAAATTTTATCATTTTTTAATTTAAAAATAATAAATATCGTTAAATTTTATTATTTTTAAATTAATTTTTATGTAACGATATTTTTGTAACAAAGAATAATTACTTTGTTACAAAAAAAGGCGCTTTTTTTGACAGCTGTGAAAAACATTTTTCTAATCCGCGTCTAACATTTGAATAATTTAAAAATTGCTTGTTTTGCTTTTAATCAAATTGTTCTATGATTAAATTTTTTAATGTAATCTTGACTAATTCTAGGAGTGAACATTTGCATCTCTCAAAATTTGTAAAAGTATATTTAAAAGCTCTCTTTTTTCCATTTTGGTCGCAAACGTCCCTGATCCTTTATCACGAAACCACCAGGAATTCGATGAAAACTTGATTTTAGTTTATTAAAATACACCTGCGCAAAAAAAGTGTCAGCGAATTTGATTAATATAAAACATGTCTTTTTACGACATGAGAGTTTTTGAGAAAAACTAATTTTCAGCGAATCATAAAAAAATAAAAAGCAGCTGCTCAAATTTTTTCGCTACCTTTTGGAGTTTAGACACTTTCTTTATCACTGTTAAATTCTTTAAAAAAAATATTGTAATACAATTTGTATTATACAAAGAACACATAATGAATTGCACAAAAATTCATCCACCATCACAAAATTTCGTCACATTTTTCTATTATTACTCAAATTTTACGTTATTTATCACTCTTGCAATTACCCCTCTACAATTTTATGTAATTTTTACTCAATCAAAAGCTTTAAAAAGTTTTAAATGGTTAATTTTAAATCACACATTCTGGTCGATACTTTTTGAATTACTTTTTACGTCCGTAAAACCACTATTTTTACCTCCCTCAAATTCAGGATTCCCATTGGGATTATTAAAAAATGGAAATTTAACATTAACTGCTTTGGCATGCTTTGGAATTTATTCTATTGCTGGAATTAGTGTTGCAGCTTTGGCGGCGACACTATTGGGACGATATTTGCATGTTTTTCCTGCCACGAAATGGTTCAACGTGAAACGTGAAATTTTATTTTGTTCTTCCCTTATTTTGCTAATCTTTATTTTTTTTTGTGATCTTTTTATTCCTGTCATCATTGCTGATCCATCGGAAGCATATCAATTGGCGTTCAAATATGATCCATGTATGCAACACTTTTTTAAAAATGAACCTGGTTTCATTTATATGTCACATGAACAATCGGCAAAAGTTTTTTATGTGGGATTTGGGATAACTTTATTTGCAAGTTTTTTAGCAATTATTTTGGCATCTTTTTTTATTTACCTTGTTAAAACAAACATTGATGCAAAAAAGTCTAAACTTTCCCGTTCTTTAATGATGTCAGCAATTGCACAGCGTTCCCGTTTTGCATTTTTGTGGCCAATGGAAATTATTATGTCCCTCAATGACAACGCATTTTTTGCATTTTTTTAAAAAAAATTTAAACAACAATTACTGTTAAAAAATTACGGAAAAGTTTATTTTTGTTTGTTTTTACTTATTTATTTAAAAAGGTAAGATTATAAGGATCATTTTTATATAAGGGTTTAATAGGATCTGAAAAAGATTTTGACACAAATTTCCGCAAAAACGGTGTTGATACACGAGTTGATAGTGCTAAAAAAAGCATCATCTTTTTTTCTACATATCAGAACTATACCTTAGTATGTTTTTTACAATCTTTAAAAGGTTTAGATTGATTATTATCGGTTTTAGTTCATCAAGTTTTGAAGAAATTTAGAGATTTTAATCAAAAACTATATTCACACTTTTAATGTACTAATTTTTATATTTTTTAGGCTTCTATGGTATATTCATGTCTCAATTATCGTTAAGAAGATTTAACTCAACCATTGCAATTAAAAGAAACCCAAAAAAACTGATGAAAAAGAAATTCTTGGTGTTGCATATATGCTGGTGGACTATAAGTACGGTAAGTCAGTTTTTATAAAAATGTTTCTGTTAATGCATCAGTATCATATATTATTGTTGAATCATGTATTTAGATGTTAATGGAAGCTATTTTGAAGGATAATTTTTTATTTAGACTGAATTAAGGAACTTCGAGTTGTTTGGGCGTATGCTGAACATGGAGTATATAAACAATTCCACGAAAAAGTTAAATTGGTTCACGATGGACGTCTATAAACCTAAATACATGATTCAACAATAATATATGATACTGATGCATTAACAGAAACATTTTTATAAAAACTGACTTACCGTACTTATAGTCCACCAGCATATATGCAACACCAAGAATTTCTTTTTCATCAGTTTTTTTGGGTTTCTTTTAATTGCAATGGTTGAGTTGAATCTTCTTAACGATAATTGAGACATGAATATACCATAGAAGCCTAAAAAATATAAAAATTAGTACATTAAAAGTGTGAATATAGTTTTTGATTAAAATCTCTAAATTTCTTCAAAACTTGATGAACTAAAACCGATAATAATCAATCTAAACCTTTTAAAGATTGTAAAAAACATACTAAGGTATAGTTCTGATATGTAGAAAAAAAGATGATGCTTTTTTTAGCACTAACAACTCGCGCATCAACATCGTTTTTGCTAAAATTTGTGTCAAAATCTTTTTCAGATCCTATTAAACCCTTATATAAAAATGATCCTTATAAGTATACCTTTTTAAATAAATAGGTAAAAACAAACAAAAATAAACTTTTCCGTAATTTTTTAACAGTAATTGTTGTTTAAATTTTTTTTTAAAAAATGCAAAAATTGCGTTGGCATTGAGGGACATAATACTTTCCATTGGCCACAAAAATGCAAAACGGGAACGCTGTGCAATTGTCCAACTTTCATTTGTTACTTTTTTTTATTTAATTCCATTTTCAGCGTTTTTTGGAATTCTTGCTTTCGAAATTCCAAATTCCGAAAATATAATGATTGCTGTGTTTTGCTTAATTGTAACCCATACTTTTCTTGAATTTTTTGCAACTTTGTATTTTGTTTCACCGTATCGAAAAGCTGTAACGAAACTCTTTTATCAGTTCTTTTGTTTTAAGCCTTTAACGGATCAACATGCAATAGTTTCTGTCAGTGTGGTTGCAATTCGATAAAAATGAATCTTTTTTTTGATGTTGAAGAGAAAGTGCTTGTTTTTTATGTTATTAAAATTTTATAATTGACAATAATCGCATAATTTTATGTTTTAGTTGTTCGAAAATAATATGTTTTAGTTACTGTAACTATAATTTTGCTCCATTTTTTATTTTTTTAAATCAAAAAGTTTCAAAAAAGGAGTTTTTTGTTAAATTATAACTTTTTTAACTAAAAATAAATTACACTTTCTTTGATTTTTGGGATAATCTCTTTTGTTTTTGTTTTTTTAGTATGAAAATTTATTGATTCTTTTTAAAGAAATAAAATTAGTTTTTTGAAAACTTTGGGACTAAAAATGACGCGAACATTTCATTAAAAAAGCACCTGTTTAATTTTTAAAAAAGTTGCTTTAAAAACATCAGAGTTTTTTTAATTTTTCATCTTATTACAATCTAATACATTGATATACATTGAACAATGATGGAAGGAAGCTTTTACTTAGGGTGAAGTCTTATAGTAAAGAAGTTTTGCTGCTTGAGTTGAGTGTCTTTTGGACGGGACGCGTGAAAAGATGATAATAATAAGGAAAAGAATAAGAAAAAACTTCGTAGAATCGGTATTTATACAGTTTAGAATAGGAGGGAAATCTTGGGGATGTTTTTAAGCCTATTTCGAGCTGAAACAATGACATCGTCATCTTTTCGGTAACCTAGACACTTGCATTTGGTCTAAAACTAAAGACCACTTTATTATTAAAAGATGGTCAGAGGCTTTTGACCATCGGATATCTATAATTGATTTGCCACATATTTGAAAAATTCCTTCACAACTACCCCAACATGGTTGACATATGAGATAGTACCTAAAGAAGATAGGTAGAAACCTCCAGAAAGGTTTTTTTTATCACAACATGTATGGCAAAAGATGGTCAGAGGCTTTTGGGTTTATATCTTCAGGAACCCAAAAATTATTGGACCTATACTCTATCTATAGGTAAAATGGGCATGTTGTTCTAATCGACTTTCTGTTTTTCATTTTGAAGTTTGGGAAATTCTGTTCAGCCAGGATTGTTTCTCACAAGTAAGCCGGCATCGTCTCGCTGATTTAGAGCAATATGTCAGCTAGTTTTCATTTACCGAGTCCCACATAATTAAAGGAGCCCAGTCAGCCAGCACAATTCTCTCGTTTTTGTCAAGACAATAAAATCAGGCAAAAAAAGAAAGAGTGCTTCACTATTTCTTTTCTCTGACGGGAAAAGGAATGTCTCTTTTTCTCTGCTCCCTCTGTTGAGCCAGTTGTGCTAGCTGACTGGGCTCCTTTAATAAGTAAAAATGCTTTCACATCGTCCCAATTAAATATAAAATAAAGTTACCGTAATTACCGAAATTTTTTCGAGTTCAAATTTTTAAGAGTAGCACTGTCAAGAGTTGTTAAAAAAGCGACAACGCGTTGTCAGTTCCTGGAAGAACAGACTTTTTGGCAAAACGTTCATCAACGCCATGAGGGATTTCTGTACATCTGACAACGCGTTGTCGCTTTTTTGACAACGCTAGACAGGGCTATTTAAGAGTACTTTAATTTTTTTATTGAAATTTGTAAAATATTTAAACAATTGAAAAAAAATTTATTCTATAGTATAAAAATAATTATTTATTTGTTGTAGTAAAAATTTGAACAGACGTTGAAAATTCTGATGAACTTTTCCAATAAAAATTTTTAAATGCATTTCTTGCTGACGTACTAAAACAATTAAAATAATTATTAATTTTACATTTCTCATTAAAGTATCTATATTTTTAACCTTAAAATAATTAATGAAATACTTCTTGACCAAGCAAAAATATCAGCAAAAATTGGAAACACTTTTGCCAATGTTTCTGTTAAATCTGGATCATTTTCAAAATACGGTCTCGTATAACTGTAAATACTGCGCAAAAGTTGAGTAAAAAAAATGATAATTGAAATAACTGAAATTTAAATAGTAAATTTGAAAAATAAAATTTTGTAAATTTGTTGTTAAGCTTACACAATAATCGAATTTCATGCTTTTTAATATTTGAATTTACCGCTTCGCCGCCCCTGATATTCCAATATTTAAAAATCGATAAAAATGTAAAAATGCCTTCCAAAAAAGTTGTTGTAATAAAAACGATAGAATTTATTTGAAATACAAATGCCATCATTTTTGAATCGGATAAACTTAAAAATGCAATCCCATTTTTACTGAGATAATAAATTCCAGGAATATGCATTCTATAAATTACGTGTAAAAGTGGTAGAATTAATATAATTACAGTATACCATTGATGTTTCCATAGCTGAAATATAATTGAGTAAAAATTGGTGCTTATAAGGTTTGTTTTATGCAAATTAAAACCGATTCTTACATTATTGTGACTTGTAGGATGCCACACTGAAAAAAATGGGTGCAAAAAATGGACACTCCTAAACAAAATAGATCGATATTTACTCCTTTTAGGAGTAAATGTCGTCTTTTTCGGAGTAAATGTTAGTCTATGTTAAAGAGGTACAAAAAATGGATACTCCTTAACAAAAAAAAGACGATATTTACTCCTAAAAGGAGTAAATATAGATCTATTTTTAGGTGTATTTGGCATACTTTTTTTTCAGTGCATAATAGAGTTAAACGATTCAAAGAAAGTACGGCATTTCCAATAAATTGAACAAATGCAATATATCCGGTAAGATTAATAATAACGGTTGCAAAATAATTTGGTCGTCGAAAAAATTCTGATAACACTCCAAGATCGGCTAGCCTTCGAATACCGGCAATCTGAAAATAACATTGTTTATGCAAATATTTACGACATTTGACCATAAGCTTTTTGCTTAAAATAATTAATGAAATCCTTCTTGACCAAGCAAAAATATCAGCAAAAACACAAAATATCTCTTACCGCAACAAAATAAATTAAATCAGCAGCCATTAAAAGTTTAAAAATTGTGAAAAATGGACTATTAAATGCCGTTTTTCGCTTTCGTAACAATAATATAAAAATTAATAAATGAAAAATATATCCAAAAATTTCCAAAAAAGGTGTAATATAAAAATACAGAATATCAATGAAATATGAAACAGCCATTATTTTTTGACTATTTTATGAAAAACGCTGTTTAAATATAAAAAAAAATTTCTAAACTGCTAATTAAAATAAGCTTTAAATAAAGTAGACAAAAAAATAATTTTTTAAATATTTCATTTATTTAATTTCAAAAGTAATTATTTCAAGTTCATTAACTATTTTTTATATCATGCGGAAATTGAACTTTTGCATCTTTTTTAAGCTACAATTATTTTTAAAATGCCATTGTTTTTTAGGATAAAAGTTTTAAGCAATATTTGCAAAAGAATTAAAAACTTTTAAATTTTTATTCAAAACACATATGTACAGTAGTAATCGATCAATACTTCTCTAAAAATGTCAAAAAATTTGAATAGTTATTGTTGGAAAAAATTCAACAGTAGAATCCAGAAGAAAAAAATGAAAAACTTTTTTTTTTAAATTCTGAATCTTTTTTCAGAATCGTTAACAACAACTAATTTTACATTTAGTGTAATCTACTCGTCGAGACGAATCAAAAAATTATAATTTTGAAGAATTTGAAGAACATTTTTTCATTGAAATTTTCTGAATCCTATGGATTCAGAATCCAATTTTTAACTTTTCCCTGCATTGACGTTTTAAAAATGAGGTAAGTTTAGGTTTCCCCTTTACAGAAAACGTTTATGTAAATGGATTCATTGTCTCAGAATCTAAAGATTTTAGTATGAAAACATTTTTTGGGGAACACTTCTTCACTGGACAATTCAGCGAACCGTGTAATATGTATATGCTTTAGAACATGTGGAATTTAATGACGTCATTTGATTTTCCACAGCGGAATCGTTGTAGGAGAATTTGAAAATAGGAATGAAACACTGCGTTTTTCGCGGAGCTATAACTCAGCCGCATTACTTCCGGATGCTTAGATTAAAACCAAAAATGTTGGTATGGCTATCAGGAACATGCCAGAAAAAAATTAAGCCGAAATATAAAGCGGTAAAAAATAAAAATTTTCAATTTCTGACAAAAAAAAACTAAAACATCTTTTATTTTGTAAACCAAGAATTTTTTTTTAAACCTTCCAAAAATTTTTCAAAATTTGTCAAATAAAAGGTATTCCAAAAAAGCTTCCAAAAAGTAAAAGAAATTTACAATTTTAACGCTTTTCAATGAAGTGCTTGAAATAAGCAAAGACAATTTGCCCAACACCGGCCGACAAATTTTAAAAAACGATTATGACTGAAAAAGAAATAATTTTTTTCCGTTCGGGAACACTTTTTTAAAATCTAATTTTGCAACTCATCTTAAAAACTTTTTTTGAGCATTTGTGGACACGATATTGGCATTTTTAGTATTGAAAATCGTTCTTAACGTCCTCAAAAATGGTTATGCGCCAGCTTTTTTGATTTGGTTGCGTTTTGCCGATTTGCGATCATTTTTGGTTGAGACGTAAATGATTAGCTTTTCAGCTATTTTAACTATGTTAAAAGCTTTATATAAGTTTTTATTCCATAGTTAAGCTTAATAAACTTGCAATTAAGGTTTTTGTGAGATATATTATACTTAATTAGCAAATGTTTTGCTTATTTGTTAATATTTTCACATATATACGTCTGTATCTTTACAGGTAAGTTTGGTATGTTTATTTTTGATTATTAACATATATTAATGCATATATATTTCAGATTACAACTAAAGATGCTAAATATATACCCGTTTAATGCTTAAAAGTGATGTTTATTGGCAACGCTTATGGATAAACTTATATATACATTTACGTATACTTAACCAAAAATGATCGCAAATCGGCCAAACGCAACCAAATCAAAAAAGCTGGCGCATACCCATTTTTGAGGACGTTAAAAACGATTTTCGATACTAAAAATGCCGATAACGTGTCCACAAATGCTCAAAAAAAGTTTTTAAGATTTGATATATCAACTTTAAAAAAATACATTTTGCCAAGCTTTTCTTTGGCGACTATTTTTAGACAATAATCGTTTTTTAAAATTTGTCGGCCGGTGCCAATGAAATCTTTTTTTAAAAAAGCAAAAAAAAATTTTTTTTATTTGCAAACAGTCTTTATCAAGTTTTGCAAATTTGCAAAAGTTGATAATACTTTTTGCAAATTTTTGAATTTCCCGCAAGTGCGCCGGTATACTGTAAAAGAGTAGCCGGTCCATTCCCTTTTTGCAAATGAGCAGCGGTCATTTTCATTTATTTTGGTTGAAGAGAGCAGTCGCTCACATGCTCGCAGGAAGAAAAAAAGAAATGAATGACGGACTGGTGCTGCTCGGTCGCAAAAAAAGGAAAGAATGGACCGGCTGCTCTCTTATAGTATACCGGCGCACTTGCGGGAAATTCAAAAATTTGCAAAAAGTCTTTATCAAATTTTGCAAATTTGCAAAACTTGATAACGACTTTTTGCGAATGAAAGAAATTTTTTATTTGCAAATGATTTTTGCTTTTAAAAATATTTTATATGGAGAATCTCAAAATTGCAAACTCTTTTTGCATATGCAAAAAGAAAGTGCCTATACCCTTCCCATTCAATGCATATAGGAAGCAGTCAACTTCCTATAGGCTTTTAATGGGAATCCTATAGGCAAATTGTGGGAATCCTATAGGCATTGAATGGGAAAACATTCATTTCCCATAAGTTGAAACTTATCATTTTCAATGGGAATCCTATGGGATTGAATAGGAATCCTATAGGAAAAAGACTTAAGGTTTTTTTTTCTCGATTTTCGTTAAAATTTTTGACTTTTTGAGAAATTAATTTTTTACATATTTTAACGATAAAAACTTCAAATTTTGAGGTTTTTAAAGCCAAAATTCTCGAGAAAGGGGGGAAACGGGGCTATCAAGGGAATTTTTTTAAAAACTTCTACAAAACGTAGGGGTACCCGAAAAATTCGATTTAATACCTGGCAACCGAAGAGATATGGTTACGGATTCCAGTATACAACAATAAATATAAATAAAAAACGTCCTTAAAGGGAGTGTCGACGACAAGCAAAAAAAAATTTGTGTGGACAACAAGTATGTTTTAACACGAAAATGAGTTAGAGAAAAGAAATAGCATAGAAAAATGTCTTATTCGTGTAAAAACATACTTGTTGCCATAAAAATTTTTTTTGCTTGTCGTCGACACTCCCTTTAAACATACAAAACGGGACTTTCTGAAACAATATTCAATTAAAATCAAAAGTCTGGCAACCGAAAAAATATGGTTACGGATTCCAGCACTATTAATATAGCAAAAAAATATAATAAAATAAACCCTTTAACTTACAAAAGGGATCCCTGAAATCATCATCAAATTAAAACAAAAACCTGGCAACCGAAAAGATATGGCTACGGATTCCAGTATAATATATACAACAAAAATAAAACAAAATACATAAAGAAATCGATTATGAAATAAAAATAATGCTACCGTATCAAACGGAATAAACAAAAGAATAAAGACACAAAAACATTTTAATTATTTATTTATTTAACAAAAAGCTTCAAAAGTAAAATGTATAACAAAAAAACAAATGACCCGTAAAAACCGGTATAGTAGGATTAATTACAACATTTGATGAATCATTTCGATGATTAAACCAATTTCGACGATGTTCATATAATTGGAAATACCTCTTCATCCAAGCAATCATGATTAGAGGTTAAAGGTTTTAGAATCTGAAAATTATAAAAAGATTACGGTAGCAATTTTTACAGTACATATTCGCTAAATATAAAACATACCATCATAAGCTCTTCATCCCTTTTAACTTCCCCAAAATCTTTATATAATTGATCCAAAAATTCAACATCTAATTCATTTGCAAGTTGATAACATTCAATTTTTATAATGTTGGAAGTTGAATAAAGACATCATTGGAAGATTTGGTGCATCTTGGAGTAATAAAAAGTGATTTTTGACTTTTATTTGGTGTTCCAAACATTCGTCGAATTACAGAATTAAACAGTCGACAAAATGGTATTTCGAATTGGCCAATGATCTGTAAAGCTGATATTATTTGTCAATTCATTTTCATTTTCTGGTGGTTCACGAAAGCATAGAAGAAAAGCAGGAGTTAAAAATTGTTTAACAATGTCGGATAATTCAGAATTTTCAAAGATTGCAACAAGGCAGTTGATAGTATGGATACTAAAAAAAATGATTACGGTAAAAAAAGTGGAAAAAGCTAAGATTCCCGTTACATAAATTTGAATATACTGTAACATTTTTCTGCCCCCTAAAGTATAAATTCCTCCAAAAAAAATGCTTACATCATTCCAGGATCCTGTAATTAAATTGCAAACATTCTTTCCATGCAATTTGTAAAAGCTGCATGATTTCTTTGCTTTGGTTCAGTTGTAAGAATTGCAACAATTAATGGTGGCAAGCCAGCACTTCGACGAGTTTCACATAAATTATTTATTCCATTTTCAACACTTTCAAGAGAGCGAATAAGTTTATCCAATATCATTGTTGGTGAATCAATGCTTGAATGATTACGTAAAAATATATTTTCTTTTTTTTTCATCTTCAAGCTTCCATAAAATTGAACAAATAATTTGAAATGTTGCTGCTGCAGCTTCAAAAGCACCAATTTGTCGGCATTCTGTTAACTGCGTTAATAATTCTAGGTTTTGCAAAACTAAAACAAAATATAATTGATTACAAAATCAAATATTTAAATATATAAACATACTTTTTAGCCAGTTCTTCAAATTCTTCAATCTTTTTAATTTCAAGAAGATATTTATTGGTTGAATTTGATCCAACTTCTTTTGCCATAATATTATTACTTTGTGTAATTTTTCTCCAATGTAGCAGTTTCTGAACAGCATCCACCAAGGTGACTCATTTGAAAAATTTCTTCTTCTTCTTGAGATGACATTGCCTAAAGTTTTTTATATAAAAATACATATAAACAAAAAAAATGCGAAGTAAAACACGCTGTAATAAATATCACAACATCACGAGCAGCAGTAATACAACAATTTTAATAAGAAAGCGCGAAATAAAATACAAAAAGTTAAAAAAGTAGTAAAAATATAACAAAAATATAGAAATAAAAATTGCAAACTATTTTGTTCGAAAAAAAATTTGGAGAAAAATCTTTCCGCATTTTCGTGCTAAGAATCTTTGAGCATTACAGTACGCTATTTTACCAGAAATTAATGCCAAAAACTGTTCAAATCACTTTTACTACTTCATATTGGCATGAATAACATTTAGCCAACATCAGAAACACGTTTTGGACATTTTTAAAATTTTCGAAAAAAACTCGAAAAAATCGAAAATTCTCTAAGTCCAGGATGACGGGTATAGGCAGTTTATGGGAAGGTTATGGGAAATGACTGTTTTTTTCTAAATCCTATAGGAATCCCATACAATTTTTTTGGGAGTGGGAAGGGTATAGGAAATCTGTGGGAATCCTATAGGATTGAATAGGAAATGAATGGGTAATGGGAAGGGTATATGCCTTTTGTATGACGCCTATAGGAAAGTGTTTTTTCCGTGATTTTCATATATTTTCTGAGATGATCTTCCTCAAATTTGCAAAAAAAAGATTTTTTTAGGCGATCTTTAAAATTGCAAAGCTTAATTTGCAAAACAAAAGATAGTTTCATTTTTTTTGCTAAATTCTGAAAACTTTTATTTTTTATCGCTTTATATGCAAATTTGAAAATATGGCAACAAAAGTTAATTTCACCAAAAAGTCAATCACGCACCTTTTTTTGGTTATAACTTTGCGGATATGCTTCCAATTAATTTTAGTGAAATCTAAACTTTAGATAACACCTTAGAGAAGATATTGGCGAAGTTTTGAGCGAAATGAGCTAAAACTGAAAAAATGGCAACAAAAGTTAGAACTTTTTTCATTTCTGTTTCCGAAAAATTCCCCTGTGTTTCCTTAAAAAACAGTGCCAAAGAAATAATCACCGATTTACTCTAAGGCAAAATTTAAAAAACCGCAATTCGCGTTTTTAAAAAACACACTTTGCCAGAGATCGGATCAAAAAATTGCACGCTGACTTCGATGTGCCTTCTTTCTTTTTCCTTCTTTCCCATTTTGTTTCTTCCCTTTATTCGTCACGCAACGCGCAATCAACCGCCTGTATTTTGTTGGTTTCGTGCTACTTACCCATATGTGTAATGTATTATTTATAATCGCCTAGCTATTTGTAAAAAAAATTTGTTTTAGATTAAACTCCTTCAATACTGTTAGCTGATAAGATGAATGCTCAAACTTCTTCTTCTTTTCTTGATGCAAAACCAAAAATGATTAATGGAAAAATTGTTTGGTCTGGTGGTCCATCAATTAAACAATATTTTGTTCTTCCAGAATCTATCATGTACTACATCGCCAGAAATCCTTCAACTCCAGAAGTCTACAAAAAATTGATTCAAAGTTGTAAATATTTTTTTGAAAAACAGCCAATCCTTGTTGTTGCAGATTTGTATGGAAATACTAAAATTTGTTTAAACAAAGATTGTGATTTGCCTGCTGGTGAATATGATGAAACATGTTGCTTTGATATTGATCTCAATAAACTTTCAAACAAAATTTGGGTTACAAACACACTCTATCTTGGCGAAGAAAATATTACAACTTTCGCTTCATTGATTTATCCAAAACTTTTTCGATGGAATGATATTCAACTTAATGCATTAGGTACTGAAATTATGTTTGATGATTTTAAAAGCTGCGCTTCATTTCTTACAGAAGTTAATTGTTGGCATTGTCAAATTATCAATGATGACGGAAGTGTTGTAATGATTGATAAAATTCTTGAAGTTACACCTAATATTAAGAAATTTGGTTTGTACGTATTTTTAAATTCATTTTTACATTTTAATGTTTGAATATTTTAGTACCTTTAATAATGGTTTTTCTATGATTAATGCTTCAACAATGAAAAATATTTGTAAACTTAAAAATCTTCAAAATCTTGAATCGTTTATTTTGAGAAATATTCCTGAAGTTGTTAATGTTGAAGATCTTTTGACTTTTATCAAGGTAAATTTGTCTTATTTTGCGGATTACATTTATGATTGCTTTTAGGATCGTCCTAATACAAAAATTGTATTTGTTATTGTTGATGGAATTTCTGAAGAATATAAAATTCAATTAGATGCTTTGGTTGATACTGTAATCGAATCTGAAGTTTCAAAGTGTGTTGTGGAATATGGCGATCAAAATGAAGAAAAATATAAGATTATGTCTAAACGGTATCAAGACTAAGAATTGTTTGTTTTGTTGTGATCAAATTTTTATACATAAAAATTTTTTTATATAATTTTGATTTAATTTTTTTAAATTGTGCATTTTTATAACTTCCAAAAAGTTATACATGTCAATGAGATTTAAATTGACGAATTTGCTGTACAAAAATAGGTGTGTATTTAATTTATTCTGCTATCACTTTTTTTCAAAAAAAAATAACCTCTCAAGGTTGGACTAATTTCCAGGGGACTACAGTATTCCAATGAAATTTCGGTCGTTTAATTTTCCTCTAGCATTTGAATCTTTTTTATTTCCAAGCTTTTCTATTATCTTTAAATCTCTTCTATATAATTTTGAGATTGGTAATTTGTAATTAAATTTTAATTTATAATTGATTTCTAAAAAAGTGCCCCAATTTTTTTGTGTTGGCAATATGTGGGGTCAATGACAATGAGAAAAAAAAATACGATGAATTAAATTTTAAATTTCAAAATTGCAACTCTTTTTTAATTTCTGTAACTTCTAGAATTCTACATAAAGCAATGGGTGATTTTATTGATAAATTACCACTTTTACCTGTATCAATTGATTTACAAAATTTTGATTATTTTGTTGAAAAAGAAGAATTTAAGAAAGAACTTGCTAAAAGAGATGGTAAGCGTAAAAATGAATTTGTTAATGCTGTTTATTATTATATATTTTAGATGAATTTTGTTGTGGTTTAATTAAACAATATGCTCGACGGATTCAAATTATGGAAAAAGAACTGCTGGCAATGGAGGAGATTGAAGGCAAGGATTTAGTTTTTTTAAGTTTTAAAGTTTCTTTTGATTTTTAGATGGCAAGATTATTGTTACTATTAAAAAATCAGATCTTTATTTATGCTGCTTTGCTGGATTTGCAAATTTAAAATGGGATATTTTCCGTATTGCACAGGGGTATATCTTTTATTAAGTAATAAATGACTTTAAATGTTTAGATTTTAGTGTTCCATCTATGCGAATTCGATCATTACTTAAACAGCTTATTCTATATGCATTTCCTGATCGTCTTGATTTAATTCAAATGTCAGAAGCTGACATTTTTAAAGCTGTTGCTGCCATTCCATCTCATGAATTTACGGAAGATAATCTTTTTGTTGCTTGGTTTTATGCTCGATGGATTTTACATCTTGATCGTATTTCACGTTTTCCATCAATTACTGTTAAACAAACCGTTGCGAATCCGTATGATTATTCATATATTATTGTAAAATCTTTATCACAATTTTTTAGGGCTGTACAACCTGATCAAGTTCTTTTAACTGCTGAACAACATGGCCTCTGTGTTCAAACAACACGCCCCGTAACTCATATTGCAGCTAAATTTTTGCAACAGCTTGAAAGTTTGCCTGTTGATAGAGTTAAAGTTCCCACGGTTGAATGCTTTTTGTTTAAGAATTACATGAAAGTAGGGGATATATATTTTTGCAAATGTTCTTTAAAGTTGTATACAAGTTTTTAGGAAAATCTTAATGTTTGGGAAGAAAATATTGAACCTAATTTTCAACAATCTAATCTTTATATTCCAATGGAATGGATAATTCATAGAACCCGTTTTGATCTTTTTCATGCCAATTATGCTGCTGCACAATTTCGAACATCAAGATTGTTATTAAAATTGGTATAAAAAAAGTTGTACTTTTTTAACGGTTACTGTATCACTAATATTTTTTAGCTTTTGGATACAAAACCAGATTTTTCGTCTGTATCTCCAGAAATACGAGATTACATCTCTTTTGACTTTAATGAGCTACAACATTTCGCAACGTGTCTTGGTATGAAGAATTCTAAAGAAGTAAAAATATCAGAATCATTAACAAATGTCGCAGCTGCTGTTAGTATTGAAACTCAAGCTAAAGCAGTTGGATACGGTGATTTTATTAGCAGAGAAATGATTGTGGATGAAAAAGCAAGAGAGCAATCTTTACAAATATGTAGAATTCAATTAGAAAAAGGAAGTGATGTAATTGAAACTTTGCGATTGAAAATGGCAATTTTATGTATAGAAAATCTTAATTCATTGCTTATTGATAAAACCCGAAAAAAAGTTCCTGTACCTTCAGAAGATCACTTTAATAGTAAGTTAAAGGTTGCAATTTGATATCTCTAAAATCTTCTCATGCCTAGCAAGCTGAAAAATTTGTAGCCGACCGGATAGTCAAATTTTTGACCCTTAACAGGCCGAAAGGTCAAAAATTTGTTCCTTGGGACGAATAAAAATTGTTTAAAGATTTTATATTTTTTTTTTAGAATTCGTTAATAGTAACCCATCATTATTTGGATTATTTTCAACAATTAAACCTGATCTTTTTGAGAAATATTTTGATGCTACTAATAAAACAAAATTTCCGGCAAAATTTCCTGAAAGAGTAAGCGATATTTCGTTTTGTTATTTCAACTTTTTATTTCTTGCTTTAAATTACAGTATTCTTATTCCGATGAAGAAGTAGGTGATTTTATTTCACGAGTTTGTCCAAAAGATCTTCAGCCATTATTTTTTTTATTAATTGGAAAAGCAAAACAATTGCAAGATGTTTCTGTAAGCTTTTTAATTATCATTTTTCAATGGTTGTAATACTATGTGTTTTAGTTATTTAAAAATTGGGAACAAATTGTTACATTTTTTCTTAATAGTGTTGCTAAAAGTATACAGCCAAATCATCCTCAATTAAAAGAACTTCAATCATTGTTAATTCTTAAAGCTTTGAATTTTAAACTTCGTCCAGCATATACAACAATATCTTTTCGAGATATTACTTTAATAGAAGAAATTACTCGTAAATATGAAATACTTATACAAACTCCACCATTAAATGTAAAGTCAATGTTGAAATTTTTCCGATATTATTTACCTTCTTTAATCAATGTTGGCCATTTTGATACTATTTATAGAAGTATTAATTTTGTGTGAGTTTTTTTATAAGTTTACAATTATTGTTGACCCTTATATATATTAGATTTTTTTAAACTACGGTAGCTTACATGAATTTTTTTTATAGCAAAGACGATGTTTGTAACAAATTTTTTACCTCTTTTGTTTATCTGCTATCTCATCTCAATGATACTCATTCACCTAATGCTAAAAAAGATTTTTTTGAACAATATATTATTATTTTAAAACTTTTCTCCAATGAAGGATCGTAAGTTTTGCTTCTTTTTAATTTCTTTTTAATTTTCGTATTTATTTTAATGTTCCAACTTGTTTTAATGTTTCATAAAATAATAAATTGTTTTGACTTCTTGTATTTTATGGATATTTTTAGATCTCGAAAATTACTCTTCACTTTCAATGATTTCCTCGATATGATTCAAAATATTTGTGTAAGTTTTAAATCATGAATTTTATAAATGTAAAAATTAACAATTTTTAGGAACCAGTTGCAGTTAAACAACTTCTAAATTATACACTTCAAATTTATAATCGTTGGTTTTTAAAAAGCGAAGGTGTTTCACATATTCTTCTTCCTGATGTAGAAATGAAATCTTGTTTTATTCTTCCCGATGGCTATAAATTGGATTCTGCTGATACAAGGTAAATTATATATATACATATTAAAAATATATAATGGTTTTAAGGTTTGATAATCATTGGGGATCAAGAAAAGATATTGTTTATCAAATTCTTGATACATGTTTAAAGGTATCAAATCGTGTATGCTCAAATGATGCATTTGTTTTAAGAGCTACGGGCGATTATACTTTTGGTATGATATATTTTTTAATATTCTGTTTTCCATTTTTTATACATCATTAAATTTATAGTGATAAATAATTTTGAAGCATCGTTGAGATTTTATCTCAATTGTGTTTTGGTTTTAACAAATCATCTTGCTCATCCTCTTACATACAATAATGTTGAACTTATTGATGATCTATTTTGGAAAAAAGTTTCTTCATGTTTGATTCAAGTTAAAAGACCTACACAAGCTGCTATCACTTGTCAACTTATAACAAATATGTTTGAAATTCTTCCTCTTATTCATTCAATCCTTTTTTCTGTTGATTGTGAAGATGCTTCTTCTGCATATTTTCATTTAATTGGTGATATTGCTATTTTTGAACTTATGTCTGCTGCATATATTCGTCAAGGTTTTATGAAACTTCAACAACGACTTGTAAGTTACTGTAATGATTCTTTAAAATTGACATTGGATAAAAAATGTTTAAGGTTGAAAGTGTTCTTTCACGGTCATTTCATAGTAATGGGGTCAAAGCAATACACACGCATGAAATTCTTCGTCGCAAAAGTCGCTGGATTCGGGTATTATGTTCGGATGTTTTTGATGCTTTTGATTCTTTGTAATTGTTGGTTTCGTTTTACTGTTTTGTTTTTTTGAAAATATAATTATTTTGTTACAAATTATATAAATTATTTTTTTATTAAATGATGGAAATGTTTTAAGCTTTCGAAAATGGGATACTGTATTTTTTAATTTACTGAAAAATTTTATACCTTTAATGGCATTAAAATAATTTGGTATGTAACAAAAAAAGAGTTGTAAAAAAAAAGAGTGAATTGTAAAGATAAAACCTTTATTCAAATTTTTGAACTTAATATTATTAACATTTTATTGAAGTTTTTGCTTTCTCAAAAGTTTTGAAAAACAAACAATTATCACTGTTTTAAAGATTACAAACAATAAATAAAAAGATATTAAAGTAGTGATAAAGCTGAAAGCATAAATATCCAAATTATAATAAAATATAAAATTGTGATGCCGAAATTTGATGTCAAGAAAATCATCATGGTCTTTAGAAGCAATGGCAAAATTTACATATTTTACAAATCTCTCTTTTGGCATCATTGGTTTTGTAGCAAGCATTGATGCAAGTGTTTTGGCATTTTTACGAAATTCAATACCTGATTTGCCTTGGGTTAAAGCGGTTAAAGATTTGATAAGGTTGGATTCAGTGATATCAGATTTTGATAAAGTGATTGCAGTTTTACGATATTCAAGCATTTTAGCATTTCGATGTTGATCAGCAAAAAGTGAAATTGCCAAAAGTGGAATTCCAAAATGTGCCCCTTCAATGACAGAATTCATTCCACCATGGGTAATAAAAGCAACAAGTTTTGGATGGGCTAAAAATATATTGATTATTTATACCGTATTATTGCAGTAATAATGTGTCTCACCAAGAATTTCTTTTTGTGGAATCCATTTTCGTTTAAAGACATTTGAAAGTTCATTCGCCGCCGTATCATTCTCATTTTCATATTTCCAAATAAAATTAATTTTTGGAAATTTTTTAAAAGTTTTAATAAATGCATTTTTATTGAAAGATGACATTTCAGAAGATTTTGCCAAAGATCCAAATGAAATCAGTACAACTCCATCGACAGCTGAATCAAAGATATCTTTGTAATCCGCATCCAAGGTATTGGTATCAGCAGCCGAGACATCACAAGTAATTCCACCAATATATATTATTTTATGGGATATTGGTCTTGGAAAATCCATGTATTCATCAGTATTAGCAAAAATGTATCGAGCATTTGCAATAACATTATATTTTGAAAAATTTGAATCAGCATATTTTTTTATTTCCTTTAATCCCATCACTTCTTCTCTTTCATTAAATAACGAATGCAATTTTGGTGTAAAATAATTGATTAAACGTTCAACAAAAGTCATTTCAGGATGATAATCTTGAGTCATTGGAAATCCAACTTGTCGCCCCGGAAGTCCAATGGCATATGCCATTTCTTCTGATAATACCATTGGGGTTGAAATTGCATATTTGTCAACTCCAATAACCTTTAACAATCCATATCCACAAAAATCAATTGGTTCAAAAATGCCAAATTCATAGTTTTCTGATTTTAGGTCTGCAATAAATTGTTTATCTTCAAATAATCTTTGGCATTGCCCGCTTAATTTTTCATTCAAATCAACTGTCATCTAAAAAATGAAATATTTAAAGACAAATTTTTACAATGAATTGAGCATTCAATTTTTGGGGCATATGTTTGCAAAATGTTGTTCAATACCATTGTAGAAACAATATTTTTGCCACTTGGTAATGAGAAACATTTTGCCAAACATCGACCAGAAAATTAATTAAATTTTTCTGTTGCGAAAGAAAACAACAACTTACAACTCTCATTTTCCATGCTTCAATTCCAGAACCCCACATTAAATCTTGGAATTGTTCTTTGTCAAAAATATTTTTAACATCATTTTTCAACGGAATTCTTACAATTACTTTTGCTTTTTTAGATACAACATTTACAGATGGATCCATTTCAGGAATTATTACAGTCTAAAAAATTGTTTATATTAGTCTTGACAAGAATCTTTTTCGCTTAAATTAACCTACAACATTATGACCAGCTTCTTGTAAAATATCCGCCAATTTTGCTAAATAATTAAAATGACTATGAGCAAAATATGAATTATAAATTACAATTTTTGCTGATTGAAAATTACACTATTCCATACATTTTGACCAAATTTGAGTAATCTGGAACATGTTCAAACTTCACCAAAAGTCTGCAAAAAGTATCAGCAAGCTAAAACAATGTTGTAGCATGAAAAATAAACAAGTAAAACATAATGCATTGATAGAAAAAGTAAAAAAACTTGCATTTCTAAGTAACAGTATATATACAATATCCACATATGAAAAAATAACCTAAAATAACACAATTAGTTGAGTTAACACTTTTAATACTTACTTTTATGCTTGAGTAACATTATTCAGTGATTGCAGCTTTTCAGATAACAACATTTGCTGCTTTTGGGGAGTTTTTGATGTTGGACATGTTGATGAATTTGATACCTTTTGTAAAGAATATTTGAAGTTGTATGGTATTCCTGTTGATTATAACTCATGTAGTTGATCATAGAAAGTTGATTTATAGTTAGTTTGAGTGAATCCTAAAAATATATATTAAAAATATGAGATTATAAGCACAAAAATACTGTAGAATACATATATCACGCAAAAATTTTATAACTAACCATCATTTCCTTAGATAAAACAGTAGTCGATAATCTTTAGGGTCATAGAAATATGTTTAAAATAAAGAAACATTTTAATTGAGGTTCAAAAAATTCTGATTCAAAAAAGAAAACATCAAAAAAATTGAGCAAAATCTTCAAATTGACCGCAAATCTCCGCTATTGCATTTAAATGTAATCAGTGAAGGACAACATAATGTTTAGTTATTCTGTGTAATAAAAAAATAGAATAAAAATTTTAAACAATTCAATTTAACTGTAATAATTACTGTTAAACAGTATCAGACGAACATGTTTAGCATCAAAAAACACGATTTTGGCGAAACGTGCTTCAACATGTGGACCCGCTGTGCGACTCAAATATTTGTAGTTTTTGTTAATCAAAAAATGAAAATGAATTTTATGTTTTTCAAATCACAAACTCTTAACATTTACCGTAATCTTATCAAAATGAAAAAATTATTTGCTTCAATTTTTCTTGTTTTTTTTGATGATGATGATTATACATTTGATTTTCATGTGAAGAAGAAAAGAGATCACTCCCCCCCCCCTTTTTTTTATAAATTAGACATGTTCGTGTTTTCGATGACAAAACAAGATAAAAAAATGGTTTTGAAACCCCGAACATTTGTTATTTTTCAGCGCTATTTTTCTGTTATCAGTGATATAATGAGAGTTGTCTAAAAATATATCAGTGAAAGCAGAATCTATTAATTTTATCAAAATTTTTTAAAGATTTAAATCGACGTGTGGTTTTTTTTTATATTTTTATAATTTAGTGATAATAATATTATCACTAAATTAAAGCATGAAAAAAATTTTCCACATTGAAAGTGTTTTTTACAAAAATTATCTCAGCCTCGGCTAATCTGGCAAAAAAATTAGCCTGTGACATGCCTAAAACCGAGTCAATATTTTTTGAGTCATTTTTAAGAACTGAAGCTTATCCGGATATCCCATTCATAAATGTCCAACGTTTATTTAAAAAAAAATTACCAAAAATTTGTTCGGACAATTTTTTTTAAACGCTTTTGAACATTCGCAAAATGGAGCATTTCGCCAGCGTCGTCATCATTTTTGACAGCAAAAAATTTTATACAAATTTTTCTTTATTTTTATTACAAATTGATTCAAGGAAAAATCCGCTTTTTGAACAGCTGTCAAATAGTTTGTGTTTAATTTAAATGAAAACGGAGGGCACAGTTGTTCTTAGCATCGGGTACCATTTTGTTTTCACAAAAAACTTTTTCTGGAAAAGTCGAAATTTTTGCCGCTAAACATTGAACCCTTCTGTAAAATAATAAATACCAAAATTAAATGGTAACAGATGCTGAGAATCACTGGTCCGTCTTCGTTAAAATCAAACTGAAACAAATTACGTATATTCGTGTCTTATGTTTTTTTATTCCACCGGTCTATAACAACAAAAACTTTTTGCAGATTAAACGTGTTTAATATTGTTAGCTGATAAAATGGATACTCCATCTTCTTCTGCTGCTGCTGCTGCTGCAAAACCAAAATTTATAAATGGAAAAATTGTTTGGTCTGGTGGTCCATCAAGAAAACAACATTTTGCTCTTCCAGAATCTATCATGTACTACATCGCCAGAAATCCTTCAACTCCAGAAGTCTACAAAAAACTTGTTCGAAGCTGCAAATATTTCTTCGAAAAAAATCCTCTCCTTATTGCTAGAGATTTGTATCGAAATACTAAAATTTGTTCAAACAAAGATTGTGATGTGGAACCAGTGGAATATGCAGATACTAAAAAATGTTGCATTGATATTGATCTCAGTAAACTTTCGAGCAGAATTTGGGTTACAAATAACGTCTGTCTTGACGAAGAAAATATTTCAACTTTCGCTTCATTGATTTATCCAAAACTTTTTCGATGGCAAAATATTCAACTTGATAGCTATGCTGAAATTATGTTTAATGATTTTAAAAACTGCGCTGCATTTCTCTCTAGTATTCGTTTTTTGGGCTGTCGAATTATTAATGATGATGGAAGTGTTGTTATGCTTGATAAAATTCTTGAAATGATTCCTGATGTCAAAATTTGTCTTTTGTAAATTTCTTTCATTTAGTTTTACATTTTTTATTTTGTAATTGTTTTAGCTGTTTTGAAGGTGATGTTTCTATGATCAATGCTGCAACAATGAAAAATATTTGTAAACTCAAAAATCTTCAAAATCTTGAATCATTTGCTTTAGCAAATCTTCCTGAAGTTCTTAATGTTGAAGATCTTTCAACTTTTATCAAGGTAAATTTATCTTCCTTTGTGTATCGTTTTTATGGTTGTTTTTAGGATCGTCCAAATACAAAGATTCAGTTTTCTTTTAACGAAAATATTTCTGAAGAATATAAAATCCAACTTGACAAACTTATTGATATTGTAATCAAAACTGAACTCATTAATTGCCGCCTCTGTTATCCTGGACAAAATGAAGTAAAGAATCAGATTTTGAATAATCGATATTACCGTCATTGAATATTTTTAATAATTCCTAGTTTTGTGATCTCATTCTTTTATGAATAAAGTTTTTATAATATGCTCTGAAAAAAGTTTTCTCAAAAAATGCTCATTTTGTTTTAGATAAAGTTTATTTTAACTTTTTAAAGGTTTTTATTTTTTCTGGGCTAAAAAAAGATGAAGAATCGGATAGATTTGCCCAAAATAATACATAAAATTAATTTTTGAAATGCTTTACAAAGATAAATCACAAACGGAAATTTTGACATGTTCTTTGTAAAGTTAAAATGTTTTGATGTTGAAGTTACCCACCGTAACCTGATATTTCAATATCATCTTTTGTGCTTTTTTTCATTAATTGCATTACTTGTTGATATTAGCAACATTAATTTTTATAAACAATAACAAAATAAGCATTTTAGATAGTATTTCAATTAATGGCATTATAGGGGGAGGAGTCACATTTGTAATAAATTTTTGGTTATAAAAATTATTGAAAATCAGGCAAAAAGGTATTGTTCTTTTTGGTAAAAAAACAATTGGTGGAAAGGACACTTGGTGGAAAATAATTTTATATGGACATCTCCATGCGCGGTTTTTTTATTTTTTTCCTGAATGGAAAAAGTGATATAAAATCTTTTTCCACCAAGTGTCCTACGTGCGTTCTTTTTTCATGCTTAGATTTTGCCTGATTTTCAATAATTTTGAGGTCACATTTGTAATCAAAAATTTGTTACAAATGTGACCTCCCTTTTTTACTGTATTAAAATAAAGTAAAATTTAGGCAAATTGATTAATACTGATGACAATTGCAATGGAGATATTTCTTAACTTTATTCCACCTTTTATTGATTTTTTTCTTCAAGTTGTAAGATAGCAAAAACTTTTATGCTAATTTTTTAAAATTACATTCGTTTCTAATGGTTTTTTCATTCCGCCATTTTATAACAACACAAAAACTTATTTTACAGTAAAATTCATTCTTTATTGTTAGCTGATAAAATGGATGCTCCATCTTCTTCTGCTGCTGCTGCTGCAAAACCAAAATTTATAAATGGAAAAATTGTTTGGTCTGGTGGCCCATCAATTAAACAACATTTTGCTCTTCCAGAATCTATCATGTATTACATCGCCAGAAATCCTTCAACTCCAGAAGTCTACAAAAAATTGATTCAAAGCTGCAAATATTTTTTTGAAAAACTTCGTCTTCTTATTATTGCAGATTTGTATGGAAATACTAAAATTTGTTTAAAAGAAGATTGTGAATGGTATGATCGGTATCATGATAGTGATAAGAATGAAAAATGTTGCTTTGATATTGATCTCAATAAACTTTCAAACAAAATTTGGGTTACAAATATACTACGTCTTGACGAAGAAAATATTTCAACTTTCGCTTCATTGATTTATCCGAAACTTTTTCGATGGAATATTATTGAACTTAATGCATTAGGTACGGAAATTATGTTTGATGATTTTAAAAGCTGCGCTTCATTTCTTACTGATATTGATTTTTTGGGATGCCGAATTATCAATAATGATGGAAATGTTGTTATGCTTGATAAAATTCTTGAAATTACACCAAATATTAAGGATTTTTGTTTGTAAGTTTTTTCTTTTTCTTTCATTTTTACATTTTAATGTTTGAATATTTTAGCTCTTTTTGGGATGATACTTCTATGATTAATGCTTCAACAATGAAAAATATTTGTAAACTTAAAAATCTTCAAAATCTTGAATCGTTTCGTTTATTTAATATTCCTGAAGTTGTTAATGTTGAAGATCTTTCAACTTTTATCAAGGTAAATTTGTCTTGTTTTGCCGGTTGTATTTATTGCTTCTTTTAGGATCTTTCTGGTACAAGGTTTGAGTTTTCCTTTAAGAAGAATATTTCTGAAGAATATAAAATCCAACTTGACAAACTTATTGATATTGTAATCGAATCTGAAGTTCCCAAATGTGTTATCATATATTCTGGACAAAATCAAGAAAAATATGAGATTATGTCTAAACGGTATCAAAACTAAGGATTATAAAAAAATTCGAATTGTATGTTTCATTTTTTATTATTTGAATACTGTAGTGTTGTCCAGAGATCCGTGAACAGTAATTGCAATAAAATGCTTCTTTTCTATTACTCAGTTTTTGCCTCGATTATCAAAGTTAATTTTAATTTTATTATCAAAGTTTAAGCCTCATTTTTGACAAAATCTTATAATACATTTTTTTTGCATATATTCCATTTTTATATCGTTCCCAACAATGCAAAAAAAATCAATAAACTGCACTACTTTTTCCGTTTTTTTTCTCATTTTTTAGCTTTTTTTTTCTTAAAAATTATGGCAAAATTGCAACTTTTCGATCGGGAAGATTTTTCAAAATCCATTTTTTGTTGTTGAATTTGCCGTTTTACTACTAAAATTAAACCTTTAACTTTTTATGATATAGCAAAGAAACATTTTTGAGTGTCACAGAAAAAACAATTGACATGTCCTTGCCCACAGTTGGTTCACACATTCTTTGGTCAGATTTATTGTGAACTGTGTGGAATATCGGAATTATATGTGAATTATACCTAAATTTTTTCAAATCTTGGTATAATTCACATATGAAATTTATGTGAATCAGGCTCTGAGTTTTTTTGTTTTGTTACCTAAAACTTATTTGTTGCAGATTCTTTGCAATTTTTTTATTGCAAAAATGTTTACCTTTTTTTCCTAGAATTATAAAATTATTTTATTTTTCCAATAATAATGAAATTTAAGCAAATATAATTTAATGAAAACAAAATGAATCCGTTGAATGTAATAACAAATTGATATCAAAAATGCTGACATAAAAATATTTCCAAATGTAAAATATAAAAGTATTATAATTGTTTCACCAAGATTTCGAGGATTTGGAATAATATCACCTAATCCAAGGCGGGCGGATGAAAGGAAAACAAAATACCAAGCATTGATAACTCCGAGATCTCCAAAAGCTGTATTAAAAAGTACAACTCCGACAAGTTGATAAAATACGAGAAAATTGAAGGCAATTTTGATTGGCATTTTTTGGTGTTCTCTTTCAAAAGTGCCATTGTTGTTCCGAAAAATTGAAGAAAGAAACATCCAATTAAAGGAAAACCCGTTTGCAAATAATCGACCGTAATTTGTTAGGCACGCAAAGGTTAATGGAATGCCAATGACAGCATATGGAAGAGTGAAAAATCGAGAGGCTTGATCCGTTGGGGCAAAATTTCCCCACCCTAATGTTGTACAAATTTGAAAGGTTAGAGTTAAAACAGTATGAAATGGAAGCTTTGCCAATTCTGGGTCATAATATTGATAAATCCAAGCTCCAATAATTAAATATGAAATACATAAAAATGTTAGCAGAATTTGTGGAATTGCACGTATCCATACCTAAAAGAAATGGGTTACGGTAAAAAATTTATATTTTAACTTTGTGATACTGTAACAAAAAAATTTTCTGCTGTTCATAAAAGCTATGCAAAAATCAAATGAGCAAGATTTTACATAAAAAGTTGAATATTTTTTGTTTAAAAAATTGTCTTGTTGAGACATTTTGTTGCAAAAATTTGCATATTGCACATACACTTTTAGATTGTTTTTTGAGGGTTGTCAAAAATCCAAAATCTGACATTTGAATAATTTTAAAAGTGCAGTTTTTAAAAATTTTCCGCTCAAGACATTCAAATTGTCTCGCAACGAAAAAGTCGTGCTATAAATCAATAAATAAACAAACCGGTTCATGGGATTCTTCTTCGATGCTAGGTGTAACTGGAAAATTTAAAACATTACTAATATTTGTTTCACCTGAATCAATCCTTCGAGTTTCTGCTGTCCTTTCTGTATCGCATAAAATCATTGAATCAAAATGTGGCTCTTCTCGAATTGTATTAGATTGATATCGATCACCAGCCCCAGCATTATTGTAATCAGTAATATCAGTGACAGATAAAAAATTTTGTATGGCTTGAATAAGTTCACGAGCTTTTTGGCTATCATGTTTTTTGGCATATTGCTTTAAATTTGCCAATGTTGCAGTAAATATTGCCCGATTGGAATTGGCATTATTAGAATCTAAAGGCTTGGCAATTCTTGGAGGAGTTTGATTTCGAGGCCATGTTGAAATTGATGATAAATTTGAATCCATTTTTATCAACAACAATTAATTAAAAATACTTTTTACTGATATGATATCACTCAAGTGGCCACTTCATACATGTGACACCACCTTTTTTTGTTCTTCTTTCAAGCCCAAAAGCAAAATATTTTTTTTGTGTTCTCCAACAACAACTTTTAGAATTTTCAAATCAATTTTTTATTATTATAAAAAAACTGGTTTTTTATTATAAAAAGTTAAAAGTGTAGATTTTTAGTAATAATTATTCAGTCCAAAAACTGATGACGACTTTCTTTTATCATTACTTGGAACGATCAAAAATTTTTTTTCTTATCTGCGCCATTCAATGCAGTGAAAAAAAAGAAGAAAGTAATAAATCTTTGCAAAATAATCACTCATTTAATTCGACAGTTTTTGGTTTTGCTCACTTTTATGATTTTCACTTTTTTATTATAGAGCTCAAAAAATACATCAAATCCAAAGCATAATTTTCCCAGTTTGAAAAGAAATTTATTGAATTTATGTTTTTTATTTTAAACATTTTTTGAAACATTCTTTTTTTATCATAAATAATCAAACATTTATTTTTACACAACAGAAAAAAAAACTATTTAAAGAAAAATTAAAGTGTCAAAAATTTACAAGATCACAAAACGAAATACAACCCTGACTTTTTATTTACTCTTACAACTTCTTTTGGCTACCATTTAAATGGTCGAACAAGAGGATGCTGAGGAGCATGTCGAATAAAATATTTTCGAATTTCATTAATTCCAACATTGAAACATCCAACAACGGCAACAATTCCCCAACACTCTATCGGAATCGCGGCACCCCCCAAGAAGTCATTAATATATGGAACATAAATCATAATACATACAAGAATTATGGTAACTACTTGTGCAATTACCGCAGGTCTATTAGAAAAGATGCCATGTGTAAAGATAGATTGTCGCCGAGTTCGAACAATCAACATTACAAAGCATTGCCCAAAAATAATTGCCATTTGCCATGCCGAGGCAGCTTGCTTTTGAATATGAATTTGATCTTGCCATGTATAATTATGATTATTTGAAACAAAATCTGGAGCATTATTCACCCAATTATCGGTTGACATCCAAAGATCTGGGAGATGAATGCCATGGGACCAAAAGATATATAAATATACCAAAATACATCCAAGTGTTTCAATCATTGGCCCATAAATATATGAGAAAAATATTAATGCATTTGAGACCATTGTCTTTTCACGGGCTCGAGGAGCTCGTTTCATAAGATCCCCTTCCATGGGTTCTTTCGCCATTGCGATACCGGGTGGAATTTCGGTACCTAAAAACATTTATTTAAATTTCAATATTTTCACATTTTATGAGAGAGGGGTATCTTGGGGTGTGATCGGGGACGGTGTCACTTACCAAGATCAATTGACAAAATCTGTAAACTTGTGATCCCCAAGGGCATTCCAAAGCAGAAGTTGAAGAAGATTGACTAAAAAATGAAATAATTTTGATTAATTATATTTAATAAATTTTTAACAAAAGTTAGTTGTTTAACAATCATCACTTTTTTATGCTAAAATTTTAAAAAAAAATCAAAAATTTACCCAGAATTCTGGAACACAATGTGCAGCAATATATGCAAGAAGCTTTTTAATATTTTCAACCATTAATCGACCTTCTTGAACTCCATGAACAATTGAAGAAAAGTCATCATCCATGAGAATAATATCTGCCGCTTGTTTGGCAACATCTGATCCACTTCCCATCGCAATTCCAATATCGGCACGTTTTAAAGCCTTAAAGATTACCGAAATTTAATAAACTGCAATTTAATGGCATTTATGCAAATTTTCAAATACTTTGCAATCATTTTTTTATCAGCATTAATGCCACCAAAAAAACTTACCGGTGCATCATTAACCCCATCACCGGTCATAGCAATAACTTGTTTCCTTTTTTGGCATTGTTCAACAATAAGTAATTTTTGTTCAGGAGTTGTTCGAGCAAAGACCAACGCATTCTTCTTCAACAAATCATCCCATTGATTCTCAGATAAATGGGAAATTTCTTCTCCTTGTAAAACTTCATAATCTCTTGGCTGATCCGGAATATCTTGAATAAGTTTTATTTCACGTGCAATGGCAGCAGCTGTTAATGCGTGATCTCCTTGAAAAATATATATGTATTAGAGAGTCCCATTAAGATTATTTTAATACCTGTAACCATAAAAACTTTAATTCCAGCATTTCGACAATTTTCTATGGCAATATGTGTTTCATCTCTTGGCGGATCCATAATGGCACACAAACCAGCAAATACCAAATCGTCAATTGTAAAATTTTCAGCTTCCAAATCAAAAGTTATGCCATCTTTGGCAGTAAAAATTTTATAGCAGAATCCAATAACTCGGCGACCTTTTGATCCAAAATTATTGTAGGCATCTTGAAATTTATCTTTGGCTTTGGAATCAAATGGAATTTTTCCATTTTTAGTTAAAATTTCTTTACAATGTTCAACCAGAATTTCTGAGGCACCTTTTATGAGAAGTTTGTATTGAGCTTCCCCGTTTTCCAAGGATTTTTCTTTAGCAATCATTAAATGCCATTTACGCTTAGAATTAAATGGAATTTCAAAAACTATCTAAAAAAATGTGATATTTATTAATGTTGGATATATTAGATTATTATGGTTACGGTAGCAATGAACTTACATCATGACTTTTTCTTGTACCATTGATATCAATCATATCATCACAATATCGAATCATAGAAATTTCAGATGGTGATCCTGTTGCAGCTTTTAGCGCTTCAGGTTTTTCAAAATTTCCTGCACCTTTTTCATTTGGTTCCATTTCAATTATTGCCGGTGCTGCAGCAGTTTCATCATATTCAACAAATTTTGATGCATTACAAACTGACATAATTTCAAGTAAATCTTTTATTGGTGATTCAAATGAATCTAAAGTTGTTTTATTTCCATCAGAAACTTTTGGCTTTCCAGCAATTGCTTCATCATGATACCAAATATCTGTAACTGTCTGAAATAGGAGGAAGAAATATTTTAGATACTGTATATGTATTTTTGTATATAAAAGTTACCATAACATTTTTGGTTAAAGTTCCAGTTTTATCTGATGCTATAATATTTACAGATCCTAACGCTTCAACAATATCAAGCCTTTTCAGGAAAACATTATTTTCAGCAAGTCTTCGAGCAACAAGGGCTATCATTGATGTAACGGTTGCTGGCATACCTGTAGAGAGATTAAGTTTAAGTATATAAAGAGATGTATTAGAGAAGACGTGACGTCACGCATTGTATGGGGAATAAACAAAATTTGACGCCGCTTTGAAGTAGGGCATTAAATCAAAGGGAAAAAAATGTGAGGATAAGGGTGAAAAGGTATATGAATTTATTATTATTATTATTCCGTGACGTCACGGGTGGATAATCTCTTATTTGAAAATTTGCATACCTGTTGGAACCATTCCAATTCCACAAACAAGAAAAGCTGTACATAATAAACTGATAACATTAACCCAACGATGTACAAATCCACCAATAATAAATACAATTAGCCCCAAAGCGGTTGCAGCAAAAATCAAAAAGACAACAAATCGAACAAGTTGTACTTCAATTCGTGACTTATTTACAGGTTGTCCAGTTGTCATATCAGCGATTTGTCCAATAATTGTACTTGTGCCTGTACGAATAACAACTCCAACACCTTCTCCATCAACACAAAGTGAACCATCAAAGGCAACATTATGAGATTCAAAGATTGTAACACTTTCTTCAACCGCTTCAATTTGATATTCAACCGGTTCAGATTCCCCAGTGATCGAAGAAGTTTCAAGTTTTAATTGCGAACAATACTAAAGTATTATGTAAATTTAGTGATAATTTATAGATTGTTATCACTGATAAAAAGTTGAGTCCCGTCACGAAACTTCTACATTTCAATGGACATTCAATCAATACTTCCCAGAACTTACAATAATTCTTGCATCAGCGGGTACTCGAGTACCATTCTTAATGATAACAATATCTCCATTTACGATATCCGTAGCTGGAATTGTTTGTTCTCGACCATCTCGAATTACAAGAGAATTCTCTGGGAGTAGCCCTTGAAAGCCTGCCACAACCTTCAAAGCTTCCCGTTCATGCTTAAATGAAATACAACACATTCCAAAAATTACAACAAAAATAATTATTGTAACCCATAATTGTGACAGTTGACTAAAATATTGTTTAATTTAAATATAATTTGCATAATTAGAGCTAAACGTTGTTGAAGCAGAATTGGATAAGAATGATGCAATCCCAGAGGAGATTGCATCATTCTTACGAAAATAAAATTCTTTTTTGATTGAATGTTTTGGCATCAACTATCAATGCAATTTGATTCAACTCTAATAAAACTTACGTTGGATCAGCAATAAATGCAATCAAAGATAAGGCATCAACAATCAAAAGCATAATCCAAAGTAAATTTGCAAATTGTTTAAAAAATAGTCGAAGCATACTAATTTCTTTTGGTTTTGGCAACTCATTTTTACCATATCTTTCCAAATATTCGTTTGCCTTTTCTGTTGAAAGACCTTTAGATTCTCGAGGACTTCGAAGATTAATATTACTGCGCCGATATCGATGTGCTATATGTTCAATATCCCAGGTATGCTCGGAAAAAGCTGACGACAAATCTCGAGCTCCAGCTGGATTATTTTTTATTGGAACAACAGATTTTTTTTGAAGTGATTGTGGTACACCCGGTTGCCATGGAGGTCTTCCTAAAATTATATTTTTTTAAAAGCGGGCTGAAAAGTTTTCGTGGTAAAACCATGTTACACTTTATTACATCATTTTTTTTTCTTTTTGAGACTTTAAAATTGTTGTTTATGCAAATTTTTATGCCGCTTTTCAAAAATTTGAAAATTATTTTTTCGTTGTAAAACACAATTTTCGACTCGAAATTTAATATTTAAAAAAAGTCAGCTTACCATGTCTCGTAAAAGTACTGTAACTATTAATTGTATTATTCCAATCTTTTCGATTCCTGATTGTTAAAGGTAATCCATTACTTTGTATCGTTGGAGATGCCATTATTTAATTAATCAATTCAAAAACCTAAAATATATAATTACTTAATTAAATTAGTTAAATAAACAAACAATAAAAAATGTGACAAAGTTTATCAATCACGATCGCAAACTTGATAATCAGATTATGGCTGTCCTTTTATAGTTGATTCAAAACATAAATAAAAATGCACCTTTTTTTTAATGAAACGAAAAAAAATATAAATTGACGCCCCCTTTTTTTATGATAGTTTTGAGCCAACAAGAAAATGATCTTCGCTGCGAACAAAAAATTTAAGTTTTGAAAATATTGATCAAAGTTGAAAAATAAGGAAAAAGAAATAATATAATCAATCAACAAAAGAAAATAGTTTCGTTAAACTGTTATCAAAAATATAACGGAAGTTATTGTTAATAAAAAAATATTTAAAAAACTTCCTCGTTATTTTTTTTTGGTTTTTTTTATCAGCTAGTGATGTGCAATTTACCGGTGAATTTAAGAATTCTGTAAATTTACCAGTTAATTTACTGTATTTGTCTGGAATTTACCGATTTTCGTAAGAAAGAATTTTGCAGCGGTTAATTTACCCCCCCCCCCCCCCCCCAAAAAAAAATCATGGCAGATGTTGGTGTTTTATGACAAGCCGCCAAAAGAGAGACATTTGCCATATTTATCCCCAACATTTAATATCAGTTTAACAAAAATGCTAAAATTGATGTAAAACTTGTATCAGTGTTTTTAGATTTATTAAATTCCAACAAAAATGTATAAAAAAATGCTTTCAATAAAAAGTAATTGTATTTTGTTGGCACATCTTTTTTTAAATCAATGAAATGCTCAAATTAATATTTTAAAGGTCTTTAAGAGATAGTTATAAAATATTCAATACTTCTTTCTTGTTGTTGTTAATATTTTGTTTTTTTATTATTAAAATACTGGAAATTTTGAGCATTCAAAAAAATTGGTGTTTTGAATTTTAAGATTTATCAAAAAATTAGATGCCAAATTAAGCTGCCTTTTAAAAAAATACAAGTAAATATAAGATTTTCAAAAACATCCGTTCTTTTTTTAGAGGAAAAGATGCCTTTTAAAAAATGGTTGCAACTAAAAGAATTTAAAATTTTACAAAAATTCGAAAAATTAATTTTATCTATCAAAAAATGCCAAAAATGTGTTTCAATAAATTACAGTAATAATCAGAAATTTGTTTAATAACTGTAAAATTAACGGTTTTGAAACAAAAAAGCAATAAAAAATCACAATCAAATGGTCAATCATAAAAAAAACACAGATCATTTTCAAATTTCAATGATAAAAAAAAAGTTTATTAATGAATCAATCCACCTTAAATTCATGTGCTCTATTTGCTTAGGCTTCGGTGTGTAATAATAAAGAAAAAAAACCCATCGGAAGTGAGAAGAAGAAAAAGAAGAAGAAACAAACCAGTTAAAACTAATATTATTTTTAGATTAAAAAGTACTGATTTGTTTTTGCGCAAATGACGACAATGATCTCTCTTTAAAGTTTAAAGAAGAAAAATAAAAAAACTCTTAAACTTTGACATTTTTTTTTATTCAATGATTATAATTTTATAAATAAATGTTTTTATAACCCATCACAAAAAAATGTCATTAAACTTTTGATCAAAAAACGGGTGATAATAGTGATAAAACAAAGGGGGTACAGAATCGGTACGTGCGTCAAAGAAAAAAAATGGAAAAATTGAGAGCATTTTTTGCAAAAACTTGAACAAAACAGTTTTTTTTGTCTGATTGGAAGTTTGAAAAAAGTTCAAAAACATTTTGGGATACGGTAAATTTGATAAAAATGTAAAAATTGAAAAAAAAATTTTTTTGGGAATACGGTATAATCAGTAATTTGAAATAATATTACCGTTTTTAAAAATTGGGTTTTCAAAACTTTAAAAAAGCCGAACATTTACCTATCTGCAAGATCCTGATAATCAGGATTTTGCATTTTGCATAAATCGCCAAATCGTTGCGAGACCTAAAAAATAAAAAAAGTGCTTAAATTTCCACTCCGTTTTTTTCTTAAAAGTTTCAAAAACCAATTTTTAACTTAAAAAAAATTTCAAAAGTTTAACGCATTTTTTAAAAACAAAACTTTACAATTTTAAATAAAAACCAAAAGACTGATTCAAGATCATTTTTGTTTGTTAACACACAAAATGCATCACATATCACTTTTATCAGTTACTTTTCCCAATCAACAGTATTCCCAAAAGTTTAAATAATAAAAGAAAAATATGTTTAAGCCCGCCTTGGATGTTTCGTAAACAAATAAAAAGTGATATCAAAAATGATTAAATTTTTAATGATAAAAGATGAATGTTGTTTTTTTTGGAGAACAATGTGGATTATATATTTTTTGTTAGAATAACTTTATACAAAGAAACAAAGAAAAAATAATGAATAATTTGTTGAAAGACAATACTTCATTCAAAAATGAGCCAAGATTGATGTCATTTCAAGAACAGAAAAAAACAATCATCAAATGTTACAGTATTCCAACAATTATCAATTATCAATCTTTTTTTTCTAAAAACTTAATTGCTGATAAATTTACAGTATGCCAATTGTTATGCTTTTTAATTAATTAGTTAATCAAAAAACAAAGCACACATATTTTATTTATTTATCAAAGATGAAAGTTTGTTTTTAAAATTCCAAAAAGAAAACCGGATTAAAAGTGATAAAAAAGAAATTTATCTTTTAATCTCTTTTATTTGTAAAAAAACAAGTTTAAAACGGGTAAAATGCAGCATTTTTTCACAGCTGGAAACAATTTTTTTTAACCAAATTAGATTTTTATAATTTAATTTTTGTAATAAAGGAATTTAGATCTAAAATTTTATGATCCAATGTCTGGCAAAATGCCATGTGGGATAAATGGAAGTTTCTTTTTGTTATATAAAAAAAGTAGCAAATGTTTTTAATGCCATTGATGCAACAATAGAAACAAGCTATGGTAAAAAAACTTTTACAAGTGTTGGTTCTGCGGATGCAGGACTCTTTTAAGAAAAAAAAACTTTGAAAAAACAGTGACCGTCTGCAAGGCCGTAGCGAGGGGGGGGGATTCGGGTTCTGTGCCCCCCAAAACTGAGAAATTTCCTTTGATCTTTTGCCGCTTCGTGTTGGCGGCGGCAAAAGATAAGGAAAACAAATTAGTCGATTTAGAATTTCTAAATCTTTGCCGCTTTCTAAATTAGAAAGCAGCAAAGAGACTTTTTTGAACGCCAAAAGTTGTTGGTAAAATGTACAAATTTTTACCCAACAAATTGAATCTTAAATATTAATTTTTCTTATGTATCCAATATATAAGAAAAAAAAACATAGTTTTGTAGCCCTTGATCTCCTAATTAATAATTTAAAAGAATATTTTTACAAGAACTTCTCAAAGTCTCAGAAAAAGACTTTGAAATTTTGCTAATAATCCCCGCCTTGGACCTACATCAAAATCATTTTTTCTCAATTAAATCCAATCTAAACAATTTTATAACCTGGCGTTACATAGTTTTGTAGTATTTTTTGTTATTATTATAAAAGGAAAATATAGCATTCTTAAGCTCAAGACCTCAGAAGATGACTTTTAAGATTGAATAAAATAATGAAGTCGGAAATAATTTTTTTTGAGAAATTTGTTTTGTCGTTGTTTTAAATTTTTCAGCACGTGCTTTTTTATTAGTTACAACAGTAAATATTTTAGTTTCTAAAAATGTCTATTTTTCGTTATTTTACTATAACTTTTTTGTATCGGACTTTTATGCTTTATTTGATTTTTGCTAGAATTAAAGGAATCTATCGAAAATATTTTAAAAAACAAATGCAATTAAAAAGTTGAGTATTTAGTCTCCCTTTCCCCTTTTTTTTGTACAAGGGTTGGCATTATGTCTCTAGTGTCATCTCTTCTTCCCCCAAAATAGTATAAAAGGCTTGAGTGACCGCTCATTCGATGTCATTCTTTGGTTGTCTCCCTCTTGAAGTGTTTGTATGTTAAATATGTATATTCCATATCCAATAAAGCTCTTGATCTGATATATTATTGGTGTCTTCAACCTGATCTCTTACATAATTCTTTATCAACACCAACTCTCACATATTCACTTCGTAGCCGTGGTATTACTAAAATATTAGAAATAATTAATCAAAAAACAGGCGAAAATTCTTGCCCATTTTTTTGGTCATTTTTTGACAATTTTGAAATGCAAAATGTGCAATAGTTTTACTTTGAAAATAATCTTTATTATTTCATTTTTACGACATAAAATACACGTAATAAATAATAGAAAAAAAAGGGATGATAAAGAAAGAAGGAATAATTAAAATATTTTTTAAGGAAACGATGAAGAAGTTGAAGATGTTGATGGTTGAAAAGGATGAAAAGATACCGATCTTGTCATACCTCTATTTAGTGAATTCGGATAACTTGGTGGGGCCGGATCTTCTGCCGTAATTGGAGGTGGAGAAGTTACAGTAATATATTCAGGTGGAAGTTCCTGAAAAGAAATTTATTTTAAAGCTTATTTTTTGTATTATATTTTAAACTTACAGTATTTCCTTGCTTCTTTGTAACCCTTACCGGCCTTGAATTAAACATTGCTTTATTATAGGTCGGTAAAGTTCTTAAAACAATATCTGGAAATTGTTGAAGTCTTTGAATCATTTGTAAAATATCTTGATTCAAGGTCGGTCTTGAAGTGATTGTTGGATTACCAGTTGAAGGTTCATCAATTCTCGAAATATGATCATCTGGAATTTGGCTATTATATCGTCGCCGCAGTTTTACATTTATTGCATAACAAATTGCTGCTATCATTGTTACTACTGCTAAAAATACTACTGTAATTACAACATATGTTGAAACATCTTTTTGATCAATCTAAAAGCTATTTTGAATAATTGCAACAAGTATACGGTAGACGGAAATTCCCGGCGAGACTATTTTCAAAATAAACATATTTACCTCAAGATTATACAGTAACGAAATTGCAGTAAGAGTTAAAATAAATAAAATAAATGAAAACATTGCTTTTAACATCCTTTTTTTTAAAGTACCAAATATCGACCTATCTATTTCAATGTGATACATTTATTATTTGTACTTTTTTTTCTACCCTTGAATTTCAGGTTTCTTTTTGGTGCATTGAAAGAAACATAAATGAAAAAAAGGTAAAACTTAACGTCATAACAAAAAAGGTTAATCAATTGTTTTTGGGTGATATCAAAAAAATCAAGCGAGGTCATATAGTTTGTAAAGGGGAGAATTTTGAAGGTTTAATTAATAAATAAAAACCAAAAAATCACATGTTTATAAATAAATTGTGGTTTATAAACCTTTTTTTGGTTATTTTAATTACGTCCAACAAAAACATGCTGCTGTTCATACTGCAATTGTAAATAATTAAAAAATGCCATTATAAATATCATTTACAAAATAAATAAATAATATTCGTGAAAATCATGCTGCTTCTTTTTTGCTGTTTTAAAACTTATAAATCAACATAAAAACAATAATTTCTAAAATTTGTGTTGAAGGAGGCGGAATCTTGACAATCAGGATGTTGCATTCCGCAGCATTTTGTCAGGTGAATTGCTTAATCATTGCGAGACCAAAAAATTAAAAAAATACATAATTGTCCGCTCTCTTTAAACAGTAATTCCAAATATATTGGGCTCCTAGACGTTTGTGCCGATAAAACGACATTTGAGCCGATAGAATAAAACTACCGATCTGGGCCTAAGGCTAAGGCTTACAATTGTTAGGCCCATTAGCCTAATGAGGCAGTACCTAGCCTGAAAAGTTTTATCGGCGCAAATGTCCGCGGCACAAACTGCGGAACACCATATATTGCAGCATTTATAAATTTGGTTTCGATTTTTCGTTATTTAAAGCTCTCCCATTTATTAATGCCGTAAATTCATTTTTCTTCTGAGGTATCTTATCTGTTTTTTTTACTAACTTCGATACAGAATTCAGTCATACAATGCTTTTTTTCCTACTTTGTTGTTTCAATATTTTTACTATTTTTTGCTGCAGAGTCGAATTCGACCAAAATTATTCGAAATTAATTTGAGCAATAAGTTCAAAAAATAGGCCGAAAAACTAGAATTAAACAATTTTTTTGACTATGTAATATCGCGTTTTTTTATAATTAATTTTTATGAAATAAAAAATTTATTTAACACAATATTTACAAATTTTAAAACTCAAAAATTATTAAAATTTTAATTATTCATTTCCACGAACTTCATTAAATTTTTTGACACCAAACAAATGCAGTTTGTAAAGATACATTTTAAAGAGAACCAAGAAAACACGTTGAATGTGATAACAAATACATATTAGCATTGCTTGAATAACAATATTTCCAATTGCAAAATACAGTAACATTGAAACAGAACTTAAAAGATTTGCAGGTTCTGGGGCAATGTCTCCTGTAAATAAAATATTACTGTAATGGATTTTGTTTAAATTTGAATAACAAAAATAATAATTTTAACAAAAAGTTTTTTTAATCTTTTTAAAATTTTATGGAATTTTTAAGTATTTTGCTATTTTTAATTTGAATTAAAACAACTCTAATTTAATCGTGTTAGGATAAAAAAAAGTTGAAATAAATTTTGGTTTTCGTGTTAGGAAAGTTATAATGTTACAATACTTGAAACTTTCATTTTAATAAACTACAGTAACCCTTTTTAAATTAACTCAACAACTTTAAATTAAAAATGATACATCAACAATTAAAGTCGATTTTCGTGGTAGTAAATTAAAAATTTTTCCAAATTACAGTAACCCAATTTTATAAAAAAAAGAGGACTTACCAAATCCAATCATTGCCGTAGTAATCCATACAAAATACCATGCTTTTACAACCCCCAATTGTGCAAAAACAGTATTAAATAAAATAATTCCAATAAATTGATGTAATACTAACATATTAAAAGCTCCAGAAATTGGCATTTGCCGTTTCTTTTCTTTTACGGTAGCTTTGTGTCGAATAACCGCAGATAAAAAGATCCAATCAATGGTATAATTTTCTGCTAAAAATCGACCATATTGTGAAAGAGTGGCAAAAAGGAGGGGAATGCCAATGGTGGAATATGGAATGCATATAAGTTGTGTAAAATCGGTTGTTGGTGGAACATTTCCCCAACCAATTGTAAAACAAATTTGAAAAGTTAATAATAGAACAATATGAAATGGCTTTTTTCCTATCTCGGGATCTAACCATCGAAACATTTCTGCACCAAGGGATAAATAGGTTATACTTGCAAGGGTTAAAATTACATGTGGAACGATTTTTATCCATAACTAAAAAGAATTGTTTCATTTTGATGAGAAAAAAGTAGAATTATAATTGTAATCTTTCCATTATATAACACATTTTTTATCAAATTCGAGGAGGACCCGCACCAACAAAGAAAGTTAAATTTTGAGATAAAAAGCTGAAACTTGGCAAATAGACTAATATTGGGCCAAAAGTGACAAAAATAGAGGCTATTTTCGTTTAAAATTCCCCAGAATTAAAAATTTTCGCTATTCCATTATGCTCATCATTGCGATACTACTCAATGGTAAAAAAATCAGAACTGATCCAGACAAATAATTTCAATATATTTGACAAAAACTGATTTTGGCATATTTTAAATTAATGGCATTTCATTTCTAGCCATCTAATTTTGATTATCTGAATTTTAAATGATAAAACTATGTTAGGAGAACATATTCTGGAAGATAAAAAATTTTTTTAGACCATCGAATTTTTGAGGATCTCATATATCCCATTAATACCACGAGGCATTTTAAACGAAAATGGCCTCTATTTTTGTCATTTTTTGCCCCAATATTAGTCTATTTGCCAAGTTTCAGCTTTTTATCTCAAAATTTAACTTTTTTTTGCCGTTTTTTTCATTTTTGCTCAATTTTAACAAAAATGTGACAGATCAGATGTCTTGCTTATTTTTTAAACTTTTATGATTCGAAAGTGGCAAAAACATTTTAAATATTAACGATTCTAGGACAAGGAAAGAAGAAGCATGAAACTACCGCCACCCTTTTTTTTGTTTATGAATCATTTTTGTCGATGATTCAAAAAAAATGTAAAAACGGAAAAATATCATTTTTCTTTTTCGATTACTTTTTTAAAAGTTTTTTTGAATTTTTAAATTATTTTTTCACAAAACTTAAAAGCAACAATAAATATTTACTATACAGTAACCTACAGTAAGACAGTTGCATCCAATTTTTACCCTACATAATTCAGTTTTCCGGAACAATTAAAAAATTTTAAGTGGTTAACGAAATACATGGGTGAAAAACTGGCAAGACTCTTAAAGACTATATTCTTAATTCATTTTTAATTGTAAAAATGTTTTTACACATTCTGAAAATGCTTTAATTTAATTTTTAACAGTGCAAATATCATTTTTAGTTTTTTTTGCTACTTTTTGCTGTAATAGTATTTGCTATTTTTTTAATGACTAAAAAAACAAAAAAGAAAAACATTAAACTATCGCCTTTTTTTTGCATTTCAAAAAAGTTTTGAAAAAAGTGTAAAATCGAAAAAATTACTTTTCATTTTTGCTTGCTTTTTTAAAAAATTTTTTGAATATTTAAATTATTTTTTAAAAAAACACTGAAACAACAGAAAGCGTGTGAAATACAGTATCACAGGCCAAATTGCGAAATGACATTATTATAATAATGTCCAGGAAAAATGTCCTTTCGCGGTGGGAGTGCATGGACTAAAAAGAGAAAAAAAGGTTTTGTCTATCTTCGACTTTTAAAAAAAAACTTGTTTAATTACATTTTTTTCAAAAACACGCGTGAAATTTCTCAATCTTTTTTTCTGTCACCTTTTGATTATCGCCGGTGAATTTGTTTTGTTTGTTTATTATCACTTTTATCAGTCAAAAAAATCAGATCGTTTGTCGATCAATGACGATCATCAAAAAGAAGAAGGAAAAAAAAATCAATAATTAAAAAGAAAAACTTACAGGTTCATCTGGATCTTCAATGACCGGATTTGCAGCAACAGGAAAATCCAATACACTTCCAATTCCATCTGCATATGAAATTGAATTCCGCCTTGATGGAACTCGACTTCTAGCAACTTTTGGAGATTCACATAAAATCATTGAATCAAAATATGGCTCTTCTCGAATTGGTTTCATTGTTGTTCGAGAAAAATCAATTGCTGTTGCATCTGTAGAATCTTTGATACTGGAATCAGCGTTGGTTAAAAGATCTTGCAAAGTTCCAACCAATTCCGTCACCCTTGCACTATCACGTCGTTTTGCGTGATGTTTTAGATTTGCCAAAGCTGCGGTCACTTTTGCACGGGTTGCAGCTTCAGATGGAAGTTTTGGGGGATTAAGGGTTCGGGGCCATGTTTGAGTGGAATCAAATTCTGCGCTCATTCCTTTTAAAGCAGCTGCAAAAAAATAAGAAAAATATTGAAATATCACAAAAAAAACTATAAAGTTTTTATTAAATATTGCCACAAAAAATGTACTGTAGTCTAAAAAATACCTATAAAATAAGGTTTTTTCGAGAAAACAATTTTCTGTTCAAGACATTTTTCAAACTTTTTTTTTTAAATTTCACATCAAAAAATTTGCATATTTTATGCAAACAATTTAAATTTTTTCAAAACATAAAACTTTGACTTTTGTCTCAAAGGGAATTCAAAAATCCTCAAAATTTAAAAAACTTACTTTTAATCAATAAAAAATATAATTTAAAAAAAGCAACACCTACAAAAAAATTTCCGCTTTTTCCAAGGTTAATTAATTAATTAATAAAATAAACTTTTCTTCCTTTTTTTAATCACACACACACACAGATACAAATGATAACAATAATAGTAAAAAAAGCAATCAATCACTGATCAAAAAAAATATTATTTCATTGCCAATAAAAAAAGTTAAAGAATCAAATTTAGTTTTAAAAAAAAAATTTTTTGAAGACACTTTAAAAATGTGGGAGAAGAAAAAATGGAAACTATGAAAATACAAAAAATAAATTTATGTGTATTAAACTTTTTTTCCAAAAATGAAAAAAACTATTCAAAAGTTGGTAAAATTTATGATCCTTTTAAAATTCTTATTTTATTTTTTATGTATTTATAATATTATTATTTATCTCCAACTGTTTCTGCTTTCTTTCTTTTTTCTTTTCTTTAAACAAGTTTCTTTCCTTTTTTTCGTTCCTTGATTTTTTTTTCAAATCATTGTTCAGAAAAAAAATGAACCCATCTTTTTTTGCTTTTTTTTAACTCTATTTTTTTTGATTCTAAAAATTCAAAAACTCAAAAACTCAATAATAATTTAAAGTCGATTTTAATATTCATTGTCGGATTTAAAAGTCTTCAGACGATTAAAAAACACAAAATTTTGTCCTCATTTATTTTTTTTTATAATGCTACTAAAAAACCACTCTTTTAAGAAGTTTAAAAATTTTAAGGAATGAAAAAACAACCTTTTTTTAATATTTCTGTCAAATGTCCTGCTGTGAATAAAAAGTTGCGTAAAATTTAAGATTGTTTTTTAGAACGTTAAAAAAATTTGGATTATCATTTTATTTAAGTGTTTTTAAGCCTAAAGTTCAAAGTCCAGAAAAATATGAAAAAAACAATATAGAGAAGTTTGCATTTGTGACAGCTACAGTAATGGTATACTGTAAAATCTGCTTCAAAATAAACAGAAAATTTGACAAGATTATTCCCAGATATTTAATGTAAAAAGAAGACCATTTTTTTCGGGTAAAATTAGCAGCTGAGAATTTCTCCTGCTGTGAAACAAAACAAATAAGTTTGAAAGCGTTTTTACGTAAAATTTTAAACTATTTTTTTTTGGATTCTTAATTTGGATTATTGAATTTTCTGGAAGTAAAGATTAGTTTTGAAAAAGTTCAAAGACCACTGATTTATCAACATAAAAAATATTAAAAATGCTATGACATTTTTTTACAGTATGCTAGGATTTAGTAAAATACTGTACATATGGTATATGGTCGGTTAAAAAACAAAAGAAAGATTAAAAATGTGACAATAACCATTTGCTGTAGAGGATCATCCAGATGAGACGTCATGGGAAAATTTGAAACTTTTAAACCCATCCCCCATCCGTGTCATCACATTTTTTTCTTTGATCTAATGCCGCATTTCAAAACGGCGTCACATTTTGTGACCCCCCCCCTATAAAATGTGGCATCACGTCTGGATAATCCCTAGCTATAAAAATTTATGTTTTGTCATAATTACTTTAGTTCCAACAAGCAATAAAATAAATGCAATTGCAAAGATCATTTTTTGATTGTATTAAAATATTAAAATATTTTGTTTAGATGCTTTTGTCTCTCAAATGTTTAAGATAAGATAAGATAAGATTTATACATTTTGACATACCATTGCTGGTAGTAAAATGAGGCAAAAAAATAAATACAAAAAAAGAAAGAAAATAAATAAATAAAAAAACAGAAAAAAGAATAAATTATATAAAAAGTATTTAGGAATAATAATTTTCTGTTTCGGCATTTGATAAATATTGTTTAAAATGCTTCTTTGAGGAGAAATTTGAGATGTTAACATTTTTGATACCATTCACGAAGTGCCAAGTTCGGACTGACGATCATTGCGTAGAATAGAATATGGGGCATTGCCAATAATTGAAAAATCAGTATTTTTTCCTTTTAAAAATGTTTCGGTAATAAAAAATAATTGAAAGGAAGAAGACGGGAGGAGATCCGATATGATATGAAGTTTGTTCCGGGCCGATTTTGCATTAAACATGATACATTTGAGTTGTTTTTTAATATTGCCGTTGGGAACGAAAAATACGATTTTGGCCAACTTTTTGAAAATCATTTTGGTGATAATTTTGCCTTTGATCATATTGATTTTGAAGTTTGATAAAATTACGGGTATAATTTTTTAAACATGTGATAAAATATTATTGCCAAAATGAAGGACTATAAGAGAGATCACATTTTATGGTAATACATAGGTATCATCATTTTTTCATTAACAATTTATGAAACAAATTAAAGGTGACTGGAAATGTGTCTGTCTGTCTGTTCGATACTGTACTTTCCCTCCCTAATTGTCCCCGTCATTCTACCCTAGTATGAGCTATGAGAGGTGAAAAAAAACAACGTGAAGTTCTAAAATAATTCTATATTATTATTACCCAACTAACTCTGTATACAGACAACCTCTATGACTTTCTTTTTTTAAACATTTTGGAGTCAAATATTGCTGTTAAAAAGGGTGTACTGTATTTTTTTTTATTATGTCGTAGAAAAAAATTACGGTACTTGTAATATAATTATTTCAAAATGTTTAAATGTTAACCGTCATCGACAAAAGTTATAATAATATAGTCGGTTGAGATTTTAAGAAAAAATACAGTTTAATTATATACAATTTTGGAGCTTTAAATAACAGATTTTAATTATCCAACAAAAAAAATGATAGCATTTTTGTTCGCAGTTCTTTGGGCGTTTTTTTAAAAGTTTCAGTTGTTTTTCATTAAATTAAAAAAACATGTATGTAAAGAATGGTGACGCCGAAATTATCGAAAAAATCCTATTAAATTATGAGTAATTTTTTATTGCACTTCCGAAATTTTTTTAATAAAATTTTAAAAATGACTACACAAACTTAATAGTAGTTTTGCTTAATTTAATAAATTTAGTTTATTTCTTTTATTTTTTTTTCGGTTAAACTTCTTATAAAAGAGTTCTCTGACATTATTTTTCTTTCCTCAGATTCAAAATGGTCGGGGGGAAATAATTTTTCGTCGTCTAGGGTAATTTTTTGTGCTGTGGTAGTTTTTTTTGGTTTCAGTGCGAAATATTTAGTCATTCAAAAGTTATCGTGGCGGGACAAGCGAAACTTTGAAAATATGTTAAAAAAGTGAAATTAGTTTGTTTTCTCTAATTTTTTACTTATATAAATTTTCGACCATGCTGAATTCAAATTTGGTATCGATGAATGCCAAAAAAGTTCAAAAATGTTTTTTAACGGTGCGGAAAAAAACATTTGAAATAAATTTGTGTTGTTTTTTTCCTCCGCCAAGAGTTTATTGCAAAATAAATGTTTTTTATTAAAAAAAGCATGAATGAGAAAGAAGGTTAGCGCTCTTTAGCTGCAGCTGAAAACCTTTAAGGCATTTTTGATCGGCACATTATTTTGGCACACCTTTTTTAATTACTTTTTTAAAATAGCAAAAAATGGCAACATTTTAATCTTTGTTCAATTTCGGTGTAAACAATTTAATAAAAAATAATTAAATTTGCCATTGAATTTTATTTTTACAGATTTATATTACTTGTTAGCTGTCATAAAATATTATCAAAAAAGAATGCCAAAACTATTTCCTTCATATTATGCAGGAGAATGCCCGGAAGATATTTATCAAAAATATTTTGCCCTTAAAAATGCCCCTCTTACAACTAAGGCCCCTATTGTTGTTGCTGAAAAACCTTTTTATACTAAACTTATCTCTGTTTTGATAAGCCCTGAATTTATTTTACCCGCTAATGTTATTGCAGTACTGCTATTTTTATTTATACTTTTTTTAAATCAAAGAAAATATGTGAGTTTTTTTTATCATATTTTTAATTTTTAAAATCCTTTAATTTTTTTTAGAATAAAAGTCATGCTTTAAATTTATTTTGTTGGTTTTATATTGGAATTCAATTATGCCTTTGTTCTATCAGCATTTTTAATCAATCTTATAAAATTTTATGGAAAAGTATATGGAATGCTAATATTTTTTGTCAAGTGGATGATTCATATAATCCACCAAAAATTGCTCGATATTCTGGTGTTACATTTCCTAGTAAGTTTGTATAATATAAAAAAAGAGCTTACTGTAATAAAATAGGAAAGAATTATTTCTTTATTTAAAAAAAAATACCGAAACATTAATTTTTTTCAGGATGGTATTTTGCTTTTGATACTCTCCGAAATCTTCTTGAACGATCTTTCTTCTTTTACATTTTGCCTTTGCTTTTGGGTTTTCATCGAATGAATATTTATTTTGCATGTTCGCATCCCTTAATTTATAAAAAATATTTAAAAGAATCAATGTTAAAATATTATTATTTATTTTTTGGTAAATTTTTATTGCTAACAAAAAAAACATGGTAATTACATATTTAAATTTTGCAGGTTTTTTTGGTGTTGGAGTACTTATGGTTAGGTTATTTCGGGCTGATATTCTTACCATATCTGTCTCTGCTTCATATGCCTTTGACGCCGCATTTGCTTTTATTCAAATTATTTCCTGTACATTTCATGTTACTATCACATTGCTTGCAGTTCAGGTTATGCTGAAATATCGAAAAGCACAGGTATATTTTTTTGCCAACTGTTAACGATAAATCCAAAACAAAAATAATATTTATTTTTTGCGGCAAGAGTTTTAGCAAAATGCTGTTGAATGGCATTTGGAAAACCAATTTTTCGTTTTTTCCTTTTTTTTCAAACGAAAAACAAAAAAAAACGAAAAATGCTCTTTCCAGATGGCATTCAACAACATTTTGCCAACACTCTGCCCGCAAAACCAAACCTTGAATTTGGCGTGAAATTTTGCGGACCGAAATTTGGCAAAATGTTTTTCTATGCCATGTGGGAGAAAAAAATGTGTTTTTTTCGTTTTTGAGTTATTTTCAAACACATAAAAAAACAAAAGTTTTTTTTGTCCCATGGCATTCAAAACCCTTTTGCCAGAAATCGTCCTGGGAAAATTGAAATGGGGGGGGGGGGAACGATAAACTAAAGCAGTGTCCCAAATTTTTTTTCGTTTATTTTCCTGGGAACAACTTTTACCAAAGGTAAAAAATGAAAAACCTTTTGAACGACCCAATTAAAAACTGTAAATATTCAATATAAAATTTAGAGTAATGCAACCCTTGAATTACAAGGCTTCTTTTATTTTTCAATTCTTCCAATGATTTTATCAATTATTTCCATGTCTGTGAATACTGTATATGTCATTGTTTCATTAATGATTGTAAATAATGATAATCCAAAAAATGTTAATTCTTTATACGCTTTATTTTCGTTGCCGGATACTGTAGCAGCAATCAACGATCAATTAATTGTTGTATTAAATCCAATCTTTGCATCACTTTTAATGCTTTTATGTATTCCTAATTATCAAAAAGCTTTTAAACGTATAGTTTTGCGTCAAAAAGGAAACGAGAGTACAGTTGTAAAAACACAGAACACAGTTTCTGGTTCTTCCAAAATTTCAACTTCTTCTAAACGCGTCGTGACACATAGATAAATAACTATCCCATTTTTATGATATATCCTTTTTATGTAAAAGAATAAAATTGTTTATTATTTGCAAAAGAAATTTCTCGAAAAAAAAATGGCACATCTTTTATTAGATGACTTTTTTTTGTTAACGAAAACAAGATAACAGATAAATGATATAAGTAGTAAGGTACTGACTTGCCGGTAGAAAATGACATGGGCGGGGTTTGGTATACTGTAGAAAAATAGTAGTAATCTAGAGTTTCTATGAATCCAGACTCCGCCTCCAGAATCCAAAAGACTATTGGACCATATTTTTGTGGTAAAATATTACTCTGGTAAAATATTACTCTGGTAAAATATTACTGGTAAATATATTTTTTTAACAATTTTTCACGTGAGATATGACTGATAAGGATTTTTCAGGTTAAACTCCAATATCCTTTTGGATGTTTTTTTCAACACCTCTTATCACTTTTTTATCACTAAACCGTTCAAGGTCGTCATAATGTAACAAAAATTAATTCATAAAAAAGTACTGTAATTTTATCTGGCACAATGTCAGCAATAATTTTTAACATTATTTAAATAATTTTTTTGTTTGTAATTGATATCTTTTAAATAAATTCTTTTTTTCTTTCATTACAGTATACCACAAAGATTTACCGCAAAAAAGATCATCCACCTTTTTTTGCCGCAAAGATCATCTCTACAGTCATTTAAGCGCGCGATCCTTTTCTTTGCTCGTCCCTTTCCTTCCTTCACAGTCAAAAAAAAGGGACCAATTTTTTTCTCGATGGCATTTTTTTTGCCAGATCGAGGGATCGCCATAAAATCTTTTTCATTTCAACACCTATTTGTCCGAAGCATTCACAAAAAATACTTTTGGCATTTTGCCAGTATGCTAAAGTTTTGTAAAATCCTGGAACACCTCGACGTTCAAGAATAATTTTTTCCTTGGATCTCTGACGTCAGACAAGATTGTGAAATATTTTTTCCATGGTAAAAATCAACTGTTGCCAACAAATATTTTTGTACCGAAAAAGGGGTCGGCAAAAAAAAGAAAGCATGCCGTTCTTGCCGTCCATGTTTTCCTGGGATCTCTGACGTCACACAATATTGTGAAATATTTTTCCATGGCACAAAATCAACTGCTGCCGATAAAAATTTTTATGGACAAGAGAAAAAAAGGGACCAATTTTTGTGCCGTACTTTTTTTGCCTCTCTCCCGAAACTTTCAAGTGGTCAGTCTCCCGTTTTTTACCTCTCCCGATTTTTGCCTCTCCCGAAACTTTCAAGTGTTGCGAAATATTTTTTTGACGTCATAGATTTGTGGCATTATTTTTTGCCTTTCATTTTTGCTATGCCACAAAAAAAAGTTTTTTTAATTCGAATTTTTATTAATCAATTACAGAAAAAATATTGCAATTAATAAATCAATCAAAAAAAGTTAAATTAAAGACTATTTACTCTGAGTAAGTAGTGTAGCAATGACCATTTTTCATTATCAGGTAGTTGTCGAATTGTTTTTTTCAATTTATAACATTTTAACAATTCTCCACCGCCATAATTAAAAATGTAAAAACGTTTCTTTTTATTTTTACTTTTACATAAGGACCAAACATGTTTCCCATGTATTTTCATATCCATTTTAAAAAAATACCGGAATTTATCCATGACCAGCCATTTATTTGTTTCAACAAGGAGTCCAATCATTTCTTTCTTGTTCACAGTAGCCATTTTACCGCGTAAAATATTGGAGCGATTTTTTACAATATAATTCCAGAGCGGTGCCTTAAAAACTCGAACATCTTGATCAATTCCTGTTTTCGATAATTTATATTGAAGGTTACAAAGACGTTCATCCGCACAGCGATTAGTAATATTCCAAATATTAGTGTAATTCATTATTACAAACTGATTTTTTTTTGATTTTTTCATTTGCTTTTATAGTTTTTTTCTTAGTTTTGTGCTCAAAAAATACTGTAGCTTTCACTCAGATAAAAAAAGTATAAATAGAAATTCCATTTTCTGAATTTGTGTCAGTCTTGATATTATTTTTGTGAGCGTTTTTTCTCGCATAATTATGGTAAAACAATATTTAAATGAAAAACTTGATGTTTTGTATGAAGAAGCTTTAATTCAATGTTTACCACCATTCCGCGCTCCTCTTTGGAAATATATCAAAAAAAATGTTTCTTCAAAAACGAAAGCAAAATTTTGCAAGACTTGTAAAATGGAATTAATACAATTTCTTGAAATTATGCTGAAAAATTATGACATCAATAATATGTGTTTTCTTTTTAAAGCGCGGCCCCATCAGAAGATTCCACATCTAAACAGGATTTTTAAATCTGGTGGTGTATATTTTGTGCTAGTAAGAATGACTGCAATGATCCAAATTGGAAAACCGATGCCAGAATTCATCGCAGAACTTGGTGGAGTTGCAAAGCTCTCTATATTTCATTATTTTTTTAATCATTCTAAAAAAACTTTGCATTTTAAATTTTCTGATTTGTTTTAAATTTGTTTGTTTTTTTATTTCGAAATAAATGATAAAATGATATTGTCAATAAAAATGTAAATTTTTTTTGTTAGTGTTCATTCATAATTAATTCACATTGTTGTTGTATATCGCAGTCCCCACACCCCCCTCAATAATGAGACAAAAAAACAAATGAAAAGTTCAATTATTTATAATTTTTATTAATTAATAAATTGCATGTCGAAAAAAAACACAAAAAAATGTACAAAACATAAGTTAACGTGGGGTATATACAAGATTAACAAGCATAACAGATCGAAAAAGGTCAATGACCTTTTCTGAATTAATGACATGCATGAGTCGTTTCGTTATATCTACATGTGTTGCTTGTTTTAGCCCCGGAGCCTGGAATCCAAAATATTTATCCACAGGTAACGCAGACGATTTGAATTCATAGCGGTAGATGGCATTCTCATCGAGATTGAGGCCATCATCTATTCCATGCAATTCATCAAAAACATAATCAAAAACTTCTTCAATAAGATCGCATAGATCTGCCCCATGTGCTGTACATCTTTCAAAGCTCAAGCCGATTGACCTCAAAAGTATGCCTCCGGGTAATTCTCGTTTTGTTTTGGCTGTACCAACTCTGACTTCTTTGGGAGGAGTGGGAGATTGACTTTGACTTTGACTTTGACTTTGGCTTTGGCTTTCAATGGCTGACATTTTTGCTGCAGTGATTTCTAGTTCGTGGAAAAAGAAGAATGATAGAGAGCGTGAAAAAAACTGATGTTTCACAGCTTTTTTTTCTCTCTTTTATGCAAAAAATTTTCACCAAAAAACTCCGCCCTCTCAAAAACTCCAACTCCAATTCCAGAATTTTTGTCAAACTCCACCCCCCTGAAAAACAAACAAACATACAAAGTCAATAAAAAAAGTTCAATGCCAAAAATATTTCGAAATAATTTCTAGAAAATTTTTAGTATAAATAGACAGAAATTTTTAAGAATTCTTCATTCGAGAAGCTGACAGCTCTAGAAGTTGGCGGTTTTTTTTTCCGAGCTCTCTGATTTTTTATTCTTGCTTTATTTTTTTCTTCTTGCTCACTTTCATCGTAATGGATTACTCAAAATCCTATTGGCGGCTTTTGGCTTCTTATCAAACCCTTTCCTTCCAACTTTGTGAACAATGTCGATCTGAGATCTACAAAAACAAAGATGATTTGATTGATGATAATATGAATGGGTCCGTTACCATATCATTCACGATGTGTTATGATTGTAAAATCAGAACAATCAAATCAAAATTTTCAATGGACAAAAAATTCTCCCTTGATCGAAAAGACGTCCATCATCCTCATTCAAATAACAACGGCACTAGCATGATCCAGCCAGCTGTTGCAAAATATCGTCAACCGCCCGTTGTCCAGCCCGACCAAGAAGAAGAACAAGAAGAACGCGATGGACAGACTTTCCTCACTCCCGTTCAAAAATATTCTGACTATATCCCGCAAGCCCCCTATGCACAAAGAACTCGCCTTCCTCTTTTCCAGCCAATCCGTTAAAAAATCGGACAGACATATACTCTCTCTTTTTTGAAAACTTTATAAACTTTTTTTTGTACTGTAACGTTTCTCTTTGTATAATTTAATCTCATTCACTATTAATTTGTGTTTTTTTGTATTTTTTATAATATTAATAAAATAAAAGCTTGGATAGTTTAAAAACAATAAAAGCGGACGATAATAAGTAATATAAAAATTTAAAAAAGATTTTTAGTTTATTATTTTGTTACGTATTTTCCAAGTCTGGTGGTGAAGGGCATAAATTCTTTGTCGACGATTTGAAAGCTTTGACCAATTGGGTATTCAAACCGCTTTGGCTTTTTTCCGTCAACAGGTTTAAGGAAAGGTGTGGAAGAACGTGAGCGTCTACCACGTTTGCGCTGCAATTTATAAAATTTTTAATTTTTGCTTTTATATTTTTTAATTAAACTTACATCTCTAGTAAGATGTTGTTGATTTTCAATCGATGATAAGACAGATGGACCTGGTGAATCTCTTTTATCAACATTGTCTGGAACATTTTCTTTGCTATCTTCTTTTTCCTTTTCATCATCGCCGTCCGTGAGGGTTTCATTAATAGATTGAGTTTCCTGTAAAAAAGAATACAAATGTAGTGCAATTTTATAAAAAAAGTTTTTTATAATCTTACAACTTCTACATATTTAAATGTAATATTGATTTCAGTGACAGATTTGTCAATTTTAATGGTAAATTTGACCATTTGAAAAATAAAAATGATTAGCAAAGTTCAAAAGAAAAATCGAAAAAAAGATATCAGTCACGGTCAAAAAACCGATCTAAAAAAATTAAAAAGAACAGCATGGGTTTTTTTATTTATTAAAAAGTAAAATGGTTATGAGTCACTTATATGCATCATAATACAGAAAACAAAAATAAAAAGTATTGAAATTAGTATTATGATTGTTAAAAAGATTGAGGGAAATGTTAAAATAATAATAATAAGAATTATAAGAAAAATAAGACATATAGAATTCAGTTTTTGGATTTTAATAGTTTTAAAAAAAATGATTTTGAAAAAAAGTTAAAGTTATGAGTTAGTAATATGGAATTATTGAATTAAAAATAAAAAAAGAAGTAAATTATTAAAAACAGCCCATGATGCTTCATGAAATCATTAATTCCGCCAGAATCTTTCAATATCGATCAATTTTTTGGCCATTTTGAACCCACCCATTTTTAAGTGTGTTGCTTGTGTTTTTTTTGCATCATCTTTTTTCTTTGATTTTTTTCCGGCATTTTTATTTTGTCGACATAATAAGAGAAAATACAATATTTAAAAAAAAAGTAACATTGTTGAGAAAGAAAAACGTTAATGCATTTTTCAACTGCTGCAGTAAAAAAAGCAACGAAGAAAAAAAGAAAAATTATACAGCATCGAAAGTAGAAAAAGAGAGAGAGAGAGAGAGTGAGAGTGAGATTTACCCTTTTTTGAACATCAGTGAAATAAAGCATTCACATTTATTCACACTAATGTCTTGGTTAAAGAAATTTTTAAATGCCAGAGATATATTTTGCAAGCGATTTTTATAAATATCAAAAAAAGCCGGCTCGTCGTATTCAATATCGATAACATCATTCTTTTCGCCAACTTTTACGACAGCAATTTCAGGATAAATGTTGTTTATTTCATTTGATTTTATTAAATCAAAAGTGCAAATAGAAATATGTGAATAAAGGGGTCGTGGTAATGAAAGACTGCGATCACCATCGGCTAAAAATTGTGATCTGTATCCAAGAAGATTTTTAAAGCCATGGCTTAAAAAAACATTTTTCACATATTTTGTGTCAAAATTAATTTTATAAAATCCCTCAGCATTTTTTATAAGCTTAACAGAATAAAAACCAGCTTTGGTATATTCATCATTATTTTCAGAAATTTCTGTTGAATAATTTAAAGCATCATCTGCGTTTAAAAAAACAGAATATTTTTTTGTTTTTGCTAAATTATTTTGATCTGGTAAATCTATGTCATTTTTTAATGGCTTATAAACAACATTCGTTTTTTCGTCAATGAGGTCAATTGGTTTTTGTTGCATAAAAAACGAAGGTGTCTCTCCTTCTATTTCAATCCACCCATCTTCGTTTTCTTTCTCAAAAATTAATTGTTTTTCGTTTATTTTTTCTTCGATTTCAGTCTGAAACTTTATATCATTATTTTCTAAATTTGGTAAAAAATAATTAGGCTCTTCATTTATATTATTATAGCCCAAATAATTTATGTAAAAGTCAGGTAAATCAGGTTCGAGCATTTCATCGTCAAAATAAAATATTTTTTCTGCTGGTGGGTCAATTGTTATAGGTGCTAAAGTTGCTGCTGGGTCATTTATTGGTGCTAAAGTTGGTGCTAAAACAGGTGCTTCTGTTGCAGGAGCTATTGATGGTGGTAAAGTTGTCGTTTCGGGTATTGGTGGCAATGTTGTTTCAATTGCAGGAGTTGTTGTTGTAACTTCATCGTTTTTATTATCATTTAAATAAGTAGGATATTCGTCATTATTTGTTGCAGATTCTCGTTCGCCATCTTTTTCATCAGATGTTACCGCTGGTAAATTTGAATCGTCTGTTGCAGATTCTCGTTCACCGACTTTTTCATCAGATGTTACCGCTGGTAAATTTGAATCATCTGTTGCAGATTCACGCTCACCCTCTTTTTCATTATCCTTATTATCATTCAAAATTGTTGGAAGTTCACCCTCAATTTTTTTGTTTTGGTTTTCATTGGCTGTTTGATTTTTATTATCCGATAATATCGATGGGTAATTATCTGAAGCTTCTTCATCGCTTTCTGTATCATCAAAAATAAAAGCTTCTGCTTTGGCTTTTTCAGGCGCTGCATAAACTCCTTCGGATATTTCTGCCACGTCTGATTTAAATTTTTTTGCAGAAGGCTCAAGAAAAAGCGTGTCTGTTATCGCTTCAAATTTTTTCTCTTCGGGTTTTTTCTCTTCGGGTTTTTTCACTGCCAGCGATGACTCAGCTGACTCTGTCTCATTTTGCTTTGGCTTTTTTTCTTTCTCTTCTTTTTTTTCTTTCTCTTCTTTTTTTTCTTTCTCTTCCTTTTTTTCTTTCTCTTCCTTTTTTTCAGATTTTTCTGCAGTAATTGCAGCATCTTTTTTTTCTTCTTCCTGTTTTTTGGCAACTGTATTTTTTTCAACAGCAGTTTTACTAACTTCTGATTTTTGCTTTTCAGAAGCAGCATTTTTTTCACTTGATTTTGTATCGGTCTTTTTTTCTTCAGCTTGTGATTTGTCTTGCTCCTTATTTTCTTTTTTTGAGTCGCCAGTTGATTCTTTTTTTTCTTCAACTTTCTGCGGCTGCTGCTGTTTTTCATCAGTCTTTTTTTCATCGATCTTTTTGTCTTCTTTTTTTACAGCGGGCTGACTCGCTTCGGATTTTTGTTTTTCGTCAGTCTTTTTTTCATCGACCTTTTTTTCGTCAGTCTTTTTTTCATCGATCTTTTTGTCTTCTTTTTTTGCAGCGGGCTGACTCGCTTCGGATTTTTGTTTTTCGTCAGTCTTTTTTTCTTCTTCCTGCTGTTGTTTAGTCTCATTTTTTCCCTCCTCCTTTTGCTGATGCTCTTTTTCGTCAGTCTTTTTTTCTTCATCTTTTTTTTCGGCAACAACACCACCTCCAATTGTTGTTATTGATGGTGGCTTCGCAACGTCAGTTTTTCCGACTGTATCCGCCTGCTCGTTTTTCTCATTTTCTTCCTCTTTTTTCTCATTTTCTTCCTCTTTTTTCTCTTCTTCTTGCTCATTATTTCTACCTCTAATCCCTATCATTCTATTTAAACTTTTTCGGCCAGCTCTTTTTACTCTTTTTTCATGAAATAATTCATTTAAAACTTCATCGATAAAAAGCGGAGATGTTTGATTTTTTGGGGTTAAAGTTGTCTTAAAACCATTATTATAAATGACAACAATTTTTTCATTCTCCAAGTTAAAATTGTTTTCAATGTTAAAACTTTTCACAGCCACTTTCCATTTATCTCCTTCTAAAAAAAGTGGTGGATCGAGCATTATGTCATATTTGTTTGTCTTGTCTAGTACAAACTTTTTGTTCACGAATTTTGTAAGAGTCATTTTTATATCTAAAAATTGATTTATTACGAATTTAATTACATTTGGGAAAAAAACATTTCAAAAAACAACACGAAATGAACAAAAAAACCAAACAGAGAAAAATATCAGAATTTTAGAAAGTTAAAGCATATTATAAAAAAGGTTAAAAGCAAATTAAATTAATTAGCCATATTACAAATAAAATTATAAAAAAGGATAAATAAAAAATAAAAAAGATTTCATTTATTAAAAGATGACTTGATTTTGTTAAAGATGAATGCGATCCAGCAAAGCAATCCAAAAAGTAATAATCCGAACTCATACCAGTTGGGGTTTGATGATAATTGAATGTTGTTTGGGAATTGAAAAATTGTGGAATTATGATTTGGGTCAATTGGCATAGCTTTAATCGTAATAAAAAGGAGAGCAAAAAATACACACGACCACATTTTTGGTTATGGATTTTCAAAGAATGATGTAATTTGCGGAATTTTTTTTCCTTAAATACCCCCCAGCGTTGACGTGATGTCGCGTTGTTTATTAAAACACAGAGTTGTGGGGAATCTGCTAAAAACAAGTAATTGATAGCCATATTCTTTTACTGCTTCTGTAAATGTTAAAGAAACTGAAACGCTTCCAATTGTTTGAGGCTCAATTGCATTATTATTATATTCATCTTGACATAGCTGGAAGGCATATATCACTGAATGATTCAAAAAATTCTCTAAGGTCAGGGTGCAATTTGGTGCTGCTTTAATCAATTGATAATAAGCATGTGTATAGCGTTTTTTATCAAAGTTTTGTTTGATAGGCCAAGATGGCTGGGTACGGCCATTGGCAATAATCTTACAGCTTGAGCAATTAAATTTCTGGAATTCAAAAGGGCTTAAATTATTTTTCCCTGTATAAGCTCGAGCATCAACTAGACAGCAAAAAATCCAACTCGGAATATATTGGCTATATAACAAAGCGTCAAATTGGAATCGATTTGGACTTATAAAATAATTGTTGACGACTCTTTTGTCATAATTATAAATAGCAAGATTGTTAGCTTCTAATTTGCGCTCAATTTCTAATTGAAGCGATGGTAGAAGATTAATATGTTTAACATATAAACGTGCATCTTGTAAATGATAATTATAATTTGGAGAGTCTGAGCATAATGCAAAAAAGTTATTGTTAACAGTAAGTTCAATATCGATCATTAATTGAGATAATAAAAGTTTATTTTGGTTACAAAAATCGATATGAAGTGGAGTAATAACCTCAAAGCTATCACCCACAAATAAACTTTTTCTTTTATTAAAAGCTTTTCCGGCTGTTTGTGTTGCGTCTGTCTCATCAGTATAAAGTTGAGCTTCTAAGACCCCCTTAGATGTATTATTTAAATTTAAAATGTTATTGAAATAAGATTTGTAAGAAAATAAATCATATGATGTTTCAACAATCTTTGAATTGATACTGACTTTCATATTTTTTATTATTGAATTTGCTACATTATTGGTGAAGGAAACATTGTCAGCAGCAGAAATGTCTGTCACTTTTACAGATTCAGATCCATCTGTTGCTTTTACAGTATTCTTTTTTGTGATACGCAAAAGAAATGAAAAATATGATTGATTTAAATCAATAAAAGAGGAGCCTGAATTAAATTTAAATAAGATAGGATATTGCCCTGCTGCAGATACTGAAGTATATTCAATGATCGAAGAATCAGAATATCCGACAATTAATGGTTTTCCATTAAAAAGGTCCAAGTTGGAAGCTAATTTTGGAGCTGTTGAAGATGGATCTACTACATTCATTTTTATTTACTGAAAGATATCACGCTTTTTATATTTTTTTCTTTGTGTTACAAAATCCTTTTTAGCTTCAAGAGGATTAGGTTGATTGTTTGTTTCGGAAGGAGGTGATGTGACAAAATCTGCTGATATTGTCTGTGGATTTATTGTTGGAGGCTTATCAATTACCTCAGTATTTTCTTTAGATTTAAATTTGTCAAAAAGTTCGGAAAAGTTTAAATTTTCTAAGTTTACAAGATTAGACATGACATAATATTGAAATTGACATATAAAAAACACGGAGCGATAAGAAAAAACCAACCTCTCTCTATGAAATTTTCACGCGATAATGAATAAATTTCATTTTTTCGAGTGCTTTTATACTAAATTTTTTTGAAATTTGTCCTACCACGAATTTTTATCTAATTTACAAGCTGTGATTTTTTAATCCATTCAGGAGGATCATCGTAACCAACCCATTTTACTAACACATATGGAACTCCACGAATTTTTTTCTCTTCTAAGATATCACAAGTGTATTCGATATCATCTTCTTTAGCTTTGTATCTTGATAGCTCCTGTGGGTAATAACGCCCTAGGGTTTTTACATTGGGTCTTGATTCATCCCGTAAAGAATATGTGACAGGATTGGTTTCATGTTTTTTATCAATTTTAAAAAGCTTCTGACTGAATGTTTGATCAGTTGCTCTTTCAAATTGTTTTTTACCTTGTCGTGCTCTTACTAAATCATTCAAATCTAATTTTGGAGTTGGTTTTTTTGCTAACAAATGTGGATAAACATTCATCTTTAAAAGCGCATATTCATCACTTTCATCAACTGAAGCAGCAGATCTCATTATTGATCGATTATATGCAAGATTAATAGATTGGCAAATTGATTCAAGCTGATCAATATACCGCTTTTTCCCTTTTAATAATAACCATTTTGATATAGCTAGCTTTAATTGCTTAATTTTTCGCTCACAAATACTAGCCTTATTAGCAGTGTCATTTGATTCCCATTTGGTAATTGAATTTTTCTTATAAAATTCTTTCATTACTTTATTAGTCATTTCACTACCTTTATCAGTGAATAAAATATTAATTTTTGTTTCTTGTAGCAGTTCAGTAAAAGCTTTTTTCATTTCCACTGCTCCTTTATTTAATAAAGGTTTAACGAACATCTTTTTTGACAAAACAGAGATAAGCACTAATAAATATTTTACACCGTCATTATACTTTGCTAATTTATCAAGTTGGGCAAGATCAGCTTGCATATCATAAATCGAAAATGTTATAGTTTTTTCCCTGCGGAATCGCCTTGGGGCTTGTTTCATTAAAGTGAATACCCTATTAGATTCTAAATAAGCTTTTACGTCACTCATTTTTATGCTGGGATCTTCTGTCTTAGCAGCTTTATATAATCGATCGGGTGCAGCAAAGAAAACACTGCTGCCCGGAGTTGTATAGAGTTTGTTTAAAATACTGTCCGTCATTGTTGATATTTTATTTAAATTTCACAAACACAAAAAAAGAGACGTTTAAAGGTCACCAAAAAATATTAAAAAATGAAATTTACAATGAAAAAATTTTGCTTAAATACTAAAAAATAATCCTGAAAATCAGGCAATTATCGTAATTGTTTTACAAGGGGGAAATTAAATGCTGGTAAAGAATGAGCAAGTGGTGGATTCACAATTATTTTATTTTTTGATTGTTTTACTTTCTTCTTTGGCGAAAGCTTTTGTTTTATTTCTTTTACAGCTTTTGCTTTGATAGCATTTACAGTTTTCACATTTTTAGCTTTCTTAAACTTATCAGTTTTCTTATCAATTAACTTCTGGAGTTGATTTCTTTTTTCAGGCGGCGGTAAAACAGTTTGGACTCTTAAAGGGATTTTCTTCTCTTTCTCCTTTTTTAAAACTGTCTCTTTTCTGCTGTCATTATTTAATTTCCTTTGTAAGAAATCTTGATCTTCCTGTAGTTTTAGTATATTGTTAGATTCATCAACAACGCCTGAATCAGTTTCAGAAAGTCCTTTTAAGCGCTGCATTATATTATTATATCGATCAAATGGAATGCCAATATATTTCATTTATCTAAAAAATTGATAATAAAAATTTAATTTTTTTTAAAAAAGATTTAAAAATAAAACTGTAAAATTTTTAAGTAAAAAGTATAATTTATAAAGCTTTAATATTATTTATATAATTTATCTTGTGAGGCATTTTTTTGTAAATGTTTAATGCCCACAAACAAATTTTTTTGAAAACCGAAAATTCGATTTTTTTAGCAAGTTTTCTAAGATTGGCTAATTTCTTAGTAGCAACAAAGCGACGAATAATTAAAGCATGTTCTTTGAGATTATTTTTAAGACGATCGGGTACTGGAAATTTTGACGTTAAAAAATAATAAAAAACGTTGTGAAGGAGTATTAGCTCGTCATCGGCTGCTTTGCTAAAAGCAGATGTTGATTTTATTCGAGAATAACGTTTAAGGATTTTGTGTTGGTCCATTTTTTAAATTTTGTATATTTGCAATAAATCTGAATCTGATTTGAATATATTAGTAATTAAACGTAAAAATTCATTTGTTTGCGGATGGAAAGATGAAACTATGTAACCAAAATTTTTGTTCGCTACAGCATCATTAAAAGATTCCAAAAACTGTTTCCATTTTGTTCCATAGCTCGCTATTGCATAATTTTTTATATTATTAGCTTGATTAGGCGATTTTAAAAGAATGATATAATGCGCTTGGCTTCTCACTATTCGCATTGTTATTGGTTGAAAAAGACTCTGAACAACAAACAATAAACAAATTTTTTTATGATGCGTAGTTCTTTGCATTATTCTCATAAGATAAGCTTTATCGGCTGAATCAATCCCATCATCGATAGCCACAAGCGATGGAGGCTCTAGAGATTCGAGCAATTCAAAAGAAGGTAAACCAGCATTTGTCCTGATTCCTTCTTCTTCTAATTTTTGAACTAATTCACCATCCTCGAAAAAACAATAAAGCACAGTTTTTGGAACTGGTGTAAATAATCTCTCTCTTTCATTTATCAATTTGTTTATAAGAACTGATTTCCCGCTAAATGTACTACCTGAATTTTCAACACTATTTTACTTAAAAATTTTTAAAAAATTATCATTAAAACACTTGCCACTAATGATGATATTACTGGGTATCTTAAAAGCAATGTCGTGTGCTTCGAAATATTCCATAAAAACACAAAAAATCAAGGGTTTTTGATTTTCACAAATGTATTTTTTCAATCACGCTTTTATATAATTATCAAAATTAACTAATGGACATTGGATGCGTTGCAATATTCTGACAAGAGGAAAGTTAGAGAATCAGAGAAAAATACTATTTTCATACACATAATTTTTTGTTTCAAATCTTTATTATCAACAAAATATAACAACAATTTCAAAAAAAGCATACGAAAAAAAGAAAATGTTTTAGTGAAAAAAGATGGAGGTGATTAAAATTGTGTTGCTTCAAGGTCTGCAATTTCTTGATCAATTGCTACTGGATCAAAGTCTGCTTTTTGTGTGGCTTGTGATTGATTTTTTATTTGAGGATCATCCTTGGAATAAGTTAACAATGAAAATTCAGACGCTGCCTCAGGGTTTGGTTTAACAAATTTCAATAAATATTCTTCATCGTCAATAATATCTTTAATTGTTAAACTGATATTAATATGAAAATATTTCAAATTCATAATTAAATTTTCACGTGCACTACGTGATGTTAGATAAGCCAAACTACGATAAAGAAAGTTTGATAGCCCTCGACACGTCTTGAAGCAAGCTGGATTACGAGTAGATAAAATTTTATCCCCGTAAGCTTCGAGTTCGTTGATATGTTTCAAACATTGTTGGTAAAACAGAAAAATATTCAACTTTTTGTTTGATTCTAAATCCAAAAAAAATTCTGTATTAGAATCTTCAAGCAAAGTGAGATTTTCACGTAATTCACTGACAGAAGCCATTTTTTATTTCAGATTTTTTAAAAATCGAAAACTTAAAAAAATTATATTTTTTGATCTGATATCTATATCAGGTGTGAGAACACAAGACGAGTATCAATTCTGACATCTTAATAGGTTAGAGAATCAGAGAAATTTTATCTCTTATTTAATAAAATTTTTTATAAAATTTTTTTCAAAATGCAATGAAATTGAAAAAAACCTGACACCCCCTTTTTGTTGACTTTTTGTTTACTTTTTGTCTAAATTTTTCAAATTCATTTCACTTTTGTATATGCTTTAACGTGTAAAAAGTGTATTTTTTTTGTCAAAATTTTTGACTTTCATTTCAAACTTATTTCACTTTTATTTTATTTTTACGTGAAAAATTGGTCGTAAAAGTGAAATTTTTTTGACATTTCACTTTTTTCACGTGCGGGTGTGCGCGTGTGACATGCCCATGTGTGTTTCACTACTGTGAAATTTTTTGAAGGAGAATGTTAGTAATGACGAAAATGTTGGTAAAAGTATGCCGAGGATTAAATTTAAGCATTTAATTTAAATTTTTTTTCAAAATGCAATGAAATTGAAAAAAACCTGACACCCCTTTTTGTTGACTTTTTGTTTACTTTTTGTCTAAATTTTTCAAAATGATTTCGCTTTTGTATATGCTTTAACGTGTAAAAAGTGTAATTTTTTTGCCAAAATTTTTGACTTTAATTTCAAATCTATTTCACTTTTATTACATTTTTACGTGAAAAATTGGTCGTAAAAGTGAAATTTTTTTGACATTTCACTTTTTTCACGTGCGGGTGTGCGCGTGTGACATGCCCGTGTGTGTTTCACCCCTGCAAAAAACTTTTAGTGGATAAATCAGTGCATATGATAAATGATGTCAAAATACTGACAAGTCAAAAATTTTATTTATTTTTTTTAAACATTAAAATAGAATTAAATTAAAGTTGCACGAATAAAATACAGTTAAAATAGCAAAAATAAAACACAAAAATAGCAAGCATAAAAACAAAAGTAGCACGAATAAAATACAATTAAAGTTGCAAGAAGAAGAAGAAGAATTAGAAAATTTTAAAACAAAAAATACAATTAAAGTTAGTATGAATAAATACAATTAAACAGTTTGCAAAGCATTTTGTTTTTGTATCATCCGTTCGATGTCGGTGTCATCATCTTCAGTAAGGATGATAGGATAATCTGGTTCATCAAAACGATGACCAAACTCGTATACGGTATCTGAAAAATAATTTAAATTATTATTTTTGTTTTTAAATTATTTTTTGTTAAAACATACTATCCCATACAATGCCCTTGAGACAGATTGTTCGGTAATTTTTTGAAGTTTCCGTGGTGTATAAATTTAAATCCTTTGAAGGACCAATATTAGTTGTAGGGATTGGAATTGTTTTTGCAGGATCATAATCAAAATCCATCGGCCCAATTAATCGCTCGGTAGCTGCCGTTGCAGTTAATCCTCTAATTTTTTTAACGATTCTTGAACGTCCTCCGTCTTTTGGCCGATATGTGCACATGTAATTTTTGGCACCACCTGATTTGTAAGAGACGATGATTTCGTCAGGATGTTCATCCATCATTGAACCTAATCCATCTCCGGATACTATAGGAACTTGATCATCAGAAGGACATGAACAAAGTACACTATCAGTATCAAGATATCCGACAGAACAACCAGGTGTTGCTTCAATTTGTCTCAAAAATCTAAGTAACCATAGTCTGGCATAACTGGTTACAAAAATACTAATAGGCAATGATGTTGACGAGGCATTTACTAAATTAACATCTTTTTTATATGTTGCCATTAAAACATTTTCTTCAATTTCAATTGCAGTTAAATCATAAATTTGTTCATCTTTTGTTAATTCTGCATATTCATTATAATTAATAACGTCTTTTTCACTTGCATTTGCAAGATAACTGAATCTCCCCCAAGCACTGTTAAGGAAAATCTGAAAAATAAATCATTTTTTAAAACTTTTTTCGTTTTTTTTATATTGAAATTGAAAACTAACTTTTGCAATAAATCTTTGACCAGGGTTATATGCACATTTATCAGGATCGATTGTAATTCCATACAGTTTTTTGTGCAAATCAACAAAATTTTTCTTTCCTTCAGGTGTATTAAAACTTGGTGGAGGTAAGCTTGCGTGAGTTTTTAACACTAAGAAATCTTGGATATATGGTAAAAATATTTTGTTTGAAGTATGTGCATATTCCAATGAATGATAAACTTCTTCAACGACATATCCACATCTCATGGCAAATTTTAATTCTTCACTTGTTGTTGTTACCACTAACGATCTTTGTTCATCAGTACATTTACAGCTTATTTTTCCAACATTTCTAGCAGGATTTTTTGGGTCTGGTTGACCATAATTTTCCATACATCGATTACAGTTACCAAATAAAAGCATGCTGTGTTTTTTTACACCAAGAACAGGGAGTTTTTGATTGATTGGTGGCAACACTTTTGCTTTTATAATGCCAAAAGGAACATCTTCTACTCTTTGATATGGCTCTGATTTAGTTTTGATAATCGGATGCATTTTTGGAAGTTGGAAAAAGGCACAAATAAAAGGGTAAAGACTGACACTAAAAATAAATTTTTATTAGTTTTGATAATTATTTTTAACAAAAAACTTACATATCAAAGTGTTTTATAATCTGCTGTCCAGGTATCCGATTGAGTGCTAATTTCATAGGCCCACATCGACCACCTTGTAATGCACTTCTTAGATTTATCGGCGAATCATCTGGCATCAAAGAAAATTCTTTTTTCATGGCTTTATCTTTTCTTAGCATTTCTTCAATTTCGCATTCCCAAAATGTGATAATTTCATATGTGCCTTGAGGATTTAGCCTTTTAAGTCTGGCAGCATCGCGTCCACGTATTTCATCAGCATTTTTGCCATCAAAAATTACAGTATTGCCTCGAGGATAACATTTCGGACAGGCGTGCCAGCGGCAACCATTTACTTCAAAAATTTTACTAGTGGCAATTTCATATCCATCTACCGAAATATTATTAACTTTTACTTCGCCACCGGCACTATTATTACGATGAAGAATTTCAATTCCATTTTCTTTTGCATAATAATTAAGGAATTTTATTGCCAGCTTGCTTTGATTTTGCATGTTTGAGTAACCAGCTTCACCCACATATGCAACTGTATTATCTTCAATGTGTTTCATTTTCATCAAATAAACAGAAAGTGATGCCGTGGTCGAACCCTTGATTGCAATGTCGAAATATTTTAAATCACCAATTAGAGATAAAGATTTGTCATACTTTTCCACTTCATTTTTCATCAATTGATTCAAATTTTTTGAATAAGACTGATAGCCTTTCCAAAGGATTACTGTATCCTGCTCTGCATATTTGATTAATTCTTCCACAAACACCCATTCTTTATTTTGGAGATAATAATTCAATTTTTCTTCATCATATCTTTGATCAAATTCTTGTTTTTGGCGCATTGTCATTCCGTCATAACCATACATTCTTTTTTCAGGTAATGTAGACAATTTTAATCCGTAATTGATCTTTTCATTTATTATATGAGGGAAATCCATTTTAGCAAAATTTCCAGGAAGATTAAAAGTTTTTTGGAATCCTTTTAATGCCACTGGAATAAAGCGGAATGTATCTTTGATATGGATCGGTTTCATAATTTCACCACGTGCTTTAAATGTGGCTTGAAAAATGGTGAATCCGCGCATTCTTATTTCAGGTATATACCCTTTTTTTGCAAAGCTTTTGAGCAAGAGATGATTATCAAATCCTAAAAATTAAATAAATTCAGTAAATATAAATATAATTTTTTATCAATAAAAAGCTTACTCGATCCATAATGGGCAAAACAATGAATTTCTGAAATTGCTTGATTTTGTGATGCTTCAATTAATAAATCTCTTGTTTTATCCAATGGCGTTGTATCTCCAGTTTCAGGTATAAAGGTTTCAGGACGTGGAGGATTTGGAACTGAAGTAAAAGTTTGTACACCGCCGTAGCCACAAAAGGTGCAATCAAAATCTAATTCATTTTCTTGCAGACAATCAGAGCATCTGGAGATACAAGTAGATGTATTTACCATATGAAGTCTTTTATTTGAAACTGGATCGAGCCGATTGAGGACAGCATTTTCGAAATAATCATTTTCAGATTGATCAGCAGAATCTTTCAACGTATCAATTCTTCGTGTGCTTTTAACAACACGTCGTGTAACAGATCCTATTGGATTTTCGGGGTTATCATATCGATAGCCATATTCTTGGACAAAACAACGATGTGCATGTTCATCATGATCATTAAAAGTTGTTAAATTTGGGCGACAGGATCGATCACATATATGATGTGGAGAAGCTGAACTTTGTTGTGAACTTTGTTGTGAACTTTGTTGTGAACTTTGTTGTGAACTTTGTTGTGAACTTTGTTGTGAACTTTGTTGGGAACTTTGTTGGGAACTTTGTTGGGAACTTTGTTGGGAACGGCGCTTGCGTGAATTGACTTCTGATTCCTCTGAATCAGGATCATACGGTCCTGTAATTTTAAATAAATTAATATTAGATTTTTAAACAAAATGTTTTAAAATTAAATTAATATTTTTTAAATTAAATTTTACTTTTTAAACATTAAAATAGGTTAAATTCGTATTTGCAATTTCACAAAAAATTTAATCAACAGTATTTTTTGAGCACAAAAATTGTTAAATTTAAAATTGTTATTTTTTAAAATTAAATTTCACAAAAAAGGATAAATTTAAATTATTATAAAATTTTAAATTAAATTTTACTTTTTTGGCAATAAATCTCGAAAAATCAATCTTTAAATTTTTACAAAAACTTTTAAAATTAAATTAAATTATACTCACTTTTTCTTGTTTCACCGCGTTGTTCTTGTGTTGTTTCAAAGTCGAAGAAAAAATAACCAACGCGATCAAAGTCTTTTTTCTTCAACTGACTTGAATTGATATAACAATAAATTTCCCCAAGATGTTTACTATTCTTTTTGTGCATCGTTTTACAAGCTCTGCAAAAAAACATATGGCATTGATGACGACCCGCTGCGGTGTTGTAATGTTGCCAACAATTTTTACAAAGCTTTCTCCATTTGCAAGCTTTTTCAAAATGCTGGGAGTAACAAAGCTCACTTCTGAATGAAACGTCACAATCTCGGCATTTGATACGATTTTCAAAAGAAAGGGTGGGTTTGCAAGGACCGTCTGGGGACATTTTAAAACACCACCTAAATATTAAAGTGGTTACTAATGTTTTAAAAAAATTTTAAGTGGGTATAAATGTTTTTCTTATAAAAAAAATCTTTTAAGAGATATCAGTGTTTTTTAAAAATACTAGTTACTTTTCCAAAAGCTTTTAACACAAATAAAATTACTTACTTGCAACGTTCTTTACAGTCCATTCGATGTCTGGCTTCGTTTTCATATTCCGTATTGCAGCTGTAGCAATATTTAAATTTTCCGACACAAAAAATATTATCAACAGCAGTACCATAATATCCACCATTTGGGTTTTTAATTACAGGCAAATTTATATGACCAGATGATTCATCATCTGTCCGATAATCAGGTTTTGAATTGATATGACGATAAAGATAAATAACACAAAGATTATTTGTTCTTTCGCCTACTGTATCAGCAAAAAGTTTTATTTGCTCTTCATCATTCATTAAAGTGCCATCATTTTTTGTAACAATCTTTTTTAATTCTTGTCTTCGTTTAGCTTGATTGATATTTCTTTTTTTACGACTATCACCTTCATATTCGGGTTTGAAAAAACATAAAAGTTTCCATATCAATGGTTCCTGAAAATGGAAGAAAGTAATGAATCATTTTTAAAAATTTTTATATAAAAAACTTACCGCATTTTTAACATGATGCCGTGCATTGTGTGTGTTATCAGTTTTTAGATGATAGCTGATAAAAGCAGCCATAAGTGGATGGATATCACCAGGAACATTTTTTGGGATACCATGAAAATAGGTTGAAAGCATATCGGAGAAAAGCACACGACTTTTTATGCCGTTGGAACTGAAAAGTTTCAACTATTTTTGACTCCTATTTATACTATTTTCGCAACACTTGAAAGTTTCGGGAGAGGCAAAAATCGGGAGACTGACCACTTGAAAGTTTCGGGAGAGAGGCAAAAAAAAGTACGGCACAAAAAAAGTACGGCACAAAAATTGGTCCCTTTTTTCTCTTGTCCATAAAAATTTTTATCGGCAGCAGTTGATTTTGTGCCATGGAAAAATATTTCACAATATTGTGTGACGTCAGAGATCCAAGGAAAAAAAATAGATGGAAAGGGAAAAGGACGGCATAATTCTTTTTTTTCTGCCGACCCCCTTTTTTGTTCAAAAATTTTTGTCGGCAGCAGCTGATTTTTCTTGCCATTGAACTTTTTTCACGGACTTTACACGTTGTTTGTTTTTTTTTCTGAAAGTTTGTCAACAAATTTTGGAACTGGAGCTGAAATTTTGGGTGGGCGGAGCTTTGACAGATTTTTTGTATAAAAGAGAGAAAAAAATGGTGTGAAAAATCAGTTTTTTACACTCTATCCTTCTTTTTCCACGAACTAAAAATCACTGCAGCAAAAATGTCAGCCATTGAAAGCCAAAGTCAAAGTCAAGCTCCCACTCCTGCCAAAGAAGTCAGTGTGGGTACAGCCAAAACAAAACAAGAATTACCCGGAGGCATCCTTTTGAGGTCAATTGGCTTGAGCTTTGAAAAATGCACCGCACATGGGACAGATCTATGCGATCTTATTGAAGAAGTTTTTGACTATGTTTTTGAAGAATTGCATGGAATATATGATGACCTTAATCTCGATAAGAACGCTATCTACCGCTATGAATTTAGATCTTCGGCATTAACAGTTGACAAATATTTTGGATTCCAGGCTCCAGAGTTCAAACAAGCAACATGCAGAGATATGATAAAAAAGATGATGAATATTTTTGATTGTGATCAATTTTTTAATTTATTCCGTTCTGTTATGATTGTTAATCTCACTTATGCCCCTCGTTAAATTTCGTAATTTAATATTTTCATTTTTCATTTTTGTATTTTTCATTGTATTCATTTGTATTCATTGTTATTTTTCATAATTTTTTGTACTTTTTGATAATAAAAAGTTAAAAACTAATTGATTTGTGTTTTTCTTTAACACTTTCTCATTTATTTTTATTGTAGAGGGACAACGGGACAAAAAAGAGAGAGAAAATTATTTTACAAGAAAAAAAGAAGCAAAACTAAGAAAAAAACTATAAAAGCAAAAGAAAAAATCGAGAAAAAAAATATAACATGATTTAAAAAACTTTTTTTGTGGCAAAAAAATGAAAGACATAAATAATACAACGAATCTATGACGTCAAAAATATTTCGCAACACTTGAAAGTTTCGGGAGAGGCAAAAATCGGGAGAGGCAAAATCGGGAGACTGACCACTTGAAAGTTTCGGGAGAGAGGCAAAAAAAAGTACGGCACAAAAATTGGTCCCTTTTTTTCTCTTGCCCATAAAAATTTTTATCGGCAGCAGTTGATTTTGCCATGGAAAAAATATTTCACAATCTTGTGTGACGTCAGAGGTCCAAGGAAAAAACATGGACGGCAAGAACGGCATGCTTTCTTTTTTTTTTGCCGACCCCTTTTTCGGTACAAAAATATTTGTCGGCAACAGTTGATTTTGCCATGGAAAAAATATTTCACAATCTTGTGTGACGTCAGAGGTCCAAGGAAAAAACATGGACGGCAAGAACGGCATGCTTTCTTTTTTTTTTGCCGACCCCTTTTTCGGTACAAAAATATTTGTCGGCAACAGTTGATTTTGCCATGGAAAAAATATTTCACAATCTTGTGTGACGTCAGAGGTCCAAGGAAAAAACATGGACGGCAAGAACGGCATGCTTTCTTTTTTTTTTGCCGACCCCTTTTTTCGGTACAAAAATATTTGTCGGCAACAGTTGATTTTGCCATGGAAAAAATATTTCACAATCTTGTGTGACGTCAGAGATCCGAGAAAAAAAATTATTCTCGAACGTCGAGGTGTTCCAGGATTTTACAAAACTTTAGCATACTGGCAAAATGCCAAAAATATTTTCTGTGAATGCTTCGGACAAATATGTGTTGAAATGAAAAAGATTTTATGGCGATCCCTCGATCTGGCAAAAAAATGCCATCGAGAAAAAATTTGGTCCTTTTTTTTTTTTTGACTGTGAAGGAAGGAAAGGGACGAGCAAAGAAAAGGATCGCGCGCTTAAATGACTGTAGAGATGATCTTTGCGGCAAAAAAAGGAGGATGAGCTTTTTTGCGGTAAATCTTTGTGGTATACTGTAATGAAAGAAAAAAAGAATTTATTTAAAAGATATCAATTACACATATCAATTACAAACAAAAAAATTATTTAAATAATGTTAAAAATTATTGCTGACATTGTGCCAGATAAAATTACAGTACTTTTTTATGAATTAATTTTTGTTACATTATGACGACCTTGAACGGTTTAGTGATAAAAAAGTGATAAGAGGTGTTGAAAAAAACATCCAAAAGGATATTGGAGTTTAACCTGAAAAATCCTTATCAGTCATATCTCACGTGAAAAATTGTTAAAAAAATATATTTACCAGTAATATTTTACCAGAGTAATATTTCACCAGAGTAATATTTTACCACAAAAATATGGTCCAATAGTCTTTTGGATTCTGGAGGCGGAGTCTGGATTCATAGAAACTCTAGATTACTACTATTTTTCTACAGTATACCAAACCCCGCCCATGTCATTTTCTACCGGCAAGTCAGTACCTTACTACTGATATATCGGTTTTATGAAGGTCGATTGGCATAAAAATGTGATCGCCGCAGCGATAACCCTCTTAATAGTACAAAAAAGGTAATTATTTAAATCCGAAAAAGAAGGCATCACTTTCTGATCTTTCGAACTTATCAGCAATATAAATAAAGTATCAAAACAGAAAAAAGATTAATCCAAATTGCGCATTTTGCAAATTGAGAGACCAAAAAAAATATGAAAAAAATTGTTTTCGCAATTTTTTTAATTTTTGTGGTAATTGTTGTGGATTCTACCATTTTTCCACTTCCAGCAAAAAGTTTGTACATTTTTTCGGTTGTACAAAATAATTTTCACATTTTTTCAGGTGCTGGAGGCAAGGATAAGATTCCAAATGGAAATACTTCCGATATTAGTAAGTGTTTTATGCGTAACAGGTAAAAAAAATTATAAGTTTTAGTATCAGATGAAGAATGTACAGAAGAATGCAGATTAGGATGTAACCAAACATGTGGACAAGATTTAAGTTGCCGAGAAAATTGTTATATCAATAAATGCCATTGTCCTGAAAGAGTTAATACCGAAGTCATGAATAATGATAAACTTTCTACCCCTGTTATGGATAATGGAAAGCTTGCCGAGGCTGTCATGGAAAATGATATGCTTGCAACAGGATTCCCTCGAGGTAAGGGTTTACCCAATTAAAGTTTTCTTTGTAACTTTTGTTAGAAAAACACACACAAATAATTCATTTGATGACACTGTAGTTTACTCTGCTTTTATATTTTTACCCTTAATATTTTATATTTACTGATTAAAAAATTACCGTTTAGTATTAGATGATGAATGTACAGAAGAATGCAGATTAGGATGTAACCAAACATGTGGACAAGATTTAAGTTGCCGAGAAAATTGTTATATCAATAAATGCCATTGTCCTGAAAGAGTTAATACCGAAGTCATGAATAATGATAAACTTGCTACCCCTGTTATGGATAATGGAAAGCTTGCCGAGGCTGTCATGGAAAATGATATGCTTGCAACAGGATTCCCTCGAGGTACAAAATATGAAATGAAAAACGATGGAAAAATTATAAAACGTCCCCATCGTTTCATCCAACAAAATCAACAATCTGCATCAATCAATGCATCTTAAACCTTTGTGACAACAGAAATTATAGCTGCAAAGAATTTTGCCAGCTTAAATATTGTCTATGAATTTTTTTCAAATTTGGTAGTATTGAGTATATCTTTGTTTTTTCTTTTTCTTTAACAGTGATTTTTCTTTTTAATATTTTGGATTTTTAAATAAAGCGGCTGCAATTTAAATATGACATATCTTTTAATTTAAAAAATTCAGCAACAATTTTTGGTTTATTTAATTTTGGATGCAGCTACCGTGTCTGATTATCTGTAATTTCTGAACTTTTCACCGAAATGTTATTCCCCGTTCCAGGCTTTTCACCGAAAAATTTACTACTCTGTTAAGTGAGATACTCCCTTTACACACTGGGGTAGTGAATTTCTTGGCACGAAAGTTTTTTTTCCAGTTTTGTATTTTTTACTTTTTGGACCCGTAAATATTACTGTTAAAGTTAACATATACTGTTTTGATTTTGTTTTCTTATTTTTTTTCATGAAAAATGCTACAAAATGATATATGGTTTTCCACAATTGGAGCATGGGAAGTATGAAATTCACTATAGGTGTATATGCAAAACCAAAATTTTTGAAGCCGTTTTCTACTCAATCTTCGTAATTTCTATTTAAAAATACAGAGTACATATCAGAGAAGATATGTACGAGCCATTTTTTTGATTTGAGGTCTTGTATCCAAATGCCATCAAAAATAGTGCTGAAATTTGTAAATTAACATCTATAACATCATTTGTTTTTCATATTTTATTCAGCTATTACTAAAATCAGTTTTTTTGACTAACTGAATGAATTAAAATCCACTAAAATGCTTCTTTACTCGAAATGTATATACAAAATCATCAATACCTCCAACATCACAAAATCAACAAAAATCGTTCGTTACTTTGGTTTGAAAAGCTGTAACGGATTAATAATGCAATTATAACATAAAAGGAAATATTAAAACTATATATTTAAATGTGTTTCGCATTTTTAGATTGTATTATATTACTTCAAAAATGCATATATGCTGTCATATTTGTACTCCACAAAAACCATTGAAATATAATTTTTTTTGCATCTGTCATGTTTATATATATACAACTCCACTTACAATAACTTTGTTTCAACATCTAGGGTGAATATATAAGAGTTTTTTTTGATTTAGTGATGTTGGAGGTATTGATGATTTTGTATATACATTTGTATATACATTTCGAGTAAAGAAGCATTTTAGTGGATTTTAATTCATTCAGTTAGTCAAAAAAAACTGATTTTAGTAATAGCTGAAAAAAATATGAAAAACAAATGATGTTATAGATGTTAATTTACAAATTTCAGCACTATTTTTGATGGCATTTGGATACAAGACCTCAAATCAAAAAAATGGCTCGAACATATCTTCTCTGATATGTACTCTGTATTTTTAAATAGAAATTACGACGATTGAGTAGAAAACGGCTTCAAAAATTTTGGTTTTGTATATACACCTATAGTGAATTTCATACTTCCCATGCTCCAATTGTGGAAAACCATATATCATTTTGTAGCATTTTTCATGAAAAAAAATAAGAAAACAAAATCAAAACAGTATATGTTAACTTTAACAGTAATATTTACGGGTCCAAAAAGAAAAAAATACAAAACTGGAAAAAAAACTTTCGTGCTAAGAAATTCACTACCCCAGTGTGCCTTTATAGGCTAACATGTAGGATCTAACTGTTGACTTATACTTAGGGTAAAGAAAATTTTGTCTTGTAAAAAAGTTTTCTGTGGTATAAGAAGACATTATTATTAGTGAAAATTTATGAACACTGAAAAAAAACAGGTTATTTTCATTTAGTTGGCGGTAGCAACGTGATTTGTAGTTGTTTTGAACAGTATAACAATAACGATCGTGAAATATATTTTATTTTCTTCCCAATATTGATAAAGTTTTGTGCTCTGTGCTTATATGTCAAAGCCCAAAGCACAAAACTGCTATATATGAGTTTATTGCTTTTAAGTACCCGTAGGGCATGTAAAAACTTATGCATTAAAATAAATTGATTTTTTAAGTAATTTTTGGTAAAATCTGTAATATTTTGTGTTTGTTCGAAAAAAAATTTCGCTTTGGTAATCCATATTGCATTTTGACTGCTCCGTGTCTACACTGTGGCTGCTCAAAAAACAGTTTTTATGTTTGATTATAGTATTTTATACTATAATACGTTTACACCTGAATAATATAAAAACTTTAAAGGGCCGAAAATGTCATCTGGAAATTTGGGAAAGCAAAATTTTTTGGTTGAAAGACATTTTTTCTTTTCTTTTTCTGTCTTTGACAGGCATCGAAAAAATACCACAGGAATCAGAATTGAATTATCAATCGAATTATATAAAATTATTATTAAAAAAGATAAAAATCCCGTTTTTTGTAGTTTTAACGTTTTAACTTTTAAAAACCGATACCGTAATCCGGTAATTTCGGCGCTTTGTAAGTAAAAATCAAAAATCGAAGCTGCATTTTTGGAATCAGCGTAAAAAATAATATCTAACAGGTCTGATTGATTATTAGTTTATAAAACAAAACTTTATTTTTTCATACTGTAACGAAAAAAATGACCAAGAAAAGAAAAACTTGTCAATGTCTAAAAATATATCTTTTTTATAAAAAATAATAAAATTGTTTATGATTTGCAAAAGAAATTTGGCGCAAAAATGACACATCTTTTTTTCAAATGACTTTTTTGTTTACAGAAATAACCCAAAACATTTTATAATAATATACCGGTTGTCTGAAGGTCGAGAGGGCCACAAAAATGTGATCACCGGGGCTATAACTCTCTTAATATTACAAAAAAGGTAATTATTTAAACCTAAAGACAGAAGGCATCACTGATGACTTCTCTTGACTGATTGACGACATAAAAATAGTTTAAAAAGAAAAAAAAGTTTCGAAAAAATTATTCATTTTGCAAATTTGGAGAAATAAACAAAAGAAAAAATGAAGAAACTAATTTTTGCACTTTTTTTAATTTTTGTTGTAATTGTTGTGGATTCTACCATCTTTTCATTTCCAGCAAAAAGTTTGTGTAATTTTGATTTGCAAGGGCCATTCTAAACCGTGGATGGACGGGTCCGGTGGAGTGGAGTAAGTGGATAGATTCTTTAAAAAAGGCTAATTCATTTTTTCCGAAATTTTTTGTTATTCTTATCAAAATCCATTCGGAATCACTTTTCTAAAATTTTCTGTTCTTTTAAAAGAAAAATTTAAAGAATCCATCCACCGTTTAGAATGGCCCGATTTGCAAATTGCAACACAAAAAAACCATTCTTTTCTTTTCAGATGCTGGAAGGAAGATTAAGATTTCGATTGAATACGTTTCCGACAATGGTTAGTACCGTATATTTTTTAGATCAAAAAGATACAAATAAAACTATTGTTTTAGTATTAGATGATGAATGTACAGAAGAATGCCGACTAGGATGTAACCAAACATGTGGACAAGATTTAAGTTGCCGAGAAATGTGTTATATCAATAAATGCCATTGCCCTGAAAGAGTTAATACCGTAGTCATGGACAATGATAAACTTGCTGCCCCTGTTATGGATAATGGAAAGCTTGCTAAGGCTGTTATGGAAAATGATATGCTTGCAACAGGATTCCCTCGAGGTAAGGGTTATCTCATTAAAAGTTTTCTTTTTTACTTTTGCTGTCAAAAAACCCACAAATAATTCATTTGATGACACTGTAGTTTACTCTGCTTTTATATTTTTACCCTAAATATTTTCAATTTACTGAATAAAAAATTATCGTTTAGTAATTGATGATGAATGTACAGAAGAATGCCGACTAGGATGTAATCAAACATGTGGACAAGATTTAAGTTGCCGAGAAATGTGTTATCTCAATAAATGCCATTGTCCTGAAAGAGTTAATAATGCTGCTATTTCTACAAAATATGAAATGAAAAACGATGAAGAAATAAAAAAACGTCCAAATCATTTTTATCAACAAGAAGAAATTCAATGCTCAACAGTTTGCATCAATCAATGCATCTTAAATCTTTGTGACAACAAAAATTATAATTGCAAAGAATTATGCCAACTTCAATGCTGTCAATGAAATTGATTAAATTTTATAAAACATGTTTTTATACTTGTCACTAAATCGTTTGATGCTTGCTTTTTTCTATTTGATGTTTTTTTAAATAACGCGGCGACAATATAAATGTGACTCATTTTCAATCAGAAAAAATACAGTAACGCTCAAAAATATTTTTTGAATTATTTCTGTAACAGGAGAAGCATCGATAATTTCATTGGCGTAAATAATAAGACATTTTAAATTAACATTCCTACAGTACTGAGCAAAAATAAAGAAACACTTAAAATTTGCGGTTGCGACAAAACAAGAAGTTTTATTACCTCAAATGTTTCAGATTCATTCGGATTCAGCATGTTCTAAAGCATATACTGACAAAGTCTTCAATAAGAAAAAGTGCCAATTTTATCGAGAAAAGTAGAAATTTTGCTTGTGCCAAAATATAGAAACATCCTAGAATTTCGGTCATTTTAATGAACTAAGTAAAACATCATTTAGGGCATGCTGAATTAAGCTAAAATGTAAAGAAAGTTTCATAAAAGATGCAATGGCATCGATTTGCCGAGTAGTGGAAATCGCATTTTTACCATTTTTGGCACTTTTTCGGTTGCTGTAAAATGGCTGAAAAATTGTTTTGTGAAAATCCACATATATGTTTTTGTCAAAACATGCGGAAATTTGAAAACCACCCCCTCCCCCGAAAAAGTGCATTTTTTTCGAAACTTTGTAGTGGGGACTGACGGGACCTGTTAGATATGGAGATATAAAATTTGTCGATATGATTAGTATGGATAGTACTACAAAAACATATATGTGGATTTTCACAGGATAATTTTTCAGCCATTTTACAGTAACCGAAAAAGTGCAAAATTTTTAGCCAGCAAAAATTTTTATGCTAATTTTCCTTAATTTTTTAATCATATTCGTTTCTTATGTTTTTTTTCATTCCGCCATTTTATGACAACAATAACTTATTTTACAGTAAATTCGTTTTTAAACTATTAAAATACTGATAACTGATAAGATGGATGCTTCATCTTCTTCATCTACTGCTTCTTCATTTTCTTCGTCTTCATATACTTCTACTTCTTTTTTTTAAAGAACCAAAAATGATTAATAGAAAAATTGTTTTGTCTCCATCAATTAAACAATATTTTTCACTTCGTCCCTCAATTATGAATTACATTGCTAAGAATCCATCAACTCCAGAAATGTACAATAAATTAATCCAAAGCTGCAAATACTTTTTTGAAAAGATGCCGATTCTTGTTGTTGGAAATACGTATGGAAATAATATACTTTGTTCAAACAAAGATTGTAATAAAAATTATGATAGTCATAGTTTTCGGGATGATGATGAAAAACGTTGTATTAAAATTGATCTCAATAAACTTTCTGCAAAAATTTGGGTTACAAATAAAGTCTTTCTTGACCATGAAAATATTTCAACTTTTGCTTCATTGATTTTTCCCAAACTTTTTCGATGGAATGATATTGAATTTGTTGAATTTTTCGAAAAGATTATGTTTGATGATTTTAAAAACTGCGCTTCATTTCTTACTTATATTCGTTTTGTGACAGGTGGAATTATCAATAATGATGGAAGTGTTGTTATGCCTAATAAAATTCTTGAAATTACACCTAATATTAAGGATTTTGAATTGTAAGTTTTTTCTTTTATTTTTACATTTTGACGTTGTAATCTTTTTAGCTATTTTCAAGATGATGTTTCTATGATTAATGCTTTAATAATGAAAAATATTTGTAAACTCAAAAATCTTCAAAATCTTGAATCGTTTATTTTGATCGATATTCCTGAAGTTAATGTTGAAGATCTTTCAACATTTATTAAGGTAAATTTTTCTTCTTTTGTTGATTATATTTATGGTTACTTTTAGAACCATCGAAATACAAAAATTGTATTTGATTTTGATTTTGAAATTTCTGAAGAATATAAAATTCAATTAGATGCTTTGGTTGATAATGTAATCAAACACACTTGGGCAATGGGTGCGCTAGGGTGCGATTATCGCACCCAGGGTAGCGGGGTCGCGGTTAATTTTGAAGAAGGGTCGCGGCTGCTTCGCAGCCGCGACCCTAAATTCAGCATTTTTTCAAGAAAAATATTATAATAATTAATGAAAGAAATGTTAGTTGAAATTTGTTTGAGGTTGCTTTTTTTATTAATTATTTAAAAGACTCATTTAAAATGATGGGAAACTAAAAAGGGGTCGCGACCCTCGTGGAAAAGTTAATTTGATCAAATTTATTACTTTTTAAAGATGTGAATGATAGGGTCGCGACCCTTTATTTTGTGAACGATAAGATAGTTTGAAATGGAAAAGGGGGAAATATTTTGAGGTACACAGTGGAAAAGTAAATATTTCCCAAATTTATTGTTTGGTACAGTTTAGAAATAAAGGGTCGCGACCCCTTAAATAAAAAAGAGGATTCGGAATTTGTTTAAATGCAGACAAAAATAAATGAGTAGAGTCGCGACCTTTAAAATTTATAAAGCTATAATAAACAAGCTAAGAGCCTACGGCGTGGCCTTGCTTGATTTTACTTATTTTCCGTCATGAAATTTTCTTTAAAATTTAAATAAACGTTATTATGAGTATGCGAAAAAAAACAAAAGTAATGAATTTTTTGAAAACTTTGGTAATACAGTTTTAAAACTTCGAAGCAGTTTATCTAAGTTGTTGTTAACATTCAAAATTTTTCTTATCCAATTGACACTCCCCGCAAACCCTTTGGCACTCCCCCAAACCTTTTGGCACACTTTGGAACATTTTAGCATTTCTTTGAACCTTTTGGCGCAGTCTGGAATCTTTCGGCACCCTCTGATACCTTTTGGCACACACTCAAACCTTGTGGCACTTCCCAAAAAAACTTTGGCACATTTCCGTACCGTTTGGCACCCTCAAGAAAATTCTGACAAAAAAAATTTTTTGAGAGAGCTGACAACAATCCGGAAAATTGTGGAACAATCCATGAGGTGATGTTAGGAGAAAAAAAGTTAAAATTAATTAGTAAAAGCAAAAATCCAAAAAACCAAACCGAATAGAACTTCTAGAAATGCCCTTATTATCGCTAGGAGACAATAAACGGACAACAAAATTCCTTTGTATATATAGTAAGATTCTATTAACAATGTCGCAATTGTTAATAGAATTTTATTTTAAAAGTTCTAAATTTTTAAACATCAGAATCTGGAAAAACATAATCAATTTCTTCTTCGAAAATTGCAAGCTCAGGATTTAATATTTCATCTATGACATCGCTATCTTAAAAAAATCTTCGTGATCACCATCAACGACACGGACATCTGTAAAATTAGTTAAGAGTTAAATTTTTAAATTAATATTATCTGGCCAATGTCGTCAAAGAAAATTTCAACAGGGAGTTGCACTGCAGGCGCCATTCCTGTATTGGGATCAATTATAGGGAGTTTATTACTTCTAAAATGCCCCTCTGTTAACCATTTTACAACAGATGGAGTTAGATCAAAACGATCTGCAGGGGGTCCATCAATGATGATACTAAACTTTTTATTTTTATTTTTTATTATTTTTTTTCTTGAACTTTCTTCATAATATTTTGCAGGGACCTTTCTGTAAGACGGCTTCGACGGGACGTTTTTGTTCAAAAAATCTAGAAAATCCGTGTTCTACCGCCACGGAGCCAGGGGCAATAACCATTATTTTTTCAACTAACTTTCTGAGCTTTCCAACTTGAATATGTCCTTTTTTTAGCTGTTGTAAGGACGTAAAGCCAAAAAGCAGCCATAGATTCCGATCTTTTGGAACGATAATTGTCACGATCATTTACAATTATATATTTAAATGCATCAATGCATTCGTCTACTACATTGTTGCTTGCTCCACCAAATCTTTCAACCAATGGACGGAATTTTCTGATGAATAAGTTTTGTCTTCTAATTTTTTAACAAAACTTTTAAATATTACTTTAATCACAATAATTTGAATTTGTGGGCAAAAAAAATAAACTATTAATCAACGTTTTCTTTTGTTCACATGCGTAAAATTAAGCCAAAAAATTAGGACATAGGCTTAAACATAATCAAAAATTTTTTGAAAAAATGCCACAGGTACCTACCTGTGGTAAAAAAAGGTCGCGGTTTTTTAGGGAATTCCGCGCACCCACCTGCCCAAGTGTGTAATCAAATCTAAAGTTCCCAATTGTCGTATCCATTTTATTGGTCAGAATCCAGAAAAATTAAAGATTATGAATGATCGCCATCGTCGATGAATATTAAAATAATTATTTGCTTTGTAGTGTGATTCTTTTATAAATAAAGTTTTTCATGCGAATTTAGGGATAGTACGGTTTCAGACATACAAGATTTCAGCCAACAATTTTAGCACTATTGAGATTAAATAAAAATATAACAAAAGAAAAAAAAACTGCTTCAAGATGTTAAAATAGAATCCAGACGTGACGTCACTCATTTTAAGAATGGGTGGGGGTTAAAAAAATGTGACGTCGGTTTCGATCACAGGAATCGAAAGGAAGCGTCACGAATTAAAGATTTTTCCGTCACGTCACTTTTGGACAATCCATAAAAAATAATGAAAAATCACATTTAGAATTTAAAAAAGGAGCATCAAAACGTTTTTGAAATCCCGCAAAAAAAGCAATCTTTCGAAAATTTCAGGATTCTTTCGCTATGTCTCTTTTCGCCAAAGAATTCGAATTTTTACAGCAAAAATAATTTTTTGGAAAAAAACAAAGTTACTTTGTTTAATTTCGTGATTTTATTAAATAAATCTTTCTTAATGTTAAATTTAACTTTATTCATGTTTTTGTTATCTTGTGTAATTTCAGATTCTCTATTTCATCTTCAACAGCTATGGAAGCTTCATCATCGTCTTCTACCTTTGTTGCTGATGCAAAACCAAAATTAATTAACGGAAAAATTGTTTGGGCTGGAGGTCCATCAATTAAACAACATTTTGCTCTTCCGGAATCAATCATGTATTACATCGCTAAGAATCCTTCCACTCCAGAAGTCTACAAGAAATTAATCCAAAGCTGCAAATATTTCTTCGAAAAAATGCAAATTCTTGTTGCTTCCAATATGACTGAAACATGTATCCTTGCAGGAAATTGGCAACATTACGAGATTAATAATATTAAAAGTAAAATTTGGCTTTCTGGAGAACTTGGTCTTATTCACTCTTTACGTCCAAGTTTTGTTTCATCACTTCTTCCAAAGCTTTATCGATGTGATATTATTGATCTTGACATCCATGATAAAGTTCTTACATTTGAAGAATTCAAGTTATTGATTTCATCAGTTGAAAGAATTTGCATGGGAAATGTTAAAATGACATACAGTAATGGAAAGGATGTTATGATTGATGAAATTCTTGAATCCATTCCAAATCTTCAAAGTTTTCGATTGTTAGTGTTAAAGTTTTCCCTTTTTGTTCAATCATAAGATCTTTTTTTAGTTTTATTGATGATGATGATGATATGATTGCTGTTTCAACCATTCAAAAAATTGGAAAATCTAAAAAACTTGCAAATCTCAAAGATTTTGAACTAAATGTAATTCCGGAAATTTTCAATGTTGAAGATTTTGTTACTCTTATCAAGGTACCTACGATTTTGTTTGTTTTATGATACTTTTTACTTTTATAGCAACACAAAGATACACGTATTAATCTTCAATTCTGTGAAAGCATTTCTGAAGAATATAAAGCTCAATTGAATGATCTTATTAATATGGTAATTGAAACACATTTCCATAAATGTGTTATTTGTTATCCTGGACAAAATCGAAAAAAGCTTAATATTATGCGTCAATGTTACAACATTAAATAAATTTTTACTTTTCATATATATATTTGTTGTTTTGTTTTTACTTTGTTTCTGTGAGTAAATTTTAAGATTTGTAAAAAAAATTTGTGAAGAGAGAAAAATGAGAGAGAAGAGTGATACTTTGCAAAAATACAAAATGTCTGCCTATATTCTTAACACATTTCTATTTCAGAAAAATTCCAATGTGATTTTAAATCTTCTTATAAGATAGCTACGTGCACGGTTTTTTCAACGATTTCCAAATGTAGTAAATTTGGTATCATTAGATGCGGAACAAAAATATTGTTGGATATAAAAAAAGAAAAAGTTTAAAAAAGATAATTTATAAAGTTTAATTAATCGTTTAAAAATAAGAAAAAGTAGTTTTTTTTCAGTCGGGGAACACAATTCTTTTATAAATATTTTCGTGTCGCGTTTCAAAAAATGCACTTTTTTTGCAGCAAAAAAAAAATTATTTGATTTTTTTACGGTTTTTGAAATTTGCTATTTATGGTTATTATTAATTATTTGTCATACATAAAATATGTATAAAAATATGTAACATATATTTTTAGAGCGTAATAAAAAATAAAACTTTAAAAAAATTTTTAAAAAAATTTTCATGGAATCGAACTTGCCCCCTTGGAGCGATAGATAAACGCCGTTTACCACTCCGACAAAAGGCCAACTGTTTTCCTGCGCATTTTTTTGTTCTTAAAACTTTCGAAAAAAAAGTCAGTTCAAAATGGAAAAAATGACTTGTACCAAAACGGGGTGATCCGGGGTGATTTCTAAAAATATGGTCTTGTAGTAAATGAAACGCTCTATCGCGATGATATAATTTCGAGCTGGAACTCGCCAGAGTGCAATACATATTTTTTTTAAAAACGTAAAAAAAAGCGATTTTTTAGACTTTTCTCACATTTTTTGTATTAAAGTGATACCCAAAAGTTGGATTTTCGGAATCTCCGTCAAATTTTACATCTAGGTGGTTAAATAAAAACTTTGTAAAAAAAAGTTTTAATTTCTACAGTATACCTCTCTTTCATTTTCTTTTGACTGAAAAAAAATGAAGGGGAACACTCGCGTTTGAGTTGCGCGTGCACGTAGCTACTTATAAGATCATCATAAAAGCTGTTTTGTGTAATTTTCGAACAAAACACAAAATTTTTGGAATTTCAAAAAAACTCTTTGTCTCCGATTTGGCTCATTTTTGGTGTATAGGGTATTTTGGGGTCGCTGGTAACGAATTTCAACTTTTTTTGGATTCTGATCCACAGAATCCGTGATACAGAATTTTGGGGGTGTAAAAATTTCAAAAAATTATTTTTCAACAAATTGGGTATTATTCGACTCGTCTCGATGAGATGAACATTTTTCATAATGGGAACACCCATTTTTGACCACATTAAAAGGGTGTTTTTAGAAACTGAAGTAGCCTATATATTTTTACATATGTATGCTCAATATCAAGAAAAAAGTCAGAGTCTTTTGATATTTTGGCTCTATTCAATTATAGCTCACTTTTTGAAATATAATGGTCCCTGAGAAATATAATGGTCCCCAAAAAATATAGTGGTCCAGCAGAATGCAATTTCGGGACCATTATATTTCGGACCATTAAAATTTAGTGGTCCCGGACCATTATTTTTCGCCTAAAAAAGTCATTTTGGTGGTGTTTTTTTTATGACACAAGTTCCACGGCTCCCAGACATTTGCGCCGATAAAATAAAACTACTGAATTTTACCATTAATATCTTCCTACTCCACTGAATGATTTCTATACTCTCCACGATTCCCTAAGAGCGCCTCCTAAGCCTAAGCTGAGGGCGCCCTTCGGGCGCCTATTAAGCCTAAGGCTAAGGCTTAGGCCCATGTGCTAGCCTAATGAGGTCAGATCTAGCCTAAAAAGTTTTATAGGGGCAGTTGTCGTTTTATCGGCACAAATGCCCGCGGCGTAAACTGCGGAGTACCAGTTCCACGACGTGATAGGGCTACTCTTCTTCCAATTATTTATGATGATGTTGCACCTCGATCTATCATAATGACGGTGCTCCACAGTTTGCGCCGCGACGTTTGCTCCGATAAAACTTTTTAGGCTAGATCCGACCTCATTAGGCTGGCCGATGGGACTAAGCCTTAGCCTTAGCCTAAACCTTAGGAGGCGCCCGCAGGGCACCCTTAGGGAATCGTGGAGAGCATAGAAATCATTCTGTGGAGTAAGAAAGATATTATGGATGAAATTCAGTATTTTTATTTTATCAGTGCAAATGTCGTCGGCGCAACTGTTTTCGGCGCATTGGTCGGGCTTAGGCTTAGGCAAAATTTCGTGTAATTTTTAATGGAAAAAAGATAGTGGTCCGCAAAAAATGATATATAAAATGGGACCAGTAAATTTACTGGTCCGAAAATATAGTGGTCCGCGGACGGGGACTATTATATTTCATTTCTCAGAAACCATCATATTTCAAAAAGTGAGCTATAATTGAATAGAGCCGATATTTTTTTTATTATGTTTTTAGCCCCAATATTTTTATTTATATTTATAAATGATTTCACGTAACGTGAATCACGTTTGCACTTTATTTCCTAAAACGAATTTCTGTCCTTCACTTTTCTCCAACTTTTTTGAGCCTCAAACTTTGGCAAAGGAGGAGCTAATTTTTTCAATTTTCTACGTTTTTTGTTTTGCTTTTACCCCGTTTTTTTGTTGATCTATAAATTTTGCTCATTTTTTACACGTTGCATATATATTTTTTGTTTAAATCCATTAATCTATGTTTAATGTTGCTTCCGACAATTTCTTTGAACAAATTTGTATCTTTTTTTTGCAGCGGATTTTTGCTTTAAAAAACAACTTAAGATTTTTTGTCTTTTTTAATCCTCACCTTTCCTTTCGTCCTACCTTGCTTTTGCCTTCTTTCATAGCAAGCAAAAGGAGAAAAAAAACATTTGTATTTATTTTTGACGACGACATTGTTCTTTGCTGTTGCATTCATTCCTTCCTTAAATTTCTATCCGATCTCTCACCCTTTATATACTTCTAACTCGAATGCATCAAAAAATATTTTTAAAAAAACATTAACTTCGCGCCGGCGCCAATGTTCCCTTTTTTTTCTCTTTTTGCTTGAAGTACACCAGCCATCTGTTTGTCCAGCAGTGGACCACCACATATTTTTTTCTCTCCATTGTGTCGCATCGAACCAGTCACAAAAAAAACTTCTTGCAAACTCTTGTTACCCCTCTTTGCGCGCCAAATTAAAAAGTATCGCATTGATGTCTTCCTCGTTGGAAGCAAGAAAAAACTTTGTTATTATTTTCACGTAAAAATTTGTATATTTTATTTGTCATCCTTTTCTAGAATTGTATGCAAATTGCACTTTTTGCACGATCTTATGTGATACACAAGCATATTTGTTCACCGAAGTCTATATCCTTTTGTTCCCGCGCTTTTTTGTTAGTCTTTTTTTTGCTTGTTAGACTTTTTAATATAAGCTCTTTATTTTCAGTACTTCTACTACTAACCAACACTACAATATGTCGGCAGTTAAGAGTAAGTTTTATCTAATATCATTTATACAATCTCGTATTATATATGCAATCAATAACCTTATTCTTTTTTAGAGAAGGCAGCCAAAACTAATGGTGAAGCAGCAACCGAGAATGGAACATCTGATGAAAATGTAAGCTATTCCACTATATTTTATATATTCATATACTTAAGATTTTTTATAGCCTATGGATGTCTTTCAATCTTTGGACAATAACAAAGGCAAAAGAATGTCCATTGAAAATATGTATCAAAGAAAAACTCAGTTGGAACATATCCTTCTTCGTCCAGATACTTATATTGGTTCTGTTGAATTCTGTGATAAAACTCCAATGTGGGTATATGATTCTGAAAATGATAAAATGGTTAATCGGGAAATCTCATATGTTCCTGGGCTATACAAAATCTTTGATGAAATCTTGGTAAATGCAGCAGATAATAAACAGCGTGATAAGAAGATGAGTTTGATTAAAATTGATATTAATAAGTTAGTCTTAATTGTATTCTGCTTGTAACTAGTAATTGATATTTTGTAGGGAAAAGAATGAAATTTCTGTGTATAATAATGGGAAAGGGATTCCTGTTGTTAATCATAAAACTGAAAAGATGTATGTTCCAGAACTTATTTTTGGTACTTTACTTACTTCTTCCAATTACAATGATGACGAAAGAAAAGTTACTGGTGGTCGTAATGGTTATGGTGCAAAACTTTGTAATATCTTCAGTAAAAAGTTTGTTCTTGAAACTTCATCAAAGGAATTTGGGCATGCTTTTAAACAAATTTGGAAAAATAATATGACCAAAGATGGTGAAGCTGAAATTTCTAAAGCAAAAGGTGAAGACTTCACCAAAGTTACCTTCCGTCCAGATCTTTCTAAATTTAAAATGACTGAACTTGATGATGATATTATTGATTTAATGTCTCGCCGGGCTTTTGATATTGCTGGTACATCCAAGGGTGTTTCTGTATTCTTAAATGGAAAGAAGATTCCTGTTTCTGGCTTTAAGCAATATGTTGAACTTTACACAAAAGATTATTTGGATAATGAAGGTGAACCTTATAAGGTTGCCCATGAAGTTGTAAATGGTCGATGGGAAATTGCCGTTACTGTATCAGAAAAGAATTTTCAACAAGTTTCTTTTGTTAATTCTATTGCAACAACAAAAGGTGGTCGTCATGTTGATTATATTAATGATCAAATTGTTTCAAATATGATGGATTCGATTAAAAAGAAAGTTGGAAAAGGAAACATTAATGTTAAACCTTTTCAAGTAAAGAATCATTGCTGGGTATTTGTTAATTGTTTGATTGAAAATCCAAGTTTTGATTCTCAAACAAAAGAAACTCTTACAACATTAGCAAAATCTTTTGGTTCAACTGCAAAAGTCTCTGAAAAATTCTCTGCACAAGCTTTAAAGTGTGGTATTTCTGATGCTGTGCTTTCATGGGTTCGATTCAAGCAACAAGAACAAGCTGATAAAAAGTGTAGTTCAAAGAAGAGTTCCAAAATCAAGGGTATTCCAAAGCTTGAAGATGCTAATGATGCTGGTACCAAGAATTCTCACCTTTGCACATTGATTTTAACAGAAGGAGATTCTGCCAAAACTTTAGCTGTTGCTGGTCTTGGTGTTATTGGTCGTGATCGATATGGTGTTTTTCCACTTCGTGGTAAAATGTTAAATGTTCGCGAAGGAAAACATGACCAGGTATGTTTATATAAATTAATGAATATTTTTATTGTTTAAATTTTAGGTCATGAAAAATGCCGAAGTTACTTCACTTTTAAAGATTCTTGGACTTCAATACAAACTTAAATATGATACTGAAGAACAAATGAAATCACTTCGATATGGAAAAGTTATGATTATGGCTGATCAGGATATGGATGGCTCACATATTAAAGGTCTTGTAATCAATTTTGTTCATTATAATTGGCCACATTTGCTTAAAAAGAATTTTGTTGAAGAATTCATTACTCCTATTATCAAAGCTACCAGAGGAAAAGAAGAAGTTTCATTCTTTAGTATTCCTGAATATACTGAATGGCGTCAAAATACTGCAAATTGGAAAGCATTCCGTATCAAATATTACAAAGGTTTGTGTCAATTGATGCTGTTGTCTTACTTAATAATTTCTTTGTTTAAGGGTTGGGTACTTCAACCTCAAAAGAAGCGAAGGAATATTTCTCTGACATGGTTAAACATCGTATCGCATTTAGCTATGAAGGAAAAGAATGTGATGATGCAATTGATCTAGCTTTTTCAAAGAAAAAGATTGAAGAACGTAAAGATTGGCTTACAAAATGGATGGAAGTTCGAAAGCAAGTTCGTGAAGAAAATGGAACTGAAGATTATCTCTACAGTAAAGATACTCGGGCAGTTAGTTATAGTGATTTTATCAATCGTGAACTGATTCTTTTCTCAAATACTGATAATGAGCGTTCAATTCCTAGTCTTGTTGATGGATTAAAGCCTGGTCAACGTAAAGTTTTGTTTACTTGCTTTAAAAGAGCTGACAAAAAGGAAGTCAAGGTTGCACAGCTTGCTGGTGCCGTTGGTGAAATGTCTGCTTACCATCATGGTGAAGTAAGTTTTTTTGATTTTTTCTTAAATTAATTTAATTTGCTTCTGTTTAGCAATCTCTTATGTCAACCATTGTTAATTTGGCTCAAGATTATGTTGGTTCAAATAATATTAATTTATTACTTCCTAATGGTCAATTTGGTACTCGTCTTCAAGGTGGTAAAGATTCTGCCAGTCCTCGTTACATTTTCACTCAACTAAAGTAAGTATCTTTGTCTTACAGTATTATTGACCTTAATATTTTTATAGTCCCGTCACTCGTACACTTTTCCCACAAGAAGATGAATATGTTCTAAAATTCTTGTATGAAGAAAATCAACGTATTGAACCTGAATGGTATGCTCCAATTATTCCAACGGTTCTTGTAAATGGTGCTGAAGGTATTGGTACTGGATGGTCAACAAAGGTACCAAATTACAATCCCCGTGATCTTGTTGAAAATATTCGTCACCTTATTCGTGATGAGCCTATGAAGCCACTTGTTCCATGGTACAAACATTTCAAAGGAACTATCGTACCACTAGATGATCAACATTATTGTTGTAATGGTGAAGTTAGTGTAATTTCTGATGACACTGTTGAAATTACCGAACTTCCAGTCAAAATTTGGACTCAAAATTACAAAGAAAGTGTTATTGAACCTATGATGGAATCTGATGCTAAAGCAGATGTCACAATTTCTGATTTTAAAGAATATCATACTGATGTTACTGTGAAGTTTATTATTAAAATGCCATCAGATAAATTGGTAAAAGCTGAAGCTCAAGGCTTACACAAAGCATTAAAACTTCAAACTCCAATTGCAACAACTTCTATGGTTCTTTTTGATGGTGCTGGATGTTTAAGAAGATTCACTCGTCCTGAAGATATTTGTCGTGAATTTTATGGTGTTAGAAAACAAATCTATATTGATCGTAAACGATATTTGGAAGGAATGCTTCAAGCACAAAGTGATCGACTTTCACATCAAGTAAGCATTGCTTTTTTAAGTTACAGTAATAAAACCATTTAATTTTAGGCTCGCTTCATTATGCTCAAGATTGATAATAAAATCTTTATTGAAAATAAAAAGAAGTCAGCCATTATTGAACAGCTTATCAAGCTTAATTTCCCACCAGATCCAGTAAAGAAATGGAAAGATATTCAAAAGAAGAAAGAAATTGAAGCTGCTGGTGAAGTTGGCAATGAAGAAGAAGAAGACACCGAAGCTGCTGAAGCCGAACAATCTGGCGGTGAAAAGCGTGTTGCTGATTATGATTATCTTGTTGGTAAGTAAAATATTTAACTATTGGTTTTAGTGTTACGGTTATTATTTCAGGTATGGCAATGTGGAAACTTTCAACCGAAGATAAAGATAAGCTTCTTGCTGAATCACAATCGAAGAAAGATGAACTTGTTGTACTTCAATCAAAATCATGGAGTGATTTATGGGAAGAAGATTTGGTTAAATTCCTTGAAGCTTTGGAAAAGCAAGAAAAGAAAGAACAAGGCGATATTGAAGACGCTATTAAAACTGCTACAAAGAAACTTATGAAAGATAAAGCTTCTGGTCGTGGTAATAAACGTGCTGAAGCTTTGTTTGCCGATGTTAAACCAAATCCAAAGGCAACTCGAGTTGAACCAACTGTCGATCATATGAAAGAAAAATATGAAAAAGAAAAGAAGGATAAGAAGCCTAAAACTGAAACTAAACCAAAGAAAGAAGGAATGGATATGCGGCAATTTTTGGATAAAAGTAATGGATCGAATGGTTCAAATGTAGAGAATGAAGATGTTGTAAGTTTATATTTAAATATTTTTAAAAAATGCTTCTATATTATTTTAATTTTTTAGATTGCTTTGGATGGTGACGATGATGATGATAATGAAGTGAAAGAAGTTCAACCTAAGAAAACTGCCCCCAAACGTCCAAAAGCTGAACCTAAAGTCAAGGCTGAGCCAAAAACCAAAGCAGAACCGAAATCTAAAGTTGCCCCAAAAGCTAAAGCTGAACCCAAAGCAACCAAAGCTCCAGCAAAGAAAAAGAAGGATGCTTCCTCTGATGAAGAAGACGATGACGATATTGAAATCCTTTCTGCCTCTGAAGAAGAATATGAAGAACCTTTAACTCCACCACCAAAACGTGACAATGCTCCACGTCGTGCGGCCGCCAAAAATGCTTCGAAGAAATTGGTCGTTGATGAAGACGATGACGAAGATGTTTCTGATGAAGATGAAGCACCACCAAAGAAAAAGAAGGGCAGAATTCAAATTTCTTCTGACGAAGAAGATTTCTTTGTTTAATTTTTTTTAACTTTTTACTTACCACTTTACAATCTTGATTGATCTCTTTCTGTGTTTTATGTTAATCTGTTTTTTTTTCTGTGTTTTATTTTGTGGCATTTATTTTTTTCTGAATAAACTTGATATGCATATTTGAACAATAAAATATTGAGCTTAAATTTTTCGACGCCGGCCGTATATTCTTTAGTTTTGTATTAAGAAAAACAGAGCTTCGATGGAATGAAATTTTTTACAGTATCGTAACTAACCCAAATGGACATTTGTTTTTATAATTAAAATAAATCAAAATGTGTTCTATTTTTGCGCAGCATATTTTTGTATTTTATACATGCTTCGTAAAATTTTCGAAAATTTAAGATTCTTCCGCCGATATTTATAGTTTTTAATATGAAACAGTGGAATATCTGGCTTTTTAGAACCTCTAAGTTTTGAAAGAGATTATATTTTTGTGCATCAGAACAACTGGTTAAAAATTAATTAAAAATTTTTGATCATTTATGTTTAATATGTAAGAATAAAAAAAGTTTTAAGAAGTTTGCTAAAATATACTGTATTTTTTGTTCATTTTTATCAATTTCCTTGAAAGCTTTATTCCTAATATTTAAAAACAGTATTATTGTTTTTTTAACCTTATAAATAATTTATAATAAATTAAAAAAAGTTTTACACAAAACAAAACTTAAAACGCATTCCAAGAATATTTTCTAAAATGTCCAAGAAAATTGCACAGGTAAAAAATCGAAATTTTTTAATATTACCCATGTTTTCGACCTTGCTTATCAAGCTGGAAAAAAATACTTTTAGAGCGAAACTTGACAAAATGCCGGTTTTATCGTACTTTGAATGCCAAAATTGTTTTTTTTTTAAAAGATACCTACAGTATTCTCGTCTAATGTTATCTCAAATTTTAAATAAAGCGAAAATCATGTTTTCGTGTCGGGACCTGTCATTATACAGTATGACCCAATGCGCTGCTGAAAGTATCTTTGTTGATTTCATATTGTCATCTGATCTGAAAAATTTAGTTTTAAGCCCCACTAGGGGAGACAACATACTTGACTTAGTTATAACCAACGTTCCTGATAAAATTGCAAATGTTTTTATTGAGCCACCCTTTTCGACGTCGGATCACAATACGGTAAACTCTTCACTAGATTGCGATGTTGTCCTTCCACCTGTTCCAATATATTCTTTTAAGAATTTTAAAAAAGCCAATTATTTAGCAATGAATTTGTATTTCTTAAATTATGAATGGGACTTTCTTGCAGCTTCAGGTGATTATGATCTTGACTTAGCTTATAACGAATTTGTTAAAGTTGTGAATGATGCCATATTATTATTTGTAGATACAGTAATCCCGGCAACATCTGAAAAGCTTCCACCATCCGTTAAAAGCATGATTGAGTTTAGGGACTCGCTAATGAAAACTTCTTCTGATAATTTACCTTTGATTTCTAAAATATCTAAAAGAATATTGAGCCGTTCAGTCAAAGCAAAACGTCAAAGGGAAGCTCAGATAATGCAAAAGTTCGGTATTAAGGGCATATTCAACCATTTAGGTCACTTTTTAAAAAAAGATAGTCATATTCCTGCTCTTAAAGCTGATGAAAAAACATTGTTTAGTGATATTGAAAAAGTTTCGGCATTAGGGAATAGTTTTGCAACCAATTTTCATCCTGATAGATTTTTACCTGCGGAACCTTGTTTGATAAATGACAACAGTCTTCCATTTTTAACAGTACCGCAAATTTCGGATATTCTTAAAGGCTTCATGAGTAAAAGTAACACTTCTCCCGATGGGATCCCTTATATTTTGTATAAAAAATGCGCCCTTTCCCTGTCCAAACCAATAACAAAACTTATAAATATATCTTTTAAGTAGGGTAAAGTCCCAACTCTTTGGAAAATGGCGCATGTCATTCCAATTTTCAAAAAAGGTGAAAGACATTTTCCGGCTAATTATCGACCAATATCTTTAAATTGCTCGTTATCTGCAATTCCTCAATTAGTAGTTATTGATTTTCTTAACAATTTTTTTGAGAAAAATCAGCTAATTCCAGATTGCCAGCACGGCTTTACTAAAGGAAAATCAGTAACTACTCAATTGCTTGAGACTCATGACTTTATAACTTTAAAAGCCGAAAAGAAGATCCCAGTAGATGTTATTTTGTTTGATTTTAAAAAAGCCTTTGACAGACTTAAACACGCTAAGCTTTTTGATAAACTTAAGAAAGCAAGTGTTCCTAATTCTATCGTAGCCTGGATTCAAGCTTTTTTGACTAATCGAAAATTTAGGGTTAAAATTGGTGAAACTTTATCAGATATTTTTGAGGCAACTTCTGGCGTACCACAGGGTTCAAAATTAGGTCCTCTTCTTTTCTTATTCTTTATATCTGACTTAATTTCATTTTGCGAAACCCCTGCAGTCTTACTAAAACTTTTTGCCGATGATTTAAAAGCTATTTCTGCTCAACTTTCTCATTCTGATTCACCTCTCCATCAGTTTCTTATTAAGCTTGAAGCCTGGACAATTGAAAATGAACTCGAAGTAGCTCCGGATAAGTGCAATGTTCTACATTGTTTGCCTCACAAAAACCCAAAAGTTTCATATTTTTTTAACGGTTTCAAACTACCTAACAATCAGTCAACCATTAGAGACTTGGGTCTAACAGTATCAGATGATTTAAGCTGGGAACCGCACATTAACAAAATTACAAAAAATGCTACCGTGCGCTTTTTCATCTTATTTAAAGCTTTAAGATCAACTTCTCCTAAGCTTCTTTTACACATGTATCACACTTACGTTAGGCCCCTTGTTGAATTTTCAACTCCGTTATTCAACCCATCTTTGAGAAAGCTCGTAAACAAAATTGAAAAAGTCCAACGAGTTGCAGTTAAGCTAATCTTTTCCAGAGCTAAGGAATTAAGACCGTACTCCAATGCACCTTACGAAGAAAAACTTAATATGCTCGGTATTGAATCTCTTGAATCCAGGAGAAACAAATTTGATCTTTCTTTCCTCAATGATTATCTCTGTGGGGAAAAAAAGTTTCAGCTAAATCTAAAAATTATGTCCACCAGAAGTAGAGGGTCAAAAGAAAAATTTATCCAGCCAGCAGCCAAGAGTTCTATCAGGTCAAATTTCTTTTTGTTTCGCACCACTAAACAATATCGTAAGCTTCCGAGAGATATTCAATATACTAAATCCAAAACCTTTAAAGCTTATCTATCCACATTAAAGAACTTAAATTTTTAAAAAACTCTTAACTTCATCTTCCATTCTTTTAATTTTGTACTTTCTCTTTTTTACATTTGTAATCTTTTTTTTTCATAAAATCTCATTTTTTTAATTTGCTTTGTTCTTCTTTTCTTTTTTTTTTCATATTGTGATAAAGTAAAGGGGTTTAAAAGTTATTATTTAATTGTATGTTTTATTTCGTTGTTTATATTTTTTGTCTTGTATTAATTTTATATTAAGTTTCATCATGCGTTAGGGCATGTAAATAAATAAATAAATAAATAAATGACTGGGTATGTTAGGGTAAAACAGGTTTCTGATTTTATTTTTGCTTTCAGAATGTTAAAAATGGACTTTTATTATTCCTAAATATTTGTTTTATCATAATCAGGTCACAAAATAATTATCTAACATCTACAATACAATCTACAGTATCCCAAAGTCAAAAATCGGTATTGGGGTATATGAATCCTGAAATTTTTTTCTGTATACAGTCTTGATCAGGCAGTAAACTGTTTAAAATTGTTCACTAACAACAGTTTTATCATTTTAAATAGAAAAAAAACAACATATTACTAGTAATTACTTTTTTAAAAAGAATACCTACAGTATTCTCGTCTAATGTTATCTCAAATTATAAATAAAGTTAATAAAATTCATTTTTTTGGGCCAAACAAATTGTACATTTTAATGCACAAACTATCACACATATATGAAAGCTTTTCAGTGAAACTATCACAGATATACATTTTCGGCGATTTAACTTTATTTTTTTTATTTTTTTGCTTTTAAATTATTCTTATTCAGGCCCAAAAGTACTATAATCTAATTAAAAAATTTAAATTTTTCACTTGCAAGTGTCTATTTATAGTCTCATAATTTTATGAGAATCTAACAGAATGTTTGTTGTATAAAGAAAAATTTTTTTTAAAAAATATGTCACAAAACATTTTGTATTGGAACATAAAATTAGGAGACTTTTAGCGTGGAGCGAAAACATAGTCTGCCGTGCTAACTTTCAAGTAGATTGACTGCTTCTATCATAGATATTATTTATCATAATTTTATAAGGGGGATTTGAAAAATAATAATAATTTCAGTATTTTAAGATAATTGGGTCATTTGGGGGGGGGGGGGCTAAGTGCTAACCTCTTTTTTATTAATTGCCGTTTATATATCGATTGCCATCGACTTTTGTATTATTTTTTAATGCTCTATCTTTTATTAATGGAACCTTATTTCAGATTAAATTCATTCAACTCTTTTAACTATTAAAATGGATGCTCCAACTTCTTCTTTTGTTGATGCAAAACCAAAAATGATTAATGGAAAAATTGTTTGGTCTGGGGGTCCATTAATTAAACAATATTTTTCACTTCCTGAATTTATTATGTATTATATTGCTAAGAATCCTTCTACTCCAGAAGTCTACAAAAAACTTTTTCGATGCTGCAAATATTTTTTTGAAAAACTTCCAATCCTTGTTGCTACAAATATGTATGGAAATACTACACTTTGTTCAAATGAAGATTGTGATGGGGATGATTATGAAAAATGCTGTATTGATATTGATCTCAATAAACTTTCTACTAAAATTTGGGTTACAAATAAAGTCTTTCTTGACAAAGAAATTATTTCAACTGTTGCTTCATCACAGCGAAACGAAAAGTAAGGTGCGTGTTGATTTTTAACATTTTGCCAAAAAACATTTTTTGGAAAAAATGACTCTTTTTCTTTTGATCCTTAAATAATTTCTGTAAATCCAAATTACTTTTTTATTGTTTCTGGGGTAAAAAAATATGAAAAATCTGATAAAAAAATATGTGATTTGCTGAAAAATATGAAAAATAAGGGTTTTCGGACATGTTGAAAAAAGGGTATTTTAGAAAAGTTAAAAACATATAATTTTTATGGTTTTTTTTCTCTCAAAATAAGTTTAAAATGTTCAGCAGATTTGGTTTTATAAAAGTATGGCTCAGATTTATTTTTACTCTATACAAAAAAATTTGCCGCCAAATGAAGTTGATGCGCGCGCCAGCATCATGTCCAACATCAATTTAGTGTCAAAAAATGTTTCATGTGTCTAATTTATGCTTAAATCAACTATTTATTATCAACAGCACAATGTTATAACTATTTGGAACAACTATCAACTCTCTACATTCACTACAATTATATTCAAAGTCATCAACATCCTCAACATCAAAAATTCGATAAAAATGGAAAAATAGCTACAAAAATAATTCCTCAAAGACTGCAGTAGTTATATAAAGCTGTTCCAACTTATAAGTAAGTATTTTAAGCATAAATTTATAATAATTTTACTATTTTAGATCGATTTCTGTTAATTAACAAAGTTACATATATATTGTAATCCTTCAAATTCACGGATGACTCTTATTTTAAACAATTTTGACTTGCTGTTGTTAATTTATATATAGTTAAACCTTGTTTGAGATTTTATGTGATGTTATGAATCTTGTAATCGATGTTTAGCAATTTTGTATTGAAGTCAGAACTCAGATTTCGCATAAGCGCATTTTACAAGAATACCGTTCCTAAGTAGTTTAAGTATGTTGACTACATGTTCAACTGTTCATAAAAGAATTTTGAAAAGAAATTATACCATATTTCGGTAAAATTGAGAAGCATAGTGATTTTTTAAAAACTACAGTATATATACAACTTCGTTAATTAACAGAAATCAATCTAAAATAGTAAAATTAATATAAATTTATGCTTAAAATACTTACTTATAAGTTGGAACAGCTTTATATAACTACTGCAGTCTTTGAGGAATTATTTTTGTAGCTATTTTTCCATTTTTATCGAATTTTTGATGTTGAGGATGTTGATGACTTTGAATATAATTGTAGTGAATGTAGAGAGTTGATAGTTGTTCCAAATAGTTATAACATTGTGCTGTTGATAATAAATAGTTGATTTAAGCATAAATTAGACACATGAAACATTTTTTGACACTAAATTGATGTTGGACATGATGCTGGCGCGCGCATCAACTTCATTTGGCGGCAAATTTTTTTGTATAGAGTAAAAATAAATCTGAGCCATACTTTTATAAAACCAAATCTGCTGAACATTTTAAACTTATTTTGAGAGAAAAAAAACCATAAAAATTATATGTTTTTAACTTTTCTAAAATACCCTTTTTTCAACATGTCCGAAAACCCTTATTTTTCATATTTTTCAGCAAATCACATATTTTTTTATCAGATTTTTCATATTTTTTTACCCCAGAAACAATAAAAAAGTAATTTGGATTTACAGAAATTATTTAAGGATCAAAAGAAAAAGAGTCATTTTTTCCAAAAAATGTTTTTTGGCAAAATGTTAAAAATCAACAGTCAGTTCGCTGTGCTTCATTGATTTTTCCCAAACTTTTTCGATGGAATATTATTGAACTTGATGTAAACTTTGATAATATTATGTTTCATGATTTTAAAAAGTTTGCTTCATTTCTCACTGATATATTTTTTTACACAGTTCGAATTATCAATGATGATGGGAATGTTGTTATGCTTGATAAAATTCTTGAAATTACACCAAATATTAAGGTGTTCCGTTTGTAAGTTTTTTTCATTCATTTTACATTTTGACGTTGTAATCTTTTTAGCCGTTTTCTCGATGATTTTTCTATGATTAATGCTTCAACAATGAAAAATATTTGTAAATTTAAAAATCTTCAAAATCTTGAATCGTTTTCTTTATTATTTATTCCTGAAGTTGTTAATGTTAATGATCTTTCAACATTTACTAAAGTAAATACGTCTTTGTTTTGTCGGTTGTATTAATGGTTACTTTTAGAACCATCGAAATACAAAGATTTGGTTGCATTTTGTTGATGGAATTTCTGAAGAATATAAGGTTCAAGTAGATGCTTTGGTTGATACTGTAATCAAAGCTGAAGTTCCCAATTGTCGTATCAGTTATGCAGGACAAAACCAAGAAAAATATAAGATTATGAATTATCGTTATCATTATTCATAAAAGTTTCACGATACAAAATAAACAATTATTAAAATATTCAACAAAGTGTTTAATGCGAATTTGACGAATTTTGGGATATATAGGACCTCCGTAATTAAAAGTGGATGGAACTGAGCGGTTTCTTTTGTGAATTAAAAGTTTAAGGGGGGGGGGGGGGGTAAGGGGGAATAAACCGCAGATTTACCTGAAAATGTATTTTAACAATAGATTTAAATAATGATATATTTAAAAGTTGTAAATTAAAAACTGTCTTATCTGATAATATACAGTAACCATGTTGAAAAACATTAAAGAAGCAATGCCAAAAAATAGAGTAAGTTACCAAAATACTGAAAATTCCCAAAGTTCTAAAAATTCGCAAAATTACAATAATTCTGGTTTTCATTTTCAACAATTTTTATTTTCTTCAACATTAATTTATTACATTTCTTTTAAATCTCCAGAAATTTGGGAAAAATTACTTTTTTTAAAAAATCAATTTTTATTTTTTAAAAATCAGATTATCATTTACAAATATTTATTATATATTTTTTTAAAAAGTACTGTTAAAATTGTGGTATTTTTGTCTTAAATTTTTTTATAGCCATGTTTTTTATTGAACTTCAACGCCTTTGATAATTGTTTTAATGCCCTTTCCATTTTTGACATCATTGAAAGCTTTTTGGGCATCTTTAAATGAAACCATTTGAGTGATGAGTTCTTTGACGCTAACCTTTTGATCTCGAAGTAATCCAATTGCTAAATTATAATCACCTGGACCATATCGAAAGCAGCCCTTTACATTTAGCTCCATGCACCCCATTTGAATAATTGGAAACTCGACAACATCATTGCCACAACCAACCTTAAAAATTAATTATTGGGTCAAAAAACAGATTTCCGGATCGAATGTAAAATCCATAATAATAATAATGGCATCTTTTAAATTTGCATAAAATGCCAAAAAAAATGTTTTTATTACCTGGACATAAGTGGCATTGGGTCTTGCAACATGAATTCCAGTGAAAACTGATGATGGAGCTCCTGAAGCTTCAATGATATAATCTGCTCCATCTCCTAAATCATTTTGTTCAATAATCGCTTTTGCATTTTCAATGGCATTTCCATCTTTTGATGGCTAAAATTTGCATATTCAGTTAATTTTTTATATCAGTGCCATCAATTCTGTCAAATTATTTCGATATACTATTTCATTGTGTTGCTATTATTTTATCAAATTTAAAATTTATATTCTTACCAAAAAAGTATTTGTTGCAGCATATTTTAAAGCAAAATCCAGACGACTTTGTTGAATATCAACGTTTATAATTTTTGAAGCCCCAAATGCTTTTGCTACAGCAGCACAAAGAAGTCCAACGGGTCCGGCCCCGAATACGACGACACTTGTGGAAGGCTTAATTCCAGCTTTTCGGCATGCATGTACCGCAACACTTAATGGCTCAACTACGGCACCTTCTTCCAAGCTAACATTTTCGGGTAACTTATGACAAAAATCTTCTGGTAAAACGTAATATCTATAAATATATGCAAATTTTATTAGATCATTAAACAAACAAGAATATTACTTTGTCAAAGTGCCATTATACGGTGGAGTTGCAGCAAATTTCATATTTAAACATAAATTATATTTTCCTTCAATACAGTATCGGCAATATCGGCATGGCACGCCCGGTTCCATTGCAACTCTATCCCCTGCTTTCAAGGAAGTAACAGCTGTACCAATTTCAACAATTATTCCAGCTGATTCATGTCCAAGAACCATTGGAGCTTCAAGAATAAATTTGCCAATACTTCCATGTGTCCAATAATGAACCTATAAAAGTGGCTCTTGTCGATGGCACTTATGTATGTATGTATACACTTACATCACTCCCACAAATTCCAGTATATTTAACTTCAATTAAACAATCATGAGGAGTTTGAAGGGTTGGAATTGGAGTTTCTTCAAAAACAAGGTCATCCTTTTTCTTTAAAACTACACTAATTTGCTGGAAAAAAAAGATATTTTAAATTTGTATTTTACAGTAATTTTCCGCAAAACTATTTCGTGCAAAGACAAAAAATAAAAATAAACAAGTACCTACCGTATTTGTATTATTTACCATTGTTTTTTTCTGATAACAATAATATAAACAATCTCTAAAAAATTAATATCAGAATTGTTGTAATTTTAAATCCCCAGAAAAAAATTAAATAAGAATAATATTTAAAATGTTTAAAAATAAAAATCCTTTAGAAAGAAATAATATCCAAAAAATGAATAATTTAAAATTGCAGAAAATTATTTGAATACTTTCTATCAAAATAAAAAGTGGAAAAAAACTCCCAAAAAACAGAGAAAAAAACAAACATATTTGCACAATCAATTCTTATCACCACTTTCACTTTTTTGGGCGGTGTAATAAATTTTTATTTGCTTTTTTTTATTTTCTTCTTTGACCTTCGTATTTTGTACATGTATGTTTTGCAAAAAATAAAAAAGATACAACGATCATGATCACGATCAGGGGTGAGCGAAATCAAAATTTTCCCTACGGGAAAAGAATGGAATAAAAGTAGCGAAATTTTTTCTATAATACTTTTTAAAACTTTATTAGATGAGATTTGTCACTTTGCTTTTTATTTTGAAATTGGTAATAGATAAACTTTATAGAATCTATTGTAACATTTTGAAGTAGTTTTTTTCTTTTGTTATATTTTTATTTAATCTCAAAAATGCTAAAATTGTTGGCTGAAATCTTATATGTCTGAAACCGTACTATCCCCAAATTCGCATGAAAAACTTTATTCATAAAAGAATCACACTACAAAACAAACTGGTTTTTATTTACGAAATCCGTTTAAAAATGTTTAAAAAAAGTCTATTTTTTGCATATTTGTTCATTAATTGAAAAATTTGGATTTTTTGTTAAAAGTATTTTTTCGTATTTACATTACCGCTTACTTTGATTGATATGCAAAAATCAATCCTAGCTACGATCTTTTATTGGAAAAATTAAAGTCACATTTTATTTAAGTTTTGAAATACATAAATCTTAGCAAAAGCAATAATGGGTGAGTGTTTCATTATTTATTTCAAAAATTGAATTTATTTGAGATACTTGATCATTGAATCGATAATATCGTTGATAATCCTTCTTCTCTCTGCACTCCAGAATTAGCAGATTCAGATGAAATTGTTTTTTTGTTGTTGCTTTTATTTCTGAAAGTAATATAAAAAGGTTAAGCATTATTTTTTTCTTCTAAAAAACTTACAGCAAACAAATATCTGTTTGAGTAATAGCGTCACGACGAACTACCGTAGTCGAAGGGGATTTATTGCTTATTTTAGATGAATTAGATTCTTTATCAATCATTGACATTGTTCCAGAATTTTTATCGTCATCTTTTGAGGCGTTAAAAAGTTTATTTTTAGCACCATTAAGAGATTCAAAGATAGGAGGTAATTCAATGCCCGCATCTTTTGCCATTTCTTTGATCTCATTCATTACTTTATTCCGTCGATTTTTACTAAAAATCTTTTAATGCTTAACATTTTCTCAAATTAAAAAGAGAAACTTTGTAAGTTTAATAAGCAATTGATCTTTTTGACTTTTGCCCCAATTTTTCATCATTTTAATTGAAGCACTTTTTTGGTCACCACCTAAATATATAAAATAAGAATTTTAAATTTCTTAAAAAAGTACTACCTTCTGACATTGCAGCATGATATTCTGTTAATAATTTCATCAACATTTGTTTATATAAATCTTTTAAAGCATTTTTAATAACATTAAAACACATGCTTACAAGTGAAAGACCAACGATAACAAACACAAAACAAAACACCATCATACTATAAATTTTAGAATATACAATTCTGTGGAAAGAGAATGGTCCAGATATTTAATGATATAGTTAAGGCCCTAACATTAGAGGGGGGGTCACGAATTATTACACCGCTTTGATGTTGTCGGCAAAAAAAGCTTTGATGTTTTCAATTTTTTTATCACCTGATATCTAAAAATTCCCAAACTTACTCTTTTCTTGCCACAGATATATTACCAAAACCAATAGTTGACATGCTTAAATATATGTATATTATATGTATTATTTTTACAGTGTAATTAAATCAATACAAACCTTATAAACATAAAATACCAACTTTCACCGTATGTCCAATCTTCCCAAAGTTGAAATAATGCTGCACAAAAAAATACCCATCCAATTGTAATTATTAAAGCAACTTTTATTGGAATTGTAACTTTGCCTTCCTCAACAGAATTCATTATACCCTCATTTGAATCTCCTTTAATTAAATCATCCGTTCCACCAATTTCTTCCGTATCCATAGAATTTTGATCAATAGTATTATTATTATTATTATTTTCAGATTCTTTTCTAAAATAAAATCAATTTATTGATTTTTACTAAAAAATTATTACAAATTTTTACCTGCAGTTTTGATTTTTTTCACTTTTTTTAGATGCAACATTTCTTCCATTTTCTTTTTTTTGAACTTGATCTTCTCTTTTTTTCTTGAATGAATTTTTAAAGCAATTTGTATTAAAATATTTAACAATATCTGCAATAGATTTATAAAAGAATTCTCCAAGATAATTCAAAGTAATTATCATAATTGGTATTCCAATTAAACCATAAATAATTGTAACAATTCTACCCGCAGCCGTTACACATGTAACATCACCGTATCCTTAAATTCTTATTATTATATTTTTGTACATTGAAGGCAGGTGACTTAAAGGGAGCGGGGTGGTTACATACAAGGCCGTATACAGAAAAAAATTTCGGAGGGGGCACCCCTTTAATCTTTTACCGCCGCCAACACGAAGCGGCAAAAGATCAAAGGAAATTCCTCACAGCCACCCCCCTAAATACGGTTAAATATTTTTTTATTATTTGGGTATCGACACGATTGTGCAATTTACCCAATCCTCCTGATTTTCAGGATTTTGCAAAATAAAAAGTAGGTAACCGTCCGCTCCCTTTGAGTTGTTCAGTTGAAATACTATTGTTGCTATTATCTTACCAATTGTTGTAAAAACTGTACCAGAAAAATACATAGAAGTTATAAAACTCCATATTGGTTTTGCATCTATTTTAATATCAAGTTTTTGATGAAAATTATCAATTGCTTTTTCAATAAATTGTTTGCGAATTTCAAGGTTTGTTATTTCGTGAAATATTTTTTCTATTACTTTTATTAAAATAAAACGTTCACGCTCAATTTCTTCTCTTCTAAAAAAAGTGGAATTACATCAGAAAAAACACAACAAAAAAATTAAAGGAAGTAGACTCTTTTTAAAGGGAGTGTCGGAGATAGTGAAAAAATTTTTACGACAGTTTTTCGTCATTCCAAGTGATGGAGAATGCATTCGTTGCGTGCGGGCGGACAAACTTTTTCATTCTCCATCACTTGGAATGACGGAAAACGTTCATAAAAAGTTTTTCACTATCTCCGACACCCCCTTTAAAGATTAAAATACTTTTTTACCAGGTTACCATGATTGCCTGAATCGTGTCTTGAAATTATTAAGAATGCAAAAGAACGTCTTTTCGTTTCAAGACACGATTCAGGCAATCAGGGCAACCTGGTAAAAAAGTCTCAAAAAGCTCGTATCCTTTAAGAAAAATCTTACCTTTTTTGAACTCTCTCTTTTTCAGCAGAACTTTCAAGCCAATAAAATATTCCAGCGCCAAAAAGCATATAAATTAAAATACAGATTAATGGCAATAAATATTTTAAATGCCTTTTTGCATAAAAAATTTTATAGCCTGCTGTCATCCTTCTAAACCATCCTTTTGAAGGTGATAAAGATTTATTGGAGTTTGAAATTGATTTTATTTCCGCACTGTTTTCTAATTCACTTTTATGTTTTGAAGGCGACCTATTGACAACATTCGTTGAAGGATTGTTCGATGTACAAGTTCTTTTTGAAGTCTCAGAATCTGTACGATGAAAATGTGGTGTAGTAGTTGGAGGAAATGAAGATTGACCTGTAAAACTTAAATTTATTTAAAGTTTAAAGTAGGCGGGCGGTTATGGTACTTTTTATTTGAAAGATCTTGACAATCAGGATCACCCAACGTTTTGTTGGGCAAACTGCTCATTCACGTCGAGACCCAAAAAATAAAAAAAGTACGTAACCGCCTGCTCCCTTTAATGTACAGGACTCTTTCTCACTACCCAATAATTATGCCGTAAAAGGAGTTGAATGAAATCCAGCTCCACCGACGGCTTACAAATTTAGAAGTTTATAGCTCAATCTACAGTTGTGCTTAAAGGGAGTGTCGAAGATAGTGAAAAACTTTTTATCAACGTTTTCCGTCGTTCCAAGTGATGGGGGATGGAAAAATTTGTCCGGTCGCACGCAACGAATGCATTCCCCATCACTTGGAACGACGGAAAACGGTCGTAAAAAGTTTTTTACTATCTCCGACACTCCCTTCAAAAAGTTTTTTCATACTGTGTTATCTTTAAACTTTCACGGATTTTTTGTTCCAGAATCTTTTTCTTTGAGCTTAAAACTCACCTTTTTGAGGGGAATCCATTAATATTAACTTTAAAAATTTTTAAAAATTTGGTAAATACGTAAAATAATAGATTGCGAAAAGATTTCTAAAAAACCATCATTGATGCATCAAATTTTGATATCATAAAAAATGAAAAACCGGTTACCAAATTATGTTTTGCTCAGAAAAAGGTTTATAATTTTTTCGTTACTAAAAGCAACCTATTTATCACCGGCCCAACGGGGAAAGAGGGCAGAGGTTGAAATAAACGGTCAAAATTATCACCCCCCCCCCCCCCCCCAAATATTTAGAACTGACTTTAAAATATTTGATTTAAGTATACAACAATGTACATTAACTCTTATGAAGACATCATATGTTAATACCCCCTCCCCCCCTGCTGAACATAACGTACGGTGGTCATTTTTGAATTACATTATTGAAATTTTCATGTTTTTTTCTTCAAAAAGAATGCCAAGGTCATTTCCATATAAAAATTTCAGAAAAAGCATCAATCGTTTAGGTGAGTACCCCTTTAATATATAGCCACCACAAAGCCGTAAAGGATCACTTTCGCAATTTTGGGAGGGCACATATCCCCAATGTCCCCCTGTTGACGTCTTTAATTATTTTAGAGATAACCTAAAATGCTGTTGTATCCAAGGGTTGACCTTTGACTTGATCACGTAATCACATGGTACCGAAGAATTTGGTTAACCACAATCATGCTGAATATGTATTTCAATTACAGTATCCCCTTCAAAAAAAATCATGCCGATACCACAAATTGTGTCGCCAACAGTATTTTCCCGATTCAGATTCCGATTTCCTAATAATGGAGTTGCGATTCCATCGATTCCAATACCCTTATATGATAAAGAAGATAATTTCTATCTACGATTTTCTATGTTTAATTTGTTTTTTTGTTTTCAATTTATACTTTTTATTATTCATTACTTTCTTTTTGATTATAAACTGGCTTTTGTTGACGGTTACCTTTTCTTTTTTTGCGTGATGTTTTTTCTTCGTTAAAGAATCACAGAAAGGAATACATCTTCGAACATTGATTTTTCAAAATGTTTTTAAAAGCCAATGTACTTTTTTAACTTTGTAATAGAAAAGTATAAATCAAAGTTGTAAATAGTAAAAAAGAATTCTCACAAAAAATTTTTTTTGGTAAAAGACTGTTTGAAAAACTTTTTAAACGTTATTTTTATAACAATTGTCGTTAAAGGGGGAGGAAGGGAAAAATGTGTTACATGTATTTGAAATGTTGAAAGATAAAAAAATCACGCAAGAAATGAAAAAAATCCTGAAATGAATATAAAAAGTTGTTTATATTATTGCATCTTAATGAAAAGTTTAGTCATTCTTTAAAAAAATGTTAAACGTTTTTATTTGCTTTTCTTTTTTACTTTCTTTTTGTAATGGTTTTGCAACAATTGATGAATTTTGCAACAGTACTACCCCCCCCCCCCATTTTTAACCAAACTATTTTTTACTGGATCAAAAAATTACCATTTTCGGATCCCCTTTAAAAGTTTAATTGTATCTTTCCTCCAAATGCCTGTCGCTGTCACACACTTGAAATATATTTTTACCCAGAAAAAACATAAATCTCGAAAAATAAATTTTTTTTCTGCAATACTATCCCCTTTTTTACCACAGCTATTTTCTCTGATAAGTCAAAAGATTTACCATATTCCCTTGAAGAAACACATTCTTTCTCGTCACTATGAGAAAGTAAGCTCATGGCTGTTGTTAAAATGAAGTAGTTTTTTTTCTTTTGTTATATTTTTATTTAATCTCAATAGCAGTGTTATGCTTTTGTGTTTTTCGCAGTGTGCGCCCCGCCCCGCGCCCTTCTCTTTTCAAAACATCGCCCCGCGCCCCGCCCCGTGCCCCGAAATTTCTAAAAGCCGCCCCGCGCCCCGCCCCGTGCCCCGTTGTTTTTTTAAATGTTTTTCCTTCATCAATTTTCAATTTTGTTCAAAATGTCTTTTAACATTATATGATTTTGAAATATCCAATTTTTGATCACATTCTTTGCACCAGGGATGTCAAATGCGGCGAGAAAACATGGCCGGCCGCGGCCGCCGGCGAAAAATTGGCCGCCGTGCCGGCCGCGCGGCCTAAAATTATTAGCCGGCCGGCCGTGCGGCCTATATTTTTCTTTTTTTGTGTGGGAAAAACAAAGAATTTCACAAAAATCGTCGGCCGTGCCGGCCGCCGGCGGAAAAAATCTTGCCCGCCGGCCGCCGGCGGGGCCGGCATACGGCCGGCGGCAGCGGCCGTCTGCATTTGACATCCCTGCTTTGCACTTTTTTTTCTCCAAATCCAAATATGGATAAAAACTTTCTTTATCAATATTTTTTGCATCATCTGATAAATTATAATTTATAACCAAAACTTATAATATTCGAAATGCTTACCTGAGAGTTTATCACGAACAGAAACTTTAGGCACTTTTGGTGTTGTAGCACCAGAAGATGTATCAGTCGCTTTTCTTTTTGCTGACATGTTAAAAAAAGTCCAATCCAGAAATGTTGAATCCAGTAGAATATTAATAATCAAGTAGAAACTGCAGCAAAAGTGAATATATCAGAGCAAAACACAAAAATGCTTTTATGAAAATTTCTCGAAGCAAATTGTTTGCTTGTTTGTTTTGAAAGGAAAAAAGTATTTTCGTTTGTGACTGATATCCTCAGAGGGCATCAAGTTAGTCCAAGCCATTACAAACATTTTGTTTTTCTTCTACGAGCTGTTTTTTCTTCACATTGGAATTGTAATGCCGTGTATACATTGTTGTCCAAAAGATGTTTTTTCTGCTTCAAGACAAAAAATAAATTTGGCAATGAAAAATTTCTTTTTTTCTCAAATATTTAATCAATAAAAATCGAAAATGTTTGTCCATTAAATGTTCGCCCCGCGCCCCGCCCCGTGCCCCGAAATTTCTAAAAGTCCCCCCGCGCCCCGCCCTTCGCCCCGTCGGGGCGCCCCGGGGCGCCCCGGGGCGGGGCAAAATCGGGGCGAAGCATAACACTGCTCAATAGTGCTAAAATTGTTGGCTGAAATCTTATATGTCTGAAACCGTAATATCCCCAAATTCGCATTAAAAACTTTATTCATAAAAGTTTCACGATACAAAACAAACAATTATTAAAATATTCAACAATGATAACGATCATTCGTAATCTTTAATTTTTCTGGATTTTGTCCTGCATAATTGATAAGACAATTGGGAATTTCAGATTCGATTACAGAATCAATCAAAGCATCTAATTGAATCTTATATGCTTCAGAAACTCTATAAATAAAATGAAATTCAATCTTTGTATCAGGATGATCCTAAAAGAAACCATAAATATAATCAACAAAAAAAACAAATTTACCTTGATAAAAGTTGAAAGATCATCAACATTGAAAACTTCAGGAATATTAAATAAACGAAACGATTCAAGATTTTGAAGATTTTTGAGTTTACAAATATTTTTCATTGTTGATGCATTAATCATAGAAAAATCATCATCAATGTAGCTAAAAAGATTACAATGTTTAAAATGCAAAAGAGGATTTGTAAAAACGTACAAACAAAAACCCTTAATATTAGGTGTAATTTCAAGAATTTTATCAAGCATAACAACACTTCCATCATTACTGATAATTCGACATCCAAAAAAATGAATATCATTAAGAAATGAAGCGACCTTTTTAAAATCATCAAACATAATATTATCAGAAAATCCAATAAGTTGAATATTATTCCATCGAAAAAGTTTGGGAAAAATCAATGAAAAAGTAGAAATATTATCTTTGGTAAGAATGAGTTTATTTGTAACCCAAATTTTAGTTGAAAGTTTATTGAGACTAACATTAATACAACATTTTGTATGATGACGGCAATCTATGTATACACAAATTTTAGTATTTTCATGCATAACTCCAACAACAAGAATAGGAAAATTTTCAAAGAAATATTTGCAGCTTTGAATCAATTTTTTGTAGACTTCAGGAGTTGATGGATTCTTAGTGGTATAATACATGATTGACGGATGAAGTGAAAAAAGTTGTTTAATTGATGGACCACCAGACCAACTATATTTTACATTAATCATTTTTGGTTTAGCATCAAAATCGGAAATTGCAGTGCACATCAATTATATTAAACTTGTTCATAAAAAAAAATTGTCCGTTTACGGCAAAAATAAATGTTACAAAAATTGACTATAATCGATTAAAAAAAAGATTACTTCAACGGTTGGAGTCCTTCAAATAACCCAATTATCTTAGAGAAAAAGAATTTTGCACGAATTCTCTTGGTTAAAAAAAGAAATAAAATTAATTTTTTACAAATATTTATTGTTAAAATTCAGGGCTTGAAAATGCGGCCGGCCGGGCTGTAGCTTTTCCGGCCCCAGCCCCAGGCCGGCTCATCTTCCTTTATTCAAATTCTTACCTAGCTACAATAAAAAGTTGAAACAAGGTTGGAATTTTTTGAAATCACTAAAATGCACTTATGTATTTTGGTCCAAACCTTTACGAAGGAGAATAACAATAATGACGATTTTTCAAAACACAATAGACTTCCGTGTTTACCGCAAAAAAAACATATGAAATAAAAAATATGCGCATAAATTAAAATAATTTTTTCTCGGTGATCAAAGTTAAATTTGTGAAAGTTTAAAGCTCTCTAATACTATTTTTTTGATAGGAAATGTTTTTAAAATTTAGAAATAATCTTATTATATCATTTCCTTGTTTTATGCAAATCATGAAAAATGTACTTAGATCCAACAAAATGAACTGATATATAAAGCGGAAAAAAACTTTGTTAAACGTATACATAGTTTGATCATTTGATCATTCCACCCAAAAATGCGGCAGTTCTTGTTTGCTTTGATTCTATGGTTTTCCTTAGATAACTCATTGGGTAAGTTTTTATTATTAAGACAATTATTTATCACTAATTTTAAAAATTTTCTTTTTAGCAGCAGTTCTTGATCCATACAGTCGACGATATAACCTTCGAAATTCAACTTTTGAAAGCTTATTTCCGACCACTGCAAAAACATCCATTCAAAACCTTGTCAATTCTGCCCCAACCATTGATAATCCTCAATGCAAATCCGCATATCAATTTGCAAACACTTCAACCCTAATTCAATTAATTAATTTTGAAAATGAATTAATTGAACTCTGTCCGATAGTATATGAATCAATAAAATATACAAATATTACAACATGGGGTCCAGTAGAAGAATTTATGCAAATTTGGTATATGCGTTTTGTTGATTCTTTATGGGTAAAAATTCAAAGCAGAACTTCAACATGCCGATGCATTTTATATGACGATTTCATTTCTGCTGCTTCTTCAGATACCGTACTTTTACAGTATCTTCAAAGCAGCTACGATCCAGCACTGTGTTTAATCAATGACCAAACAATGTACAGGTGGCATCTCTTCCTTCAAACAACACCAATCAAAAATAGATCAATAAAATTTTTAAAAATTGGTGATTTTTCAATCCAACTTGTTCAATTCATTGCAAAAGCATATCTCACTGAAACTCGTTACAACTCATATTTCGAACTCCCGACAAATGGTGATTATCCACTTTTGACGTATATGAATGCTACATTATCTTCAACTAATTGGACAACATCACAAAAAAGTTCAATTGCTCAACTTCGAAATTTTTATAAACAACAATTCCCAACCCTTGATCTTGCTGGAAGACAACAATTGTTTTTAACAAAATTTAGTGAAAGTATTGATTTAAATCCTGCTAACTTTGCTCCACTTAATCGTATCCCTCTTGATACAACGGATGGGATAACACATTACGATTTAATTTTGTATTTGTCTCGAAGAGACTTCTTAATAGCTAAAAGATCGCAATACACGTTGAGTCAAACGACGGCATGTACAGTTACAACATCAACGACAACAACTCCAAGCACGACAACTGCATCAACCACTACTCAAAGCACAACTAAAGCATCAACCACTACTCCAAGTACAACAACAGCTTCAACAACAACTGCAAGTACTACCACCCCAAGTACTACAACTGCATCAACTACTACTCAAAGCACAACAACTGCAAGTACAACAACTGCATCAACCACTACTCCAAGTACTACAACTGCTTCAACCACTACTCCAAGTACTACAACTGCAAGTACTACAACTGCATCAACCACTACTCCAAGTACTACAACTGCTTCAACCACAACTCCAAGTACTACAACTGCTTCAACCACTACTCCAAGTACTACAACTGCAAGTACTACAGCTGCATCAACCACTACTCCAAGTACTACAACTGCTTCAACAACAACTGCAAGTACTACCACCCCAAGTACTACAACCGCATCAACAACCACCCCAAGTACTACAACTCCATCAACGACAACTGCAAGTACTACAACTGCATCAACCACTACTCCAAGTACTACAACTGCAAGCACTACAACCGCATCATCCACTACTCCAAGTACTACCACCCTAAGTACTACAACTGCAAGTACTACCACCCCAAGTACTACAACTGCAAGTACTACAACTGCAAGTACTACCACCCCAAGTACTACAACTGCATCAACCACTACTCAAAGCACAACAACTGCAAGTACAACAACTGCATCAACCACTACTCCAAGTACTACAACTGCTTCAACCACTACTCCAAGTACTACAACTGCAAGTACTACAGCTGCATCAACCACTACTCCAAGTACTACAACTGCTTCAACCACAACTCCAAGTACTACAACTGCTTCAACCACTACTCCAAGTACTACAACTGCAAGTACTACAGCTGCATCAACCACTACTCCAAGTACTACAACTGCTTCAACAACAACTGCAAGTACTACCACCCCAAGTACTACAACCGCATCAACAACCACCCCAAGTACTACAACTGCATCAACGACAACTGCAAGTACTACAACTGCATCAACCACTACTCCAAGTACTACAACTGCAAGCACTACAACCGCATCATCCACTACTCCAAGTACTACCACCCTAAGTACTACAACTGCAAGTACTACCACCCCAAGTACTACAACTGCAAGTACTACAACTGCAAGTACTACCACCCCAAGTACTACAACTGCATCAACCACTACTCAAAGCACAACAACTGCAAGTACAACAACTGCATCAACCACTACTCCAAGTACTACAACTGCTTCAACCACTACTCCAAGTACTACAACTGCAAGTACTACAGCTGCATCAACCACTACTCCAAGTACTACAACTGCTTCAACCACTACTCCAAGTACTACAACTGCAAGTACTACAACTGCTTCAACCACAACTCCAAGTACTACAACTGCTTCAACCACTTCTCCAAGTACCACTACTCCAAGTACTACAACTGCTTCAACCACTACTCCAAGTACTACAACTGCAAGTACTACAACTGCAAGTACTACCACTCCAAGTACTACAACTGCAAGTACTACCACCCCAAGTACTACAACTGCAAGTACTACAACTGCAAGTACTACCACTCCAAGTACTACAACTGCAAGTACTACCACCCCAAGTACTACAACTGCATCAACAACAACTGCAAGTACTACCACACCAAGTACTACAACCGCATCAACAACCACCCCAAGTACTACAACTGCATCAACGACAACTGCAAGTACTACAACTGCATCAACCACTACTCCAAGTACTACAACTGCAAGCACTACAACCGCATCATCCACTACTCCAAGTACTACCACCCTAAGTACTACAACCGCATCAACCACTACTCCAAGTACAACAACACCACCACCATGTTCTGCACCTCTTAACACTGCTAAAATTTTCTTGGCAGTAGATGTCGCGTTAACGGACAACGGATATGGAAAGGTTGACCCCGTTGGTAAGTAAAATTGAGTACTTTCCTGCCTCAATATATAATGTGGTACAAAAAGAAAAACGGATTGACGAATTAAAAGATCATTTATTAAAAAAAATACTTTTAGCAGAGCTACATTAAAAACATGTACTTTCTAGTTATTACATTTTTAAACAATTTCAGGTGTTTGTGCAACTGATAACCGCTATACTTATTACAATGGAAATGACAACCCAGATTGGTCAACTGCCGGTGCAATTTCTGCTGGGACATGGGATAGAAGCAATTGTGCATCACCATGTATTTGTTCAGATACAAATTGTTATGTACCACAAGATACCGCGGGTTATGATCCAGTAAATGATCCAGCAATAGTATTATATCCATACTGTAGTTCGGGAAGCAGCTGTTTTATTGCAGCTGTATTAGTTACTGATGGCGCATTAACAAATTATGTAGATTCAACTGATACAGTTACCGCAGAGAATCAGTATGATGTAGATTATAACGTTAATCCTGTTACTGATCCAAGCTATGTCAAAGTGACAAAAATTGGATGCAATGGATGTCCCGTTGCGACATAATGAAACTTGTTGTTTCATTTAAATTTAATGTTTCTTTTTTTCAATTGTTTTACCTTTATATTGTTGATGTTACAATAATATATAAGAAAGTATTTAAATTACTGTTCGATTCGAAATCAAACATATTTTTCATAACGAAAAACAAATTCTAAAAAAGATTGAATTATTTTGCTTTTCATAAAACCACTGAAAACACTGATATAATTATTTGCATAATATGTTAATATTATTTATGAACTAGACACAAAGCGGGCCTCCGGCCCGCCGAGAATTGTATTTTCGGATTAAGTTTGTAAACGGTACCATTTTTGAAAAAGCGTCCCTCTGTGTAAAATTACATTAAATTCACCTTTTCGAATTGAAACCATGTATTTGGCATAAGCGCTTTAGTGTTTTAACGTACGTATTTCCTACCACACACAAAAAAATGACAAGCATAAACATTGAAGGAGTTGTTGAACAACTCCATCCACGAAAAGAAAAGGTCACGAAAATTTCAATTTTTTAACTGATTTTTTTTAAGGATGGACAAGGGCCAAAAAAGAGCTCTCAGGGGCCTTGGCAAGGGCCAAGCTTTTTTTAAAGTCAGATAAAAATCGTTGATATCGTTTAGTTGCAAATGAGCAGGAGTATCGACTGAAGGGTCGAGGGCCAAGAATTTCACAATTTTTCTGGCATAGGGCCATGATCAGGGCCAAAATTTTGCTGATATTTGCAAAAATTGCCATAATTTTGGCTTTGATCATGGCCCTTGGCCAGAAAAATTGTGAAATTCTTGGCCCTTGACCCTTCAGTCGATAGTCCTGCTCATTTGCAATTAAACGATATCAACGATTTTTACCTGACTTTAAAACAAAGCTTGGCCCTTGCCAAGGCCCCTGAGAGCTCTTTTTTGGCCCTTGTCCATCCTTATTTTTTTTTCATTCTTTGTTTTTTTACAGTACACAAAAGCATTTGTTTCTGCCGGTGAAGCTTTCAACGATGCCTACAAAATCTTCAATGATCCAGATTTTAATAGTCGAAAAGGATGGAAAATTGAAGTAAATCAACCAAAAATTAAAATTCATTCAAAACAATTTTCATTTGGAAATGTTTTTGTTGTCAGCGTAAGTTATCAATTTGGTAAAAATACTGATAATAGAAAGATCTCTCATTTTTTGTAGACAGTTGCTTCAATATCACAAGATCTCCTCTTTAAAGAAACTTTTGAAAACTTTGAAAATGCTACAACATGGAATCCAAATATGTCCTACGCAAAAATAGTTACAAAATTATCTGATCATGTTGATATCATTCATGTAAGGATTTATTAAAAAGCTGTTTCTTCTGTTTTATTTTTGGGGGAATATGCAAATTTACAAACATATATATTAGAAAAAAATATTTCTGTTAAAGGGAGTGTCAAAGATAGTGAAAAACTTTTTTCTGTCGTTCCAAGTGATGGGGAATGCATTCGTTGCGTGCGGGCGGACAAACTTTTTTATTCCTCATCACTTGGAATGACGGAAAACGTTCATAAAAAGTTTTTCACTATCTCCGACACTCCCTTTAAGTAATTATTTTTTACAGTATACAAATCCATCATTTATGATGATAAAAAGTCGAGAAAGCGTTGCTGTAAGAATTTGGCGAAAAATTGGTAATCAAATTTATGCTGGAGGAAAATCTGTCGATCTTGATGAAATTCCTGAAACAAAAAATCATATTCGAGCAAGAATTAATCTTGGATTCGGAAAATATGTCCCAGATATATCAGATCCATCAAAAACTCATATCGAATATATTTTGTCAATTGATATGAATGGATCAATTCCAAAATGTTTAATAAATGCGGTAAGAATTTTTATTTAATTTTTAAGTTTTTTTTGATTTTAAAAATTTCTTAGATAATGGGAAAAATGATTGTCAAAGATTTTGAATTAACTACAAAACATTATCAAGAAGTTATGGAAAAGAATGGAAATTAAATAAATAATCTAAGATCTCATAAATTTTTAAGTGTGTTTTGTTCACTCAAAAACATACAAAATAATACCCCTTTTCATTCATATTTATAATATTAAATAAAAAATTTCTCGAATTCAAATTTGTAATTTGTTGTTCCATCGAATCTAAAGTTAAATTTTCCAAGCCGATGTTTGGCAAAAAGTAAGGATGGACGAGGGCCTAGGGCTTTTGAAAAGCCCGGGCCCGGCCCGGCCCGGCCCTGGGGCCTGGAAACTGAGGATCGGGGCCGGGCCCGGGCCGGGCTTTTTCTATTTTTTGAAAAAAATTTTAAAAATTCCACAGGGGGGACCAAGACAAAATTTTCAAAAATTTTTAAAATCAGGGCCCGGGTCGGGCCAGGGCTTTTTTTTAGTTGTAAGGGCCAGGGCCGGGCTTTTCAAAATTTTGAGGGGCCGGGCCGGGCCCGGGCCTGAAAATTCGGGCCCTCGTCCATCCTTAGCAAAAAGTTTTTCAATGCCATGTTGGAGAATAAATGTTTTTAACAAATTTTTTTCCTACTTTTTTTTATCGTGATTCAAACCACGCGCTCTTATTTTCTATTCTCGATTTTAAGACCTATAAAAAGCACACAAAAAACGAACAATAAAAATGTTTTGTCAACGGCATCCATAATTTTTTTTAAGTGTGTTTTTCAAAAATCCTTAAAGGTTTTTTAGCACTATAAAATAGATTTGTTATTTTATGAATGCTGCCTAAAAAAGTTTTTGAAGAGGTTCTCATCGATTTTTTTTATGTGACTCAAACTGATTTGACTGTTGCTGCTGCTGCTATATTTTATTTTAACAGCAAAAACTTTTTTAATTATTTTTGCTTTTTTTCAAATTTCAGCTGTAAAAAAAGGTTATTATTTTTGCTAAAATGTCATCACCGAATATTCAGGTAAAAAATTTCCTTAATTTTTTGTAATGAATTAATTTTTTAGAATCCAAAAAAAGAGACAACACTGATAGCATTTGATAAATTCAAAAAGATTCGATATTTTGGTATTTCTAAAATCGAAATTAATACTGCTGATAAATTTTTAATTCTACAAACAAATACTGCTGAAAAGGGTATGCAAATTTTAATGATATTTAAAATACATATATGATAATACTGAACTATTTTAGGTATACAAGAATTGAATTCAACATTTAATCGAATCTTTATTCAAAAAGAGGTAAGGTTTTACAACAACTATCCAATCTTAAGCATACCTTTTCGTACAACTTTTATCTTTTTCGATTACCATTTTTTTGTCATTTTCAGAATGCTCTCTGTGTTATTGATGGAACAAGCAACAAAGATTTTATGATCATTTTTTCACAAAAAGAAACTTGCAGCAAAATTTTTAATGCTATTAATAGAGCTAAAGTATGTTATTTTTTTACTATCATAGAATTACGTAATAATTAATTATTATTCTTTTTAGTTTTTAAATAATGCTGTACCAAAAAATGATCCAGCAATGAATGACTATGTTTTTAAATACAATTTTTATATTCCAATTTTAAAAGAAATTCAAAGCAAAGTTGTTGGTTATGTGGAGCTCAAAAGAATTGTTCATGATCTTGTAAATACATTTGAAGGGGATGAAAGACAAAAATATATGAATATGGTATTTGAGATGTTTATGCTTTCAACAAATGATTCTCCCAACAACATTGATTCAAATGAAATTGATCGAAATTCTGCAATAGTTGTCGACAAAACAAAAGATGTTATGAGAAATGATGAGTAAGTTTTTTTGTTGCTTTTTTTATATATGATATACAATTTTTCATCTCTTTTTAGTACTTTGAATGATAGCTTACAGTTGAATGATCAAAGCTTAAATGAAACAACAACAACAAATGGTTATGGTTTTCGTAAAAGATCACATGCAAACATTTCTCATGATATAGATTTATCAGAATTTGATGACAGGTATTTTATTTACTTTTTATAAACCTTTAACTAGCTACGTGCACGGTTTTTTCAACGATTTCCAAATGTAGTAAATTTGGTATCATTAGATGCGGAACAAAAATATTGTTGGATATAAAAAAAGAAAAAGTTTAAAAAAGATAATTTATAGAGTTTAATTTATCGTTTAAAGGGAGTGTCGAAGATAGTGAAAAACTTTTTTTCTTCATTCCAAGTGATGGAGAATGCATTCGTTGCGTGCAGGCGGACAAACTTTTTCATTCCCCATCACTTGGAACGACGGAAAACGTTCATAAAAAGTTTTTCACTATCTTCGACACTCCCTTTAAAAATCAGAAAAAGTAGTTTTTTTTCAGTCGGGGAACACAATTCTTTTATAAATATTTTCGTGTGCGTCTCAAAAAATGCATTTTTTGCAGCAAAAAAAATTTATTTGATTTTTTTGCGGTTTTTGAAATATGCTATTTATGGTTATTATTAATTATTTTTCATACATATAATATGTATAAAAATATGTAACATATATTTTTAGAGAGTAATAAAAAATAAAAGTTGAAACAAAAATTTAAAAAAAATTTTTCATGGAATCGAACTTGCTCCCTTGGAGGGATAGATGAACGCCGTTCACCACTGCGACAAAAGGCCAACGCTTTTCGTGCGCACTTTTTGGTTCTTAAAACTTTCGAAAAAAAAATCAGTTCAAAATGGAAAAAATGAGTTGTACCAAAACGGGGTGATCCGGGGTGATTTCTAAAAATACGGTCTTGTAGTAAATGAAACGCTCTATCGCTATGATATATTTTCGAGCTGGAACTCGCCAGAGTGCAATACATATTTTTTTTAAAAACGTAAAAAAAAGCGATTTTTTAGACTTTTCTCAGATTTTTTGTATTAAAGTGATATCCAAAACTTGGATTTTCGGAATCTCCGTCAAATTTTACATCTAGGTGGTTAAATAAAAACTTTGTAAAAAAAAGTTTTAATTTCTACAGTATACCTCTCTTTCATTTTCTTTTGACTGAAAAAAATGAAGGGGAACACTCGCGTTTAAGTTGCGCGTGCACGTAGCTACCTTCAACACTATAATTTTTAGTCTTTCTACAACAAAAAATCCAAGATTATCTGTTGATAAAAGAAGCTGCGAAAGTGTTATAACAGCAGATTATGAAATAGTTGAATGTTTTCGAAAGGGTTCTGTAAGAAAGCGACTTTTGATTTTTACATCAATTGATAAAAGTTATTGTTATGAATTTTATTACAATGAAAATGTTGTTAATCATATATGCATTGGCTGTAAAAAACAATGTGTCGCGACGTGTATTAGAAGATTTTCAGTAGAAAATGGTAAAATAACATTCAAAATTGGCGGAAAGAAAGAACACATTTGTGAACCTGTTAAATATTTACCTGAAAATTACACAATCAATGAATCAACAAAAAAGTAAGCACTTTTTCTCCAATTTTTTAAAAAAAATATATTTTAGACAAAAAAAACCTGTTGCAACAAACAGCGTTATTATGAAAATTGTCAACTTACCCAATTTTAAACTTTTTGAAGAAAATTTTGACGGAAAGATATCTCCAAGATTAATTATATTTGATGAAAAAGATAGAAACCTTTGTTACGAATATTCTATGTATGATAAGTCGGGAAAAAATTATCGATGTCTTGCGTGTGTAGGAAAATTTAATTTATCGGTTTCTGCAAAGGTTTTTACCAATGATGAAGGCAATCTTGCTGTAAAACTTGGATCAAATGAACATAAATGTAAGCCGCAAGAAATTAGAATTCTTCAAAAATCAAATTTTAAAACTGAAATGATTATTGAAAAAAATGGAAAAGAAGTCAAAATGTTAACAATTACTGATCCGATTTATTATAACAAAGTTTTCACATATTATTTTCATACATATAGACAATGCTATTATTGTAAAAATTGTTCCAAAACTAAGACATATATCAAAGCAAACTTGCGTGTTGAAAATGGTGAAGAATACATAGAATTATCAGCTGATAAACATGTTTGTTGTTAATTTTTTTTGTGTTTTTTTATTTGTTTACTTTATTGCATTACATTGAAAACTAAAAAATTTTCTTCATTTTAAACACAAAAGACTTTTTTATATAAAAAGTAAGCTAATACATACAATGTAATTAGCATTTTTTTATAAATTATATTTATACTGAAATTCTTTGGCCACGTTAAAGCATCGATCAAATTATCAGTTGATTGAAGCTTTAAAAATGATATATTTGACAGCTTTGTTGAGTGCTTCTTTTTTTCCAAATATCGAGAGTTTTCTCTGTTTGTCGGTCAGCTTTAAACAAAAAAAAGACAAACGTGAAAAAAAAATAGAGAGAAAAAAATATTGATTCTTTAACGCAAACATTTTTTGCAACAATTTTTTTGAATATTTTAGCCAACGAAAACAAAAGATTGTCAAAAACAATGCTATAAAAATTAAAATAAAAATATAAATTAATATAATTAACTAAATGCATTTATTTCTCTTTATCTGAACAATGGATAATAGACAATTTTAAGTTAAAAAAATAATCCAAATGATTTATCCATAAACATTAATAAAAGGTTTAAAAAAATGTTTGTATTTTTCTGCCATAAAAATTATTTTAAAAAAAGGTGCTAAACTTATGCAGAGTTAAATAGTGTTCAAGGGATGTCAACATTTGCTACTTCACTTTTAAATAATATTTATTTTCGTTTTAATGTGACACTACAAATTTATAAATTTAAAGGTTTTTTTAAAAAGCACACATTTTACAGAAATTTATCCTAAAATATCATCATAAACTTTATCCAAAGAAAGATAACCATATTTAAGGGTTTCATTTTCCAGCATTATTCTTATCCCTTTACAAATTTCTTTAAAATTTGGACGGCTTTGTGGATTTTGTCGCCAACAATTTATCATTAATTCATAAATATAATCCGGTGCATTTATTGGTTTTTCAAGCCTTTCTCCATTTTTCAAAAATTCTATCATTTCTGAATTTAGCATTTTTGAATACGGTATTGCACCATATGAAAATACTTCAAAGCATAGAATCCCAAATGCCCAAACATCCGATTTCTCCGAGAATATTGATTCGGTTAAAGCTTCGATGGATAACCATTTAATTGGAAATTTTTTGTTAAACGAATCTTTAAATTCCATTGTTTTTTCATCCGCAAAACAACAAAGCCCAAAATCTGATAATTTTGCAACAGTTTTATCTTTTATCAAAATATTTCGACATGCCACATCTCGATGAATCATCCTTTTTTCGGCCAAATATTCCAAGGCATTTGTGATTTGCCAAAGAAATTGTAGGCATGGCTTTAAAAAATTTTCATGTTTTGAAATTCCTTGTACATATGTTAGAAGAGTTGTATCAGCTAACTCTGTAATAAGGACAGGTATTTCTCCAAACATTGTCCAACCCAAAAATGTAATAATATACTCATGATGTTTTAAGAAGATTAAAGAATTAATTTCTCTGATAAATTCTTCTGCCTCACTTTCATTGAATTGAGTGGGAATTTTTGCAGCGATAAAAGGGTTGGAAAAATGCCTTGATTTAAATGTTTGCCGCATTATTGGAAAATTTTTGCTATTTTTTTGAAATGCTAAAAAGTATTTTTGTCAATTTGTTTATGCAAGAAAAAACAAGTTTTCTTGCCTTTATATACTGTAGCATTTGAGCCTTTACCAAGAACATTCTCAAAATCAATGACTAAATTTTTGCTATCCAGAAACATTTTCCATTTTTTCTCCATTTTTTGGGGTTGTCTTTCAAAAATTTTATTTTTTGCTTTTTGAAGAATGTCATTTTGAAATTGCATATGTTGCTCTTTGAATTTTTTTGTTTTTATTAACCAAATAATAAATATTATGGAAGGTGGGATAAGTAATAATCCAATACTGCCGGCTATTATCCACCAAATAGAAATTGATGGTGTCTTTGATAATTTCGGCGTTGTAAATGTTGACGTCATGAAATGCGTTGTAGAACTTGAAGAAGATTGTACAGTCACATTTGTTTCATTTGTAATTGTTGTTCTTGTTGTTGTTGATAAAAGAGTGGTTGGCTCAGATGTGGTATCGAAATCAGATGCTAAAATTATAGCATACAGTTTTTTAAATTAATTAATATAATGTTTAAAGGCTGTCCAGGTATGACGTCATGCAGAAATTTTCTTTACCCCCCCCCCCCTCTCCCACATCAAAAACACTTTGATGCACATGAAAGTCAGCACTGCCTTTTATCCCCTCCAAAGATGTCATATCTGGATGTAAAAAATTTAATCTGGGTAATAGAATTTTATAAGAAAAGGACTAAGTGTAGTACCATTAACTGCTGTAAAAGTAAAACTGAATCCAAGATCTATTTGCGTATTAGCATCTGTCATAAAACTCAATGTCATTGTATTAGTATCCGTTGTTGAAAAGGTAGTCCCTCGAGGCACTGTGCCACTCAGCTGCATAATCAGCGTTTTGTTTTCTAATAACCCATCATAAAGTTTTAAAAAATCGCAGCAACTCTCAGTTTCAAATTCTATCACTGTAACCAATACAAGATATCCTGGGGGAACCTGCAAGGTTTTAGTTTTACAAAAAAACAAGTGTCAAACAAAAATAATTACAACTATAAATATTTCCATGACGTGTTAAAAGCAAAAATTTTGGGATTTTTTTAAATACACGCTGTCCAAAAAAACCCCACCGATTTTGTTATTTTAATAAAATACTGTTTGTTAACTTACAGTAATGGAGAAATTGCAATTTTCATTTTTTGGATAAACTCCTGGAAAGTTTGGCGACTGAAATTCACCAGATCATGGATCATGATAATGTAAGCGACAACCATTATAATCTTCCGATTTTGCAACAGAAAAAACCATAACTATCAAAATCAATAAAATCATTTTTTTTAAATTAAAGCACGAAATAAAATTAAGAAGAAAATCAAACAAATGTTGGAACAAATAAAAGTTTTTTAACATAAAACACTTTTATGATAACACATTTTATCATTTTTTCTTAATCGTTTAGCATTGTAGTACGTGTAGAAAACAGGTGTCAAAAAACAAAAAAAGGCATCAAAGACTGCGCAGTCACTGCATATAACCATTTTTTTGACTTTATGACAAAATTTAGTAATCACTTTTAAAATTCGTTTAAAAATGTTGTCACAAAAGTAACGTATATTAATTTTAAGGAATGAAGTAATTGATTTTATAAAGGTTTTTTTTATCAAATTTTCACAGTTGTTATTTCAGGGATCTCTTACAGATAAAGTATATAGGCTTGCGGGGGACGGAATGTAATATGTTTTTTACCGAAGTCATTGGATTTGGATACTCGTGTGTTTTTATTTGTTGGACAAATTTTTGTTAATATCCCCATTTTTTATATCTGAGGGATTGAAAAACTTAAAAAAAACGGTTACAAAATTTTTTCAAAAAACTTCTAATTATAAATTCCAGCAAATAAAAGATTAAATAATTCAATTTCATTTCTATCATTTGATGCCACAATAAAATAAAGGAAAGGACGGTTTTTCGATTCATTGGTATACGTTGAGCAGCTGTTGCACTGCTTGCCTCGGCGCCTTCTTCATCGACCGGTAAAATATTGGATAAAAGATATTTTAAATTTTATTTGCTTTCGAAAAATATTTTACTAACAGTTATCAGCGCCGTATTTAAGGGGGGGGGGGGGGGCACTGGGGGCCCGTGCCCCCCCGAAACTGAAGAATTTCCTTTGATCTTTTGCCGCTTCGTGTTAGCGGCGGCAAAAGATCAAGGGCGTGCCCTCCCCCTAAAATCGCTGTGCCCGCCCTGAAATTTTTTTCTGCATACGGCCCTGACAGTTATATCTGCAGCATGAAAGATTTCTTTTATCATCCCTCGACTTGCAATCATATCACCAAAGTCTGCCGCAGCTGTGAAAGCAGTTTTTATTCCAAATGCTTCTTCAAACAACCCAGACTTGAATATCTGCATCATGCAGTAACTGCATCTAGTCTACCAAAAATGCAGTGACTGCGCAGATAGCCCCATACGTCGAGAAGGGGGTCATTTTTTTCAGAGCTTGCTGTCGGTCCCCCTTTACATGACCAAAAATTTTTCGGCGGCCGCTTCGCGGCCGCCGTCGGTCCCTATATACATGACCCTATTGTTCCCGGGTGGCGCTTCGCGCCACCCGGGAACAATACATGAAATGCCAAAATCCTATTTTTAAAGCGTGTTTCCTTTCATCTTTTGCCGCCCTCGGCGCAACATCAAAGGATTTTCTAAATTGTAACATATGTTTATGTTTCTGACTATACCCGAAGCACGATATACAGTGTTTTCCGCTCATTTGTTTAAAACTTTTACTATTCTATTGTATGAATATTAAAAATGTTAAAAAGGTTTTTTCATTTTGCTTATCCTGAAAAACTTTATGGAAAAGTTTTCAAAAGTGCCTTTATTATTGATAGTGGGGTATTAGGTCTGTATACTGGCGTCCCCTTCTACAACGCCAATGGCAAACTGTATATGTTTTTCTAATTTTCTTTATTTTTTCTTTCTTTATTATTTTTTATATGCAAAATGCATTTTACAAATTCAAATTGACCAAGTGGTTGCTTAGATCGTCACTAGGGTTGTTCATTTCCCGGGAAATCGTAAAAAAGGCGGGAAATTCCCGGGAAATGCTCGGGAAATTTCCCGCCATTTCCCAAAATTTCGATTTTGGCAATTTCACTAATTTAATGTCCAAAAACACTAAAAACTTTTATTTTCAATATTATACATTTATCAGGGTTTCTTAACCAAAATGCCAATGGGGATGGTTACTGATCGGCTTAGTTAGTGATCCCTTAGGTTTTTAGCACTTTTTAAATTATGTTTAAGTGTTAATATATTTTTTAACCTTTAGCCGGTAAAATGCTTAGTTAAAACAAAAACAGAAGTTTCGATTGCCAATGTAAATATAAAATCTAAAAACACTATAAAAAATATATAATATATATTTTTCGGTGAAAAAAATTTCGGTGAAATATCCTTTTCGGTGAAAAGTCTTTCGGTGAAAAGTCATACATTCTGAAAAACACTGAAAAATTTCTAAATTGTTCTTTCTTTTATCTTCCAGATTTTGGTCGAAATCAGCTTACTCCCCCCTTTGCGACTTTCTGAAAATTTCTTGTCGGTCGGTCGGTCGGTGGGGGTCATTAAAACTGACCCCTTCTCGATGTATGGATAGCCCCCCCCCCCCTTGTCAATAATTGCGCAGTTACTGCATGCTATCTGCGCCCTATCTGCATAAAATGCAGTGACTGTTGCAATTAACGTAAGGTCGGGTGGTGCAATATGCGCAATTACTGCCTAAATGCAATTACTGCCTGCCTTATGCAGATAAGTCTGGGAAAGATTTCATTCCAAATTTTGAAGATGCATTGATAAGTGGAATTATTATCTCTATTTTATTGTATAGTTCAAATATTGATTTTGATCTGCAAAAAATGTCAAAAAATTTCGCTAAAAAAATTATCTCAATTTATGATTTTATATGATTTAATGCAATAGTTGCGATAGTTTTATGACCAAAACTGATAGTTAACTTGTCTCGCCTACTACCCAAACTTTGAATTAAATAATCGATGGCGAGTTGAACATGAGTTTGTTAGTCGAATTTTTGGAAATTTTGCAAACATCAATATCTTTTTTTCTTTTTTTTTTTTATCAATATTTTCTAAGAAAACCAAAATTTAGAACAAAATCAATAATTTTTTTTAGATGACATTCCCTTCATTTGTATTTTAATTATAGAAAAATTGAAAAAATTAACCGATCCCTGAGATAATTTCGGGGATCGAGGTTCCCCGTCTCCGACTACTTTCTTCCTCGGCCTGGGAAACCAGCGGTTAAATGCATTGACGCCATTTAATCGACTACATTTCAAGTATTGAAAATATTAAAAAAAATAATATTTAGAAATATAAATTTATAATAAAATTTATTGGGGGACATTTAAAGCTGAAACATTAACTTTAATAACAGCAGATTTTTTAAAAATATTAATAAAGAATTTTTTATATGGTTCAATGAGAAAAATAGTAATAAAACTGTCAAAAAGACAATATGCATTCATTACAAGTAAACAATAGCTTGGTATTTTGCTGGGTTCTGATAATGTGATATATGCAACAACGCCTATCAATAGAGCCAAGCCGATCATTGAAAACATTCCAAGAAATTGAATAAATGTCATCCGCAGTAACGCTTTGTTTTGTAAATTTGTCGAATGTACTATTTTTTGGTGTCTTGAAGAATAAAAATTTAATAGAAGGACCATAAGAGCAAATAACAAATGTAAAAATCCATTTCCTGCAAAAATTATAAAAGTTTGAGGTAATTTATTTTTTTGTGTGCCAGTTGAAAGCAGCAGATATCGATAATCAATAATTCCGAAATCAACAAAATTTTCTTTCATGTAATTAAGAATTTCAGTATCAAACAACATAAATAAACTTCTAATGGATGGATTGATAAAAAGTAGTATTACAGTATAAAAGAAATAAAATCTGTAATTAATAAAAATCGATAAATTCGTGATGGAATTTTTGAGATTGATAAACTTTTTAATGCAAAAAATCTTTCCAATGCCATGGCAGTACATGAATCAATAAGCGCTATCGCAACATGCAAAGTTAAATTTAATAAAATTGGTGACCAAATTGGTGGCAATAATTTAATATATCCAAGTGGATAGAAGGACAAATATGGATGAATGAGAATTGGACAATAAAGAGCAAAACAAATTTCTAGCAACAAATTGAAGCAAGAATATGAAAGCAAATATGGCTTAAAACTATTCATTTGTTTTGGGGTTTGTGTGATAATTACTGCTATCAAAATACTCGTTAATATAATGGTCAAAAGAGATATACAATCAAATAATGGCAAAATTGTCGAAATGAATGCTTCATTATAAGTTTGAGACAAATTCAATTTTTCAACCATTTTTTTAAATTATGTTTTACTTCACTGACCAAAAAGCAGCTTTAAAAGTGAATTTCTTTTGCTGAAATAATTCACCTGGATTTCCCCACAAAAATTTTGTATTTTAATGCCATTAACAGGTGGAAATAAAATAATCATTAAACTTTTGTCATAATATTTTCCCTTTTTCAGCTAAGGATGGACGAGGGCCTAGGGCTTTTGAAAAGCCCGGGCCGGGCCTAGAAAATGAGGATCATTTATTTTAGCCCCCTTCTTTTTTTTCATGAACAACTTTTAAATTATTTTCGCGGATAATAAAGATACCGAAAAGTAAAAATGATTGCAATTATGACGAAGATAAAAGCAGATTTTGATTTCAGATCGAAATCAAAATTTTTTTTTCCATGGTCGAAATTGAATTTTTTCCGAAATTAAAATCGACATTTTCGATTTGATAGAACTTTAATGGCGACTAGGGATCGGATACCGTACCGTTTTTCGAAAAATGCGGTAACGGTAAAATACCGTTTTTGTAAATTGTCACGGTACGGTATTACGATAATACCGCGGTAATATCGCGGTATTTCCCTAATACCGTCCATTGTAACATGTCCCCAAATAAATACCCAGTTTTATTGTATTAAAGGGAGTGTCGACGACAAGCAAAAAAAATTTTTTGGCAACAAGTATGTTTTTACACGAATAAGACATTTTTCTATGCTATTTCTTTTCTCTAACTCATTTTCGTGCTAAAACATACTTGTTGTCCACACAAAATTTTTTTTGCTTGTCGTCGACACTCCCTTTAAAGCTATATTAGAAATCGACCAAAAAAGCAACTGAGTTTTTATGAAAAACAGTAAATTTTAGATTTATTAATAATTTATTAAATTATTTATGCCAATAGATCAAAACAATGTAACAAAATATACTATTTTAGTGGCAAACAACCTTTTTCTAAAGAATAATTCATCGAAACATTTTTCCAAATTGTGTATCAAAAAAACAAACTTTCATAAAAAAGTTCACGGTACGGTATTGCGATATTTTTGACGGTACTGAAACCTTCGCGGTACGATAACACGGTACGGTATCCGATCCCTAATGGCGACACGGCTTCCGATAATTAGTATAAAAAAAGAGTCGGATTTTGGTAGGACTGTTGTTAAATCTCTGGAGATTTAAAAAAGAGGGAGGTTTAAAAAATCTAGCCATCCAAAATTTTTTTCAGTGCAGATTAACTATTAAAAATAGCTAATCTGCTTACCTTTTTGTCCAAAAAACTTTCGCGACTCATATTTTATTTCGAATTAATTCTGATAAACTATAATTACCATTTGGTAATACAACTTAAAACCATGCCCCGGAATTTCTAAAGAGCACCAATTTTTTTTTTAAATTTTAAAATAAAAAGCTAAAAAAAAAGTTTTTTATTAATTTTTTTTTTTTGAAATAAATTTGCACAAAGTTTGCTACTCTTTTTTTCGGACATTGGAAGATTATTTACTTTCTTTTTCTCGCGTCTTTAAAAAAAAGACAGTTACTTTTTGTAAACTTGAAAAATAATTGCGAGAATAGCACATAATTTTTGATTAAAAAACAAAAAAAGTTAACAGTGGATGCGGAGGCAAGTCTCTTTTTAGAATCGTAAGTTTTAAATAGCGTGCTATCCCAAAATTCGCAAATTCACATTGAGACTTTATTCATAAAAGAATGTGATCCCAATAAAACAAACAATTATTTAAATATTCAAAGATGATAAAGTTCATTCATAATCTTATATTTTTCTTCATTTTGACCACGATATTGGATACGACAATTGTGAACTTCAGATTCGATTACAGTATCAATCAAAGCATCCAATTGAATTTTATATTCTTCAGAAATTTCACCAACAAAATCAAATACAATTTTTGTATTTTGATGGTTCTAAAAGTAACCATAAATATAATCAACAAAAAAAACAAATTTACCTTGACAAATGTTGAAAGATCATCAACATTGAAAACTTCAGGAATATGAAATAAACGAAACGATTCAACATTTTGAAGATTTTTAAGTTTACAAATATTTTTCATTGTTGCAGGATTAATCATAGAAATATCATCCCAAAAAGAGCTAAAATGATAACAATGTCTAAAATGTAAAAATATATGAAAACAACTTACAAATAAAATTCCTTAATATTAGGTGTAATTTCAAGAATTTTATCAAGCATAACAACACTTCCATCATTATTGATAATTTGACTTCTCCAAAAAGAAAAATCGGTAAGAAATGAAGCGACTTTTTTAAAATCATCATACATAATATTATCAGAAAATCCATCAAGTTGAATATTATTCCATCGAAAAAGCTTTGGAAAAATCAATGAAGAAAAAGTTAAAATATTTTCTTTGTCAAGACCCAGTATATTTGTTACCCAAATTTTAGTTGAAAGTTTATTGAGACTAACATTAATACAACATTTTGTATGATGACGGCAATCTATGTATAAACAAATTTTAGTTTTTTCATACATACCTGTAGTGTAAAGATCACTAGCAACAAAAATCGCCATCTTTTCAAAGAAATATTTGCAGCTTTGAATCAATTTATTGTAGACTTCTGGAGTTGATGGATTCTTAGCGATATAATACATGATTGATGGATGAAGCAAAAAAAGTTGTTTAATTGATGGACCACCAGACCAACCAATTTTTCCATTAATAATTTTTGATTTTGCATCAACAACGGAAATTGCAGTGCACATTCTATCAGTTAACTATATTAAACTTGTTCACTAAAAAAATTGTCCGTTTACTGCAAAAATAAATGTTACAAAAATTGACTATAATCGATAAAAAAAGATCACTTCAACGGTTGGAGTCCTTCAAATAACCCAATTACCTTAAAGAAAAAGAATTTTGCACGAATTTTATTGGTTAAAAAAAGATAGAAAAAATCAATTTTTTTTAAATATTTGTTGTTAAAATGGAACTCTTTTTTTATCAAAAAAAGAATGAAAAGCCAACAAAAGCTACAAGAATAACATAGTTTTTTTGGGGGTTGTTAAATTTTTTTTCTGAATTGATAATTTGAGACTTCAGAAAGATATATTTTAATGAGCATGCTCTAACAAATGTTGATCCATAATCCCTAAGTGATATAACCATAAGTAAAGAAAGCGAGAACCAATTTATCAGAACTTCTAAGAAGTTGCTCATTTTTAACCTGGATGCCATCCATGGAATTCGTTTTAACACCGAGCACCCTCCTCAACTTTGTCATTAATTAGTCTCCAGACGGACTCGAACCTGGAGGGTACCAAGTCGAAATCCCATTATTGTAGACTTCTGGAGTTGATGGATTCTTAGTGATATAATGCATGATTGAGGGACGAAGTGAAAAATATTGTTTAATTGATGGAAGACCAGACCAACTAACTTTTCCATTAATCATTTTTGATTTTGCATCAACAACGGAAATTGCAGTGCACATCCTATCAGTTAACTATATTAAACTTGTTCATAAAAAAAAATTGTCCGTTAACGGCAAAAATAAATGTTACAAAAAGTAACTATAATCGATAAAAAAAAGTTCACTTCAACGGTTGGAGTCCTTCAAATAACCCAATATCCTTAAAGAAAAAGAATTTTGCACGAATTCTCTTGGTTAAACAAAGATAGAAAAAATCAGTTTTTTTTAAATATTTGTTGTCAAAATTCAGGGCTTGAAAATGCGGCCGGTCTCAACCCAGACCGGCCGAGATTGTTCAAGCCTTGGTCAAAATGGAAACTTTGTGTGGGCTTAAATTTTTTTTCTGAATTGAGAAAACTCTTTTTGAGGAAAGATAAAAATTCCGGTAAAAAAAAGTAAAATCATAGATTCAAATGACCTAAAAATCTTATTTCAAGACTTTTTCAACTCTGTTATTAGTTCAAAAATGTTCATCTTCAATTATTTAAATTTTTACCTAGCTACAATAACAAGTTGAAAAAAGGCAAAAAATCTTTTTGAAATCACTAAAATGCACTTATGTATTTTGGTCCAAACTTTTACGAAGAAGAATAACAATAATGACGATTTTTCAAAACACAATAGACTTCCGTGTTTACCGCAAAAAAACATATGAAATATAAAATATGCACATAAATTACAATAATTTTTTCCCGGTGATCAAAGTTAAATGTGTGAAAGTTTAAAGCTCTCTAACACTACGTTTTTGATAGGAAATGTTTTTAAAATTTAGAAATAATCTTAATATATTATTTCCTTGTTTTAACCATTTTTAAAAAATAAATGATTCAAGATTTTGGAGACTTTTGAGTTTACAAATATTTCTTATTGTTGCAGCATTAATCATAGAAACATAATCGAGCAAAAACCTAAAAAATATTACAACATTGTTATTATAAAATGGTGGATTAAAAAAACATAAAAAATGACTATAATTGCAGCAAATTGACAGATTCAAGTGTTTGAATGCCTTGCAGTTTGAGATTCATTATCAATGATAATAAAAAACCATAAGCAACAACTTCAACTTTAAAGCTTTATAATAATAATAATATAAAAAAAGTTAGCACAATTCAAAGTACAAAATTTGACTGACTTTTGGCAAAACGTGAAAATTGCCATTGAAAATATTCAAGCAAAGTTTTTTTTATTGAAGCTTCTTTTTTTGTAAAATTAAAATTTGTAATTTGTCCATACTCATTTTATTATTTTTTCATCGTTATTTAATTATTGATAACGATATTAAATGGATAATCAAGTTGGAGTTCCAAATACAGATCATCGACCAGTACCAGAAATTGATGATATAGTTTTAACAATTGATCAATTTCACGTTTGTATTATAAAATTTAATAGATTGGGAACATTGATAGCTGCTGGTGGAAGTAATGGAAGTATTGCATTGCTAGATTTTACAACAAAAACTACTTCAAATGTAAGATATTAAATATTTGAAGATGTATGGACATACATAAATATTTACAGGTTTGGAATGCACATGCATTAGGAATTACTAATATTACATGGACAAGAGATGGCTCAAAGTTATTTTCATCTGGCTTAGATAATGTTTTAGTAATGTCAGATGTTTTAAATGGAGTTGTGCTAAAACGAATGCATATTGGAACCTTTATTTTAACAGCAGCTTTAAATCCAAGGTTGTTCATTTAAAAATGTTTAATTAATAATTATTAAAAATGTTTTTTGTAGATTAAATTCTCAATTTTTTATACATACTCAATTTGGAGTCAAGATTGGACATTTAGATTCTGCAAATCCTATAAAAATTTGTGAAAAAGAAGCTTTTTCAACTTTAAGCTTTGATCATCGTGGAAAATATATTCTTGCTGGAACTTCAAAGGTTTATTTTGGCAGTATTAATAGTGATAAAAATAATTGTAAAACCTCTTTAGGGCCAAATTAAAGCTTTTACACTTGAAGGTAAATGTCTTGCCTCTTCAACGCTGGATTCATATCAACCAATTCGAAATATATATCCAACTCGAAGATTTAATCTTGTGATTGTTGTTGCATCTGATATGTTTATTCGAGTATATGAATTAAATGAATTATTAAAATGGAAAAGGGATGAAGTTGCAGACACCATAAATACTCTCTATGAACCAACAAGTAAAACACTTTGGCATTCAGCATGTGCTTCTGGAGATTCTGATTACATTGCTGCATTGGCATCAACGGCACATGAAGTAACAATTTTTGAACGAGCAACTGAAGCAATTGTTGCAACACTTTGTCAATCGAAGAAAGAAATTCCGTTAGGTTTAGAATGGCATCCAGCCAAGCCTGCCGTGGCATCAGTATGCAATGGAAACATTTTTATTTGGAAGCAACGTCCTCGACCTTGTTGGGCTGCTTATGCTCCAGATTTTACAGAATTGGGAGAAAATTTAGTTTATCGAGAAAAGGAATCAGAATTTGATGTGGATGATGAAGATTTTCCTAAAGATGATGGACTTGGAAAGGTTTAATATACAAATTTGGAAATAAAATTATGAAAACTATCTAATTTTCAGAATCAAACAGAAGAACTTATTGACGTTGAAACTGTTACAGCTCCTCCAGGACTTTGTTCATCGGATGAAGACGATCCAAATAAAATTTGGGGTTCTGTTTTCTTTGTTAGTGCAACTCCCGCTGTAATTCCGCTTAAAACAACTTTGCCATCACAATTACGACCCAAAGAGGGAGCTTTGCCATCCTCATTTTTGGTATCAGAATTACATTCAAGTTTGTTTAAAGATAGTATTTTAAAATTCTTTAATTGAAATTATTTTAGATCATTTTGAGCCAAAGAAAATACATAAGAAAAAGAAGCGCAAAAAGACAGCAGAAAATCATCATCAACATCAAAATGGTATTCATAATAATAACAATGGCTCAATATTATCACCTTCACCAAATGATACCCAAATTTTGCATCCTCCAACACTTTTAACCGAACGACTGGCTCCACCTCAAAGTACTTCAATGAAAGATTCACCTCAAACAACGTCAAGAAAAAGTTCTGATGCAATTGAATCTCCGCCACGTTTAATGCGACATCGATTAAAACGAAAGAGGCCATCAAAACCTTCCAAATCTTCTTCCTCACCTTCACCGATTAAATTTCAAAGTTATTCTTCTTCTCCTGTTGAACAAACTTCTCCCATTTATTCTCCATTCTCTCCAACACCAAGTCAAACTCAGCAACTTCATCTGTCACCAGTTACACCGGAAAGTGTAAGCTTATCTTCATCTACTGCAACACCAACCCATGAAAATTGGAATGTTAAAAATGGCGATTTTAATGAACATATACCACATATGTCTCGAATAAGAGTACCACAATCACCTCATATGTCTCCACAGATGTCTCCAATAAGGATACCTCAAACACCTGAAATGTCTCCTCAGATGTCTCCAATAAGGACACCACAAATGTCTCCACAAATGTCGCCAATAAGGATACCCCAAACACCTCAAATGTCTCCTCAGACGTCTCCAATGAGGATACCTCACATGTCTCCAGTAAGTTCACCTCAAACGCCTCAGCTGTCTCCAATACGAGTACCTCAAATGCCTCCATTACTACCTCCGCCACCCCCTCCAAAACAATCACAACCACAGCCTACTTCATCTTCTCCTATTATTATTCCACAACAACCTCAACATCGACCATCTCATCCTCTGGCATCACATCCTGGATTACAAAATATTTCATCAGATGAAGAAGAAGAAGAGCCACCTTCAAAACGACAAAAACGTTCATCATCAACTTCTTCATCCAGTTCTAGTTCAGCAGTTAATCATGCATGGGATAGTGATTGAATAAAATATTAATTTATATGTATATTTGGGATATTTTTTTAGTTTTTAGTTAGCTTTTGGATGATTTTATTTATCTTTTTTTTAAAAAATCATTTGTATTCAAATTTTGTGATTGTAAAAAAATCAGGGATCAAATAAAGATTGTTAATAATTTTTTTACCATGAATTATTTGATTAAACTTTTAGCCAAACTACAGTAATCAAATTTTTGGAATGAATGTCATTTGCTACATTAATTTTAAAAAATGGTCTAATTTTGTTGCTTTTTTAATTTTATTAATAGTATAGTTAAAAAAGTTCTATAAATAATTTTTTCCTGAATATTTTATTTTTTCCCAAAAAGTTACGGTCTAAAAATAAAATAAATCAGGCACAAAAGTTTTAAGATAAAACAAAAAAATTTTTAGAATTTATTATAACTGCCAAAAAAAGAATTTTTAGTGAAAAAATATTTAAAATAATGATGTTCAGAATCTACAAAACACACATGTATAATAAAAATCTTAAAGGAAAAACACGCCGCATTAAAAAAAAAGAAATCTCGAATTTCAAAAACAAGCATGTAAAATTTTTATAAAAAATGCACCATAAATTTTTTAACAGCTTCTTTTTAAAAAAAATTTAAATGAAAGGGAAACAAAAAAGTTGAAACAAAATCATTTTTTACTTATTTTTTTTAAAGCACAAAAAATGCCAAAAAAAGTACTAAAATTAATTGGTTTTAAAGAATATCCGCCACAAATAACATTTAATTCAAATTGCCGACATTGGTCAATGAAAGAATGTTCAAGGCCGGGAAGTGATGTAGAATTTTTGAAATTATTGTTTGAATTTGCGGGTTTAGACTATGAATTAATTCAAAAGGTAAAGTTTTATTTTTGCTTAAATGTATTTATTTAAATATTTGTTTGTAAAATCTTTTGTTTTTTTTTCTGTAGGACGCATCTACAAGTGATGAAATTATTGAAGCGGTTGAAAATGGAACTGCAGATATGTCAGTGATTGCATTAATAACTTCACCGGAAAGGCTAAAAAAGGTGGCATTTACAAATCCTATTAGTTATTTCCAATTTGGTTATACTGGTAATCTAATTTTTAATACTGTCTCAAAAGGTGACACACAACTACTCGATATTTAAATTTGTTCACGTTTTGCCAAAATAAAATTTTCTCTCAAAATTTAGGTAAAAATAAAAATTCTGCTTTGAAATGTTTGTTAGAAGTTAAAAATCAACATCTATCAACATTTTACAAAAGAATTTTTATTTTGACCTAAATTTTGAGGGAAAACTTTGTTTTGACAAAACGTAAATAGATGTTATATCGCTTAGTTGCACAGAAAATTTTTATATCACATTTTTTGATGATCTCGAAACGAATCTCTGACGACTGCATTGCAAAAAAACGTGTTTTTGAAGTCCTGAAATTGATATTACCGCGAAAGAAAAAGAATTTTACCTTTTTTGCTTAGTTTCTCCATCAATAAAATATTTAACAAAAATTCTTTTTCTTTTAATCTTAGGCAAAGTTGTTAAATTTGTTGCCGCCGGTGCAGCCACCGAAGTACTACCATACTTCAAAGATTAAAAGAGCAAAAAAAACAAATGTTAATTTTAAAAATATATAATAGTTTATTTTTTTACAGTAAAAGAACTGGATGTCTTAGAATCCGATAAATTTCTTATTAAAACTTTTCAAGCAAATGTTTATATGGTTTTAACAATGGTGATAGCATTGGTGGCAGGCTTCACATATTTTGCATATCAAAAATATACTTACAAACAATGGCTATGGTATACATTTGCATCATTTTTTAATCAAGCAAATCATCCAACAAGTCGAAAAACAAGTTTTCTCTTTTTAACTGCTTCTTTTTGGTTTACAGCATTTTTAACAATTTGCTTTTATCAGGTTTTTATTCCGCTTTTCTTTTCAAGATCTAAAATTATTATTTTAAGGCAAGAATGAAATATTTTCTTACAGTACCCTTGCAAAAGGGTGTGGACTTTTATAATATGCAACAACTTTTAAATCAATTACAAAATGGAAAGTGGACTGTTTATGAAGCGGATAATGGATATACGTTAAGAAAATATTGTCGCCAGGAACAATGTACCCAGGTTGAAGAATTGATTAGGAAAGGAAAGTATGAAAATAATTTTTGCACATTTTACAAACAATTAATATCCAAGTTTTCCAGAATTGTTCATTTAAAAAATTTGTCAAGTCTTAGCGATGAAACTTTGGCTTCCCCATTTGCTGTAACCCTGGCAGCATTGAATGTCGAAACAGTGCCAAATCCAGTTTCAATTTATGATAGAAAAGAAAAATTGTTGTATATTCATGATACAACAATTTCGGTTGATATGGTTGCCTATGTTATTAATAAGTAAGGATGTCAGCTTAATTAATTTTGGAGATTGATACGATGGGCGGTCGTTTGAAAGATTTGCATAAACTTGGAGGCACTCTCTCTTTGGCATTAAACAAATTTTGTAACTTTTTTTAAATACAAAACATAGAGAACTAAATTAGGAATATTTTGTATAAAAAAAAGTAACAGAAAAATTTTTATACCAAAGTCAAAGTTTATGCAAATTTTTTAAATAACCGCGCCGTGGCTAGGATATCTTAATCAAGGTGATATTTTTTTCGAGACTGTAAGCACCATATCAAGGATCCCATGAAGATAAAACAAATTGTATTGTTAAGAAATTTTGTTTTAGTCGGCCGGCACTGGCCCCCTGTATTTGACACCACCTACATTTTATGCACTTTTTAAAATCAACAATTTTTTTAGAAAGCATACAATTGCATTAGAAAAAATTAATCGAGCAATCAGCCGTTTTTCAAGCTCATATGCAAATATTCTAAATCGATATCAATCTCCTCATCAAAGATATGAAGTTGAATCCCCTAAAAATGGTGCCGTTGTTTTAACCCTTCTTCATTATGATATATTATTTTATTGTTATATTTCATTGATTTCAATTGCATCAATAATTTTTGCAATTGAATTTTTACATTTTCGATATAATTGGAAAAATCGCAGTGATACTTGGATGCCGTCAAAAGAGATCAAATATGAAATGAATGGCACTTCTCTTTCAACAGATTCAACTTTAAAAAGCGGAGTAAATTTTAAGCGAAAAACTATCAAATTTTTTATTGACGAAAAAATTACAGAATTACAAAAATAAAATGACCTTTTTTAAATTATGGTGGGGCCGTTGGGGCGATTTTTGAGGGAGAGAAATTTGGGAATTTTTTTTGGGGACATAATTTTGGGCATTGACTTTTTGAGAATAAAAATTTTGGGGATTTTAACAATGAAAAGAATAATTAAACCCTTCGTAACACAAAAAAACAGAAAATTCCCAAAATTTTAGTCCCTAAAATTTCCATTCCCATAATTCCGATCCCCAAAATTCTGTCCCCAAAAATGGTCATACCAAAACAAACGATGTGATAAAAATTTGGTTCATCTTTTTTGAATTTGAATTCATATAATAAAACTTAACTATTTTTTTTAAAAACGCTCAATTATTTCTTTGTTTTAAAGTTTTCGTTAATTATTTAATCGTTGCATTATATAAATGTAAAAATTGTGCTTCTTATTAGGGATAGTCCAGATCTGGTGATAGCAAAAAATCGTAAATTCTCAAACCCACTCAGTGAGTCCACCCTTATTATCTGATTAATTCCTTTGATGCTACGTCAGCCGCTTTAAAATGCTGATGTCAGATCTGGACGATTCTTAACATTTTCTGCTGAAAATTGTTTTTTAAAGAAGGAAATGAAAATTCCTTTAGGTCATCGGTTATCTTTACATGAAAATGTTTAAAAATAGCAATAAAGAAAATAAATTAATAAGCTTTCCAATGACATAAAAATTTTTTTATGAGCACTAGTGTTAACTTCCCGTCCCGTTCCCGTAGCCATAAATTCCCGTAAAAAATGCCTAAAAACTTCCCGTGAAATAAACTTTTTTTCCAGCGCAAAAATTACTGTTTTTAAGTCTTTTAGTTTTTTTCAAAAATGCGCGCCCGTTGTTTTGGATCAATGTCTGAAATCCCATAATTTTTTTTAAATAAAAAATTTTTAATGTGTCTCTGCAGAGATTTGATCAATATACATATATATACACTTTTTTTGAAATGGTTGAAAGTTGTACAACCAATCTAAAAGAAAAAAATTGGTGAGACAAAACTGTGTGAAAGCTTAAAATTTAAAGCAGATTAATTCTTCCATGTCAAAAGCTTTAAAGCATTAAGAAATTTGATTTCTTTCAAAAAAATCTACTTTAATGATTTTTTTTTATATTTGCTTTTGAGACGCATCAAAGTGTTTTTAAATAAATGTAACAAAATTGAGTAATGTTAAATTTTAACCAAAATTTTATCTTTGTCATTTTATTTACCGTTTGTTTTACAAAAACGCATTTATTCAATCATCAAAAAAATGGGCGGCCTTCAACTCTTTTAACACCCTCATTACTTGAATCTGAAAAGAATAAAAGTTGGGGATGTCCGTTAGAAAATGACAGAGAACCTCTTCCAATTTTAAACGAATTAGAATTTATTTATTTATTTGATTATGGTTTTTTTGATCTTCCTTCAAGATACTGTATTTGGAGACTTTCTGCCCCAGAAAAATATGGTTTTAAAGCTGTGATTCTGGAATTCAATAAAACTTTTATAGGAATGTGTGACGCTTCCCCATATTTCCCCGAAAACCGGGCTCTTAAATATTGTCGAAAATGTAACCCTCAGCTGGCCTGACGCCCGATTTTTGTAATTTTTGTAATTTTTTGTATGAGGAAAATTAAAAAGTTTGCCAAATATGCGGGACTCGGGTCACATCAAATCCCAAGAAAAGAGATGGTGCAATTTTGGGGCAAAATTGTTAAAAAAATTGATTATTCTAATTTCAAACAAATGCTTTAAAACATTTAGTGACGATTCAGGAACCTATGAATTTTTTTCTTATTATAAGCCAATGAAAATCCGATAGTCATAATTCATTGGTACAGCGGGATTGGGGGAAACGTTACCATTTTTTAGAATCAAAAATTTTTATTCGAAATTCAACAGATATTTTGGCAAAGTAAGAATTTTGAGGTGAAATAAAAAGTTTTGAGTTTTTTAAAAAATAAAATTTTACAACAGATCCTGAAAATCAGGCAAAAACTGGCTCTTTATTTTTTTTTTCATTTTTCCGGATTGAAAAAAGAACAACATTTTTCCCAATTTTCAGGGTGTATTATAGAAATATTTTTCGAAAATAAAATTTCTTTTAAAAATTTAAACCTTATTAATCCCATTTTAAATTTTTAGCAAAAGAAGTCTAAAACTGATATATCCATATTACAACGATGACAATTATCTTGAAATTCAACTTTCCAACAATCATAACACTTCATTTTTTGCTTATATTACTATTGTTAGAAAAGTTATTGCTGAAGATAAATGTAAAATTGTTAAAAATCAAACAACATCAACAACAATTTGGTACATTGATACATGGAACCATGGATGCTATTTGAATGTTAAATGTTTCTTTGAATTTGTTATTCCTGAATTTAAAGAAATTGTTGTAACAATTAAAAGATTTTTTATTGAAAAAAATGTTGATTATATTCGATATTACTCTGGTAAATATAATAATAGTGTAACCATAGATGTGGACTTTCTGAAAGATACTGTCTTTAAATTATTTAATTACAATAATGGCTCAAATCAACAATATTTATTTGAATATTCAAATGATGGAAGTGTGCCATCAAAAGGACATTATATTAGTTTTTCTACTTTAAGTATGTGCATAATTTTGGAATACAAATATAGGATTAAAAAGAGCTCAAAAATGCCATATAAATTTTAAGGGGAACAATAGGCTCGAATTTGATTGTTTATTTTTAGGCAAAAAAAACGTTTCAAATTGTGATCCGATGTTTGGCGAAATGTTTTTCAATGCCACGTGACCAAAAAGGTTCCGTTTTTATCGTATATTTTTTGTCGAAAACAAAACTTTTTTTTTCTTCCACATGGCATTGAGGAACATTTTGCCAAACATCTGCTTGAAAAATTTGGATGTTAAATTGGATGTGGTTTTTAAACATTTCCATTTAAAATTCTTAAAAATTTAATTTCAACTTTCCAATATTTAAAAGTATTAAATTTAGCGTGTAAATGTGTTGCACCAACAATTCCTTGCTCAATGCCTACCGCGGGATCAACAGGAATAATGAATAAGGGGGAAGAATATTGTGGGAATTTAAAATGTTCATTTGTTGTAAGTTTCAAAAATACTGTAACGTAAACATACGTCGAGAAGGGGGTCATTTTTTTAAAATTTGCTATCCGGTCCCTCTCAGCATGACCCTAAATTTTTCGGCGGCCGCTCCGCGGCCGCCGTCGGTCCCTATTTACATGACCCAATATTTTCCCGGCAGGCGCGAAGCGCCTGCCGGGAACAATACATTAGATGCCAAAATCCTATTATTAGAGCGTATTTCCTTTCATCTTTTACCGCCTTCGGCTCACCATCAAAGGATTTTTTAAATTGTAACATATGTTTATGTTTCTGAGACTATACGCGAAGCATGATATACAGTGTTTTCCGCGCATTTGTTTAAAACTTTTACTATGCTATTGTATGAATATTAAAAATGTTAAAAATGTTTTTTTCATTTTGCTAATCCTAAAAAACTTTTTGGAAAACTTTTCAAAGGTGCCTTTATTATGAATAATGGGGTATTAGGGCTGTATCCTGGCGCCCCCTTCCACAACGCCAATGGCAAATTGTATATATTTTTCTTATTTTGTTTATTTTTTCTTTCTTTATTATTTTTTTAATGTAAGATGCATTTTACAGAATTCAAATTGACCAAGTGTTTGCTTAGATCGTCACAAAATTGTGTTATCTGAATTTAGTCATTTTAGTGATGATCTACGCGACGACTTGGTCAATTTGAATTTTGTAAAATGCATTTTGCATTGAAAAAATAATAAAGAAAGAAAGAAAAAAATAAAGATTTAAATGTTGACGATTTCGAGGAAAAAAAAAATGTTAAACCATTTTCAACTTTTTCTTTGTTTTTTCCAAAAATATATATTATATATATTTCATAGTGTTTTTAGATTTTATACTTACACTGGCAATCGAAACTTCTGTTTTTGTTTTAACTTAGACATTTTACCGGTTAAAAGTTAAACAACGTAAAAACACTTAAAGAAAATTTAAGAAGTGCTAAAAACCTTAAGAATCACTAACTAAACCGATCAGTAACCATCGCCTTTGGCATTTTGAATAAGAAACCCTGAGGAAACCCTATGAAACACTAAGAAAGTTCAAATTCAGAATTACTGTAGATTTTTTTAAGCCTGTAACATTTAAGACAAGTTAGTAATTAACTTGATTTAGCTTCTGTGATTTAACGTCCCCGACTCCCACATACATATCTTATGTGATTTACCCCAATCCCCCATGTACTAAGCTGTGAGTTCTTAGGGATCGTCCAGAAATCACGTGACCAAAAAATCAAAGTTTTTGGACCCCCTCCCCCCCTCTGTGACCAAACATCAAAGTATTTTACCGAAAACATCAAAGCTCTTGACAATTTGGTTAACCCCCCCCCTTCCCTTGGTCACGCGATTTCTGGACAGTCCCTTAGGGTTCCTTAGTGTTTCATAGGGTTTCCTCAGGGTTTCTTAGTCAAAATGCCAAAGGGGATTATTACTGATCGGTTTAGTTAGTGATTCTTAAGGTTTTTAGCACTTCTTAAATTTTGTTTAAGTGTTTCTACGTTGTTTAACTTTTAGCCGGTAAAATGTCTTAGTTATAACAAAAACAGAAGTTTCGATTGCCAGTGTAAGTATAAAATCTAAAAACACTATGAAATATATATTTTTGGCGAAAAACCTTTTTCGGTGAAAAATCTTTTTCGGTGAAATATCCTTTTGGGTGAAAAGTCTTTCTGTGAAAAGGCATACATTCTGAAAAACACCGAAAAATTTCTAAATTTTTCTTTGTTTTATCTTCCAGATTTTGGTCGAAATCAGCTTACTCCCCCCTTTGCGACTTTTTCAAAATTTGTCGTCGGTCGGTCGGTCGGTGGGGGTCATTAAAATGACCCCTTCTCGATGTATGAACGTAAATCTGAATTCGTACATTAGATTTGTAAAACTTTTAATCAAGCTGACCCAAAATTTAATTATTTTTTGGATTATTTTTTTGATTTCAGCTTGAAATATTTTGCTTTGAAATTATGTCGAATTTTTTAATTTTTTTAAAATCATTTTTTTTAGATAGTACCATGTCAAAACAGTACTACAAATCTATTATCAGAGTTTACAGTACTACAATTATCTTTTACCGGCATTTTTTATGATTCAGTTCAAGACGAAAGTGATACCTTTGAAATTTATTCAAATGGAAAAGCTGTTATGAAAATTGAAATAAATTATTTTAATGCTGTTGCAACTGTTTATGAAGTGTATTTAAATTCATCAAATTTGAATACTTTGGAAGTTGAAACTTTTCCTTCAAAAGTTATAAAAGGATTGTATTTATTAACTTCGCCAAAGAGTCGTATGCCAAAAAATTTTTTGCTTTTAAAAAAATACAAATTTTTTAATTCCTTTTAGTTCCACCAGTTTATTCACAAATTGAAATATCAGAAGTTAATCCGTTCATTGTTATCGATACTGGCTTATATGAATTTGGAATTTTTAAGGTTACTGTTTCAAATGTAAGGATTTTTGAAAGAATCTCGTAATTTAAAAGCTAAAACTTTTATAGAAACTGATAAATCCATCTTTTATCATTTTAAGCAGTATTGAACATGGCCTACCAATTTATAACAACGAATCACTTTCGATTAATTATTACAGTAGATTATGGTAAATTTTTGGCAAAAAGGGATTTTAGATCATTTTGGGTTTTTCATGGAAAAGTTTTCGGGCAAAGATTTTGCCTCTAATTATTGGTCACAATTTTTGCCGTTTCATACCAGGCTTTTAAATCGGGACGGCCGGGACGAGGAAAATTCCCTACTTTTACCAGTTATCCCAGCTGGGTTATTAAATTTTCTGCCTCGGCCCCAGATTTTTAAACATCTATTTTTATAAAAATATCTATCTTTTTTAGCTTTGGTGATCGAAAACCGTATTCTTGTGAAATAAACAATTACGAAATTGCAATTCTTTGTCCATATGGAACTAAAAATTTCCCTATTTTTACTGTTCAATTACAAAATTATCATCAAAAGGGATGTGCATTTAAGAAATATATTTTTGTTACTGAAGAAAATGTAGTAGATCATTTTCCGATTGTTGTTATGGCAACTTCATATGATTCATGTGATGCAACACTTTTAATAGCTATCAATGAAAATTATCATTATTTTATTTCAAATTTGTGGACAAACAGTGCATCCAAAAATGTAAAAGTGTATGCTGGAATAGAAAGCTTTCTATTTGAATTTAAGTAAGAATATTTTGTAAAATCCAGTCTTCTTATTGTTATTGATTTATTGATTAATTTGAACATTTTTAGCTCACATACAGCAAAAAAATGGACAAATATTGGTTTGCATTCAAATATTTATACAATTAAAGTCCCAAAAAGTACAACAATTTTTATGCAAATACAAAAATTGGAAAAAGGAATAAACAAGTATCCAACAATTTTAATATTTCATGATAATTTTTATTCAATCATGTCCACCCCCTTTTATGGTACTTCAAAATCAAGATTTTTTACTTATTTAATCAAATATTGCGCTTTTATAAATGCAATAAAATTTACAGTTCTTCAATCTCATGCAAATCAAATGAATATTCATTTAAATAACACTGATTATCAGTAAGATACTTGAAATTCGATTAATTAATTTTTTTGAATTTTATCTTTTAGAATGAACAAAGTTGGAAAAACATTTATATTTAAAAATGAATGTATTCTTTTGGATTATCATTTCAATAATCTCACTGATATAAATGATGGAACTATTTTTTTAATTGAAACACAACATTTGTAACTTTTTTTAAAACATTTTATAAAAATAAATTACATATTTTTTACGTTTTTATTTTTATGATTTTACAATTGTTGTGATTCTGAAAAATGATATATACTGAATTAAAAAAATTAAAAGACACGAAAAACTAAAAATTTTATGTTTTTAAAGAAGAAATTCGATGATAATGAATCTCTAAAATAAGATGGATAAATATTTTTCGCTTTTTAATATCCAGAATGAACATTTTAGTGGACTCAAATAAATTTCAAAAATAATATTACATTGAAAAAATGGGGTGCAAATCGAAAAATAGTTTTTTTAGGGTCTGTGAAATCGATATCCAAAATATTATTTTTTTCGTCAAAAATCGAAATTTCGATTTTGTCAGAACCGTAATATTGAAGCTGCTTTATGATTGCATGAAAGTTATGTTTATTACTTTGTTGTTGTTCAAAATGAACATTTTTAATCTCCTTATTTTCAACGTTTTTTAATACTACGTGAGTTCTTGATTGTATTTAAAAAATGCAAAACATAAACCCCCTCAATTTGCTTAACCAGAGATAACAAAAAAAAGAAACACTATATTTTTCATTTTTTTTGCATAAATCCATTAATTTTCTCATTTTTTGAAAGGGATTATCTGTAAATCAAATGTTTTAACAGTTTTTTTCTTGTTGGAACACCGTCACATGTTCTACAAAAATGTTAATGTAAAAATTGAAATTGGGTATAAAAAGAGGTCAAATTTTTCAAACTTTTATATCAAAATCGTTAAAACCTTCTTCAAAGAATGAAGTGCCTTTTAAGATTTGCTGTTCTTGCTGTTATTTCGAATGTAGTCTATGGTGACAAAACATTACCAAAAGATTCATTTTTATTGGATCAACCTGACGATGTTTTATTTCAAGAATTTCAAAAAAAGTTTGTTTTTAAAATTCGAAATCATAAAGTATGGCACAATTTCATAAGAATGATGCAAAATTTACGTTGCCCAAATATAATAACATTTTTACCAAAATTTTTAGATTCGATGTCAGCTTTGCTAAAAGCAGCGAAAAAATTCAACGATTCAACATTTTTTCCAAAAATTTAGTCAAAATTCGTGCCCTTAATGCTATGAATAATGGAGCCAAATTTGGAATCAATGCATTCTCTGATTTAAGTCCAGAGGAATTCAAACAACGGTTACTTTCTGATGAATTTATGTTTCCAAGTAATGTTCAAAATGCCACTGATGAAGATGTCAACATTCGTAGAGACTGGAGAGAACAAGAGCATCAACGAACTCGTCGAGATGTTTATCCAACTAACTTTGATTGGAGGACCCAAAATGTTGTGTCACCAATTCGTGATCAAGGTTGATAGTAATTATTGCATTAAAAATCTATCTTCAATTTTTGCAGGTAGTTGCGGAAGCTGTTGGGCTTTTGCTAGTGTTGCTGCAGTTGAAGCTCATTATGCCATCAAAAATAATGGTGCCAAGATTGAACTTTCCGAGCAAGAACTTGTTGATTGTGATAAAAGAAGTTATGGATGCAATGGCGGATATATGTATGAAGCATTGGAATATATTCGAGATAAAGGACTTCACTCTCAAACAAATTATCCCTACTCGGGATGGGGGAATGGTTGTCAATCCAACAAGACCGGTACAAAAACTAAAATTGCCGATGCCCTTTATATTTTGCCAAATAATGAAATAGAAGTCAGAAATTTTATTTTCAATAAAGGACCAGCCATTATGGGTAATTAATGCGTGGGAATTACACAACACTTTTATTCGTTTTTTTAACATAAAACTATTGAGTTAGACGAATACCATATGATTATTAGCTGCCAGTATGCACTTTGATTTTTTACAAAAAATTAGAATATCAAATGTACTTACGGCATTTGGCATTACGCAAAAATGGTTATTTTTTAAAACCCTTTATAAATTGAAAAAAATCCGAGTACATATGCATCTAATAATCGTTTAACTCATACAAGTAACTGGATGTTACAACAAAATAGTCCCCCTTGACAAGTCGGGTAGTTCCTTCGTAAATAAGTCATTTCAAATATTAAAGAATAAATTATTTTCAGGTTTCGTATTCCCTTATTCACTCCAATATTATGTAAGTGGGATTTTTAGTTTGACATGGGAAGAATGCCGTTCCCAACGTAATGGTAATCATGCAATGACAATCGTTGGATATGGTGAAGAAAATGGCAAAAAATTTTGGCTTGCAAAAAATAGTTGGGGAACTTGGTGGGGCGAAAATGGATATATTCGATTTGAAAGAGATATTGAATTTTGTGGCATGGTTTCAAATTTTTATCTTTTTGCACCTAGTTTTGATGCGCCAACAACCACTACCTCATCGACGACAACCACCACAACTACAACAACACCAGTTCCAACAACAACCACTACCGTTCAACCTCAACCTTTTATTCCACTTAATTGTTCGGGGGCTATGGACCTCGTATTTTTGATTGACGTTTCAGAGACTATGACAGAGGAAAGATTAAATATCGTAAAATCTCAACTGATTAGTGCTATTACTCAAAATGGAATTAAATGGGAAAGTACTGACAACAATGTAAATTTTTTTACTAATCTATTTTCAAATGTAAAAATAATGATTTAGACAGCGCGAGTTGGAATTATTTTGTCTGCTGGTCTCTTTTCTACCGAAAGAGCAATGCCACGTCGTTTTCTTGATTTCCAAGGTCACCAAACAGACATTTACCGTAGTCCTAAAATTGTTTCACGTACTCATCACTTGAAACAAGCTTTTCGAGACATCATATTTGATTTTGGAATAAACGATATTGGACTCAGTATGAATTTTTCAATAAATGGAGATTCAGATGGGGATTTCCCTTTTGGAGATCCAATATTCGGGGGTGAAGGTGATCGACCAAATGTTCCTAATGCTATGATTGTCATCACGGGAGCAGATACAAGCAATGCTTCCTTGCCCTCAACTCTGCTTAAAAATTCTAACGTTCAAGTGTATGCTATTGGATTCCAAGATGTATCCAATGCTCAGTTGCAAGCTATTTCTGGAGATCCTACAAGAGCTTTTTCGTCTAGTCCTGAAAATTTGGCAAACGATATCACGAATATTTGTGCCACCACAACTACAACAACGCCAGTTCCAACAACAACCACTACCGTACAACCTCAACCTTTTATTCCACTTAAATGTTCGGGGGCTATGGACCTCGTATTTTTGATTGACGTTTCAGAGACTATGACAGAGGAAAGATTAAATATCGTAAAATCTCAACTGATTAGTGCTATTACTCAAAATGGAATTAAATGGGAAAGTACTGACAACAATGTAAATTTTTTTACTAATCTATTTTCAAATGTAAAAATAATGATTTAGACAGCGCGAGTTGGAATTATTTTGTCTGCTGGTCTCTTTTCTACCGAAAGAGCAATGCCACGTCGTTTTCTTGATTTCCAAGGTCACCAAACAGACATTTACCGTAGTCCTAAAATTGTTTCACGTACTCATCACTTGAAACAAGCTTTTCGAGACATCATATTTGATTTTGGAATAAACGATATTGGACTCAGTATGAATTTTTCAATAAATGGAGATTCAGATGGGGATTTCCCTTTTGGAGATCCAATATTCGGGGGTGAAGGTGATCGACCAAATGTTCCTAATGCTATGATTGTCATCACGGGAGCAGATACAAGCAATGCTACCGTGCCCTCCACTCTACTTAAAAATTCTAACGTTCAAGTGTATGCTATTGGATTCCAAGATGTATCCAATGCTCAGTTGCAAGCTATTTCTGGAGATCCGACAAGAGCCTTTTCGTCTAGTCCTGAAAATTTGGCAAACGATATCACGAATATTTGTGCCACCACAACTACAACAACGCCAGTTCCAACGCCAGTTCCAACAACAACCACTACCGTACAACCTCAACCTTATGTTCCACTTAATTGTTCTGGGGCTATGGACCTCGTATTTTTGATTGATGTTTCAGAGACTATGACAGAGGAAAGATTAAATATCGTAAAATCTCAACTGATTAGTGCTATTACTCAAAATGGAATTAAATGGGAAAGTACTGACAACAATGTAAATTTTTTTACTAATCTATTTTCAAATGTAAAAATAATGATTTAGACAGCGCGTGTTGGAATTATTTTGTCTGCCGGTCTCTTTTCTACCGAAAGAGCAATGCCACGTCGTTTTCTTGATTTCCAAGGTCACCAAACGGATATTTACCGTAGTCCTAAAATTGTTTCACGTACTCATCACTTGAAACAAGCTTTTCGAGACATTATATTTGATTTTGGAATTAACGATATTGGACTCAGTATGAATTTTTCAATAAATGGAGATTCAGTTGGGGATTTCCCTTTTGGAGATCCAATATTCGGGGGTGAAGGTGATCGACCAAATGTTCCTAATGCTATGATTGTCATCACGGGAGCAGATACAAGCAATGCTACCGTGCCCTCCACTCTACTTAAAAATTCTAACGTTCAAGTGTATGCTATTGGATTCCAAGATGTATCCATTGCTCAATTGCAAGCAATTTCTGGAGATCCGACGAGAGCTTTTTCGTCTAGTCCTGAAAATTTGGCAAACGATATCACGAACATTTGTAATGGGTTTTTGAATGTATAAAAGTGGCGTAATTTGAATTGTGTTTCATAATTTTTGCTGAAAGTGAAATAAAATATGAAATAAAATTTTTGATACAAGGTTCGTCAAAACTTGACGATGTTTATCTTAAGATGCTTAAAAGCAACGTAGAAGGTTATTTTTAAAGACACATTATTTTTTTAAAGTTTTACGGTTAGTTTTGTAAACATAAAAATGTACAAGGAAATTAATGATTAATTAAAATTATTGAAAATCAGTCAGTTATTGATTTTTTTTAAATCAGCATATTTTGAACCCTTTTTTTACTTATTTTTTCATAAAAACGCGAAAAAATTTTAAAAAAAAAGGTTTTTTAAGATTAAGATTAAATGGGACTGATTACCATTTGCTCAAAATTGGCAAAAATTAAGCATGTGTAGGAACTTTTGATAAAATTTTGTGAATCAATATGTTTCAGCTCATGTTAAAGAAAAGTATAATTTATTTATATTTTGCAAATTGAACTTAACAAAAAACATTCTAAAATCAAATTGTGAAATTTTAAAGCATTCATTTTAGAGAAGAGACAAATTTGATATTAATGAACATAAAAAACATAATGAATTAGTTAGATTACGATTTTAAAATTAAATAAAAATACATATATCTTATAGATTTTTAAAAAATGATTGATTACGTTATCAGAATAATTCGGGCATGGGAAGTTGGCTCAATTCTTGTAACTTTTACTCGAGCTACAAAAAGAGTGTTGTTGTTTCTAGTTAAAAGCTTTTTGAAGTCAATCAAAGACAAAAATATGATTATTCTATAATAATTTTTAAGTTTTTATATTTTGTAGTTTTATATTGAATATAACTTACTCATTTATAGTTACAAACATTAATATACATCCCCATAAAAACAGAAATTGTGTGAAGGCAGAATGTTCAAACATGTTTCGCAAAAATCCCAAAAATACCATAAAAAATGTTGTAATTACGGAAGTCAAACAAGTCTGTAAATAATTTTTTTGATTAATTATTATATTTTTAACATTCATTCAAGGTACTTACTTGGAATAAAAATTTCTTTTCAATTTTTGATAATTTTTGTTGTTCTAAAATAATAATTTCTTTAATATGCAACAAAAAGGTAGAACAGCAAAAAAATCTGAGCTTTATTTTTTATAGAAAACTTACGTGAAACATTTTTTCTTCGACAATAAACAAACATAGCTGATGAAAAGTTTATAAATAATGCAAAAGGAAGGCAAAATAAAAATAGGTAAACATTCAAATAAAAATATGTCCAACATTCCTTTGTTTTTAAAGTCCAAAAATATGCTGTCAAAGTATAAGATAAATGACAATCTTTATCAGTATACGGTATTAATGATAACATGCAGAACAGTGTTATTAAAGAAATATAAATAAGAGTTTTTTTAACAGTAAAAAGTTTTGTATACTTCCAATAAAATACAATTGCAGATAATCTATTAAAAGATTTTAAAATTTGTGTAAACATATTTGCAGTCATAAAAAAGAAGCAAAAATATCCAAGATCATCAGAAATTGATCCCATAGAACTGAAAAAAAAGTATTTGTATTGATTTAAAATATTTTTGACACTTTTTTCGTCTCTTTTTTTATGGTATCATAAAAAATAAAATTTTTATCATCAATTAATTTTTATATTTCTTTCAAAAAAAAGTCAAATAAAAGTTCGTTAAAATTTAGCCCGAAATGTCGGAGCAAAATCGTAGACAAAATTTTTTTCAATTTTACACTTTTAAAAATTGAATGCGCTTTTAAAATGGCACAGTTTAAAAACATACTTTAATGAAAATATTGTAGCTGTCGCAAATCCGATTAAAAAGCTACATAAAATTATGACATCTGTGGCACAGATAATACCAAAACTGCTTTGTAAATGATTGTTTTTGTACAGCATAATTAAAGATGAAATGCTGCAACAAAAGCTTATCACACATCCCTAAAAGATTAAAATTATTTTTTTAAATAACTATTTTTATGCATTTGTCTTACTGTACAAAAAGCAAAAGTTATCAAAGTGGTCTCTGACATGAAAAAAAATTTGTTTCTCTAAAAAAAGTGAAAATCGTAATTTATAATTGGAAAAATTTTGGGGAATTGGGGGGGGGGTACTAAATAAATATCCAGTTTTGTGCCATGGATCTCTGTTTTAATATTTATTTCAAATTTTGGAAAAAAGAGTGACCTTCAGTTTTTTTTTCACTCTTTTATATACTTTTAGAAAATTCCCACAACGACAAAATTTTAAGATGCAAAAAAAACTTGTCAATTCTTTGAATATTATTATGTTTGCACTCAAATTTAATTAATCCTACTGTTCTACTGTGCTACTGTACTACAACTTTGACTCCAAAATGCTTAAAAATTTTACATCATTTTCACATGGAATGTGTTTTTAGGGATAAAAAAATTGTATTAATTTTACGTATTTTTATTGTAGCTATAATAATTATTTCTGAAATTTTGTTTAATATGTTTTTGTTTGTTAAATGGCTGATTTTCTCAGCATTTGAAAAATAACAAGAAAATAAAAACCCCCGTATTTTTTTTACAACATTTTTAATTAAAAACTAAGTTTTAGGAATACAATCATAAATCTTTTTTACACAATATGATCAGAAAGTTAGTAGTGTAGGTTAAAATGTGTCCTCCCTCCAAGTTTATTATTTCTTTTTGGAACCTTTTGTCTTTAAAAAAAAATCAAATTGCATTTTTTTTCTTCTAGACAATATTTTTTATTTTATCGACAAAAAAAGCAACTACTACTCAGTTTATCGAACACGGCAAATGTATTTTTAGACGACCAAAGATTTAGGGAACTAAAAATCATAGCAGTTTACATTTATTTTGTAAAGTTTTGCGAAGCAAAAAAATGCATTTCTTGTTTTTTTGAAATAACAGGGCCACTGTTTTTTACACAATTTTTTTTTTTTTTTCGTTAAAAGATTTTTAAAATATTTTATTTTAAATTAAATGTTAAAATTTTTTATGTACAGATTAAACGTTTTTTATATAAATGAAAACATCTAACACACTGCTCCGCTGGAATAGAAAGAACATTATGCATAAAAAATATAAAACTTTTTTAAAAACAATGAAAACATTTGAAAACAAATAGGGCAAAGTCGTGACGAGAAGAAAAAAGAAAAAAAATTTATTACCTACTATTTTTTAGAGTCCATGAAACGACTACTTACCAGGGTTGGGTGATACCGGATATTTTTTGTGACGATACCGATATTCGATATTTCTAAAAATGTTTTCGATATTCGAAATTTTTTAAACTGTGCCGATACGGATATTTCGATACGATATTCCAGTATCGCACAACCCTGCTACTTTTCTTTTTTTGAATATTTTATTTCCAATTTTTACAATTTTAAATGTTTTTCTATTTATTGTAAGTTTTTAAATTTCAGCTAATCTTAAAAGACAAGATTCAAATTATCGATAGCTACATATCGATAATTTGAATAATTTTTTCCAACCAATATAATTTTTTTTTTTTGAATAATTTTTTCCAACCAATCAATAACAAATAGTCTTTTTTGTTAAATATTTTTTATGTTTGATTATCAAAAAAATTGCACATGAAACTAAAAAAAATGTTTCCAATGGAAATTTAATTTTTATAGTCTTTTTTAAACAACAAATGATAACGAAACTTTTTTTTTAAACTTAAAAGTTTATAACTTTTTTTCTCTATGATATTCCCAAAAGATAAGAATCAATGATTTAACTTTATTTAAAAATGCCAAAAAAGTCTTTAATAAAAGAAACATTCAATTATACATTATTATATTTTGAAAATCCAATTTTGAAGCCATCTTCAAAAGAAAAAATATTACAGTATGACCGAAGCCATGGAGTTCCAAAAATCCATTTCTTTGTTGAGATTTTCGGCATTGGTTCAAGGGCAAGGGTGCAACTTCCATCACTGTTATGAATGATAAGATATTTTGCAGGAATTGTAAGAACTTTTGAATCCACTTCCATTCCCATTTGAATTGATAAATCTTTAATGTTTGCATCACAATCAATTGTGCCATCATCTTCTGCGGCACCAGCAGCTTCTTTAAGGCTTTTAATGACTTCTGCAGGTCCATAGATAGATGTTCGAGCTGTATCAATTGTAACTTCAGAAGGGGAATTCTGAGCGGAAGTTGTAGGGACATCAAAAGAAACATCAAAGATCACGAATGAATATTGTCCCAAAGTTGATTCATAAATAATTTCAGCTTCACAGCTGTCTTTATTTAACCCTCCAAAAGTGATAGAGGCACCAGAATCATTGTATAATGAATCTGTGTACTGAAAAGCTAAGGTATACATTTTTTCCATTTTTTGATCAATTTGTGATAAAAAAGTATTCATTGCTCCAATTCCCAAAATTCCATCAAATGGGATATCAACAAATACCGGAGACATTGATATTGTTTGCATAAATGAACTTAAATTTGCAGAAAGATAATTCATCACATTATTTGAAGCTTCAAAGGTAATTTTATCTTCACCCAAGTAAAGTCCGGCTAAATATCCAAATTCATATTCTTGATTATCATAAGAAGTTAGATTGGGTCGTCGATAAAAAGTGCTGGATTTTGTTGAATCATATTTTGTTTTTTGATTACAAATTTTCTTAAGACTTTCTGAAACTGTAGTTATCCCATGATTCTTACATTGTGGATCACAGAATGACCTAAAAGTGTTGGCAGGATTATAACAAAAGAAAGGACATTGACGATTTGCGGTTTCATATGTTCCACACGATTTATCAGTAATCCAAAAATCCATGGAAGTAATATCAAAATGAAATTTGAATTTTTGTGGTGGTGTCCCAATAGATAATTCTCCAAGAAATTCAAGTTCATCAAAATCATTCATTTTTTGATATGGATAATTAAAATAATATTGAAAAAGTTGTTTTTCGATGTAATAAGCGCCCCATGTCCCTGAAAAAAAGGACAATTTTTTTATTTTTACATTAAAACTTTTTTTGGATATCGGAATCGAAAATTCGTCAAAATTAAAATTTTGTTAAAAGGAGGAAAATTCTCCTTTTTTGATTTTTTGAAAAAAAAACTGTGCCCTTTGAAAAAATCTTATATCCCGAAAGAATCTAAAGTTTTTCTAAATAAAAAAACTGGCACAGCCGTTTTTTGGTGATCAAAATTTTGGGTATTCCATTTTTGGGGATTTCGTTTTTGGGATCGGAATTTTAGGAATTCCGATTTGAAAAATTTTCATTTTTGGAGACGGAAATTTTCAGGTTATAAATTTCGGGGAGAGGAATTTTGGGGATTTTCTGTGTTTTTTTTGTGTTACGCGGGGCTTAAATTTTCTGTTTTTATTATTTAAAGGGAGTGTCGGAGATAGTGAAAAACTTTTTACGACAGTTTTCCGTCGTTCCAAGCGATGGGGAATGCATTCGTTGCTTGCGGGTGGACAAACTTTTTCATTCCCCATCACTTGGAATGACGGAAAACTGTCGTAAAAAGTTTTTCACTATCTCCGACACTCCCTTTAAATAATAAAAACAGAAAATTTAAGCCCCGCGTAACACAAAAAAAACACAGAAAATCCCCAAAATTCCTCTCCCCGAAATTTATAACCTGAAAATTTCCGTCTCCAAAAATGAAAAAAAAAAAATTCCATCCATAAAAATTCTCGTCCTCAAAAAACAGTCATTCCAAAAAGCTTTACCATCTTTGATCATTTTATTTCTTCGGCTTTCAACTCGAGTAAGAGATAGCTGATAAATATTATCATAAGCAAAAGAAATATTAATCACCGCTGCAAAAAGAAGTGAAAGTTTCATAACGACTTTTTTTCGTACAATCAAAAATAAAATATAAAAATATTGTTTCTTTCATATAAATTTTAAAACTATTGTTTATTTTTAGGCTTCTTTTTAAACAATACAAATTTAAATGATTCAACGTTTTCGTTGTTGTCGTTGAAAAAATCTGTTTTTTTTTCTAGACTTAAGACGGAATGAGTTAAATTTTTTTTTGATTAATTACAATTAATTTTTTGAATGATGAAATGACTATAAATTATTTTTATAAGCATGAAACTGTCAAATAGTAATTAGCACCTTCGACAATTTTTTTTATGATTTTTTTACAAATATTCCCAGAAGCAATTGATGGAACGGAAAAGCTTTTGTCAATATTTTCACAAATTTCTCTTTAAAGGGGGCGAGCTCTTTTCTACTACTTTTTTTGGGCAATCAGGTTTGTCCATGTTCTCAGGCTTTGTCGTTTAACTTGCATACATAATCGCTCCGAGATCTCTCAAATAATAAAACATCATCGAGCGCGAATGCTTTAAGCAGGGTGCTTAAAGACAAGGGCTTTCTATATAAACTTTTATAGTAAAATATAGTAAAAAAAATTAAACCCGAGGATTTTACAATTTCATGACCATCAGGCCATTCTTTTGAAACAATAACTACTATTTGAGAGAATTAAAATTCTTTATTTCTTATAAATAAAAAAATTTATTTGTTACCTAGGCCTAGGGCTGTGTAACAAAAAAGCGATTCGATGCGCTTTTATATAAAAATACTTAAAAGCACTTCGAAATAAAATCAAAATTATGGTAGAATACTTAGAATAATTTTAAACTATTTTTTATGAAAGTAATTCCAGTTATCCAAATTTGCATAAAAGTTTTTTATTTATAAAAGAAGGTGAGAACAACAGCATAAACAATTATTTAAATATTCTACGATGATAACGATCATTCAAAATCTTATATTTTTCTTGATTTTGCCCATCATATTGGATAAGACAATTGGTAATTTCAGATTTGATTAAAGTATCAATCAAAGCATCTAATTGAATTTTATATTCTTCAGAAATTTCTTCATTAAAAGAAAACCTAATTTTTGTATTAGGATGATTCTAAAAGCAACCATAAATGTAATCGAAAAAAGAAGACAAATTTACCTTGATAAATGGTAAAAGATCATCAATATTCAAAACTTCAGGAATACTTGGTAAAACAAATAATCTCAAATTTTGAAGATTTTTAAGCTTACAAATGTTTTTCATTGTTTCAGCATTAATAATCGAAGCATTAGTACTAAAAAAGCTAAAATATTAGAAAAAAATTGAAAAAGTGGATTTTAAAAAACTTACTACTCAAAATCCTTAATATTAGGTGTAACTTCAAGGATTTTATCAAGGAACACTGCAACTCCATCATCACGGATAACGTGAATTTTATAAAAATCAATATCAGTAAGAAATGAAGCGACCTTTTTAAAATCATTAAAAATAATATTATCACAAAATTCATTAAGTTGAATATTATTCCATCGAAAAAGTTTTGGAGAAAGCAATGAAGCAAAAGTTGAAATATTTTTTTCGTTAAGCCATAGTTTATTTGTGACCCAGATTTTTTTCGAAAGTTTATTGAGATCAATATTAATACAACATTTTAAATTATGACGGCAACCTTTGTTTGAACAAATTGTAGTATTTCCAAACACATTTGTAGCAACAAGGATTGGAAGCTTTTCAAAGAAATATTTGCAGCTTTGGATCATTTTATTGTAGACTTCAGGAGTTGATGGATTCTTCGCGATGTAATACAGGATTGGTGGATGAAGAGCAAAATGTTGTTTAACTGATGGACCACCAGACCAACCAATTTTTACATTAATCATTTTTGATTTTTACGAGACGAAAAATTTGAGCATCTATTCTACCAGTTATCAGTATTGAACGAATTTATTCTAAAATATTTTTTCGTTCAAGTAAAAAACAATCCAAAAATCGACTATAATCAATAATAAGATTAATAAATAAGTGTCTTGGATTTTATTCCACCCCACCCCCCCCCCCCCCCCCAAATGCCCCAAGGAAAAAGATTAGGGCCTTCTTCAATTTAGCGAAATAATAGTTTTTCTCTGTTGTAATAATTCAATTTAACGCAATTTTTCATATAAAATATATAAAAAAGCCATTCTTCGTTCTTTCTGCAAAACAAAAATGTCAGAAAAAATATGTTTTTATTGCGGCGTAAAAAACATGTTTACAAAAAAAATTTTTCTTCATGTCATTTTTGTGTAACATTTTGTAAAATAAAAAATGAAAGATGCATTTATTTCCTGCTAAAAAATTTATAGTTATTTTACAAAGTGTTTTTTGAATATTTTATTTTGCAAAAAACGTTTTTCCATAGAAAATTATGTATAAAAAGATTGTCCATAATGAAACTATACAGTTTTTGTACATTGTACGTCCACTGTACGGCCGGTATTGGCCATTAATTATGAAATAACACAGTTCAACTTTTTAACAGACTCAAAATTAAATTTTATTAGTAAAAATTTTTTTCATCATGTGTTTTTGTCACTTTTTTTTGCTTTCTTATCCCAAAAAATAAGTAAAATTTTGGTTAAAAGACGATTTGGAAAAAAGGAGGAATCGAAATCGATGGAATCGAAATCGATGGAATCGGAATTGATGGAATCGGAATTGATGGAATCGGAATCGATGGAACCGGAATCGATGGAATCGGAATCGATGGAATCGGAATCGATGGAATCGGAATCGATGGAACCGGAATCGATGGAATCGGAATCGATGGAATCGGAATCGATGGAACCGGAATCGATGGAACCGGAATCGATGGAATCGGAATCGATGGAATCGGAATCGATGGAATCGGAATCGGAAAAACAAGACGAAATCGATTCCGGATCGGAATCGATCAGTAGTAAATATAAAACTAAAAATGCTTTTAAGCTTTTTTTTCACGATTAATTTATTTTTTAAATAAAAAAGTGTTGGAAGCAGTTAATTTTTAAAGGGAGTGTCGAAGATAGTGAAAAACTTTTTATGAACGTTTTCCGTCGTTCCAAGTGATGGGGAATGAAAATGTTTGTCCGCCCGCACGCAACGAATGCATTCCCCATCACTTGGAACGACGGAAAAAAGTTTTTCACTATCTTCGACACTCCCTTTAATACAAAAAAATGAAACAAAAACATTGATGTTTATTTTTTGCACATGTTTTTATCATTTTTTTTATATTAAACTGTAATTAAAAAGAATTTTGCTGGGAAGAAAAAATGGAAAATGAGTTTCTTAATTGCATGTCACACACAGAAACATGGGAAAATATAAAAATTATGTTTTTAATTTAATTTCACAGACAATTAATTGTATGAATATTATTATTTGACATTTTCTGTGATAACTTTTTTGTTTAATGAACTACTGTGGGTACTTTTTATATTTTACCCCTCCTTTTTTACACACCTTTTTTTATTTTAATTTTTTTAAAAGATAAATGAAAATTGAAAAAATAAAAAAAGGAGGGGGAAGTAAAGTAAAGCAGTATCTTAAAAAATATGTTTTTTTGAAAATTAAAAACTTTTCATTACACAATTCTCACGCGGATACAAAAAAATGTATTACGGTATCGGGTAACAAAAAAGTTTACATAAATTAGAAGGGACATTTAATTAATAAATATAAATGCTTTCTTAAAAAACTGATGATGTAAAAGTACAAAATTTTCTCCGAAATTTACATTTAAAATTTTTTTTACAAATTTATATTTTTGTGCCAGTTGATCCAGCTGTAGACGGCACAAATGGAGAAATGCTTGGAGATTCTTTTCGAATAATTGAAAAAACTCGCATTCGAATATATTTGTTCATTGTTAAATAAATGATTGGAGGGATTCCTTAAAAAAATAGTTAAATTAATTTTAAAAAGTACTGTATCTAATACCTGTATAAGTAATCCATAAAAATTGTGCTAAAAAGTATACTTCTGTTGGAAAAGCAATAAATTGCATAACAACATATAAAATTCCAAGGGAAGTTGTTGAAGAACAAATAAGCAAAACTTGATAAAATACTGCATTCTAAAAATTGAAAAAAATAGTGGAAATCTCAAACTTGGCGCCAAAAAAATTTTTAAATTCAAATTTGGCGCCAAAAAGTTTTTGACGGGAAATTCAAATTTTAAATTTTAACTTACTGGTTTTTTAGAAGTCGTTGTTGCCTGTGGAAGATTAGTATTTCTATATTTCATTTCTTGATATCGTTTAATAATAGAAAAAAGAAGATATATTAAAGGGATGGCAGAAACGACCAAAAAATTATTGCCTATATGCAAATAACTAACAAAATATGAATCATTTTGAATTCCAAAATGTGGATTAAAAAGCCATGTCATAAGTACAGGAGAAAAGATAACGGGTTGAGTAAAAAAGAAGGCAAAAGTGCCGTACATTAGAGGAAAGATAAGAGTAAACCAAGTTTTTCGACCACCAAAAATGTTATCAGCTGTATTTCGAGTTGTCATAACCATGCATCGATTAATCGCTAACAAAATTGATGAACATGTTTGAGCATTCCATGTAAATTCTGCAAAGCATCCAAGAAAATAGAATAGTTTTGGAGCATTACAAAAACCAAGATTAAAATATCCAAAAATTCCTGAGGTTATTCCACTCAGGACCAAACCGGGAATATCGAGTAAACCAATAAAAAACATAATTTTGTAACATGATTGTTGGATATAATCTGATTTTATGATGGCATGTAGGCATGGCACATAAATTGTCTAAAATATGATTTTGTAAACCAATCAAATGTTGTAATAAAATAATTACTTACAATTAACAAAAATGCTGTTAAAGCATAAAATGAAGCCAAAATTCTATGATCTCCGAGAAGGCTTGCAGGTACGGTATAATTACAGCTGTAATGTAGGGCAAAATCTTTTGGGCGAAAAATCATTAATTCCATTTTTTTTTTGAAATAAACATAAAAGAGATTTATGAAATTTTTAGTTTTTATACTGTTTTTGAAAAAAGTTACACCTTTTTTTTGTGAATTAAAAAGTTGTTTTTTTCTCATCGTAGAAACGAATCCCAGGAATGCATGAGTTCATCAAGATTGCTTTCTTAAAGGAAATAATTAGTAAACTTACATCATAGAATTGTACGACTAATATTATTCGACGAGTCTTGCCTTATTGGCATTAGTTTGTTGGCAAAGGTTGTGATTTCATTTTAAACAGCGGAATTACTGTCCCACGTGGGCATGTACAAATGATAATAAAAATTATCACTTAAAAAATTTAAATTTTTGTTCCCCGATAGATTGAATCTCTATTTTGAAAAAAAAAAGATCTGGCCTTCAGAGTCGAAGTCACTGGAGTCGATTCCAGAGTCGGAGTTAACGGAATAGATTCTATAGTCGATTCCAAATTCAAAATTATCTTTGAAACCCACAAATACCCATGCATCGATTCCAGCTCCAGCCCCGACGTGGACTGCGAAGCCTTCGCAGTCGCATCCAGTGTTTCCCCGATTCCATTTTTTCCAACTCCGATCTGATTCCCGATTCCACATATTTTCCCGTTTACGATCCCGATATTACAAATTAGAAAAAATTTTCCTGTCAAAAAAATTTTCTTTTCCATGATGTAATTCTTTGCGGGCATTTTCGAAGAAAGAAAGCAAAAATAATTCATTTTTACTTTTTTTGTTGTTGAGAATTCTTCAGATTTTTTTTATCAGCCTTTATTTTTGTTTTTATCAATTAAAATGGAAAGTGTAAATACTGCAACCTTCACAGAAATTATTATCAATGACAGTGGTCAATTTTTAAGCGAACGGATTATCAGTGGACTGCTTGCTGCCTACGTGAGTTTTAATCTGTGTTAATAATTTAGCAGAGAATTTAATATGTCTGTAACCTATCATTTCAGATGTATCCATTTTTATCACCTTCGAAGCCGAAGTCGATAGCGGATATTGAGTAATTGTTGTGGCCAGAAATTCATTGCACTTGAAAATTTTTCAACTTTGGTTTTCTTAATTCAATATTGGGGATTTGTGGATTAGAAAAAGATTCTTTCATTTATTCATTCGGCTTTTCTTTGGTTCAACTTTTTCAATTTATTTTTTACTGGAGGCCAAAAAACATTTTCCACGTGGATTGTATTGCGTTTTAATATCTATCTTTGACACAGCATTTTTATTTTGGAGATTACTATATTTGTCAACAACAACTCTATATGACTGCTTTTTTGGGCTTGATATATTTTTACTCTATGTAGTGGTACAAACCCAAGATTTACTTGAACAACTAAGATTTGCTGAAGAACAAACTAGATTTCGATTATTTCACATTTTTGATCGCATTTTCATTTTTTTGGATATTATATTGCACAATACTATCGGACTATTTACCATCATCGTAATCCAGGACCAAATGATGAAATTACTTTGTAAATGAATGTATGTATATTTATACTTGTTAAAAATACAATAAATTTTGTGCATATATTTGATCAACCTTTGAACTACCTCTTTTTGAAAGTTTTAAGTCTCCATCGTGAAACGATTTTCGTTTTGTTTTTTTTAATATTTTTAAATTTGTTTTTCGCTATTTTTGTTTAGCGATTTTTGATTATTTAATATTATTTTTATTAAACTTTCTGGCATAAAATAACGTTTGACCAATTTTCAGATTCTTTTATAATACAATAATTTATTCTAAGTGAACAACAAAATGGAAGCATTAATGCCAAGGATGAAATGATGTTATTGTGGTTGAAGGATCAAAGCGTGAATGGTATGCTCCAATTTTATAAAACCTTTCTTAAAGTTTACACAAATTTATTTATCGATAAATTTGTGTAATGCTTATTCAGTTTTTGCTAATCTCAATAATTTTCAGACGAAGCTGTTCTCGCCGAAGCTCTTCCACATTCAACTTCTGCCACCTTTCTTCGTGCAATAGGTTCAGATTTTGTTCAAAAAACTTATGGTGAAGATGGTCAATTAGTTCGTGATTTATTTAAAATGGCAGAAGAATGTGCACCATGGATTGTCTTTTTGGATGCAACTGATGCTGTTGGAACAAAGTGCGTTGATACTTCATCTCGTGGAGAGCAAGAAGTTCAACGCACTCTTTTGGAATTACTTATTCTATTGGATGGATTTTAAGATTTTTTAGTAACAAATCATATTGACTTTCTTGATCCTGCACTTATTCGTCCTGTTCGAATTGATCGAAAAATTGAATTGCCAAAGCTAACTTGAAAATTTTATCTATTCTTACTTCTGGAACTGGCAAAAGATGTCAAATTTGAAAGAATTCTTTTGAAAGAACGTGAAATTTTTGGGGCTGATTGTCGAGTAAGTTTTTTTTATATATTTTTTTATCAATTGTATACTGTAGTTGATATGTTTTTCTTTTTCAACTTGTATCCGTTGTATTTTTATCAGTGGCATACTGTATTATTTCTTTCTAAATGTTTTTATTTCCACAATTTTTTCAATATCTATTATTTTAGGCAATTTGTACTGAAGATGGAATGTTGGTTGACCCGGCACATCGAATAGTCGTTTATATCGTAGAATTAAAAATGTTATTTGTTCAAAGAAATTCGGCGTTATTTTATATGTACTTGTTTTTTGATTTGATCTGATTGCTTATCTTTGCTTTCAAATAATTCAATAAAAATTTGTTTACGTTTTGTACGTTTATTGGTATTGGCTGGCAATTATTTTCTTACCAAATTTATTAGCATTGTTTTTAACATAATATTATTTAGGATAATCACGAGGAAAAATAAGAGGATGCACTAAAATATTTACATGAATTTCAGACCTATAGTTTGGCTATTCACCTATATAAAGCTTGATATGAGCAAAGGATATCAAAAACTTTAAACGTTAAGTTCACCAACCCGGTGGTGATCTCAGGCCGGATTTAGGCTTGCCTAAACCCCCTGAGGATCTCTTGCTTAGCCCGCAGGAGCACAGGCACGGGTACGCATACTCATTTTTAAACTGGCCCTTTGCCGGACTCGAACCGGAGACCTACCTCCTGTTGAGCCAACGCTTGACCAGTCGACTACACGACCCGCTCTTGAAAAATTGTTTATATCTACATTTTCGCCTCTCTCCAAAAACAATTAATTTTATGATTTACAAACTTTTGATGTAGCTTTTTATTTCGTTTATATAGGTCAGTTAAAAAAGAAAATTTCAAAATAAAAACAATTTTCTAAAATACAAAAGTATATATAATATATTTTTAGATAGGCAATTGAAAGCAATTAAAACCACTGATAAACAAAGAAGTACCAGAAAATGTTAAATACCATGGAAAAGAAGGAGTTGGAAAAGTGAAACTAAAAGATTGTCGATATCCATTTTTAATAATCCAATCAACGAGAAAATTTTCAAAGTTAAAACTTTTTTCATCAAAAAAGCAATCAAAAAATACTCTAAATTTTATTAAAGTAAATTTAAGTTTTAAAAATATTAAATTACCTGATTTTTGGAATTTTCTCAAAAATATCCATAATAAATTCAATCATTTCAGAATTTCTACGGCTGCTATCATTTTCAACTTTGATTGAAAGATAAATGGATTTCAAATTTAAATTTTTAATTAAAATCAATTCATTTCGGCTTAAATTTGAGTCTTTAATTTCAAGCTCAGAAATAAAAGTTAAATTTAAATTATTGTAAAAATTTTGAAATTCCATGGGTTTCAACTTTGTAAAAATTACTGTTTTAACAATTTTCAAGCTTTTTATTTTCTCCAAATTCCATCCAAATTTTCGAGCATCACAAAATCGAACAACCAAAAGTGTTTCAAATTCAAAATATGATTGCCCAAAATTCCATGATTCACTAAAAATATTTTTTAAAAAGATTCTGAGTTTTCTAAAAATCTGAATTTTTTTAAAGAGAAATTTGAAAAATTAAAATAATTTTTGGTTCGACCAAAATTAAAAGCAATATTTTTTTTTTCTTTTGCCCTCGGAAATAATTTTTTTCTTACAAAAAAGATATATTTGAAATTCTAAAACTCTTGCATCCCCATAAAATGAATCTCACCCAATATTTTCCCAATTAATTTCTTCGGCAATAACAAATGTTTTTCGTTTATGTTTAACCAATTCTCGGTCAATTTCTGGAGGAGTTTCGGCATCGATGTGAAGTTTATCAATTAAAAGGTCATCAAATTTGACCCTTGGATAAATTTGTTTTAATCTTTTTGTTGTTAGAGGAGATAGCAATTCAAAAAAGCGGTCTCGAAAGGATAACGGTATCTTTTCAAAGTGAAACTTTTTATTCATCTAAAATTTTAATGTATTATTATGTCTTTTTTTAAAGTTCGTCTAAACTAGGCCATGAAAATTCGGCACGTATTTGCTAGAATGTGGTTCGAGAACACGGCGACTTTTAAGAATGTCCCGCGAAATCACCCTTTGATTTCCTGGGATTTTAACGATATTTTTTTGATAAAATGCTGAATTTTTTCCAGGAAAATTGATGGCAACATTTTGCCAAACATCGGACCGGTAAATTTCGACTTGTTGGCGTTTTTTAACTCTTCCTTTTTTTTCACCGGAAATTTTTTTGCCACAATTTCAACATGTATGTTCCCCTCTTAAGACGCTGTCTGGGTAATTTCTTCACTTCTCGGAACCCCAAAAATATTTTTTTTCGACTTTTGGTTTGAAATTTTTATATGTTGTTGGCATATGTCCCTGGATGCCAAAAAAAATTTTTTTACAATTTTTCGTGCCAGGATTCCGGATTTATTGAATTCAGAAGGCCGAAAGTTCCAGTAGTCGGGAAAAATCCAAATTTCCTTTGTTTTTTATTATTTCCCGGTTTTATAGGTTTTCGACCACGGGGAATCCGATGGCACACTTAAAATTTTTTAAAAAAAATTTTTTCGTGTCGAAATCGAAAAAAAAATATTTCGATGTGAATTTTTTTTGGGTAAACTTCCGTGGTAGTTTCTGAAACTGCATTTATTTTATGCCCCAACATGTCTGCTTAAATGATATATATGCCTTTTATTTGAAATCGATCCGTTTGCGGGTGATCTGGTGCTCGGAATCTGGTCGATACAGAATTTCAATTATAAAATTAACCTGCAAAAATCCATTGCAGGTTAATGTCTCACGAAATCAAATGTTGATCTTAAAGAAATTTTTTTGATAAAATGCTGGCTGTTTTTTTAGGAAAATTGATGGAGCCTTTCAAAAAACATTTTGCCAAACATCGGACCGGTAAATTTCACGTTGGATTCGACTTGTTGGCGTTTTTTAACACTTCATTTTTTTCACAGTTTCAACATGTATGTTCCCCTCTTAAGGAACAATGAGACATACCTGAAGATAATGATTTCTGGTAGAATATCGAGCAGATTTAACTTTTATCATGTAAATTGCTCGAAAAACTGTTGCAATAAATGGCACCAAAAGAATGACAAAAGTAAATGGAAAAGTAAGGAACGCAAAAATATAATTTTTACGTCTCTCTTTTTGATGGACTCCAGAATCCCAATATAAAAGATAATATTTAAAGAAAAGAATTGAATCCAAATATTTTTGCAACTTTTCGTTTTTTATCCATCCAAAATAAAAAAGTTTTCGCAAATAAATTACTGTATAAATATGACTGTAAATAAAATCAAGAATTTTGATAGATAACCAAGTATAGACAATACACAAAATAAATGTTAAAGTAGCTCTAAAATAATTTCCATTTTTTCCATGAAAGTGGACGTAATACAAAGAATAACCAGTATTTAGAAAGTGAAAAAACCAAAGTAAATCATCATAAAGGAATCTCATTATTTTTCCAACAAAAATAAAGAAAAAATAAATGAATGGGTTTTTTTGGTGTTGTCACTGGCATTTTTCAATCGATTAAATCAAAAACCAAAGCCTTTGAGCGCCACTTTAAGAAACGCTTGAGATAGTGCTTGCTTTTTTTGATAGATATGTCACTATCGTTTCACAGTCGCCAAAAAGTGGCGCCATCTCATTTGAGTACCGCTCATTTTAGTCCCGCTCATTTGAGTACCGTTTATTTGAGTACCGCTCATTTGAGTACCAAAATGTAACATTTGAGTACCGCTCATTTGAGTACCGCTCATTTTAGTACCGCTCATTTGAGTACCAAAAATGTAACATTTGAGTACCAGTCCCATAATCGAATGTAAAAAAATCTGTATTACTGGTGTAAATTGTATTTACTAGGTCATCTGTACATCCCCAAACAGATTATGTGTTAAAAAGAGCTCCTTTAAACCTTTAAGCCTAAACTGGTACTCAAATGTTACATTTTTGGTACTCAAATGAGCGGTACTAAAATGAGCGGTACTCAAATGAGCGGTACTCAAATGTTACATTTTGGTACTCAAATGAGCGGTACTCAAATAAACGGTACTCAAATGAGCGGGACTAAAATGAGCGGTACTCAAATGAGATGGCGCCCAAAAAGTGTCACAACGGAAAAATTGTGTTCGTGCAAAGACAATACAGCTTTTGCACTGTTTTTTTGCAAAAAAAAAGAAAAAAAAGTTTTTTTTTGTGACACTTTTTGGCGACTTTTATAAGGGAATGAAACGATAGTGTATGTTGAGAATGGCAAAACGAGATTATTTTAGATTTTTGCGAAGGGTAAATACAGGATGATTCAAGAGAAAGTCCGATCTTTGAACAGCTGTCAAATAGTTTCTGTTTAATTTAAACTAAAATGAATGGCACAGTTACAACTGCAGTTGTTCTCAGCATCGGTTGCCATTACAATTTTGGCTTCTTTATTATTTTTGCCGACGCAACTCATAGTGTCAAAAACGATTTTTTATCGTTCCTGCTCCCTTGGGGTAAAAACAGGCGCTGAATCCAATGGTGCTATTTGTGAAACCAACCCGCCACTTCCCGCGACGTGAGAACGGCGTAAACGCCAAAAAAGGGTCCCACAGCCAAAAGTTCGGCTCGAAAATGTCAAATTCGGATTCAGCGACCAATAAAGGTGCAAAAATAAAAAAAATTAAAGACGAAATAAATGTAAGCCATTATATCGAAAGAAATGCACATTTTCCGTTCAAGACCACGAAAAAGTGGGTTACGGTAGGAGTTACTTTAAAGAGAAAAACTTAAATATGTTGCAAGCAGTAATGTCAACAATTTAGTCAACTAAAGATGTATCGCCAAAAAAACGTATTTGTTTTCTAAAACTTAAAAAAAAATTCAACTTGATTAAACAAATATTTTTTTCTAAATTGTGATAAAATGATGAAGATTTGTTTTAATAGTTGTCATCATTTTTGTAGATGTGTCATTTTTTTTAAAAGTTTATTTTTATTTGTCCTGCTATAAAAGCAAGACGTTCCAAAATTTATTAGAATTTTTTCCAAGCCACACGTTTTAAACGAGAGCGGAATTCAATGTTTACCTCAAACTTTGGGTAATTAAACCGAAGAAAAAGTAGTTGAAAAAGAATTTATGCAAAGAAACAAAAGAACAAAAGCAATGATTGGGTTGATGGGAATGTGTGTCGGAGATAACACATTTTTTAAAGAAACATTAGAGAAAACACAGAAAAAAAAGGGCAGCGGTTGAATTCTTTTTTGCTGCTGCTGACTCTCTTCGGCCACCAACCAGCAGCAACAAACAAGCCGCCGCAGCAGCAGGCAAAGTCAAAAAAGAAGGGGGGGGGGGTTCTTTTCTTCTTTTTCCCCTCCTGTTAAATGTCTATATTTTCCTTCGATGCCTTCTATCGACCCAACCACTGCCAATGTGACACTTCTATTGAACAGAAAGACTTTGAAAAATATATTTTCTTCGGTTTAATTACCCAAGTTTGAGGTAAACATTGAATTCCGCTCTCGTTTATAACGTGTGGCTTGGAAAAAAATTCTAATAAATTTTGGAACGTCTTGCTTTTATAGTAGGACAAATAAAAATAAACTTGATGAATAGTTTAAACTATGTGGGATGTCTTAACTCAAATATCATTTCATGGGGTTCCCTTGTTAATGTTATACTTCTTAATTGCAAAGATAATTTCTCACCGAATATTTCTTCATCAACTATCGTTATGCTTTTTTGATAAGATTCACGAAGAAAAAATTTCGGATTTTTGGTTTGCAGGAAAAATTTTTTTTAGGTCAATGACTTTTAATTTAAATGAATTTAAAATATTTTCAATTTTTATAAAATTTTATTTTTCTTTTATAAATACTAATAGTGTTCGTTATATCAATAATTTTATGATTTCACACATTTTAGACATATAAAAATAGAAAATTAAAAACAAATATATATATATATAAAAAATACAATTATTTTCCTGCATTCAAAGTTGACGAATACAAACTTCCTGTGCGTGTTGGAGCTTTTACCACATGTCTACCACCCAAAACAACTCCACCCCCAGAATTATGTAAATTGCGATGATTTAAAGCATGAATATGAGCTGCTTTATTTGCAGCAGCAACAGAAGTAAGATGTTCATGGGCAAGCTTTGACACATCTTCTCTATCATGTGTTGTATCAATATTTTCAATTGTTCTACCATTATCATATGCATTATCAATCTTTTTTGAATGTATTCCATATTCAACCGCTGATATCTTTTCGTCATCTGTTGCACCTTGGCATGGCATAATAAAAATACAAATACAAATAATAAAAATAGCAACAATAAAATTCAAATGTAACATTTTAAATATAATTAAATTTGAAACAAATGTTTAAAAATTAAGTAAACCAATTTATATTTTCATTTAAAAGAATAAGTGTTGACTAAAAAACGTGATAAAAAAATTCTAGTTTTGAACTTGTTTTAAAAAAAAATCTTTTTTGTTAATGATTATTTTTAAATGATCAATAACAAAAAAATGGTGTCACACGAAAAAAAAAATTTAAAAGAAAAAATGTTAAAAAGTGTAAAAAGTGATAACACTTTTAGTTGTTATTTTCTTCAAAAATGAAACTAAATAATACAGTGCTGGACATAATAATTATTAAATTCTATCATTTAAAGTACCCTTAATTTATTGGGCGGAATATCGGCGTAATTAAAAATAAAATTTGTCGCTGATTTTATTTTTTTTAAAGATTTTTAAATAAAAGACATTATGCAAGAGCATATATACTAATATTTCAGTTTCGTAAAAATTAAGAAAAAAGAAAATAAGATCTTTCTAATCTTTTTAGTTTTTGCTTTGTGATAATAGTGGCCACCAATGCGTCTTCCGGCGTTTTTAAAGGGAGTGTCGACGACAAGCAAAAAAAAATTTGTGTGGACAACAAGTATGTTTTAACACGAAAATGAGTTAGAGAAAAGAAATAGCATAGAAAAATGTCTTATTCGTGTAAAAACATACTTGTTGCCAAAAAATTTTTTTTTGCTTGTCGTCGACACTCCCTTTAAGGGTTTTTGCCAAATCGAAATTTCGTAATTTCGTGTAAGGACCTTAAGAATATATAAGAATATACCACTTTCAAAATTTTTGGCCCATCCAAAAACCCAGGCACCTGGCCGGAGCAGCGGTGCACCAGATCTTCCACCCTTGGAACTATCAGAAAGCTTCCTGCCAAATTTCAGCTCGCCAAAACTATTTTGAAATTTTTGATTTGCCGCTGTGTTTTATTTTTGCTTGAAGAATTGAGAAATTCAGTTTTCATCAACTTGGACAAACTATTTAAAGGGGGACACCCACCTCGTTTTTTGTTGTCCTTAAGCTAACAAGGCTTAAGCCTTGATAAAGAAAATATTATTTCTTTTATTACAAAATTAAACATTTTTCGACAATAATTAAATCGAAATTTTTTTTTATTTCATGTTGACCATATTCAGTGTTGTTGCGCCCCAAGAAACATCGCCGCCGCCGCCGCCGCCGCCGCCAGGCAAAAAATGGAAGATCGCCGCCGACGCCGCCGCCGCCGCCAGCGGCATCCTTTGATCTGCGGCAAAATGCTTTTGAAGTTTTTAAAAAGTCGCCGCCGCCGGCAGCGCCGCCATGCCGCCAACACTGGCGGCGCAACAACACTGACCATATTCGACGGAATTTGATATTCAAAGTGGTCAAAAAGGGCCAGGTATATCAGTGTGGTCACGAAAGAAGGGGGGGGGGGGGTTTCTGGACAACCCTTACGATCAATTTTTTAAGGGAATGTAAATAAGTGGTGAGGGGCAACAACAATTCAAAGTACAAAAAATTGCTCACTTAGCCATTCTCAGCACATCCAACAAAAACAACGAGCATAAAAAAACTTCTCTCTCAAGCGTTTCTTAAGATGGCACTTAAAAGTTTTGGTTTTTGATTTAATCGATTGAAAAATGCCAGTAACAACAACAAAAAAACCCATTCATTTATTTTTTCTTTATTTTTGTTGGAAAAATAATGAGATTCCTTTATAATGAGTTAATTTGGATTTTTGTATTTCTAAATGGTTGTTATATTTATTATTCCATAGAATTTCATGGAAAAAATGGAAATTATTTTAGAGTTACTTTAACATTTATTTTGTGTATTGTCTATACTTGGTTATCTATCAAAATTCTTGATTTTATTTACAGTCATATTTATACAGTAATTTATTTGCGAAAACTTTTTTATTCTGGATGGATAAAAAACGAAAAGTTGCAAAAATATTTGGATTCAATTCTTTTCTTTAAATATTATCTTTTATATTGGGATTCTGGAATCCATCAAAAAGAGAGACGTAAAAATTATATTTTTGCATTCCTTACTTTTCCATTTACTTTTGTCATTCTTTTGGTGCCATTTATTGCAACAGTTTTTCGAGCAATTTACATGATAAAAGTTAAATCTGCTCGATATTCTACCAGAAATCATTATCTTCAGGTATGTCTCATTGTTCCTTAAGAGGGGAACATACATGTTGAAACTGTGAAAAAAATGAAGTGTTAAAAAACGCCAACAAGTCGAATCCAACGTGAAATTTACCGGTCCGATGTTTGGCAAAATGTTTTTTGAAAGGCTCCATCAATTTTCCTAAAAAAACAGCCAGCATTTTATCAAAAAAATTTCTTTAAGATCAACATTTGATTTCGTGAGACATTCTTAAAAGTCGCCGCGTTCTCGGACCACATTTTAGAAAACACGTGCCGAATTTTCATTGCCATGTTTAGAAGAAATTAAAAATTATTAATAATACATTAAAATTTTAGATGAATAAAAAGTTTCACTTTGAAAAGATACCGTTATCCTTTCGAGACCGCTTTTTTGAATTGCTATCTCCTCTAACAACAAAAAGATTAAAACAAATTTATCCAAGGGTCAAATTTGATGACCTTTTAATTGATAAACTTCACATCGATGCCGAAACTCCTCCAGAAATTGACCGAGAATTGGTTAAACATAAACGAAAAACATTTGTTATTGCCGAAGAAATTAATTGGGAAAATATTGGGTGAGATTCATTTTATGGGGATGCAAGAGTTTTAGAATTTCAAATATATCTTTTTTGTAAGAAAAAAATTATTTCCGAGGGCAAAAGAAAAAAAAAATATTGCTTTTAATTTTGGTCGAACCAAAAATTATTGTAATTTTTTAAATTTCTCTCTAAAAAAATTCAGATTTTTAGAAAACTCAGAATCTTTTTAAAAGAATCTTTTTTAGTGAATCTTGGAATTTTGGGCAATCATATTTTGAATTTGAAACACTTTTGGTTGTTCGATTCTGTGACGCTCGAAAATTTGGATGGAATTTAGAGAAAATAAAAAGCTTGAAAATTGTTAAAACAGTAATTTTTACAAAGTTGAAACCCATGGAATTTCAAAATTTTTACAATAACTTAAATTTAACTTTTATTTCTGAGCTTGAAATTAAAGACTCAAATTTAAGCCGAAATGAATTGATTTTAATTAAAAATTTAAATTTGAAATCCATTTATCTTTCAATCAAAGTTGAAAATGATAGCAGCCGTAGAAATTTTGAAATGATTGAATTTATTATGGATATTTTTGAGAAAATTCCAAAAATCCGGTAATTAAATATTTTTAAAACTTAAATTTACTTTAAAAATTTTTAGGGTATTTTTTGATTGCGTTTTTGATGAAAAAAGTTTTAACTTTGAAAATTTTCTCGTTGATTGGATTATTAAAAATGGATATCGAGAATCTTTTAGTTTCACTTTTCCAACTCCTTCTTTTCCATGGTATTTAACATTTTCTGGTAATTCTTTGTTTATCAGTGGTTTTAATTGCTTTCAATTGCCTATCTAAAAATACATATACTTTTGTATTTTAAAAATTTTTGGAAATTGTTTTTTACTAATTTCGAAATTTTCTTTTTTAACTGACCTATATAAACGAAATAAAAAGCTACATCAAAAGTTTGGTAATTAATAAATCATAAATTTAATGCTATTGATTTTTGAAGAGAATGAAAGAGGAAAAATGTAGATACAAACAAGTTTGAAGATAAACTTTGTTCATATCAAGCTTCAGGGTGGCTATTTATTAACCTTCTAAATGCAGATAAGTCTGATATTTATGTAAAAATTTTATTGCACCGTATGATTTTCCCTCGTGATTATCCTAAACAAAACCATGCTAATGAATTTGGTTAGAGAAAAAATACCAGCCAATAAACGTAAAAACAAATTTTTATTGAATCAATTGAAAGCAAAAATAAGCAACCAGTTCAAATCAAAAAAAAATTACACATAAAATAACGCCGCATTTCTTTGAATAAATAACATTTTTAATTCTACGATCAAAATCATCTATGTAAACAACTTTTCGATGTGCCGGATGAGCCAACATACCAGCTTCAGTATAAATTGCCTAAAAATGAATGGTAAAAACTGTGGAAATATAAAACAGAAATAAAACAGTATGTCATTAATAAAAATAAAACGGATACAAGTTTGAAAAACAAAAACATATCAACTACAGTATACAATTGATAAAAAAATAAAAAATAAAACTTACTCGAAAATCAGCCCAAGAAATTTCAGGTTCTTTCGAAACAATTCTTTCAAATTTGACATCTTTTGCAAGGGTCATTTCAGAAATATGAAGAGATAAAATTTTCATTTTAGTTTTTTCATCCGGTTTTAACAATTCAATTTTTCGATCATTTCGACCAGGACGAATAAGTGCAGGATCAAGAGAATCAATACGATTTGTTGCCATAATAACTTAAAATCCATCCAATTGATTAAGCAATTCCAAAAGGGTTCGTTGAAATTCTTGCTCTCCACTAAATAAAGTATCAAAGCGCTTTGTTCCAACAGCATCAATTTCATCCAAAAAGACAATCCATGGTGCACATTCTTCTGCCATTTTAAATAAATCACGAACTATTGACCATCTTCACCAGAAGTTTTTTGAACAAAATCTGAACCTATTGCACGAAGAAAGGTGGCAGAAGTTGAATGTGGAAAAGTTTCTTCTAAAAATTATTCAGATTAGCAAAAACTGAATAAGCGCATACAAATAAATTTGTGTAAACTTTAATAAGAATTTTATAAAAATGGAACATACCATTCAAGCTTTGAAACTTCAACCACAATAACATCATTTCATCGTTGGCATTAATGCTTCCATTTCCACTCGTGAATAAGTTATAAAAGTTAGACACTGGCAGCGAACATTTTTTCCTTTCCTTTTTTTGTCATTTTTTTCGTTACAGTATGAAAAATTAAATTTTTTGTTAAGGCCTAATAATCAGACCTACTAGATGTAATTTTTTACGCTGGTTCCGAAAAAAAAAAAAAATTTTTTTTGCCTTGGACAAAGTGCCGAAAATGCCAAATTACTGTATCGTTTTAACTACAAAACACGAGTTTGAGAAGGTTTGAATCTAAATTTTATATAATTCGATAGAGAATTCAATTCTGATTCCCGCGTATTTTTTTCTTATGTGCGAAGATGAGCGAAAAAATGATATTCCCCAAAAACCCCCATTTTTCCACACAAAATCGCCTAAAAAAGGTGTCTTTGGCGACGCGTCCTTCAAAAGAATAAAGGAAATGCATTTTTTTGTTGCAAAAAAAGGAAAGAAAAAGTGTCATTTTTTCAACCAAAAAATTTTACTTTTTGGAATTTTTCAGATGGCATTTTCGGCGCTTTAAATTAATTTTTTTACTTTTTTGTTTTAATATTATTCTTATTCAGACCCAAAAGTACTATAATAAAACCAAAAAATTTATTTTTTCGAAAATTTTTTTTTCACTTGCCGGTGTCTATATAAAAGAATCTGAAAATTTCTCAGCGTTATTTGATGTAAGAAAGTTTAACAAAAATAATTTTCAATAAGCATTTTAACGTTAAAAAAGTGCATTTTTTTTCTCTGTTTTCTGACTCAAAAAATAAATTTTGGAAAAAGGATTCTTGAAAATTCTGAATAACAATCGAAACAAGTTGTTTTCTATAGCTGGATTCTGAGGTCTCGGAACCCATTTCTGGACATTTTTAGATTTTTCATTATTGGTATACTGTAGTCCAGGGTTCAGGAGTCCAGCGTTTAGGCAGGCCCAAAAATTGAGATTTTTTCAAAAAAATTATAAATTTTTCCTGTCAAGAAAATTTTCTTTCCCATGATGTAATTCTTTGAGGGCAATTTTTAAGAAAAAAGACAAAAAAAATTCGTTTCTGCTTTTTTTGATTGTTGAAAAACCGTCAGATATTTTTCACTGTTATTTTTGATATTTTTGATATTATTTTATCAATAAAAATGGAAAGTGTAAATAGTACCTTCACAGAAATTATTTTCAACGGCAGTGGTCATTTTCTAAGAGAACGGATTATCTTTGGATTGATTGGTGCTTAAGTGAGTTTAAATCTGTGTCAATACTTTGCAAGACAATTTAATTTGTTTGTAACAGTAAAACATTTGTTTAATCATTTCAGATATATCCCCTTTTATCATCTTCAACGCTGAAGTTGGTAGCAGATATTGAGTAATTCTTGTGAACCATAATGTTGTCTTAGGATATATAAGGTTGTCCCTGTTATCATTTAATCAAGTTTTTTGCTAGTTTAGGTTGGTCGAGGTTTTGGAACGGAAGTAGAAAATCATGGACGTCTATTCAGATCGATATTCATTGCTCTTGGAGTTTTTTCGACTGTGGCATCATTTATTCAGTATTGGGGATTTGTGAATTTTCAAAAGGATTCTGGCTTTTATTCTTTCGGGTTTTCTTTAATTCTACCCTTTTCAATTTATATTTACAGAAAGACAAATCCTTTTATTTTGCCAGGTGGATTTTATTGTTTTTCAACAACTGCCTTTGGCGCAGCATTTTTATTTTGGAGATTACGATATCTGTCAACAACAACTGTATATGACTGCTTTTTCGGGCTTGATATCTTTTTATTCTATGTAGCGGTACAAACCCAAGATTTAATTGAACAACTACGACTTACTGAAGAACAACTAAGATTTCGATTATTTCACATTTTTGATCGCATTTCAATTTTTTTTGGATATTATATTGCACAATACTATCGGACTGTTTACGACCATCGTAATCTAGGACCAAATGTTGAAATTACTTTGTAAATGGCTGTATATATATTTATGCTTGTTTAACATACAATAAATTCTGTGCATATATTATATAAACCCTTGAACTACCTCTTTTTGAAAGTTTTAAGTCTCCAACGTGAAAAGATTTTCGCTTTTCTTTTTAAATTTTTTTAAATTTTTTTTTGCGTTTTTTCTGTTTAGCAATTTTTGATGATTGAAAATTATTTTTGTTAAACTTTCTTACATCAAATAACGCTGAGAAATTTTCAGATTCTTTTATAACTTATTCACGAGTGGAAATGGAAGCATTAATGCCAACGATGAAATGATGTTATTGTGGTTGAAGTTTCAAAGCTTGAATGGTATGTTCCATTTTTATAAAATTCTTATTAAAGTTTACACAAATTTATTTGTATGCGCTTATTCAGTTTTTGCTAATCTGAATAATTTTTAGAAGAAACTTTTCCACATTCAACTTCTGCCACCTTTCTTCGTGCAATAGGTTCAGATTTTGTTCAAAAAACTTCTGGTGAAGATGGTCAATAGTTCGTGATTTATTTAAAATGGCAGAAGAATGTGCACCATGGATTGTCTTTTTGGATGAAATTGATGCTGTTGGAACAAAGCGCTTTGATACTTTATTTAGTGGAGAGCAAGAATTTCAACGAACCCTTTTGGAATTGCTTAATCAATTGGATGGATTTTAAGTTATTATGGCAACAAATCGTATTGATTCTCTTGATCCTGCACTTATTCGTCCTGGTCGAAATGATCGAAAAATTGAATTGTTAAAACCGGATGAAAAAACTAAAATGAAAATTTTATCTCTTCATATTTCTGAAATGACCCTTGCAAAAGATGTCAAATTTGAAAGAATTGTTTCGAAAGAACCTGAAATTTCTTGGGCTGATTTTCGAGTAAGTTTTATTTTTTATTTTTTTATCAATTGTATACTGTAGTTGATATGTTTTTGTTTTTCAAACTTGTATCCGTTTTATTTTTATTAATGACATACTGTTTTATTTCTGTTTTATATTTCCACAGTTTTTACCATTCATTTTTAGGCAATTTATACTGAAGCTGGTATGTTGGCTCATCCGGCACATCGAAAAGTTGTTTACATAGATGATTTTGATCGTAGAATTAAAAATGTTATTTATTCAAAGAAATGCGGCGTTATTTTATGTGTAATTTTTTTTTGATTTGAACTGGTTGCTTATTTTTGCTTTCAATTGATTCAATAAAAATTTGTTTTTACGTTTATTGGCTGGTATTTTTTCTCTAACCAAATTCATTAGCATGGTTTTGTTTAGGATAATCACGAGGGAAAATCATACGGTGCAATAAAATTTTTACATAAATATCAGACTTATCTGCATTTAGAAGGTTAATAAATAGCCACCCTGAAGCTTGATATGAACAAAGTTTATCTTCAAACTTGTTTGTATCTACATTTTTCCTCTTTCATTCTCTTCAAAAATCAATAGCATTAAATTTATGATTTATTAATTACCAAACTTTTGATGTAGCTTTTTATTTCGTTTATATAGGTCAGTTAAAAAAGAAAATTTCGAAATTAGTAAAAAACAATTTCCAAAAATTTTTAAAATACAAAAGTATATGTATTTTTAGATAGGCAATTGAAAGCAATTAAAACCACTGATAAACAAAGAATTACCAGAAAATGTTAAATACCATGGAAAAGAAGGAGTTGGAAAAGTGAAACTAAAAGATTCTCGATATCCATTTTTAATAATCCAATCAACGAGAAAATTTTCAAAGTTAAAACTTTTTTCATCAAAAACGCAATCAAAAAATACCCTAAAAATTTTTAAAGTAAATTTAAGTTTTAAAAATATTTAATTACCGGATTTTTGGAATTTTCTCAAAAATATCCATAATAAATTCAATCATTTCAAAATTTCTACGGCTGCTATCATTTTCAACTTTGATTGAAAGATAAATGGATTTCAAATTTAAATTTTTAATTAAAATCAATTCATTTCGGCTTAAATTTGAGTCTTTAATTTCAAGCTCAGAAATAAAAGTTAAATTTAAGTTATTGTAAAAATTTTGAAATTCCATGGGTTTCAACTTTGTAAAAATTACTGTTTTAACAATTTTCAAGCTTTTTATTTTCTCTAAATTCCATCCAAATTTTCGAGCGTCACAGAATCGAACAACCAAAAGTGTTTCAAATTCAAAATATGATTGCCCAAAATTCCAAGATTCACTAAAAAAGATTCTTTTAAAAAGATTCTGAGTTTTCTAAAAATCTGAATTTTTTTAGAGAGAAATTTAAAAAATTACAATAATTTTTGGTTCGACCAAAATTAAAAGCAATATTTTTTTTTTCTTTTGCCCTCGGAAATAATTTTTGAAAATGATAGCAGCCGTAGAAATTTTGAAATGATTGAATTTATTATGGATATTTTTGGTTTTTGGTTTTTTTTTTTTTTTGATTTTTTTTTTTTTTGGTTTCTGGACAACCCTTACGATCAATTTTTTAAGGGAATGTAAATAAGTGGTGAGGGGCAACAACAATTCAAAGTACAAAAAATTGCTCACTTAGCCATTCTCAGCACATCCAACAAAAACAACGAGCATAAAAAAACTTCTCTCTCAAGCGTTTCTTAAGATGGCACTTAAAAGTTTTGGTTTTTGATTTAATCGATTGAAAAATGCCAGTAACAACAACAAAAAAACCCATTCATTTATTTTTTCTTTATTTTTGTTGGAAAAATAATGAGATTCCTTTATAATGAGTTAATTTGGATTTTTGTATTTCTAAATGGTTGTTATATTTATTATTCCATAGAATTTCATGGAAAAAATGGAAATTATTTTAGAGTTACTTTAACATTTATTTTGTGTATTGTCTATACTTGGTTATCTATCAAAATTCTTGATTTTATTTACAGTCATATTTATACAGTAATTTATTTGCGAAAACTTTTTTATTCTGGATGGATAAAAAACGAAAAGTTGCAAAAATATTTGGATTCAATTCTTTTCTTTAAATATTATCTTTTATATTGGGATTCTGGAATCCATCAAAAAGAGAGACGTAAAAATTATATTTTTGCATTCCTTACTTTTCCATTTACTTTTGTCATTCTTTTGGTGCCATTTATTGCAACAGTTTTTCGAGCAATTTACATGATAAAAGTTAAATCTGCTCGATATTCTACCAGAAATCATTATCTTCAGGTATGTCTCATTGTTCCTTAAGAGGGGAACATACATGTTGAAACTGTGAAAAAAATGAAGTGTTAAAAAACGCCAACAAGTCGAATCCAACGTGAAATTTACCGGTCCGATGTTTGGCAAAATGTTTTTTGAAAGGCTCCATCAATTTTCCTAAAAAAACAGCCAGCATTTTATCAAAAAAATTTCTTTAAGATCAACATTTGATTTCGTGAGACATTCTTAAAAGTCGCCGCGTTCTCGGACCACATTTTAGAAAACACGTGCCGAATTTTCATTGCCATGTTTAGAAGAAATTAAAAATTATTAATAATACATTAAAATTTTAGATGAATAAAAAGTTTCACTTTGAAAAGATACCGTTATCCTTTCGAGACCGCTTTTTTGAATTGCTATCTCCTCTAACAACAAAAAGATTAAAACAAATTTATCCAAGGGTCAAATTTGATGACCTTTTAATTGATAAACTTCACATCGATGCCGAAACTCCTCCAGAAATTGACCGAGAATTGGTTAAACATAAACGAAAAACATTTGTTATTGCCGAAGAAATTAATTGGGAAAATATTGGGTGAGATTCATTTTATGGGGATGCAAGAGTTTTAGAATTTCAAATATATCTTTTTTGTAAGAAAAAAATTATTTCCGAGGGCAAAAGAAAAAAAAAATATTGCTTTTAATTTTGGTCGAACCAAAAATTATTGTAATTTTTTAAATTTCTCTCTAAAAAAATTCAGATTTTTAGAAAACTCAGAATCTTTTTAAAAGAATCTTTTTTAGTGAATCTTGGAATTTTGGGCAATCATATTTTGAATTTGAAACACTTTTGGTTGTTCGATTCTGTGACGCTCGAAAATTTGGATGGAATTTAGAGAAAATAAAAAGCTTGAAAATTGTTAAAACAGTAATTTTTACAAAGTTGAAACCCATGGAATTTCAAAATTTTTACAATAACTTAAATTTAACTTTTATTTCTGAGCTTGAAATTAAAGACTCAAATTTAAGCCGAAATGAATTGATTTTAATTAAAAATTTAAATTTGAAATCCATTTATCTTTCAATCAAAGTTGAAAATGATAGCAGCCGTAGAAATTTTGAAATGATTGAATTTATTATGGATATTTTTGAGAAAATTCCAAAAATCCGGTAATTAAATATTTTTAAAACTTAAATTTACTTTAAAAATTTTTAGGGTATTTTTTGATTGCGTTTTTGATGAAAAAAGTTTTAACTTTGAAAATTTTCTCGTTGATTGGATTATTAAAAATGGATATCGAGAATCTTTTAGTTTCACTTTTCCAACTCCTTCTTTTCCATGGTATTTAACATTTTCTGGTAATTCTTTGTTTATCAGTGGTTTTAATTGCTTTCAATTGCCTATCTAAAAATACATATACTTTTGTATTTTAAAAATTTTTGGAAATTGTTTTTTACTAATTTCGAAATTTTCTTTTTTAACTGACCTATATAAACGAAATAAAAAGCTACATCAAAAGTTTGGTAATTAATAAATCATAAATTTAATGCTATTGATTTTTGAAGAGAATGAAAGAGGAAAAATGTAGATACAAACAAGTTTGAAGATAAACTTTGTTCATATCAAGCTTCAGGGTGGCTATTTATTAACCTTCTAAATGCAGATAAGTCTGATATTTATGTAAAAATTTTATTGCACCGTATGATTTTCCCTCGTGATTATCCTAAACAAAACCATGCTAATGAATTTGGTTAGAGAAAAAATACCAGCCAATAAACGTAAAAACAAATTTTTATTGAATCAATTGAAAGCAAAAATAAGCAACCAGTTCAAATCAAAAAAAAATTACACATAAAATAACGCCGCATTTCTTTGAATAAATAACATTTTTAATTCTACGATCAAAATCATCTATGTAAACAACTTTTCGATGTGCCGGATGAGCCAACATACCAGCTTCAGTATAAATTGCCTAAAAATGAATGGTAAAAACTGTGGAAATATAAAACAGAAATAAAACAGTATGTCATTAATAAAAATAAAACGGATACAAGTTTGAAAAACAAAAACATATCAACTACAGTATACAATTGATAAAAAAATAAAAAATAAAACTTACTCGAAAATCAGCCCAAGAAATTTCAGGTTCTTTCGAAACAATTCTTTCAAATTTGACATCTTTTGCAAGGGTCATTTCAGAAATATGAAGAGATAAAATTTTCATTTTAGTTTTTTCATCCGGTTTTAACAATTCAATTTTTCGATCATTTCGACCAGGACGAATAAGTGCAGGATCAAGAGAATCAATACGATTTGTTGCCATAATAACTTAAAATCCATCCAATTGATTAAGCAATTCCAAAAGGGTTCGTTGAAATTCTTGCTCTCCACTAAATAAAGTATCAAAGCGCTTTGTTCCAACAGCATCAATTTCATCCAAAAAGACAATCCATGGTGCACATTCTTCTGCCATTTTAAATAAATCACGAACTATTGACCATCTTCACCAGAAGTTTTTTGAACAAAATCTGAACCTATTGCACGAAGAAAGGTGGCAGAAGTTGAATGTGGAAAAGTTTCTTCTAAAAATTATTCAGATTAGCAAAAACTGAATAAGCGCATACAAATAAATTTGTGTAAACTTTAATAAGAATTTTATAAAAATGGAACATACCATTCAAGCTTTGAAACTTCAACCACAATAACATCATTTCATCGTTGGCATTAATGCTTCCATTTCCACTCGTGAATAAGTTATAAAAGTTAGACACTGGCAGCGAACATTTTTTCCTTTCCTTTTTTTGTCATTTTTTTCGTTACAGTATGAAAAATTAAATTTTTTGTTAAGGCCTAATAATCAGACCTACTAGATGTAATTTTTTACGCTGGTTCCGAAAAAAAAAAAAAATTTTTTTTGCCTTGGACAAAGTGCCGAAAATGCCAAATTACTGTATCGTTTTAACTACAAAACACGAGTTTGAGAAGGTTTGAATCTAAATTTTATATAATTCGATAGAGAATTCAATTCTGATTCCCGCGTATTTTTTTCTTATGTGCGAAGATGAGCGAAAAAATGATATTCCCCAAAAACCCCCATTTTTCCACACAAAATCGCCTAAAAAAGGTGTCTTTGGCGACGCGTCCTTCAAAAGAATAAAGGAAATGCATTTTTTTGTTGCAAAAAAAGGAAAGAAAAAGTGTCATTTTTTCAACCAAAAAATTTTACTTTTTGGAATTTTTCAGATGGCATTTTCGGCGCTTTAAATTAATTTTTTTACTTTTTTGTTTTAATATTATTCTTATTCAGACCCAAAAGTACTATAATAAAACCAAAAAATTTATTTTTTCGAAAATTTTTTTTTCACTTGCCGGTGTCTATATAAAAGAATCTGAAAATTTCTCAGCGTTATTTGATGTAAGAAAGTTTAACAAAAATAATTTTCAATAAGCATTTTAACGTTAAAAAAGTGCATTTTTTTTCTCTGTTTTCTGACTCAAAAAATAAATTTTGGAAAAAGGATTCTTGAAAATTCTGAATAACAATCGAAACAAGTTGTTTTCTATAGCTGGATTCTGAGGTCTCGGAACCCATTTCTGGACATTTTTAGATTTTTCATTATTGGTATACTGTAGTCCAGGGTTCAGGAGTCCAGCGTTTAGGCAGGCCCAAAAATTGAGATTTTTTCAAAAAAATTATAAATTTTTCCTGTCAAGAAAATTTTCTTTCCCATGATGTAATTCTTTGAGGGCAATTTTTAAGAAAAAAGACAAAAAAAATTCGTTTCTGCTTTTTTTGATTGTTGAAAAACCGTCAGATATTTTTCACTGTTATTTTTGATATTTTTGATATTATTTTATCAATAAAAATGGAAAGTGTAAATAGTACCTTCACAGAAATTATTTTCAACGGCAGTGGTCATTTTCTAAGAGAACGGATTATCTTTGGATTGATTGGTGCTTAAGTGAGTTTAAATCTGTGTCAATACTTTGCAAGACAATTTAATTTGTTTGTAACAGTAAAACATTTGTTTAATCATTTCAGATATATCCCCTTTTATCATCTTCAACGCTGAAGTTGGTAGCAGATATTGAGTAATTCTTGTGAACCATAATGTTGTCTTAGGATATATAAGGTTGTCCCTGTTATCATTTAATCAAGTTTTTTGCTAGTTTAGGTTGGTCGAGGTTTTGGAACGGAAGTAGAAAATCATGGACGTCTATTCAGATCGATATTCATTGCTCTTGGAGTTTTTTCGACTGTGGCATCATTTATTCAGTATTGGGGATTTGTGAATTTTCAAAAGGATTCTGGCTTTTATTCTTTCGGGTTTTCTTTAATTCTACCCTTTTCAATTTATATTTACAGAAAGACAAATCCTTTTATTTTGCCAGGTGGATTTTATTGTTTTTCAACAACTGCCTTTGGCGCAGCATTTTTATTTTGGAGATTACGATATCTGTCAACAACAACTGTATATGACTGCTTTTTCGGGCTTGATATCTTTTTATTCTATGTAGCGGTACAAACCCAAGATTTAATTGAACAACTACGACTTACTGAAGAACAACTAAGATTTCGATTATTTCACATTTTTGATCGCATTTCAATTTTTTTTGGATATTATATTGCACAATACTATCGGACTGTTTACGACCATCGTAATCTAGGACCAAATGTTGAAATTACTTTGTAAATGGCTGTATATATATTTATGCTTGTTTAACATACAATAAATTCTGTGCATATATTATATAAACCCTTGAACTACCTCTTTTTGAAAGTTTTAAGTCTCCAACGTGAAAAGATTTTCGCTTTTCTTTTTAAATTTTTTTAAATTTTTTTTTGCGTTTTTTCTGTTTAGCAATTTTTGATGATTGAAAATTATTTTTGTTAAACTTTCTTACATCAAATAACGCTGAGAAATTTTCAGATTCTTTTATAACTTATTCACGAGTGGAAATGGAAGCATTAATGCCAACGATGAAATGATGTTATTGTGGTTGAAGTTTCAAAGCTTGAATGGTATGTTCCATTTTTATAAAATTCTTATTAAAGTTTACACAAATTTATTTGTATGCGCTTATTCAGTTTTTGCTAATCTGAATAATTTTTAGAAGAAACTTTTCCACATTCAACTTCTGCCACCTTTCTTCGTGCAATAGGTTCAGATTTTGTTCAAAAAACTTCTGGTGAAGATGGTCAATAGTTCGTGATTTATTTAAAATGGCAGAAGAATGTGCACCATGGATTGTCTTTTTGGATGAAATTGATGCTGTTGGAACAAAGCGCTTTGATACTTTATTTAGTGGAGAGCAAGAATTTCAACGAACCCTTTTGGAATTGCTTAATCAATTGGATGGATTTTAAGTTATTATGGCAACAAATCGTATTGATTCTCTTGATCCTGCACTTATTCGTCCTGGTCGAAATGATCGAAAAATTGAATTGTTAAAACCGGATGAAAAAACTAAAATGAAAATTTTATCTCTTCATATTTCTGAAATGACCCTTGCAAAAGATGTCAAATTTGAAAGAATTGTTTCGAAAGAACCTGAAATTTCTTGGGCTGATTTTCGAGTAAGTTTTATTTTTTATTTTTTTATCAATTGTATACTGTAGTTGATATGTTTTTGTTTTTCAAACTTGTATCCGTTTTATTTTTATTAATGACATACTGTTTTATTTCTGTTTTATATTTCCACAGTTTTTACCATTCATTTTTAGGCAATTTATACTGAAGCTGGTATGTTGGCTCATCCGGCACATCGAAAAGTTGTTTACATAGATGATTTTGATCGTAGAATTAAAAATGTTATTTATTCAAAGAAATGCGGCGTTATTTTATGTGTAATTTTTTTTTGATTTGAACTGGTTGCTTATTTTTGCTTTCAATTGATTCAATAAAAATTTGTTTTTACGTTTATTGGCTGGTATTTTTTCTCTAACCAAATTCATTAGCATGGTTTTGTTTAGGATAATCACGAGGGAAAATCATACGGTGCAATAAAATTTTTACATAAATATCAGACTTATCTGCATTTAGAAGGTTAATAAATAGCCACCCTGAAGCTTGATATGAACAAAGTTTATCTTCAAACTTGTTTGTATCTACATTTTTCCTCTTTCATTCTCTTCAAAAATCAATAGCATTAAATTTATGATTTATTAATTACCAAACTTTTGATGTAGCTTTTTATTTCGTTTATATAGGTCAGTTAAAAAAGAAAATTTCGAAATTAGTAAAAAACAATTTCCAAAAATTTTTAAAATACAAAAGTATATGTATTTTTAGATAGGCAATTGAAAGCAATTAAAACCACTGATAAACAAAGAATTACCAGAAAATGTTAAATACCATGGAAAAGAAGGAGTTGGAAAAGTGAAACTAAAAGATTCTCGATATCCATTTTTAATAATCCAATCAACGAGAAAATTTTCAAAGTTAAAACTTTTTTCATCAAAAACGCAATCAAAAAATACCCTAAAAATTTTTAAAGTAAATTTAAGTTTTAAAAATATTTAATTACCGGATTTTTGGAATTTTCTCAAAAATATCCATAATAAATTCAATCATTTCAAAATTTCTACGGCTGCTATCATTTTCAACTTTGATTGAAAGATAAATGGATTTCAAATTTAAATTTTTAATTAAAATCAATTCATTTCGGCTTAAATTTGAGTCTTTAATTTCAAGCTCAGAAATAAAAGTTAAATTTAAGTTATTGTAAAAATTTTGAAATTCCATGGGTTTCAACTTTGTAAAAATTACTGTTTTAACAATTTTCAAGCTTTTTATTTTCTCTAAATTCCATCCAAATTTTCGAGCGTCACAGAATCGAACAACCAAAAGTGTTTCAAATTCAAAATATGATTGCCCAAAATTCCAAGATTCACTAAAAAAGATTCTTTTAAAAAGATTCTGAGTTTTCTAAAAATCTGAATTTTTTTAGAGAGAAATTTAAAAAATTACAATAATTTTTGGTTCGACCAAAATTAAAAGCAATATTTTTTTTTTCTTTTGCCCTCGGAAATAATTTTTGAAAATGATAGCAGCCGTAGAAATTTTGAAATGATTGAATTTATTATGGATATTTTTGGTTTTTGGTTTTTTTTTTTTTTTGATTTTTTTTTTTTTTGGTTTCTGGACAACCCTTACGATCAATTTTTTAAGGGAATGTAAATAAGTGGTGAGGGGCAACAACAATTCAAAGTACAAAAAATTGCTCACTTAGCCATTCTCAGCACATCCAACAAAAACAACGAGCATAAAAAAACTTCTCTCTCAAGCGTTTCTTAAGATGGCACTTAAAAGTTTTGGTTTTTGATTTAATCGATTGAAAAATGCCAGTAACAACAACAAAAAAACCCATTCATTTATTTTTTCTTTATTTTTGTTGGAAAAATAATGAGATTCCTTTATAATGAGTTAATTTGGATTTTTGTATTTCTAAATGGTTGTTATATTTATTATTCCATAGAATTTCATGGAAAAAATGGAAATTATTTTAGAGTTACTTTAACATTTATTTTGTGTATTGTCTATACTTGGTTATCTATCAAAATTCTTGATTTTATTTACAGTCATATTTATACAGTAATTTATTTGCGAAAACTTTTTTATTCTGGATGGATAAAAAACGAAAAGTTGCAAAAATATTTGGATTCAATTCTTTTCTTTAAATATTATCTTTTATATTGGGATTCTGGAATCCATCAAAAAGAGAGACGTAAAAATTATATTTTTGCATTCCTTACTTTTCCATTTACTTTTGTCATTCTTTTGGTGCCATTTATTGCAACAGTTTTTCGAGCAATTTACATGATAAAAGTTAAATCTGCTCGATATTCTACCAGAAATCATTATCTTCAGGTATGTCTCATTGTTCCTTAAGAGGGGAACATACATGTTGAAACTGTGAAAAAAATGAAGTGTTAAAAAACGCCAACAAGTCGAATCCAACGTGAAATTTACCGGTCCGATGTTTGGCAAAATGTTTTTTGAAAGGCTCCATCAATTTTCCTAAAAAAACAGCCAGCATTTTATCAAAAAAATTTCTTTAAGATCAACATTTGATTTCGTGAGACATTCTTAAAAGTCGCCGCGTTCTCGGACCACATTTTAGAAAACACGTGCCGAATTTTCATTGCCATGTTTAGAAGAAATTAAAAATTATTAATAATACATTAAAATTTTAGATGAATAAAAAGTTTCACTTTGAAAAGATACCGTTATCCTTTCGAGACCGCTTTTTTGAATTGCTATCTCCTCTAACAACAAAAAGATTAAAACAAATTTATCCAAGGGTCAAATTTGATGACCTTTTAATTGATAAACTTCACATCGATGCCGAAACTCCTCCAGAAATTGACCGAGAATTGGTTAAACATAAACGAAAAACATTTGTTATTGCCGAAGAAATTAATTGGGAAAATATTGGGTGAGATTCATTTTATGGGGATGCAAGAGTTTTAGAATTTCAAATATATCTTTTTTGTAAGAAAAAAATTATTTCCGAGGGCAAAAGAAAAAAAAAATATTGCTTTTAATTTTGGTCGAACCAAAAATTATTGTAATTTTTTAAATTTCTCTCTAAAAAAATTCAGATTTTTAGAAAACTCAGAATCTTTTTAAAAGAATCTTTTTTAGTGAATCTTGGAATTTTGGGCAATCATATTTTGAATTTGAAACACTTTTGGTTGTTCGATTCTGTGACGCTCGAAAATTTGGATGGAATTTAGAGAAAATAAAAAGCTTGAAAATTGTTAAAACAGTAATTTTTACAAAGTTGAAACCCATGGAATTTCAAAATTTTTACAATAACTTAAATTTAACTTTTATTTCTGAGCTTGAAATTAAAGACTCAAATTTAAGCCGAAATGAATTGATTTTAATTAAAAATTTAAATTTGAAATCCATTTATCTTTCAATCAAAGTTGAAAATGATAGCAGCCGTAGAAATTTTGAAATGATTGAATTTATTATGGATATTTTTGAGAAAATTCCAAAAATCCGGTAATTAAATATTTTTAAAACTTAAATTTACTTTAAAAATTTTTAGGGTATTTTTTGATTGCGTTTTTGATGAAAAAAGTTTTAACTTTGAAAATTTTCTCGTTGATTGGATTATTAAAAATGGATATCGAGAATCTTTTAGTTTCACTTTTCCAACTCCTTCTTTTCCATGGTATTTAACATTTTCTGGTAATTCTTTGTTTATCAGTGGTTTTAATTGCTTTCAATTGCCTATCTAAAAATACATATACTTTTGTATTTTAAAAATTTTTGGAAATTGTTTTTTACTAATTTCGAAATTTTCTTTTTTAACTGACCTATATAAACGAAATAAAAAGCTACATCAAAAGTTTGGTAATTAATAAATCATAAATTTAATGCTATTGATTTTTGAAGAGAATGAAAGAGGAAAAATGTAGATACAAACAAGTTTGAAGATAAACTTTGTTCATATCAAGCTTCAGGGTGGCTATTTATTAACCTTCTAAATGCAGATAAGTCTGATATTTATGTAAAAATTTTATTGCACCGTATGATTTTCCCTCGTGATTATCCTAAACAAAACCATGCTAATGAATTTGGTTAGAGAAAAAATACCAGCCAATAAACGTAAAAACAAATTTTTATTGAATCAATTGAAAGCAAAAATAAGCAACCAGTTCAAATCAAAAAAAAATTACACATAAAATAACGCCGCATTTCTTTGAATAAATAACATTTTTAATTCTACGATCAAAATCATCTATGTAAACAACTTTTCGATGTGCCGGATGAGCCAACATACCAGCTTCAGTATAAATTGCCTAAAAATGAATGGTAAAAACTGTGGAAATATAAAACAGAAATAAAACAGTATGTCATTAATAAAAATAAAACGGATACAAGTTTGAAAAACAAAAACATATCAACTACAGTATACAATTGATAAAAAAATAAAAAATAAAACTTACTCGAAAATCAGCCCAAGAAATTTCAGGTTCTTTCGAAACAATTCTTTCAAATTTGACATCTTTTGCAAGGGTCATTTCAGAAATATGAAGAGATAAAATTTTCATTTTAGTTTTTTCATCCGGTTTTAACAATTCAATTTTTCGATCATTTCGACCAGGACGAATAAGTGCAGGATCAAGAGAATCAATACGATTTGTTGCCATAATAACTTAAAATCCATCCAATTGATTAAGCAATTCCAAAAGGGTTCGTTGAAATTCTTGCTCTCCACTAAATAAAGTATCAAAGCGCTTTGTTCCAACAGCATCAATTTCATCCAAAAAGACAATCCATGGTGCACATTCTTCTGCCATTTTAAATAAATCACGAACTATTGACCATCTTCACCAGAAGTTTTTTGAACAAAATCTGAACCTATTGCACGAAGAAAGGTGGCAGAAGTTGAATGTGGAAAAGTTTCTTCTAAAAATTATTCAGATTAGCAAAAACTGAATAAGCGCATACAAATAAATTTGTGTAAACTTTAATAAGAATTTTATAAAAATGGAACATACCATTCAAGCTTTGAAACTTCAACCACAATAACATCATTTCATCGTTGGCATTAATGCTTCCATTTCCACTCGTGAATAAGTTATAAAAGAATCTGAAAATTTCTCAGCGTTATTTGATGTAAGAAAGTTTAACAAAAATAATTTTCAATCATCAAAAATTGCTAAACAGAAAAAACGCAAAAAAAAATTTAAAAAAATTTAAAAAGAAAAGCGAAAATCTTTTCACGTTGGAGACTTAAAACTTTCAAAAAGAGGTAGTTCAAGGGTTTATATAATATATGCACAGAATTTATTGTATGTTAAACAAGCATAAATATATATACAGCCATTTACAAAGTAATTTCAACATTTGGTCCTAGATTACGATGGTCGTAAACAGTCCGATAGTATTGTGCAATATAATATCCAAAAAAAATTGAAATGCGATCAAAAATGTGAAATAATCGAAATCTTAGTTGTTCTTCAGTAAGTCGTAGTTGTTCAATTAAATCTTGGGTTTGTACCGCTACATAGAATAAAAAGATATCAAGCCCGAAAAAGCAGTCATATACAGTTGTTGTTGACAGATATCGTAATCTCCAAAATAAAAATGCTGCGCCAAAGGCAGTTGTTGAAAAACAATAAAATCCACCTGGCAAAATAAAAGGATTTGTCTTTCTGTAAATATAAATTGAAAAGGGTAGAATTAAAGAAAACCCGAAAGAATAAAAGCCAGAATCCTTTTGAAAATTCACAAATCCCCAATACTGAATAAATGATGCCACAGTCGAAAAAACTCCAAGAGCAATGAATATCGATCTGAATAGACGTCCATGATTTTCTACTTCCGTTCCAAAACCTCGACCAACCTAAACTAGCAAAAAACTTGATTAAATGATAACAGGGACAACCTTATATATCCTAAGACAACATTATGGTTCACAAGAATTACTCAATATCTGCTACCAACTTCAGCGTTGAAGATGATAAAAGGGGATATATCTGAAATGATTAAACAAATGTTTTACTGTTACAAACAAATTAAATTGTCTTGCAAAGTATTGACACAGATTTAAACTCACTTAAGCACCAATCAATCCAAAGATAATCCGTTCTCTTAGAAAATGACCACTGCCGTTGAAAATAATTTCTGTGAAGGTACTATTTACACTTTCCATTTTTATTGATAAAATAATATCAAAAATATCAAAAATAACAGTGAAAAATATCTGACGGTTTTTCAACAATCAAAAAAAGCAGAAACGAATTTTTTTTGTCTTTTTTCTTAAAAATTGCCCTCAAAGAATTACATCATGGGAAAGAAAATTTTCTTGACAGGAAAAATTTATAATTTTTTTGAAAAAATCTCAATTTTTGGGCCTGCCTAAACGCTGGACTCCTGAACCCTGGACTACAGTATACCAATAATGAAAAATCTAAAAATGTCCAGAAATGGGTTCCGAGACCTCAGAATCCAGCTATAGAAAACAACTTGTTTCGATTGTTATTCAGAATTTTCAAGAATCCTTTTTCCAAAATTTATTTTTTGAGTCAGAAAACAGAGAAAAAAAATGCACTTTTTTAACGTTAAAATGCTTATTGAAAATTATTTTTGTTAAACTTTCTTACATCAAATAACGCTGAGAAATTTTCAGATTCTTTTATATAGACACCGGCAAGTGAAAAAAAAATTTTCGAAAAAATAAATTTTTTGGTTTTATTATAGTACTTTTGGGTCTGAATAAGAATAATATTAAAACAAAAAAGTAAAAAAATTAATTTAAAGCGCCGAAAATGCCATCTGAAAAATTCCAAAAAGTAAAATTTTTTGGTTGAAAAAATGACACTTTTTCTTTCCTTTTTTTGCAACAAAAAAATGCATTTCCTTTATTCTTTTGAAGGACGCGTCGCCAAAGACACCTTTTTTAGGCGATTTTGTGTGGAAAAATGGGGGTTTTTGGGGAATATCATTTTTTCGCTCATCTTCGCACATAAGAAAAAAATACGCGGGAATCAGAATTGAATTCTCTATCGAATTATATAAAATTTAGATTCAAACCTTCTCAAACTCGTGTTTTGTAGTTAAAACGATACAGTAATTTGGCATTTTCGGCACTTTGTCCAAGGCAAAAAAAATTTTTTTTTTTTTTCGGAACCAGCGTAAAAAATTACATCTAGTAGGTCTGATTATTAGGCCTTAACAAAAAATTTAATTTTTCATACTGTAACGAAAAAAATGACAAAAAAAGGAAAGGAAAAAATGTTCGCTGCCAGTGTCTAACTTTTATAACTTATTCACGAGTGGAAATGGAAGCATTAATGCCAACGATGAAATGATGTTATTGTGGTTGAAGTTTCAAAGCTTGAATGGTATGTTCCATTTTTATAAAATTCTTATTAAAGTTTACACAAATTTATTTGTATGCGCTTATTCAGTTTTTGCTAATCTGAATAATTTTTAGAAGAAACTTTTCCACATTCAACTTCTGCCACCTTTCTTCGTGCAATAGGTTCAGATTTTGTTCAAAAAACTTCTGGTGAAGATGGTCAATAGTTCGTGATTTATTTAAAATGGCAGAAGAATGTGCACCATGGATTGTCTTTTTGGATGAAATTGATGCTGTTGGAACAAAGCGCTTTGATACTTTATTTAGTGGAGAGCAAGAATTTCAACGAACCCTTTTGGAATTGCTTAATCAATTGGATGGATTTTAAGTTATTATGGCAACAAATCGTATTGATTCTCTTGATCCTGCACTTATTCGTCCTGGTCGAAATGATCGAAAAATTGAATTGTTAAAACCGGATGAAAAAACTAAAATGAAAATTTTATCTCTTCATATTTCTGAAATGACCCTTGCAAAAGATGTCAAATTTGAAAGAATTGTTTCGAAAGAACCTGAAATTTCTTGGGCTGATTTTCGAGTAAGTTTTATTTTTTATTTTTTTATCAATTGTATACTGTAGTTGATATGTTTTTGTTTTTCAAACTTGTATCCGTTTTATTTTTATTAATGACATACTGTTTTATTTCTGTTTTATATTTCCACAGTTTTTACCATTCATTTTTAGGCAATTTATACTGAAGCTGGTATGTTGGCTCATCCGGCACATCGAAAAGTTGTTTACATAGATGATTTTGATCGTAGAATTAAAAATGTTATTTATTCAAAGAAATGCGGCGTTATTTTATGTGTAATTTTTTTTTGATTTGAACTGGTTGCTTATTTTTGCTTTCAATTGATTCAATAAAAATTTGTTTTTACGTTTATTGGCTGGTATTTTTTCTCTAACCAAATTCATTAGCATGGTTTTGTTTAGGATAATCACGAGGGAAAATCATACGGTGCAATAAAATTTTTACATAAATATCAGACTTATCTGCATTTAGAAGGTTAATAAATAGCCACCCTGAAGCTTGATATGAACAAAGTTTATCTTCAAACTTGTTTGTATCTACATTTTTCCTCTTTCATTCTCTTCAAAAATCAATAGCATTAAATTTATGATTTATTAATTACCAAACTTTTGATGTAGCTTTTTATTTCGTTTATATAGGTCAGTTAAAAAAGAAAATTTCGAAATTAGTAAAAAACAATTTCCAAAAATTTTTAAAATACAAAAGTATATGTATTTTTAGATAGGCAATTGAAAGCAATTAAAACCACTGATAAACAAAGAATTACCAGAAAATGTTAAATACCATGGAAAAGAAGGAGTTGGAAAAGTGAAACTAAAAGATTCTCGATATCCATTTTTAATAATCCAATCAACGAGAAAATTTTCAAAGTTAAAACTTTTTTCATCAAAAACGCAATCAAAAAATACCCTAAAAATTTTTAAAGTAAATTTAAGTTTTAAAAATATTTAATTACCGGATTTTTGGAATTTTCTCAAAAATATCCATAATAAATTCAATCATTTCAAAATTTCTACGGCTGCTATCATTTTCAACTTTGATTGAAAGATAAATGGATTTCAAATTTAAATTTTTAATTAAAATCAATTCATTTCGGCTTAAATTTGAGTCTTTAATTTCAAGCTCAGAAATAAAAGTTAAATTTAAGTTATTGTAAAAATTTTGAAATTCCATGGGTTTCAACTTTGTAAAAATTACTGTTTTAACAATTTTCAAGCTTTTTATTTTCTCTAAATTCCATCCAAATTTTCGAGCGTCACAGAATCGAACAACCAAAAGTGTTTCAAATTCAAAATATGATTGCCCAAAATTCCAAGATTCACTAAAAAAGATTCTTTTAAAAAGATTCTGAGTTTTCTAAAAATCTGAATTTTTTTAGAGAGAAATTTAAAAAATTACAATAATTTTTGGTTCGACCAAAATTAAAAGCAATATTTTTTTTTTCTTTTGCCCTCGGAAATAATTTTTTTCTTACAAAAAAGATATATTTGAAATTCTAAAACTCTTGCATCCCCATAAAATGAATCTCACCCAATATTTTCCCAATTAATTTCTTCGGCAATAACAAATGTTTTTCGTTTATGTTTAACCAATTCTCGGTCAATTTCTGGAGGAGTTTCGGCATCGATGTGAAGTTTATCAATTAAAAGGTCATCAAATTTGACCCTTGGATAAATTTGTTTTAATCTTTTTGTTGTTAGAGGAGATAGCAATTCAAAAAAGCGGTCTCGAAAGGATAACGGTATCTTTTCAAAGTGAAACTTTTTATTCATCTAAAATTTTAATGTATTATTAATAATTTTTAATTTCTTCTAAACATGGCAATGAAAATTCGGCACGTGTTTTCTAAAATGTGGTCCGAGAACGCGGCGACTTTTAAGAATGTCTCACGAAATCAAATGTTGATCTTAAAGAAATTTTTTTGATAAAATGCTGGCTGTTTTTTTAGGAAAATTGATGGAGCCTTTCAAAAAACATTTTGCCAAACATCGGACCGGTAAATTTCACGTTGGATTCGACTTGTTGGCGTTTTTTAACACTTCATTTTTTTCACAGTTTCAACATGTATGTTCCCCTCTTAAGGAACAATGAGACATACCTGAAGATAATGATTTCTGGTAGAATATCGAGCAGATTTAACTTTTATCATGTAAATTGCTCGAAAAACTGTTGCAATAAATGGCACCAAAAGAATGACAAAAGTAAATGGAAAAGTAAGGAATGCAAAAATATAATTTTTACGTCTCTCTTTTTGATGGATTCCAGAATCCCAATATAAAAGATAATATTTAAAGAAAAGAATTGAATCCAAATATTTTTGCAACTTTTCGTTTTTTATCCATCCAGAATAAAAAAGTTTTCGCAAATAAATTACTGTATAAATATGACTGTAAATAAAATCAAGAATTTTGATAGATAACCAAGTATAGACAATACACAAAATAAATGTTAAAGTAACTCTAAAATAATTTCCATTTTTTCCATGAAATTCTATGGAATAATAAATATAACAACCATTTAGAAATACAAAAATCCAAATTAACTCATTATAAAGGAATCTCATTATTTTTCCAACAAAAATAAAGAAAAAATAAATGAATGGGTTTTTTTGTTGTTGTTACTGGCATTTTTCAATCGATTAAATCACAAACCAAAACCTTTAAGTGCCATCTTAAGAAACCCCTGAGAGAGGCATTATTTTGATGGACATGCTGAGATTATCTTAGATTTTTGCGAGGCGGTAAATACAGGGTGGTTCAATAAATAGTCTGATCTTTGAAAAAATGGCAAATTGTTTCAGTTTTTTTAAGGGGAATCGCAGTTCGCATAAATCCTTTCTTATAAAAATTATTGAAAAAATAATATAAAAAACGCACTATTTTCTTTGTCTCTTTTTCTCTGCTCCCTCTTATAAAAAGTTTGTGAGAAGTGCGACTCCCCCTTTAAACAAAAACAGACGGCACAGTTGTTCTCAACATCGGTTGCCATTTAATTTTGGCTTCTTTTTTTATTTTTGCCAGAGGAGACTAAATCGAAATTTTTCAGAAAAATGTTTTTTCATGAAGAATAAAATGGTAACGGATGCTGAGAATGACTGTGTAATTTTTATTCGTTTAAAGTAAACTGAAACAATTTGCCAGATTTTCAAAGATCTGAATATTTCTTAAATCATCCTGTACTTTTTTTTTGTTTTTCGTTTTTTACCTGCAATGCCATATTTATTTTTAAGGTGAGAAAAAGAAAAAATTTGTTTTGCTTATAAAAGTTTTTGAAATTCCGACAAAATCTTTTTTACTTTTTTACAATAATGTATTAGAAAAAAATAATAGTATTTTAGCTTAGTTTTTTTCAGTGGAATGAAAAAAAAAAACTTTTATTTGAAGTTGTCGGCAGATGTTGATAATTTTGATTTAAAGGAGCCCAGTCCGCCAACACAACTCTCTCAACAGAGTGGGCAGAGAAAAACAGACATGTCAACGTTCCACCCTTTGGCGGCCGGCCCAGAACGCCATAATTCGTATTACTGATCGGATAACTCATTTAACAGATATATTTCATATAACACTTGTGTAACTCACTGATACCAATCTTCAAAAAAATAATAAAGCCAGAAAAAATTACAGAATTTGAATTATTACGATTTTGGCGTTCTGGGCCGGCCTGTTTTTGACATGTCTGCTGAGAAAAAGAGACATTCCTTTTCCCGTTAGATAAAAGAAATAGTTCTTTTTTTGCCTGATTTTATCGTCTTGACAAATACGAGAGAATTGTGCTGGCTGACTGGGCTCCTTTAAAAATATATTATGTTCAGAGATGATTGTAGGTCTATTCTTCCGACGATAAATACAGTAACCCAAAATAATATATTTTTTTGTGATATCGCTGATACTCGATCACCAAGTTTAAATTTAAGAATATATTATGTTCATTTTTGTTTCACTTATTTATCAATTATCGGATTTATATGAAATTTAGCAACTATTTTTGAAATAAAATTTGTAAAATTTGTTAACATTTTATTAGCCCTTTTTTTGTCATTTTTTTATCAATTGTGTCTTTGATAAATATAAAATCATTTAAACAGAAATTTATATACAATGAATTATATCATCAAAAATATCTAAGAAAGGAAGAAAGAAAATATACTTAAAACGTTTTTCAGCGCATTTTTTTCGCTAAAAACATAAAAGTTGATTGGTGATTCATTAATGGCGAAAATATATATGTGCAATATTTTTGACAATGCTTTTTATTTTTGTGAAACATTTATTTTATTATTTTGTAATTTCTTTTTCCTTGTTCATTTTTTTGAATATTTTATTTTAGAAAAAACATAAGAAACATATAAACAGAAACTAGTTAAAGGGGGAGTCCCACCTCTAACAAACTTATTTTACGACGTTTTTTATGCAAATTTTGGAATAACAAAGGAAAACTGCGTAATGTGATGTTTATTTCATTTGTTCTTGCCAAAATTGGTACAAAAAACGTCGTAAAATTTTTTGTTAGAGGTGAGACTCCCCCTTTAAGGCAATGCCACACATTAGTTTCTTAATTTTTTTATAGACCACGACGTGGCAGCTTGCACTTGTTATAATATGCAAATTCGTAAAATTTTGCGGCAAAATCTCGAAATCTTGTGCATTCAATAAAAGAAGAATGGCAACAACGTAGTCGCGGAAAAAATACTTGTTTGACTTGAACAAAAACTTTATCGACAAACAAAAAATCAAATCCTCGATCTTCATCGAGATAAACGTCGTCACCCCCCCCCCCCCCCCCCGGGAGCTCCCGTAAAGTAATGGTGTTCAGCAATTTTTTTTGCCAACCAGTGTATTCCCGCTCCCAAGAGCGCTCCTAACAATAGGAGCGGTTGGGAGCGGATTCCAAGTGCCGCTCCCAAAATTTTTAAAAATTTTTACAGCTGTGGAATTTCCGAAAAATCCAAAGTTTTTGGGAGCGGGAGTACACTGTTGCCAACTCACTGTGGCCGTAAAAATAAACATTGAATTCGACATGCCCCCCCTTTTAGTAATACAACAAAAAATGTAAGATTGTTGCATTCCATTTGCCGAAATTAATCAAGCATGAAAACCATTTTAGGGGCATTATAAAAATGGCAACTAAGAAAAAATAAATATAGTAAAAAAAAGCATTCAAGCAATAAAAAAATATGTTCTTTTTTTTGGTGCTCTAAAAAATGTAAAATAAATGTTCTTTCTTAAATTGGGATTAGAGCATATTTGTCCAAAAATATGTTTTTAACATTTGATCCAAATAAAAAACCAATTACACAAAAAATTAGTGAAAAGTTTTCATTGCCTGCTTCAAAACTTGATTGTAAAAAGATTCATCAAATTTTGGGAATTCAAAGGCCGGAAATTAAAGGTTTGTTTTTAAATACTTTTTTTTGTGGTGTTTTAAAAAACGCATTGAATTCAAAGCAAAAAAAAGGTGCAACTTTCTGGGTCGATTTTTGGCAAAGTGTGTTTTAATGCCAAGTGAGAAAAAAAAGTTTAGGTTTTTTACGTAATTTTCTGGTTTGAAAAAATTTGAAAAACAAAATTTATTCGCTTTTGGCATTGAAAAACATTTTGCCAAACATCAGCTCAGAAAATTGTACCCTGAATTTAATGTGACAATTAACTACCCTGTTAATTTTTAAAACAAAAATTAATTTTTACTCTAAAAATACAGTATACTTTTTATTTTAGTTTCACATTTAACATGCGGAAAATTTATTGAATTTGATAATTTAAATGTTAATAATGGATATCATCGAGATTTTTCAACCACTTCATTTTTTGGTGATACAAGTTTAAATGTAATTGGGCATGAAATTCCTCGACTTCCAAAATGTATTTCACCTCGAAGTGATAGAATTCAAAAATTAAATGAAAAACAAATTGAACGAAGAATGTTTGAAAAAAGTGGTGATGAAAGAGTTAAAACTCCAAAGGAAGGTTTTGAAAGGCTTCAAGCAGCGGTTGATTCCAATGAATATCCAAGTTGGGATAATTTTCTTACAGGTTTTTTTTGAATTTAATAGCATTTTAAAAGTTATTTCAAAATATACATGATTTCAAACTTTTGGCAACCAGTCACAGCATAACAAAAGTGGATTTTTAAGGCTTTTATATATCTTTTTCTCTGTATTTTGTAAATTTTAGCCGATACAGTTCTTCCATATCTAAGTGTGTAAAAAAAATAGGGACCTTAAAAATTCATTTCGGCAAAATGTGCCAGAAGTGGCATCCTTAAAATTTCAATTAAATTTTTTTAGGTCTGGAAGATAGAGCATATGAATTGATGCTGGTTGAATATGATTCATCATCGATGAAGTTGATGAATGAATTGGAGAAACTTTGGAGTGTTTGGAATAGTGATTATTGGACAAGTTTTTCTGATGATAAAGAAGAATGCAATTATTACAGTAATAAATAGTAAGTTTTAAATTGGTTGAAATTTAAAAGTACAAAAAGAAATGATATCGATTACAAAATTTTCGACACAAAATTCGTATTTTTTGTCGCATTATAACAATTTTAAAAAAACGTGGCGGCCTGACACAGTGACATAACAATTTTTTTACTATAAAGTAAAAAACATGGCTTAAAATGGCGGCCTGACACACTACGCCAAAGTTTCAATATCAGTTCTGATATTTATCGAGCACTGATACCGTTTTTTGACACCCTTTTTTGAAGAAAAATGAGAAAATTAAAAAAATTCAGAAGCATAATTTAAAATGTAGCGTTATTTATCCTACCGCGAAAAGATGGAAGCTTTGAAGCCCTGGAATAAACGCTTGATCTTGGTTTCAGTATTGCCTTTGATGGCTGCCCAATATGGCGTCAATCATCCCATTTACATTCCTTTCATTCCCAAATTGAAGCTTTAAATCAACACTTTGCTGTACATTTGGCAATAAAAGGAAATTTTTGGACACATTTTTATCCAAAATTAATTTTTAATTGGAATAATTTCTTTTTGGATAAAACTGCAATAAATTTGGAAGTAATTCGCCTCGAAATTCAAAGCTTTGTTCATTTTGCTTCAAAAATTTGTCAAACAGAGTAATAATAACTTTTTAACAAATTATATAAATTTTTTAAATTAATTATCAATTTTTTTTAGTTGGCCACTAGAAATTTGTGAAGTTTTACTTTTAAATTCAAAATATTGGGCCCATTTTCTCTCCGATTCAATTGAATCCAGCAAATTTTTTGATTCTATTGCATCCTTACAAATTTCACTCCTTCAAAAAATTATTAAAGAAAATATTATTTCTTTTTTTACAAAATTAAAAAAATTTTCGACAAAAAATAAAATTGAAATTTTTTGGTATAATTTGGAGAATGATGAAATGTTTTTATGGAAAATTGCAAATCAATTTAAAATTTTATCAAAAAATATTTTACGAATTGAAAGTCGACTTTATCCGGATTTATTCCCGGAAAAAAGATATTTAAAAGTGGATGGGATAAAGTTGGATATCATTGATGAAATAATTGTTAAATTTGAAAATCCTTTTATCAAATTATCAGAAGCTTTTGAAAAATTAAAATTAAAAATTAATGAAATTTTGGAAGAAACTAATCCCGAAAATATTCAAATTATTGAAGTAAGCTTTTTTCAAATTTAAATATTTTGTTTTAAATGTAATATTACTTTTTTAGAAGCATTTAATGCTTAAAAAATTACTCCAAGAAACAACGAAAACTCCTCAAAAAATTTTTACATCTTTATATATATTTAATTTTTCGGCTTTGGCGGATGACTTGTTGGAAAGGATTAAACTGCTTCAAGATAATCTTGAAATAAAAGTTAATGAAATTATCAGTGAAAAATCTAAAGAGTTGGTTATTTTATCACTTTTTTAATGAAATTATCAGGAGTTGGTTCTTTAAGACAAAAGATTAAATTCCTTTGACCTTTTATCTCTTACATCGAATTCAGAATTTTTTTTCATGTTTGGCAAAATGTGAAGAAATGCCAATATGGAAAAAAAAAACTGTTTAATTTTCGGGTTTTTTTAACAAAATGAAAAAATAAAAAAATTTTTTGCCGATTGGCGTTGAAAAACATGGTACTTTTTTACTTTATTCCCCCCCCCCCTTTTTCCACCTGTTTTACATACTTTTTTCATTCAAAAATCCATGGAAAATGAAAAACCTTGGAAAATAAATACTGGAAAATATTTATTTTTACCGATGTTTCATTCAAATTTCATCCGAATATCAATAAAAATTTAAAAAAATAAAGAAAAAAAGGGGGGAGGGAATAAAGTAAAAGAGTGCCGAAAAACATTTTTCCAAAAATATCGGCCCGGAAAAATTGCACCGTTTTTTTGCTTTGGATTCGATGTGAGGTGCCCTGACGGCAACACATCAAAGGATGCCTGTTTAAAATTATTATTTTTTGATACACATCCATGTTGATATCAGTAATTAAAAATTTTTAGGATAACAGATTATTACAATTCTTGCTCCAAAAAGCTTTACGGTCAAGATCCTTTCCATCAACTCGATACTTTAGCGACCGTAAATTCCATTGATGTTGAAGCATTAAAAACGATGTTTTCCGAGACCCAATCAGAAGCAAATCCATTTATTGAACATTTTAATTTAACTGAATTAACTCTACTTCGATATTATCAAGCTTCTCGAGCTTCTCATCGTTTATCACATTTAGCCAAACTTATTTGGGAGAGACTTCAAGTGGATCGAAATTTAATTGAAAAATCTGTGATGGAAAAAAGTTCCGCAATGTTTTATGAAGCGGAAATGCTTGAGCGAGAACTAAAAATTTGTATGAAAAAATATCGACTTTTTCAAAATAATTTTACCGTAATTCGACAACTTTCAATGAGATTTCAAGAAATTTCAGAAGCTTTAAACCGATTGGAAACTGATTTTCCAGTTTTAAATAATCAATTAATTCTACTTTCCATGGAGCCAATAACCATTGATATTCCAACTTTGGCACAACAATGCCGGGTATTTTATGAATCTAGTACTTTACATGCTGAAATTTTGGCATGTGATGAAATATATATGAATAGTAAGTCGAAAATCGAAATTTCAACGTTTAAAAGTTAATAAAAAATCGAAATTTCAATGATAAAATGTTTTTATGATTTTAAATTTTCTTGTCGAGATCAAAATCGAAAACTTCGGTTTTTGGGTTTATATTGTTTCCCAAAAACAAAATTTCGAAATTCCAAATTACGATTTTCACAAATACGAAAAACTAAATTCTACAGAAACCTTACTTTTCTTTCAGCAAAAGTTCAAGATGTAAATTGCGAGGATGTTACAGTAACACTAGAAAATATCAATGATAGCTTTACAAAAGTTAATGTCACCCTCGATTCTCACACTGATGACCCAACAAAAGATTTTTTAACACAGCTAATTTCAAAAATTGAAAAAACTGTTAAAATATTATTTGAAACTTTGCCGCTGGTAAAAGCGCTAAAAAGTGAAGGAATGAAACAACGGCATTGGGAAAATGTATGTGAACCATACTTATATATTTTAATACAGTAATCACTGGCAAAAATTAGCATAAAACTTATTTTTTAGCTTTTATCAGAGGCCGAAAGAAGTGAAGAAGTTCGAGATAAGTTATTGGTGAAAGATTTAATTGGATTAAATTTAACGGAAAAGGCAAAAAAATGTGAAGAAATTGTTATTGTTGCTGGAAAAGAATTAAATTTAGAAAAGGGATTAGAAAAAATGAAGGAACAATGGAAAGATTTTGAGATACAATTTGATGAAACACAGGTAACTTTTTTAAAGATTAAAAAAGCCATAAACATAAACATTTTTTATAAGGGAAAACATAAATTTCATGTTTCTTCGGAAGTTTTATTTTTACTTGAAGAACATATTATTAAAACGCAGATGACTCTGTCATCTCCCTTTGCTTCGACATTAGCGGAAGAATTAAAAGAATGGCTTTTAATGCTTCAACAAATGCAAAAAATTTTTGAATTATATAAAACTGTAAGTTATCGGATATTTTTTGAGTTTTTCATATTCGGACATCAAATTCAGCTTCAGTGTTGTGCCGGATAATTTTTATCGGCTCCGGCTCCGGAGCCATTGGAGTCGACTCCGGAGCCGGCTCCGATTAGAAAGTTTTCTTTGAAACTTGTAAATATGCTTTATTAATGTAAATTATCCCTATTAAACTGTTTTAAATTATTAAATATTGACTTCAAAGTCTTACAGCACATTTTAAAAATTTTCCAAATTTTTCAATTTTTTTAAAATTATTTTTCAAACGATTTATAAAGCATTCTGTGCTTCTTTTTAGAGTTTTTATGACACAAAACTGATTCTGGAATCTTAATTCTAACATAAAAATAAGTTGAAACAATTTTTAACAAAATTTCTTTCCGGAGCCGCAACAACACTGTTCAGCTTACAATTTTTTGGACCGTTGCTTGGCAAAATGTTTCCTCAATGCCATGGAGAAAAATATTTTTCACTTTTTTCTAATGAAAAAAATGTGAAAAAACAAAAACTTGTTTCTCCCTCCATTGGCATTGGGAAAACATTTTGCCAAACATCGACCTGGAAAATTGCGCCATTTTTTTTGATTTTAATTCATTGTGATTCTCCATAAAATTTTTATCATAATTTTGTCAACCAATATTAATCTAAAATATTTTTCTTGGCATTAAATCGTTTGAATGCCAAAATGTGTGTTCAACTTTTGTTACCATTTTTAAATAATACTATAAAAAATTTTTTTAAGTGTGATTCAAAACTCATCTATCTTGAACCCCTATTTACAACCGAAGATATCGCATATCAAATGCCAGAAGAATATCGAATTTATAAAGCAGCAATTGAAAAATGGGATCATCTTCATATACAACTGGTATAAATTACTTTAATTAAAATGTTAAAATTTTAAAACGATTGATTTTTACAGCTCTCACTAAAATATTATACGGATATTGTAAAGCTTAACTTTTATGAAGAGCTTACAAAATTATTTGAAATGTTTAAAGAAATTCAAATTGGATTTGATGCATATTTACAAAAGCGAAAACTTAATTCTCCTAGGTATGTTTCAATTTTTGATACAGTATGCCGAAAATTTGGCAAAGAAATAAATTTTTTTATCGACGGATTCAGGATTTTGTCAATATAAAAATATTTGAATCAGTGAAAATTTTGTAAAAATTATCACTGATTCAAAACGATTAAATTTTTTTAGACTCCATTTTTTATCAAATAATGAGTTACTTGAAATGTTATCAAAAGGTCGAGATCCAAAACAAGTTGAACCATATTTTTCAAAACTTTTTGCATCAATTTCAAAACCAGAATTTAATAATCGCGGAGAAATTATTGCAATTTTTGCAACAAATAATGAAAGATTAGAACTTCATCGATCGGTAAATGTAAATCTTGCAAAGCGGCATGTTGATAAATGGTTGCTGGAGCTGGAAAAGGAGATGAAACTAACAATCCATCATTCAATAAAAACATTATTGCAAAAATTTGAATATGAATTTGCAAAATTGGAGAATTTAGTCGAGAGTGGAGTTGTGGATCAAGCGATTTTGGCACATTTTAAACTTGTTTTTACTCATAAAACTGAAAATGCAATTATTCATGGAACTTTAAAGGCAAGAATTTTTTGATAACAAAAAAATTAACAAGAATGAAAAAGAATCGAAAAAAAATGATTTGAGCACCTATGTTCCAGGTGGGAGTCGAACCCACGACCTCTGGGTTACCAATCTGTTGCTCTACCACTAGGCTACACGAACATTTTTAATACTTATCAAATTTAGAAACAAAAAACTATTTAAGATTAATTTAAATTTAAATAACTTAAATCGAAATGTATTTAACACATTTATTTTTAAAATTATCATCAACACTTTCTAGGCTTTCGACATCGAGCTACAAGCATATCTCGCAGAATGCATAAAATTTTTGCCCTCAAATGAACAGCAACTTTTACTTTTACAAAATATTTTTGTTGATCTTATTGAAGCTCAAAATATTATTGCACATTTAATTCAAAAAGGTTCAACATCTATTGAAGACATTTCATGGACAAGTCAATTTCGGCATTATTGGAGTAATGACAACTTTTTTGTTCGACTTTTTAATGTTTCTATTTTATATGGTCTGTATAATTTTAATTTTATATCAAAAAAATTTTAAATTAATAATTAAGGTTATGAATATTTGGCTTTAACAAAACCATTTGTGAAAACTGACAAAGTCAAAAATTTGCATATTCAACTTGCATTGTTTCAATATCAAAATTTTGCTTGTCTTCTTCAAGGTCCTGCTGCGACTGGAAAAAGTGAAACAATAAAAGAATTTTCAAAAACTTTGGGTAAGTTTTTATAGCATTTTTTATTTTCGCGTCAAGACATTTTTGTGTTTCAAAACCAATGTAATAAGAATGATGCAATACCTTTTTTAGGCCGATTTTGTTTATCTTTTAATTGTTCAGCACAAAATTCAATTGAACAACTTGAAAGTTTAATTATTGGAACTTTTCTTGCTGGGACCATTTTATGCTTGGATGAATTTAATCGACTTTCTTCGGCAACAATGTCAACAACAATTAATCACATTTTGGGAATATATCAAGCAAAACATTCTCATAATTTATTTTATAATATGCATGGCCTAGAACTTTCGGTTAATCCATTATCAGCATTCTTTTTATCACAAAATCCAAATTATGTTGGAAGATCTGCTCTGCCATCAAATACTTCATCAGTGGCAAAAATCATTGATGTTCCAACAGCTGATTTTGAAGCGATTGCAGAAGAATACTTTTTACTTGCTAGTTTTAAGTCACCAAAAAAGTATGGAATTTTTTTTCGAGGTGGTTAAAATCGAATAATTAAAAATTTTGGTATTGCATCATCCTGATGACAACATTTTTAAGGTTTTTTTTGACAAAAAGTGCCAAAAAAATTTAAAATCAAAATTTTGTATTAAAAATTCTTATTTTGCATCATTCTGATGACATATCTATTTACAACTTAGAAACTACTTTTTAGCTGTTCCCATCAACTTCAATCAGTTTTTTCACAATGTTCTGCAATTGTTTCACCGATGCGACACTATGATTTTAGTTTACGAACTTTATTGGCAAATGTAAAAAATGCAATTTGGTTACAAAATGAAAATTCATTTTTATCAGAAATGGGGGTAACAGTTAAAGCAGCACAAAATTTATTGTCTTCCATGTTTACCGTAGTTGTAAGCAGCTAAAAATAAATTTATTTTTGAAATTTGAAATTATATTTTTTTAGGATTCAAAAATATTTTCAAAAATTTTATTATTATCAAAATCAAAGCCAATGATTACGGATTCTGAAACAGCTTATAAAACTGCACTTCAACAAATTTGTGAAACATTAAATCTTGCAACAACGCCGGCTTTTATCAATGCTTGCTATAATGTAAGTACTTCAAAAAATTTGAATAATATTTACAGTAATATATCATTTTTAGCTATATTCACTTTCGCGGCATCATTCAGCAATAATTTTAATCGGAAATGCATTAACCGGAAAATCAACAACAATAAAAGTTGTAAAAATTTTATTGAAAGAAAAAGATTTGATTGATTGCAGCGTTCAAACAATCTTTCCTGGGATGCATACAAATGAATCACTTTTTGGAAGATTTGATTATCAAAAACTTTTATGGATTCGTGGAATTTTGACTGAGCTACTTTCAAATCCAATTATGGATGGAAAAAGTGAACGTTGGATTCATATTGATGGAATTTTAGATTCTATTTGGGTTGAAACTTTGAATGGGCTATTAGATGATAATCAAAAGGTGAGGAAAATAGAAGTAGACACCGGCAAGTGAAAAAAAAATTTTCGAAAAAATATAAAATTTTGCTTTATTATAGTACTTTTGGGCCTGAATAAGAATAATTTAAAAATAAAAAATTAAAAAAATAAATTTAAAGCGCCGAAAATGCCATCTGAAAATTTGGAAAAGTAAAATTTTTTGGTTGAAAAAAAGACATTTTTTCTTTCCTTTTTTTGCAACAAAAAAATGCATTTCCTTTATGCTTTTGAAAGACGCGTCGCCAAAAACACCTTTTTTAGGCGATTTTGTATGGAAAAATGGGGGTTTTTGGGGAATACCATTTTTGTGCTCATTTGTGCGCATTGGTGATAAAAATCTTGGTAATCAGAAAAAAATTCTCTATTGAATTATATAAAATTTGGAAAAAAGCAGATTCAAGCCCGCTTTTTGTAGTTGAAACGATACAGTAATTTTGCATTTTCGGCACTTTGTCCAAGGCAAAAATTTTTTTAAGTTGCATATTCGGAATCAGCGTAAAAAATTACATCTAGTAGGTCTGATTATTAGGTTGTTAATTAAAATTTTATTTTTCATACTGTAACGAAAAAAATGACAAAAAAAGGAAAGGAAAAAATTTTGCTTGCCAGTGTCTAAATAGAAGTGATGTAATATTTCGTCAGCACCTTGCCGATCACAGTGGCAAAGTGGTTAGCGCGGTGGGCTTTCGACCTGTGGCATATCTTATAGTTGAAAGCATGCAGTCAAGTCATGAGTTGACTGCACGTTCGTGTTAGGACTTTTACCAGCGGTTGTTGAAAATTTGAAAAAATGAAGTGAACGCTGGTAAAAGTCCTAACACGAACGTGCAGTCAACTCATGACTTGACTGCATGCTTTCAACTATAAGATATGCCACTGGTACCCTCCAGATTCGAGCCGGTCCGGAGACAAATTCATGACAAAGCTGTGGAGAGTGCTCGGTGGATCCGAGGTTAAAACGAAGCCCATATGTGACACCCAGGTTAAAAGTGAGCCATATCCTTAGGAAATTGCCCTGCCCTGGCTAAGCCTGGATAGGCCTTACGCTTTGTAAATCAGCATGTAATCGGGCATGCAACAGTAGTCAAGCATCCATTTTTGTTCGAAGCCGATATTTTGGCTCTATTTAACTTTTAAACTATTACTGTAACCCAACAAAATTATTTTAGTTAAATCTCGGAAATGGTGAAACAATTATATTAAATCCTCAAATTAGAATAATTTTTGAAACTGATGATCTTTCAAAAGTTGCATTAAGTACAATTTCCCGTTGTCGAGTAATCTTCTTTGATGATTGTTTTATTCAACCAGCAATGATTGCAAATGATTTGGATTCGATAGTTGTTGAAAAAGCTACAACCCTTACATCTTCCACCACCTCCACTACCGTAACCTTAGAATCAGTTTCAAATTTAAAATTATATTTTATTCGTCTCAAAGAACTTTACCTTCTTCATGAAGCTTTTAGTCCAAATGATTCAACCTTATCAATATTACTAAATTCTATTTCTGGAATGACAATATTACCGTATCCATCTTTAAATGAATGGTTAGAAAGTAATAATGAAATTGATCAACAAAAACTTTTTTCTTCATTCCCTCAAGCATTTGGTCAATGGATGGATTTATCAATTGAGGCAGAACCAGAGATAAGATTTTGGAGAATGTTTTTAAAGCGATTAATACGGTCTTCAATGATGTTAGTAATTTATGGAAAATCTGGGACTGGAAAAACAACATTTATCAATGAACTCGTTATGGATTTGGATGAAAAACAGTAAGATTATAATAAAAACTTAATCAAAATCAAAACTTTGAGAGTTTACCCAAATTACAGTAATAAAAATCTTAAATTTATTAATAAATTTTTAGCTGGGATTTACACGTTATCAGTTTATCCGAAGAAACAACCGCCGATTCATTACTTCAATCAATTCTTGAATGTAATTTAATTCGAGTTCATACAAATCATTACACAGGACCAAATGCAAAAAATGTTTTAATTATTCTTGATGGATTGTCTCGACTTTTAACCACTTCAAGCTTTAATTCACCTTTTGAACTTTTGAGAAGCTTTTATTCAAATGGAAAAATTATTGATAATGATGGAAATGAAATACAATTTACATCAGTGGTATGATTTTTAAAGAGATTTATAAAAATTATTGATATCAATTGATGAACATTTTCAGTATTTTTTGGCAGAATTTTCGACCCATGAAGAAGATCCAACAAAATTAGAAATTCCAAAACGTTTTCAAAAATTTATTTTTCCATGGTTTTGGAATGTTAATAAAGTTTGTGATTATATTTTATTATTGCTCACTAAAAATTAAGTTTTCAAAATATTTTTGTGTAGTAAAACACATTTTTTTTCAAATTCGAGGGCCATCGGCAAAAAAAAAAGTTTTTTTTTTTTTTTTTTTTTTTTTTGGGATTTTGAGGTATAAAGCTGAAACTTGGCAAATAGACTAATATTGGGCCAAAAATGACCAAAATAGAGGCCATTTTCGTTTAAAATGCCGTAGGGGATTAGGGTGGATATCATATATCCCAAATCCGGATATTTCCCAAAAAAAATTTAAAAGTATCAGGATGTGTTCTCCTAACCTATTTCTACTATTTAATAGTTAAAATTTCGAATTTGGTCTTGTAGAAGTGAAATGCCATTAATTTGAAATATGCCAAAATAGGTTCTTGGCAAAAATCTCGAAACTTTTGGTTTGGGCCGAAGCTGTATTTTTTATCATTGATTACCATCCCCATACTGAACATATCCCCCCTGACAAAATTTTTTAGATTTGGGGGGAACAATTTTTTTTTTGCAAAAACATCATTTTGAAAAATTTTTCACAGGGGGGACCAAGACAAATCAAAATTTTCGAAAAAAAATTTTTTTTTTTTAAATTGTTGGATTACCTATATAAACACCTATAAACATGATTCTGATACTTTTTAGTTGGTAAAAGAATCTTGAATTGCCTCAAAATCAAAATTAAATTCTCTAAAAATATGGTTTTATTAAAACATTGAAAATAGTGTTTAAAATAGTTTTTACCAACTAAAAAGTATCAGAATCATGTTTATAGGTGTTTATATAGGTAATCCAACAATTTAAAAAAAAAAATTTTTTTTCGAAAATTTTGATTTGTCTTGGTCCCCCCTGTGAAAAATTTTTCAAAATGATGTTTTTGCAAAAAAAAAAATTGTTCCCCCCAAATCTAAAAAATTTTGTCAGGGGGGATATGTTCAGTATGGGGATGGTAATCAATGATAAAAAATACAGCTTCGGCCCAAACCAAAAGTTTCGAGATTTTTGCCAAGAACCTATTTTGGCATATTTCAAATTAATGGCATTTCACTTCAACAAAACCAAATTCGAAATTTTAACTATTAAATAGTAGAAATAGGTTAGGAGAACACATCCTGATACTTTTAAATTTTTTTTGGGAAATATCCGGATTTGGGATATATGATATCCACCCTAATCCCCTACGGCATTTTAAACGAAAATGGCCTCTATTTTGGTCATTTTTGGCCCAATATTAGTCTATTTGCCAAGTTTCAGCTTTATACCTCAAAATCCAACTTTTTTTTTGCCGATTTTTTCATTTTTGCTCGACTTAGAAAAAAAATGTGTTGTAAGACAGTAACAAGGATACTGTAGAGTTGATAGCAAAGTTAGAAAAAATATGTAAATGCAGCTCAATACCGTACCCATTTTTAGTTGATCAAGTGACCTGAAATAATGAAAATCAATTTTCTGATTTCAGGGTTTTATTAATCCAAAAAATGCTTGCCATTCTTTTATCAAAATGTTCGAAACGGCATCCATTGAAAATGATCATATATACGAATTTGCTGTAAGCGAACTTTTAACTGCCTCTCAAGAACTTAAATTTTCACCATTTGAAAAATATTTGAATGTCCTCGAAAAATATCAACCAAAAATTTTTGCCTATAATGAAAATCAATTTCTTATCACCTGGAAAGAAACAACACCAGAATGGAAAACTGAATCAATAGAAACTATTAAATCAGCGCTAAATCAAATAATTTTAAAAGATAAATCTAAAAATCCTTCAATTGCAAATCTACAAATTCACAATAATTTTGTTCGAAATTTTTGTTTTTTAGCAAAAGTTTTACAAATGAAATATTATGGTCATTGCATTTTTATTGGATCAAAATTGGATAAATTGGAAGAAATTTGCGATTTAGCCGTTCACATTTATGAATTTCAAATTGAAAAATTATCCATCGAAATTACAGAATTATATTGGAAAGAAATGTTGATAAAAATTGCACGGCAATGTTGTATCGAAAATCGAAAAATTTTATTATTTATTAATGATTTAATTTTTTCTTCAAAAGTTTTTAAACAAATTTTATCGGATCTTGTTGTGCTAATGAATTCTGGGATGCTTCCAGCAACAATTTTTACTCCACAACTTTTATCAGAGCTAAAATCAAATTATCATTCTTTTGAAGATGGAAAAAATCAAAGAGGAGAAGACTTTTTTGAATGGAGACAAAAGGAAGCTATTACAAATTCAATTCGACAAAATTTACATGTAATTTTTTGTGTTGAAAAAATTACGGTAGAAAAATATGCAAAACATTTTCAACAAATATCAAATTATTCTTTGGCATCTTTGTTAACGTGGAAAGAAAGTGAATTGCTTTCATTTGCCGAATTAATGCTACAAAAGAGTTTATTATTTGTTACAGATGAGGTAATTAATTATTTATACGGTAGTATAATGTATTTAAAAATATTTTACAGGTTACAATTTTTGCTGAAAAATTATATCATATATTTAAATTTACTCAAAAACAAATTAAAAATTTCCAAAGTTTAGCATTTTTGGATTTTGTAAAACAGTATATTCATTTGGTAAAAGAGAAGAAAGGAAGCATTGAATTGCTGGATAAAAGATATAAAACCGGGATTTCGAAGTTAGAAAAAGCAAATGAACAAGTAAATTTTTTGCAACAAGAATTGCTAAGATTACAACCTGAACTTGTTCGAACGTCTTTGGAAACAACGTAAGCAACTTTTCTCCTATAGATTAAAAAAATGTACTGCACTACAGTATACTACTTTGTCATTTATTGATGGTATTTCTGCTATAAAATAACACTAGACATACTGCAACAATAAACACTAAATTCACTTGTTAAAAATTGTACTATTTTAGAGTTTTAATGTCAACGATTGAACGGGAAACAATTGAAATTGAAAATGCTCGAGAAGTTGTTGCTGCAAAGTTTGAATATTTTATTCAAATATAAAATTTTTATATTATTTAATTTTAGCGAATTTAAAGCAAATGAAGCTGCAACAAAAGCACAATCTTTGAAAGCTGAATGTGAGAGAGAAGTTGCAGAAGCCATTCCAGCATTGGAGGCAGCCATTGATGCATTACAAGTTTTAAATCAAACCGATATTTCATTGTTAAAAACAATTAGAGTTCCACCAAATGGTGTTCGATTATGCATGGAAGCAGTTTGCATTTTATTAGGCGAAAAACCAGCAAAAATTACTGATTCCGTAAGTATACATTATAAAAACAATCCCCACAACCGTAAAACAAAACAATAACAATTATCAACAATAAAATATCAAAAATCGCACCACACTTTTCGCTAAAAATACATCACTGATTAGCTTTATAAGATTTTGGCGGAGCCTCATAATCTGCTTCTTGCTTATAATATTCATTCTTTTTGAAAGACAAAAATTCAAGAAGATCATTAATAAGTGGAGCATAAAAGTTTAACATTCCAACAGGGATATTTTTGCCTTCAATAAGTTGATTCAAAAATCTTACAAAATGAATAAAACCATATACACTAGAAAAGGGAATATCTTCATCTTTTATCGCTAAAATAATCCAATTAATACGAATAAGTAAATAATATAAAAAAAAGTCAGCTTACGTCCAGGATTTAATTCTTTCTTTGTTGATGATCGCTTTTCTGAATCAACTTTTGATTGTCGTTTACTTCTTCTAAAACTTTTTTTGTTGCTAATGGAAATTACGGTAACAATAAAAAAAGTAACATACGTTTCACGCATGGTAACAGGCTCATCTTTTGGTTCAGAAGAATCATGCTTCGGTTTTTCAACTTCTTCACCTTCATTCAAAACAGAACGATATTGAGCCACCGTAATATCGGAATATCCAAGTTCATTGCGTTTTTTATTAAGCATTTCCAAAAATTGACTAATCTCAAACTTGAAAATAAGTTCACTCGAAAGACGCTGAGCAAAAGTTTTAATAAGAGCATCGAGATTGCCAACAAGCATATCATCACCACCAGGTATCTGAGAATAAGGATTACGTTCAGATGATTCATACTAAAAATATATAAAAGTTTAATCAAAGTAGTAAACTTTTGGCACTTACATCTTCAATAATTTTATCAATAGTAATACTTGCTGGAAGCTTAACAAGTTTTGACTGTTTTTCAATCATTTCAGCATCTTTTACAAGGACTTCCAATAAAGCACTTGGAAGTTTGAATTCAGCTCTTTTCTTATGTAGTCTTAAAGGAATAGCAGTTGGAGGTTCAGACAATACAGAAGTCAAGGTACTTGGACCAACTTTTGATGGAGGTTTAAATTCACCGGGATCAACTGGAGTATTTCTTGCACTGGTATTTGTTCTAGCAGGGGTAGTAGATCGATTCTTTTTGTATGGAACAGCTGGATTAATTTCTTTCTTATTTTTTATAGAAGAACGAGCTCGTTTCTTATTCTTTTTAGCTTCTTCTCTTTCTTTCTGTAACGTAATTAATGATACTTGAATAATCTATAAAGCTATACTTACATTTGCCATTGCAACATTTTCAGGTGTTAATGCCAAAAATTTATGAACCGCAACATCATGCGGAATAATTTCATCGTATCTGTTATTCCATCCCTATAAAAAAGTTTATTAATCATATCAATAATAAAACAGTAGCTTACTTGGTAATGAATTGTATAAAGTGTTTTACCATCATTTTTTGTGACATCAATAATTTTTGCTTCATAAAAGAATAAATCTGTATGCTTGCAAAGAACCTTTGAACCAAGTTTATATTCGGATGGAATTTCATTACTTCCTAAATTACTATTTTCTCTGCCATTTGTATCACGACTATTCTCTTCCGATTGGCGTTGCTCTTCTTGTCGTGCCGTTGATTTACTACTTGATGGTCGAGAACTTCGATTAGAATTATCTGATCCACGCTTTTTTGATAGCATAATTGATAATACAATTTTTATTATAATACAATAAATTAAAAGTAAAGTAAAGTAAGAAAGCGTTTATATGAGCAGAAAAATAAATAAAAAGCTTTCATTTTTTGCTTTTTTTTCAACGCTACTTTTTTTGTCATTGGCATGAGCGAACAAAATGCCAAAGATTGGTTTTACTTTGAAAAATTTAAACATGTTTTTTTGGAACCAATTTTTATGGTTGAATGAATTTATCTGAAATATATTTGCTGTGGATTTATAAAGTTTTGATGGAAAATTATATATCGAAACTATTTTTAGCAACTAAAAAAGCAATGTCTCGCATATATAAAAATGATTGCTTTTATCACTTTTGGTATACTGTAGTTTTGTTAAAAATCAAATAACGTTTTATTTCTATTGTTTTTTAAAAACTTTTTCAACTGCTATCATTTTCTTCATTAATTTTATACAATATTGTTAAATTATATATATATAATATTGCATCATCTTTATCACATTGAACAAAATATATATTTGTAAAATGATAAAATTTCCTTTTGAATATAATACTAATCAATATTTATTTACAGCTTGGCAATGTTACTGTTGATTATTGGATTACAAGTCAAAAAGTACTTTCTGATATACATTTTCTTTCTCGAATTCGTACATTTCCTCGTGATAAGGTATACTGTATTTTTAACAAAAAAAAAACATACATGTTTTTACAATATCTCATTTTTTAGGTATCCAATAAAACGATGAGATTAATTCGATCAAATTATTTAAGTAAACCAGAATTTGATGCAGAAAATATGAAACAAGTTTCGGCAGCCGCAGAGGGGCTATGCTTTTGGATAAAAGCAATCGATATTTACAATAAAATTGCAAAAGTTGTTGAACCAAAAAAAGAGAAGTTAAAAAAATCTGAGCTTATGGTAAAACAGCATATGAAACAATTGGAGCAACGACGAAAAGCTTTGCAAGAAGTGACAGAAAGGTTGCAAAAACTTTCGGATCAATTTTCACATATGAGTCAACGGAAGCAGGATTTACAAAATCAAATTCAAAATTGTGAACTTAAAATGACAAGGGCCGAAAAGTTGCTGGAAACCCTGGGTTAGTTTTGGGCTTGTTTTTTGTAGAATCAGCAAAATATATGACTTGAAATTTGAAAGTTCAGAAACCGAAATTCTCGAAATTTCGGTTTTCGAAATCGAAATTTTTGATTTAATCCCATTTTAAAATATTTCAATTTCAGAAAATGAGAGAGGAAGATGGGATTCAAATTTAAAAGTTTTAAAAACTGAATACGAAATTTTTAAACGAAATTGTTTAATTGGTGCCGTTTATGTTGAACTTCTAAACAATGTGGATTATGATACACGAAAAGTACAGTATTTTTTAAAAAATATTTTTGAAATCAAAATTTCTATTTTCAGGAAATTATTACAAAAATTTTAAAAAATTTTCATTTTCCTTCAAATTTTTCTCTTCAATCAATTCTTAAACACTCTTCTGTCCTTTTAACAGATCGAAATGAAAGAATTTTAGAGCCATATATAATTTTAGAGTTAACAAAAAAGATTCCATTAATTATTGATCCACAAGGAGAATCTTCAAGAATGTTATCACATATCTTTCCTCAAACCATGATCACCACAGATATTCATTCTCCCTCTCTTCCAACTACAATAGTTTCAGGAATTGGAAATGGAAATATATTATTGATTGATAATTTAAGGGAACCACTTCCGTTATATTTAATTCAATTAATTTATCCATTATTTGTTAAAGATGGAAAAGAAACATTTTTGCAATTTAATAACAAATTATTTGAATATAATTCAAAATTTTGTTTAATTTTAAGAACCGAAAAACAGGCAACAGAATTTTCAAAAGTTTTGCTCCAAAACTTTTGTATTATCAATGTATCAGTTGGTGAAAATGTGATAAAAAATAAATTGATGGAAATATTTCTTCAAGTTAACGCTTTTCCACTTACATCTAAACGGGATCAATTAATGGCTGAAAAGACATTCCTTCTTCGGCAAAGTGATGCCGCTGAAGATGGCACGTTGGAAGCGTTGGCAAATAGCAAAGATTTAGATGATGATAAAACGATTGATCTTTTGGGAGAAGTTCGAGAAATGACTGCAAGCTTAAAGGAAAAGATTAAAGAATTGAATGAAGTGGAAGATCAGCTGGAAATTGTAAAACAAACATTTATCAAAGTTGGAGAATTTGGTACAAAATTGGTTAAAGCTTCTGTAAATATTTCAAAGATTTCGCCCGTTTATGCCAGAACTTTAAGATATTATTTGGAAGTTTTTAGAAAAGTAATATTATTATTTAAAATATTTTAAATTACAGTATGCAAATTTTAATAATTTTTTAGGCAGTTCCAGTTGAAAGTACGCAGTTAAATGAAAGCGAAATTCCAATAATTAATCAAAACGTTTTGGCGGCATTTCGTCGAAAAATTTCGAGATCATTATTTGCTGAACATCGAAAAATTTTTGAATTTTTAGTTAAATCGAGTGAAAAGTAGGTCATTTCTTGTAAACATAATCCTTGATCCATGATGGTTTTCAAAAACTATAATTTTATTGTTAAAAAAAATTTAACGAAAGGGTTTGTTCCTATAGCTGAATGGTAGTGCAGCAGGCTGGTAACCGAAGGTCGCGGGTTCGATTCCCATCTGAAACATTATTGCTATTTTAAAATTTTCGATTTTCTTTGATTTTTTTGCTTCTAAAAAATAATATTTTTGATTTTTAGCAATAAAATCCCTCTTTTTTAGTTTGTCATCACTTTCTGAAAAAATTTTTGCAAAACTTTATTCATCCCTTCATTCTGAGCATGGCACAAATCTTCGTGATCAAATTATTCATGCTGATATCGGTCAACCAATTGTTTTGTTACTTTCTGAAGAAGCCGATTATGTAATAAAAATGTTATTTTATCTTGCAGAACATTATTTACCTGCTCATCCATCTTCTTTATTAACGAATGCCAAAGTACAACATGGAAATCGAAGATTTGTACAATTAATTTCTGCAAAAGATTTGTTAAAATTTCAATGGGAAAATGTTTTAAAAGCTGAACAGTGGTTAATAATTCAAAATTGTGAAGATTTGAATGTTGAAGAAGCAGAAATTTTGACGGATATTTTTGATAAAATTTATTCGTCAGAATTTCGAAAAACTAATTTTAAATGTTTTATTATTCTATATCCTGGTGGCGAAATGGTTGGTAGTTATTAGGGCAGTGCGAAATCGAAATTTCGGCTCCGAAAAAAACCGAAATATCGAAATGGAAATGTCAAAATTTCGATTTCGCCGAGATATTTTTTCGATATTTTTGTTTATGCAAATTTATCAATTCTATCATTTTAGGTATCCCACAATTTATTTGATGCTTCAACTGTGATTACTGTAGATGATTCACAGCTAAATTTTTTGGAATTTATTAAATATGCTTATTCTTCACTTGGACCTTCGAGAATTCATTCAACTTTGGATACGGTAGTTTTTACAATATTTTAAAACATTTAAAATGTTTTACATTAAAAATTACAGTATGCCCAACGACAATGTTTGTACAAACTTTGTTGCTTTCATTTTTCAATTTTTGAACGACAAAAATATGGGATATTTGGATTTGCAAATTCATTCAAAATTTCTTTGGCAAATTTTGAATGTGCCATTTCTCTTTTTGGCACTTCTCTCTCATCCATTTCAACTCCAACAATGGAAGAAATTTGGAAAGCTGTAATTCAAATTGCATATTTCACTTCAGATTTTTATGATTTAGAATCTCTAAAAATTATTGCTGAATGGATTTTTATCGGAATTAACAAATATGATAATCAAATATTAAATGGAATTTGGTTAAAAGATTATGCCCAAAATATGAATTTTCTTCGAACACAATTTGATTCATTGCCACAGGGAAAAAATCAAGCGTTAAGTGGTCTAAATTCAAGTATAATTAAAATTCATAAACAACAAGAACTTCAAAAAATTTATCAAAATATTATTGAATTTGAGGCAGGAAATGATAAAAATAAATGTGAAAAAAAAGTGAAACCAATGGAAATGATTCTTTATCAGCCAATCGTTTATCCGGAGGGTATTGGAGAAATTGAAAGATGTGTTATAAATGAAATTCAATTTTTGGATGAAACTGGATTTATGCCAGATAGGTAAGCAGAAACAACTTTTTAGAAAAATAATTTCGGGGCGAAAAAGGAGCACGGGGTGGGGCGAACTTTCAAAAGAGCCGGGGCGCGGGGCGGTGGACGGTGCGGGTTTTTAAAAGTGGTGGGGTATGGGGCGTGGCCGGTGCAATAAAATGGTCAAGTCATATCGCTGATGTCGATTATTATGTTTTTAAAATCTGTCATTTCGAAATTCGGCCAACCCAAAAATATTTCCATTTTCTCAATTCCGATTTCGCAAGCCGTGCCTAGGATTCTTTTTGGAATTTTAAATTTTAATATTTTCCAACAAATTCGATTTTTTACATAAATAATTTCAAAACATTTTAGAAAACACTTGTTACAAAATCTATTATCAAATGGCCCCATTAAACGCTTTTCACTATATCACTTTCAAAAACCTGAAGCAATAATTGAAACCCTTAAATTTGCATTTTCAAAACGCTTTAAACTTTCCGCGGAAGATGTTGAAGTAATTGGAAGCCTACAACGACCAAAACAATCATCAGATTCCATTGAAATAATTGATTGCGTTTTAATTGGAGCAGGATATGATCCATCAAACAATAGCTTAATTGAAACCACAAAAGCATTTTATAAAGTTTCAGAAATATTCATTTTTCCACGAAGAAAAATGATGAAATGTGCCACCTCTCTTTTATTCCCATTTTTTTATCAATCAAATTTAAATTTTTCAAAATGGAACAAAGTTGTTTCTGTCGAAGTTGAATCAACTTTACCCGAAAATCATTGGATTTTACGTGGAGTTAAATTTATTACAACTGAAAATTTGCAAAGTTTATTTCCTAATTTTGCTTAAAAAACTATTTTTTTAATGTAGAGTACTGTAATGCTGTAAAAAATTTTAGTATAAATATATATATGTTCTTTTTTTGCAAGGTTTCCATCATAAAATTAAAAAAAAATTATTTTAAAGAAAGTCTCGAAAAAGTATCAAATTTTTTCAACCCAATCCGATTTTTAAAATTTTTAAAAAATTTAAAAATAAAAACTTGAAAATTAATGGAACTTTTTTTTCCCATATTAGCTGATTTTGGTATATATAGATTTTCAACAATAGAAAATTTAATGATGCCATTTAAAAAAAAGTGCCCAAGAAATAACGAACAATTTGCTGCAAAGCCAAAATTAAAACAAATTTTACATAAATTTTACATAAATTTTAAAAAATTTAATAACTATTAAAATATAAAACACAGAAAAAAAGGGGGGGAAATAACATCAAAGAGCAAAAGGCTTTTTTTTTAAATGATCAAAGTATTATCTTCAATTGTTTCAACCAAGAACAAGACACCATATTTATAATTAATGTATACATTTTGTTCATAATATAATGTCATTCTTTGATTTTTGAATATTAAAACGCTGACTTTAAAAATATTTTAAACAAACAAAAAAAGAAGGAGAAATTGTCGATTTTAACTCATCCAATTAAAAAATTTCATTTTTTTATTTAAAATGCCTCTTAGTTTTTAATCAAAGGAACTTTTCATAAATTTTCAATTTTTTTCTATTTTTGTAATCTTTTTAAAATTGTGAGGCAATTTTGACCTAAAGTGCTATTTCTGCCTCACCTTTAATTTCTATTACAATCAAAAATTTGAGGCAATTTTTTTTGCCTCACTTTGAGGCAATTTTTTTTGCCTCACTTTGAGGCAATTTTTTTTGCCTCACTTTCTACCCTGACTTGGATTCGAACTTTCGACTCTTGTTTGAGAGACCGTTGCTCTAACCACTCAGACATTGCAACAACTAATAACAGGCTGCAAAAAGGAAAGGAAAGAAAGTGATGATTTTTTTCGTTCTTTCTTGCGTTTTTTTTGGTTTTTTATGCATTTTTTTGCAAAATGTTTTATTTTTTTAATTTTTATTAATACAAAAATATTTTGGGTTATCTCGAAAACCTATATGGGTGCAGAAATATAAAAAACTTAAAAAAAATTAATTATTTTGCAGCATGTTAAGCATAGCTGAAAAAAAAGGGTTAATTTCAGAAATATCGATTTTTTGAGCTGTGCCACCGTTTTTAATAATATTGACAAAATGTGTTTTAAAAACGATTCAAAATTGAATTTTGTATTATTACGAGTTTTTGGTGGACTTCCTCTTTTTCTTTTAGGTGCTGGCATTTGTTCTATCTTTACTAAAAAATAGAACAAATGTCATCTTGTAACTCAGATTAAAGAAGTGATTGTGAAACTGATGTTTTTCTTGATGTTGAAGCAGATGAACTTGATTGTGGTAATTCTGTATTTAAAGGTCTGTGTATTAAAGAAGCAGGTGGAGGACAAGTTTTGTCAACCATGCTGGGCCGCAACTGCCTTAGGGACATTGGGGACATTCCCCCCCCCCCCCCCCCCCCTCTCGGCACTTTACTCTAACTTTTTTAAACTTTAAAAAGTTTTCGCTGTAAGAGTTTTGATAACTAATAGTGCCTCGGTGCCATAATTTACCTTGAAAAATTAAATTCATACTAGATAAAATGAGATTTTTTTGACCTCTTGTAAGGAATCTCACCACCCTTACTTGGAATATATTTGCGGCCCTGCAACCATGCGTTCAATAAATTCATTCATGCCTTCATTATCGAGATTAGGAGAACGATGTACATCCGCTTCAGGAGGAGCTACATCGATTTTAATAAGATCCCAAAGTTGTTGGAACTCTTCAGGTGGTGGAAGATTTTTACGGAAATTTGGGACTTCATTTAATTCTTGAATGCCTTTTGGAGGTACAGTATCTCGAGCATCTTTACAAAGCTTTTCATGCTTATCAGAATTAAATTAAGAGAGAGGAATAACTTATCGTAGCTTTTCCAAATCTGGTTATTCCTTAAAATTTAGAAAAACTTGGAAGTTTTAAAATAACTGATAAATCTTTAGTTGTAAATCATTTTTTATCAAATTGTGGATGTTTTGAAGAAATCAGTGTTGTCGGGGATGCATATTTAAGAGATGTTATTCATTCAGAAGCCAGTCCCCCCAAAAAAAGCCAAAAATGACTGCCGATGTGGATATAATTGTTGATGTTGAATGATCAGAGTTTATCACAATTGTTTTTTTAAATAATTAAAATTCATTTTTGTAAAACAAATTTGAAAATGTGTGCTATTATAACCCAAAATATTTTTGTATTAATAAAAATTAAAAAAATAAAACATTTTGCAAAAAAATGCATAAAAAACCAAAAAAAACGCAAGAAAGAACGAAAAAAATCATCACTTTCTTTCCTTTCCTTTTTGCAGCCTGTTATTAGTTGTTGCAATGTCTGAGTGGTTAGAGCAACGGTCTCTCAAACAAGAGTCGAAAGTTCGAATCCAAGTCAGGGTAGAAAGTGAGGCAAAAAAAATTGCCTCAAAGTGAGGCAAAAAAAATTGCCTCAAAGTGAGGCAAAAAAAATTGCCTCAAAGTGAGGCAGAAAAAATTGCCTCAAAGTGAGGCAGAAAAAATTGCCTCAAAGTGAGGCAGAAAAAATTGCCTCAAAGTGAGGCAGAAAAAATTGCCTCAAAGTGAGGCAGAAAAAATTGCCTCAAAGTGAGGCAGAAAAAATTGCCTCAAAGTGAGGCAGAAAAAATTGCCTCAAAGTGAGGCAGAAAAAATTGCCTCAAAGTGAGGCAGAAAAAATTGCCTCAAAGTGAGGCAGAAAAAATTGCCTCAAAGTGAGGCAGAAAAAATTGCCTCAAAGTGAGGCAGAAAAAATTGCCTCAAAGTGAGGCAGAAAAAATTGCCTCAAAGTGAGGCAGAAAAAATTGCCTCAAATTTTTGATTGTAATAGAAACTAAAGGTGAGGCAGAAATAGCACTTTAGGTCAAAATTGCCTCAAAACTTTAGCACAAAAAAAACTGTTAGAATTCAAAAAAAATCCTCAAGTTTGATAATCTTGAGGACAATGTTTCATTTTTAATTATGATGAAAACACGAGGAAAATTCTTTATTTTTTCGCTATTTTTGTGTTTGTTTTAAATATTTTTAAAGTCAGCGTTTTATATAATAAAATCTCCAATTTTATTAATGCTAAAAAAATGTAATATAAATTAATTTTTTATAATTCAAAAATTATCAAAAAAACTTGCTTATAAATTTTTTTAGTATTTAAATCTTGAAAATAGACAACATCTGAAGCATCTATTTCAAAATCAATTGCAGTAAATTTTGCAGAAAAAGACTTGACATTAAAGTCCAGGGTATTTGGATAATCAGGAGTTTCGGCAAGCCCATAATTTGGAATTGTAAAAAGTGTTTTATATGGATATTGAAAACTTTTGTCTGGATCCAATACATTTTGTTTAATCGCTAAAAAAATTGCTGAACCTTTTGGAATTCTTAATTTGTACACTTCAGAATTTAATACTATTGGATTCCATGTTTTTGCTGAAGTTGATCTGAAAAATTATTTTGGAATCAAAGCGTTGTGCCCAGCCCCGGTGCAGCGGTGTATAACAAGGCATGCCCGTATCACACGGACGGATTTTTGGGAAATGGAAAAAAAACATTCAAATTTTCTCGGAGGGCAAAAATGGATAGCACGAGCCGACAAAATAAAAAAAAGCGTCATTTAAAAAAAGAAGAAGAAAGTGTTTTCCCCACAAGACCACTATTTTTTTGTTGAAAAAAAAAACTGTTTTTTTGATGAAAAAGTAGCTCGACTTCTACAATTAATATCTGAACTTCTGTATTTAATAATGTTATTTTTCTTTATCAATATCTGTTCCTAACATGTTAAATAACATATCTGGGTAGACTCAAAACATAAGAATTAGTATAAGCAAATATTTTTCGATCACAAAAACTCGTTATTTTCTATAGCGAACTTGATAATTAGTACTAAAAAAGCTTAGTAAAGATGTAAAATGTAGTTATTTAACATTATACAATGTTTCTTAACATTAATTGAACAAGAAAGAACAAAAATATTGATTTTAAACCTTAAAATTGGTCTACGGCTGCTACTTACCGTAATACCACATGTTGCAAAAATATCTTTTTTTGTCACGAAAACATTTTTTACACCATTTTAAACGTATTATAAGGCTAGTATAACAATATTGAAGTGTTTGTATATATAAAAATTTAATTTGGTGACTATTTTGATGCTGGAGGTGGAGTTAGTCGTCAAATTTCAAACATCTTTTAAAACGTTTTTAAGAAGCTAAAACTCTTTTTGCATGTTTATATAAGTATATTAAATATGTTACAACAGTTTTCAACCTTTAATTCATATATAATTGCGGTAAACAACAAGCTCGGATTTGCTTGATAGTTTGCCTAACAGAAATATCTACTTATATTAATTCTTATGTTTTGAGTCTACCCAGATATGTTATTTAGCTTGTTAGGAACAGATATTGATAAAGAAAAATAACATTATTAAATACAGAAGTTCAGATATTAATTGTAGAAGTCGAGTATCAAAAACGTGTTTTTGCAAAAAAAAATTGAAGAAAAAAAAGAGGTGTTCCTGCAACGAAAAGACTTTCTTCTTCTTTTTTTAAATGACGCTTTTTTTTGGTTTGTCGGCTCGTGATAGAGCAGTTGCACTACGGCGCGTTTAGCACACTTTTGCTCTTTCGTTTTTGCAAGTTGCGCGCAATTTTGCAAAAAAAGAAAATTTTTTACCAATTTACTGTATTAAATTAAACAGATTTCTGCACGTACAACACAATTATTTTTTTATAACATTAAAATATCGAGTATTAGCTACTCAAAAATATCAAACAATCACATTTTATGAAACTGTATGTATGAAATCTAAGGATTTTAACTTTACCTATTTTTACAACTTCACCTAAAGTAAAAAAAAATTGTCTATTGTTAATTTTTAAATGTTTTTGATGGATAAGGCTCTCAATAGGGTCTAAAAACATGGAGAAAAGTTTCAACCGTTGCGATGCGCGAATTTTCTCACAATCTGCATAATTCGATTTTCACCTTATACTTCATCTCCAACATCATTTATTTCTTATATTTTCTTCAAATATTACTCAAAATATCTACAAATCAACTTGCTATCATCAATAACAAATATTATAATCAATGGAAATACTGTAAAACTCGAAATAATCGCTAAAAAATCAAATCTGTCAACATGTCCAACATCGAAAAATTAGCAAAATTACTCAAAAATCCTCAAACAGTGATATCTGAAACAGTCTAATAGATTAGCAATGTTGAACAAGCATAAATGTAAGTATTAAATATATAAACTTAAATAATTTTGTTATTTTAGGAAACTTTTTGATCAACATCAATATTGCATATATACTGTAAATTTTGAATGTATGTTTTTACACTGTTTTTTTTCTATTTCCAGCTATTTTCTTTATTGAATACATGTTTTGAGCTTGTTTTAGGGAGCAGAAATAATTAAAAGTTTTTTTATCGAGAAAAATTTTACTTGAATTATGACAAAATAGCACGTTTTTATTGTATGTTGCAGATGCACAATTGTATCCAAATGATCCCAAAAATTGATTTAATATATTAAAACAGATTCAAAATAACTTTAGCAAGCTACGTCATCATACACGAAGCAAAAAATCAGCGTGTTCAAGCTTTTTTTCTTGAGATCAAAATTTACAGTATATATGCAATATTGATGTTGATCAAAAAGTTTCCTAAAATAACAAAATTATTTAAGTTTATATATTTAATACTTACATTTATGCTTGTTCAACATTGCTAATCTATTAGACTGTTTCAGATATCACTGTTTGAGGATTTTTGAGTAATTTTGCTAATTTTTCGATGTTGGACATGTTGACAGATTTGATTGCTTTTTTAGCGATTATTTCGAGTTTTACAGTATTTCCATTGATTATAATATTTGTTATTGATGATAGCAAGTTGATTTGTAGATATTTTGAGTAATATTTGAAAAAAATATAAGAAATAAATGATGTTGGAGATGAAGTATAAGGTGAAAATCGAATTATGCAGATTGTGAGAAAATTCGCGCATCGCAACGGTTGAAACTTTTCTCCATGTTTTTAGACCCTATTGAGAGCCTTATCCATCAAAAACATTTAAAAATTAACAATAGACAATTTTTTTTTACTTTAGGTGAAGTTGTAAAAATAGGTAAAGTTAAAATCCTTAGATTTCATACATACAGTTTCATAAAATGTGATTGTTTGATATTTTTGAGTAGCTAATACTCGATATTTTAATGTTATAAAAAAATAATTGTGTTGTACGTGCAGAAATCTGTTTAATTTAATACAGTAAATTGGTAAAAAATTTTCTTTTTTTGCAAAATTGCGCGCAACTTGCAAAAACGAAAGAGCAAAAGTGTGCTAAACGCGCCGTAGTGCAGTTGGTTGCGCGTTTTCTTTGCATGCGCTGGGCAAAAAAAGTGCAAGTTCGAATCCAGCGAGAGCACTGATTTTTTTTAACAAATTTTTTTTGTTGTTTTTACAAGAAAATTTTCAAAAATATGGTTACAATGATTACTGAACCACTTGAATCAAAGTTATTCTTTTTATGAAAAAAATTTTTTTTATACCTTCTCTCGCGGGGATCGAACCTGGCTTCTCTTCAGCGTTGTGCAAGCAACAAAAACGCGCTAACCAACTGCTCTATCCATATTTGCCCTCCGAGAAAATTTGAATGTTTTTTTTCCATTTCCCAAAAATCCGTAGGTGATCAGTATCCGAAATTTGGCTATCTTTTTTTTCAGTTCTAATAGCTTCCATTTTGTATCCAAATTCTGTATTGAAGAGGCAGAAATGTGCAAAAAAATATTTTCATTTCTATTTTTAACAAATTTTTTTTGGCTTTGTGTTAACGGCATTTCGATAGCTCGGGGGGGGGGGGGGGGGGGGCTGGACATAAGGGCAGAGGAAATATAAAAGTGTAAGCCTAAGTCACAAAAAAATGAGAAAAAAATTACGTGAATTCAAGAAAAAGTTTTGACGAATAATCAGTGCCAGCAAACATTTGCACACTGTCGTTTTTTGCAGTTGTCCAAAAAGTATGAACATAAAAATTTTCTGAATTTGTAAGCAAAATAGTGAAATCACAATGTGATTCAAAATTTGCAAGTGTTCCAATTTTACTATCTGAAGTTACGACAAATGTGCTATCGGAAAATACACAGCCTTTTGATTTTACTATAACAAAAAAAGTTTTAAATATATTAAAAAAATAAAAAAAGACAACTTCGAATTTCAGCCACAAAAATTCTTGCACCGGTAAAATCTTTAACTAATATAGCTATTTTGTTCCTTTTAACTTCACAACGATAAACATTAAATGTGCCAAAGCTGTAAACAATAGATTTAAGAAAAAACTTTGAAAATATTCGAGCAAAAAAATACAGAATTGTCGCGCATTTGTAGGGGGGGGGGGGAATGTCTGAGCACAAAGGTTTTTTTTGTTTTTTTTTAAGATTTGGACCCGTAAATATTACTGTTAAATATATTGTTCCAATTTTTTTCATGAAAAATGCTACAGAATGATATATGCCTTTTTAAAATGTAACATTTTTTAAGAAAAAAAATAAGGAGAATAAATTGGAACAATATATATTAACTTTAACAGTAATATTTACGGGTCCAAAGCGGAAAAAACAATAAAAAAACTTTCGTGCTAAGACATTCACTCCCCCAATGTGTTGTCGAAATCAACGAAACCGTGCAGTTTTAAATGTCTTTTTTGCAAACATGAACAGGATTTTTAAATTTTGTCTTTGAGCAAATTACTGATTATTTCTTTGATACTTTTTATGTGCCAAAGATTAGCTTAAATGGAAATTAAAATTTTTGCAGTAATTTCGGACGTTTGAATTTTTGAAACTCTGAAAATTTTTTTGTTTCCGTTTGAGTTGATTTTTGGCATATTTGGGACCACGGAGAATCTAATGGTGCAATTAATTTTTCTCCAAAAAAATGCCAAAAAGATTATCAGCATTTTGCTCCAAGACGAAATTTAAAAATCGTATAATTCGTGTTTGTAAAAAAGACATTTTGCCAAACCAAAAACTTTTTTTACCAATTTTTATCAATGATATTGTGCGTTAAGCTTTCGTTGTTGTACAATTCTAAGTTCTTAGGATTCATGTAATATAAAAAAATAGATAAATTCAAGTGATTCTATAAATGTAAAGATGTTTAAAAATGTCTTTAATAAACATTATATACCAATTCTGGTGATATTTCTATTACAACAAAGCTATTAAACGATATATCAATGGCAGAACTTGGGGCACTCAATGATAAATTAATTCGTGTTGTTACTTCAGGTACTAGAAAAAAAACGTATTTAAATACATTTTTTAGTTGTTATTACAGTGCTAAGAAAAAATATAATATCACCCCAAAATTCAATGAATTTATGTCAATTATGGTCCTTTAATTAAGTTGTTTTGTGATAGTAAAATCAGTTTGTCAGTTGACAAGCTTCAGCGTTTTGGTCAATTTCGATTTTCGAAATTTCGGTGATTTCGCAACTAAAATGCAAAATGGCCTCAAATCGAAATTTCGGTATACTGTAGTTTCGAAAATCTTAAAAAGTGCATCAGATAGCCCGTGACTTACATAGTCCATCTGCCAACTTTCACAATTTTTCATCAACCCATCACTCCAAATTTGGGGATTGAAATTACAAAAAAATGACCGTGTTTTTCGATTTTTTCCATTTTGAGGCCATTTTTAGCAACTTCAATCCCCGAATCTGGAGAGACGTGTTGATCAAAAATTCTTAAACTTGGTAGATGAACTATATGGCAATCTTTTACTTTACTACTTTACGCCAAGGGCTATCAGATTCACTTTTTAAAATTTTTCGAAACTACAATATACCGAAATTTTGATTTTTGGGCCATTTTGCACTAATAAACTGATTTTACTTTCAGAATCATTAAATAACTTAATTAAACCCGCAAAATTGATAAATATTCATTGAATATTGGGTTGGTCTTATATTTTTTCTGAGTACTGTATTTAAACGTACACACAGCAGGTGTAACCATATAATGCAATGCCTTGATATACGACGACGGATATGTTTCAGCTATAAAATAATTAGTGTTCAAAGAATTTAAATATGCCGTGTAGGTGTGTTCGTATAAAATATTTAATGCATTGATTTCCAAAACTGTTTCATTATTTGAAAGAACTTTTAAAACATCAGGTGTTTTAGTATTATATGAATATACTTGAAACATTGTTATACTTGTATTACATGGTTGAATCTAAAAAAACATATGTTGTAATTTGAGTGATCCCTTTATTCAAAAACGACATAAGTATGCAAATAAAATTATTACAATTTAATTTTAAAATGCAGTGTCTTGTTCTGCAAACTTTGGTTCAAAATTTTTGAAAATTTCCCTGAGAAAAAAAGGGATAGAAAAACACTAACTGGTGATGCATGCTGGTAGTGCCGAAATAGTGATGAAATCGTCACGTTTTGTGATGAAATCACGATACTATTGCATCACTATTCGTGATGCATGCATCACCAGTTAGGGTTTTTCTGTCACTTTTTTCCTTAGTGTTAGAATAGGGATAATATTTAAAAAAAACTTACTTTAAAAACACAATTTAAATTACTGCAATAATAAAAATTATCCATATCACCCATTATTCCATGTAGCGTATCATCACATGCTAAAATGTGTTCAGCGCATTGACAATCTGTAATAATTTTATTTTTCCCAAAAATAACGCATATATTTACTTACATATTTTTTCAAAGGTTACAGCGAACCCTATTGCTTCAAAGTTGCCATCACTAAAAAATTCCCAAAGCATTTTTCTGTCTTTGCCATCATAATGGGCCTGAATTTTAAAGTTGGAAGTATCTGCGAATTTTCCGGTACTATTATCAAAGTCATAAAAATATTGGATATAATCAACCCCTTTCTCCACTCCATCAAAATTCATTACCACATTGATTTCGGTATTCGAGGGAATAATTAGTTCAAAATCGCAGTACACATTGTTATGATATCCATCATCATTAATAGAATTAAAATTTGACCATGTAATAATATTGCCGTGTCCATGTAATGTACATTTGACTTTTTGTTTTGTTTGTCCCATTTTAACTAAGCTTATATAAGCTTTAAATTCTAAATGTGTCGTAGAAATGGTTCGAGATAACGAAATTTGAATAAAGTTGTCGCTGTTGTAAAAGGGATATAATTTTCGAACACTTCTTTCACTGAAAAATGTTTATCAGCAAATTTTAAAAAATTTTTTTCTACAACAAGCATAGATAAAAATCTTCTTCAAAAATTGTGACTAATTCCATGTCCACTCCCAAGAAACAATTCTAATTTGTACTACCCTTATTAGAAATTAAAGAAAATTTTTCCAAAAATTTTTCACTAATTTATCAAAGGATTTTCATTAAAATCGCTTGAATCGTGAATCTATTGATAAAAAATACGACAAAAACTGAAAAATTTTGGGAAAAAAATTGAAACAGAGAAACAAGGTATCGGATCGGTCGACCAATGACCGAAAAATTTCATAATTCATTCTTACTTTACAAAAATTTGAGTTGTATTTTCGATAATAAATTTCGATGAAGTATGAAAATTTTCAACAACAATCTTAAAACCATATCCAAAAGGAGCAGAAAATTTCCATTTGCAAGATTTAGTTCGATTATGATTTTCTTCATAACCTGATTTAATTGTAAATATTTGAGTTTCATCTTTCAATGCATATGTATTTAGGGGGGCTTCCATGGGACATATATTTCTTTCATCATCAAAAATTATAAATCCTCGAAAAGCTGCCATATCATAAGTATGAAAATTGATAATATTAAAAAGATCAGAAAATTTAAAAATGGTTTTATTTAAAACTGTATGTTCAGTGAAAGGTGCATCCAAGCCTCCATCATAATTAATAGTAAGCAAAGTAAAACGAACATAAAGTCTATGATTCTAAAAAATAGGTTAAACTTAAATTACAGATAAAAAAAAATTTTTTTAATGGAAAAATCTTGGTCCAAAAGTCCTTGACCCCAGGGAACTTAAAAGTCCTGTTTTGGAATCTGCGTAAGAAATAATATATGATAAGTCTGATTATTAGTTTATTAAATAAAATTTTATTTTTCATACTGTAACGAAAAAATAGGAAAAACGATTCCTTGCCAGTGTCTAATTTTATCGCTTTATATATAAATATATCGGGATAGCTCATGTATGAATTTATTTACTATCTTACCGTTTCATTATTGAACAAATTAAAAGTAATAATACATTTCAAAAATAAATCATTAAACCACAATTTTGGGAAGCCAGGTGTTTGAAAGAAGGCAACTTCTCTGCTTTTTAATTGTATAACATTTTTTGTTCTACAATCATACGTTGACTCAGAACAAACAAAAACCATAAAACAAAAGCCAAATAAAACTTTCAAATTTTTCATATTATTTTTTTAACATTTAAATGAATAACTCTTTTTTATTGGTTACGACAAAAAAATCAACAAATTTTATTTTCTTTTAAACTGTGTCCAATTGAAAAATGCATCTTATGCGTATTTGAATTAATGGATTAATGCATAATCCATGGATTATAACATATAAAAAAAGAAAATTCTTTTATCACATGTCATCATTTTCAATACTTGGTCTTTTTTGCGGTATGCAGACGTTTCCCTGACTTTTATTTCCCTGACTGACATTTCCCTGACTGACATTTCACTGACCGTCGTTTCCCTGACTAGATCATTTCCCTGACTGACATTTCCCTGACTAAGTCGTTTCCCTGACTAAATTAGTTCCCTGACTGGACATTTCCCTGACTTTTTTTTAAATTACAAAATTGGGTTTTTATAAAAACTTTTTTCTTTTTAAGAATGAATTGACAATCTGCCTAAACTTTGACCGACGTAAATAGCGATTTTGAATCTTGTCCCCAAGTCTTGGCCCCCGAAATTCGCAGTGTCGTAATGTTTAGAAACTACTTTAGAAGTTTGTAATATATAATGAAATTGTATTTTAATGACTCAGTTTATTGGTTTTACCCGTCCACTATCCCATGTACTAAGTTATGGGTTCTTAGGGTTTCTCAGTGTTTCTTAGGGTTTCCTCAGGGTTTCTTATTCTTCACTCAGGTTTCTTACGGTCTCTTAGCAACGCCGTATTTAAAGAGGGGGGGGCAATTGTGGCTCGTGCCCCCCCCCCCTCCCCCGCGAAATTGAGGAATTTCCTTTGAATTTTTGCCGCTTCATGTTGGCGGCGGCAAAAAATTAAAGGTGTGCCCCCCCCCCCCCCCCCCGAAATCACAGTGCCCCTCCGAAATTTTTTTCTGTATACAGCCTTGTCTCTTAGTAGTTGTGACTATGGCAATCGGACAACTGTGTTTGGTCAGCTCAATAAATATAGTTGACCGATAGAATCTAACGCAGAAATAAAAAGTAGACTTCTCTATGTTTTTTAGTTAAAGACAAGGTTCTAAACATTACGGCACTGCAAATATTATAAAAACCCAATTTTGTAATTTAAAAAAAAGTCAGGGAAATGTCCAGTCAGGGAACAAATTTAGTCAGGGAAACGACTTAGTCAGGGAAAAGTCAGTCAGGGAAATGACCTAGTCAGGGAAACGACGGTCAGTGAAATGTCAGTCAGGGAAATGTCAGTCAGGGAAATAAAAGTCAGGGAAACGTCTACTAATCCTTTTTTGCAACGTCTTTGCTAACAGTATTTATCTTTTATCAGTTGTAAACAAAAAAAAGTTGTTAATCAGAAGGTGTGTCCCGAAATGGAATTTGGTCTTTTTTTTGGAAGTAAAGAAGTAAATTTTGTCAAAAGTACAAACAATTTGCCAATTAATATACAATACCAATTGCAATGTGATTCGCTTCTTTTTAAAGAACCAAATCACACGGTATTCCTCTTAAAAGTGGAATACCGTATCAATTGGCAAATTGTTTGTACTTTTGACAAAATTTACTTTTTTACTTCCAAAAAAAGACCAAATTCCATTTCGGGACACACCCTCTGATTAACAACTTTTTTTTTGTTTACAACTGATAAAAGATAAATACTGTTAGCAAAGAAGTTGCAAAAAAGGCCAAGTATAAAAAATTGTGCCATGTGACAAATTCATTTTCTTTTTATATCTGTTATAATCCATGGATTATGCATTAATTCAAATACGCATGTGACGCATTTTTCAATGACACAGTTTAAAAGAAAATAAAATTTGTTGGTTTTTTTTGTTATAACCAATAAAAAGGGTTATTTACTTTAATGTTAAAAAATAATATGAAAAATTAAAAAAAGAGCATAATCCGCCTATTTGTATGTTTTCTTATCTCGTTGCATAAATATAGCCGAACTGAAAAATTCACGATTGTAACCCCAAATCAAGAACTTACCAAAAAGCTGTCATCATATTCTGATTCAGCGTAAAAAATAACCTTAAAAGCTAAGAAACTACCCTGATTGCATTTTTTAAATCAATAATTTCGACAAAATTCTGAATTTTAGGTGTTGCATAAATATAGCCGAACCAAAAAAAAAGTTTACATACGGCACTTTTATTTATATTCTTTAGTCAGAGGTTGTTCAGCATGCTAAAAAAAGCTAATCTGTGAAAAAACATCAAAAAATATAGAATGGCATCGATTTGCCAGGGCATTAAAAGTCACATTTTTGCCTATTTTGGCATTTTTTCCGGTGCCGAGGTGAAACCTTTTTAGGCAAAGAATAAAAAATGCGGATTACAAATATATGCGGATATTTATTTATTATTAACCTAGTCTAGGTTAATAATAAATAAATATCCGTGGAGTATTCATGACCGAAAATCAACATTTTACAATAACTTTGAATTTTGGATTTTTTTATTTTTCGCTGAAATTTTAGTATTAGGGAGCGTCCAGACGTGACGTCACGGGTTTTATGGGTGGGTGGGGGGTAAGCTAAACGTGACGGAATGTGACTGTGATGGGTGGATGGGTTTAAGCCAAATGTGACGTCACTAAAATCACATTTTTTAAGGCAAAAATCATAAAAATTAGTCTTAAAAATTAAATTCTTTCTAATAAGTTTCTACTAGGCCAAGGGCGGCCCTTCGGGCCGCATATTTTATACAGGTTACTCAAAATTAATGAACTTCTTTTATAATTCATATTTTATTAAACATTTGGATATAATATTTAACAAACAACTTAAAATTTTTATTTAATTTAGTTATTTTTGTAACCAATTTCTTAATTTTATTTTCCTTAAAAGTTTATTTACAGTAATCATACAATAAAGCTAATAAAAAATATGAAGATATTAAATCATTTGTATTACAATATTTGATACTTTGATTCAAATTGACTTGAGCAAATTTATTTCGTCGACACGTGTCGCTTTAGCTATTATATCTAGGGTTGCCGTCCCCCCCCCTAAAGTCGGGGATCCCCGGGGATATCCCCGACGGGGACGTCCCCGGTTCCCCGTCCCCGACCAATTTTGAATTTCGGGGATCCCCGGTTCCTCGTCCCCGACACCTTTCTTCCCCGAAAAAAAATTCTTTAGTTTTAAATTTTTTTAAATTCGGTAAAAAAGATAAAAATTCGCGAAAATTCCAACCAATTCTATGCCCAATCCCAAAAAACGATACATATCAGCCATTTGTGTTTTCATTATTGGAAAATTGAGGAAATTTTTCCAAAAATTTACCCTTCCCCGGGATATTTTCGGGGAACGGGGATCCCCGTTCCCCGTCCCCGACTACTTTCTTCCCCGGCCGGGGAAGTCGGGGAGGGAAAAATCGAAAGTCGGGGATTCCCCGTCCCCGACTTTTTCGATTTTCGGGGGGGGACGGCAACCCTAATTATATCTTTTGGATCAGCAATGTCATGATTATATGATGAAGCATTTGTATCTGAGATAAAAGGCCTATAATAATGGTGAACTTCTTGTCTCTAAGCATTTGCTTCATCAATTCCAAAAAACAAATTTTTATTGTTTAAAATTAAAAATGCAAGCATACAAATCCTTGGCCCAAAATTGTATCCATCAACTTGAACTAAAATGAATCGGTTGGCGCTTCTTTAACTTCACATTCCTCTATAACAGCTTTTGTAAATGTTGGACTATAACGTGGCACCGTTGGCAATCTCTTTGGGGTTCTTCTGTTATGACTCTAACTTTCAACTGTTGTTTGATTCCAAACAACAGCACTAACCATTAGTCTGTCATTATGACCTTGAAGTTGATTTCCCTTATATTTACATATAACGGAATCAACTGTTGCATCATCAATCCAGTCATTAGTGATAACTTTATTTTAACTATGTATTGATAATAGAATATGAATTGCATTATTTAGCACTTCCTCGAATCGTGCATTACAGTCATTTTCGTCATCAATTGTGATAATTTCATTTGAGTTTACTTCCGTAATTACAGTTAAGGTTTTACAAAATTATGAAAAAACATAAACAAAAATTTATTTCAGTTTATTAGAATATATCGATTAATTAAATGATAATTTATATAAATAAATTTAACAATAATAAACAAAAGATAAAATCAAATTCTCCCAAAGGAGGTAGTTCTCAGAGCTACCAAAGTAGACTGTGAGTTAGGGGTGACTTGAACGCTCAATGAGTTTTACCCCAAAATAAATGAGTTTTACCCCACAAGACTGCGTATGAAAACAAAATTTTGTTAGCGCTAGCCAAATTGTTAATCAGGTGCAACAAAAGACGTAAACTTTCAGCAAAAGCTTCAAGTGACAGTCCACAACAAAGTTGTTGATAATATAAATAAAAAAATTCTCATTTTCAATAAAATCTATGTTTTATACAAATTTTCTATCTGTTTATTCTGCTTTTTAATGCATTCACATTTTCACTCATTTTCATTCACATTTTTTTATTCCCCTCAATTTGCATTATTTTATTCATTCTTTTTTTGGATCTCACTTTCAAAGCGTCGTAACTTTTCAAATAGGTACCTCCGGAACTAACCACTATTCCTTTCATTATTGCCATAATTTATTCTATCTTTTAATACTAAACACGGGCACTTTTAGTTTAGATGCAACCACTTTTACCGAACGAACACTCTACTTTAGTAGAGGTGTATACTATACAAAAATCAAAAAAAATATTAATCAATAATTTGCATTTGAGAAAATTGCGAATTTTATTTTTTATTGCAATTTTGTAAAAAATGTGACGTTTTTTGTGACGGGATGGGTGGGTGGGTCTTAGCCAAATGTGACGCAGTGTGACAGATGGGTGGGTGGGGTTTGAAATTTAAGATTTTACCGTGACGTCACGTCTGGACGCTCCCTTATCTCTACTGATAATAGCTGTAGAGTATTTTTGCCTAAAAACAACTCTAACATACTTTTTAGCGTTTTACAAGCATGCGTCATGTATTACATGAAGTCGAAGAACCCATTTTATCTAAACAGGGCTCGTAAATAAATAAATTATGCGCACGAATATTACGGAGTATTAGGAACATTTTTGGCCAAAATTTGAAATGTTTAAAAAATTTAATTTTTGTTGTCATTTTTGTGAGCACAGGGGGGACCAAGACAAATCGTGCATCTTTAAAGTGCCGAAAAATGCGTAAAACTTAAAAGTGGGGCGAAATATTTTTTGGGGTTTGTTTCTGACCCCCAATGAATCGTTTAAACTATGTTGGATGTTTTAACTCGATTATCATCTCCCGTGGTTCCCTTGTAAGCGAGTTTTCACTACTTTGAAAATAACGGGAATTCTTTTTTTTTCTTTTTTATTTAAAAAAACGCGGCCTAGGCCGGCTTTTTCATAAACAGTTTTTGCTTTCATTTATTTCGAAAATATAAGACGAGGGTATAAAAAAAGTTCTGGCGAGGCGTCAAAAAATGATATTTGGGGAAAAAAACATCATTTTTCGACGCCTCGCCAAAACTTTTTTTATATCCTCGTTTTATATGCCGGCCGGCCGCATTTTACATCCCTGTTTAAGACTTTCAGCTCTGCCCCCTTTTTTAGATTTCTTATAAGTGGCATAAAAATGGAAATCAGGCAAAATATATTGTCCGTTTTACATTCATATTTTAATCAATAATCTTTTTTGTAATCGTCGGCCAAAGAAAATGTAAAAGAAAAAATTTGTCCGTCAAAAAATCGAAAAAAAACAATTTTTTTCTGCAAAAATTAGATAAGAATCGATTTAAAATTTTTGTCGCTGGGAAAAAAGCTTTTTTGATAGAAAAAAATTCAGTGTAAACATTTTTTTGCGTTTATTTATTTTATGTTTCATTAAAAAAATGTGGTTTTTTAAAGAAATATTTGATAAATTTAATAATAAATTTCGAAAAGTTGCAATTGTTCCATCACGTTCAAAGTCAATATCTGATAATATTTATGAACAATCTTTTCCTTTTCGTGCAAGTTTTATGAATTATATTTTACAAAATCAATCTTCAATTATTCATTTTAAACTTGTAAATATTTCTTTTCAAGATTTCCATATGTTCCTGTCGAAAATTTATGCAGAAATGGTAATTCAATTAATTTTAAAGCTAGAATTGGGTCCCATCAAGAAATCTTGAATTTAAGCAAAATTAAATCAAAACTTTGGATCACCAATTCTTTTGAATATGCAACTCTGTTTAGTATTATTGGAAGATATGAAGGTTTAACTTCAGCAATTGGAAAATATGAAGTTGTTTCGGTGATATTAAGTAATCATGCAATTAATTTTAAAACTTTTAAATTTCTTATTTCTTCATCAAAATTAAAACATTTGGATATGAAAATGATGTGTATTCGAGATGGAGAAGATGGAGATAAAGTAGTTACCTTTGATCGGATTATATGCCAACTTCCAAAACTTGATTCTTTTACGTTGTAAGTTTTTTAAAGCTTTTTAAGAGAAATACTGATAACAGTATTGTGCTCACAATATTGATAAAACGGTTCGATAAACTTTGTTTGGAAATCTGAAGAAACCCTCAACTCCAACTCCGCCCCCTAGAGTCGAGGGCCCAGCGATGGTATTTGACCTTTTTGTTGCCCCGGCCCTGCCGCCGTGTTTCGCCTCGCGCCCCGTTGCCTTTGGAAAATCACTTCTTGTGCCGTCTGCCGGTTATCACTCCGATAAAGCTCTTGATCCTTAATCAACTGATATCTTCTCATTGATATCAACGCACATTTACTCGACCCCTACATTCATACCCTAAATTTATCACTGCGAGACTCTATGAAGGTTTCACATTGAAAAGTCCAACGGATATCAAGATATTGACAATTCCCTTTTTGGGCCTAAACGATATGTTTCGATATCAGTTGGACCGATTAATCTGGAACCTTCATAAATCACAGGACCTCCCCACGGAGATCAATTTGTTCGAATTTCGAGACAATTTCATCGAGCCGTTTTATCATACCATAATGTTGTGAACGGAGTCAAGCCCAACCCTGACTGATAAAAATGTGATAAAATATTTTTTCAGCTTTTTTCGTTATATTACAGAAGATGGTAGTGATGATGTAGTTGAAGCCCTTCAATCTTCTGATTTTAAATTACTCAAATTGAATAATATTAAAAGCAACTTCAATGTTGAAAAATTTTTCAAATTTTTAATGGTATTTGTTGTTTTAACTGGTTTTTTATACACATATTTTTACACAAATTATTTTTAGATGCAAGAAAAAATGCAAGCTGTTCTTTGTTTTGGTCGTCTTTCAGAAGAAAATCAACAAAGACTTCAAGAATTTGTTGATCAATTAATTGAATCTCGAGCAACAATTACTCCAAAACCATTTTTAAGTTTTCCAGGACAAAAACAAAAAACTTTGAATGCCCTTGAAAAACTTTCTTCGACTTAACATTTTTAAATTTGAAAACAACTGTTATCAATTTATGGTGTGATGATATGATAAAAAAAATTTTTTTGTTGTTATCTTTGGTATTGTTTAAAATTGTTACAGTAATTTTGTAAAGTTTTTACTTTTTTACAAAAATGAAACAAGTAATTTTTCTCCTTAATATAATTTTGAAAAAGGATAAAAAAGACTTAAAATGATGTTTTGTAATAAATAAGTTTAAACAGAAATAAATTTCAAATCATAAACTCCGAAAAAATAAATTCTTTCCATTTTTTAAACATCAATTTTTATCACCATTTTAAAACCATAAACACAAGGTGATAACATTTTTTGTGATTTTTTTTTGTGTCACAACATTCCAACAACCACAAAGAAAATACAACAATGAACAAAAAATACCAAAATTTCTAATTTGCATATTTTTCTGACATAATTCATTCAGTTACAGCTTCAGTACAGCAAAAAAAAAGATTTTTTCGGACACAAAAATTTTTATATATAAAATAAAAAGAATTTTTGCTTCAATGTTATGTAATAAAATTTGGTATTTTTTTAAAAGAAATAATTGTATTTTATATAAAATAGTTTTTTGTTGTTAAATTCGAAGAAAAAGAAATGGCGAAAGATAAGAAAATTGGTAAGGATGATATTGCTGATAAGGAAAAAAGTGTTGATGGTGATATCGGAGCTGCTGATGTTTTGAGGGAAAATTTTGATAAAAATGTTCAAATTAAAGTTGAAGCTGATAAGGAAATTGATAAGGAAGACATTTGTGATATCGAAAAAAATGATAATACTGGTAATGATACTGATATTGAAGCTGCTCTGTCGAGTGATAAATGTGATAAAGATGTTAAAGTTGAAGTTGAAGTCGAAGCTGATAAGAAAAGTGATAAATTTGAAGACATCTCCAATGTTGATGATTCAAATATCACTTCTACAGTACCCCTGAAAAACGGTATCGCCAAAAAAGAAAAATATTCAAAAACTTTAAAATCCAAAAATTTCACGGATTCTGGTCCTGAAGAATTTCATGAAATTGAAATTGATGCCCCAAATACTGATAACAAAAGAATAATTTTTGATATTGATGAAGATGAAAAACTTCGGGAAAGTTTTAAAAAGAAGATGGCTGATGATGGTGATGATGATAATGATGGGGGCCCAAAAGAGCCATATCAACCAAGTAAAATGGAAAAAATCTTAAATATTATGCTTTGTCGAAAAGATTTAGTTAATCAAAAGTTGTCTGAAAGACCTGTAAAATTTTGGGATTTGGTAAGTTTTGATTGAAATTTATTTAAATTGAATTAAAAGTAAAATCTATAAATTTTAGTTTAAATACGGTAGCCGCATGGATACGGTAAGCTTTTTTTTAGGAAAATGGAATCCTCCTAAACGGGGATCTGCGAAATTGAAAATGTCGATTTCAGAAAGAATTTCGATTTTGCATTTTTTTGTTCGAAATTCGAAATCGAAACTGTTTTTTTGGATGGAATTTTTAACATTTTTAGTAAAAAGGCCAAAAACGACTTCTTAGAAAAAGGGTTTTTTAATTCTTGTTTTTCAATTAGCAAAAAGTTCCTTTAATTTATTTCGATTTCGACAGAAAAAAAATGATTTCGATTTTCTCAATTTCGATGTCGCAGATCCCTACTCCCAAAATCCTTTAATCTCATTTTTTTCAGATTCTTGTAATGTTTGGACTTTTGTTGGCAGCAATTTGTGGAATTTGTCAACCCGTTTTTGCTATCCTCTCTGGTCGACTTGCAAATACTTTACTGTTAATGGAAATTGAAGATCCACAATTTTTGGCTTCTGGTATTCAAGCTTGTTTACTTTTTGTTGGAATTGGTGCATTTTTGGTTGTTATTGCTTTTATACAGTTTTGTTGCTTTAATATTGCCTGCACTCGAATTACTCGTCGAATTCGAAATGCTTATCTTCTTTCAATTCTTCGACAAAATCCTTCCTGGTTTGAAAAGAATCATTCTGGAGCATTAAATACAAAATTAAATGAGTAAGTTTTTATATTTATTTTTAATTTGGAAAAATTTTCACTTTTAAAAAAAGTATGAAAAATCAGAGTAAATATTTTTGTTAAAGTTTTTCACTACATTTTTAAGCCATCGATTAACATAAATATATTATGTTCCATTTTAAATTTTTTTTAAAAACTTACACAGGTCTCTGAACTTACACAAAACTTGCAAAAGAATGAAAAAAATCAGCACAAAATTTGAAAATGAAAAAAATCAGCAAGAAACTGAGAATAATCAGCATAAAGTTAAAAAATGAAAATAATCTGCGCAAAAGTGAAAAAAATCAGCAAAAACTTTAGAATTGAGAAAAATCAGCACGAAAATGAAGAAAATCAGCACAAAAAATAGTTCCTTTTTGTGCCAAAAATTTTTAACACAAAAAAAGAGTGTCTCTTTCGTTGTCTGCTGTCAAACCGCGCCGCTTTTTGCATGCGCACTGCTCATTCCATAAACAGTTTCCCGTTTAAACTTTTCGTTAGGCAATTAATTGTATGCCGTTTTGGGCTAATGGGCTTAAGCTCTATAGCTAAAAAAATTTTGGATATCATCGACATGATCGATATGTGATGAATAAATTTTAAAAAAATTTTTAAAAAAAAGTTTTATGCTGATTTTTTTCACTTTTGTGCTGATTTTTTTCATTTTTTTTGAAAAAAATCAGCATGAAAATGAAAAAAATCAACACAAAAATGAAAAAAATCAGCATGTGCTGATTTTTTTCATTTTTATGCAAGTTTTGTGTAAGTTCAGAGACCTGTGTTTTTTAAAAAATGATTTAAAAATTGTTCCCAAAATTAATTGGCACCAAAAAAAATACACCAAATTTTGTTAGATTTTTTCGGAGTATCAAAATTTTTTTGTAAATTAACTTTTTTAAAAAGTACAAAAAAATTTAATATTAAATTTTAGAAAAAAGTTTAATTTTATCTTTCCTCCCTCTTTTTTTAGCAACATTGACAGAATTTATGATGGAATTGGAGATAAGCTTGGACTTTTAACCCGAAATATGGTTCAATATATTACTGGAATAATTGTGGCATTCTTTTTTAGCTGGCAAATGACCCTTCCACTTTTAATCTTTTCACCAATTATCACTTTTGTCATGGCATTTTCTTCAAGAGTATGGCACAGTTTTAGAATTATCTAAAATATGCAAATTAATTAATTATTTTTAGAAAATTACACAAGCTTCTCGAGATGAAATGAAGATTTACAGTGGTGCCGGATGTATCGCCGAAGAAGCAATTACCGCGTATCGAACTGTGGCAGCTTTTAATGCGCAAGAAACGGAAGTTAATCGATACAAAGCACAATTAAATAAAGGTGCAAAATCTGGAATTAAAAAGGCTCTATTCAGTGGGGGACTTTCTGGAGTTTTGTTATCACTGGTAATGATATTTATGGGCACGTCCATCCTTTACGGAACATTTTTGCATTCAATTGGTATTGTCAAAACTCCTGGAGATGTTTTTACGGTAATGATGGCAATCATGTCTGGAGCGTATCATCTTGGAAATGCTGCACCACATTTAATGGTTCTTTTAACGGCGAGAGTTGCCGCAGCAACCGTTTGTAAAACTATAACTCGAATCCCTAAAATTGATCCATATTCTGTTGAAGGAAGAAAGCTGTTTGATTTACAAGGAAAAATTAGCTTTAAAAAAGTTTCTTTCCGATATCCATCACGTCCTGAAACGAAAGTTCTCAAAGATTTTTCATTTGATTGCAAGGCGGGACAGACGATAGCTTTAGTTGGGCAATCAGGATCTGGAAAATCTACAATTGTTGGAATTTTAAATCGATTATATGAATTTGAATCTGGACAAGTAACAATTGATGGAGTCGATATTCGTGAAATGAATGTTAAATGGTTAAGAACAATTATTGGCACAGTTCAACAAGAACCTATCATCTTTAATGATACAGTAGAAAATAATATTAAACAGGGATGTGATTCGTTGACGGAGAAAGAAATGGTTGAAGCATGTAAAATGGCAAATGCCCATGAATTTATTCAAGCTTTACCGGAAGGATATGACACTCGAATTGGGGAAGGTGGGGTAAAACTTTCGGGGGGACAAAAACAAAGAATTGCAATTGCTCGAACACTTGTTCGAAATCCTAAAATTTTATTGTTGGATGAAGCCACCTCTGCCTTGGATACTCAATCAGAAGCGATGGTTCAAATGGCATTAAATAATGCAGCAAAAAATCGTACAACAATTGTTATCGCCCATCGACTTTCAACCATTCGAGATGCGGATCGAATAATTGTTATGCATAAAGGTAGATTTGTTGAAGCTGGAACGCATCATGAATTACTTGAACGAAAGGGTGGGGTTTATGCCAAACTTGTTGCCGCTCAAGAACTTCATAATTTGAATATTGATAAAAAGGATGATGGTGAACATGTTGTGGATGAATTGTTATCACCGGATCAACCAAATGCTGCTTTAACAATTGCATCAAAAACTGTTCGAGAATCTATTCGAGAATCTTTTATGCGTGACTTTTTACCATCTGATCATCTTGGAGATGCTCAAACTGAAGCATATGATGTAAGTTTGTTTTTTTTGATGAAGGATACTGTAAAATCAAAACTATAAACTGTAACACATTGTATCAAAATCAAAAAATGGTTTTATTTTCCGGACCGATGTTTGGCAAAATGTCTATCTAATGCCATGGTGCAAAAAAAAGTTTTCTTTCTCCCATATTGGCATTGGAAAAGCTTTTGCCAGACACCGGCGCCGAGAATTTAACTCTGAATTTGATTGATAATCGAGATTTCGAAATTTCAACAAAAAATTTCGATTTTTGTCAAAAAAACATTTGATTTCGACTTTAGAAATTCTGTTTCTGTCGAGCCTCAATCAAAAGTTTTTAGATTGAAATTGAAAAAATTGGAGCTAAAAAAGCATCCCTTGGACAAATCTTTATTGATGCCAGAGAATTATGGCCAATTTTATTTATTGCACTTGGAATTTGTTGTTTTAATGCTTTATCCATGCCCTTGAATGCTTTCATCTATGGACAAGCATTTATGATGTTTGAAAATGGCCGAAAAGATAATGTTGGAGATGCTTTTATGTTCTTTTTATTCTTTGTTGGATTGGGCGTGGTTTCGACGATCGCGGCATTCTTTACAGTAAGTTTATTTTGTATTTATGGGAAACCGGTATTATGCAAATTTTGAAAAATTGCAAGCATTTCTTATGAATTATTAAGTTTATAAAATTTGCATATTACTATGACAATTTCGATTTCAAAATCGTCTCGGTTGGAAAATAATTTATATACCAATGTTTTTGATTTTGTAGGATACGGTAATATGCAAATTTTGAAAAATATAAAAACAGCTTTTTATGAAATTTTTTTAAAAAGCATTTTTTTGAAAAAGTATAAAAGTTGTAAAATTTGCATATTACCATAATTTCGATTATGAAATTGTCTCGCCTGGAAAATAATTTATATAAACCTTGTGCATTTTAGACATATCTCTTTGGACGAATTGGTGAAAAATTAACAATGTCAATGAGAGTTCGAGCTTTTCGATCTATCATTTATCAAGATGGTTCATATTTTGATAATCCCGCGCATACCCCTGGAAAATTAATTACCCGCCTTGCAACGGATGCCCCAAATGTTAAAGCTTCAATGGATACCCGATTTGCGCGGGTTGTTCAGGGTGTACTCGCTTTACTAACATCAATAATAATTTCGGTAATAATGGATTGGAAATTTGGTCTTGCATGTTCGTCATTCTTTATCCTACTATTGTTTATTCAATTTTCAATTGCAAAAATTGCTCATTCCCATGCTCTTAAATTTGCACAAGGAGATGAAGCTGGAAGGGTAAGAAAATTATTGATTGATTTGTTTTTTTACAAATGTATTACGGTATTTTTTTTGTAGATTGCAATTGAAGCAATTGAAAATGTTCGAACAATTCAACTTTTAACTTCTGAATTTTCAATTCATAAACATTTTATGGAATGTTCAATGAAAAGGCAGAAAGCTGAAATCCGAAAAGCTCCTATCGAAGCTTTAAACTTTGCAACCACCCATGGCATGCAACAATTTACCTGTGCCTTTTGTTACATGGTTGGATTCATTTTTGTCCTTAATGGTTGGACGGATAAAATTAAACTTTTTCAGTAAATTCTCTTTATTATTGTTTAAAAGAAAACTTAAAAATTTGCATAATTATAGAGTTGTCCAAACCATTTTCTTTGGGGCCATTTCAATTATGGCTGCAACAGAATTCTTTCCAGAATTGGTTAAATCTCGTCTTGCTGCTTCTCTCATGTATTCAATTATTAATCGACAGCCTCGAACTGGAAATATTAATTCTGGTGAAAAAATTGTAAGCTTTTATTTTTTAAAATTAAACTTAAAAATTATATATTTTTATTTTAGTCAATCGAAGGAGAAGTCAGTTTTGAAAATGTATATTTTGCATTTCCAAAGCATGCCGTTATGAAAGGTATAAATATTCAAGCGAGACCTGGAAAAACTATTGCACTTGTTGGTCCATCAGGATCTGGAAAATCTACTGTCATTGCACTCCTTGAACGTCTCTATGATCCATCTGTTGGCGCAATTGTATGTCACTTTTTTTTACAGTACACCTTTTTTAAAAACTACAGTAATCTCACTATATTTTAGAAAATTGATGGAAAAGATTTAAAAAGTCTTTGTCTATTTGATATTCGAAATCAGATGTCCCTTGTTGAGCAACAACCTCGACTTTTTTCTGGTACAATTAAAGAGAATATTGCATATGGATTAGATATATCGAAGATATCGGATGATGAAATTATTGAAGCTGCAAAATTGGCAAATGCCGCTTCATTCATTTCAACCCTCCCCCTAGGATATGATACAGAACTGGGGGAAAAAGGTGCCCAACTTTCTGGGGGTCAAAAACAGAGAATTGCAATTGCAAGAGCGATAATTCGAAAACCCAAAATTTTGTTATTAGATGAAGCCACTTCTGCTTTGGATTCAACTTCTGAAAAGGTTAAATCAAATCATATATTTATGTATTCCAATAATTTAATTTAATTAATATTTAGGCAGTTCAAGATGCATTAGATGTTGCACGACTTGGTCGAACTTGTATTACAATTGCGCATCGACTTTCATCAATACAAAATTCAGATCAAATTTTATTTGTTGAAAATGGAAAAGTTCGTGAAAGAGGCACTCATTCAGAGCTTATTCAACAACAAGGAAAATATTTTAATTTAACACAACAACAATATTTGGGATCTTAATTTTTAATATTTCTTGAAATTTGAATAAAAATGTTTGTATTTAATAGTCTGCAATTACACAACAGAAAAATAACGAAAGAAATTGAAACACTTTTATTCAAAATTTCGTATTAAAAAAATGATCAAAAAGGGGGAAATTTTAATATAATTTTTTTTTAATTCCATCAAACTTTGTGGTGTGGTCCAATAGCTCAGCTGAGCGCTCAGTGGTAGAGCATCTGAGCGCCAATCAAGTGGTCGCGGGTTTGATCCCCCCTTGGATTGACTGAACCATAAATTTTTCGGTTATTTTTCGGTAACTTTTCTTTAACTTTTGAAAAATATAAATTAGACACTGGCAGGGAACACTTTTTCCTTTCCTTTCTTTGACATTTTTTTCGTTACAGTATGAAAAATTAAATTTTATTTTACTGTCTAATAATCAGACCTACTAGATGTAATTTTTTACGCTGATTCCAAAAATGCAACTTAAAATTTTTTTTACTGAGGACAAAGCGCCGAAAATGCTAAATTACGGTATCATTTCAACTACAAAACACGGGTTTGAGAAGGTTTGAATCTGGATTTTATATAATTCGATAGAGAATTTTTTTCTGATTATCGAGATTTTTATCACCAATGCGCACCAACGAGCCAAAAAATGTTATATCCCAAAAACCTCCATTTTTCCCTACAAAATCACCTAAAAAAGGTGTTTTTGGCGACGCGTTCTTCAAAAGCATAAAGGAAATGCATTTTTTTGTTGCAAAAAAAGAAAAAGTGTCAAACAAATGTGGTCCCTTCAACCAAAAAATTTTGCCTTTTTAAATTTTCAGATGGCATTTTTGACGCTTTAACTTAATTTTTTTAATTTTTTGTTTTTAAATTATTCTTATTCAGGCCCAAAAGTACTATAATAAAGCAAAATTTTTTATTTTTTCGAAATTTATTTTTTCGCTTGCCAGTGTCTAAATATAATTAAAAAATGATCAAATAAGGGGAAAATTTTAATTTTATTTTTTTTAAATTATCAAAATCGAAATTTCGAACCAAAATATTTCGATTTCCAATATTTTTTTTGGCTGTTTTTGCTGTTAATTTTATATTAACAGCAAAAACAATTTGTTGTTAATTTTATATTGCAGGAACAATATCGACATCAGGGATGTCAAATGCGGCGGGAAAACATGGCCGGCCGCCGCCGCCGGCGAAAAATTGGGTGCCCTGCTGGCCGGCGGCCTAAATTTTTTCTTTTTTGTATGGCCCATACAGTATGGGAAAAACAAAGAATTTCAAAAAAATCGTCGGCCGTGCCGGCCGCCCGCATTTGGCATCCCTGATCGACATTGTCCGACAAAAATAAAATGTTGAAAAAATACAAAATTTCGATTTCGACTTTTAAAAATTTCTGAGCCTCAATCAAAAAAATGTAAATAAGATATTATTAATTTTACTGTATCTTTGAAGTGAACGATTGAAACTTATAATGGAATTAACAAAACTAACTTGGAAAAAAAAGTATTAAAGCTTTTAAATGTTTACAAATTTTTTTTGTTAAACATTGATTGGAGGTCAGGACTCATGGAAGCTGCTTTTTTATTCATTGGAGCTACAAAATGTTTTAAAAAAATGCAGCTCCAATGAATCCTGAACAAAATACTTTGTTAGAGGTGTGTCTCCGCCTTTTTATTTTCAACATTTCTGAAAATAACAATATTTTATTTGGTTCGAATTTGTGCAATATTATTACTGTCATTGGCGCCATGATTTCATCTTTAACAGAAAATACTCCGTTTATTACATATTTTTGATAACTTTAATGAAGAAAAAGCAGTTAAGCTTCTCTCTACTTTTTTCTTATCAATTACCCATATTTTGACGTGTGATTTTTATTCTTTTCTTTCTTTCAAAATTTTTATGCAACAACAAAAATCTTAAAAAAATATATGTTGTTTGAAGCACAAATGTTCAACCTATATCATACCATATCATCATAGATTACTGATAACATTTGGAAAAAGTGTATAAAAGTGATTAAAGAATTTCGATTAAAATACAGTTTTTTTTTCGATACTTGCAATTTTGCTTCAAAATTTCGGTGTCAAAAAATGAAATATTTAATATTTGTTGCTGTTTTTTTCTTTTGCTTTAATTTTGGAAATGCTTTAAAATGTCTTAGATGTGACTCATTTTGTGTTACTCCAGAAAAAGTTGATTGTAACAACAATTTTTGTTACACTTTAACCTTCAAAAATACTGGCTTCGCTGATACCTATTCTCAAGGATGTGGAAGTGATTTTACAAATGATAATTTAAATGCATTTGATATTAAGCCATGTACAGTAAGTCTATTAATTCTATTAAATTAAGTTTTTTTCTAGGTAAATAGAAATTAAAAAAATTTTTAATCTTGAAACGAAATACAAAATTTTCAAAAAACATAATTGTTTTTAAAATCAAAATTTTGATTTAATTTTCAAAAAATTTTTTCTGTTACGCTAAAGCATGTTTTGGCTAAATAAAACTACAAATTTCAGAGCCCTGGCATCCGAAATTTTACAAGCCATGATGCCAATATCCAATGCAATTGCTGCAATACAGAATTTTGCAATACTGTAACTGAATCTACAAACAATTCTGCAACATTTCTTTCCAATTTTGCCATCACATTTTTCATTACTTTTATTACATTTGTGTTTTTATAAAAATGTTTCATTAAAGTTTTTTGTACAGTACTCAAATTTTTGTAATAAAAAAATAAAACGCGGTAAATTTGAAAAACATAAAACAACAACTGTTGGCTGTGTAAAAATGAAAAATATGAATAAAAAACGAAGTAAAAGCTACCACATGTATTAATTTTGTTTTTAGTGACGCTTTTTTTACGTCACTGAAAACAAAATTTATTTTATTTTTTCAACAATTTTATATTCTACGTCGAATCCAGATCATTGAAACTTTCAATTTGAAAGCGTTAAATTTTTCGAAAATTTTCGCTCCGATGTTTGGCAAAATGTTTGTCAACATTATGTGACAAAAAAGTTTTCGTTTTTTTTCGTATTTTTTTGTAGGAAAATATTGAAAAACGAAAAAAAACGTTTTTTTCTCCCTCGTGGCTTTGAAAAGTATTTTGTCAGAAATCAGCTTGAAATGTGTATTCCAAAAAATGTTTAAGATTTTAACATTCCTTGGATACAATTTTCTATAATAATATTAAAAATTGGAAGCTGATAATGATCGCGATCGCGATCGTTGTATATCTTGAATTTGGCGTAAAAAAGTATAATTTTTTTGGCAAAGTGTTTGATTGATTTGAACATTATTGATTAGAAGAAAACGTGGCGCCAAAAATGTAGAAACAACGTTGTCTTTTTTATAGCGTAGAAAACGTGTTTTTAACGATAAAGTATAGTATCTCCGCGAAATTTTATGTTTTTATATTATTTTAAGTTTGTTTTAATGCTTGAAATTTTAGTGTTCTCTTTTACGAAAGGTATACAAATGGAATCCAATATTTTTTCAACATCTTCTGAAGGTGGAGGTCCAGCTTCTAAAAAGCGAAAAATAACAATGAATAAATCTGAAAATCAATATGAAGCCGAAATTGTTAAATTAAAGCAAGATCTTCAAGAATATCAACTGGCAGTTGCCAAGCAAACCATTACCGTACGTCTTTTTATTCCTTTATAAGCCAATATTTTATTCAATTTTATAATTTTAGATTGCTCGTTTGGAAAAAGAAAAGGATGATAATAGCAGCCAACTTGATGATATTGATACGGAAGAAATAAAAGCTAGAGAAGAAGAATTACAATGTAAAATTGCTTTATTGGAACAAAATATGGAAGATGAAAGAAAAAAGTATGAGACTAAACTTGCTGAATTATCTGCAAAGGTATGATATAAAAAATTCAAATTTTGATAAAAGTTTATCGGTCTGATTTTAGGTTACTGACTTGGAAAGACAACATAATGAAAAGAATGGAAAAATTGAGAATTTGGAATTATTACTTTCATCAACACAGAATTCTAAACCTGATCCTGAACTTGCTGACAAAATTCAACTTTTGGAAGATAAAAATAATGAATTGCAATTGAAATATGATGATTCTGATAAGAAAACTAAAGAATTAGAACTTGAAATTCAATCAAAAGTTTCTACAGAATCTTTTCTTCAAAAAACAATTGAAGACACCCAAAAAGACAATGCTGAAAAACTAAAGCTTTCACAGAATCAAATGCAATTAAAATGTGATGATTATGATAAAAAGATTAAAGGTTTACAAACGCAATTGGAATCAAAAACAAAGGAAGCTTTCAATTTTCAAGAACAAGTTTCAAAATTGGAAGCAGCCCGGAAAGATAGCATTAATAAGGTCAATATATGATTATTTACTTGTAATTATGAAATTTATGCAATATTTTTTAGAATGTACATCTCATGGAAATTGAAAGATTGAAAGAAAAGCATGAAAAGGAAGTAAAAGAAAAATTGGAATTGGCAGCAGAAAAAGCTGAAACAGAAATCAATGGACTCAAAGCTAATACTGAAGATCTTACCAAAAAGGTGTTTTATCCGTTTTTAATTAATTTTTAATTATGTTTTAGCTTTCTAATGAAAAACTAATTCGATTACAAGGTGAAATCAAAGAATTGAATGACAAGCTTTCAGTAGCCAAAAGTAATGAAGAAAAATTAAATTCAAAAATTGTTGAAATAACAAAAAAAGAACTTGATGCTCGTACAATAATTACTGAACAAGAAAAGAAAATTCAAGCTTCAAATGCACCACAATTTTTTTCATTGAATGAAATTCATAATGGTTCTGCGCGGGAACGTCTTAGTTGTAATGCAGTAAGAATTTAACGAAATTTTTTGTTTTATAAAGGTATACTTTTTAGGTTGTAACAGTTGAAAAGTTGTCACAAAAAAATGGCATTTTATCTCTTTATTCAGCTGAAACTTCTGTAGAACCTTTCACATGGGAACTTAGCCGTAGAAAGCCATGGTTTAAAATACATGTTAATGACGAATTTGAAATTGGTTCATCTCAATTTTTAACTACTACTCTGCGCTACATTCATTCTGCTAAATTAACAAAGCTTGATCTCAATTACCATTCTATTGACTTCGGGGATTTTAAAAAATTGGTTTCATCTTATACTATTAAAACATTTATTGGTGGACCTGTTTATCGCATCAATGTTGATGGCGAAAAGGTAAATCTTAGATTGGATGAAATTTTAAAAGAACTTCCAAATATTGAAACATGTGAAATGTGAGTTTTATAGTCACAAATATTTATGCATAATTTTTGTTTTTAGTTATCAGGGAGATATGTCCTCAAATGCTGTTGAATATAAAAAACTTACCAAGCTTCCACGTTTTATGAAGCTTCAAAAATTTACATTTCGTGACTTAAGTTCATTATTCAATGTTTTAAATTTTACTGGTTTTATTAAGGCAAGATTTTCTCACTTTTTTTATTCAAATTCACTTATTTTTTTAGACAAATCCAAATGTCTCGTTTGTTCTTAAATATAATTATGTATCCCGCATCCAGAAAAATAATATTAGAACACGAGAAAAACAACTTCGTGAATCTTTGCCTTCAAATTGTAATGTTGTTGTTGAATATTAACGTGACTTTTTTTAATTGTTTGTAAAATTTATGAAACTTGCAATTTTCGTATTGTTACGTATTAAAATAAAAATCTTTAATTAAATATCTGTGTTTCCAATTCTTTATTTTTATAAAAAATGAAGGATTTCATAAAGCTTATGACCTTGACCAAAGTTAATCTCTTAACACGTTTTTATCCCAAATAAAACCCCAAAAAAATAACAATTTTAAAAGATGGACAACAAAAAAGACACGTAAAAAATGTCCGTCGCTAACAAAAAAATTTATAGCACTTCTTCAGTTTATCCCCCCCCCCCTTTCATTTTTCGCATTTTTCATTCAAAATTTGCATAAAAATGTTGAGTTTTTACTGTGAATTTAAAAAAGCGGGCGGTTGAACTGAGCGGTTGCTTTTGTGAATGAAAAAGGTAAAGGGGGGGATACAATCCGCTCCTTCCTTTTTCGAACACCTTTCCCCTCCTTTCCTTTCCGTTTCCGCAGTAAAAAATATTCTTACAACGGAAGCGCAAAGGAACGGAGGGGAAAAGCGTTCGAGAAAGGAAGGAGCGGATTGTAAACTGAAGAAGTACCAACAAATATATATATATATATCAGATAAACTATTTTCGCATGATTTCATATATATTTAAAGTGGTCCCCTTAGGTAAAAAGGATAGAAAGAGAAAGGGACGTAACTTGTTTTTTATTGGAAGAGGAGAAAGAATTGCGTAAAAATAAAAAGTTTATTTTCGATAATATTTGGCCCGACCCTTTCCCCTTTTTTTTCAATCATTATTTATTTCATCCCATGTATTGGCATTGGAAAACATTTTGCCAGACACCGGTTTGGAAAATGGAATTCTGAATTTGATTGAGAGGTTTCTAAATTTTGAAATTTCAACAAAAATTTTCGCAAAAAAAACAGAATTTTGATTACGAAATTTTGAAAATGTCGAGCCTCATTCAAAAATCAAAAACCCAATTTTTAGAGTGAAACTGAAAACAAAAAAACATTTTGCCAAACACCGGCGCCGAGAATTGAACTCTGAATTTGATTGATAATCGAAATTTCGAAATTTCAACAAAAAATTTCAATTTTTGCAAAAGAAAACATTCGATTTCGACTTTAAAAATTCTGACTCTGTCGAGCCACAATCTCAAAAGTTTTTAGATTGAAATTGAAAAAATTGGAGCTAAAAAAGCATCCCTTGGACAAATCTTTATTGATGCCCGAGAATTATGGCCAATTTTATTTATTGCACTTGGAGTTTGTTGTTTTAATGCTTTATCCATGCCCTTAAATGCTTTCATCTATGGACAAGCATTTATGATGTCAGTTTATTCATCCTATTAAACTTTGGTTAAAAAAACTACAAATTTCAGAGCCCTGGCATCCGAAATTTTACAAGCCATGATGCCAATATCCAATGTAATTACTGTAATACAGAATTTTGCAATACTGTAACTGAATCTACAAACAATTCTGCAACATTTCTTTCCAATTTTGCCATCACATTTTTCATTACTTTTATTACATTTGTGTTTTTATAAAAATGTTAGTAGTGATGCTCCAGGAAAACAGTTGAAAATGACGTCGTTTTCGTAACCCCTCTTTTTGAGTCCAAAAGACTATTGGGCTATATTTTTGTGGTAAAATATTACTCTGGTAAAATATTACTCTGGTAAAAAATTACTCTGGTAAAATATTACTCTGGTAAAATATTAGTAGTAATGCTCCAGCTTATCGCCCATCTAAGCGAGGGCGGAGTTTGGAGGCATACGATAGAAAATAGTAGCAATTCAGATTCTGACTCCGCCTCCAGAATCCAAAAGAATATTGGACCATATTTTTGTGGTAAAATATTACTCTGGTAAATATTTTTTTTTTTAACAATTTTTCACGTGAGACATAACTGATAAGGATTTTTCAAGTTAAACTCGAAAATCCTTTTGGCTGTTTTATCACTAACTCTTATCACTATTTTTTATCACTAAACAGTTCAAGGTCGTCATACTGTAAAAAAAATTATTTTACAAAATATAACTATAATTTTGTTTGGCAAAGTGTCAATAATAATTTTTAACATTATTTTAAATAAATTTTTGCTTGTAATTGATATGTGTAATTGATATCTTTTAAATAAATTCTTTTTTTTTTCATTACAGTAAAAAGATTTACCGCAAAAAAGATCATCCTTATTTTTTTGCCGCAAAGATCATCTCTGCAGTCATTTAAGCGCGCGATCCTTTTCTTTGCTCGTCCCTTTCCTTCCTTCACAGTCAAAAAAAAAGGGGACCAATTTTTTTCTCGATGGCATTTTTTTTTGCCAGATCGAGGGATCGCCATGAAATCTTTTTCATTTCAACACATATTTGTCCAAAGCATTCACAAAAAATATTTTTGGCATGTTGCCAGTATGCTAAAGTTTTGTAAAATCCTGGAACACCTCGACGTTCGAGAATAATTTTTTTCTCGGATCTCTGACGTCAGACAAGATTGTGAAATATTTTTTCCATGGCAAATATCAACTATTGCCGACAAATATTTTTGTGCCGAAAAAGGGGTCGGCAAAAAAAAGAAAACATGCCGTTCTTGCCGTCCATGTTTTTCCTTGGATCTCTGACGTCACACAATATTGTGAAATATTTTTTCCATGGCAAAAATCAGCTGCTGCCGATAATTTTTATGGACAAGAGAAAAAAAGGGACCAATTTTTGTGCCGTACTTTTTTTGCCTCTCTCCCGAAACTTTCAAGTGGTCAGTCTCCCGTTTTTGCCTCTCCCGATTTTTGCCTCTCCCGAAACTTTCAAGTGTTGCGAAATATTTTTGACGTCATAGATTTGTTGCATTATTTTTGTCTTTCATTTTTTGTTATGCCATAATAAAAGTTTTTTAATTCATGATTCCGTAATGAAAAAAAAAAGATATAAATACTCTGCTTTTTTTTTAAATTCTTTCATTTATATACTTTTTTACGTGTCAAAGATGGCTGCTTCTACATGTCATGGTCAAGAAATTGTTGAATCATCACCATCTTTAAAATTTGATGAAAAAATGAAAAAAGCTTTTTTATCTAAATTGTCAAATATTATAATTTGCAATAACAAATTTTACAAAAACTTGGCCAGTTTTTCCGATAACCACAGTGTTAAATGTCTTTATGAACATTGTATGTATCATATCAAAGACTTGAAAAATATGGATGATAAGCTGATATTAAAAATAGAGCCAGATTTACTGTTCAATGCTCAACAAGCATTATTTTATTGGAATAGAACATTCCATCGCTCAGGAAAATTTTTAAAAGAACAAATTCTGATTACAATGAAGAAACTGAATTTTAAACTTGGGCTAAAAATTAGTAATTATAAAAAATCAATCATTGATTACAATAAATTTTTTTTATATTTCAACAACCTAAAAATGCCTAATGATTTTGATGATACGCCCTTAATCGATTTAAATTGGCATCCCTTAACCGCATTGTTTTGATTTTTTGAAATTGTCCCCTCATTATAATTTCTCTATTTTATTGTCATTAATTCATTGTCTCTTTTCTTTCAGTAATCTCTCTCCCCTTTTTTTTGTCACCATCTCACTCTAACAAACAAAAAAGTTCAATTATTTATAATTTTTATTAAATAATAAATTGCATGTTGAAAAAAACCAATAAAAATGTACAAAATATAAGTTAACGTGGGGTATATATAAGATTAACAATCATTACAGATCTGAAGATATCGATGACCTTCTCTGAAATCCATAACGTGCATAAGCCTTTTTATAATAGCTTCAGATGTTGCTTGTTTGAGTCCCGGAGCCTAGAACCCAAAATATTTATCCACAGGTAACGCTGATGATTTGAATTCATATCGATAGATGGCATTCTCATCGAGGTTGAGGCCATCTTCGATTCAATGTAATTCATCAAAAACACAATTGGTTATCATTTTGTGTATGCTATTCACATAGTCATAAATTTTGTATTAATTAAAATAGCGAAAAGTAATAGCATTACCAATCTGTTGAAAAAACACAATAAAATATTCAAAAAATGAATGAAAAAATGAGTGTTTTAATGGCAAATGAGCAGCTATTTATATCTAATATTTTTGGTCTCAAAACTTGGACAATCACAAGGCGGAGATTTGCACACACACACACACACTCACAACATCTTTATCAACGATGCTTGTTGTTTGTTAAATACAAAAACTGAAACAAAGGAAAAAAAGTGTTGGTTTGTCCTTACACCATCAGTCAGTCATTGAGTTAGTGAAAAATAATTCAAAGAAAAATATCGTTGCTTTAAAAATATCAAAATAAAAATCATTGATAATTACTTTAATGCCTGATTTTTAATTTGAATTGAAATGATAAATTAATTTTATTTTATATGTTTTTACAATATTTGTTTCTTTTTTGTCTGTCGTCGACATCCCTCTTTAATTAAATTTTCTCTTTATTTTTTGACCCTCCTCATAATTTCTCTCTCTCTCTCTATTTCATTGTCTTTTTCTCTTTCTTCGCATAATTTCTCTTCTTTTTTCTGTCCCCATTAAACAAAAAGTTCATTTATTTTTAATCTTTTATTAAATAATAAATGCACGAAGAAAAATTAAAATGTACAAAAAAGATATAATATAATTTAACGAGGTGTGTATATAACGTTGATAAGCATAACAGATCTGAATAGTTCAAGAACTCTTTCAGAATTGGCTCGCTGCATTAAACGATCAATCAAGGTACTACGATTTGCTTGTTTGAATTCTTTTTCTTGAAATCCAAAAAAATCAATAGCACTCGAACTACTTTTGAATTCATAACGCCAAATTGCCTCAGGGTTAAGAGATAAATCATCATATTTGCCGTGAAGAGCATCGAAAATGTATTCAAACACTTCCTCTAATAATTTAAGTAATTCAACTCCATTTAGAGTACAATTTTCAAAACTGAGGCCAATGCTTCTGATAAGAACTCCATGGTCGTATTCTTTAACTGTTTTTGCACTTCCGATTGTCACTTGATAATTTTCAGGTTCTACAGGTCCACTTGATTGACTCTGTTGACTGACTGCCATTTTTTGCTGCAGTGATTTTTAGTTCGTGGAAAAAAAATAATGATAGAGAGCGAAAAAAACTGATTTTTCACAACTTTTTTCTCTCTCTTTTATGCAAAAAATTTTCGCCAAAAAACTCCACCCCTCTCAAAAATTCCAACTCCAATTCCAAAATTTTTGTCAGACTCCGCCCCCCGAAAAAAACAAACAAACAAGTAAAGTCAACAAAAAAGTTCAATGGCAAAAATATTTCGAAATAATTTCTGGAAAATTTTTAGTATAAATAGACAGAAATTTTTAAGAATTCTTCATTCGAGAAGCTGACAGCTCCAGAAGTTGGCGGTTTTTTTTCTGAGCTCTCTGATTTTTTATTCTTGCTTTATTTTCTTCTTCTTGCTCCCTTTCATCGTAATGGATTACTCAAAATCCTATTGGCGACTTTTGGCTTCTTATCAAACCCTTTCATTCCAACTTTGTGAACAATGTCGATCCGAGATCTACAAAAATAAAGATGATTTGATTGACGATAATATGAATGGGTCCGTTACCATATCATTTACGATGTGTTATGATTGTAAAATCAGAACAATCAAATCAAAATTTTCAATGGACAAAAAATTCCCCATTGATCGAAAAGACGTCCACCCTCCTCATTCAAATAACAATGGCACTAGCATGATCCAGCCAGCTGTTGCAAAATATCGTCAGCCCCCCGTTGCCCAACCCGAAGAAGAAGAAGAAGAACGAGAAGAACGCGATGGACAGACTTTCCTCACTCCCGTTCAAAAATATTCTGACTATATCCCACAAGCCCCATACGCACAAAGAACTCGTCTTCCTCTTTTCCAGCCAATCCGTTAAAAATCGGACAAACATATACTCTCTCTTTTGAATAAATTTTTGTAACTTCTTTTTTGTACTGTAACTTTTCTCTTTGTATATTTTTTTTCTCATTTACAATTAATTTGTGTTTTTTTTGTATTTTTTATAATATTAATAAAATAAAAGCTTGGATAAAATAGAAACTTGGATAGTTTAAAAATAATAAAAGCGGACGATAATAAGTAATATAAAAATTAAAAAAAAGCTTTTTAGTTTATCATTTTTTTTACGTATTTTTCAAGTCTGGTGGTGAAGGGGATAAATTCTTTGTCGACGATTTGAAATCTTTGACCAATTGGGTATTCAAACCGCTTTGGCTTTTTTCCATCAACAGGTTCAGGAAAAGGTGTGGAAGAATGTGAGCGTCTACCACGTTTGCGCTGCAATTTATAAAATTTTTAATTTTTGCTTTTATATTTTTTAATTAAACTTACATCTCTAGTAAGATGTTGTTGATTTTCAATCGATGATAAGACAGATTGATCTGGTGAATCTCTTTTATCAACATTGTCTGGAACATGACCTGGTGAATCTCTTTTATCAGCATTGTCTGGAACATGACTTGGTGAATCTCTTTTATCAGCATTGTCTGGAACATTTTCTTTGCTATCTTCTTTTTCCTTTTCATTATCGTCGTCCGTGAGGGTTTCATCAATTGATTGAGTTTCCTGTAAAAAATACAAATGTAGTGCAATTTTATAAAAAAAGCTTTTTATAATCTTACAACTTCTACATATTTAAATGTAATATTGATTTCGGTGACAGATTTGTCAATTTTAATTGTAAATTTGACCATTTGAAAAATAAAAATGATTAGCAAAGTTCAAAAGAAAAATCAAAAAAAAAGATATCAGTCACGGTCGAAAAAACCGATCCAAAAAAATCAAAAAAAAACAGCATGGGTTTTATTATTTATTAAAAAGTAAAATGGTTATGAGTCATTTATATGCATCATAATACAGAAAAAACAAAAATAAAAAGTAATGAAATTAGTATTATGCTTGTTAAAAAGATTGAGGGAAATGTTAAAATAATAATAAGAAAAATAAGACATAATTCAGTTTTTGGATTTTAATAGTTTTAAAAAAAAAAATGATTTTTAAAAAAAAGTTAAAGTTATGAGTTAGTTATATGGAATTATTGAATTAAAAATAAAAAAAAGAAGTAAATTATTAAAAACAGCCCATGATGCTTCATGAAATCATTAATTCCGCCAGAATCTTTCAATATCGATCAATTTTTTGGCCATTTTGAACCCACCCATTTTTAAGTGTGTTGTTTGTGTTTTTTGCATCATCTTTTTTCTTTGATTTTTTTTCCGGCATTTTTATTTTGTCGACATAATAAGAGAAAATACAATATTTAAGAAGAAAGTAACATTGTTGAGAAAGAAAAACGTTAATGCATTTTTCAAGTGTTGCAGTAAAAACAGCAACGAAGAAAAAAAGAATAATTATACAGCATCGAAAGCAGAAAAAGAGAGAGAGAGAGAGAGAGAGTGAGATTTACCCTTTTTTGAGCATCAGTGAAATAAAGCATTCACATTTATTCACACTAATGTCTTCGTTAAAGAAATTTTTAAATGCCAAAGAAATATTTTGCAAGCGATTTTTATAAATATCAAAAAAAGCCGGCTCGTCGTATTCAATATCGATAACATTTTTCTTCTCGCCAACTTTTACGACAGCAATTTCAGGATAAATGCTGTTTATTTCATTTGATTTTATTAAATCAAAAGTGCAAATAGAAATATGTGAATAAAGGGGTCGTGGTAATGAAAGACTGCGATCACCATCAGATAAAAATTGAGAACGGTAACCAAGAAGATTTTTAAATCCATGGCTTAAAAAAACATTTTTCACATATTTTGTGTCAAAATTAATTTTATAAAATCCCTCAGAATTTTTTATAAGCTTAACAGAATAAAAACCAGCTTTGGTATATTCATCAGTATTTTCAGAAATTTCTGTTGAATAATTTAAAGCATCATCTACGTTTAAAAAAACAGAATATTTCTTTGTTTTTGCTAAATTATTTTGATCTGGTAAATCTATGTCATTTTTTAATGGCTTATAAACAACATTCATTTTTTCGTCGATGAGGTCAATTGGTTTTTGTTGAATAAAAAACGAAGGTGTCTCTCCTTCTATTTCAATCCACCCATCTTCGTTTTCTTTCTCAAAAATTAATTGTTTTTCGTTTATTTTTTCTTCGATTTCAGTCTGAAACTTTATATCATTATTTTCTAAATTTGGTAAAAAATAATTAGGCTCTTCATTTATATTATTATAGCCCAAATAATTTATGTAAAAGTCAGGTAAATCAGGTTCGAGCATTTCATCGTCAAAATAAAATATTTTTTCTGCTGGTGGGTCAATTGTTATAGGTGCTAAAGTTGCTGCTGGGTCATTTATTGGTGCTAAAGTTGGCGCTAAAACAGGTGCTTCTGTTGCAGGAGCTATTGATGGTGGTAAAGTTGTCGTTTCGGGTATTGATGGCAATGTTGTTTCAATTGCAGGAGTTGTTGTTGTAACTTCATCGTTTTTATTATCATTTAAATAAGTAGGATATTCGTCATTATTTGTTGCAGATTCTCGTTCGCCATCTTTTTCATCAGATGTTACCGCTGGTAAATTTGAATCGTCTGTTGCAGATTCTCGTTCACCGACTTTTTCATCAGATGTTACCGCTGGTAAATTTGAATCATCTGTTGCAGATTCACGCTCACCCTCTTTTTCATTATCCTTATTATCATTCAAAATTGTTGGAAGTTCACCCTCCATTTTTTTGTTTTGGTTTTCATTGGCTGTTTGATTTTTATTATCCGATAATATCGATGGGTAATTATCTGAAGCTTCTTCATCGCTTTCTGTATCATCAAAAATAAAAGCTTCTGCTTTGGCTTTTTCAGGCGCTGCATAAACTCCTTCAGATATTTCTGCCACGTCTGATTTAAATTTTTTTGCAGAAGGCTCAAGAAAAAGTGTGTCTGTTATCGCTTCAAATTTTTTCTCTTCGGGTTTTTTCTCTTCGGGTTTTTTCACTGCCAGCGATGACTCAGCTGTCTCTGTCTCATTTTGCTTTCGCTTTTTTTCTTTCTCTTCTTTTTTTTCTTTCTCTTCCTTTTTTTCTTTCTCTTCTTTTTTTTCTTTCTCTTCCTTTTTTTCTTTCTCTTCTTTTTTTTCTTTCTCATCCTTTTTTTCAGATTTTTCTGCAGTAATTGCAACATCTTTTTTTTCTTCTTCCTGTTTTTTGGCAACTGTATTTTTTTCAACAGCAGTTTTACTAACTTCTGATTTTTGCTTTTCAGAAGCAGCATTTTTTTCACTTGATTTTGTATCGGTCTTTTTTTCTTCAGCTTGTGATTTGTCTTGCTCCTTATTTTCCTTTTTTGAGTCGCCAGTTGATTCTTTTTTTTCTTCAACTTTCTGCGGCTGCTGCTGTTTTTCATCAGTCTTTTTTTCATCGATCTTTTTGTCTTCTTTTTTTACAGCGGGCTGACTCGCTTCGGATTTTTGTTTTTCGTCAGTCTTTTTTTCATCGACCTTTTTTTCGTCAGTCTTTTTTTCATCGATCTTTTTGTCTTCTTTTTTTACAGCGGGCTGACTCGCTTCGGATTTTTGTTTTTCGTCAGTCTTTTTTTCTTCTTCCTGCTGTTGTTTAGTTTCATTTTTTCCCTCCTCCTTTTCCTGCTGCTCTTTTTCGTCAGTCTTTTTTTCTTCATCTTTTTTTTCGGCAACAACACCACCTCCAATTGTTGTTATAGATGGTGGCTTCGCAACGTCAGTTTTTCCGACTGTATCTGCCTGCTCTTTTTTCTCATTTTCTTCCTCTTTTTTCTCTTCTTCTTGCTCATTATTTCTACCTCTAATCCCTATCATTCTATTTAAACTTTTTCGGCCTGCTCTTTTTACTCTTTTTTCATGAAATAATTCATTTAAAACTTCATCGATAAAAAGCGGAGATGTTTGATTTTTTGGGGTTAAAGTTGTTTTAAAACCATTATTATAAATGACAACAATTTTTTCATTCTCCAAGTTAAAATTGTTTTCAATGTTAAAACTTTTCACAGCCACTTTCCATTTATCTCCTTCTAAAAAAAGTGGTGGATCGAGCATTATGTCATATTTGTTTGTCTTGTCTAGTACAAACTTTTTGTTCACGAATTTTGTAAGAGTCATTTTTATATCTAAAAATTGATTTATTACGAATTTAATTACATTTGGGAAAAAAACATTTCAAAAAACAACACGAAATGAACAAAAAAACCAAACAGAGAAAAATATCAGAATTTTAGAAAGTTAAAGCATATTATAAAAAAGGTTAAAAGCAAATTAAATTAATTAGCCATATTACAAATAAAATTATAAAAAAGGATAAATAAAAAATAAAAAAGATTTCATTTATTAAAAGATGACTTGATTTTGTTAAAGATGAATGCGATCCAGCAAAGCAATCCAAAAAGTAATAATCCGAACTCATACCAGTTGGGGTTTGATGATAATTGAATGTTGTTTGGGAATTGAAAAATTGTGGAATTATGATTTGGGTCAATTGGCATAGCTTTAATTGTAATAAAAAGGAGAGCAAAAAATACACACGACCACATTTTTGGTTATGGATTTTCAAAGAATGATGTAATTTGCGGAAATTTTTTTCCTTAAATACCCCCCAGCGTTGACGTGATGTCGCGTTGCTTATTAAAACACAGAGTTGTGGGGAATCTGCTAAAAACAAGTAATTGGTAGCCATATTCTTTTACTGCTTCTGTAAATGTTAAAGAAACTGAAACACTTCCGATTGTTTGAGGCTCAATTGCATTATTATTATATTCATCATGACATAGCTGGAAGGCATATATCACTGAATGATTCAAAAAATTCTCTAAGGTCAAAGTGCAATTTGGTGCTGATTTAATCAATTGATAATAAGCATGTGTATAGCGTTTTTTATCAAGGTTTTGTTTGATAGGCCAAGATGGCTGGGTACGACCATTGGCAATAATCTTACAGCTTGAGCAATTAAATTTCTGGAATTCAAAAGGGCTTAAATTATGTTTCCCTGTATAAGCTCGAGCATCAACTAGACAGCAAAAAATCCAACTCGGAATATATTGGCTATATAACAAAGCGTCAAATTGGAATCGATTTGGACTTATAAAATAATTGTTGACGACTCTTTTGTCATAATTATAAATAGCAAGATTATTAGCTTCTAATTTGCGCTCAATTTCTAATTGAAGCGATGGTAGAAGATTAATATGTTTAACATATAAACGTGCATCTTGTAAATGATAATTATAATTTGGAGAGTCTGAGCATAATGCAAAAAAGTTATTGTTAACAGTAAGTTCAATATCGATCATTAATTGAGATAATAAAAGTTTATTTTGGTTACAAAAATCGATATGAAGTGGAGTAATAACCTCAAAGCTATCACCCACAAATAAACTTTTTCTTTTATTAAAAGCTTTTCCGGCTGTTTGTGTTGCGTCTGTCTCATCAGTATAAAGTTGAGCTTCTAAGACCCCCTTAGATGTATTATTTAAATTTAAAATGTTATTGAAATAAGATTTGTAAGAAAATAAATCATATGATGTTTCAACAATCTTTGAATTGATACTGACTTTCATATTTTTTATTATTGAATTTGCGACATTATTGGTGAAGGAAACATTGTCAGCAGCAGAAATGTCTGTCACTTTTACAGATTCAGATCCATCTGCTGCTTTTACGGTATTCTTTTTTGTGATACGCAAAAGAAATGAAAAATATGATTGATTTAAATCAATAAAAGAGGAGCCTGAATTAAATTTAAATAAGATAGGATATTGCCCTGCTGCAGATACTGAAGTATATTCAATGATCGAAGAATCAGAATATCCGACAATTAATGGTTTTCCATTAAAAAGGTCCAAGTTGGAAGCTAATTTTGGAGCTGTTGAAGATGGATCTACTACATTCATTTTTATTTACTGAAAGATATCACGCTTTTTATATTTTTTTCTTTGTGTTACAAAATCCTTTTTAGCTTCAAGAGGATTAGGTTGATTGTTTGTTTCGGAAGGAGGTGATGTGACAAAATCTGATGATATTGTCTGTGGATTTATTGTTGGAGGCTTATCAATTACCTCAGTATTTTCTTTAGATTTAAATTTGTCAAAAAGTTCGGAAAAGTTTAAATTTTCTAAGTTTACAAGATTAGACATGACATAATATTGAAATTGACATATAAAAAACACGGAGCGATAAGAAAAAACCAACCTCTCTCTATGAAATTTTCACGCGATAATGAATAAATTTCATTTTTTCGAGTGCTTTTATACTAAATTTTTTTGAAATTTGTCCTACCACGAATTTTTATCTAATTTACAAGCTGTGATTTTTTAATCCATTCAGGAGGATCATCGTAACCAACCCATTTTACTAACACAAATGGAACTCCACGAATTTTTTTCTCTTCTAAGATATCACAAGTGTATTCGATATCATCTTCTTTTGCTTTGTATCTTGATAGCTCCTGGGGGTAATAACGCCCTAGGGTTTTTACATTGGGTCTTGATTCATCCCGTAAAGAATATGTGACAGGATTGGTTTCATGTTTTTTATCAATTTTAAAAAGCTTCTGACTGAATGTTTGATCAGTTGCTCTTTCAAATTGTTTTTTACCTTGTCGTGCCCTTACTAAATCATTCAAATCTAATTTTGGAGTTGGTTTTTTTGCTAACAAATGTGGATAAACATTCATCTTTAAAAGCGCATACTCATCACTTTCATCAACTGAAGCAGCAGATCTCATTATTGATCGATTATATGCAAGATTAATAGATTGGCAAATTGATTCAAGCTGATCAATATACCGCTTTTTCCCTTTTAATAATAACCATTTTGATATAGCTAACTTTAATTGCTTAATTTTTCGCTCACAAATACTAGCCTTATTAGCAGTGTCATTTGATTCCCATTTGGTTATTGAATTTTTCTTATAAAATTCTTGCATTACTTTATTAGTCATTTCACTACCTTTATCAGTGAATAAAATATTAATTTTCGTTTCTTGTAACAGTTCAGTAAAAGCTTTTTTCATTTCCACTGCTCCTTTATTTAATAAAGGTTTAACGAACATCTTTTTTGACAAAACAGAGATAAGCACTAATAAATATTTTACATCGTCATTATACTTTGCTAATTTATCAAGTTGAGCAAGATCAGCTTGCATATCATAAATCGAAAATGTTATAGTTTTTTCCCTGCGGAATCGCCTTGGGGCTTGTTTCATTAAAGTGAATACCCTATTAGATTCTAAATAAGCTTTGACATCACTCATTTTTATGCTGGGATCTTCTGCTTTAGCAGCTTTATATAATCGATCGGGTGCAGCAAAGAAAACACTGCTGCCCGGAGTTGTATAGAGTTTGTTTAAAATATTGTCAGTCATTGTTGATATTTTATTTAAATTTCACAAAACACAAAAAAAGAGACGTTTAAAGGTCACCAAAAAATATTAAAAAATGAAATTTACAATGAAAAAATTTTTGCTTAAATACTAAAAAATAATCCTGAAAATCAGACAATTATCGTAATTTTTTTACAAGGGGAAAATTAAATGCTGGTAAAGAATGAGCAATTGACGGTGGATTTACAATTATTTTATTTTTTGATTGTTTTACTTTCTTTTTTGGTGAAAGTTTTTCTTTAATTTTTTTTACAGCTTTTGTTTTGGTTGCATTTACAGTCTTCAAATTTTTAGCTTTCTTAAACTTATCAGCTTTCTTATCAATTAACTTCTGGAGTTGATTTCTTTTTTCAGGCGGCGGTAAAACAGTTTGGACTCTTAAAGGGATTTTCTTCTCTTTTCCCCTTTTTAAAACTGTCTCTTTTCTGCTGTCATTATTTAATTTCCTTTGTAAGAAATCTTGATTTTCCTGTAGTTTTAGTATATTGTTAGATTCATCAGCAACGCCTGAATCAGTTTCAGAAAGTCCTTTTAAGCGCTGCATTATATTATTATATCGATCAAATGGAATGCCAATATATTTCATTTATCTAAAAAATTGATAATAAAAATTTAATTTTTTTTAAAAAAGATTTAAAAATAAAACTGTAAAATTTTTAAGTAAAAAGTATAATTTATAAAGCTTTAATATTATTTATATAATTTATCTTGTGAGGCATTTTTTTGTAAATGTTTAATGCCCACAAACAAATTTTTTTAAAAACCGAAAATTCGATTTTTTTAGCAAGTTTTCTAAGATTGGCTAATTTCTTAGTAGCAACAAAGCGGCGAATAATTAAAGCATGTTCTTTGAGATTATTTTTAAGACGATCGGGCACTGGAAATTTTGACGTTAAAAAATAATAAAAAACGTTGTGAAGGAGTATTAGCTCATCATCGGCTGCTTTGCTAAAAGCAGATGTTGATTTTATTCGTGAATAACGTTTAAGGATTTTGTGTTGGTCCATTTTTTAAATTTTATATATTTGCAATAAATCTGAATCTGATTTGAATATATTAGTAATTAAACGTAAAAATTCATTTGTTTGCGGATGGAAAGATGAAACTATGTAACCGAAATTTTTGTTAGCTACAGCATCATTAAAAGCTTCCAAAAACTGTTTCCATTTTGATCCATAGCTCGCTATTGCATAATTTTTTATATTATTAGCTTGATTAGGCGATTTTAAAAGAATGATATAATGCGCTTGGCTTCTCACTATTCGCATTGTTATTGGTTGAAAAAGACTCTGAACAACAAACAATAAACAAATTTTTTTATGATGCGTAGTTCTTTGCATTATTCTCATGAGATAAGCTTTATCTGCTGAATCAATCCCATCATCGATAGCCACAAGCGATGGAGGCTCTAGAGATTCGAGCAATTCAAAAGAAGGTAAACCAGCATTTGTCCTGATTCCTTCTTCTTCTAATTTTTGAACTAATTCACCATCCTCGAAAAAACAATAAAGCACTGTTTTTGGAACTGGCGTAAATAATCTCTCTCTTTCATCTATCAATTTGCTTATAAGAACTGATTTACCGCTAAATGTACTACCTGAATTTTCAACACTATTTTACTTAAAAATTTTTAAAAAAATGTCATTAAAACACTTGCCACTAATGATGATATTACTAGGTATCTTAAAAGCAATGTCTTGTGCTTCGAAATATTCCATAAAAACACAAAAAATCAAGGGTTTTTGATTTTCACAAATGTATTTTTTTCAATCACGCTTTTATATAATTATCAAAATCATCTAATGGACATTGGATGCGTTGCACTATTCTGACAAGAGAAAAGTTAGAGAATCAGAGAAAAATACTATTTTCATACACATAATTTTTTGTTTCAAATCTTTATTTTCAACAAAATATAACAACAATTTCAAATAAAAGCATACGAAAAAAAGAAAATGTTTTAGTGAAAAAAAATGGAGGTGATTAAAATTGTGTTGCTTCAAGGTCTGCAATTTCTTGATCAATTGCTGCTGGATCAAAGTCTGCTTTTTGTGTGGCTTGTGATTGATTTTTTACTTGATGATCATCCTTGGAATAAGCTAACAATGAAAATTCAGATGTTGCCTCAGGGTTTGGTTTAACAAATTTCAATAAATATTCTTCATCGTCAATAATATCTTTAATTGTTAAACTGATATTAATATGAAAATATTTCAAATTCATAATTAAATTTTCACGTGCACTACGTGATGTTAGATAAGCCAAACTACGATAAAGAAAGTTTGATAGCCCTCGACATGTCTTGAAGCAAGCTGGATTACGATTAGACAAAATTTTATCCCCGTAAGCCTCAAGCTCATTGATATGTTTCAAACATTGTTGGTAAAACAGAAAAATATTCAACTTTTTGTTTGATTCTAAATCCAAAAAAAATTCTGTATTAGAATCTTCAAGCAAAGTGAGATTTTCACGTAATTCACTGACAGAAGCCATTTTTTATTTCAGATTTTTTAAAAATCGAAAACTTAAAAAAATTATATTTTTTGATCTGATATCTATATCAGGTGTGAGAACACAAGACGAGTATCAATTCTGACATCTTAATAGGTTAGAGAATCAGAGAAATTTTATCTCTTATTTAATAAAAATTTTTTAGTAAATTTTTTTCAACATACAATGAAATTGAAAAAAACCCAACACCCACTTTTTGTTGACTTTTTGTTTACTTTTTGTATAAATTTTTCAAAATGATTTTACTTTTGTATATGCTTTAACGTGTAAAAAGTGTATTTTTTGTGTCAAAATTTTTGACTTTCATTTCAAACTTATTTTACTTTTATTTCACTTTTACGTGAAAAATTGACCGTGAAAGTGAAAACTTTTTGACATTTTATTTTTTTTCACGTGCGCGTGTGCGCGTGTGACATGCCCGTGTGTGTTTCACCCCTGTGAAATTTTTTGAAGGAGAATGTTAGTAATGATGAAAATGTTGGTAAAAGTATGCCGAGGATTAAATTTAAACATTTAATAAAAAAAAATATATTTTACAAAATTTTCAACCATGTTATAAAAGTGAAAAAAACCTGACACCCACTTTTTGTTGACTTTTTCTTTACTTTTTGTATAAATTTTTCAAAATGATTTCACTTTTGTATATGCTTTAACGTGTAAAAAGTGTAATTTTTGTGTCAAATTTTTTGACTTTCATTTCAAATCTATTTCACTTTTATTTCACTTTTACGTGAAAAATTTGCCGTGAAAGTGAAAACTTTTTGACATTTTATTTTTTTCACGTGCGCGTGTGTGCGTGTGACATGCCCGTGTGTGTTTCACCCCTGTGAAATTTTTTGAAGGAGAATGTTAGTAATGATGAAAATGTTGGTAAAAGTATGCCGAGGATTAAATTTAAGCATTTAATTTAAAATTTTTTATAAATTTTTTTCAAAATGCAATGAAATTGAAAAAAACCCGACACCCACTTTTTGTTGACTTTTTGTTTACTTTTTGTTTTAAATTTTCAAACTGATTTCACTTTTGTATATGCTTTAACGTGTAAAAAGTGTATTTTTTGTGTCAAAATTTTTGACTTTCATTTCAAACTTATTTTACTTTTATTTCACTTTTACGTGAAAAATTGGTCGTAAAAGTGAAATTTTTTTGACATTTTACTTTTTTCACGTGCGCGCGTGTGCGCGTGCGTGTGTGTGCGCGCTTGATATGCCCCCGTGTGTGTTTCATCCCTGCAAAAACTTTTAGTGGATAAATCAGTGCAGATGATAAATAATGGCAAAATACTGACAAGTCAAAAATTTTATTTATTTTTTTTAAACATTAAAATAGAATTAAATTAAAGTTGCACGATTAAAATACAATTAAATTAAGTGATTAAATATAATTAAAGTTGCATGATTAAATACAAAAATAGCACGAATAAAATACAAAAATAGCACGAATAAAATACAGTTAAAATAGCAAAAATAAAACACAAAAATAGCAAGCATAAAAACAAAAGTAGCGCGGTTAATATAGTTAAAGTTGTACTAATAAAATACAGTTAAAATAGCAAAAATAAAAATACAAAAATAGCAAGCATAAAAACAAAAGTAGCACGAATAAAATACAATTAAAATTGCAAGAAGAAGAAGAAGAACTAGGAAATTTTAAAGCAAAAAAAAATGCAATTAAAGTTAGCAGGAATAAATACAATTAAAAAGTTTTTTTGGCATTGTAAGAAAAAGACAAATGTTTTTTTAAGTTTGAAGCTGACTTTTGCGAATGATTTTTTCCACATCAGTATCATCATATTCTGTTAAGATTATGGCATATTCAGGCTCGTCAAACCTATATCCTAAGGGGTAACAAACATCTTCAAATATGATAGACTTGTGACACACTGTTCTGTAATTCTTCGTTGTGTCAGTTGTCCACAACGTGAAATCATTTGCGGGCCCTATCAAAGTCTGTTGAATGGGAATATTGTGTGTTGGATCAAAATTAAACGCTTCTCTGGTTATCAATCTTTCAGCTTCAGCATTCATTGTGATACCACGGATTTTTGTAACAACATCAATATCATTTGTTTTTTTTGATCGTAATTCCAGTCTGTAATTTTTTGCACCTCCAGATTGATATGAATCAATGAAATGATCAGGCCATTCGTCCACCATCATTCCAAGCATATCCCCGGTTTTAAAAGGAATGCTATCTTCATCGGGGACCAAAAATATACATGAATCTGTATCAACATATAAGATTGAGCAGCCAGGAGTTCCTTCAATTTGACGCATAAAACGCAGCAGCCACAATCTAGCATAACTTGTAACAAAAATGCTGATAATAATTGATGTATTTGAAGCATTTACAAAATTAACATCTCTTTTATAATTTGCCATTAACACATTATCTTCAAATTCAAAAGCAGCAAGATCAAAAACTGTTTCATCTTTTGTTAAAGCTACAAACTCTTGAGGGGTGATAATATCTTTTTCTGCTTGATTGGCTTGAAAACTGAATCTCCCCCAAATTGAATTAAGAAAAATTCTGAAAAAATAAATTAATATATATATTTTTTAATAAAAAAAAACCCTTACTTTGAAATAAATCTTTTTCCAGGATTAAAAGCACAGTTTTCAGGATCAATAGTGATGCCATATAAACTTTTGTATGTATCAACAAATCTTCTTTTTCCTTCATACGTGTTAAAATCAGCAGGAGGATGTGATGATTCTGTTTTTATTTTCAAAAAGCTTTGAATAAATGGCAAGAAAATTTTGTTTGAAGTTTTATCATATTCTAAAGAATGATAAACTTCTTTTACCACAGTGCCAGTCATCATGGCGAATTTAAGCTCTTCTGATGTAACGGTGACAACCATTTCACGTTCTTCATCAGTACAAGTGCAACTAATGCGGCCGACATTTTTCTTTGGTTTTTTCTTATCTGGTTTACCATAAAGTTCAATACATTTGTTGCAGTTAGCGAAGATAAGCATTGAATGTCTTTTCACTCCAAGTGTTGGGATTTTTTGATTTGGTGCCAGGACTTTACATTTGATTAAACCAAATGGAACATCTTCTGGAGTTCGATAAGGTTGAGATCCAGCAACTATCCGTGGATGATGAATTGGCAAATCAAAAAATGAGCAAATAAAAGGATATAATGAACAACTAAAAACGAAATAAAGGTTAAAAGTCTTGTTAAAAACTAAATTTTAAAAAACTTACATATCAAAATATTTGATTATTTCCTTTCCAACAACTGATTTAGCAGAAAGACGTGATGGACCTGTGCGTCCTCCTTGAAGACTAGCTCTTAAATCAATGCAACTCGTATCAGGTCTCGATTCTACCCATTTTTTGATTGAATCATCTTCTTTCATTTTTTTTCTGATTGAGCATTCCCATATAATTTCAATGCGTCCATCAAAAGCTCTTTCAAGATTTTTAAGTTTTCGATCATCATTTGCACGAATTTCATCACAACTTTTGCCATCAAATAAAACTGTTGAGCCTCGAGGGTAACATTCCTTACAAGCGTGCCAGCGGCAACCATGAATTTGATATGCTATATTGTTATCCATATCCCATCCATCAACACGATGATCTCCAAATTTCACTTCTCCACCAACATTATTATCTTTGTGCAATATATTTGTATTTGTTTCTTTAGCAATAAAATCCAACCAGCTGATAGCAATCTTTGAAGCATTTGTTTGATCAGTATAACCAGTTTCTGGTATATAAGGAATCATATTATCTTCGATATGCATTAATTTCATCAAATAAATCGAAATTGAGGCTATTGTCGACCCATGATTGCAACAGTTGTAGTATGATAAATCACCGATATTAGAAAGAGGCTTGGTGAATTTGGTGACTTCAGATTTCGTTAATTCATTCAAAATCTTTGAATATTCTTGAAATCCTTTCCATAGAATTATTGTATCCATTGCCGCATATTTAATAAGTTCTTCGACGAAGAGCCATCTTTTATTTTCTTGATACATTTTTAATTTTTCTTCATGATAACGAAGATCAAATTCATCACGTTGTTTTTTCGTTAAACCATTGTAGCCATAATAATGCTTATCAGGAAGAGTTGGAAGATTTAAATGGTAGTTCACTTTTTGATTTATCAAATGAGGATAGTCCAGTTTAACAAAATTATCACTTAATCCAAAAGTTTGTTTAAAAGATTTGAGAGCCACAGGCATAAAACGCCAGGTATCTTTTAAGTAAATTGTCTTGAGTATTTCCCCACGAGGTTTAAACGTTGCTTGAAAAAGGGTCAAACCACGCATACGAATTTCTGCTTGATATCCTTTCTTTGCAAAATTTTTCACAACCAAATGATTATCGAATCCTAAAAAATAAAAAATAAATATTTATTTATATATTTAAATAATAAAAAAATTAAAAAAGACTTACTCGAACCATAATGCGAAAAACAATGCAATTCCGAGATATTTGGATTTTGCGAAGCTTTGATAATTTCATCAGTAAGTTTATCCAATGGAGTAATATCAGAAGTTTCTGGTACAAAAACAGCTAATTCTGGAGAACATGGAACAGAAGTAAACTTTTTAACTCCACCATATCCGCAATAATTGCATTCATAATTGATTGTGTTTTTCATTAAACAATCTGAGCAACGAGAAATACACGTTGCAGTGTTGACAGAATGAAGTTTTTTGTTAGAAGGAGGATCAATTCTAGCGGCAATCATATCAGTAAAATTACTACCACTTAAAGCATTGTTGGGCAATCTAATTCTTGAAGAATCATTTGGATTTGTTCTTATTCCACTGCTGATTGGATTTTGAGGACGATCGAAACGAATATCATAGTCTTTTATAAGTTGATGATGCGGATTATCATCAAATTCAGCATGAAGCATTGGAGAAGAAGTTCGACTTGAACATTCTTGACTGCAAACGTGACGACTTGATACTGGACCAGTACAAACAAAGTTTTGTTGTTCGTCTTCATCAGGATCATGTGCTCCTAAAAAATAAATTTATTTTTATAAGAAAAAAGAGGTCTAAAAAGGGTCAAAAAACTCACTTTTTCTTTTTCTAGTGCTTTCATTTTGAATGGTCTCAAAGTCAAAAAAGAAATAACCAACGCGATCAAAATCTTTTTTCTTTAAATCAGTTGAATTTATATAACAATAAATTTCATTTTTATATTTGTTATTCTTTTTGTGGATTGTTTTGCAGGATCGACAGTAAAAACCACCGCACATATGTTTTCCAGCTGCTGTATTATAATGTTGATAACATTTTAAGCATAATTTTCTCCATTTGCAAGCTTTTTCAAAATGCTGCTCATAGCATGTTTCATTTCTAAATGAGACTTGACAATCTTGGCACTTGATCCGGTCTTCAAAAGATTTTGTGAATTTGCAAGGACCGTCTGGGGACATTTTAAAACACCATCTAAAAATTTAAACAGTTAATAAATTTTTTTTAAAGGTATTAAAATAAATTAGCTTACTTGCAACGTTCTTTGCAATCCATTCGATGTCTAGCTTCTCTATCATATTCAACATCACATGTGTAGCAATATTTGTTATCACCAACACAAAAAATATTATCTTTAGAAGTTCCAGCATATCCACCATATGGCCATTTTATTACTGGCAAATTCAGATGTCCGGAAGATTCTTCATCTGTCTTGTAATCAGGCTTTGAGTTGATATGTCGATAAAGATAAACAACACAAAGATTGTTAGTTTTGTTGCTAACTAAGTTAGCAAATAATTTCATTTGTTGTTCATCAGTCATAAAAGTTCCATCATCATTTGTGACAAACTTTTTTAACTCTTGTCTTCTTTTATCTTTATTAACATTTCGCTTTTGACGGCTATCACCTTCATATTCGGGTTTGAAGAAACAAAGCAGTTTCCATATCATAGGTTCCTGAAATGGACAGAATTAGTAGACTATTTTTTCAAATATTTTATATAAAAACTTACAGTATTTTTTACATGGTGATTCCCATTTTTGGTGTTATCAGTTCTTAGATGGTAACTAATAAAAGCAGCCATAAGAGGATGGATTTCACCAGGAACATTTTTGGGGATGTCATGAAAATGTTTGGTAGCCATATCAGAGCAAAAACACGCGACTTTTTCTGCCGTCGAAACTGAAAAGTTTCAACTATTTTTGACTCCTATTTATACTAAAAAATATTTCGCAACACTTGAAAGTTTCGGGAGAGGCAAAAATCGGGAGAGGCAAAAACGGGAGACTGACCACTTGAAGTTTTCGGGAGAGAGGCAAAAAAAAGTACGGCACAAAAATTGGTCCCTTTTTTTTCTCTTGTCCATAAAAATTTTTATCGGCAGCAGTTGATTTTTGCCATGGAAAAAATATTTCACAATATTGTGTGACGTCAGAGATCCAAGGAAAAACATGGACGGCAAGAACGGCATGCTTTCTTTTTTTTTGCCGACCCCTTTTTCGGTACAAAAATATTTGTCGGCAATAGTTGATTTCTGCCTTTGAAAAATATTTCACAATATTGTGTGACGTCAGAGATCCGAGAAAAAAAATTATTCTCGAACGTCGAGGTGTTCCAGGATTTTACAAAACTTTAGCATACTGGCAAAATGCCAAAAGTATTTTTTGTGAATGCTTCGGACAAATATGTGTTGAAATGAAAAAGATTTTATGGCGATCCCTCGATCTGGCAAAAAAAATGCCATCGAGAAAAAAATTGGTCCCTCTTTTTTTTTGACTGTGAAGGAAGGAAAGGGACGAGCAAAGAAAAGGATCGCGCGCTTAAATGACTGTAGAGATGATCTTTGCGGCAAAAAAAGGAGGATGATCTTTTTTGCGGTAAATCTTTGTGGTGTAACGAAAGAAAAAAAGAATTTATTTAAAAGATATCAATTACACATATCAATTACAAGCAAAAATTTATTTAAAATAATGTTAAAAATTATTATTGACACTTTGCCAAACAAAATTATAGTTATATTTTGTAAAATAATTTTTTTTACAGTATGACGACCTTGAACTGTTTAGTGATAAAAAATAGTGATAAGAGTTAGTGATAAAACAGCCAAAAGGATTTTCGAGTTTAACTTGAAAAATCCTTATCAGTTATGTCTCACGTGAAAAATTGTTAAAAAAAAAAATATTTACCAGAGTAATATTTTACCACAAAAATATGGTCCAATATTCTTTTGGATTCTGGAGGCGGAGTCAGAATCTGAATTGCTACTATTTTCTATCGTATGCCTCCAAACTCCGCCCTCGCTTAGATGGGCGATAAGCTGGAGCATTACTACTAATATTTTACCAGAGTAATATTTTACCAGAGTAATTTTTTACCAGAGTAATATTTTACCAGAGTAATATTTTACCACAAAAATATAGCCCAATAGTCTTTTGGACTCAAAAAGAGGGGTTACGAAAACGACGTCATTTTCAACTGTTTTCCTGGAGCATCACTACTAATGTTTCATTAAAGTTTTTTGTACAGTACTCAAATTTTTGTAATAAAAAAATAAAACGCGGTAAATTTGAAAAACATAAAACAACTTCCATTTTGTGTTGGATGTGTAAAAATGAATAATATGAATAAAAAAAAGTAAAAGCTACTATTGAAATAAACATTACTCATTAGAAAACTGAAACAACGGGTTTCCATTTTTTGAGATTCAAAAAACTAGGTATTCTCTCAAAATGCGTTGCAAACAGTGTTGTGCCCAACATTTTTTATCGACTCCGACTCCGGAGTCAAATTCGATCGGAGTCCAATCTATCGACTCCGACTCCGAAAAGCGGCATCTTTTTCTTTGATCTTTTGGAATTAGTGACTCCGACTCCGGAGTCGTAACAACACTGGTTGCAAAATGTGAAAAAATCGAACTACGAAAAAAATTGGTGCGCAAATAAAAAACGCGTAATTTCTAAGCTTTGTTTTTTTGGGAGAGTCACGATTTGTACATTATCACTGGTCGACAAATTTAAAAAAACGGCAAAACGACTTTTTCAAAAAAGTTTTGTTCCGTTTGGGACCTTCTTTGAACATCATTATTTTTCTGAATCTTAAAAGTCTTTTTCTGAGCTTTTGAGATTAACAATGTTATTTTTTTCTTTTATAATAATAATCAGCACAAAAAATACTACAAAACTATGTAACGCCAGATTATAAAATTGTTTAGATGAGATTTAATTGTGAAAAAACAATTTTTATGTAGGTCCAAGGTGGGGAATATTAGCAAAATTTCAAACTCTTTTTCTGAGACTTTGAGAAGTTCTTGTAAAAACATTCTTTTATATTATTAATTAGGAGATCAAGACTATGTATTATGGAGTCTTAATATTGGATATATAAGAAAAATTAATATTAAAAATTCACTTACAAGGGAACCACGGGAGATGATATTTGAATTAAGACATCTCACATAGTTTAAACCATTCATTGTGGTCAGAAACAAACCCCAAAAAATATTTCGCCCCACTTTCAAGTTTTACCCATTTTTCCGCACTTTAAAGATGCGCGATTTGCCTTGGTCCCCCCTTTGCTCCCTAAAATGACAAAAAAAGTAAAATTTTTTAAATATTTCGAATTTACGCCCAAAATGTTCCTTATAGTCACTAATATTCGTCTGCATAAAAATATTTATTTAAAAGCCCTGTTAACGCAAGTGGAAATGGTTTTTTCGACTTCATGTATAACATGGCGCATTCTTGTAAAACGCTAAAAAGTAGGTTAGCGTTGTTTTGAGGCAAAAATACTTTACAGTTATCATCAGTAGACATAATATTAACATTCTAGCAAAAAATAAGAAAGTTAAAAAAAATTTTTTTTTCAACATATTTTTTTTTGGGACCATGTGCTCCAACACTATGAATTATCAAAACTCTTGCAACGAAAACTTTTTAAAGTTCAAAAAAGTTAAAGTAAAGTGTAAATCAAATTAATTTTTAACAATTTTCTTTAAAATGTACTTTTTTTTAATTTTTGTAATTAATTTCAGATGACAGAGAACAAAAAAAGGAACAGAAAGAAACTAAAGATAGCAAGATTTATAAAGCGCGCGCAATATGCGCAGCATTCAAAGCTGTTGGTGATATTACATTGAAACTTAAAATCCCTAAAACTTTGAAATGCTCTTGCCGATATTTGTTTTTTTATATAACATTTGTTTAAAATCATATTTAGAAGAAATAAAATTCACAACATCTTTTTTTCGAGCAAAATTGTTTTCAAGCCATTGATTTTTTTATGATGCACTATATTAATTGCGCGTGCATTTGCTAGCTTTCTTATTTTTGCTTATTTATTGAATCTTCTTTAAAAATCAATAAATAAATGACTGATAGGTCAACCTATTTTTTAAAAAAAGATCGAAAGAATATGCAACAACAATTTAACTGTTTCTTAGGGCATTCTTAAGTGAGAGGTCAAAGACAAGCTGCAATCTTCGATAGAGTTGTTTTTTTGAATTTGTGATTGATTTGCAATAAAGAGTGAACAAATTTTTTATTCATCCACTTTATTTTCCATTTATTCATTTTGTTTTTATTGTAATAATTTGTTTTGATATACAATGCCTCGTCTTCCTGCAGCCAAAAAAGTTAGACAGGAAAATATGCTAAATATCCGTGTCCCCAATAGTACGGATAGAGCAAGCAGATCTTATGTTGCTGCAGAAGAGACTCTTCCAAAACCGTCGGATTCCACTTCTCCTGATCTTCAAAATGACGATGATGCTATTTTTGAAAAAACTTTGACATCAGAAAAAAAACGTCATATGGATAGGGACCTTCATCGAAAAAAAGAAAGTTACAAATAATAAATAAAATTATGTTTACCCTATAGTTTTGAGTACTCTGAATAACATAAAATAAATTAAAAACGTTAAAAATTCTTGATAACGGAAATTTTAAGGATTTAGTGATAGCTTAAAAATGGAAAAACGGTCACAAAAATTTTGGGAGAACTATTTGCGCGCACCAAAAGTTCCTCGTTCATTTTTTTTTCTCTTTGATTTTTTCACTGTTTATTTTTTACTTACATTTTGCGTCTTATATAATATATAATATGTTGAATGTTTAAAGACAACATGTTTTAAGTAATAAAAATTTATTTATTAATAACTATCAAAAGGAAAAAAGAAACAACAAACAACAACCAATTATATGCATGACGAGATGTGATCACTTTCGACGGAGTAAGTAATGAATGCGTAATTTATTTTATAGGTAATAACTGTATTAACTGAGATTCATGTTATAATTTTTGGCATTATGATTTTTAATGATTATTTTTTATGAATTTAACTGAACAAGAACTGGTTTATAATTTTTTTAAATGTTTACGATTCAGCTGATTGCTTACAGCTTTAATATATATTTACTTTTAATTTTAAAAAATTTAATATTTATGATATTTCTCCGATTCCTCCTAAGTGACCAATCTCGTCATGGTTTACCTAATTTAATGCTAAAGTATATTCAAATGTTGAAGCAATTGATATCAAATACGACACATTACTGACAAGTTCTTGAAGAGGTTTCGGCTTTGAATTAAAACTTACCGTAAAACGTTTTAAATTATCAGGCTTTGATTTAAGACAAAATTTGTGATATTTTAAATTAATTTCAATAGCTTTTCTTTGAACCCTTTCTGGTTTATCACTTAATGCAACATTCATTTCTTCAACACTCTTCCAAACACCACCTAAACTAACAACAGCTTCATATGCATCCTTTTCCTTCTTTGTCCTGGCAATACTTGTAATAATATCAGCAGCTCTTTCTTGTTCAAGATGTTTCCAAAAAGCTTCCTGAAAATTTTTTGCATTCAAACTTGCTTTAGCTTCTTCAATTGGTGCCAATTCAACAGCTTTTTGTAAAAGTGCATGTCGTTCTTCTTCACTTTTTGAATCAAGCCATTCAAATGTTTTGTTAACAGCTGCTAAAACTCGAATCTCCCGACATGCAAGACGCATATTTGGAGCATGGTGATATGTCCAATCAAGTAATCCAAATACTGATTCGCATTTTCTATTGGAACGAGGTACGGTTGCAACATCGGTTTCATTCACATTTGCATGTTTTCCTCCTGATAAAAAGTCACCAAATTGCTTTTCAAAATATTTAATTAATTCATCAACAACTAATTCAACAGCTTCACTAGCTAATTGCGGATTATTTGGAGATTTTTCAAGAATAAAATTGAGATGATTCTGGCTTCGTTCGGATGTTGCTTCAGATTTTGAAAAGTTACTAAAAGGTAACTCACCACTAAAAAGAGCTAAAGGTTCATTTTTTACACGTTTTAAATAAACTAAAAGTGACGCTGCATGCTTGCCAATATCATTAAAAGCTTCAGTATTTTCAATCAACCGCCATAATGGTCCAACAACAGCCACGTCCAACATAGCTAAAATATGCAATTGATTAAGGACTAATGGGTCTTCAAGGAAAGCTTTGACATGATCCAATTTGTCATTTGTAGTTGACATGAAATTTATGAAATTAATAAGGTGATCCTTCAAATAAAAAATGCTATTTGCAATTGTAAAAATTATGTTGAACCTGTGACCCTTTAAATCGGGGATGCGATAATGTTGAATCTTATGTTCGATACAGTATGCTTTCCACTTTGGATAAATCATATGCAAAGCTGAGGCTCTTTCCCCAAAATATGATGCACATTCTTTGATCAATTGAATTACTGTGGGATCGACAATGTTTAGATCGTTTCGAATATCATGTTCTTGTAGAAGTAAAGCTGAACGAACAACCTGACAGCAATTTGAAAGAATATGAAGCTGACAGAAAAATGACCGAATTTGACAAAGGTCAGCCTTTTCAGAATCTGTAAAACTATCCCAACCTGATTGAAGCTCCATGATTCTACGCTTTGCCTCTTGAAGCAAATGGTTAAATTTGAGTTGAGTTGAAGCTTGATCTGAAATGGTATTTTTAATTGACAAAAGAAAGTCATTCCATAATTTATTTTCGCCGGTAAAGTCAGCTCCAAGATCTTCGACCAATTTCTTTAGAGTATCAAATGAAACAGCAGCAGACTTGTTAAGAACCTGCAAAATACCTAAACAATAATCTTGAATTTCTGTCCCATTGAACGTTCTGTAAATATAAGCTTGCAGTTTTTGTGCATGCTTAGTGGTTTCATCTGATCCAATTGTACTTGCTGATGCAGATGTCAATATTTCTTTCAATTGTTCATTGATAAGCACTTTTGTAAGGAAAACACTTCTAAGTACAGTACTTGGTGATGGTAACGAATTGGCAGTTGCGCCAGCTAAAGTGAAACAAGCTTGAATAACATTTGAACAATTTTCACTGGAAACATTGTAATCTCTGAGTTTAGCTAAAAGTAACTTTAAATCCGCCGTGTAACATCCATTTTTTAGCAGTTCAATAACACGAGGGTTTTTATTCAGTAATTGTTGAGATTCCAATTCCCGTATTTTTGCTTGTAAATCTTTTATATATTCACAATCATTCAATTGGCCTTCTTTCAAAATATCAACATGCTCCACTAATTCATCCAATATTTCTTCACATTCATCAATAACTTCTTCTTGCTTTTCTTCCATCTTATCTCTGAAATCTGAAAACTTTTTATCATTACGTTCAAACTTACGTTTAAGATTGTGAAGTGCGTTTCTGACAGCTTTCAACTTTTTTGTAGTACTTATAAGTTTCTTTTCATTGACATCTTCGAAGTCGGTTTGACATGCAGCTTCAACGGTATTTACTGTTTTTAAAGGAATATATGAATACCCGAAAAGTTTAAGATCTAATTTTCTACTTTTAAATTCTTCAAACTTATTCCTACGACAACGATCAACTTCAGCCATAAAATTTTTATCACCTTTACAAAAATTGGCTGAATGCATAATGTTTTTTTCCTCTATTTTGGTTTCTTCATTCAAAAGAGAAAGTAAAAAACATCTACGTTTAGCCTGAGAAGGGCATACAACTCGAAGATTAAGGTAGTCGTCGTTAGTTAAAAGTAGCTCGCCGCTTCCCATATATTTCATACTTTCAACATCAATTTCACGATCAGCAAGCCGTTTACGCGATTTTTCAGACATTTTGTGTAACAAAAATATAAATGTTCAATATTTCTTCCGTGTTATTTTAATTTTTAATATTAAACAAAATTTTATTGTAAAATTTTTACACATGTAAAACTGCGTTTACAACGAGTCGCATTACGCCAAAACATGTAAAATAATCTTCTGATTTTGACACTTCAGAAGTCGTGCATTTGGTCTTTGGCAGTTAATTTTTTGCATTAAATATTACTTTTGGAGGGTAATAAACAAAATAGCAAAAAATTAGCCAAATCGGAGGTGGCGGATTTGTAGCTGCCGACCAAACTAACGATTTTACCAACTTTAACTCAAAATTGTAAAAAAAGTAGAACTTTGTTTGGTTAGCAAAAAAATCCGCCTTCCTAAATTTTTACGGGCTTTTTAATGATATATAAATTATAATAATACGTTAAATATAAGCGAAAATCACTTTTTTTTGATTTTGTGACCATTTTTTCATGAAAAATGTTGCTTGGCAAAACGTCGATGAAGGTCCCTACATATGGATTCTTTAAATAAGCTAAATGTAAAGGATAGGGAATTAAAAATAGAAAAAAAGAAAAATATGTTAACGAAAATGAAAGATATGCGAGACGCCAAAAGTATGTTTAAAAAATGATCAAAAACCTAAATTTATTAATTTTTAACTATTTAGAAGATAAAGCTTTAAACATCGAATCCTCTGATTCAGAGAAATCTGATCATTTATTTGATTCAGATGACGATGTCATGAAAGTTGTTATTGGAAGTGATGAAGAGATTCAAAATTTTTCTGACTCACAACTTACTCATCTTATTTCTATTGACATTCCTCCAATTATTCCACCTTCAACTCCAACTTCTTCCCGTCCATTAAAAAGTCCACAATTATTATCATCATCTCAAAAATTCCAAAGAGTAAAATCCATTAGAGCAAGCCTTGAAGCAACTGTTGGACCTGAATTTCACCTTGTACATGAGAGTAAAATTATAAAACAGCTTAGTGTATATGAAGCTGCAAGATTTAAAGTATTAAGTAAATTAACTGATGCCCAGTATGATAAGTTGGATCGAGGTCGATATCCTTGTTTATCAAATGTTAAAACATATTTGAAAGAATTGCTTGAAAAACTTCATGATCAAAGAAAAGATGGTCTTGCAAATTTTATTTTAAATGATATAAACTCAATGGACGAATTTCCATTCGAAGATGCGAGAATAAATTTTGGAATTGATGGAGGTATTTTATTATTTTATTATGAATAACACGATCCCTTTTTTTACCTTTCAGGTTCTGATTGTATAAAAGTAGTCATATCCTATGCCGATCGTAAAAATCCTCAAAGTAGTAAGAAACTGCGAGTTTATAAGGCATTTTACGGTTCAGAAAAACGTGATACATTACTTCCTTTTGCTGATGAGATAAATGCTGCAGCAGAGTTTTTGCAACATGCCCCAATTGAAACAAAGCATGGATTAATAAAATTTATTTGGTTCGTTAGATATAATTTGGAAATTTTTTAAAACAATCTTTTTATTTTGTAGTTATTTTATTGCCGACTGTAAATGCGGAGATTTGCTTATTGGCATTCAGGGAGGAAGTGCAATTAGACCATGCTTATACTGTATTATCCCAAGCATTGAATGGATAAAGCTTCAAATTATTCCGGATTCTGCTTTGAGAAAAATTGAAGATGTTCAAAAATCTGGTTGTATCATCGAAAAAGCAGAAGAAGAAAGCAATTTATCTGTAGTAAAATTAAGAGCATTAAAACAACAACATAACTCTGTTTCTGCACCTCCATTGCTTACTGCAATCCCTATTTCCCGTTTTGTCCCCGATGCAGTTCATATAAATATGTGTGCTGTAAATTCAATTATTCAATACTGCAAAAAACGTCCTGAATTGGCATCAGTGTAAGCTATATTAAATATGTTGTAATAATCTGATTTTTAAATTTAGACTTCTTACTGAAATTGAAAATATTAATGTCCAATTATGTCCAGGACGTTCGGAATATAATGGCCCAAATTGCAGCAAAATCCTCAAGCATTTTGTTGATAATCCAAATCTTAACGGATGTGGCATTGATCTTTTAAGATTATATGCAAAAATCGAAGCTTATGCTGTAGCCAGAGATTTGACAGAAGAAGAAATTAATGGACTTGATCAAGCAATTAAAGATTTTTTTGTTTTAATCGATGACAAATATCCAGATCTTCCTGGCAAAAAAACAAAGCTTCATATGCTAAAACATCATGTAATGCCTTTTGTGAGAGAACATAAAAGCTGGGGAAAGTTTTCTGCACAAGGTAAATAGATAAAAAAGATAAAAAACAAAGGCTTACCATTTTTATTTCAGCTCTTGAATCCAGTCATCATGTAAAAAATGTATCGGATACCCGAATCCAAGGAAAAACTCCACTAGCAAAAAGTAAACAGATGGATTACTTTATGAATCAACAAATGCTTATTAATTTTTTTACCAATGAAGATATTTAATCATATTGTTATTTCGAGAATATTTTTGATTTATTTAGTTAATAAAAGTTATAATTAAAGCATCGTTGAACAGATAAAGTGTCAAAATTTAATGCATCATAAAAAAATCAATGGCTTGAAAACAATTTTGCTCGAAAAAAAGATGTTGTGAATTTTATTTCTTCTAAATATGATTTTAAACAAATGTTATATAAAAAAACAAATATCGGCAAGAGCATTTCAAAGTTTTAGGGATTTTAAGTTTCAATGTAATATCACCAACAGCTTTGAATGCTGCGCATATTGCGCGCGCTTTATAAATCTTGCTATCTTTAGTTTCTTTCTGTTCCTTTTTTTGTTCTCTGTCATCTTAAATTAATGAAAAAATATTAAACGCTATTATTCCTTTATGATTGCCACTAATATGTACACTTGCACATATGTTTTTGTCAATAAAAAAATTGATAAAAAATATCGCTTGGCAAAGTGTCACAAAACAAATAATTCATAGTGCTCCAAGAGAGTGCGCATCTTTAAAGTGCGGAAAAATGGGTAAAACTTAAAAGTGGGGCGAAATATTTTTTGGGGTTTGTTTCTGACCACAATGAATGGTTTAAACTATGTGGCATGTCTTAATTCAAATATCATCTCCCGTGGTTCCCTTGTTAGTCGGGTGAAAATTTGTACATTTCGCCAAAAACTTTTGGCGTTATAAAAAGTCTCTTTGCCGCTTTCTTGATTTTATCGACCAGTGTATTATTGATCGGTACGTACCGGTACGTACCGATCAATAATGTACAAATCGTGACTATATATTTACTTTCAGAGAAAATGTACAAAAAATCGTGAACGTACCAATAGAGAAAAACTTTCTTACAGAAAAAGAAAGGTAGTATTAATTTGTAAGTTAGCCTTTTATTGTTAAACATTAAAGGGCGTATTTTCTAACATTCTCGAATGTTTTGGCATAATTAAAAAATTTAATTCTCAGCCTAGGAAGTTGTACGAAGTGTTTAAAGCTGTTTTTTATGGGATTGGAACTTTCGCGGAATTTTCTGGAATTGTCGGAATTTTCAGATATCATTAAATGAAAGTAAAATGAAAGTTTTGTTAAAAGGATGGCATATCAAGATAATGATAATTTTTTAATAATACTTCATTTTTTTATTTGTATATGAATTTTAATTCTGTACAGAATCCTCTTTGTAATTTTATTCTTGAGATATTTTATCATTAAAAAATTTGATGTGAGATATAAACTCTTTTTTTTTAATTATTTGTCTAGATTCATTAGAATCGTTACATTTCGTACCTACAACAAAATTAAAGAGTTTTGTGAATTGTTTAATCTCAAACAGCTTGTAAACTTTTTTGTAATTTTACTAATTCTTTTTTTACATTGTATTGTCCCACTAACTCATTCTGTGATTTTTATCATATTTAAGTGTTACAATGGGTGCAAAAACTTTCAGTCACTTTTTCCCATGTTTTTCCATGTTTTTTCATGATTTCCCCTGATTTTTTATTTTAGCTAAATTTCATCCAAAAAAGTCTTGTTTGATCCAAAAAAGTGTGTTGAAAATACAGGACACCAATTTGGAAGATTAATAAATGATATTTTTCAGAGATTCTGAATCATTTTTGAGGATTCTGGTACGGATTCCGATGAAAAAAAATATTTTTTAAATTGAACTATTTTTTGGGGTAATAAAATATGTGGAATCCGAAAATAGAGACAGTATTTTGATTTCAGGATTCTGAAGGCCAAAAACAATTTGGCTTCAGAATCAGCCTTCAGAATCCTTAAATCAAAATACTGCCTCTATTTTCGGATTCCCCATATTTTATTACGCCCAAAAATAGTTCAATTTAAAAAATTTTTTTTTCATCGGAATCCTTCCCAGAATCCTCAAAAATGATTCAGAATCTCTGAAAAATATCATTTATTAATCTTCCAAATTGGTGTCCTGTATTTTCTACACACTTTTTTGGGTCAAACAAGACTTTTTTGGATGAAATTTAGCTGAAATAAAAAATCATGGGAAAACATGGAAAAACATGGGAAAAAGTGACTGAAAGTTTTTGCACCCATTGTATATTCGTTTGAATAAATATATTTTAAAAAAAGAATGTCGAAATCATGATGATCAGAAATCAGATAATAAATTTTTAGGCCATTATATTAGCAATTGACTGTAATTTATATTCAAAAAATTAAGATAAATGATACTTTTGCCTAAGCATTTGTTACTCTTTTTAATTTTAATTTTTGTTGTTTATAAACAGTTTATTTAAGTAATTGTGCCTTTCAATTATTAATTTATCAAAAAATCTTATTTCATTTATATTCTATCTTATGAAAAATGCAAAATATCTCTAAAGCAAATATTCAAGTATTTTTGCCAAAAAAATCTTTCACGATTTGTACATTTCCTCTAAGAGAAAATGTACAAATCGTATACGTACCGTTTTTTTTTCCTTTTACAAATAATTTTTTGTGGCGCTTTTTTTCGCGACAATTTTTTTTTTCAATATTTTTAAAATTTCTTGAATACCATTCTTAAAAATATATAAAAAAATTGGAAGCTGATGATGATTGTTTTTTTTAATTTAAAAAATGCGGAAACAAATTTGTAATAAATTCAGCTCTGACTTTTTTATAGCGTGTTTTTAATGACAAAGTATAGTATCTCCGCGAAATTTTATGTTTTTATATTATTTTAAGTATGTTTTAATGCTTGAAATTTTAGTGTTCTCTTTTACGAAAGGTATACAAATGGAATCCAATATTTTTTCAACATCTTCTGAAGGTGGAGGTCCAGCTTCTAAAAAGCGAAAATTAACAATGAATAAATCTGAAAATCAATATGAAGCTGAAATTGTTAAATTAAAGCAAGAAATTCAAGAATGTCAACAAGAGCTTGGCAAGCAAATCGTAAAGGTATGTTTTTTTTTTTATTCCTTTACAAGTTAATATTTTATTCACTTTTATTATTTTAGTTTGCTCGCTTGGAAAAAGAAACGTCTGTTAATAGCAGCAAGCTTGATGATATCGATATGGAAGAAATAACGGCTAAAGAAGAAGAACTACAATCTAAAATTGCTTTATTGGAACAACAAATAGAAGGTGAAAGAACAAAGTATGAGACTGAACTTGCTGAATTATCTGCAAAGGTATGATATAAAAAACTCAAATTTTGATAAAAGTTTATCTGTATGATTTTAGGTAACTGATTTGGAAAGACAACGAAATGAAAACAATGGTAAAATTAAGAATATGGAATCATTAATTTCATCAACACAGAATATGAAACCTGATCCTGAACTTGCTGACAAAATTCAACTTTTGGAAGATAAAAATAATGAATGGCAATTGAAATTTGATGATTCTGATAAGAAAATTAAAGAATTAGAAGTTGAACTTAAATCAAAAGTTTCTACAGAATCTTCTCTTCGAAAAACAATTGAAGACACCCAAAAAAGCATTGCTAAAAAAGAAAAGCTTTCGCAGATCGAATTTGATAAATTACAATCAAAATGTGATGATTCTGATAAGAAGATCAAAGATTTGCAAACGCAACTTAAATCTAAAACTAAGGATGATCAAAAAAATATTGTAGAAATGAGAAAACAATACGAAAATCAGAAGAAACTTCTTAATTCATCTGTTGAAGAACGAAACAAAAAAAATAAGGATTTGGAAACGCAACTTGAAACAAACACAAATTCTGTATCTCTACTTCGAAAAAATATTGGAGAAATAAAGCAACAAAGTGAAAATGAAAAGAAGATTGATCGATCAACTATTTTAGAAAAAAACAAGAAAATCGTGGATTTGGAAGCAGCCCGGAAAGATAGCATTAATAAGGTTAATATTTGATTATTTACTTGTAAATATATAGTTTATTTATTATTTTTTAGAATGTACATCTCAAGGAAATTGAAAGCTTGAAAGAAAAGCATGAAAAGGAAGTAAAAGAAAAATTGGAATTGGCAGCAGAAAAAGCTGAAACAGAAATCAATGGACTCAAAGCTAATACTGAAGATCTTACCAAAAAGGTGTTTATTTTAATTTATCTGTTTTTAATTAATTTTTAATTATGTTTTAGCTTTCTAATGAAAAACAAACTTTAATTCGATTACAAAGTGAAATCAAAGAATTGAATGACAAGCTTACAGTAGCCAAAGGTAATGAAGAAAAATTAAATTCAAAAATTGTTGAAGTAACGAAAAAAGAACTTGATGCTCGTACAAAAATTACTGAACAAGATAAGAAAATTCAAGCTTCAAATGCACCACAATTTTTTTCAATGAATGGAATTCATGATGGTTCTGCGCGTGATCGTCTTAATGCCGTAAGAGTTTTATGTTTTATGAAATTATTTGTTTTATAAAGGTATATTTTTTAGGTTGTAACAGTTGAAAAGTTGTCACAAAAAAATGGCATTTTATCTCTTTATTCAGCTGAAGCTTCTGTAAAACCTTTCACATGGAAACTTAGCAATAGAAAGCCATGGTTTAAAATACATGTTAATGACGAATTTGAAATTGGTCTATCTGAAGATTTACCCGAAGCTTTGCGTTTCATTCATTCTGCTAAATTGACAAACCTTGATCTCCATAACCATTATATTGCCTTCGGGGATTTCAAAAAATTGGTTTCATCTTATACCATTAAAACATTTATTGGTGGACCTGTTTATCGCAATAATGTTGATGGCAAAAAGGTAAATCTTAGATTGGATGAAATTTTAAAAGAACTTCCAAATATTGAAACATGTGAAATGTGAGTTTTATAGTCACAAATATTTATGCATAATTTTTGTTTTTAGTTATCAGGGAGATATGTCCTCAAATGCTGTTGAATATAAAAAACTTACCAAGCTTCCACGTTTTATGAAGCTTCAAAAATTTACATTTCGTCACTTAAGTCCATATTTCAATGTTTTAAATTTTACTGGTTTTATTAAGGTAATATTTTCTCACTTTTTTTATTCGAATTCACTTATTTTTTTAGACAAATCCAAATGTCTCGTTTGTCTTCAAATATAATTATGTATTCTACGACGGGAAAAATAATATTAGAACACGAGAAGCAGAACTTCGTAAATCTTTGCCTCCAAATTGTAATGTTGTTGTTGAATATTAACTTTTTTAATTGTTGTAAAATTTATGAAACTTGCAATTTTCGTATTGTTACGTACAGTGTTGGCGGTCAACCGAAATTTTCCGGTCTTCGGTCTCGGTCGACCGTGACCGGACCGAAAAATTTCGGTCAACGGTCACGGTCGACCGGACCGGACCGAAATTTTCCGGTCTTCGGTCACGGTCGACCGGACCGGACCGGAATTTTTCGGTCATCGGTCTGATACTTTTTTCTCAGTTTCAATTTTTTCCGCAGTTTTTCCAAAATATGTTTATTTTTTATCGTAATTTCATCAATAGATGCATAATTAAAGCGATTTTTATGACAATTCATTGATAAATCAGTGAAAAATTTCTGACCGGACCGAAAAATTTTTGACCGGACCGAAAAATTTCTGACCGGACCGAAAAATTTCGGTCTTCGGTCACGGTCGACCGGACCGGACCGAAATTTTTCGGTCATCGGTCACGGTCGACCGAAAAACCTGACCGGACCGAAATGACCGAATGACCGGACCGATGACCGAAAGACCGCCAACACTGGTTACGTATTAAAATAAAAATCTTTAATTAAATATCTGTGTCACAGCGGAATCGTTATAGGAGAATTTGGAAATACGAGTGAAAAATTGTGTTTTTCGATCGGCTCAAACTCAGCCGTATTACTTCCAAATGCTTAGATTGAAACTAAAAAGGTTGATATGGTTATCAGGAACATGCCAGAAAAAATTTAAGCCAAAATATGCAAATTTAAAAATATGGCAGCAAAAGTTAATTTCGCCAAAAACTCTCGATCGCGCATCTTTTATTGGTTATAACTTTGCGGATATGCTTCCAATCAACTTGATTGAAACTTAAACTATAGATAACACTTTGGGGAAGATACTGGCAAAATTTTGGGCGAAATGGATTAAGACGCACTCTCTGGAGTTTTTTTGAAGCCCCGGCACAAAAAACTCAAAGTTCTCCGAGAGCTGATATTTTCCGTCCCCTAGAGTAATTTTCGTCGTAGAATCCGAATTTTTTGGTCCTGAGACCGTATCTCTGCACAGTCGAAAGTTATCCAGTCGGGACCCTCGGAATTTCGAAAAATCCTAAAAAATCGAAATTTTTGCCATTTTGGCTAATTTCCTCGTTTTATAGGTTTTCGACCATGCTGATTCCGAATATAATATTTTCAGCCCGAAAAAATGGCGAAAAAGTGCCGAAATCGAAATTGTGCCGAAAAATATGCAAATTTTCGGCATTTTGTCCCCCAGGATTTGCCGTGAGAAGACGGTTCTCCGCAGATTCGGAAAGAGCATGGTCGATTTGGTATATATCTTTCGATTATGTATTGTGAATCGTGCACATGCGAATACAGTAATTTTCGAAATCGAAATTCACCACAGGGGGGAGGGAGTCAAAATTGTCTTATTTTTGTTTTTTATCATCCTAATAGACGTTAGAAAATAATTTCGGTATTTTTTTTACCAGTAATAAGTAATTTTTTGGTAAAATTTGTGGTAAAATTTGACTTTTTTTTCACAAATACCGTATTTTTTTAAAATTATTTTATTTTTGTTGGAAATAATATTATTCGATATTAGAAATAATTTTTATGCATTTTTGGATGGTAATTGTAATACGTAATACGTTATATTGTGGTAACATTTTGAGGTTTTATTTTATTTAAAAACAACAATTTTTATTAACAAAAAAAAAAAAGTTGTATAGGGGTTAATTAAAACTAAATTTTAGTTTTTATCTTGTACCACCAATTATTAATTATTAATGATACTAACAAAAGAAGGTAGCAAAATTATTTCTAATATCGAATAATATTATTTCCAACAAAAATAAAATAATTTTAAAAAAATACGGTATTTGTGAATAAAAAGTCAAATTTTACCACAAATTTTACCAAAAAATTACTTATTACTGGTAAAAAATTACCGAAATTATTTCTAACGTCTATTAGGATGATAAAAAACAAAAATAACACAATTTTGAAAAAAAATTTTTTTAAATTTTTTTGGATTTTGAAAACCTTCACGTACCCTGTGGTGAATTTCGATTTCGAAAATTACTGTATTCGCATGTGCACGATTCACAATACATAATCGAAAGATATATACCAAATCGACCATGCTCTTTCCGAATCTGCGGAGAACCGTCTTCTCACGGCAAATCCTGGGGGACAAAATGCCGAAAATTTGCATATTTTTTGGGATCGATGTCGGCACTTTTTCGCCATTTTTTCGGGCCGAAAATATTATATTCGGAATCAGCATGGTCGAAAACCTATAAAACGAGGAAATTAGCCAAAATGGCAAAAATTTCGATTTTTTAGGATTTTTCGAAATTCCGAGGGTCCCGACTGGATAACTTTCGACTGTGCAGAGATACGGTCTCAAGACCAAAAAATTCGGATTCTACGACGAAAATTACCCTAGGGGACGGAAAATATCAGCTCTCGGAGAACTTTGAGTTTTTTGTGCCGGGATTATTAGTCTTTGTGAAATTTCTCCAGAGAATGCGTCTTAAAACTGAAAAAATGGCAACAAAAGTTCGAACTTTTTTCATTTCTATTTCCGAAAAATTGCGCTGTGGTGTTTCCAATTCTTTATTTTTATAAAAAATGAAGGATTTCATAAAGCTTTTGACCTTGACCAAAGTTAATCTCTTAACACGTTTTTATCCCAAATTAAACCCCAAAAAATAACAATTTTAAAAAATGGACAACAAAAAAGACACGTAAAAAATGTCCAGCGCTAACAAAAATATATAGGACGTATTTTCTAACATTCCCGAATTTTTTGGCACAATGAAAAATTTTAAGTCTCAGATTTGGCTGAGAATACGTTTCTGGGGTAATATGGGCCCAAAAATGCCATTTTTATCATCAGTTTCGAGATTTATGATCTAGTTTTCGAGTTACAGTATACCCGACCCGAAATTTCGATTTCGGGCCGAAATTATCAAAAAAATTTAAAAGTGGTATAAATCGATAGTCCTGACCGAGAGGAGTCTGGCAAACCCGAAAACATCCACATTAACGCTTTTTTATAAGTTTTTTTTCTAAAAGATTATCAAAAGTGACCTAAAATTACAGTAATCCAGCTACAGTATCCCCCAAACCCCGAAACTAAAGGGTTTCTCTATTGTCCCGTAAACTTCAACTTATGTGCCATCAGAAAAAACCATAACATTGGAAAAGGAGGCCCTTTTGCAAAAAAATTCTGTGGTCAAAAATTTTTACCTCAACATGTCCAACATCATTAAAAATTTATAATTTCTGAAATATGTTATGAAATGTGTTCCGGTGTTTTTTATTATTAAATTTAATGTTATTGGAAGATTCTGGGCAAGTTTCAACCACCAGAAATCAAATTTGGCCATTTGGGATCAATTTGAATATAAAATTCCGTCCAATATGGTCAACATGAAATAAAATGGTTTTTTGGTGATCTATTCCATCAAAAACACTTTTTTAATGAATAATACATACAAAAATACTAAAATGAAGTATTGGGAAATGACAGGGGGTCAAAATCTATTTTTTAGAATTTTTTGAAATTTTCATATTTTGATCAATTTTCAAAAAATTGAAATTTTATCAAAAATGTAAGATATATCAGTTATTTAATATTTTTGTGATAAAATATAGCTTGTTTAAGATTTTTGGGCAACATTTCAACATCCTGGGATCACTTGTTTCCATTTCCCATCTGATTAAAAACATGGGGAAAAATCAAATTAAAAAAAAAATCTGTGTTTTTCCTATAGATTTTCAGTCGATTTTAAGCCCAAAAATCTTAAACAAGCTATATTTTATCACAAAAATATTAAATAACTGATATATCTTACATTTTTGATAAAATTTCAATTTTTTGAAAATTGATCAAAATATGAAAATTTCAAAAAATTCTAAAAAATTGATTTTGACCCCCTGTCATTTCCCAATACTTCATTTTAGTATTTTTGTATGTATTATTCATTAAAAAAGTGTTTTTGATGGAATAGATCACCAAAAAACCATTTTATTTCATGTTGACCATATTGGACGGAATTTTATATTCAAATTGATCCCAAATGGCCAAATTTGATTTCTGGTGGTTGAAACTTGCCCAGAATCTTCCAATAACATTAAATTTAATAATAAAAAACACCGGAACACATTTCATAACATATTTCAGAAATTATAAATTTTTAATGATGTTGGACATGTTGAGGTAAAAATTTTTGACCACAGAATTTTTTTGCAAAAGTGCCTCCTTTTCCAATGTTATGGTTTTTTCTGATGGCACATAAGTTGAAGTTTACGGGACAATAGAGAAACCCTTTAGTTTCGGGGTTTGGGGGATACTGTAGCTGGATTACTGTAATTTTAGGTCACTTTTGATAATCTTTTAGAAAAAAAACTTATAAAAAAGCGTTAATGTGGATGTTTTCGGGTTTGCCAGACTCCTCTCGGTCAGGACTATCGATTTATACCACTTTTAAATTTTTTTGATAATTTCAACCCGAAATCGAAATTTTGGGTCGGGTATACTGTAACTCGAAAACTAGATCATAAATCTCGAAACTGATGATAAAAATGGTTTTTTTGGGCCCATATTACCCCAGAAACGTATTCTCAGTCAAATCTGAGACTTAAAATTTTTCATTGTGCCAAAATTCGCCAAAAATTTTGGAATGTTGCAAAATATGACCTATATATATATATCAGATAAACTATTTTCGCATGATTCCATATATATTTAAAGGTGTCCCCTTAGGTAAAAAGGATAGAAAGAGAAAGGGACGTAACTTGTTTTTTATTGGAAGAGGAGAAAGAATTGCGTAAAAATAAAAAGTTTATATTCGATAATATTTGGCCCGACCCTTTCCCCCTTTTTTTCAATCATTATTTATTTCATCCCACTTATTGGCATTGGTACACATTTTGCCAGACACCGGTTTGGAAAATGGAATTCTGAATTTGATTGAGAGGTTTCTAAATTTTGAAATTTCAACAAAAATTTTTGGAAAAAAACAGAATTTTGATTACGAAATTTTGAAAATGTCGAGCCTCGTTCAAAAATCAAAAACCCAATTTTTAGAGTGAAACTGAAAACAAAAAAACATTTTGCCAAACACCGGCGCCGAGAATTGAACTCTGAATTTGATTGATAATCGAAATTTCGAAATTTCAACAAAAAATTTCAATTTTTGCAAAAGAAAACATTCGATTTCGACTTTAAAAATTCTGACTCTGTCGAGCCACAATCTCAAAAGTTTTTAGATTGAAATTGAAAAAATTGGAGCTAAAAAAGCATCCCTTAGACAAATCTTTATTGATGCCCGAGAATTATGGCCAATTTTATTTATTGCACTTGGAGTTTGTTGTTTTAATGCTTTATCCATGCCCTTAAATGCTTTCATCTATGGACAAGCATTTATGATGTCAGTTTATTCATCCTATTAAACTTTGGTTAAAAAAAACTACAAATTTCAGAGCGCTGGCATCCGAAATTTTACAAGCCATGATGCCCATATCCAATGTAACTGCTGTAACACAGAATTTTGCAATACTGTAACTGAATCTACAAACAGTTCTGCAACATTTCTTTCAAATTTTGCTATCACATTTTTCATTACTTTTATTACATTTGTGTTTTTATAAAATAGTTTCATTAAGACGCAGTCTGTGAAAAAATCAAAAACCTGCGGCACAGCCTAAAATTTGTTTTTCCTGAAACTTTGCTATAAAGTAAAGTGACCCCGGAGAAACCGATTCCGCGTGGTAAAAAAGTTTAAAAAAATTTCATACTGTAGTTACAGTAATTTTTATGTAAATTTTACCAAAATTTCAAGTTGATGGCAAATTAAAGGAAATTATTTTTTTTTGCCTAATTCGGAGGGGTAATAGGTTTTCGAGGTCGGGGAATCCGAATATTTACTTTTTGAAAGTTCAAAATATCAGGTTCACTGATTTTCTGTTATCACCTATCATATCACAATGATAAAAAATTGCGAGAAAAAAAGTTAGGGCTGAAATAACTTCATTTTCTTAAAATTTGGACCTTTTTTTATAATAAAAATAAAATTTGAAAAAAAAATCGTTACCTTAAATTAGGACTTAAAATCATTGAAAATTTGAGGTACAAAACAATGTGTCTTTGAACAGGAAAAAAAGGTGTGAAAGTTTTTTTTTTTTAAAAACGGCCTTTATTTTCGGATTCCCCATCGTCGAAAGCATATACATGCCAAAAATTAGCTTAATTGGAGATAAAAATAATTTTGATGTCGCCCACCGGGATCGAACTTGTATCATAATGTGTCTAAGGCTGACTCCAAAACTATAACACACATTACCACAAATATTGTCAAAAACGTTACTTATTACTAGTGCAATATCGCCAAAATAATTTCAAATGTCTAAAGGGATAATGTGAAGTAAAAAAAAACTATATTTAAAAAAATTTGAAAAAAAAAATTTTTTTGAAAAAAATTTGTTTTTCAAATTTCAACGTACTCCCCCCTGTGGATGTTTGGTGTTTCGGGGGATTTGAAAAATCCCTGTGCAGGATTTAATTTACATACTCTCCAGGACTATATGTAATCGACCACGCTGATTACGAATATAAAAAAATCTCATCCCGCACGATAATATGGACGGTCATTTCGCCCAAAAATTAGCAAATTCGGCAGGTCGAAATGTCATTTCGGCATTTTTCGGGACTTTTAGGCACTCGCCGAGGAGAAATTCGGATTCAGCATGGTCGAAAACCTATATAAGTGGGAAATTAGAGAAAACTAACAAATTTCGGATTTTTACCGTATTTTCGAAATTTCGGTGGTCCCGCCACGATAACTTTTGAACCACAAAATATTTCGCGCTGAAACCAAAAAAAACGGACTCAGCACGAAAAATTACCCTATATGACGGAAAATAGGATCTCTACGACCATTATGAATTTTTTGTGCGGAAAATCTGAGGAAAGAAAAAAAATCTCAGAGAACTCGTCTTAAAGTTTTTTTGTACAGTACTTAAATTTTCGTAATAAAATTGAAAAATAAATTGAAAAGCGGTAAATTTGAAAAACATAAAACAACTTTCATTTTTGCGAAACGAAGAAAAGGCTACTATGGAATGAAGATTACTCATTAGAAAGCTGAAACTATGAGTTTTAATTTTTTGAGATTTAAAAAACTAGGTATTCTCTCAAAATGCGTTGCAAACAGTGTTGTGCCCGACATTTTTTATCGACTCCGACTCTGGAGTCAAATTCGATCGGAGTCGAATCTATCGACTCCGACTCCGAAACGCGGCATATTTTTCTTTGATCTTTTGGAGTTAGTGACTCCGACTCCGGAGTCGGAGCCGCAACAACACTGGTTGCAAAATGTGAAAAAATCCAACTAAGAAAAAAATTGGCGCGCAAATAAAAAACGCGTAATTTCTCACGAGCCGACAAAATAAAAAAAAGCGTCATTCAAAGAAAAATGAAAAAAGTGCTTTCCGTACGGGATCACCTTTTTCTCTTTTTCAACTTTTTTTGCAAAAAAGTTTTTTTGATGAAAAAGATACTCAACTTCTGGAGTTTTTTCCGGAGCCGGATTAAATTCTGAATGTTTTATTTCTTTTTTATCTTGTTCCTAACATCCTAAATGACATATTCCCGTAGACTCAAAACACAAGAATTATTATAAGCAGATATTTCTCGATCACAAAAACTCGTTATTTTTTATAACAAACTTGATTATTTGTACTAATTTGTACTAAAAACGCTTAGCAAATATGTTAAATGTAGTTATTTAACATTATACTATGTTTCCTAACATTAATTGAACAAAAAGGAATAAAAATATGGATTTTAAACCTTAAAATTGGTCTACGGCTGCTACTTACCGTAATACCACATGTTGTTAAAATATCTTTTTTTTGCCATAAAAACATTTTTTATACCATTTTTAACGTATCATAAGGTTGATGAAGCAATACTGAAGTGTTTGTATATATAAAAATTAAATTTTGTGACTATTTTGGTGCTGGAGGTGGAGTTAGTCGTCAAATTTCAAACATTTTTTTAAACGTTTTTAAGAATCTAAAACTCTTTTTGCATGCTTATACAAGTATATTAAATGTTTTACAACAGTTTTCAACTTTAAATACAAGTATATTTGCGGAAAATAATAAGCTCGCATTTGCTCGATGGTTTGCACAACAGAAATATCTGCTTATAATAATTCTTGTGTTTTGAGTCTACGGGAATATGTCATTTAGGATGTTAGGAACAAGATAAAAAAGAAATAAAACATTCAGAATTTAATCCGGCTCCGGAAAAAACTCCAGAAGTTGAGTATCTTTTTCATCAAAAAAACTTTTTTGCAAAAAAAGTTGAAAAAGAGAAAAAGGTGATCCCGTACGGAAAGCACTTTTTTCATTTTTCTTTGAAGGCTTTTCTTCTTTGTAACCGCGTAACCGCGTAACCGTTTGTATTTCGCGTCGAGAATTTGCGCGGTTACAAAAGATTCTTCTTTGTAACCGTTTTTTGCACTAATGCAAATCTATTAATATATTTTTAATATTTTACTTATTTTTTTATCATTTTTATCATTTTATCACTAAAAATGGATAAAGGGGCATACAATAATGTTTTTTAACAAGTTTTTTGTTGGTTTTAGTTTAAAATTTATATTGGATTTGGAAGTTTGATTAAAGTTTATATTATTAGTTTAGTTTATACTTTTATCTAATCATTATCAATAAATGATCAGTGATAAGCTATTTGGTAATGGCATTAGCTAAAAGTTGAACAATTTTATAGAAATGTTGATCTTATAAAACTCTATCAAAAGTATATTAATTGTTTAAATAAATTTTTTAGTGAAGATACTTTTTATACAAATATTATTGTTTATATAAATATATTTAATTATTTATAAATATAGTTTAAAACATTAATTAATTTTATACTCCTTTTCCTGGTTACATTTTGTTAATCCATGAGTAACAAAGTTTTTGATGTATTTATGCTGTCTAACTTAACTTGTCTTGAATGAATTTGGGATTTAATGTATTTATGAATGTTTTATCCATGGATTGATTATCAGTGATTTATTCCAACAAAAACCAAGGGGTTGGTAAAATTTAAAAAAATAATAAATCACAAAGGATGAAAAAATTTCCGAAGATAAGTAAACCATAAAACAAGAACTAAAATTGTGACAACCATTAAAAGGATAATGAAATAAATCGTAATTAGATTTCTACTGAGCGGTTCTTGAACCATGTTGGAGTTTTCATTTTGTTTTAGAGTATCTTCATCATCTGATTTTTTTGGGAGAATAGACATTTTAGTAAATGCTGCATTTTTCTTTAAACTTTTACGAAAATAAACTTTAGTTGGTAACGATGATTTTCCATCAAACATGCGGTATCCTATTTGAAGTTGATCATGCTTATTAAGTAATACTATCACTTGTCCATTTTCGGGCATAGTGAAAGATGTTGTATTGTTATGTCTAAAAATCTTAAAAGAAGTAAAGACAGAAGAGATCTGAATATAATTCTCCAGCTCGGCAGCATCAATATAATTTTCTGTTAGAGGAGATTCAATGACGGAGCAAGTTGAAGTATTTTCAGGCGTGCAACCATTATCACACAATGCATTTACTGGGCAGTGATAAATATCATTCTAAACATAATTTGTATACTGTAAAATTAACATTTTTGACACTTACTGTTTCTCTAAAGCATTCACTCAACTCGATGGCTTGCATTGTTTTGTTAACAATAACATAATATTCATATAACAACGGTTTTACAAAAGTTTCATTTAAGAAATATCCAGCTGATTTATACTAAAATTCATTTTAAATTTGTTTTATTTGAATGATTTGTTTTAAAAACCACACTTACGTGAAAAATTTCAAAGCTTTCTGGATTTTTTCCATAGACAGCTTGTATTTCTAAATTAAAAACATTTGTAGTGCAAGAAGATATTTTTGATTTTACGGCTAGCAAATTAATGTTGGACAAGGGAAATACTGTTAAAATCTCGGGTGTCAATGCATCATCCAATAAAAGATGTTTTAAAAAATCAGTTAAAATATATGCTTGGAAATTAAAGTAATTCATGAAATCATTTTCAAGTCGTCTTTGTATAAGGTGTTGTTCTTGAATCATTATATGGTGAAGTTTTATTGTAATGTTTATGGAAATTTCAAGTTCTTCGAGCCGTTTTTTAGTATTTGATTCTTCAAATAGAGCTGCAGTGTTTAAAACAAGTGGCTTTGTTGGGGTACCAATATAACGATTGAATCGAAAATATTTGTTTTCAGGTATGATAGTTTTATTAGCTATAAAATTACTGTTTTTAACAATTATTTAACATTTACCAAAAAAACTTACTATTGACACAGAAAGATAAAAAACTTTGCTCTAATTTTGTTTTAACTAACTGGAATGTGAAATCTGCTGTTTCCCATATGCTTTTATTTAAAAGGGCATTTGGTATTTGATTTAAACTTTCTGGTAATAAGAAATTAAAGTTACTTGGGGAAAGATTAACAAAGTAGGGTACAGGGGTGTCGGTAGAATAAATACTAAAAATAATTTTAGCAATGTCTTTATAAAATTAACCTTACTTTGCAATTCCAGCAGAAACATTAAGGTAGCCCTCCCATTCTGAGAGTTTTTGGTTACTAGTTACAGTACGCTGCAACAGAAAAATAATGTTAAACAAAATTAAAGTCCGCATCCCTTGGTGCTTCACAAACAATATTAAATTACAAATAAATTTTGATGATGGCAATAATATGGAGATGGAAAATAATTTGAAATAAAAATTTTTGCAACTATGGTTTGAAAAGACGAGGTATGCAAAAACAACTTAATAAAATTGGTCGATTATCGAGTGAGTACCCAAAGAGCAACAACCCCGAGTCGATATTTTTAATTACAATAATACTTGAGTCAAGCGCCGCTTAGCATCAAAGCAGTCAATAAATTGAGGTCATGTGTGGCATAAATAACAAATTTGTAAAAATTTAATAATGATACATTTTTCATTTATGCTAGCTCGTTTATTGAAAGTAAGAAGGATGCGAGGCTTGAAGATATATTTTTTTGTTTTACTATTTTTTTCTGAAGTATATGCCGCACCGCTGCAGTACAATTTAAACAACGAATATTCCCTTAATTATACTGTAGGAGATGTTGAGTAAGTTTGGTTAACCATAAAAAATATTTAAAACCGTTATTTGTTTTCAGACTTTTTAATTTGGAACATCAAAGTTCATTTTTATCCACCCTACCCAAAAGTGAATTTGATATTAAACTCCCAAAGATTCAGAGTAATATAGTTAAAGAAGGAGCAGTAAAAAGGGCATCTGAATTAAACACTGAACTTCAAACAGAAGTCAATAAACAATGTGATTCAGTAAATGGACGTCTCCGTTTCTTAGCAGTAATTGGAGCAGTTGTTATTATTGGTGCTGTTGGATACCTTGCATATGAAACATATAAACATGAAAGCCAAGCCAGAAAAATCAGCGCTGATCTTCATACTTTGGAACAAAATGAGAAAAAATTGAGAGAGGAGCAGATGGAACTTTTGGAAGAGATAAATGAAAGAACAAATGTGTTCGAATTTTTCATGGACATCAGACGTGAATCATTTGCAACTGTTCAAGATGTTTTCCAAGGCAGTTACAAATGGGATAATTTTACCAAAAAAAACATTCTCCCCCATATTGATCATCACATCATCGCAATTACAAGTTCGGTCCAACGCTGTACTAACAATAGTCTAGAAATTGTCCATAAAGTAATTAGCGGCAGTAGCCTCCAAAACTTTACACTGTATAAGGTAACAACATAGTAAATAAATTTAAAAAAATGCTCTCCACATATATTTTTAGTTTGATATACTTGGTTCGATTGATGAAGGAAAATACATTCAACCCCTCATTGGACAGCACTTTGTAAAATACTACGATAAATGGGCAGCTTTTGATAAAGATCAATGTTGGGAAAAAGTTAGACAACAAACAATTTGTTAAACAAATCTTAATGTAGCAAATTTCAGAGTGGCAAAGATGAATGTACCATAACTTCCTTAGAATTTTCTTCTTGTACTCCCTCCAATATTTCGGCTTGTCCATTTACTATGGAAAACGTCGATGAAAATTTTTTAAAGTTCACCCAAGTCGAAGATACAATTCAATTTGTTACCACAATCCCGGTATGAATAATAGCTTTTACATAAAAATCAAAAAAAAACTTTTAAATTATTTTTTTTTAATTTATTTTTTTAATTAAAATTAAATTCCTTATAATTTTTAAAAAAGGAATTTTTTAATATTAACCGATTTGTCCTCTCCCCGTAATTTTCGCCCCTTTTAGTTTTTTTTCATGCATCTTTTTCCGTCTTTTTTAAAAATACAAAAAAACGCTTTTTTGGGAAAGAACAATGGCTAATTAGCTGGGACATTCATTTTAAAGATGCTTTACAATAAATTCTCAGATATGAAGATTTTTAAAAATGATATAGCCTAACATTTACAAGTTATAGATTTTTCAAGTGAAGAATGAAAAAGGCGGTTGTTCAAAATTTATTGTACCTTCAAATGGTAAAGTTACTGTTACTTTAGCTAAAACAGAAATATTAATCGTCGGAAACCATACATTCGGGGGCAAAAGTGAGGAACCTTCGAAGATAACTTTTCATACCGTAAGATTTTTCCACACAGTTTTTATGGAACCATGTTTTTTTAGACAATTCAAAATCCAAATATTACTGAAGCATTGCGGAAACAGAATAAAAAGATGAATGATGCTGCGAAGGATGAAGAAAAACATAATGATGAAATTCAAAATAATCCCTCGATGCTTCAACAATTAGTTGGCTGGGTTTGGAATTTTTTGCTTGATTATTGGATTGAATCTTTAGCAATTGTTTTTGTTGTTTCTGTTTTCCTGATTCTTTTTTGTTGTACTTGCAGTTGTTGTAAAAAAGCTTTTTGATATTTGAAGTACTTTTTTTGTTTTGAATATTTTTTATTCATAGAGTATATCAAATATATCCCCATAAAATGTGCTGTCATTTTGCATCTGGTATTTAGGATAACGATGGTGATAACAAAAGAGATAATTGCACCTTCCGGATCTTTGAAAATGTGCTTCCAAAATAAAAAAGGAAATGCAAATTGTTGAGGAATGAAAAACCGTGCGTGGATTGAATGATAAAAAATGAAGATGGTTTGCATTTTTGTTTTTTAAATGAGGGAGCTATTGATTTTAAAGTTTCTTTGATTTTGGCAGCTTTTAAAATAAATCATTATTCCCATCCCAACCATAAAAGTGCTGATGTCAAGCATGAATAATCCCTTTTGAATTTTACAAAATGCAGTGTCAGGTCGACAGTTGTAAAACCCAATGCATGATTATATGGTAATATGCCTTGTCGAACACGTGGGATGGGTACATGCTTTTTTTAACGTTTAAGTGATTAATAAAGTTACATTCTACCAATTTTTTAGTCGTAAAATTAACCTGCAGGCAACCGAAGGGAGAAGTTTTAAACAATATGTCATTTTGTTTCCGTAAAATATGTAATATATTTTATTAATTAAAAAAAGTATATCATTGGATTCCTTGGCTTCAACAAGAGTATAATCTTCTGTTACATTATTGTCTCATATCTTAATTAAATTTCTATAATTTGTGCATCGCATTTTTCATAATAGATTTATCATTTCAAATTTTCAAGATATAAAATACAGAAAGAAAAAGACAAAGAATAATAAAAGCGTTAATGTTTAACAGCACATTTTTCGCAAAAATAATGTTGCATTTTAACATTTGGAGTCATTTGAATATTGATTTTGGGACATGGTTTCCACATCTTTGATGACGAACGAACTTTGCAGACGTTTTGTATTTGGTAATTAGAAAGCCGGCCGCTAACTTTTACAATTAAGAGAGGAATCTAAACGTAGGGGAACTTTTGATTACTTTTTTTTAAAATTTAGGTACTTCTTTAGTTTATACCCGCCCGTTCATCCTTTTGAATTTTCAACACAAACTCAACATTTTTTTTATCAGGGGACGGGGGTCAACTAAATAAATGCCAAGTTACCAGTTGAAAATTTTCCAAGTTTAGACAAGTAGAAATAAACGACAATAAAGTAAGTTTTTTATCAACTTCAGTTACAACACATATAACCTCCTTTTTACATAAAGTTGTTGATGTAATCCTTGCAACCAATTGACTGTAATTTTCAGGGACAGCAAGATCGATGTTTTTATCCTAAAAAATAATAAAAACGAAGACTTTAAGGGAACATTTAGATAAATCTTACTGCAATAAGTCGCTTCTTGAGGGTTTTTCTCCAGTTTTTAGAAGGTTTAACTTTGAAAGAAACTGTCTGTTTATCAACAAGAATCGCGTCTGCCCAAATATTAAAGGATTTTACAACGTAAGCAGCGTATGATTCCATAGGAGAGCAAATTACGTTTTCGCAGCTGACAGAAATAAATAATAAAATATTCACTACAACCAATAAAAATCTTTATATAAAATAAATGAACCTAGCTTTACAACTATATAACTATAATATATAGGCCATAGAAAATCAATAATCACAAATTATTTATATTTTAATAAAAAATGCCCTAGATTTATTGTGGAAAAATACCCTTGCCAATAACAAATTGTTATTGCAAGAAGAATGGAGCGAAAAAAGGTAGCTTATTTTGCCCTAGATGGCCAAAATAGGAAGAAATTTTGTCCTAATAGATCGATATTCACTACCAAAAAATAGTTTATTTTGGTCACTTTTTTTTTCATTGTGTATTTGATATTTTGTTTTTCTCAAAAAAATTTTGTCCCCATTTTACTGCTCATTCATTAATAATTCTTAAAAATATTTAGGCTCGTGAAATATAAATATATGTAAAAGTTCCCTCGCTCTTTTTTAAAATATTTTGTTTTTTAATTCATAATATAATTTACAGTAATATGAGTCGCTTGCTTGAAGAAGAAGTTAACATTTTTATCGAAAACGAAGATGACCTCGTTAATTCACTTAGTTCACTTGAAGTGAGTGATCACGATGATGATGCATTTGTCCGTATTGAAAAACACGATCATTTATTATTTAAACATGTTTTTAATGTTGAAAATTGGTAAGAAAATTAACATAAATGATGTCCCATATAAAAATTTTAAAATTTAGTAATGAAAATATCAAAATTTTAAATAAAATTCCACTAACACCGCCAAATGATCAAGGAACTTATTTTTGCCTCGTTGATGGTAACACTGTGCCTCTTATCCTTACAGCATATTGTGATCGTCTAAATCCTTGGAGTTCCTCAAAAAAAAAGCCCCATTATAATGACTGTTGCTTAATTCAATCAAATAATGGTTGGAAATTTCATAAATCTTTAAAAGATGATGCTCATTATTTTGGAAATGTCTACACCGCAATTCATCCTAATCCAAATTTTGATGTTAAAAAATGGGTGTATTCCGCAACATTTAAAAAAGAAAAAACCCCAGCAAAAGATTCAAAAATTGTGATTGTTTATGAAGTCAAAAAATCGTTTGAAATGCCACCAATGCCTGTAAATTTAAGACTTCAGGAAAACATAAGTGCTGAACTAAGGCCGTTATTGAAAACTGGAAGTGCCAAGCAAGCTCTCAATAAATTTAATGAAAATGGAAATGTTATGAAAAATGATATTACTCGATTAATAACATATTCACAAGTACAACGTCTTGGTAATCGTATGAGTGATCGTCAAACAGGATTTAATCAAGGCCGACCCATTGAAGAAAATGAAACCAAATTTCAAAAACTGGTTTCTGATGCTAATTTTGTTAAAGATTCTGCAAAAGGTGACGGATACGAAAGATATTTTTGTTCCACTGATTCTGCCCTTGCGCTTTTTGAACATGAATTATTTCCTGTTGATATACTTAAAAATCGAGTAAAACAGATTGAAATCCTAGACTCTAATACTTCCAACACACGATATGAAAAATTTGCCGAATTTATCAATACAGAACAATACAAAAATGACGCAAAATGTGGTATTTTAATGGCAGATGAAACGTACAATCTTGGAAGATTAGTTTTAACAGTTGTCAATTACATTTCCAGAAATTTTTTAAGTAAAAATGGGCCTGCACCATTTACTGTTGCTTATATGTTATCAAAGGGAAAGTCAAAGGATGATTTTAAATGGATGGCACATTGTCTTGCAAAACGCATACAATCAAATGGTATCATTATTATAAATTGTTTGACATAAGTTTATCATTTAATTTAGGCAAGGTAGTAATAGCATATGGTAGTGATGGAGCGTTAGCACTGGATGGAATTGAAGATGCTCCATTTATAACTGATGAAACAGGAAGATCACTTTGCATGATTCATGCAAGAAAGCTTTTTGCAGCAAAATGCCCCAATGATATGTCTGCAATGTTCGATATTTTCGGGTTTATTGATGAAAGCGGAATAAAGCATCCTGGGATTTTTGATTTACCTTATGATGCATTTTTATTAAAAGTTTCTGAACTTGCTAAAACGGATGCTTGGCTAAAAAATCCTGAACTTATTACTTGGACAACAAAAAAACATAGAATGGATTTTTATTATACAAGATGCTGCTTAAAAACAAGAGTTTTGGCTGGATATGGTTTCGATGAATCTGATACTAATTCACTGGAAGGAGAAAATTTTCAATTAAAAACAGTAATCAATGATAATACCCCCCTCCATATTCTGGCCCTCCAGCTTCAACAAAAACAAATAAATCAAATCGAAAATTTTGGAATGGCTATTTATCAAAAAATCCCTATTTCTTTAAGAGATGATTCCAAATTTCTTGGTACAATTAATTTTGCACTTTTAACAAATGAATTAAAACGAAGTAAATTAAAAAAAATGGGAATAAAATACACTGATCAACTTCCAAGCTTTGCTGAATTTTCAAATACTTTTCCTCAAGAATTTGCCCCTAAAACTACAGAAAAAGATAGATTTCAACTTATGGATGAAGCAGCGACTTATGGTGTTACTCCACATCCTACAAATAAAAATGGATTTATTGTGGTTAAAGATCCAGAATATATCGGAGTTCGGGTTGATGAAAAAGTGGAATGTAGCTGCAAAGTTATTAAAACTGGAGCTTTAATTTGCGTTCATATTCTTGCCGTTCATCAAAAACATCCAGAATTAAAAATTTTTGATATTATCAAAAATTATAAAGATAATGAAACGCAAGATGAAAAAATCAAACGTGAGTATCAAAAAGCAGATGGAGCTAAACCTGGTACTTCACGACGTAATTCAAGGCGCAATGGACCAAATTCAACGCGAAATAAAAGAAGAGAACCCACTGAAAAAATAATAGATCTCTCTTATCCGACTCATGCTGGCCCATCTGCTAATTATCTTTCCTCACCCTCTTCTTCAACCTCAACAACTACAAGAAAAAGACAAAATTCAGAAAATACGCATTTTAGTTACAATTCCTCTACTGCAGAAACTGCATCATCCAAATTTTCTAATTCAACAGCTTCATCCGGAGTTTCAAGTACAGTATCTAAAAGAAGAGCCATAGAAGTTATAAATTTGGGAGATGAAGAAGAAATTATGATAATGCATACTCCTCAAATTAACGCATTTGCTTCGTCAGATTCATCATTTAAAACTGCATTTACAACATCACGTTCACAAAATAGAACACCTTTAGCAGTGCATCAACCCTCTTTTGCTCCAAGGATTTTAATGCCCACAAATATAAATTCAATTCATCCCCCATTTGATATTCCAAGAACACATAATATGACTCCAAGAGGGCCTTCTCGTAGGCTTCCTCAACCTCTTGAAATTATTTCACATGAATTACCTTCAACATCTTCCAGACTTCCGCGTGTTCCACATGTTCAACGTGTTCAAACTGTTGAAAAACCTCCAATTCAGCATGAAGACTATTTAAAAGATGATGAAAACACAAAAAATGCCTTTTTGCAAGTGAATTATATTTTGTGACATAATTAAAATTTTTATTTAGAGCTTTCTTTACACCACATCGTCCTGCCCCTCTCCATGCAAATTACTGTTGTTTTGTACTTAAAGATGCAAAAACAGTACCAAATCGAGCAACAAGAAAGTGCACCAATTGTCGCCGACAGTTACCAGCAATAGTTGTCGGGCATTACGAAAATTATAAATATATACAGCATCAACCTTCGAAAATTGGTAATTCTGCTGCACTAATGCCCTCCAGTGGTATTCGTTTTACATGTGCAACTGCTCCATGCATTCAGCATCGTTACCCTTATGTAACCAGAAATTGTTTCAAAAGCGATTTACCTGATCAAATAACAAATCAAATATTTGGTGAATTTGGACGCCTTATTAATAATTTCTAATTACACGTTGAAAAAATGTTGTTGTATCTTATTTTGAGTTTACTTATAAATAAAAAAATATTGAAAATGATAAGATTTCTCCAAAAATAAAAAAAGGGTAATAATGCAAATTAAAAGATCAAAAATGTTAAAAAATACCTAAAAAAGTTTTTTATAAATTAAACAGTCCAATTATTACGTGTAATATGGGGTTAATATGCACTTCAAATAAAGTCGGTAATAAGAGATCAATTGATAGACGAAATTATTGATTAACAAAAAGCAGCCAGGGGTATAAAATTAAATAAACTTTAAAAAAGATCAATCTTTTTTTAAAAAAAATTATTAATAGTAATAAGTTTAATTTTCTAAATAATAACTAACTATAAAAATATAAATTAAAGTAGTTGAAAACACTTTAATCAAACTTCAAAATTTAAAACTATTGATTAAAGTAATAATGCATTCAAAACTTTATTAAATCGTTTAGAAGTTAATTAATTTTCGAGTTATTACTCGTCGAATATGTTTATAAATATTAATAATTAGTTTTAGATTGTATCTTCACTAAAAAATTTATTTAAACAATTAATATACTTTTGATAGAGTTTTATAAGATCAACATTTCTATAAAATTGTTCAACTTTTAGCTAATGCCATTACCAACTAGCTTATCACTGATCATTTATTGATAATGATTAGATAAAAGTATAAACTAAACTAATAATATAAACTTTAATCAAACTTCCAAATCCAATATAAATTTTAAACTAAAACAAACAAAAAACTTTTACAAAAAGATTGTTGTATGTCCCTTTATTTATTTTTAGTGATAAAATGATAAAAATGATATAAAAATCATTAAAATATTAAAAATATATTAATAGATTTGCATTAGTGCAAAAAACGGTTACAAAGAAGAATCTTTTGTAACCGCGCAAATTCTCGACGCGAAATACAAACGGTTACGCGGTTACGCGGTTACAAAGAAGAAAAGCCTTCTTTGAATGACGCTTTTTTTTATTTTGTCGGCTGAGCTCAGCTTTGTTTTTTTTTCCTTTTACCAATAATTTTTTGTGACGCTTTTTTTCGCGACAATTTTATTTTTCAATATTTTTAAAATTTCTTGAATACCATTCTTAAAAATATATAAAAAAATTGGAAGCTGATGATGATTGTTTTTTTTAATTTAAAAAATGCGGAAACAAATTTGTAATAAATTCAGCTCTGACTTTTTTATAGCGTGTTTTTAATGACAAAGTATAGTATCTCCGCGAAATTTTATGTTTTTATATTATTTTAAGTATGTTTTAATGCTTGAAATTTTAGTGTTCTCTTTTACGAAAGGTATACAAATGGAATCCAATATTTTTTCAACATCTTCTGAAGGTGGAGGTCCAGCTTCTAAAAAGCGAAAATTAACAATGAATAAATCTGAAAATCAATATGAAGCTGAAATTGTTAAATTAAAGCAAGAAATTCAAGAATGTCAACAAGAGCTTGGCAAGCAAATCGTAAAGGTATGTTTTTTTTTTATTCCTTTACAAGTTAATATTTTATTCACTTTTATTATTTTAGTTTGCTCGCTTGGAAAAAGAAACGTCTGTTAATAGCAGCAAGCTTGATGATATCGATATGGAAGAAATAACGGCTAAAGAAGAAGAACTACAATCTAAAATTGCTTTATTGGAACAACAAATGGAAGAAGAGACAAAAAAGTACGAGACTGAACTTGCTGAATTATCTGCAAAGGTATGATATAAAAAATTCAAATATTGAAAAAAGTTTATCTGTATGATTTTAGGTAACTGATTTGGAAAAACAAGATAAAGAAAAGGATAGAAAAATTAAGAATATGGAATCATTAATTTCATCAACACAGAATATGAAACCTGATCCTGAACTTGCTGACAAAATGAAACTTTTGGAAGATAAAAATAATGAATGGCAATTGAAATGTGATGATTCTGATAAGAAGATCAAAGAATTAGAAGTTGAGCTTAAATCAAAAGTTTCTACAGAATCTTTTCTTCAAAAAACAATTGAAGACACCAAAGAAGACAAATTAAAGCTTTCACAGAATCAAATGCAATTAAAATGTGATGATTCTGATAAAAAGATTAAAGGTTTGCAAACTCAACTTGCATCAAAAACAGAGCAAGCATCTGTTTTTCAAGAACAAGTTTCAAAATTGAAAGCAGCCCGGAAAGATAGCATTAATAAGGTTAATATTTGATTATTTACTTGTAAATATATAGTTTATATTTTTTAGAAGGTACATCTCAAGGAAATTCAAAGCTTGAAAGAAAAACATGAAAAAGAATTAAAAGAAAAATTGGAATTGGCAGTAGAAAAAGCTGAAGCAGAAATCAATGGACTCAAAGCTAATACAGAAGATCTTACCAAAAAGGTGTATTTTTCCGTTTTTAATTAATTTTTAATTATGTTTTAGCTTTCTAATGAAAAACAAACTTTAATTCGATTACAAGGTGAAATCAAAGAATTGAATGACAAGCTTACAGTAGCCAAAAGTAATGAAGAAAAAGTAAATTCAAAAATTGTTGAAGTAACGAAAAAAGAACTTGATGCTCAAGAATTAAAAACTTCAAATATTCCACAATTTTTTTCAATGAATGAAATTCATGATGGTTCTGTGCGTGATCGTCTTAATGCCGTAAGAGTTTAATGAAAGTATTTGTTTTATAATGTTTACATTTCAGGTTGTAACAGTTGAAAAGTTGTTCCAAAGAAATGGCGTTTTGCGTCTTTATTCAGCTGAACCTTCTGTAGAACCTTTCACATGGGAACTTTATCGCGGACAGACATGGTTAAAAATACATGTTAATGGCGAATTTGACATTGATCCATTTGAAGATTTACCCGAAGCTTTGCGTTCCATTCATTCTGCTAAATTAACAAAGCTTGATCTCCATGACCATTCTATTGCCTTCGAGGATTTCAAAAAATTGGTTTCATCTCATACCATTAAAACATTTATTTGTGGGCCTGTTTATCATACCATTGATAATGATAAAAAAGAATATCTTAGATTGGATGAAATTTTAAAAGAACTTCCAAATATTGAAACATTTGAAACGTGAGTTTTATTATCACAAATATTTGTGCATAATTTTTGTTTTTAGTCATAAATATGATGTACCCTCAAAAATTGAATGTGAAAAGCTTGCAAACCTTTCACCATTTCCAAATCTTCAAAAATTTACATTTCGGTGCTTAAAGCCATTATTCAATGTTGTATCTTTTGCTGGTTTTATTAAGGCAAGATTTTTTTACTTAGGACTAATGTGACTTTTATCAATTTTTTAGAAAAATCCAAATGTCTCATTTGTCTTTATATATTTTTCAGTATCAATTACTAGAAAAAATATACTTGAAACACAAGAAAAACAACTTCGTAAAATGTTGCCTTCAAATTGTAATGTTGTTGTTGAATATTAACTTTTTTAATTCTTTGTAAAATTTATGAGACTTTCAGTTTTTGTATTTATACATATTGAAATAAATCCAATTTTTTATAATTAAATTACTTTTTTTTCAAATTCGTTGAAAACGAAAGTTAATTTTTGTATTTTTAAGTTTTTTCAGTATTGCCGTAATTGAATCAAAAGTTTTTTTATTATATCCTCCGACAAGATTAACAGAATTCCGAATAATCTTTAGCTTCTTTATATTTATATTATTTCATAAAGCTTATGACCTTGACCAAAGTTAATCTCTTAACACGTTTTTATCCCAAATAAAACCCCAAAAAATAACAATTTTAAAAAATGGACAACAAAAAAGACACGTAAAAAATGTCCATCGCTAACAAAAATATATATATATATCAGATAAACTATTTTCGCATGATTTCATATATATTTAAAGGTGTCCCCTTAGGTAAAAAGGATAGAAAGAGAAAGGGACGTAACTTGTTTTTTATTGGAAGAAGAGAAAGAATTGCGTAAAAATAAAAGTTTATTTTCGATAATATTTGGCCCGACCCTTTCCCATTTTTTTTCAATCATTATTTATTTCATTGCAATCCTGTTTTTTCCAATTTTTTTCAAACCACAAAAAGGAAAGAGAAAATATTTAATTTGTTATTTTTCTGTCTTGAAGAAGAACGCCTTGCCTCTTCATTTTTTTCTAAAATCAGTCAGTCAGTATTTTTTGATTAAAAATCATCTTCTTTAAATTTTTGAACTTTTATTTTTATTATTTTATTTTTACAAAAAAAATAAGAATTGAGTGTGTGTTTTTTATTATTAAAAATGGCTAAATTTATATTTTATTTTGCTATAATTATTGGATGCTTTTGGGTATTTGGAAATGCAGTCATTGATGATGAAAAGTGTAAAGATAAAGTTAATAATCTCGTTGAATCTCATTCCCCAAAAGATAGTAAGTTTAAAGATTGTTTTCTATTTTTATGTATTTTGAGATTATGAAAAATGGCATGTAAAATTATGAAACATACTGTACACCTCCAAGGTTAAATCTTTTCTTAAAGTCTCCATATTTTTGCTTTCAAAAATTGAGATTTTCTAAATCCATGCTATCTAACAATGTTTTTTTATATTCCAATTAAAGAAAAGAATCTTTAACAAATTTTTATACTTAGATTTCTTAATTGTTTTATATCATTTTTCAGTTCCATATCCCGCAAAGATTCTAAATTTTACTGGAACTGTATATGATTCAGAACAAAATCCAACATGTTCAAATAAACAGCCAACTGTATTAATGCCAGGATGGGTAAGACTTCTTGGAGGTGAGTTAAATATTTTTATTATTTGTTTTTATCAATATTAGTTTTTGGTAACTGTAGAACTAAAAAGTTTTTGTCCAAGACTAAAGGTTACCAAAATTCGTTGAATAAGAACGTTGAAAACAATCATGTAACGTTTTTAACTTTTTTGGACAACTCTTTTTTGTAACCAAAACATTTTTTTATGTTTTCAAAAAACTTTTGACTTTTTTCATTCCAGTTTCTTTTTTGCACCATTAAATTCATCAACGTTTAATTAATTTTTTGTTTTTTTCTTCTTTGATTTAAATGATTGTTGATCAATAATGTTTGTATTTTATTGTTATTATAAATATATTTTTTTTCAGGTGAATTACATGTTGAACGAGATTTTGATATTGTTAAAGATGGAATGCTACGATTGACTGTCAAAAGTTCAAATTTTGATGATGCTTTATGCCTTAATGGAACGTCACAATATCTTGCTCTTCCTAATAGCTATTGGTAAGTATATTTTTTAATGGAATTTGAGAAATTTAATGATCAGTGATTAGTCAACGAGAAAAAAAATGTTTATCTCTTTTTTTGGAGAAGAAAAATACAAAGATGAAGTTTGTGTGATCAAAAATTGAAGGCTCGACAAAAAAAAGTAAAAAACAAAATTATGATTTTTTACAGGGGCTTTCTGATATTTATTTTTTAAAAATATCATCTGTACGATATTTTTGATTTCGATATCGATGCGACATTTTAGCATCATCGTACATATCTGCTTATTAACAATTTTTACATTTTTCTAAAAATTAATTTATTGATAAAAAATATAACCAAAAATAGGGGGAAACAAACTAAAACATTTTTTAACAAAGAATGATAACAGTTTTTTTGAACTACAAAAAATTTAACAATTTTGCAATTGGTTTTTTTGTGTTTCAAATTTTCAAAAAGTATTTTGGGAATCAAAAAAATAGAACGGAATCACGTTTTTTTCAAGGTTGTAATTTTTATTTCCACGTTTTTTATTTTTTTTTGGATTTGAAAACTTGGACCTCCGAATTTTCGCTTTTGTTTTTTTTTAAAAAAATTAATTAATTTCATCTTTTTTTTTTCAGTAATTTAAAAGTCTGTGATTTTATTGGAGTTGAAATTTGCAAAATTCTTCAAAAAAAAGGCGTTCATACTTTTGATGAATTAAAGGAAAAGCTTGGATTTAATACAACTCAATCCATCCCAGAACCTCCATCTCTTCTTGGCATCAGTTTATTGGATCTTTTTTCGGTAAGTTACTTGAAGATTAGTTAAAAATGATTATGATAAAAATTTAAAATATGTAAAATTGTATTTTTTAGGGTGATTTTTCATTTATTTTTGCTTTGGAAACAGAAGGCCAAACAATTCTGGAATTACAAATTCCAACAAATCATGAATTTTTACAAATTGGTGTTGAAGATGGTGATGAATAAATATGTGTTTTTTTTTTAATTTTGTGTTTTTACAAATTGTATATATATTTTTAATACTACAGTATGAAAAGTCAAACGTTTTTAGCAAATTTAAAATCAAAGAGGGTACCACATTTTTTGAGTACCCTTTATGTCCCAAATGGAAATTGTGAAAATTTAAATTTTTGCAACATTTTTTTGTTGCACATTTATTTCCAAAAAAAATAAATCTTTTTTGGCATGTTGCATATATTTCAAACATTGTTGCAAAAATAGAAGTGTAACTTGAAAAAAAATCTTTGAGCAAAAAAAAGAAAGAATCTCTCGTGGGAAAAAAAGCGTTGTTTGAAACTTTTTTTTTTCAATGGCACAGAAAAGCTTTTGAAAGGCAGCAGCAAAAAATGCTGCTTCTTTGTTGTTTTAATTAATTTTTTTTGCTTCTTTTTTTCTTATTTAAAAAAATTAAAACTCTCAAATTTTAATCTTATAAAATTTAATTAAAGAGATTTTGAATCAAAAAAGCTATACTATTTTTAAAAACTAATTATTTATTTCCTGAATCAGGTTAAAACATTTATTCAGTAAGATTTATCCTTAAATTCTGCAGTATACAATTTTTTTTATTAAAGTGTGATTTGGGAGATTTAATTAACTCGATTTTTCTGAATTTTAATTTTTTTGGGACTTTTATAAAAAAATTTTCTGACTTAATTAAATTCAAAAACATTTTTAAACAAAAAAATAGTCTAAGTACTGAATAAAATGTCATAAATGAATGAAAAAGCTTTTTAAACTTGAATTTTAAACCCTTTTTTCTTATTTTAAAACTGTAAAATTCATTAGCCTGTTTAAAAAAAGCCATTTACCGTTTAAAAAATACTGGCACATGACTTAATTTTTAGTCAGCAAATTTACTAAAAAACTTTTTTTCCCGCCATTCTTATTTTTCGTTGTGTTTATTTATTTATTTTTTCTTCAAAACTTTTGAAATGGATTGTTTTTTTTTTCAAAGAAGCTTCTTTTTTCTCGGCTGTCACTTTACTTTATTGTTTACAAATTTGACTCTTTTTTTAATTAAAGATTTTTTTTTCATGGCATTTTTTTGACTTGATTTATGTCTCAAAGATACAACTAGGGTTGTTCCTTTTTTGATTTTTATGGGTTTTCATTTTTGAAATTTCCGCTTTTCTTTAATAAATAATTCTTCGTTGACATTTTACATGGCGTGTTTTGGTATTTGATTAAAAATTGGACTTTTAAATGGCATAGTTTTCATGCACAAATTTGAACAAAATTTGTCACTTTTTTTTAAAAAATCGAAATGAATTTCGAAAGCTTCGATACAATTTTATTGTCTTTATTTTGCCACAAACTTTTTTTTGTTTCAACTTTTTTGTTTTCCTTCAATTTTCTTATTTTTTTAATTATATCTTTATTTTTAACACTTTTTTTTACAAAAAAAAGTTACCATTTTTAAATATAATATTTGAATACAAATAACTTTATTAATTATACTCGGGTTAAAGGTTTCTTCCGCCTCTCAAAAAAAAATTTTTAAAAATAAAATAAAATAAACATAAGACTAGGGCCGGGGGGGGGGGGGTATTTAAAAATTTGAATATTTTTACTACTTTTTTTCTCTCAAAATTTAAATAATTGAGACAAAACTTTTGTTAGTTTTCTTTAAACTAAAATAACAAACGTTAAAAATTCTGACAAAAAAATTTAAAAATAAACCAGTTCCTTTTTTGTTGTGACAAATATAAGTATTTTTTTAATAATATTTTTTTAAAATTAAAAATTTTGAATTAAAAAATATATGATAATTAATTACTATTTTTAGGGGATGGCAATAGAGTTACTATATTTTCGTGGTAAGAAATTATTGTAAAATAAAAACAGGGGATGATGGTGTCTTGACACGAAGAATATTGTAACAATTTTTTGATATATAATTTTTGAAGCAGTATATATTTTTGTTTAAAGGGGTTTAACAAAATTAGATGGGAATAATCCAAATTGACCGCTTGGGGCTCGACCCTTCCACCATCCATCATGAACTTTTTCAACTTCTGTTATAATATCATCGGGATCAAAAGAAATTTCATTTCCTTCATTTGCTTGATAATCCCATAATGCTATAACTCGATTGGTGGGGGGTGGAGGAGAGGTTGGAAGTGGGGGTGGAGATGGCATATCCTGAAATATTTTAATTTTATGATTACTGTATTTTTTGTGAACCCTTGATAAAAAACATACATTTCCATTTGTATATGAAGGAGGTGGAGATGAAATTGAAGATTTTGGTGAGGATGATGAAGTTGGAGATATAAGAGTTCCATCAGCAAATTGTTTGCGCTTAAAAGATGGAAGGATAATATTAGTTTAGCTTTATTTGGATTTGTAACAAAAGAGGCGTGGGAGCTGTTTGATACTTTTTTTCGTAAATATGCTTAATCGAAGGATAAAAAACTGTATTCTTTTTTGAAAATAAAGCTATTTAAACCGAAATTGTTTTTTTTAAACATTTTACATTTTTTGTCTAAAAAATTTAATAAAATTTGAATATCCTCAAGATTTATGTATCTCTATAAACTCTGTCACTTTTTTTTTAAACGTGAAACGGCGGCCTGACACACTACGCCAAAAACTCAGTATCAATTCAATAATTATCTTTCTATCTTTTTTTTGCCGATTGACACCTTTTTTTGACACCTTTTTTTGTAGAAAAGTAAAAAATAGTAAAATTCAGAAGCAGAATAAAAATGTGGCGTTCTCTGTCAGGCCGCCAAAAAGATAAAAGCTCTATTTGTTCTATCATTTTTTTTTGAAAGGCATTCCTTGAAAATCAGGCAAAAAGTTTGCTATTTTTTCATTGATCCAAATTTGTCAATCAAAAAAAGGAATTTTGCCTGATTTCCAAGGAATTTATAAACCTTCAACTATTCTCAAAGCTTCATGTCTTAAACAGAATTTAAAAATACCAAAAAACAAAACTTACAATTTCGGCAGTACTTTTTGCTGGAGTTAAATCAATATTTTCTGTTGACCCTCCATTTTGAGATGATGTTCCACTACTTGAAGTACCATTTTCTTTATTTCCACCTTTTCCAAGAGGTTTTGTAACAGCAACTTCAAATTTAAAATTTTTTGGTTTTACAACTGGTTTTGTATCTGCTAATTCTTGAGCTCTTTGCTCAAACATTTGTGTTCTTCCACTGATAAGTGCAGATTTCTTTTGTTGTTGGGATGATGGAGGGGGTTGGGGCTTGAAGGTTGGGGTGGAAGGGGGAGATTTTGGAGTATTTAAATGTGTTTCATGAATTTTTGATTCTAGTTGTTTTCGTTCCATTTGAAATAATTTACTTTTTTCTTCATTCTTTTTTACTTCATCTCGACGGCGTTGCTCTTCTTCAGCTTGTTGCTAAAATTTTAATATTCAGTAATTTTATAAATAAAATGTATAAATACAGACGAAATTTAAAAGTTTGTTGCAAGCAACCTGCGCGATATTCCGTTCATTCACGTTTTGCCAAAAACAAATTTTTCTCTCAAAATTTAAGCCAAAATAAAAATTCTGTTGTGAAAAGTTAATAAATTATGATGCAGATTTTCAACTTTTTACAACAGAATTTTTATTTTGACCTAAACTTTGAGAGAAAATTTGGTTTTGGCAAAGTGCGAATATACTGACTATCGCATTGTGCATGCAACGTGCTTCTAAATTTGCATGTTGCAGGCATGAAACCAAAAAAAAAGTAATAATTTTTTGAGATCACTATTATTTTTATTTCCATAGATTAAAAAATTAATCTCTTACCTCTTTCCAAAACTTTTCCCTTTCCTGTAAATCAATATCTGCATGGGGTTTTACCGGAGTATAGGAGGAACTCAAAGGAGCCGGAATTTCGAACATTGTTGAACCAGAATCTTTTGAATCGTGGGAAGCTGATAATTTGCTCACTTCTGCTTTTATCGAATCTAAATCAATATCTTCCTCGGATCTTGCGTATACGGTAATATTAACTTTTTTTACAAATGCTTTAATATCGTTGACGTTTGCAACGGTGGAAGAAAGTTTCGTGACGGGAACACTTGCGCCTTGCTGAAAAAAAATATGATTTAATAAAAATTAGAATATTTATTTTACAACTTTAAAAAAAGAACGAAAAAATAGCTTTTATTTTATCTTTCGCGGTTAGATCAAATTTTTTGAGCTATAAAACTTGGATATATAAAATCCGTGGGATATATGAAATCCACTAGGCTACTAAAAAAATAATAAATACTAACCCAATGTATGAGTAATACTTTATATTGTGAGAGGCCAGGGCATTTAATTGCAGCAAAGCCGTATTGAACTTTTGATGAGTCAAGTGTTTCAAGGAGCTCAGGAAGTCCACCCTCTAAAAAAAGAAAAATAAAGAAATAAATTAATGGTGATGATGATTTTAAAGAATAAAATAAGATTTGCTTTTTCAATGACTCATGTTATTTTTCAAAGAAGAAAAATAAATTTTAAAAACAAAAGAAAAAAAGTTTCAAAAGAAAGCAAAAAAGCTTTTGACAATTGACTCTTTTTTTCTCTTTAATCCACCTTTATCCCTTCTTTCTTTCTTTTTTTTGAAATTTGAAATTTTAAGAAAACGAAACAAAGATCAAAAAAAAAATGAGCGAAAACTTTTTTTAAAAAAGAAAATTGGAACGGAAAAAGTCCAAGCTAAAAAGCTGGTTTTTTTTTCTCCCCCTCGGTTGGTTGGAAGGGGGATGGATGGATATCGGAGGGCTGAAGCTTAGCTGGAGAGGATTAACCAAAATATATATGTATGTATGTATGTATAAAAAGAATCTCCACCTCCTGTTTCACCAACTTTAACAATTGTTGAATTTCCACCATCATATTCAAAAATTGTCCTGAAAAAAATGTGTAATTGATTATGTCATATAGGGATGGCACTTTATATATATATCCATCTAAATTCTCTTTAAAATGAAAGAGATCAAAGAAGGATATATATGTGTCAATAAAAAAAAAGACAACTGACCATTCTTTTCCGGTGGTTGTATTGCTAACTTTTGAAAATGCCTCCTGCAGTGATGAATGATTTGTTGATAAATTACACGGCATTTTTTATTTAATAAAATATTACTGTAGTCCAAAATAAATTAATTACAAAAATATCATGCAAAAATTTTCAAATTTTTATGTGACTTCTAAAAAGATATCGGATATATGAAATCCCACTTTTTTTTAAATATCCGGCGGATATATAAAACGTCGTTAAAAATTCTGTTTTAAAAACAAATTAAAAACAGCCGCGTTTTCAAAAAAAAATGTCAAAAAAAATAGATATAAATTTTGTTGTCCAGGCAAAACAGCTGGCGGTAGTGGAAGGAACGAATGAATGAGTGGTCAGAGAGGTGCTGTCTTGAGGCTACCCAACTCATTTCCTTATTTTTCGATGAAGGAAATTAGAAGAAAAAAAACTTTGTTTTATTACAACTGTTCTCAAAAATATTCACTTTTGGCATTTTATTTTTTTTAAAAGTTTTTTTTAAAAAAAAGTTTTTCAATTTTTTTGGTCGTGGAAAAATGAAATATAAAGCAAAAAAATGAATCACGGCAAAAAAAACGCCATCATTTTTGTTTTCAACGTTGCAAAAACGTGTGTCTCGTTTTTATTGTAAGCAGCAAAAAAAAAAATATTATCACTAAAAATAATTAAAATAAAATAAGAAAAAAGAGGAAAAAGAATTATAGAATTTTCAAGAAGCAACAGAAAGAAAAAGAGAAAGTAGTGATTACAGCTTTATATTTTTGATAACACTTTCTTTCTTTTTCTTTGGATAAAAAAAAGAGGTGAGGTAAAAAGGTGTACAATCAAAAACGAAAAAAAAAGTGATGACATTGTTTCGTTTTTGGAAAAATAAAAATAAGAAAAAAAGGGGGTGCAGCAATGTTTGACCAATGCAAATAAATTTAGGTTACTTTTTTTTTCAAAACTAAAACATTCGTGGAAAGACCACATGTGCAAGTGCAACGTTTTCGCGGCAGGAAAAAAATATGTATACTCGCTCTGAGACCAAAAAGGAGGTAAAAAATAGTTTTAAAAAATATTTTTCAAAATTTTCTGCCACATTTTTTGATTATTAAAAAAAATTAAATATTTAATTAAGCAAATTAATATTTTATAAAATTATTGCTACAGTATATTTGAGTTTCATATAAATTATACCTCATTTTTTAACCTATATTTTTACAAAATTTCCACGTGATACTTCTTTTTTTCTCGTGATTTTTTTTAAGCAATCATCACCAATCTTGACGTCATAAGAGGAAAAAGAAAAGAGAAGCAGAAGAATGGAAAAAAAATTGCTTCAAAATTGCTTCAAAATTCTAAAAAAAAAACTTCTTGAGAAAAAAAAGCTATTGATTAAAGTAAGAAAAAAATATATATATTTGTTGAAGTATTGTAAAAAAAGCTGCGAAAGAAAAAAAGAAACTAAAAAAAAAGTAGAGGGAAAAAAACTAAAATAATAATAATAATAAGGAGAGGTGAAAGGTGACAGTTAAAATAAACTACGATGAAAAGATAGCAACACAAAAAAAGCTAAGCCGCTACAGCAGTCGCAGGCAGCAGTCATCCAAAAAGCTTCTTCATCAAAAAAAAGAACCCTTCTTTTTTTTGCGTTTAACTTTTTGGACACATCTTTCTTTGCTCTTTTTTCTTCTTCTTTTTCTTCTTCATCGTCTTCATCGACGACGACGATATTTTCGTCGATGAAAAACAGTCAAAGAAAGAAAAAAAATAGAGTTCTTTTGTATCGTCTGCTACATTTCTTTCTTTTTTTTCATTTTTTATTTTTGAGGTTTTGCTTGTAGTTTATGAAAAAAAAAACTTTTTGTGGCTGCTTTTTTTGCACTTTTTTTTCTTCTTCGAAATTTCATTTTTGTATTTCAAATTTGAGTGTTACTTTATTTTTAGCTGAAACCACAGATGAAAAGAAATGTGTGAGAACACACAAAAAATATAGAAGGACAGAAAACACAATATATTTTTTTAAATTTATTTTGAGACACTATGCCAAAAAAATGATAAATTGTGGTAGACAAGAAGTTACAATAATATTTTTCAAAAAAATCCGTACAATTTTGATTAAAGTATATTTATTTTTAAAATTACAGAATTCCCAAAATTTTAATTTCTTTCTTGAAAATTCGAATGGTCATAGGTCAGATTTTTTAGTTAATTTTTTGTAAGCTCCTGAAAATCAGGATCTTGCATGCTCCAACGTTTTTGCTTAATCGCTATGGGACCCAAAAATTAAAAAAAAATATGTCAGCTTTTTTTAAACAATGATTTTAAACTGATCTTTACAGTACTATATGGCGAACAAAAGAAATAACTTTTGTTTTCAGCTTTTTCAAATTTTGATTTATTTTTTTCAAAATTAAAAAATATAAATCTTTCAAATGCAAAAGCATTATCAGCAAAAGCCCATGGCAATGCAAAAATCCATTAAAAAATTCCTAAATTCTAAAAGACTCTTAACTGTAATTTAAATGAATCATGAAAACAACAAAAAGTAATAAAATTTAAAAAAAATAAAAAACATGGAATCGCACATATTCTTTTTTTATCTTTACCTAGCAACCCCATTTTTTGTAGCTAAAAAAAGCAGCTTACAAAAAAAACACAACAAATATGACATTTTTTTAAAAAAATGTTTGACTTTAATAAAATAAAAAGCTTTTTACTAAAATAAGTTATAAAAATGTTTTTTGTTTGTAAAATTTACAGAAGTTTGTCGGTTTTGGGTTTAACACTACCGTAATCTCACAGATGAAAAACTCATAAAAAAACATCTTCGATAAAGTAACTATTATTTTTTTACCCGAATCGTGTCCACTTTGTTTTTGTTATTCTTCAAAAAAAATTTAAAGAACAATACCGAAATGAAGAAAAAAAGCGTGTATATATTTGGTTTCATTTTTGCGTTTTTGTTTTTCCCACTTTTTTTTCTGTCTCTCTCTCTTTTTTTCCATCATCTTATTCATCAACCAACAAAGCAACCAAAAAAATGTAAGAAAAAAAAGCTGACGACAAAAAACTATGACTCTTTTTTTTGCATTTTTTTAACAAATTTATTATTTCTTTTTTGCCTTTATTTGAATAAAGTAACTAGGGACCCTCAACAAATTTTTTTTTCACAAAAAAGGAACTTTCCCATGGGATCAAAGAAAAAGCGCCGCCAAGCAGGCGATGAACTTGGCTCAGTGGTTAGCGTTGCGATCTTGCATGCAAACACTCACAGGATCAATTCCGCTGGGGTGAAAAAATGGTGGTTAGAATTAAATTTTATGTGGGATGTATTTAAAAACATTATGGGGAAACTGCAAATAAATAATAACACTGATTTATTTTTAAATTTCATTAATTTGCTTATTTTTACACCGAAACTTGTTTTTGAGAAATGTTTTTCCAATAAAAAACAAATTGTGGAAAGTTAGGAAGTTATTAAACATTTTTGCCACATCCATCATTTCTATCACATTTTGCTTGCTGCTTTTAATAAATGTTTTTAAATTGTTGCTGCTTGAAGAACAATCAACTAATCGTCAAGAAAAGCTGTTCAAGAAACAATTTTTATAAAAAAAGAACATCGTCGAAGCTTTGATCACAAACTTTTTCTATCCTAAATCAAACTCAAAGCTTTCTTCAAGTGACTGCTGCTGATTTGATGTATAATGGTAAGTTTTTTTTTGTATATATACATACATTAATATTTTTTACTAGTTGCATTATATCCACGTTGTTTTAGATCTCTCAAAAAATCAGTGTTGCTTTTTATGTCAAAAGAATTATGAAGAATGAATGAAGAATCTACAATGAATCTATCCGAACTCAAGGTACATATCACATTTCTTGAAGTTGAATGTGATTATATGGTTAGGATGATAGATCAAATTACATGGTTAGGATGATATATCAATTTTGCTGAATTACTGGTTTGTGTTTGTCTTACTGCATATATATATATAATATCTTATTTTATTTTATGTTTCAGATACTTCTAATGCAGAAAGAAAGCAGCGCCATCTTCAAATATCCGATATGATGATGCTTATAATGATCTTATCAATTTGTTCAAAGAGTTCTTCAAGTTATTTAAAGATCTGTCTTCTAGAATATATGGTCATGGTGTTCTTTTTTTATATTTCACATCTGTACATCTATAATACAAGATGAGTATGATTTTTTATATTTTTCTTTACTTTTTTGTTGTTTTTTTCAATATATACTTATAAATAAATTATTTTAAAAAAGTATTAAGCTCAAACAGCAGAACTTTAAAATGTTACATGTAACGTGGGTCGTCATAGATGTTGTTGGCAGTTTGTTTTAACAAATAATTTTTAATTTTGTGAGTGTTTTAACAAGCAGAAAATATTATAACAAAACTTTAAATTTAAATTTATTGCTGGCGTTTAAAAATAAAGCAACATGGGCAGACTTTGTTATTACTAACACACTGCCGTTGAGTTAATATTTATACAGAAAAAAAATAAAAAATTGTTAAATTAATGAAATTTAAAAATAAATCAGTGTTATTATTTATTTGCAGTTTCCCCATAATGTTTTTAAATACATCCCACATAAAATTTAATTCTAACCACCATTTTTTCACCCCAGCGGAATTGATCCTGTGAGTGTTTGCATGCAAGATCGCAACGCTAACCACTGAGCCAAGTTCATCGCCTGCTTGGCGGCGCTTTTTCTTTGATCCCATGAAAAACGGAAGCGCTCGCCGGAGAAAATTCATCATTCTTGCGCTTCTAAATTTAAATTTAAAAAAATGGAAGGGTTGTTTTCAGAAAATCCAGGAGTATCTGAATATATAAATTTTATTATTTTTGGAAAAAATTTTTTTTTCGTTGAGGGTCCCTATAAAGTAACTTAATTTTATTTTAAGCGTTCAGTCCCTCTAGAATTTGTTATATTTATAATTTGAAAAAAAATTGTTTCTTTTTCTTTATTAAATTTTAATAGAATTTTTGTTTTTCAAAATTTTTCCGTTTTATAATAGTTATTGTGTGCCATTATATTCAATTTAAAGGGTTCGCATATTTTTTGGGTCTCGAAGCGAAAAAAGTTGGATCATGATTTTCAGGAATTTGCAAAAAAAAGTAAGTAACCGTCTGCTTCCTTTAATCATAAAATATAAAAAACTACAGTAATTTTTCTTATCTTTTATATACATAAAAAACGCTTTTGGATACTGTATCCAAAATTACAGTATCTAAAAGATTGTTTTGTGGGATCAATTGAATAATCGTTGCGGGACCAAAAAAAATAAAAAAGTAGTAAAACGTATGATCCTGTTATTTAAAAACTACAGTAATATTTCTTATCTATTGTATATAAAAAAAGCTCTTGGATACAGTATCCAAAATTGTAGTATCCGGAAAATTATTTTGTTGGACAATGCTAATATCAGCTTTGAAAATTTTACAGTATCTCTTTCATCCATTGTTTTCATTTTTTTTCGTTTTTATTTTGATCAAAAAACATAATTGATCAACGAGTTTAAAAAGAAGGAGAAATGTCCCCATAGATATATTTTTTTTCACTACAAATGTTTGCTGCTCCTATGTACGTATATAAGCACAGCCATTTGCAAAACTTTTTTTTGTGTTATTTATTCTTTCCTCTCTCTCTATATATATTTTTATATATATATAAGGACTATCCACGAATCGCGATTGAAAAAAAAGAGAAGAAGAAGATGACACACATACATAACATTGAAAAAAAATATGCAATAAACACAAAAACACGCGAAAAAAAATAAAAACTTTTTTTTTTCAATCAATCAAATTGAATTAAAATTCGGGTCGATTTTGAAAGATGAAGAAAAAATTATAAACAATTTTAATATTTTTCCATCTTTTTTTTTCAGGATGCTATATTTTTAACAAATTTTTCTCAACGTTTTTGGTTTCTTATCACTAAAAATTTTGTTTAATTTTGTTCATCTTCCATCGTGGCAGCAGCTGCTGCATTATTCATTGATTTTTTGGAGCAACAATTTTATCAATGATATTCTTTTACTGATTTATTATCAACAATAATTACAACTTCAACAATATTTTTGATATATATTCTCAAGAAATGTCTTCAAAATCTATGAATGGTTCATTAAAAAATGGTTTATTTAATCAAACTTCAATAACTTCTTCATCATCGATTGCTTCAAGTAATTCAAATTCAACCGCGTCCCTTTCTGAAAAAGCTTCTACATCAAAGAATAATGCCGTTGGAGCTTCAAAATATACTAGTTTTCCATCAAGAAATAGTATGAAAGGTTTATCACATTTGGGTGAGTTGATAAAAAGTTGGGATTAAATATTTTTATATATATAAATATATTAGCATAAAATTATCGCAGCAATGAGCAAGAATTAAGTTCAATAATAATAATATACATTAGATGGATTTTATATATCCTATACTTGAAGGGGATTTTATATATCCAACTAGAAAAATTTATAGATACTGTAGCTTTGTCCATTTTTTAAAAATTAGTTCATTTTTTTATTACGGTATATTTACACAGGGCCGTATACAGAAAAAAATTTCAGGGGGGGCACAGCGATTTTGGGGGGGGGCACGCCTTTGATCTTTTGCCGCCGCCAACACTAAGCGGCAAAAGATCAAAGGAAATTCCTCAGTTTCGGGGGGGGGGGGGCACGGGCCCCCAGTGCCCCCCCCCCCCTTAAATACGGCGCTGTATTTACAGTGTGTGATTTTGCATCTTAATTTGCATATTTTTTTGCAAAATTCAAATTTTTTCAACTTATTAAAAGCTGCTACCGTAATCTGATTCGCTCTAACAAATTTAAAACCAAAATATTTTCGACACTAAACTAAATACATAAATAAAAAGCATTTAGTTTGCCATAAAGTTTTTGTTTCTAAAATATTAGCCATCACTAATAATCACCAATAATAGCTTTATGTCTGTATGTTTAGTTCCGTAATACTATATATGTATTATGTATTCAGTTTCAAAGGCAGCTTCTTTCTCCTCCTCCTCATTATCTCTTCTTCCACCATCGCTTTTGTTTTTTTTGTTGCTGCTGCTGCTGCTTTTGAGCTATAGCTGCTAAATGAGTCGCAGCTGTATTTGTTTCTTCTTTTTTTGCCTTCCAAAAAGAAGAAGAAATGCATTTAAAAGCATTCAGAAATGAGCAATTTTTAATTTCAGAAAAATAAAAGAGGAAGAAGAAGTTCAATGACCAAAATTATTTATATTTTTGCAGCAACAAAAAAGGAAGAAAAGCAAACGTTCAACAAAAATTTTCGTTGTTTTATATATTCCTTTTTTGTTGTGTGTTTTAAAATAATTTATGTTAAGCTTGTTTCAGCGCTACGCAAAATTCCGGGTTATCTCTCCATATTTGTTAGATTATAAAACGTGGATTTATATTTATGTATTTTGATATAACCTTTTTAAATTTTTTAGATGGATTAACAATGGCAACACAATCTCGAACAAAATCTTTGCCAACTTCAATTGAGTTAAAAGAAAAGTTGGAACCAACGACGGTATATTTACTTCGCATTGTGTTTTCTTTTAAATTTTTATATTATATTTAGAGATTTGCATTTGCGGATTTACTTGTAACTGTTTTAAGATTAGATTTTATTAAAACTGATGATGAAAGTTCGCTGTAAGTTATTCGATTTTTTGTTTATAATAAGGGATATATCAAATCTTGTTGTACGTATATTTTAAATATTGGAATTACTTTAACTTTTATTTTAAATCTTAAAGTTGATATATGGATATGTACGCTGATATATCCGTTAACTTTTAACTCGAAATGTATAATAATTACTTTTTAAGGCTCTAACACTAACACACTTTTTGTGTATCACATCATTTCTATATGTAAATCATTTTTATCTTTCCAGAAAATTCCCCCATGATGCTTTGGAACTTGTCCTTCGATATTGTGATCTTCCACCAAAAACAAATAATTGCCTTCGAGCTCATATGAATGGAGATAATATGACGGATGATATTGCATCTCTGATAATGGTAATCAAAAAAGATCCATATGTACATGGGCATGGTTGTGTAATGTTATTAGGTTCAATGTTAATGATGATTATTGAATGTGGAAATTATGATAGCCGATATCGAGTCCTTTTACGACATATCTCTGCTTTACTTGGAGTATTATGGGATGAATTTGAAGATATTGAAGATACTTTAACAGATTTTATTATTAGTGAACAATATGTTGAAAGCGAGTAAGTTGTTTTTTGTTGTTGCTGGGTACATAGAGAGGAAGAGGGAAAAATTCCTATGCGATATGGATTTGATGATAATAATTTGGATTTTTCTTTAATATAGTTTGAGTCATCAACAAGAACAAGAAGATGACGAAGGGTTGGTTTTTGGATGTTGTGATTAAGTGATAGTAATCGTCAATTTATTTAAATGTTGTATATTTGGTTACTGTAGTTTATAGATTTATTGTGCTTCGTATTTTTATACCTCTAAATTTTGATCATTTTTTAATCGCAATTTTTTTTAGTGAAACAAAACAATTAAAAGAAAAAACAGCAAAAATGAAAAAATATAAAAGATATGCAATGATTGGAGCTGCAACAGGTCTTGGTGGAGTACTTATTGGTTTGTGTTTTTCTTTTATTTTACAATTGTATTTTTTTAATTCATATATATTTATTTCTTTCAGGTTTAACAGGTGGATTAGCGGCTCCATTGGTAGCTGCAGGAGCTGGGGTAGTTATTGGTGGATCAGCTGCTGCAATTGGAACAACCGCTGGGGCAGCTGTTTTGGGATCTGCTTTTGGTGTAGCTGGTGCGGGATTAGCTGGATATAAAATGAATAAACGTGTTGGAGCAATTGAAGAATTTACTGTTGAAACTTTATCAGATGAAAATAGTTTACATGTTACCCTATGTGTTAGTGGATGGATTGAAGATGTTAGAAATTTTTTTTTGTTTCATAAATTTATAGCAAAGATATTTATCCTACGATAGCAAAAATAATCAAAAATTGAGAACAGATTTTAAAAAATATATAAATGTTTTCTCTCTTTTTTGTGTTACTGTAGTTTTTTATATAAAACAAGTTTTAATTTTTTCACATTTTTAGATTTCTGAAAATGCTTTTCAACATCAATGGAGACATTTATGGATGTCGAAGGAACAATATACACTTCGATATGAATCAAAATATTTATTAGAATTGGGAAAAGCAATTGATTATTTAATGTCCTGTGCAGTTACATTTGCAATTCAACATACTTTAATGGAAACGGCCCTTGCTGGATTAGTATCAGCTATTGCATGGCCCGTTGCTTTATTATCTGCTTCATCAGTAATAGATAATCCATGGAATGTATGTGTTTCAAGGGCAACAGAAGTTGGAGAACATTTAGCTGATATTCTTCTTGCAAGACATCATGGAAAGCGTCCAATTACGCTAATAGGATTCTCCCTTGGTGCTCGGGTAATTTATCACTGCCTCCTTTCAATGAGTAAAAGACAAGATTGTGTTGGAATTATTGAAGATGTTGTTTTACTTGGAGCTCCTGTAACAGCTTCTTCAAAACAATGGGAACAAATGTGTACTGTTGTTGGTGGAAGAATTATTAATGGATACTGTAGTACTGATTGGTTGTTAAGGTTAGTTAAATTAAGGACATATTAAGATTATTTGAGTTGTTAAAATATGAGTTAACAATATTATTTGAGCAAGTTGGTATACTGTAGTTAAAAAACTATCTGTGACATTTTTTAAAGCCTTCACATTTTTCAGATTCCTTTACCGTACAATGAATGCTCAATTTACAATTGCTGGAACAGGGCCAGTTCAAAGTAAAACGGAAAAAAAAATTGTTAATTTTAATCTTTCTCATATTGTCAAAGGTCACATGGATTATTCTCGAAAGCTTACAGAAATTCTTGAAGCCGTTGGAATAAAAGTTACCCCACATTCAAAAGCCTCCAATAATGACCTCCAAAAACTTGAAGAAGACCAAATAGTAATAGATGAAAAAGAAGCGGCACCAAAATAATTAAAAATCTAAGTCATACTGTAGTAATTTATTATTTTATATATTCTTATCGTATAACTGTGATAATTGTTATGTAATTTTCCGGTGATTTGTGCAATGCTAATTTGTTTTAAAGTTGTGTAAATAAAGTTTATCAGTTATCTCAAAACAACAACATGCATATCGCTGATATTTTTTTTTTCATAAATATATTTATCAAAAACAAAATTCAAGAAAAAAAACAGTAAACAAAAAATTTGATAAAAGAATAAAAAAAACAAATTTAAAGCTTTCGCATTAAATATGGGCTAACAACATAGGCACATTTTCCAACAAGGTTTTTGACATCTTGTTTAAAAGCAAGACATTGGCATTGTTTCATGGCATTCATATGAAGTTCAGATTTAAAGAGAGGACAAGATTCAAGAATGGCAGCAGTATCATCTTTTCCAGGGAAGCCAATGGCACATCCAAGATTTTCATAACATTTAACCGATTCTTTTTTGAAGCATTCAATTACACAAGTTTGAAATTTTCGTTGTTGAATAAATACTTCGCGAGCTTTCTTTTGGAGTTGAGGAGTTTTTTCAAGTGTATCTTCATTGACGCCATAAGATTCAAAATAAACACTGTAATTTGGTTTTGGAATGAAAGCAGTTTCTTTTGGATTTTCAACACAAAAATTATTGACATTTGATTGAAGGCATTTTGTTATCTTTTTTGTTTCTTCTACGGCATCATTAAAACATGTAAGGTATTTATCAATGGAAGTGCCAAAGTATTCAAGATTAGATTTGCATGATTCTTTACATTGATTAATTTTTTTGTATGATTTTTCATTGCATTCTTTAACTTCGTCACATGAACAAACACGAATCTAAAAAATGATTAAATTTAATTGGACTTTATATATCAACTAATAGAACTTACTTCTTCAACAACAGCATCAACATTAGTTTCTGAAGTTGCAGCAATTGTTGTGGCACCAGTTGTAGATGTAATTGCAAATGTTGTTGTTGGTGCAGAAGTCGTGGCAGAAGTTTCATTGGTTGTTGGAACTTCAATTTTTGTTGTTTCTTTGGTTACGGTAGCAGTAGTTGTTGTTGTTGTTGGAACTTCAGTAACAACAGTACCAGTATTTGTAGTTTCAACATCTGGAGCAACAGATGGTGGTGTTGGAACAGCAACAACAATGCCAAAAATGCAAAGAAGAATTGCAAATGACTTAAAAATATTTGTCATTTTTCAGGAGCAGCAGAAAATTGAATAGAATGATTTAAGAATAAAACTGATGAATTTTATTTGGATACAAATTGCTTATATACTCGATTTTTGTGGTTGTTTACGAAAACAAATTATTATTAATTAGATAAATTCTTTTGCAGGTCAGACCTTTAGAGGATAATTATTGATTGTTTATCTTTCATTGGCACCTAAAAGATATTGAAAAAGATGATCTACAACCCTTTTTTTAGCATTTAATCAATACAATGCAGTATAAAAGTTTGCAATCCAAAAAATCATTTTGGTTTAAAAGCTCTGATAATGTTATCCTGAAATTTAACACAGCAAAATTTGTTAGTTAATATTATAATTTAAAGGGGGCGGACGTTTTAGTACTTTTTTCACAATTTGGGTCTCGCAACGATTAAAAAAATGTCCGACAAAACACTGGAGTATATCTCTTTGTTTCAAAAGTAACACATTTAACATTTGATTTTAAATGCAGAGTTTTTTTATATTTATTTTAATTAATAATTTTTGAGTTCACATTTCGCAACCTATTAAATTTTGTGTTTATCAATTTTCCTATTTTTTAAACCACCTTTAAAGTTTTTTTGGTACTGTATTTTTTGTGCTTAATTCATTTTTGAATTAAATAGATTCTTTTTATAAAAAGATTAATGCACTTTTTTATTTGTTTTTAATAACAAATTTTAAACACGTAAACAGAATAATTTTTATGTGGTACTTTAAAGGTTCATTTTTGGAAAATAAAAATTTGAAATATTTTTTGTCATCTTTTTTTAAATATCATTTTTTTTGGTTTTCAAATACATCTTCTGCAAAAAAATTTTTGCTTCTTTAATGATTAAAGTTTAAACCACACAACGGGATAATTTGAAAAATTAGCATAACCTTTAAAGCAAATCCTATATTTTTGGCATTATAACTTTCTGTACATTTTTTGTACAAAATGTATAGAGAATTAAATTTGGAACATTTTGTATAAAAAAAGGTTATAGAAAAGTTTTTATGCCAAAGATAGAGGTTACGCTTTAAAATTTATGCAAATTTCTCAAATGATCGTGCATCTGAAAAAAAATCAGTAAAACCGTGTTTCGTAAAAAATTTATACAAAACCTAGTTTCATTTTTTCTTTAATCAAAAAAAGCTCCAATTGTGATTAAATAAAATTTAATAACCATGTTAGTCGCGTTTCTGTAAACTCAAATTTGAATATTTCTATAAATGATAGTGATTTTGAATTTACTTCAATGAAACCAAAAAGATGAAAGTGTCAAGGTCCTTATTACAAATGCGTAGGTAAAAAATGATCTTTGCTAATTGATAAAACTGTCATTAAATATCCAATTACTTTTTTTACTTTTTTTTGTGTCCTTTATGTTCAGAGTTTCTGCCCGTAATTACCACATTTATCTTTCAGTATTTCTAAGAACACTTTTTTTAGTAGGAAATAATACGTTTTTATTAATAGTAATTATTTTTAAACTGTAACAAATTTTGTGATTTTGGTGACATAAAAAAATTGCTGAAAAGTACTTCAATGTTGTAAACATAGTGATTGCTGTAATAATAAGATTAAAAACGGCAATTTAAATTTTAAGTGGTACAAGCATGTGCAAAGAATTTTAAGCGTTTTCAGAAATGTCTTAAATTTTTAACAGCGTTAAATTAAATTTTTTGTGAGTAATTTTTGGGCGTAAAATTCAAAAGTGTACTTTTTGTAATATCCAATTTTTATTTTAGTCTTTTAATTCAGCAACAATTTTATTTAAAAATTAATAAAATAAAACTTTTTATACAATTTTGTCTATTTTTTGGGAAAAAACTTTGGGATACGGTAAAGAAATAATTTAAATATTACTGTTAAAGAAATTTTTTTGGGAATGATTTAAATAAAATTTGTTTAAACACAGAATGCCAAAATTTTTTAGAAATTTTTTGCAAAAATTTTTGTCACTATCAGCGTTGTTACGACTCCGACTCCGGAGTAAGGATGGACGAGGGCCCGAATTTTCAGGCCCGGGCCCGGCCCGGGCCCTCAAAATTTCGAAAAGCCCGGCCCGGCCCTGGCCCTTATAAATAAAAACAAAGCCCTGGCCGGCCCGGGCCCTGATTTTTAAAATTTTTGTAAATTTTGTCTTGGTCCCCCCTGTGGAATTTTTAAAATTTTTTTCAAAAAATTGAAAAGGCCCGGCCCGGGCCCGATCCTCAATTTCCAGGCCCGGGCTTTTCAAAAGCCCTAGGCCCTCGTCCATCCTTACTCCGGAGTCGATGGAGTCGGAGTCGGAGTCACTATTTCCAAAAGATCAAAGAAAAAGATGCCGCTTTTCGGAGTCGGAGTCGATAGATTCGACTCCGATCGAATTTGACTCCGGAGTCGGAGCCGATAAAAAATGTCGGGCACAACACTGGTCACAATACAGTGTGCCCTTTTTTTTGAACAACATCTGTTTGGTTGAAATGACATATTTTTTTTAGCAAAATATTGTAATTTGTAAACTATGAGCTTTTTTTTCTTCCATATTTTATACTAAATAAATTTGTTATTTTATTTAGAATAAAATTTTCTTTTTGACATTTTATTTATTTGCTAACAATATTAGGCAAACTTTAATTCATTTTTTAAAAGTGTAAACAATTTTGTGAATCTTAACAAAAATTTTATTAAACGGAAAATTGCTATAATTACATAAATTAATTAAATTTCTTTAAAAAAAATTAAAAAAATTAACTTTTTTTGCTAAATTTGCATACGGTATCCTAAGATAATTGATAAAGTAAAACACATGTAGTGGGAGGAGGGGTCACGTTTAAAATAGGATATCAAAAATGTTTTAATTAATTTGAAATAGATTTTTTTTGAAGCAGGTGTTTTTATTCTTTTCGAAATTAATTAATTTTGGTTCATTTTTATTTAAATTTTTACCTATATTTTTTTTTCAACAGCTTTGTCGACGCTGGTTTCGGCTTAAGCCTTCCTCGTTCAAAGTAAGGTTTTTTACATTTCCTATTTTTAAATTTGCATCTTATCATTTTCGTAACATTTTAGTTTCTTAAAATAGTTTAAAAACGAAAATTATCGGGTGTCTTTTTACATTTACATGCATATTAAATTAATAGTTTCTTTTTCTCTCAAAATTTTGTAAAAGCACTTTTAAAGCTTCTTAAAAGCTGTTACTTTTTATTAAATTGAAGTTAATAAAAAAGTATCAAATAAAACTATATGTGTTTAATCTCATCAAATTTTGGGTTCTTGAATTTTCTTCTTACTTTTTATATACGTTTTTTTATTGCTTTTTTAACCGTGTTTTTTTTCGTTTTTTCAAAAAATTAATCTTTTGCAATTTTTCAGCAGACCCAACGAAAGCACAAAGAAAAAATGAATTTTACTGAAGAAGTAAAAAAAGGTATTGTCTTTGTTTATGTTAGTGTAATTTTGGATAATATTATTCTCGTCCTTGCTTTAATTGTAACCCTTATTACGCTGATTACGATTATCAAAGGAAAAAAATTTCATCCAAATTTAAGAATATTATTTATTAATCAATTTGTTGCAAATATTATTTTTGTTATTTTAAAGTAAGTTTTTTGGGGGAAATATTTGGGAACAATTTGCCAAAAGCTTTTTCGAACTTTTTCGAACACAGAATTTTCTGCCAAAAGTACTTTAGTTGACTACAGTATGCACATTTTTATAGACTAATTATGTTAACTGATATATTTCAACGTCGAAAATTTTTATCTGTTCCAACTTCGAATCTTTTACAAAGTACTGTCGCTGGATTATATGAATTTTTTACGTTAAATTTATTAATGATTTTGTTGGAGCGAACTCAGAGTACTGTAAAAGCAGCAAAATATGAAAATTATTTTACACTAAAACAATCGATAATACTTACAATTTTACCGGTAAGCTTTTTTAAAATAAAAATTATTAAAACAAAAAAGGTTTTTAGTGGATTTTATCAATAATACTTATTCTTATCACACATTATCAAATTTTAAACATGTATTTGTTTATTTGGTGTATATTTGTATTTGATATCCTTTCACTTGTGGTAAATTTTTTAGATTTAATATTTATATATAATAAATATTTTAGTGTTTTTTAATATTATTTAATTTTAATAAACGAAAATTAACTGAATATTCCCTTGAAACAACACTTTCACATCGATTTCAAGTACAAGAAAATATTTTAACAATGAGATTTTTGGCTGTTTTATGTTTTACATATTCCGTTTATTTAATTTTATCAATTGCACCAACATATTTTTATGTTTCATCAAATATTGAAGCGTAAGTTTTATTCGAAAATTTCAAACAAGAATAAATAAAACAAGTTTTTTTTCTATATTTTTTTTAAGATTTTGCAAAATGAAAAATAAATTTCTTAAAAAATTGCTCTATTTTTGTCACCATTTAATTTTATTATTAAAATTAAATTTTTTTGAATAAACAATTTCAGCGACAACGAATACAGTATAATAATTTGGGGTTGTATTTTTGATCTTATAACGGCATTTAATTGTTTGTTCTCTTCATTAGTATTTTTGCTGCCATATAAAAAACTTTTTCAATGGTAAAATATTTTTAATTAATTTTATCATAAATAATTAATTTGCATAAATTTGTTTATTGCAGGAGATCATCTAAAATTACAATGACAAATGTTGCAGAAATTCAACGGCAATTGTATTTTGAGCAATTAAGGAAGCAATGGACTTGAGCAGTTTCGTAGTGGGCAATTTTTATCAACTTCGGTTCCAGCTGTGGAGCTGGCTCCGCGGCTCCAAACTATGAATAGTGGCAATTTTGATATTTTGAGGTCAGGGACTCCAGCTTCGGAGCTGCGGCCGGAACAACATTGGACTTAAATATTACTTTCTTTTTATTGGTGCTTTTTGTGCAACATCTGGCTTTTTTTTTGAGTGTGTATGGAAAGGGTTCCAGTAAAACGCGGGTAGCGGGTTGTAAAACGCGGGTGATGTCGCGGGTTGCATGGAAATGGCGTTTTGTACAATAATTTCCACTTTTTCAATTATGTTTGGTTTAAAAATGTTTCATTTAAGCTTTTCGCATCATAAAAATTTTAATTCTGTTGTATTTTTATACGGGAGGTCGGTACAATGGCTTAATCCCTATAAGTAAGAATCCGTTTATGCATAACCCCAATAAGTCATTTTCCATCTATGAACAACCCCTATATCTCAGAACTCTTTAATGCGTAACCCCTATAAGTAGAAATCCTTTAATGCAAACCCCCTATAAGTCAGAACTCGATTATGCATAACCCCTATGAGTAGAAATCATTTAAAGGGGGAGACGCATCTCTAACAAATTTTTTATCAGGGTTCATTGGAGCTGATTTTTTGTTTGACATTTTGCAGCTCCAATGAATAAAAAAAGCAGCTCCAATGAGGGCTGATTCGCGTCGAGACCTCCAATGAATGTCAAACAAAATAATTTGTTAGAGGTGCGTCTCCCCCTTTAATGCAGAATTCCTTTTTATCCATGCCACCCGCACCTTTACCCGCGTATTACAACCCGCTACCCGCGTTTTACTGTTTCCGTGTATGAAAAAATGAAATGTAGTATATCTGCAATAGAAATGTGATTCTAAAATAAATATTTTATGATATCATAATTAAACAGATATATAAAAATTATTAATTAAACACAGTTTACAACAAAGCCCTATTCTAATCTTTTTATTTAATAAACACTAAACATCCAAAAATTTGAATTTTGCTGACTCTTTTTTGCAAAATGTATGCCAATGCCAAACACTCGAAATTGCTATTTTTTGTATCACTAATTGAATACAAAATATTCATAACAAAAATTAATTTAAACAAAAAAAACCAATTATTCTTGATTCCGTTTTGCTTCAATCAATTTGCTTTCAGTTGTAATCATCTCTTTTCGAAGTTCTTCATATCTTTTTATCGCTTGCTTTAATTCAGAAGTTGAACGGCGCTGCTGAAAAAAAAGAAAACAAAAAATTATGTAAAAATAATGCCAAAAAAATTATTTACTTGTTCTTCCAATTTTGGAAGTAATATCGAAAATTCTGCAACAGTCATTCGGCAATTAAATAATTCTTGATTTTTTGTTTGAAGCTAAAAAAAGCCTTCTTAAAAAATGTTTTAAATTCTATTTAAAGACTTTTATTGTAACAAAAATAAACTCACTTGTGCTGTTAATCTTTCAATCTCATTTTTAAGGTCATCATTTTCAATTTTTTGTGCAACAAGTTCATTTTCGTCCTGCAAAAAAGAAAGATTTATCTTTTTAGATACTGTATTTTGGTTTATATATTTTTATATTATTCGAATGATTTGGTTTTCAAAAGCATTGTCATGATGGCACTTTAATTTTTAAATAAAAAATTTTGTAAAGATTATTCTACTTTTTTTGGAGATTAGTAAGTTTGATATAAATGTAAATTAAGAAGAATTTTTTTGACACCAAAAGACAGGGAAATCAAAAAATAATATTTGACTCATTAGTAACAGATCTCCAAGGAACCGCCATGACCCCAACCACTGACCCCCGGACGTTCAGAATATGTTCCCTTACCTCTAAATAGCATTCTCTAACTCTACCGTCCACCATTCTCCCTTATTTATTGAAATATAAAGTCAGTTCGGAAATTCTAGGTTATGCACGGCTACGAATTATTTGCTGCCATATTTTTAAATTTGCATGTTTCGGCTAAATTTTTTTCTGACTTATTTCTGATACACTGAAAAAAATCCATGGGCCCTGTACGGTGATAAAAACGTGGGTTTTATGAAGGCTCGCTAATAGTGTTTTCATGGGTAGTTTTTGGAAAAATGGGCTCTGAACAGGCCGAAATAGTTAATAAAACGTTTAAGCCATCAAAAGGCTTTCAGAAAAACCAGGCTATAGCCATATCAACGTTTTTATTTTTAATTAAAGCATTTTGAAGTAAAGGTGTTGAGTTTGAAGCGATCGAAAAACATAATTTTTCATTTCTATTTCAAAATTTTCCTATAGCGATTTCGCTGTAATCGATAAACTAACTTTTTTTTGTTGCCCCCCCCCCCCCCCCCCTTCCATTTTCCATTTAAAAAAAGTAAAGAATAAAGAAAGAAGCTACTTATTTTTTATGCTAATTTAATCTTCGCTATTTTTAAATGCCATATTCTTTTTTTTTGCACTTTCTTTTTTTTAAAAGCCGCGGATGGATAAAAGTGATATCAGATATAAGAGACTTTAAAGGGCAATTATTCAGGAAATAACCTTCTGAAACTCAACAAAAAATAGCATTTATAATTCTTTTAAAAAGTCTGGATTTAAAAAGATATTTAAATATTTAAAAGGATAAAAATTTAATTAAATATTTTTTTATGCCAAACTTTGTAAAGTTTGTAAAATTTTTGAAAGAGTTTTACTTTGTAAGAGGCATGGCACGTGCCAATTTTTTTTTGCTAGACCAGACAGGGCGAGATACTTTGTTATTTATATATATGTTTTATAAAACAATTTTTATAAATGGGCTTTAAACCGTGGAAAATTATTGGTGCCATTAATTTTTCTCTAAAAAAAAGTGCCAAAGAAATAATTAGCATTTTGCTCCAACAAAAAATTTGAAAATCTCGCAATTCGCGTTTGCAAAACAAACACTTTGCAAATCATCCGACCAAAAAATTGCATCTTTTCACTTCATTGGATTCGATGTTCTTAGAATATAATTTTTAAGTCTACTGTATTTTTTAAATTAAATAAAGCAATTTTGTAAATATATCAAAAAAAATTACTTGTAATATTTTAATATCTCGTTTTAATGCCGCATTTTCTGTTCTCAAAATGGCCAATTCTTCAAACTTTTTTGCTTCATATTCCTAAAATTCTCTTTGATTTAAAAATCTTTCTGTTACCATGTAATACCTGAACTTCGTCGTTTCTGATTTCCTCATTTTTGTCCTAAAAAATCTAAACACTGTTTTTACAGTAATCTCTTAAATATTTTACCTTTGCATTTTTTTCTTCTTCCTCTTTTTCAAATATTCCAAATAATCGAATTACATCATATAGTTTTGCCCGCGTCCGACAACTCGGACAATTTTTTTCATTTTCAACTCCAGAATTCTAAAAATTGTGTTTTTAAACATTTTATTTAAAAATTCTCTATTTTGTTTCAACAAAAAAAATTTTTATGGCAAAGTCCAAGGCCGTATACAGAAAAAAATTTCGGAAGGGGCACAGCGATTTTGGGGGGGGGGCACGTCTTTGATCTTTTGCCGCCGCCAACACTAAGCGGCAAAAGATCAAAGGGAATTCTTCAGTTTCGGGGGGCACAGGTCCCGAATCCTCCCCCCTAAATACGGCCTTGGCAAAGTCACACCGAATGCAGCGTTACATTTTACAGATCGATGTTTGGCAAAATGTTTTTCAATGCCAAAAAAAATTTTTTTTTCCGACAAAAAACCAAAACTTTTCTTATCTTATCATATGGCGTGGAATACACTTTTTGCCAGACATCGGCCAGGAAAGTTGCACCGTTTTCATTGCTTCAAATTTAATGTGAAGTATTAAACATTGTTGAAACTATTATTTATCACTTTTTTTTCAAATACAATTAAAACCTTACCAAAAGCCAATTATGAATACATTGAAAATGAAAAACATGCCCACATTGAATTGCTGCAATTGGGCCATTTACCAAAGAGATCATACAAATTGAACATTGTTGAGAGCAAAAAGACATGGCAGCTTTTTCATTAAGAAAGAAAAGAAGAAAAAGTTTAAACTTTAACCTTGTGACTTTTGTGAACACACTTTTTTTATCTCATCGTTTTTTTTCTTTTTTCTTTAAATCTTGAGAGATTTCATATATCCGATTTGAAAGAGATAAGCAGCTGTTATATTGGCGACAAAAAAAAAGAATTTTTTGAAATCAAAATACAGCTTTGCACAAAAAAGAAGATGTTTGCAGAGAGACAAAGGGACCGATTTCAATATAAACACTATAAAATTGCTTTCTATTATTATTAATTTTTTCGGTAAAGAATAGTAAAGACAAGTTGAAGCTTAAAAAAGTTGTTATTGTTTATAAATAGCATTTTTTGACAAAAAGTTTATTTCAACAGGATAATGCAAAAATCACTGTATTGTTTTTGTCTTTTTCGCGCTCATTCAAAAAAAATGTCCAGCCTAGCGCACCGATACTCGAATCATTTTTTGTCATTTTTTCCAAATCTTTAATTTTTATTTATTGGTAAAATATTGCTTTAAACGCGTTCTGTGAAAAAAATATGATGCAGCGACCAGCGGCCGGACACAAACCTGCTTCATGCTTCCTTTAAAAAGGAAGCAGGCTCTTTGATACTATTTCGAAAAAATGGATCAACCTGATTTGCCTGATTTTTTTTATTATTCTAACACGAAATTAGATTCCTTTGTCTTCTCGAACTTTTTTCAATGTTTTTTAGAAAGATTGAAAAGATAAAAGAAGCTATTTTTGTGTTAAAACAACAAAAAATCAGGCGAATAGGGTTCATTCATTTTTTCGAAATAGTATCAAAGAGCCTGTTTTAAAATTCTTTTTCCATAAACTCAATGAAAAGTATATTTGGACTGTTTTTAATTAACAAAAGTTACAAGAAAACCAGATTTTTAAAAAATAGTTACAAAACTTTTCAAAAATCGTTGGGACGTCCCCGGCAGGGCTGGACGAAACTGAGATTTGCAAAACGAAACGAAACAAAAATTTCGTTTCGCTGGCGCGAAACGAAACGAAACCCAAAAAAAGTGCGAAACTTTCGCCAATACGAAACGAAACGAAACTTTCGTCCAGCCCTGGTCCCCGGGGCGAGGTAAAATTAGGATGAAGCATAACATCGTTTTTTGTTAATTAAAATAGTACTTCTATGGTTGAACCTTAAAAATGCCATTGTTTACAAACGGCATTTTTTAACAAAAATTTGAGTTTAGCAGAATACTGTAAAGTTGTAAAATCCATTTTTTCTAAGCTTGATTTTTATTTCCAATTTTCAGTAAGTGACACATTTTTGCACTGTAAACTTTTTTAAAATTTGTTTTTTTAAAAGTACTTCCTTTTAAATAATTTCGACTACATGGACAAAATATAAATGAGTCAAGTATTTTTATTGCATCTTGTGTGACGTAAAAATGTTACGTAAAAATGCTTAAAGTCTGCTTTTCTTTTGACACATTCCATTTCCTTCAACAAAAAAAAGAGAGATTAAAATATTTGGTCATAATTTTGTTGTGTAATAAAAAAAAGAATTTTAATCCAATATTTATAAGTGTAATAAATTTTTTAACTATTAATATAAAAAGTGTACTGCAACATCTTAGTGGCAATGCCGTTTAAGCTTTTGGCACTTTTTATCTATATTTAAATATTAAAATAGTTGCAAATTTTTTTAAAATGGCTAAAAAAGATAAAAATTGCAAATCCTTAAATCCATAGAAATATTAAATTGCATTTATTTCTTAAAAGTGTAATATTATTGCGAATATATGTTTAATTTTTGCAATTTTTTTCGTACATTAAAGTAGTTTTGTGCAAAATCTGTAAAAAATAATCATACAAAAATTAAAAAGTAATTTGAAATCTATGTGAAGTTTTACCATTTACCACATATTACTTACTTATTACTGATAAAAAAATGATTTCTATTTTTGAGATTAGCATTTAAAAAATTATCCTGCAATCATTTATAAACAAAAGACACTAACATTTTATATATATTTAGCATTTTACCACATATTATTTATTACTATAATTAAAATAAATTATCCTTTTTTTAATTATCTAAAATGGCAAAAAAAGTAATTAAAGGGGGACTCTTTTTTTATGAGGACAAAAAGAGGAAAATGAGGGGGCGAAAATAAGTGAAAAAAATGAAGCAGATTCTGCGCAATTTCATACTGGTGCCATCAAAAGTTATATAAAAAAAAGAAATTTTGGCAAAAATAATTAAGTTTTCTTTGCATGTCGTTTCTGATGGCATTTGCAAAGCTCATTGTTATTAAATATAATAATAAAAAGTAATCTTTTTGAAAATAAGCTTTTATCTCTTTTTTTATGCTAAAAAATGCTGGAAGTTTGTTAGTCTATTTTTGGCATGGCACTGACTTCAACGAGTCATCAAATGTGCCGCGGTAAATTTTTTGATTCGCAAAAAACTTTTGCACTTATTTGATGGCATAGTGATTAGGGTTATCTAATATCAGAATGGAATACTAAAAAAATGCATTTTAAAAATGTTAACAAACTTGTTTATTATAACGATCTTTTTTTCAAAATCGAGCAAAAATCGAGAATTCGTCCATCGACACTTTTTTAAAGTGATTGTATGGATTTGAAACTTTGTCAATAGGGTAATATTGGGCCAAAAAGAAGATTGACATGGGTTTTGGAACTATTTAACACCCCGAAATTTCGTTACCGTAACCCAGTTACCGTATACCTTGAAAAATTAAAAATCGTATATACTTCCAAATTTGTATAGGGAATCGATTAAGGGACTCAATGTGAGTCCAAATTAATAATTTCAGATTTTTTGACCATGTGGAATTAATTTGCCATCAATTTAAAAATGCCAAAAATTTACATGTCTTGTAAAACTTTTTTTTTCGCACGGTCATGACGGGTTTTTAGATTCCTAAAAACTCCGCAAATATCACAGCTTTATTTTATTATATGACTCATTTTGGTTACTGAGGGGGAACATTTTTTTTTCTGTGAAAAACCATCAAAATTAACATCTTCAACATAAACTAACATGTATAACTTTTGAATTGTTCGAGATATTGACTTCCGGTGACTTGCATCTTAAAATACAATATTAGTAGAACCTCCGGGGACAATTTGAGCTTTATTGATAGTGATTTCGAAATATGGGATCAATGTAAAGTCTGAAAATATAGCAATATGAAACCATGACAAAAATTCAGTTTTTTTTCGATAGCTTCAGTCCAATTGGTATTATTTATGAAAAATACATGCAACACCACTAAAATTAGCCTACAGAAATTGACGGGGGGTCAAAATCGATTTTTCCCGATTTTTGAAATTTTAGTCATTTTTGATCAATTTTCAAGATATTAAAAACTTATGAATATTGATAAATATCAACTTTTTGAGACTTGTGGGATAAAACATAGCCTGTTTAAGATTTTTGGGCAATGTTTTAACCTTTAGAAATCATTAATCGATGTTTTCTGATTATTCGAAAACACGCTCAAAATACAGAGAAAAAATTTCTTAAAGTCAATGTTTTTCTTTAATAACATCGTTTAATATACTTTTTTATGACTTTTCAGAATCGGGGAAGACGATATTAATTATAAAAATATCATCGGGGTGCATTGTGAAAAATTCGAAAATTTGCAATTTTTCAATTTTTGAGATTATTGATTTCACATTGATTGATTAAGATATAGACTCCTAAGTGGCGAAATATTTATTTTTAATCATAAAAAAGCATATTCAGCGATGTTATTAAAGAAAAACATTGACTTTAAGAAATTTTTTCTCTGTATTTTGAGCGTGTTTTCGAATAATCAGAAAACATCGATTAATGATTTCTAAAGGTTAAAACATTGCCCAAAAATCTTAAACAGGCTATGTTTTATCCCACAAGTCTCAAAAAGTTGATATTTATCAATATTCATAAGTTTTTAATATCTTGAAAATTGATCAAAAATGACTAAAATTTCAAAAATCGGGAAAAATCGATTTTGACCCCCCGTCAATTTCTGTAGGCTAATTTTAGTGTTGTTGCATGTATTTTTCATAAATAATACCAATTGGACTGAAGCTATCGAAAAAAAACTGAATTTTTGTCATGGTTTCATATTGCTATATTTTCAGACTTTACATTGATCGCATATTTCGAAATCACTATCAATAAAGCTCAAATTGTCCCTGGAGGCTCTACTAACATGTTATTTCAAAATGCAAGTCACCGGAAGTCAATATCTCGAACAATTCAAAAGTTAAGCAAATATTTTGATTGTTTTTTAATTTTTAATTTTGCTTAGAAAACAGTGGAAGTTTATTTTTGTTGTTGGAAAATAAATTTACAAGAATTTAATTTCTTATGTTGGCGGTTTTGCTCACCTGTTTTTTTAACAAAATACAAATTTATTTAATTTTCGCAAAAATGTCTGAGTCATTTACTCACCTGCTGCAAAAAAATGAACAGTTACCCCCCTTTTTTTGCAGCAGCTGTTTTTTTGTATTAATAATCAATCTCTTATTTGAAAAATACGCAAAAATTCCATAATATTTTTTTCCAAACAAATTTAAATTCTGATTTTTGAAGTCTCTGTTTTTTAACATTTCTTCAACAATTTTTCTTCATACATTTTTTTCTGATAAGCTATCTTTAACCAACAAAAGAGAAAAAAATATATGTTAAGACTGTTTTTCGTTTTTTTGGGTATCAACAAAAAGAGGATTATTTTATTCACCAAAAATCCATCTCAAAATTGTATTCAACAATAAATGTCATATCTTTTTTTAGATCGTAAATTTTTCTATTCTTTATATTTTTAAGGTTACTGTCGTTTTTTAATCCTATTTCTTGTTTGATTTAGAAAATAAAATATAAGATCAAAATACGAAATACAAAATACAAAATCATCTAAATATTGTAATTTTAAAGTTTGTTTAAAGCAAGAAAAAAATATCAAACTAATTTCCGGAGGATTTTTTCTAATTTATTTTTGGTTAATTTATTTACAAAACTATTTCTTTTTTTATTTTGAATTTTAAAGGGAGCGTTCGGGGACAAAGTTTTTTTTCATTCCATCGCACGGATCCTCTTATCACGAAAATATATCAAAATTTTTAAAATAGTTAATATTACTAAATTTTGACCACTTTTTCTGTCTTTATGATTAATATAAACCCTAGGACCAACAAAAAAATCGATAAAATATTCAAATTTCATATTTTCCTAGATCGTTTCCTTTTTTTGTGGGCACATGTTTTATGGTTAATTTTAATCGTAAAAACAGAAAAAATAGTCTAAATTTAGTAATATTCACTATTTTTAAGTTTTTGGCATATTTTCGTGCTAAGAGGGCCCGTGCGATGGAATGAAAAAAACTTTGTCTATCCCGAATGCTCCCTTTAACATTTAATTTTTGTTCCATTTTTTTGTCACTAGTATTTTGGCCCCAATAAATGGTGGGCTTTGAAATTGCACCAAAATACCGTATAATTAAAAATTAAAAAGTTTAATCTTTAAAACAATAATTTGCCTTTTTTAGATGATTATTATATAGCTATAGTTGTAATTATATTTAATAAGACCTGGGGGAAATTTGATAAAAAAATTAGAATTAGAAAAAAATTATCTAGAGAGCACAAAAAAATTACTTTAAAGGATTATATTTACAACTTTTAAAATTACTACAAAAAATTTATTTTTAAAAAAGTAGTTCCCCCAAGAGATTATTATTTTATTTAATTGATTAAAGTTTAACAACCTACACATTTGTGCTTTTTTAGAATATTATTAATTAATTACCTCATATAAAATTATTCATATTTTTTTTATTACGGTATCTACGCACATATGTTTTTTAAAAAAAGAAAAAAGCGAACACCTTTGATAAAAATAAAAACCCCCTCAATTTTTTCTCTTGAAAAAAATACAAAAAAAACAATTAATCATTCTATTCTAAATAAATGTTTTAAAAAACATCCGTCACAGATTTCTATGCTTATATTTGTATTTGTGACGCTTAAGCCTTTTTAATTTAAAGAAAAAAATAATGAATGAATATAATATTTTAAAAAATGGCAAAAATTCATTCATTAAATGTACTTCCGAGTTCATTGCATGTCTTGGAAAGAAAAACAAATTAATTAAAGCTACAAAAAAATAGAATTTTGTTGGGATTCTTTTTTTTGTAGGGGTGTCAAAAAAAATTTAAATGTGAATGTGTGTTCTGAAGTCATGGCTCTAAAAACCGACTCGTTTAGCTTTGGCCCGTTTAACCTTTTTCGGCCCCCAAGTCACACTTTAAATTATTCAACGTTGAATTTTTCAGGATAGTTTTTGGCAAAATGTTTTTGTTTTTTGCCATTCATGTCGGAGAAAAGGATAGTTTTTGTTTTTTGCCATTTCACTTTTTTTTCCAACCCCCCACTCCAAATGAAAACTCTTTTTCCCATATGGCGTTGAAAATATTGTGAGTATCATGTTTCAGAAATTACTGTAATGGTTAATACCGTGTTTTCAAAATCGTCACAGTACGGCATTTCACTGTATACCGGGCAAAATCGATAATCCAGATTGAGTGCAATGTATACAGTGCGCGAGAAAACCACAGGTTTAAGGATTTAATCCTGCAAAAAATAAGAGAGAAACAAAAAGATTGGCACAACCATCAGGGCTCTGCAAAATCAAAATCGAAATAAATTTAATTAAATTTTTGCTAATTGAAAAACAAGGATTACGCTGAGAACCCTTTTTTAAAGAAAAAATGTGGGTTGACCTTTTTACTAAATATGTTAAAAATTTAATACAAAAAAAAACAAGTTTCGATTTCGAACTAAAAATTGTAAAATCGAGACCGAAATCTTTTTTTTTCTGTCGAAATTATACCTTTTCGATTTCGCAGAGCCCTGACTACCATCTTATTAGGCATAGATGAAAACCTATAATCCCCCAATAATAGCTCCAAAAGTGTTCAGGTTTTCTTCTTAAAGGGAGTGTCGCAGCCAATATAAAATTCATTTTCACCTTTTATGACGGTAGCTCCTAGCGCGACATTTCCCTCACCCCCTCCCCACTGTTTTTGATGAAAATTTGTTGGGCTGTTATCAAAAAAAACATATGCAAAAAAAGTTGCAGCAAAAACAGTGGGCGAAAAATAGTCGCGCTAGGAGGTACGGTCATAAAAGGTGAAAATGAATTTTATATTGGCTGCGACACTCCCTTTAAGGACCAAAAGTTTAAAAAATGCATGCAACAAAACTATAGGCTCAAAACTTTTAATTAAGATTTTTTTCGGACATTTTAAAGTACATTAAATTTATAACCATTTTATAATTCTTTTTTTGCCAAAATCGCGCGCATTTTTGATACACACAACGCTCGAAAATTTCAATTTTTTAAGCGGTAAAAAAACTTTAATTGTACGGTAATTTTTTGATACGGTAATTTGTGTCCACAATAAAGTAAAACGGTATTTATTCACGGTAATGAAATGGCCACGGTACGTGAACACTATTTGAAAAACATTTTGTCAAACATCAGCCCGGAAAATTGAAGCTTTCTTTTTGCTTTAAATTCAATGCGGCAATCCCCCCCCCCCAACTCCCAAAATGCCAGGCCTAGAATTTTGGGAATTGTTTTTTTTTACAAAAAAAGTCGCCCGAAATTTTATGTTTTTTTTCAAGCGCCGTGTTTTGAATTTCTATTTTATTAATTAAGATAAAGATGACAAATTTCCTTGAATTTAAAAACAAATAATTCTCAAAAACTTATTTTTCTACTTTGGAAGAGATGTTGCATGACTAAAAATATAATTTTTTAACAGCAAAAAACTATTTTTCCATTTTATGATAAAATTTTCCGTGACATTAATCATTGAATTAAATTTAATACAAATAATTTTGTTTATCAGAGTAAAAATGACAAAATATCATTGTCATTTTATTGCTTTAATTTTTGCATGGTTCAAATGGCACAATTAATTGTGGGCACAAAAAATGCGTAATTTTTGTTTTTTTGGGCTACAGGGTTTGTTTTCGTTTTTTTACATTTATATCTTATTTTTTAACACTATTCTCAAAATTTTTTTAATAAATTTAAAAAAACACTGTATTAAAAAAATGATGTAAATTTATTACTGTAAAATTTAATTAGGCATTATAGGTTTTTTTCTGTGTTCTTGATGTTTTTAAATGTCAACTTAAAAATATAGAACTTTAAACAAACAAATGTCATGACATTTATATAATACAAATTCAATATTTTTTATTAATTGAATACTGTATCCCTAGTGCCAAGGCATATTTTTAAGTTTTATTAGATTTTGAAAGAATGAGTATTATTATTATTTTATGGGGGTACTGTAGAAAACGTCACATTTAATTTTGTAAGGTTTATTTGACTTTTTTTTGTTAAAACACAAAATAATATTTTAAAAAAACTTTTATAATCATATAATAATTTTATAAATAAATTTTAAAAGATTTAAAAGATTAAAAAAAGTTAAATATACATGTATTATTATTATCTAATTTTAATTTAATTTAATTTTTTTTTGCAAAAAAAATTCATTATGCAAAAATTTTATAACATAATTTTTTGCCCTTTTTACAAATTACATTTAATTAATTTGTGACTTCACAAAAATGCCAACTTCTCTCTTTTTAGCTTTAAATTAAATTTGTGCACTTTTATTAATAAAATTTGCACGAAATTCATTAAAGCTTAAAAAAATTCTACGTTTTTTGTTGTTTTTTAGCTGTCTATATTATCGTAAATAAATTTATTATGTCATCGGACATCAGGCACAATTTGCCCTTTTTTTAATATAGCTATAGTATCTTTGGACAAGTGTACAAACGTGAATAATAGCAGGTTCAAATTTGATTGTTTTTATCAAATTTGAACCTTTGTTCAAAGGCAAACTTTGATGGTGTAATTAATGTTTTTGTTTGTTATGTTTTAATAACAAAGTTATTTTTCAAAAACCTAATTACACATCAAAGGCACACATTTGAAAGAAAAAAAATTTTTCAACGTTAAAAATATATAATTTCGTGGTGGGAGTACCTGCGTAAATTGAGAAAAAAACTTTGTCTATTCAGAATGCTCGATTTAATGTTATTGAACATTTGGTACCATTTGCTATTTTTTTTAAATTTAGCTATAGTATCTCGGGCAAGGGTACAAACTTGAATAGATAATTTTCTACTTTGAGAAGAAAAAAAATTTATCAATTTCTTCCTTTATCAAAAAATTCCTTGTGTGTAACTATATATTTTCCAATAAAAATTTAAAAATTTAAATATTTTCAGCATTTTTAAACTTTAATAAATTTTACAAAAGCTCTCCTGAGAATTTTTTGGTCGGCATTTTAGGCTGTAACATAAATGATAAAAATGTTCAATCTAAAATTTTTTATCTTTAATTTTTTTGAAGAGGCGTTTCACCATCTGTATTTTTTTTTGTGTTTTCTGTTTTTAAAAAAAAAATATTACTGCGACACATAAAAAGGTGTGGCAATGCCATTTTCAACTGTGTACTGTAATACAAAAAAAGGCGTGGCTTTAAAAAATGAATTTTTTTCTGCTTTAAAATGTCTTATTGGAATTGCTCAAAGTGTCATAGTTTTATGCAAATTAAAGCAAACCAAAAAAAAAGGGGGGAGGTTTGAAAAAATGCGGAAGACGCGTCGCCGTATAATTAATTACTTCTATAATTTTGGGGTATTTTTTTGGTTCTGTTTTTTTAGCTTAAAAATATGCTCCCACGATTAAAATAATTTTTACGTGCATCCTGTTTTTGTTCATCATAAATTTTTTTGTGCCCAAAAGATTGTAGCGTGTGTTTTTCCGTATTATATAAATGCCAAAAAACTATTTTTTTAAATTTTAATAAATCTAAAAAATTAGGTAAAATATAAAATTTCGTTTTTTTGTTGTTGAATATTAAAATTTTTATAAGAAAATAATAATGGAATTATTAGTCGCTTTTATTCTTTTATCTGGACTTTTTTCATTGTATTTAACCGAATTTTAAAAAACAATTTTTAATGCGTGAAAAAATAATGTTTTTCAAAAAAAAATTTTTTTAGGTGCGCTTCATTGGAGTATTTTGGCGAAAAATAAATATCTTGAAACGATAATTATTCTAAGAATATTAAAATTTGTGTAGTATTTTTTTCTGCTAGAATTAGCTCTTAAAAAAAATTATATCTGTCATAAATCATGTTTCTTTGTTTTGTGTTTTTGAATTTTTCCTACCCTTCTTTTTCATTCATAAAAATTCAAAAATCATTTCCATTAAATTTAGTCATTTAATTAAAAAACATATATATGACTATATTAGAAAAGGGGGGTTGTTTTTTTCATTTTTAGCTGTGAAATTTAGCTATTTACGTATGCACCTTTTTTTTGAGCCAAAAAAATATGATTCATTTTAGCGAATTTAAAAAAAGAAAGGAAAGGTAATCTTTAAATTAAAGGTTTTCATTGTTGTTCCATGACTTTTTATGTCATAAAAAATAGATATTTACATAAAAATTTATGTCATTGAAGCTTTTATTATTATTAATAAAAATAATAAAAGAAAAAAATATATTTAAAAAAATAAGGGCGGATGGAAAAAAAGGATTTTAAAGGTATATAAAAGTGTAATAAAAATTGATACTTTTTTCTAAAATTCTTCTTTTGACTTCTGCTCCAGATAGAGAGGAATATTTTGTTAAAAATCTGCGCTTGGAAATAAAAAAAGTTTCATTTTGTCAAGCCAATATTTGGCAAAATGTCTTTCAACGCCAGGTGGCGAAAATAAATTTTTCGGTTTTTTTGAATTTTTTGTTGGAAAAAATTTGAAAAGGAAAAACATTTTTTTCTCCTACATTGGCACTGAAAAACATTTTGCCAGAAATTGGGCCAAAAATTCCCCCTCTGAATTCGATGTGAACTTTTACTGTTTCAACAACACATTGTTCTGGAACGAAAAATATAATCTTTAAATTTCTTATTTAAATTAAATTTTTATTTTAACAAAATAAAGTTCAAAGTCGAAACTTTTTTAAAAACACATCATTGCCGTATTTTTTGTTAGCTATTTTTATTAGTCATTTTTTTGGCAAAAAAATGTTTTTTTAAAAAACAATTACATTTCAGCATCGTCGTAAAATACGTCGTTTAACAGTGTAAAATTTCATGATTTAATTTAATAAAAAAAAATCCAATTAAATTGAACTTAAACCACATCCTTAGTGTGTAGTATTGTCTGTCTTGAAAAGTTTTGAATACGTAATTTTTAAAAAATCTTCTCAAATTTCTATCAGCCACTGATGCCTATCTCAATTATATACTTCCTTTTTTTATTTTTGTCTCATTTTTCTTCCAACAAAATGGGAGAAAGAAAAAAGCTCTCTTTCTCCTCCCCCAATTTGTGTTCTATGGGAGAAAAAAAACGTGCTGCTTTTTTTAAAGCAAAAAGTTTAAAAAGAAAATATAAAATTCGAATTTTTAGAATTTCTTGGATAAGTTTAACCTTTTAACAATTTTTATGATTACTGTATTTTTTAATTTTTTAGATTTATTTATCTAAAAAATTAATTTGTTAAGCCAGAATTTTTTTGATGCCCCGTAGCAAACATCTTTTTACAGCAGGGTTATTTGAAAAAAATTGCATAACCTTTGAAGCATATCCTCTCTCTTTGGCATTCAACTTTTTTGTAACTTTTTTATATACAAAAAATTTAAAATTTAATTTGGAACATTTTGTATAAAAAAATTTACTGAAAACTTTTAACGCCAAAAAGAAATTTGCATATGCTTTTAATGTTTATGCAAATTTCTCAAATTACTGCACCGTATTATAAGTTATAATTAATATACATTTTAATTAAATTTTATTTTAATCTTAGACATTATTAATGGAAACAATGAATTATTCAAAAAGATCCGCTTAATGGGAACATTTTGCCTTCCGGGTTCTGATATTTGATATTTAAAAAGCATTTTTTTGAAAGTATAAATTTAAAAAAAATTGACACTTTTTTATGGTACTTTTTTTTGTAGCAGACTCCGATAATTTGTAGCTTTTTGTTAAAAAAAAAGTTTTTTATACTTTAATGTTTTTGTTTTTAAAAAAAACAAAAATGTGTTTTTACAAATTTTTTGAATGACACTTTTTTTTGTTGTTTCTTATTTTTTTTTGTTATTCTTCGTTTTTTTTTGCAAATTTTGCTAAAATTTTAAGGTCACACCTTTGTAATTTGCCTTTCACTACAAAAACTAAAAAACCAAAAACCCTATTTTTTTGTTATTAAACTTAAAAAGCGCCTTAAAAAAAGCTGATGCTCCAAATGAAACCATTAAAAAATATTTTACGTGTATCCTGTTTTTGTTCATCATAAATTTTTTTTCGTGACCAAAAGATTGTAGCGTGTTTTTTTTTTGAATTTTAAAATATTTAAATACCAAAAAAATATAAATTTTTTTTAATATTTCTAAAAATTTTAGGTAAATCATTTTGTTTTTTGTTGTTAAACATTTAAATTTTTATAAAAAAATAATAATGGAATTATTAGTCGCTTTTATTCTTTTATCTGGACTTTTTTCATTTTCATCTGCATATAAATTAGTACAAACATTTCCAATAGAATTTTCAAAATCTATCCCAGAATTATCCACAGATTTTGGTTCTATATTACCGTATGACGGCGAAGAAGTATCATCAGAATCAGAATCAAAATCAGAATCAGAAGAAAATGAATATTTTGATAATAATAATATGGTAAGTATATTTTTACAGTATATTAATTAATGCCAAAATCATATAAATTTTACCGAAAAATTACTGTAGTAATTTGAGAGACATCTTTTTTTGTTACGTCACATTTTTGAAAAAAAAATTAAAATAGTTTGTAGCTTTAAAATTATATCCGCTTAAAAAACTGTAATAATAAAATTACTGATCATTAAAATAAAAAAGCAATTAATTAATTCAAGTGGCATTCTTTAAAAACTGATGTTTAAAATAAATATAAAATATTAAAAACAATGTTTTTGCAACAAATTGTATTACCGTAGTAATCCTTTCAATTTAATCAATTTAAATTAATAAATTTCAGATTCATTCCCGACAACGACGTGGCCGAAATCTTCGTTCATTATTAAATAATCTTCGAGGACAATATGAAAGAAAATCCGGTGTAAATCCATTATGTTATTTTACGGCACTTCCATGCAGAAGTATTCGAAAATCTAGTTAGCTTTTAATTAATTAATTTTAATATATTATTTTTTTTGAAATATATAAATATAATAATTTTCATATTTAATAAAATGTTAACAAGAATTAACAAAAATGTGTAAAAATAAGTTTGAAAAAAAATTAATTCAAAATACAATATCGGAAATCTGATTATTTTAAAAAGGAGGCGGATCTTTGTTAATTGTTTTTGGATGAACCTGAAAATCAGGTTTATCCATGTTCCAAGGTTTTGTAAAAGTGAGTTGTACAATCGCTGTAAGACCTTTCAAATAAAAACGTATCAAAGAGCCCACCTCTTTTAACCATGGGATATAATATAAGGGTGTTTTAAAAGTCCTTTTCGCGTTTTAAAGGGGGAGTTTCATTTCTAATAAATTTTTGGACAAACTTTGTCGTAAAAGTGCAAGCAAAAAGAATGCATTTGTGCGTGGCTTTGAAAAAAAGAATGAAAAAAATACTCACAAATGCATTCTTTTTGCTTGCACTCTTACGACAAAATTTGTCCAAAAATTTGTTAGAAATGAAACTCCCCCTTTAATGAGATGAAATATTTTGACAAGTTCAAAGCGCGGAAAGCTTTTATCAAACACCCTTATATATTTGTCGTTTTAAAAGATCATAACGAAGTTACAAAATGATTAGCCCCACATTCAAAACGTTCTGATTAATTTTTAAATAATTTAAATGTAAAAATTTTCTGTTTCTATATAAAAATTATTGGAAAATGGAAGTCATAAAAATTATTGGAAGAAGCAAAAATCGGGAAATTTCTCGAAAAATGATAAACCCTAGTACAGAGAGTGTCCAAAAAGAAACAAAAAAAAGTGTCGTCATTTAAAAATGATGGTGGGGCATAACGAATTATTTTTGATTTTAAAGGGGACCCCCCTCGAACAATTTTTTTGCTGCAATTTTCTTGATGGTCCCGACTAGTGATCGGATCCCGTCCCGTTTTCGGTAAAACCCGGGAAACGGGAATTCCCGTTTTTTGAAAACGGACACGGGACGGGAATCACGGGAATCCCGTGATCCCCGTCGAAAACTTGTAATATATAATACCCAAAAACAGTCTACTTTTAAAAAATAAAATTTATTAAAAGTAAAATAAGAAATGCAACAGTCTAACAATATTAATTTATTAAAATTCTTCTCCAGAATCAGATTCTTCACTTTCTTCATCGTTTTTTTCAAAATTTGGGACATTTCTTTTTTGCATTACTCTAATTTTAAGTAGTTTTTGAGCAGATTCTGCAGATAATCTATTTCTTTGTTTGTTTCCATATAATAAAGTGTCATCAGAAAAAAAGCTTTCAGATTCAACAGAGCTTGATGTTGCTAAGAAAACATATTTTTGCAGCTTTGGATATATTTGGCAAATGATGTTCATTCTGTTCATAAAATACCAAAGGTTTAATATTTGGATCCATGCGTTGTTTTACAAATAGAAGTTCTTTTTTGATTTCTTCTCGAATATCTGTTGTATTGCTTTTCTTTGAAATTGTTGTTCGGCGTTGATCTAATTCATCGGGATCAACAGAAGAATTTGAACCATCAGTATTAACTGAAATATTTGGATTGCTCACTTCTGCATCATCATTTTCGGCAATAAGTTCTTGATTATCTTTAACCAAATATAAAATAATATTTTTATCTGCAGAACTCCATTCTGTTTCTTTCAAGTAATTTGTATTACCAATAAATCGTGGATCAAGTGCCATGGAAGATGTAATATATCGAGTTTTACCATAATTTTCAAGTTTCTTTCCAAGTCTGTTGGAGAGCTTTCCCAACAATGCTTTGGTTGAAGCACACTTATATCTTGAAGACTTTTTTGCCACAGTATCGATCCAGGTTTTTAATTTTTTGAACAAAACAATCTCGTTTGAGTGCAATTTTTGTGCGGGAAAAAATCACACTTTGACGGGAATTTCAAACGCATCTTTTGCGGGAATTTTCGGCCACGGGACGGGAATACTGGATTCCCGTTTTTTGAAAATCGGCACGGGACGGGAAACACGGGAATCCCGGCGGGAACGGGACGGGATCCGATCACTAGTCCCGACGCAATCGCAGACTCATTGGAGTTGCTTTTTTTATTCACTGGAGCTGCAAAAGGTTTTACAAAAGCAGCTCCAATGAACCCTGAGTAAAAAACTTAATCATATAAAAAATTAAAAAAATTACAAAAATTTTTGTTACGTTTTTGACCGTTACAAAACAATGCCACAGGTACTCAAACGAGATTGTTCGCGCTTTGCCAGAAACAATTTTTGAGCTCTTTTTTTACAGAATCTTAAATTTTAACGCTCTTTTTTGCAGATTCTCGTTTTAAAATGCTTTAATTAAAAAATCCGTCCCGATAATTATTTTTTCCTACTCTTTTTACATATATATGGAAAGTTTCATGGTTTGATAGTTTCTCAAAATGCTCAAATCTTCCCTCAAACAAAAAAATCTCGTTTGAGTACCTGTATACAATGCATTGTTTTTCGAGAACATTTTTGAATGTTTGCAAAATGGAGCATTTCGCCAACGCCATTATTTTTGACAGCAAAATTTTTTTACGAGTTTTTTTTATTTTTTGATTATAGTCGTTTCTTATGTTGTTTTTGTTCCACTGTTTTATAATAACAAGCTTATTTCAGGTTAAATTCATTCAATTCTTTTAACTATCAAAATGAATGCTCCATCTTCTTTTCTTGATGCAAAACCAAGAATGATTAATGGAAAAATTGTTTGGTCTGGTGGTCCATCAATTAAACAACATTTTGCTCTTCCGGAATCCATCATGTATTACATCGCTAAGAATCCTTCAACTCCAGAAGTCTACAAAAAATTGATTCAAAGCTGCAAATATTTTTTTGAAAAACAGCCAATCCTTGTGGTTGCAGATTTGTATGGAAATACTAAAATTTGTTTAAACAAAGATTGTGATGGGCTTGCTGATGAAAAATGTTGTATTGATATTGGTCTCAATAAACTTTCAAACAAAATTTGGGTTACAAATAACGTCCGTCTTGACGAAGAAAATATTTCAACTTTTTCTTCATTGATTTATCCGAAACTTTTTCGATGGAATATTATTGAACTTAGTGGCTTTTTTGATGTTATTATGTTTAATAATTTTAAAAGCTGCGCTACATTTCTTACTGATATTTCTTTTTGGGGAAGTCGAATTATCAACGATGATGGAAGTGTTGTTATGCTTGATAAAATTCTTGAAATTACACCTAATATTAAGAATTTTTATATGTTAGTTTTTTTAAAATTAACTTTTACATTTTTATGTTTTAATATTTTTAGCTATTTTAATAATGATTTTTCTATGATTGATGCTCTATCAATGAAAAATATTTGTAAACTCAAAAATCTTCAAAATTTGAAATTTTTTTTTATAGGACATATTCCTGAAGTTTTCAATGTTGAAGATCTTTCAACATTTATCACGGTAAATTTGTCTTCTTTTGTTGATTATATTTATGGTTGCTTTTAGGATCATCCTGAAACAACGATTGACTTTGATTTTAATGATGAAATATCTGAAGCATATAAAATTCAATTAGATACTTTGATTGATACTGTAATCGAATCTAAAGTTCCCAATCGTCTTATCAATTATTCTGGTCAAAATCCAGGAAAATATAAGATTATGAGTGATCGTTATTATCGTTGAATTTTTTAATAATTGTTTGTTTTTTTGTGAGCTCGTTTTTTTAAGAATAAAGTTTTTAATGCGAATTTGACTTATTTTGGGATTGCACGTTTCCAAAACATACCTCCGTAATTAAGATTTAAACTAGCGATTATGAGATGGAAATAAGCTGTTTTATTGAAGGTTCACTTATTGGTTTATGTATGTATTGAATTATGTAGCTTCAGATTTTGTCGTGTTATGTTTTTGTTCTGGAAAATTTTATTTTTTTGTTGAATATTTAATTAAATCTATTTTTTATTAAATAATTTTTCTTAAAACTTTTTTTTGTTTCCCACGTTGAAAAACTTTTTTTTTTGCTTTTAATTTTTTGCCGTGGGTATGGTAAATATAAATAGGCGTCTTCAACAGGCAGCTTTTGGGAACTTAAATATTCTAGAAAAACTTTTTTCTTATTTTTTACCCTAAAAAAATATTGAATTTTAGATTCCTTTTTTTTTAAAAAAATATCATTTTTCCAATTTTTTCCTTTGTTTTTTTTATTAGCAAATTTTCTTTCAATAAAAAAAATGGAGCCAGAAAAAAAAATATAATGAAAGTAACAAATAAAAATAGACTCTGAAAAGGAAATGAAACCTTTGTCTGATTTATTACTGATGCTTTAACATTTTTTTTCTCTCCAGTTTCTTTGCTCATTTTCATTTCATTCTTATTTTTATATATTCCAATTCTAAAACAGCTTTCAAAAATGTAGAGGAAGCTTCAAAAAGAATGCTTTAAATGTTCAAGAAAAAAACAGAAGCTTTGTTTTCTTTTTTTTAACCAACTAAAAGGGCGGAGGAGAAGGGCATCACCTATCTCAGTGAAGGCTACCCCCTTTTTTTTATGTGTGTTTACATAATTAAAAATTTTGGAGTAGCTTGTTTTTTTGGGATTTTTTTTTCTTGGATTTTTTTCTTTTTTTTGTATTACATTTTTTCCTCAAATGACGTGATGACGTGATGGTGGGAGGAGAGGAAGGGGGGGGGGGGGGGGGGGTTACGTGGATATAAAAATTAAAAAACTCTAAATTTTTTGTGGTTATATTAGCTAAATTTCAAAAAATTTTTGCCAATTTTATTCTTAAAAAGTTTATAATCCTTTTTTTTGGGATACTGTAGCCATAAAAAATATCTGTTTTTTTCTTTCCTTTTCGTTCTGAGAAAATAAAAAATTATTATTTTTAAATAATTTTGTATTTTATTGTTTTCTCTCTGTTTTTGGTGATGAAAAAACTTATGACTAATATTATTTTAGGAAAACTTAAACAAACAAAATTTAAAAGTTCTAAATTTAGTTCATATTTTTACCACTTTTTTATTTGCATCAGCAATCTTAACGCCCTCTCATCAGTATCATTGAAACATGGCAGGAGGATTAAAATTTTTATATTATAGCCAAAATCAAAAACCCCCTGCAACTCGAACATTAAGTTCAAGGTAATAATTTTATTATTATTAATTTTATTTCAAAAAATTATTTGTCTTACAGTAATAATCTGTAGTTATAAATTTTAGAACCGAACAACCTGTTGAAGAATTTAAAAAGCGTTTTCGTCGAAGTGGAAGTGTTGGACTACCATTTTTTCCAGAAGAAGATCTTCGATCTCTTAGAGTAAATAAAAAATTGTTGACATCGAATTCAGTTGTCAATTCTCTGGGCCAATTTTTGGTAAAATGTTTTTCTTCGCCATATGGGAAAAATATCGCTGATTTCGTTTTTCGTATTTTTTTCCCACATGGCATTGAAAAACATTTTGCCAAACATCGGGACTTGGAAAGTTGCACCGTTGCTTTTTTTTGGATTCGACGAGACGATTGTTACTGTGATTGCAATAATAAAAATATTTAATTTAAATTTTAGGGCCTTTCAAGTCAACAAACTATTGATGAAACCGATGAAGATGGAGTTAAAACTATCAGTGTTATCGTTCGAACCATTAATGTTAACAATGCTTTTCGGCGAATTTTGGGCGCAATTCCGGTGAGTATAATATAATACTGTAGTTGCGAATATAGTTATGCAAATTTCTGAAAATTTGCATAATCCGTTTAATACGCGGAGTTAAGCTAATCTCTTCCAATCTTTTAAATTTTCAGGAGAATGCCAAAATTAAACATGTTGAATCACGTGACCCAAAATCAAAAGCTAAAAATGAGATAGAAGTTTTTCTTGAACTTGAAATTGAAGATGAAACAGTTCCAATTGTTGAAAAAATTTGTAATGCTGGATTTACGGCAATTGAATTGAGTCGAACTTATACCCCTAAAGGTGCCCTTGAAGTAAGTGATCCAGGGTCGGCGGATGCTTTAAGTGGAGCAGTATGGTTTCCAAAATCCATTTATGATTTGGATATTTGTTGTCGTCGAGTTATTATGTATGGAGCTGGATTAGATGCGGATCATCCGGTAAGGATTCATTAATGAGATATATTTAAAAAGATAAAAGAACAAAAGAATTTTGCAGGGATTTAAAGATGACGAATATCGAAAACGGCGAATGATGTTTGCTGACATTGCATTGAATTATAAACAGTAGGCTTTTTTGCTTGAATGATTACTGTAGACTTGGATATAATATTGATAAGAGTTAACAGAAAATATTGTAACAAAACTAATAGGAATAAAATTGTTTATTAGTTTGGCATTGTGTCCTCCGTTGCCAAAAAAATTCAACGATCAGTTGACTAAATAATTTTTGCTTGATCAGATTACTGTATATCAGTGATAAGACTCAACACTGATAAAAATCAGACAAATAAACAAAAAACTTTCTTTTGTGCCATTCAAATTTAATCAAATGCCAATCCCTTTTGTTTCAGAGGTGATCCAATTCCCCGAGTTGAATATACTGCAAAAGAAACTGCAACCTGGAAAATTATTTATCGGAAACTTCGAGAACTTCATCAAAAACATGCATGTGCAGAATATTTGGAAAATTTTGAACTTCTTGAACAACATTGTGGATATTCTGATAGCAATGTACCACAACTTGAAGATATTTCAAATTTTTTAAAAAGTAATTATATCTTTTTTCTAACAGGAATTACTAAATATGTTTTTGCAGTGAAAACTGGATTCCGTTTACGCCCAGTTGCTGGATATCTTTCAGCTCGAGATTTTCTTGCCGGATTAGCTTTTCGAGTTTTTAATTGTACTCAATATGTTCGACATCATGCTGATCCTTTTTATACCCCTGAACCGTAAGGATTTTTAGTTTAAGAAATATGTTTTCGTGCCAAGACATAAATTGTTGTGCCGAGACACAAACGTATCAAAATTTTGATTTTTTACTTAAAAATCCTATCGTTTTTAGTGACACCGTTCATGAATTGATGGGACATATGGCACTTTTTGCAGATCCAGATTTTGCACAATTTTCACAAGAAATTGGTCTTGCATCTTTGGGGACTTCAGATGAAGATTTAAGCAAACTTGCAACCCTTTACTTCTTTTCCATTGAATTTGGTCTTTGTTGTGTTGGACATGATCGAATCACAAATAAACCAAAATACAAAATCTATGGAGCTGGACTTCTTTCAAGTGCTGGAGAACTTCAACATGCAATTGGAGAAAAATCTGAGATTATTCGATTTGATCCTGATCGCGTTGTTCAACAGGAATGCCTAATTACAACTTTTCAGAATGCATATTTTTATACAAAAAATTTTGATGAAGCTCAACAAAAGTTACGGTATGTTTTTTGGAAGATGTGTTTGCGGGCTTAAAAATTGGTAAAGTGATCCATCACATTTCTACCAAATGTTTACTTATAAAAATTATTGAAAATTATTGAAAATTATTGAAAATCAGGCAAAAGTAAAATTGTAAAACTTGGGGCTTATTTCTAGGGACCGTCAACGAATTTTTTTTGCACAAAAAAACGCACTTTTTTTGTCACTGAAAAAAATCAAAGGAAAAAGGCCGCCCAAGCAGGCGATCACTTTGGCTCAGTTGAGAGCGCTGCGATGTTGCATGCAAAGACTCACAGGATCAAATCCAGGGGGGTGACAAAAGGGTGGCTAAAGTTAAATTTTATTTCGATTTTATTTAAAAACATTATGCCGGCACTGCAAATTAATAATAACACTAATTTCATTGTAAGTTTATTGAATTTGCCACCGTTTTGTTTTATCTTTGTATAACTGCTAACTCAATGACAGGGTAATGAAAATAACAAGTTACTGAGCTTGATGTTTTACTTTTTTAACTGTTAGCTAAAAACTGAATTTAAAGCTTTGTTCAAACTTTATAAGCTTTATAAAGCGCTCCCAAAATGACCCTTCTTAATGATTAAAGTATACTACCAACGCAACGGCTGCTGCGATCCGCTTTATAATTTTACATTTTTGTTGTTTCCGCTGATTAATTAATTTTAATAATTTATTAAATTAAAACATTTACAAATACAAAAAATATCAGAATAATAACACACATATATATATAAATCGGCCATAAACTCATCTGCCATTTGAAGGCGTAGTTGTTTTCTTCTTATATTTGAACTATCTGAAACAAAAAAATTAAGTTATATCAGTTTTTAAGTAAGAAAACGAACCAACAATTCAGCACCATCACCATACATGTATTTTATGAGTTTGATCTTGTAATAACTTGAATTTGACAACTTTATAAAAGATTGATTATGTATATTCTTCACGTCTAACTTCACAAAATAATACAATTGATATCTTGGGTTCGAATAGTTTCATTTCTGATTCTTAGTAGTTCTTATAACATTAGAAGCAACAGTACAGCTAAGCATTAACGGTTTTTTCTTATCTAAAACAACGTGCAAATAATGCAAAAAATACAAAAAACATATATATAAACTTACTATTGAACACAAAATCAGCAGTAATCACTTGAAGAAGGTTTAATGTTTAAGTATAAGCTGGCCAAGCTGTAGAAAAGTTTGACGAAAATTCAGAAGTTTGTGACGATATCAAAGCTACGAAAAGAATATTAAAATATAGTTTCTTGAACATCTTTTCTTGATGATTTGAGATTATTTGATGATTATTCTTGAAGCAGCAACAAAATTGAAGAACTTGATATTGTTAAGAGCAGCCCGCAAAATATGATAGAAGAACAAAATGTATGTTAGAAATTTACTGCTTTTCTAGTATTCTCATTTTTTGTTTTTTATTGGAGGAAAGTTGCTCAAAAACAAATATTGGTGTTAAAAATTTAAAAATAAGCAAATTCAATAAACTTACAATTAAATTAGTGCTATTATTATTTGCAGTGCCTGCATAATGTTTTTAAATAAAATCCAAATAAAATTTAACTTTAACAACCCTTTTGTCACCCCCTTGGATTTGATCCTGTGAGTCTTTGCATGCAACGTCGCAGTGCTCTCAGCTGAGCCAAAGTGATCGCCTGCTTGGGCGGCCTTTTTCCTTTGATTTTTTTCAGTGACAAAAAAAACGAGAGCGCTCGCCGCAGATTCTTGATAATAAGTAGGGACCTTCATCGAAAAAAAAAATTTTCAGTTTGTTACATCAATTTTATATATTCGGAAACTTTAGGATCTTCTGATTCCTCTAAAATATTTTAATTTTTTTTAAAAATATTTTTTATCAAAATTATTAAGAATCTGCGGCGAGCGCTCTCGTTTTTTTTGTCACAAGAAAAAATCAAAGGAAAAAGGCCGCCCAAGCAGGCGATCACTTTGGCTCAGTTGAGAGCGCTGCGATGTTGCATGCAAAGACTCACAGGATCAAATCCAGGGGGCACTACGACGCGTTTTCCACCATTTTGCTCTTTCCTTTTTGCAACTTGCGCGCAATTTTGCAAAAAAAGGAAAATTTTTACCAAACTTTTTTATTAATTTACAAAGATTCTTGAACATATATTAAAATTATTTTTTTATAACATTAAAATATCAAGTATTAGCTATCCAAAAATACCTAATAATTACATTTTATGAAAAGTATGTATGAAATCCAAAGCAATCAAGTTTACCTACTTTTACAACTTCTCCATGAGTAAAAAATTTTTCCCTTTTGTCAAAATTTTTATTTTTTCGATGATTTTGGAGCAAAATAGGGTCTAATACAACACAGAAAAGTGTGAATACTTGGTATACACGAATTTTCTCAGAATCTGCAAAATTCGATTTTCACCTTGTACTACATCTTCAACATCATTTATTTTTTATATATGTTTCAACTATTGCTCAAAACAGCTATAAATCAACTTTCTATGATCAATGAAACATATTAGAATCAGCTGAAACACTGTCCAATTCAAAATATTCACTATATAAGCAATTAAAGTCATCAATATATCCAACACTGGTAAATCAACAAAATTGTTCAAAAATCATCCAATAATTGTATTTGAAAGTATCTGATGGGTAAATAATGTTATACAAGAATAAATGTAAGTATTAAAAACATAAACTTATGTAATTTCGTTATTTCAGAACACTTTTTGATCAGCATCAATATTGTATGTATATTGTAATTTTGGAATGTATGTAAATACACTTTTTCTTTGCTTGTTTCAACTCAGTTTGTTAATGTTTACATGCTTTAAAGTTGCTTCATATTTATAAATCATTAACAGTCTTCGTAATGCAAAATAAGAACTCTTGAATTTCATCTCATCATCAAGTTTAGAGTAGGAGCCGTACCAGCATATTCCTATCCATACCAACTCAAAACAAGCCTTAATATGATGGAGCAGTTTAAGAATAAGTTTAGAAAGTAATGCCGATATTCAAGTAACAATAACCAACTGTTTTTGAGCTATTTCTCAAACGATCAAAAATTACAGTATATATACAATATTGATGCTGATCAAAAAGTGTTCTGAAATAACGAAATTACATAAGTTTATGTTTTTAATACTTACATTTATTCTTGTATAACATTATTTACCCATCAGATACTTTCAAATACAATTATTGGATGATTTTTGAACAATTTTGTTGATTTACCAGTGTTGGATATATTGATGACTTTAATTGCTTATATAGTGAATATTTTGAATTGGACAGTGTTTCAGCTGATTCTAATATGTTTCATTGATCATAGAAAGTTGATTTATAGCTGTTTTGAGCAATAGTTGAAACATATATAAAAAATAAATGATGTTGAAGATGTAGTACAAGGTGAAAATCGAATTTTGCAGATTCTGAGAAAATTCGTGTATACCAAGTATTCACACTTTTCTGTGTTGTATTAGACCCTATTTTGCTCCAAAATCATCGAAAAAATAAAAATTTTGACAAAAGGGAAAAATTTTTTACTCATGGAGAAGTTGTAAAAGTAGGTAAACTTGATTGCTTTGGATTTCATACATACTTTTCATAAAATGTAATTATTAGGTATTTTTGGATAGCTAATACTTGATATTTTAATGTTATAAAAAAATAATTTTAATATATGTTCAAGAATCTTTGTAAATTAATAAAAAAGTTTGGTAAAAATTTTCCTTTTTTTGCAAAATTGCGCGCAAGTTGCAAAAAGGAAAGAGCAAAATGGTGGAAAACGCGTCGTAGTGCCCCCTGGATTTGATCCTGTGAGTCTTTGCATGCAACATCGCAGCGCTCTCAACTGAGCCAAAGTGATCGCCTGCTTGGGCGGCCTTTTTCCTTTGATTTTTTCTTGTGACAAAAAAAACGAGAGCGCTCGCCGCAGATTCTTAATAATTTTGATAAAAAATATTTTTAAAAAAAATTAAAATATTTTAGAGGAATCAGAAGATCCTAAAGTTTCCGAATATATAAAATTGATGTAACAAACTGAAAATTTTTTTTTTCGATGAAGGTCCCTACTTATTTCGAACCATTTTTTACGGGGACACCATTTTTGGGGGCCAGAAAAAAGTCATCAGAATTTCTCAATTCAGATTCTGAAGCATTTTCGCTTTGTGAGAATCCAACACTTGGTTGCAAAAAAACACCCCTTTCAAAATTCAATACTTTCATTTTCACTAAAAAGCAGCAAATTGTTTTTTTATATTTTTGAAAAAAAAAGCCAAAAAGTATTTTCCCGCGCACTTTTACTCTCCCCTTTTTTTGTTGATTAAAAATGCTGACGTTAAAACGTTTTTTAACGTTTTCTTTTTATACATACAATTTGATAACACAAAAAAAGGCTTTTAAGACGCATTCTCTGGAGTTTTTTGGAAGCTCCGGCACAAAAAACTCAAACTCATCGGAGAGGTCCTATTTTTCGTCTAAATACAAACTTTTAAAAAAAATATTGAAACTGTAAACGATGACATAAAAATTAAAAGGTAAAGCAAAAGGAAAAAGCAATTTAAAAAAATACAAAAAATTAAATACAAAAGTGAAAAAAAAGAAAGCAAATTTCATCGCAAAAAAAAAAGAAAATCAAAAGAGAGCCGCGCGCTAGAAAAGTCAAAGAGCTACAAAGATAGCATAACAAAAATAGAAAAGATATTTAAACCCATAAAAAGAAAGGAGAAAAAGCAGAAATATTAGAATAAAAAATCAAAAAGGCAGTCCAACAAAAAACTCAAATAAACGAAGCAATGGCATAAAAAACATCAAAAGGAATAAATTTCAAAAAAATCAAAAAGAAATTGCTATTTATTTTGTAAATAATTCAAATTAAAAGCAAAACAGAAAGTCGGGTTTTTAATTTTTAAGTAATAAATCGCAAAAAAATTTAGATATAAAATAGCAATCCATGTATAAAAAAAGGGAAACCTTAACAGATGACGTAAAAATAAAGTCGTAAAGCAAAGGAAAAACCAAAACAATTTCAAAAAAAAGCAATTACAAAAATTAAAGAAAAGAGAGAAAGCTGATCGCAAAAAAATATTTATAGAGAGCCGCGCGCCAAAAAATAAAAAAGCCGAATAGATCGCATCAAAAATACCACATAAGAAAAAAAAAGCCAAAAATATCAGAAGAAAAAATCAAAAAGGCAGTCCAACAAAAAAATAAAATAAACAAAGCTTAAGCAATGGCAAAAAAAAAACATCGGCGGAAATAAATTAATAAATAAACCAAAAAAATGCGTAGTCTTTTTTATTTCGTAAATAATGCAAGTTAAAATAAAAAAAGTAAAGTCGGGCGGGAGGGGTGAAAAGGGGGCGCGGAGAGGTCCTATAGTTTGTATTTAGTAGGGGACGAAAAATAGGACCTCTCCGATGAGTTTGAGTTTTTTGTGCCGGGATTCATAGTCTTTGTAAAATTTCTCCAGAGAATGCGTCTTAAGTATAAAAGAATAAACTTCTATATTTTTTTTAGAACTTTCACAAATAGCATGAATCGTCCATTTGTTGTTCGATACAATCCATACACGGAAACCGTTGAAGTTTTAAATAATAAACGTTCAATTATGCTCGCAGTTAATTCTCTTCGCTCTGATATTAATCTTCTCACTTCTGCTCTTCATCAAATTCTTTAAAAATTATTTATATTTTGTCTTTTTAAATTTTTATTAATAATATTTTTGCATTTATTTAAAGCTTAAAAGTTCAATTAGTTTATGCTAATATTTTTTTATTATTTGATTTTAAGTAATTTGTTTAAATTATACAGTAATAAAATAGCACAAATTTATTTACAAAAAATTAGAAATACAAAAAAACGTTTAAAAAAAGAGAAAAATTACAAAACAAAATATTAAAATTTATTAAAAAAACAAAATTAATTAATTAAAAAATATTTAAAAGCAAATAAATTTGCCACGAACAAATCGACATTTGATTGATTTTCCATTTCTTTTAACAACAATATCATCGTTATCACTCTTATCATTGTTATCAAAGATTTCCTTAATCATTGCATCTTGAAACTTTGAATTATTTCCAAGTTTTTCAACAATTTCTGTAATTTCATCAGCGGTTCCAGGTCGAAGTCGAAGAGTTTTAAGTAAAACTGGAAGGGTATCACTTTTATCACTCTTTGTTTCATCATCATTGCCTCGTTTTACAACTGATCCAATAACACTTCCAACAACAGCTCCCGTCAAAACCTTTTTAATCTTTCTACGAATTTTTTTGAACCATCCCCGTTTAACAATTTGAATTTCTTTTTCAGATTCTGCAAAAATATTATTTTTACAATTAATCATACAATTAAAGTAAAAGCTTACCAGCTTTATCTTCCATGCCTTTATCAGTGCCAAGATGAACTTCAATAATGTCATCAGAGAATGCAATATTATCAATTTTGCCGTCTTCAGAATCCAATAAATCAAATTCATTTGTATTAATTGGTTGTTGTCGTTCGTCGACGCTTCGTTTTAAAATCATTCCTAATACACTTCCAACAACAACATTTTTAATTTTTCTCCATACTTTTTTAAACCATCCACGTTTAACGACTTGAATATCTTTTTCAGATTCTATAATTTTAAGAGTTATATGAATTAAGAATTGTTATAAAATTATTTACCAGGTTTAATATTATCTTTATCAGTGATAACGCCGCTTCCAAGATCAAAATCTGATGGTACACCAACAAGTGGAGTTTCATTATTATCAGTTAATTCATCTTTAACATTTCGTTTTAGAAGAATCGGAACATAATTTCTTGGATCTTTGACTTTTTCGTCCATCTTTTTGTAAACTTTTTTGATTAATCCTCTTTTTGATAATTCTGTTTCCTTTGCATCTGCATTTGTATCTGCAATTAAATTCAATAAAATGAAAAAATAATAATAAAAAATCTTACTTGAATCAATTTTTACGCCATTTCCAATTCCGTCTTCGCTTTCTCCAACACTTCTGATTCCATGAGTTTTCCAATATTTTCCCAATCGTTTATTTTGAAGTTCAGAAAAAGTATTTACACTTATTTCATCATCCTTACGAAATGGAGCCTTTACTTCCTTTGTCCCAGATGGAAATTGATGAGAAATTTGAAAACACAAAATTAAGCAAATTCCAAAAAGCAATAACAATTTCATTTTTTTTCTGGCTTTAAGAATATTCAGATGACCAAAAAAATGAATGTGTTAAAATTTGAAAAATGATGGGTTCGTTTTATACTCATTTTTTTATTTAAAGGGAGTGTCGACGACAAGCAAAAAAAAATTTTTTGGCAACAAGTATGTTTTTACACGAAGAAGACATTTTTCTATGCTATTTCTTTTCTCTAACTCATTTTCGTGTTAAAACATACTTGTTGTCCACACAAATTTTTTTTGCTTGTCGTCGACACTCCCTTTAATTTAAAAATTTTTTTAGGTCAATTTTTGATAAGCAAAAATTTATTTACATTTAAATAAAAAACTTGCTTATTTTAGAAAAATGATCAAAGTTAAAATCACTGAAAAAAAACTGATAAGCGTGTTTTTCTTGCGTCACAAATTTATTTATTTATTTAAGACGCAGTCTATGAGAAAATCAAAAACCCCCGGCACAGCTCAAAATTTGTTTTTCCTGAAACTTTGCTATAAAGTAAAGTGACCCTGGAGAAACCGATTCCACGTAGTAAAAAAGTTTTAAAAAATTTCATACTGTAGTTACAGTAATTTTTATGTAAATTTTACCAAAATTTCAAGTTGATGGCAAATTAAAGGAAATTATTTTTTTTGCTTAATTCGGAGGGGTAATAGGTTTTCGAGGTCGGGGAATCCGAATATATACTTTTTGGGACTTTAAAATATCTACAACACCAATTTTTTCTTATCAGCTATCATATCACCCTGATAAAAAATCGCGAGAAATTGGATTCCGAGTCAAATGACTTAATTTTCTTAAAATTCAAACCTTTTTTATCATAAAAATAAAATACCTAAAAGAAATGCTCGCCTTAAATCGGTTTTTAAAATTAATGAAAGTTTGAGGTACAAAACAATGTGTCTTTGAACAGGAAAAAAAGGTGTAAAATTTTTTTAAAAAAGAAAACGGCCTTTATTTTCGGATTCCCCATCGTCGAAAGCATATAAATGCCAAAAATTAGCTTAATCGGAGATAAAAATAATTTTGATGTCGCCCACCGGGATCGAACCTGTTCATGCATGTATACATGTGTAATAGTTTTGGAGTCAGCCTTAGACACATTATGGTACGGGTTCGATCCCGGTGGGCGACATCAAAATTATTTTTATCTCCGATTAAGCTAATTTTTGGCATTTATATGCTTTCGACGATGGGGAATCCGAAAATAAAGGCCGTTTTCTTTTTTAAAAAAATTTTACACCTTTTTTTCCTGTTCAAAGACACATTGTTTTGTACCTCAAACTTTCATTAATTTTAAAAACCGATTTAAGGCGAGCATTTCTTTTAGGTATTTTATTTTTTTGATAAAAAAAGGTTTGAATTTTAAGAAAATTAAGTCATTTGACTCGGAATCCAATTTCTCGCGATTTTTTATCAGGGTGATATGATAGCTGATAAGAAAAAATTGGTGTTGTAGATATTTTAAAGTCCCAAAAAGTATATATTCGGATTCCCCGACCTCGAAAACCTATTACCCCTCCGAATTAAGCAAAAAAAATAATTTCCTTTAATTTGCCATCAACTTGAAATTTTGGTAAAATTTACATAAAAATTACTGTAACTACAGTATGAAATTTTTTAAAACTTTTTTACTACGTGGAATCGGTTTCTCCAGGGTCACTTTACTTTATAGCAAAGTTTCAGGAAAAACAAATTTTGAGCTGTGCCGCTCTCTTCTAAGATTCTTTGATTTTCTCATAGACTGCGTCTTAAAATGTTTTTAGTACTTTTTTTTCAAAAAAAAGGTTTATTTGTTTTAAAAAAAGTTGTAATAATTTGTTATCAGTTTTATTCTTAAATGTTTTGGTCAAAGTTTTTGCCAAAAAAAAAATCGTAAAGTTGAGTTAATTAAGAAAAGTTGATTCAATCTGATATCCTATTTTTTTCTACACAGTTTTTTGACACTGACCGAAAGGAAACAAATTATTGATGGAATGTGATGTCGTACTGTAGTTGTCATGAAAAACATCTTGCAAGTTTTAACCGATAAACAGGAACACCGAAATAATTCGATAAAGGGGATTTATTCTTTTTTGTTAATTTTTGTTTTCACGTTTTTAAAATTGTTTGAGTGAAGAAGTTTTAAAAAATAGAATTAAATAAATCAAACGATAATTTTTTAACTGTTTTAAAAATGCATTATTTCAAACAATATTCAAATAAATCCAATTCTTCATTAACATTTCGATGATAAGCATCTAAAAAATTTACTTCACGACGAATTTCTCCATAACAAAAGAATGCAAAGAATTTGTGCTGAAATCAACGTTTAAAGTAAATATTACTTTAAAAAAAATGGAAAAAACAGTTTTTGGAACATTTATTTTTATATCTTTTGGCAGTTGCTCTATTTTTTTACCAGTTTTTTGATACTGATCAATAGTAAAAATATGCAAATTATTGTTACAATATCGTACCATAGTTTTTAAATGAATAAACTAAATCAAGCAAGTTTTGCTGTCATATCTGATGCATAATATGGTTATCATCATCAGATAATATCTGATGCATCATATTATGGTGTCAACTAAAAATCAAAAGTTGTGGATTTTTTCCGGAGATAATTTTTTATGCCAGATGTTTTATTTTTAGCATCATCATCCGATTCTCAATAAAACTAGTATTTTTTCTTTAATGTTCATTTATATTATTATGAATGGTATTTTACGTTTTTATAACAATTGAGTTGACTTAAAAAATGCAATGATAATTTTAAGTTTTTTTTAAAATATTTATTCAAACAATAAAACTTTATCGATAAAAAAAAGACAAACAGATGAAAACTAATTCTTTAAACGATTTTCCATAATTTTACGTTTCATAGGATTTTGACCCGGGTACCAAATAACATGACCATGAATTTGGCTTTCAATTATAGTATCAATAAGTTGATCAAGTTGATTTTTATATTCTTGAGAAACATTTTCTTTAAATTCAAAGAAGCAAAAAACATCGTCAAAATACTAAATGAAAATATTAAAACTATTAATCAACAGTTAAAGAAAGAACTCACTTCAATAAAATCCGAAAAATCTTTGACATCAAAAATTTCAGGGATACACATAAAATCAAAATGATGCAAAAATTCGAGATTCTGAAGGTTTATAATATTTTGTAAAGTTGAAGAAGTAACTACAGAAATATTACTGTTAAATGCACTAAAAATAACAAAATTAAAATAGAAGCGAAATAAATTTTTAAGCTTACAAAGTAAATTTTTCAATTTTTGGAAAAGCACCCAGAATATTTTCAAGCAAAACATAGCTTCCATTTTTGTGAACAATTTTAACCATTCGAAGTTCAACTTCCGTAACCGATGAAGCAAAGAATTTAAAGTCATCAAACAAAATGCGTTGTTCGTAAATTGTAAGAAAAGTTATATCAGATCGATAAATCTTTGAACGAAGTAAAGAAAGCAAATTTGAAGAATCTGATAAAATATGGAGTTCATTTGTAAGCCAAATTTTACTTTTAATTTTGCTAAGATCCAAATTAATGCAACACTTTTCATCATTTTCTTGACATTCTTCATCAGAATTTGAGCAAATATGTGTTCCATTATGCATTCGATAAACAACGAGAATTGAATTCTTTTCAAAGAAATATTTGCAACTTTGAATCATTTTTGAATATAATTTTGAAGTTGATGGATTTTTAGTCATGTAATAAATAATTGAAGCTGGAAGTGAGAAATCTTGTTTAACTGATGGTGCAACAGACCCACAGCTTGGTGCTGATAAAGTTGAAGTATTCATTTTTCACGTAAAAAAGTGGCACAGATCTAAAATAGAATTACATTAACGAAAATGTTTAAATACAGCGAACAAAAAAATGCAAAAATACAAATCACGAAAAAACGATGAAAGCAAAAAAGTTGTTTTTTTGGGCACAAAAACAGGGATGTCAATGCGCGGCCTAAATTTTTTCTTTTTTGTATGGGAAAACAAAGAATTTCAAAAAAATCGTCGGCCGCGCCGGCCGCCGGCGAAAAAACCTTGCAAGCATTTGACATCCCTGCACAAAAATGGTGTTAAATAATTAAATAACATTTTGCTAAAAACGATAGTTTTATTATTATTTTTATTGTGATTAATAATATTGAATAAATTTTTAATGATTTGAATCAAATCATTTGATTTAAATAAATATCATTAATTTTTATTCGATATTTTTAAATAATAAACTCAATTAGTTTTATGAGTATTTTATTTTTCTGAAAAATGTTTTAATTAAAATTTTTTACAAAACCATTATTGCTTGAAATGATTTCAATGAAATCAATATTGTTTTTTCTGCCTTCTCTTTTTCTTTGATTCAGTGACTGAGTTGCTGGCGCTGGGGCAAGACAGCACCTTTTTTTCCATTGTTACAATTTTGCATTTAATGCTAACCAAAAGATGACAAATTTGATTTGTCTGTCTCCATCTTCAGTGCTTTCTTTTTTTAAATTGTATTTCACTCTTCGACAAAGTTGTGTGCGCAAATCTCTGCCTGTTCAAGTTTGGTGTTAAATAATTAGACACAAATAGCTGCTCAATTAGGGACTGTCCAGACGTGACGTCACGGCTTTAGGGGGAGGGAGGGGGGTAAGCGAAAAGTGACGATTTGTGATAGGGGAGGGGGGGGGGTCAAAGCCAAAAGTGACGTCACGGAAATTGATCATTTTTGCAATGTTATTGAATTAATTTTTACTAAATTTTTTCTCTAAAGTTTTTTCAAAGAGTAAAAAACTCTTGACGCGAATAATTAAAACGCGGCAAAAAGACTGCTAAAGCAGTGTTAACAATGCTCTTTTGGACAAGCTTTAAAAACTTTCAACCCTATTACAAAGTAATGAACTTCGAGGCATCCCAGGGCCGTATACAGAAAAAAATTTCAGGGGGGGCACAGCGATTTTGGGGGGGGCACGCCTTTGATTTTTTGCCGCCGCCAACACGAAGCGGTAAAAGATCAAAGGAAATTCCTCAGTTTCGGGGGGGGGGGGCACGGTCCCCCAGTCACAGCGAACTGACTGTTGATTTTTTGACAGAACGCCAAAATTCAAAAAACGAAAAAATAGGTGTTTTGGTTTTTACTTTTAAATTATTTTTAGCAAATGTATACACTATTTTTTTGTTTCTAGGGTAAAAAACAATGAAAAATCTGATTTTTCCATGTATGACATACCCAAAAAAGTGAATAAACGGGGTTTTTGAAGGCGTTGAAAAGTATCTATTTTTGTAGACTTAATTCCTCATATTTCCTACCAGTATTTTTTTCATCGATATTACCAGCGTGTTCAGCATGTCCGATTTAGTAAAATGTCAGGTCATTTTATTTAAATCACTGATAGTTTTCGAAATTTCTCAAAAATACAGATTTTTACCTTATTTTTGCGTATAATTAAGTTCATACACTTATATTAATGATGTATTTTTCATCAAAAACAATTCAAAAGTAATGCAAAATATATAAATAAACTCAGCTTAACAAATAGGATGGATTAATATTTCTAAAAAAACACTTCGAAACTGTACATTATCTATAACAACAAAAGTTACTGATGTTTACCATCTTTTTGCTGCAAAAAGCCATGATTGTTGCCACTCAATGTAGGTTATGAATTTATAACATTTCTGTTTTTTGTGTAAAAACAGTGTCAGCTGGTATATTTAAAAAGGTAGAATTCCCAGTTAAACAATTTACAGTTGCAGCATCTATGACTTAAAGTTTTTAAACACATAAATCTGTTCTGCAAATCATATTGCTATAAAACCGATCATATTGATCGGTTTTATAGTTTTTTTAACAAGCTCTAGTGTTAAATAAATGCATTTAATTGAGATAAGCAGAAAAGTCCATTTTCAAGAATATACAGCTAACGATTGACAGTTTTTTGACTTCATAGTCATGATATAGATAACGTAAAGCTTTTTTTAGAAATATTAATCCATCCTATTTGTTAAGTTGAGTTTATTTATATATTTTGCATTACTTTTGAACTGTTTTTGATGAAAAATACATCATTAATATAAGTGTATGAACTTAATTATACGCAAAAATAAGGTAAAAATCAGTATTTTTGAGAAATTTCAAAAACTATCAGTGATTTAAATAAAATGACCTGACATTTTACTAAATCGGACATGCTGAACACGCTGGTAATATCGATGAAAAAAAATACTGGTAGGAAATATGAGGAATTAAGTCTACAAAAATAGATACTTTTCAACGCCTTCAAAAACCCCGTTTATTCACTTTTTTGGGTATGTCATACATGGAAAAATCAGATTTTTCATTGTTTTTTACCCTAGAAACAAAACAATAGTGTATACATTTGCTAAAAATAATTTAAAAGTAAAAACCAAAACACCTATTTTTTCGTTTTTTGAATTTTGGCGTTCTGTCAAAAAATCAACAGTCAAAGGGAAATTCAGTTCGCTGTGGCCCCCCCCCCCCCCCCCCTTAAATACGGCGCTGAGGCATCCAAAGGATTAATTAATCCAAATGAAACTGTAAACATGTCGGATTTACACAATTCTTTTATGGCTCTTTTTCGAAATTGGGCTGAACTCAAAACAAGATTTGATAAATCTGCAAGAGAATTTGCTGGAGAAAAAGCATGGAACGAATTAAACAATGATATTGTTCAAATTAAACTCAAAATGACTTTTTGGACATCTGAAATTGAAAAACATAAATTCAATCTCGTATATAAAGATCAACTTTATATACGAGATTGCTACCAAGAGATTCACGAACTATTGAAGGGCGTCGTCATTTTAATTGTGCTCCAGTTCGATTACTAAAACCACAAAATGACTTGATTAAAGATTTTGTTTGTTGTTGTTACAAATAAAATTTTAAATTAATTTGAATTTTTTATGCATTTTGGAAAATGTGACGATTTTTGTGACGGTGGGGGGGGGGAGGGGGGTAAGCCAAAAGTGACGGTACTGTGATTAGGGGGGGGGGGGGGAGGTCAACATTTTGGATTTTGCCGTGACGTCACGTCTGGATGTTCCCTTACCACCAAAATATTCATTTTTCATTCTTTTTTTTTGAATATTTTATCCTTTTAATTATGCTTTAATAAATTATTGATCTAAACTTATGAGTAATATGATGTACATAAAAAAAATAAATAATGTTGCTACTATTAATGATACACTTGTTATCAAAGAAAAAATTGATGGGCTTATTATTTTCTTCTTTATTTTATCGGTTACAGGTAGTATTGGGGTAGCAGAGTTATGCCCTCGTTGTTGTTTTTTGCTGATTACTTAATGCGACAGTTGAACATTCCTGTTAAAGCCGTATATTTGAAAAACAAATCAGAAGCAACGCATACTCAAATGTTCCAACGAATATTAGAATATTTGCAAAATGATATTGGTGTTGCCAAACAACACACAAAAGTTTCGTATTCATTTTTCACGTAATTTTTCACAAGCGACATAAACATTTCGAAAAAATATTTATGTGGCTTGTGAAAGAAGAGTCATCGTTCATCGATAAGAAATACTAATTTGCTGTCCGACTGGCTTACTGGTTGTTAAAAAATATTTCAATAGATGAATTATTAAAAAATTTGCAGAACATCAAGCATCCAATACAAAACCTCATTATGATGGTGAAGCTGTAAATCAAGCACTCGAAGCTCCTTTGCTAATAAATCCCCCGATTTGTCCTCCTTTTATAAATAATCAAATGTTTAAACAATAATAATTTCAATTTTTTCAATGGCAACAGATGATGCAAAATAGATTTGGATTTCGTTAAAGGGGGAGTCGAAACTTTTTATAAGAGGGAGCAGAGAAAAAGAGAAAACGCTGCCGAGTCAAAGAAAAGAAATAATGCGTCTTTTCTCTTTTTTCTCCCTGATTTTCACGATTGGTTATAAGAAAAGATTTATGTGAACTGCGACTCCCCCTTTAAATGTGAATTATTTAATTGACTTTTTTTTAACCTTTTATTGTAGTGTTGAGTTTAAATTTATTAATTGATAATCATCAAAGTGATTAAACTGAAACGATTGAACAAAGTTTGAGATTGAACTATAAAACATCAGAAAAATGCAGTTTAAAAACTTCAAGGAAATAATTTTTCTTCATTAACTCTACTTTACGATTTTTTTTTTGGCAAAAACTTTGACCAAAGGATTTAAGAATAAAAAAGATAACAAATTATTTTAACTTTTTTTTAAAACAAATAAACCTTTTTTTTGAAAAAAAAGTACTAAAAATGTTTTAAATAAATAAATAAATTTGTGACGCAAGAAAAACACGCTTATCAATTTTTTTTGAGTGATTTTAACTTTGATCATTTTTCTAAAATAAGCAAGTTTTTTTATTTAAATGTAAATAATTTTTTGCTTATCAAAAATTGACCTAAAAAAATGTTTAAATTAAATAAAAAAATTGGTATAAAATGAACCCTTCTTTTTTCAAATTTTAACACATTCATTTTTTTGGTCATCTGAATATTCTTAAAACCAGAAATAAAAATGAAATTGTTATTGCTTTTTGGAATTTGCTTAATTTTGTGTTTTCAAATTTCTCATCAATTTCCATCTGGGACAAAGGAAGCAAAGGCTCCATTTCGTAAGGATGATGAAATAAGTGTAAATACTTTTTCTGAACTTCAAAATAAACGATTGGGAAAATATTGGAAAAGTCATGGAATCAGAAGTGTTGGAGAAAGTGAAGACGGAATTGGAAATGGCGTAAAAATTGATTCAAGTAAGATTTTTTATTATTGTTTTTCTATTTTTTATTGAATTTAATTGCAGAAAATGTAGATGGAGAGGAAACAGAATTATCAAAAAGAGGATTGATCAAAAAAGTTTACAAAAAGATGGAAGAAAAAGTCAAAGATCCAAGAAATTATGTTCCGATTCTTCTAAAACGAAATGTTAAAGATGAATTAACTGATAATAATGAAACTCCACTTGTTGGTGTACCATCAGATTTTGATCTTGGAAGCGGCGTTATCACTGATAAAGATAATATTAAACCTGGTAAATAATTTTATAACAATTCTTATTTCATATAACTCTTAAAATTATAGAATCTGAAAATGATATTCAAGTCGTTAAACGTGGATGGTTTAAAAAAGTATGGAGAAAAATTAAAAATGTTGTTGTTGGAAGTGTATTGGGAATGATTTTAAAACGAAGCCTCGACGAACAACAACAACCAATTGATACAAATGAATTTGATTTATTGGATTCTGAAGACGGCAAAATCGATAATATTGCATTCTCTGATGACATTATTGAAGTTCATCTTGGCACTGATAAGGGCATGGAAGATAAAGCTGGTAAGCTTTTATTCTAATTTTATGATTAATTGTAAATAATATTTTTGCAGAATCTGAAAAAGAAATTCAAATTGTTAAACGGGGATGGTTCAAAAAAATTCGTAGAAAGATTAAAAAGGTTTTGACGGGAGCTGTTGTTGGAAGTGTTATTGGATCAGTTGTAAAACGAGGCAATGATGATGAAACAAAGAGTGATAAAAGTGATACCCTTCCAGTCTTGCTTAAAACTCTTCGACTTCGACCTGGAACCGCGGATGAAATTACAGAAATTGTTGAAAAACTTGGAAATAATTCAAAGTTTCAAGATGCAATGCACAGCGGAATTTTTTGGAAATAGAAATGAAAAATGGGCGGAGCTTTGATTATTTCGAAATCCTTATTTGCGCTTATTCATAAAACGCCAAATGTGATTTTCTTCAAAATTTTTAAAAAATTCTCTCAGTAATACAGAACTTTTATACATGTTAATGATGATTAACATGAAATTAAAAAAGCATTTATTTATAAAAAGATAAAAAAATATAATAGACAATACATCGTAAGCAAAATATATATTCACTGCCGGCTATAAAAGTTTTGAACATTTTGCACGAAATTAGAAATCTGAGATTTATCATAGTTCAGAACATTCGGATTCTATATACTTCAACATATAGCACGTCAAAAATCCATAATCCCTGAAAAACATTTGTTGAAACCTTTAAAAAGTTTTTAAAAATAACTTACGCCGTTGGTAAACATATACTTTTCTACATTGGTAATCATATCCTTTTCATCAATCAATTTATTTGCCGTTAACGGGTTGTTCATATTCCAAAATCGATGTTAAGCAAAACACACACATATACATACATATATATAAAGTTGATAAATTTCTAAAGAGCTGTTTATTGATGAGATCTAAAATAATTATACATATAAAAAGTTAAATTATAAAGATCTACTAAATCTTACATTTATAAGCAACATGGTAAACACACATTCATAGCACTTTCAGTTGTTATATTGCCATATTTAATAATTTGAATACATTGAAGTTCGGTTTTAGTTTTTATTAAAGTTTGTTATTAATTAGATTCTCATTTTAATATACACCAGCGTCGATGATTGCCTGAAAACAATGTCTTTTAAAAAAAAGATATATAAAACAAAACAAACGTTATGGAGTTATGAATGAACAGTTTGGCTCGGTGCAATGAAAAATCGATAGAGAAATATAATGACCAAATCACAAAAATAAATCAGCGAATTTGACATATATGTATAAACGTTAATCGAAGAACAAAGAAAATACAAGCATACTGTAGTTACCAATACATAATAATAACAACAAAATTATACAGTAAAATCACAGAAGAAAAGTTATATATAAACATAAATTTGTCAAAAAGTTAGTTTCGATGCTCGTCATCACTAATAAATAGCTGTTGTTTATTGCAATGAACAAATTCCTTCGGAGGACACTTATATATGTATGTCAGCAACATCGTCATTGATTTTCTATTTATTTTTACGCTCAAAAAAAATTGAATAAATGAAAAGCATCAATAATTTGTTGCTTTTATCTTCTTTAATGAATATATCAACAGTTATAATGCTAACATTAATTAAATAATATTAACAGAACATTAGATAGTAAAAATTTGAAAAAAAAAGAAAAAGAAAGCAAATTTGAATGCCAATTTTGCTAGCATTTTGTCAAATCTTCATAATTTTCTATGAAATCTTTTTCAGAAGCTTCTTCTGACACTTATCTACACTTTTAGTTTGACTTAGCTCGTTTGGATTCTCCGTTAACATGTTCTGACTATTTTAAGACTCAAGAATAGCTTTTTCGAGAAAAAAAAGGACAAATTTGAATGCCAATTTTGCTAGCATTTTGTCAAATCTGCACAGATTTGGATGATACTTTCCCAAAAGCTTTTTCCCGTTCTCATCTACACTTTTAGTTTGACTCATCTTGATTGGTTCTAATTTAGCTATTTGCTGACCATAAACAAGTACTCCATCAACAAAAAATTTCAATTTTTCGTTTTTTTTAATGTTTTGTAAAACTCCTGCAACGAAAACGTCGGTCATTGTCGGAGAATGAACATGTGCATATCTTTTTCTTTTATTTTCTTTTCTATTTCCATTTTGTCGGGTGATGATTCCGCTGTGAATGATTAAGGAAATCTTTGATAACAATGATAAGAGTGATAACGATGATATTGTTGTTGAAAGAAATGGAAAAGCAATTAAATGTCGATTTGTTCGTGGCAAATTTATTTGCTTTTAAATATTTTTTAATTAATTAATTTTGTTTTTTTAATAAAAATATTGTTTTTTTTAATAAAAAGTAATATTTTGTTTTGTAATTTTTCTTATATTTTTTTACTTTTTTTTGTATTTCTAATTTTTGTAAATAAATTTGTGCTATTTTATTACTGTCTAATTTAAACAAATTACTTAAAATCAAATAATAAAAAAATATTGGCAAAAAAACTTTTAAGCTTTAAATAAATGCAAAATTATTATTAATAAAAATTTTCTTTTAAAGAATTTGTTTTTTTCCTGTTTTCGTCGGCACATTTTAGGTTAAAGTTTTAACCTTTTTTCAACTTTGAATGAAAGTAATTGGTGAACGGAGAAAATAAAAACGACCGAAAAAAAAACGGAGGTTTTTAAAACAGTATTTTTTTAAAACAGTATTTTTTTAAAACGTATTTTTTTAAAACCATACATTCCACGTATTCCTAAATCACATTGGAATTTATATATGAGAGTTGCTTTGGATCTTCCTCGAACCTCAAACTCACTCGAAGCTTGGCATCGTGCTCTAAAAAATTCTCTTCCATCTGAACATCCATCAATTTGGCGATTTCTCGAAGTTATGAAGGAAGAATTTGTTCTTTCAATGAATCATTCAGCTGATGTTGATCGGAATGCCACTCAACGTCCAAAATATATGAAAATTAGTGCTGATTTACAAAGATATCAACAAGAATTTATGGCTGGAACAACTTCAATGGTTCATTTTTTAACTCAATGTTCCAATAAAATCAAATTTGGTGGAAATTAACTTATGTATTTTTATTTTTAATCTTTTTTTGTTTTGTTTTTATTTGTATAAAGTTTTAAAATTCTCCGTTTTAAAAAATGTATGGTTTTAAAAATCTACCGTTTTAAAAAATGCCGTTTTAAAAGTTTTTTTTAAAATTCTCCGTTTTTTTTTTGCGGTTTTAAAAATCTCATGTCGCCAAAGTAATTGCTGGAACTTAAAAAACAATTTTTAAAAATCCAAAAAAATTTAAAGCTCTCATTTTTCAGCAAATTTTAAATTTTTATTTCTAATTGATACAGCAACAAAAAAACGATGGTTTAAAAACAATTCCATGAAAATCAGCAGATGTTTTTTTTGGTGACGAACACGTTACTAATTTTTCTCAGTGTAGTAAAGAAAAACACAGTAAAAAAAAGTTGAGCAGGTGAAAAATCTGACATCAAAAATATTTCGTTGTCATATTTTTTCTTCTTCTCACAAATGCTATGTCAGATGTTTGAAATTTTAGTTGCGTTATACGAGAGACTTGGCAATTTATATTACATATTATACAAAGTAATTTAATGTAAAATTGTAAAATGAATTGTACAAATATTGCAGCGCCTTCATCAAATCTTGTCAACTTTTACTTTTATTATTCAAATTTTACATTATTTTTGACTGTGTTGATTACGCCATTATTATTTTATAAAATTTTAACGCAATCTAAAAATTTAAGTAGATTTAAATGGCTAATTTTAAATCATTCATTTTGGTGTTTCTTTTTTGAAACTCTTTTTACAACTGTAAAACCATTATTTTTTTCGCCATCCCTTACAGGTTTTTCAATGGGTCTTTTGAAGCATGGAAATTCAAAGCTTACACTTTTTGCATCTTTTTTTATTATATTAATTATGTCAATTATGATTTCATCATTGTCGTTGACATTGAACAATCGATATCTCGCAATTATTCCACCTTCTTCGAAGGGACCGAATCCAAAATTTTCAAAAGCTAGAAAATGGTTTTCTATTTTTGCAAGTTTATTTATGTTTACTGCATTTGTTAGAAGCTTTTATCCAGTTTTTTTGAGAAAAAAAATGAATGAAAAATGAATATTTTTGTGGTAATTGAGCAGCTATTTGTGTCTAATTATTTAACACCAAACTTGAACACTCGGAGATTTGCGCACACAACTTTGTCGAAGGTGAAATGCCCTTAAAAAGAAGGGAGTCCCAAAGATGGAGGACAAACAGGTCAAATTTGTCATCTTTTGGTTAGCATTAAATGCAACATGTATGCAAAATGTATGCAAAATATGATTTTTTAACAGATATTTGATTGCTTTAAAAATAAATTTGAATAAAAAAAGTTCTTGGTATTTCTGTTTGTTTGCATTGATTAAAATAAAATACGATAAATATTTCAACACAAATATATATATTTATATATATATAAGCCATTTTTTGTAAAAATCGTACAATGCATCGGATTTTGGAAAAAACAAATTTCAAAATTAAGGGCTAATTCGTTGTCTCTAGACCAAATCAAGGTCGTAGAATCCAAAAATGAGGTCCTCTTTGGCTGAAAATGCCATGGCACAAAGTTACGAGGTGCCCTGCCACAAAAAGTGCCAAAAATGACTTTTCTTAAAAACTGCCATAAAATGCATATAAATCGATTCCTCTCAACGTGTTCTATCCGATGAAGACTAATTTGATCGTTTAAAGTTATTTTTTCGATAAATTTTTCTTAATTAAAGTTCTGGGTATACGGTATTGGAGATATGGTGCCAACACCAGTATGTAGGGACCAGTTTTTTTTGGTCCCATTTTCTTCCTCACATCATTTTACATCTATATGGAGCAAAATAAAAGAAAAAAAGGTAGGGTGCGAAACTTTTTTATTGAATTGAAGGCAAAAAGTACACCCCAAACACCATTTCGATAGAAAAACTCAGTGGTTAGGGGACTTATTGACATGCGGTAACTTTTATAATGTAATACTATGTTATTTGAGTGGTCCGGACAAGTTTCAGCCATCAAACTTCAAAAATGTTGATTTTAGAATTTTAGAATTTCTAATTTTCACCAACATGATTGAATTTCTAATTTTCACCAACATGATCAACATCAAAAAAAATTTTTTTTTCTTGGAAAATATAAGCGAATATGCTTAAATAATGAAAATAACGTACAGTTATATTGAAATAAAGTGTATATGAACAAATTCTGACAATTACTGATAAAATGCATTTCGGTTATATACTCACAAGGGACCGTACGAGTTGGTATTTGAGTTAAAGGGAGTGTCGACGACAAGCAAAAAAAAAATTTTTGGCAACAAGTATGTTTTGACACGATTAAGATATTTTTCTATGCTATTTCTTTTCTCTAACTCAATTTCGTGTTAAAACATACTTGTTGTCCACACAAATTTTTTTTTGCTTGTCGTCGACACTCCCTTTAAGACATCCTACATAGTTTAAACCATTCATTATAGCTCAAAAACAAACCCCAAAAAATTTTACGTGCCACGGATAAGGTTTACGCATTTGTCGGCAAATTTCATTTTTTTGGTCATTTTGCTAGCACAGGGGGGACCAAGGCAAATTGCGCATCTTTAAAGTGCCGACAAATGCGTAAACCTTATCCGTGGCACGTAAAATTAATTGAGGTTTGTTTTTGATCGCCATTGAATGGTTTAAACTATGTGGGGTGTCTTTAATTCTAATATCACCTCGTGCGGTTCCTTTATGAGTATATAGTCGAAATGCATTTTATCAGTAATTGTCAGAATTTGCTCATAGACACTTTATTTCAATATAATTGTACGTTATTTTCATTATTTAAACATATTCGCTTATATTTTCCAAGAAAAAAAATTTTTTTTTGATGTTGATCATGTTGGTGAAAATTAGAAATTCAAGTCGCTCTAAAATCAACATTTTTGAAGTTTGATGGCTGAAACTTGTCCGGACCACTCAAATAACATAGTATTACATTATAAAAGTTACCGCATGTCAATAAGTCCCCTAACCACTGAGTTTTTCTATCGAAATGGTGTTTGGGGTGTATTTTTTGCCTTCAATTCAATAAAAAAGTTTCGCACCCTATTTTTTTTTCTTTTATTTTGCTCCATATAGATGTAAAATGATGTGAAGAAGAAAATGGGACCAAAAAAAACTGGTCCCTACATACTGGTGTTGGCACCATATCTCCAATACCGTATACCCAGAACTTTAATTAAGAAAAATTTATCGAAAAAATAACTTTAAACGATCAAATTAGTCTTCATCGGATAGAACACGTTGAGAGGAATCGATTTATATGCATTTTATGGCAGTTTTTAAGAAAAGTCATTTTTGGCACTTTTTGTGGCAGGGCACCTCGTAACTTTGTGCCATGGCATTTTCAGCCAAAGAGGACCTCATTTTTGGATTCTACGACCTTGATTTGGTCTAGAGACAACGAATTAGCCCTTAATTTTGAAATCTGTTTTTTCCAGAATCCCTAAAATCAACAAAATTGTACGATTTTTATAAAAAATGGCTTATATATTCGAAATTTTTAAACTGTTAAAATAAAAAAACAGTATGCTTTAATATTGCTACAAAAATTGTATTTACTGAGAAATTTGAACTTCCTTGAGATGTCTACAAAACATACAAGACACGACATTTGAAAGACCAAAGTGGAAGAAAAATGAAAATTCCTCAAAGAAGTTTCACCTTTTTTTGAGAAATTTTCATTGTTCTTCCACTTCAAAAATCTTTTCAATTATCACATCTTATATTCCTTCCTGTTCCGCTTACATTTTTTTGCTTCAGATTTGTATTATAATAAAATAAATATTATATAATACAGATATTTTGCGACCATTTTTTTAAAAAAACTATGTTCTTTGACTTTTTAAAAGGATTAAAAAAATAAGCTGCCAATTAAAGCTTTACATTCAACATTCAACTTTTTTTAAGACTGCACTGATAAATGTGTATAATAAATTTTAGCTAAAAAATAAATATGTTTTTAAAAAATATTATATTTTTGCCCAAAAAAAATAAAACGTCATAATTTTTACTGATAAGCTGCCTGAAAAAAAAAGCTGTATAAAAAGCGGAAAATTTAAGCTTATTTTTTTAAACTGCGAAGTTTTTATTTTAAATTTAAATATGAAATTTTTATTATTTTTATCAATTATTTTGGTGGTATTACTTGTTCAAAGTTCCAATGGATTTCCATTTCCATGGAAATGGGATATCAAAGTTCCAACTTTGCCCCCAACAAATGGAAAAATATTAGGAATTTTTAGGGGTAAACGTGAAGCCGCCCAAAATTATGATGAAAAACTTCAATCAATTAGTGATGGAGTTATTGTTGATCCGGATAAAGCTATCATTGATGGTAAGGAAAAAGTTTATAATTTAAACAGTGTTGTGATAGAAATGTTTGTATCGGGCTCCGGCTCCAGTGTTTTCCCGATTCCACTTTTTTCCGATTCCGATCCGGAATCGATTCCATCTTGTTTTTCCGATTCCGATCCCGATCTCGGTTCCATCGATTCTCAATTCCGATTTCGATTCCATCGATTCCGATTCCTCATTTTTTTCCAAATCGTGTTTTACCAAAAATTTTACTTATTTTCTGAATAAGGAAACAAAAAAAAGTGACAAAAACACATGAAAAATTCAAATTCAAATAATTCGGCCTTTTTATAAATATTAGACGAATAAATTGTGTTTTAAAATTCATTATTCTCCAATTGGAAGAGAATCCACTTCTATGTTTTTCGCAGAAAAATATATTCTATTTTAGTTTTTAGTACCAAAGTGGGAATCGATTCCTTTGATTCCGATTCCGATTCGATTCCACCGATTCTCGATTCCGATTCTATTCGATTCCCTTATAAGGAATCGGAATCGGAATCGAGGAATCGGAATCGGAATCGGGAAAACACTGTCCGGCTCCGACGCCAGAGCTCAACTTCAAATCTAAATTTTCCATAAATCTGATAATAAAAAAGTAATTTTTAACGTTTTTTATAAAAAATTCATTTCTTCCGGAGTTGATTTATTGTATTGACTCCACCTCATCAACATCGACTCCAACTCCGGCGTCGGAGTCGAATAAGGTAATTAAAGTTGAAATTTATTGCTAAATAAATTACTGTAAAAAATTATCAAATAATTAAATTTTATTGATTTGTAAAAATATATTAATTTATATTTTTGATTAAAAAAATGATAATATTAATTTTATGTTTTAGGATCTGCAGGTTTGTTAAAAATTGTTAAACGGAATATAAAGATTGATCCTTCAAAACATCTCAATCACAAGTATATCCAAGATGGAATAAAATTTGGCAAAGAAAAAAATGATTTTAAAGTGTAATTATTTTTTGTACTGTCATTTTTTTATATTTTTTGTTAAGATTAAAAGCACAGATAAAGCTTTTTTTATGTTCAGCTTGTTAAAATCTATTAGAATTTGAGTTTTTGCAAAAAAAGGTTAAAATCGCTTGGTCTAGGGCCAAGCGATTTTGGCCCTAATCCATCCTTAAACTGGATATATAAGAAAAATATCCCCAAAGTTATTGAAACTTTTCCTGTTTGAAACCAGGGCTCTGCGATATCGATATCGAAATATCGAAAAAACCGATACGATATATCGAAAATATCGATATCGAAAGTTTTTAAAATATCGAATATCGAAAATATCGATATCGATAAAATTTAGAAATATCGAAAATATCGATATCGGAAATTTTTTTAAATATCGAAATTTTGCCATTTATCTGGCATCGTAAGAATTATTACTGATAATGAACGAGTTAAAAAAACACACATAATAAAATAAAATTGCAGATTAAAAAAATTTAGAAAAAATTTATAACTGCAAAATTTTAGAAAAAAATATCGAAAATATCGATATATGAAATTTTTTTAAATATCGAATATCGAAAATATCGATATCGACTTTCTGAATATCGATATCGCAGAGCCCTGTTTGAAACTCTATCTACGGCATCGTTAAAAATTCATAACTTCTAAAATCTGTTATGAAATTCCTTTCACTGACTTGCATTATCAAATATAATAATAATATTGGTGCATTCTGGTCCCGATCCACATCAAAACTCATAATTTGGGATTAATTGAAATACTAAAATCGATCAATATAATAGACATGGAATAAACTCATTGTCATATCGTATAAATGGTGCTGCATTATTATTACGGCACGGGCTAATTTTTTGACAAAAATGTTACGTTAAGATGTTTTTGTATCAAACAGTGCCAAATAACCTAGAAAGACCAAAAAATAGCTTTGGAATGATATCTGGGTCGATTTGGGGATGTGCCGCCGATTTAACCAAAATTCATTCATGAAAAATGTGATCATAATAAAGCAAACAAATATTTAAAAATTCAACGATAATAACGATCATTCATAATCTTATATTTTTCAGGATTTTGACCACGATATTGGATAAGATGATCAGGAACTTCAGATTTGATTACAGTATCAACCAAAGCATCTAATTGAATTTTATATGCTTCAGAAATTTCATCAACAAAATGCAACCAAATCTTTGTATTTCGATGGTTCTAAAAGTAACCATTAATACAACCGACAAAAAAAAGACATATTTACCGTGATAAATGTTGAAAGATCTTCAACATTAACAACTTCAGGAATAAATAATAAAAGAAACGATTCAAGATTTTGCAGGTTTTTAAGTTTACAAACATTTTTCATTGTTAGAGCATCAATCATAGAAAAATCATTATTAAAATAGCTAAAAAGACTACAACGTCAAAATGTAAAACTAAATGAAAGAAACTTACAAACAAAAATCCTTAATATTAGGTGTAATTTCAAGAATTTTATCAAGCATAACAACACTTCCATCATCATTGATAATTCGATATCTCCAAAAACGAATATCAGTAAGAAATGAAGCGCAACTTTTAAAATCATTAAACATAATTTCACTATCTAATGCATTAAGTTTAATAATATTCCATCGAAAAAGTTTCGGATAAATCAATGAAGCAAAAGTTGAAATATTTTTTTGGTTAAGAAATATTGTATTTGTAACCCAAATTTTATTTGAAAGTTTATTGAGATCAATTTTAACACAACATTTTGGATACAATTTTTTCAGATGGTAAAGGTCATTTGAGCAAATTGTATTATTTCCAAACATATTTGTAGCAACAAGGATTAGAAGCTTTTCAAAAAAATATTTGCAGCTTTGAATCAATTTTTTGTAGACTTCTGGAGTAGAAGGATTCTTGGCGATATAAAACATGATTGATTCCAGAAGAGCAAAATGTTGTTTAATTGATGGACCTCCAGTCCAAACAATTTTTCCGTTAATCATTTTTGGTTTTGCATTAGCAAAAGAAGGAGAAGTTTGAGCATCCATTTATTATATAGTTAATAATATGGAACAAGTATAATCTAAAAAAAGGTTAAGTTAATGAAAGGTACATCCCCAATAAATAAAAAAATCAGATATGATATTATAAATTTTATAATCAATAAAATCGAGAACAAATAATAAAAAAGAGTTCGGCCTGGCCATTTTTAGTTCTTTGTCCCTGCAACGGGAGTAACCACCTGAATGACCCAATTACCTAAGGGACTGTCCAGATCTTATGTATGCAAAAATCCAGAAACTCACCCACTTTTATCGTAAGATTTTTCCTTTAATCTCATGCCGCACATCAAAGCCGCATAAGATTTGGCTTATCTCCACTAGTGGGATCGGATACCGTACCGTTTTTCGAAAAATGCGGTAACGATAAAATACCGTTTTTGTAAATTGTCACGGTACGGTATTACGGTAATACCGCGGTAATATCGCGGTATTTCCGTAATACCGTCCATTGTAACATGTCCCCAAATAAATACCAAGTTTTATTGTATTAAAGCTATATTAGAAATCGACCAAACAAGCTACTGAGTTTTTCATAAAAACTCAGTTGCTTTTCCCCAACTTATAAGTATTTTGAATTTAAGACGCTTTTCTTTTCCTCTGAAAAAGACTTTTTTAGTGGCAAACTGATTGACTTTTTTCTAAAGAATAATTCATCGAAACATCTTTTTAAATTGTGTATCAAAAAAACAAACTTTTATAAAAAAAGTTCACGGTACGGTATTGCGATATTTTTGACGGTACTTAAATCTTCGCGGTACACCATCAGCAGTGCCACTGACGACTGTCGTCGCAGATAAACTAAAAAATAATTAGAAAAAAAATTTACTAAGTAAGGAATATTCGCACTTCTTTAGTTTATCCCCCCCCCCCCCAAAAAAAATTTTTTATCACAAATTTGCATAAAAGTGGCTGAAAATTCAAAGGGGTTATTCAAAATCTGGTTGTTTTTGTAAATGAAATTAGAATTTAAAATTTGGGGTTGGGAGAATAAACTAAAGAAGTGCCAGAATATTTTTCTTAACCCAAAGGTAGCTCTGGTTCTTCCAACGTCAAGTTAAGCAACCTTAGTTTCGGCAACAAGTGCTTGTTTAAAGCTATTGTGGTCATTTTGGGAGCGAACACCCACTGTTTGATCTATGCTAACTCCAGCTCTTAAACTAAAGAAGTGCCAAAAAGAGAAAAAAGGAGCACGTTTTTTTTCCTTCTTTTTTCCTCTGAATTAATAAAGAAACGTACTGGAACAGGAAATTTTCGAATTACCACAATATCACCAATTTTTTCTAAAATTGCCATTTTAGCAGTCTTCTTCTAAAGTGAAAGATTTTGTGGAGGTAAAGGAAGAAAAATGAAACCCTTTTTATATTGTTTTTGTTTTTTATCATGAAATCTACGCATTCTTTCTTGAAGGCTTTCGAATTTAAATTTAACGTCCATAAAACGCTTTCTTACAGAACTTTTTGTAACAAACAATATTTTAAGTAAAGATTTTAGTTTAAAAAAACTTTTTATTCTCTCACAACTTTAAATAATCACATTTATAAATACTGTAAAGAAATAATAACAAAAATACAAATTTTTTATTACAGTAAAAAATTTTAAAACAAATTTGATTTTCTTAAAAATTTTAATTTAATGAAATGATTGTGGAATAATTATTTATCCGAAAAGAGCACCAACAGCTTCATGAATTCTCTTTTTAAAACTTCTTCGAAGACTCCAACGTTTTTCACGTTTTGAAAATTCTGTCATGTCTTCTAAAAAATTTTAAAGATTTCATTAAACATGTTTGGCTGCAAAAAAACATACCTGTATCCAAGATATCACTACCTTGATATTGATCATATAAAATATTTGTAGCTGCATCAAGAATGGCAAGATCAACTATTTCATCATCTGTTAAAGCATTGCTGTCATCAAAAGTATGAATTTCTTCATCAACAAAAATGATATCTCTTCGATTTTTGTTATCTTTTCGTGGCCATGTTTTTGGAATAACTCTTACAGCAATTTTTGCAATAATCCCAATAAATCTTTTTTCTCTTTCTGCATCGACTTCGGCATTGACGTCTAAAAAAATGATATTTGTAAAGCTACAGTATTTTTTTTATGAAATAAAGTTTTTTTTACCTGCTTTTTCATTTAATTCAACTCCAATTTCATCTTTACCAATTTCATCAGGTTTAATTTCAATAATTTCTTTAGGTTTTTGAATATCAATTTTTCCAAAATCCTTCAAATTTTTATCTTCTCGACCTGGTAACGGCAAAACTTTTCGATCATTAATTTTTGTTGGAAGTTGAAAAGATGGTTGAATAAAAACAGCTAAACAAATTCCAAAAATAATCAATAATTTCATAATCTTTTTTAATCCTTTTTAATACTTAAAATGAGACTATTGACCGATGATGAAAAAATGGTAGAAAGTAAAGGGTCATTTTTATAGCCATTTTTTTCTTCATGTTTTCAACTGACCGGAACTTTATCAGTTTTATTTTGGTGATAAGAAATTTTAGATTATTTATTTTAATAGTATTTTAAATTAAATTTTGTTTATTTTATTTTAAATAAATAAAACAGTTGCTAAATTTAACACTTTTTTGAAAAAAATTGAGTGATAAATATTATATATGTTTTTGATCAATATTACGTCAATCAGTAAAAGTAAAAAGAACGTCAAAAAATTTATTTATTTATTTATTTATTTTTGGGGGGTTTATTTTTTTTATCGTTGATGTTTCGCAGAAAAACAGAGCTTAAAAAATTTTTAAGTAATCGTACAGAAAAGTAAATAAATTTTTTTTAGATGTTTTTGGGGGGAAAAAGTTTTTGAGGAAACAAAAAAATGAAGATTTTTTTCTTTATTCTAATTTATTCTAACGAATATCTCACTCCAAGCAAAGCTTAGTGAGGAAAAATACAATATATATACAGTAATGTAAAAATAACAAAACAAAACAGTAAATAAAATACAAAAAAAAAGAGATAAAACTTAAGCTACATATTTTAATATTTTTCTATCAGTGAGATCAATTGTTGAGAGGTGATTTCTTAATTGCTGAGGTTTTTCATATTTTAGGAGATTAATATCCAAATTTGTTAATAAAGGAGCAACACGAGATGAAAAATGTGTTGAAGCATATTTCCCTTGTGCAAAAAATTTTGATGAGTAATATCCACTTGAACGATGAGAAAGAGGAACATATTGGAGATCAATTTTTGAGTTTGGATTTGAAGCAAGAAAATCATAAGCTGTCATTATGTCTTTGACCATTCTTCTTTGATGAAGCGATACCATTCCAAATAATTTTAATCTTTCAACATAAGATGGGATTACTGTAGTTTGAGGGTTGTTTCTTCTATATATCATTCTTGTAAAATTTCTTTGTCCACTTTCTATTTGTTTGATGATTGATTTTTGAGGAATATTAAATATTTCGGATCCATATTCATAAAGTGGTCTAACATAAATATTATATATTTTGATGAGAATTTCTTCGTCACTGGTGATAATTTTTTTGAATATTGAGTAATATCTTCTGTTGGCATTTGAGGTGATTATTTCAACATGATCATTAATAGAGCAGTCGTTTTTCAAATAAAATCCAAGATCACGAACTATTTCTTTTCTTTGGATTTCAATACCATTTAAAAAATATTTTGCTTGAATATTTGAAGGACCAAATTGAACATGGAATGTTTTTTTTGGAGCAACAGCCATTGATTTTGATTCACACCATTCGGTTACTGTAGCAAGTGCATCTGGAATAATTGTTGAATTAAAATTTTTGATGAGATAGGAATATATAATTTTTAGATCATCTGCAAATTTGAAGTGAATAATACCATCAATATTATTTAACAATTTGCTCAGCTTAGAAAATAATATAATGAAGATGATTGGTCCCAAAACTGAGCCTTGTCCAACACCAGAATCAGCAGTTGTTTGAGATGAACATTTTCCATTGACTTTGACCAAAAATACTCGATGAACCAATATATGCATAATCAGATTTAATAATTTCCCATCAATTATTAATAATTTCCCATCAATTATTAATTTGATGGGAAATTATTAATAATTGATGGAAAAACAGAGCTTAAAAAATTTTTAAGTAATCGTACAGAAAAGTAAATAAATTTTTTTTAGATGTTTTTGGGGGGAAAAAGTTTTTGAGGAAACAAAAAAATGAAGATTTTTTTCTATATTTAAAATTTCGACGCTAAACTCTAAACATTTTAAACTCAAAAAATTGAAAAAATTTTTCGTTAATCTTTTTTCAGCATTTGTCAAAAAAACCAACTTTGCAAAAATTGTTTCTTTTTTGTTTGTTTTAAAAAATGTTCTAAATTTTTATGTAAAAATTTCTAGCTAAATATTTAAAACATCATTAAAATTTTGTCATTTTATGTTGAAATTGTAAAAAAAGCAAAGGTTAAAAAAGATTTTTTTTTGAGAATGGTTTTACGCTGCGGCAATTTTCCGGGCTGATGTCTGGCAAATTTATACAGGTCTCTAAACTTACACAAAACTTAAATTTTTATGTAAGCATATTATGCTTAGAAACCTGACCAAAAAGAGTTTTCGTATTTTTTGTGTTTTTTGAAGGATTGCAAAACCATAAAAGCGATTCGCACATGGCATTAAGGAAAAATTTTGCCAAAAATCGGTCCAAAAAAAATTGAAAGATGAATTCGATGTAAAAAGTGTTATTTCGAAAAATTAATTCAATTTTTCAATTTTAAAAACTTTACTTTTGAAAGGCTGTTTTTTGCTGGGTTCAAATTTGAGTGGACTCATATCATTGAAAAAAGTTGTCATTTTTTGTTAAATCACCCGTTGTAAAAGAAGTGGTTTAAACAGAGAAAAACGTGACAGAGACACCAAAAAATTTATTGCTCATAATTTAAAAGGCCAATTTTTCAAACAAATTTCAAACTATGAAAAAAAGCACAGAACACAACAAAAAAAGGGAGAACAACATTAAAGTCACAAAAATGTTTAATATTTTTTTGTGTGTGTTTTTTTCTCATTCATTTTATTGGAGTTTTTTGTGTTCACTTCTTTTTTGCAGGTGCTTTAAACATGGGGAAAAAAACAAAGATCAATTGCAAACAAAATCTACGAACAAACAAAAAAAGGTTTTTTTAACAAACTACGCATTTTTTGAATAAAAAAAGATGGTATAAAAAGAGAGGTCGAATTTTAAAATAAAGTCAGTCGGTTTTTTTGTTGTTAAATTTGTTTCAACGTTGTTTTATTTTGTGATTAAATAATTATGCCTTTCTCCAAAGAAGGTAGGTTATCAAAAAAGTTGAACAGAATTTCAGTGTTTATAATTTTTTTTAGAAGCTGAAAAAGTTAAAAAACATTTCCATGATGAAACTATGAAATATTTTGTTGCCAAAGACGCTAAAGGTCTTACATCTCTTTATCATCCAGATGCCGTTTTAATTCATCAAGGAAAATGGTGCGTATATGGTACAGATGGTAAGTATGGGTTTAAATTTGCATATTTTGCTCAACATTGTTTAAAATAGTTTTAAAGCGCAAAAATCTTTTGCGGCAAAAGGAATAATATGCCTAAATTTATGTTTATATTTATCGTAATTTTTTTAATTTTAATTTTTGCGGCATTCTGAAAATTTGCATCTTCTTAGTTTTTTTCTACCGTAATATCAGATAAATTAAATTTTTTTAAATACTGTAACACTAAACTCTCATTTTAATTTTAATTACAAAATTTAACTATAACTTTTTTCAATTTTTAGAAATTTTAAAGAAGAATGAAGAAATAGTTAATATGACTTGGGATTTTGATTTGGAAGAAGTATCAACTGAAGGAACAGGGGATGGCAAATTTGTTATTCATAAGAGTAATTTCACAGGCAAAAGTGATCCAAACAAGAAGGGATGGTTTGCACAAATATACATGAAAGGTGACGACGGAAAATTCCTTATTGTTCATGACATCTTTAACATGTAAAAAATTTTTAAAAAAAGAGATTATGCAAATTTTTTCAAATTTTCAAATTTAAATTTCTTTCAATGTTTTATGAATCTATAAATATTTTTAATTAAACCAATCGCTTTTTAGATTTTGAAATTAATAAAAAATTTTAAAAAATTATGCAAATTTTTTTGAAATTTGAAAAATTAAAATTTTATTTCAATGTTTTTTAAATCAATAAATATTTTTAATTAAAACAATCATCACATTTTTGAGTTTAAACTTTTTCTTTCCATTGTCCATCTGGTTTCTTCTGTGATACTTCCATTTTTAATCAATAATAACTTTTTCCAATGTGGAAGAAATAGATCATAATCGTAGATATCTTTTTGATGGCTTCCAACTTTTGTTACAACGGCATTATAATATATTGGACCTTCACTCTTCATTAAATATCCAATCCACCATCCAAATGTTGATGAAGAAGCGGATATCAGTAAAGTATCACAAAATTCAATCCCAAAACACATATCAAAACTTCGAGAAGTGTTAAAAGGGAACAGAGTATTGATGGATGAAAAATTCTAAAAAACGAGAATGGCATTTTTTGATTTCCATTTAGCTTATTTTAACAATATTTTTTGCAAGAAAAAAATTTGCATAATTATCATTTTTTACGGCATATCAGTTTTTCAATTGGAATAAAATTTACCAATTTTGGAAAACTCATATTGCTGATAAAATTTTTATCATTCCCAATAATCAACAATGAAATATCATTTATCAGTCCATCTTTTAATCGATCATAAATATGCTCCAAAGCTGGATTTACAAAATCCATTCTTGTTTCAAGTGGCCATGGCTCATAAAAGAAATCTCCTCGTCGAACATGTACACATAATTTATGTGAAAATTTATCAGTTCTAAAAAAATATTTTAAACAAAAATTTTGTTTAAAAATACAAAAACAAACTTCCAAATTTTGTCTGCAATCATATCAGCTTTTTGTTTAAAGCTGTTACTGCATTCCAACAACTTTTTAATATCCATTTGAAAGTGATGAAAAAATTTGTATGATTGCAAATAATTTGCTGATAATTTTAAATATTTTACATTATTGTATTTTTCTAGACTAAAATAAAGTTTTAAAATTAGACTAAAAAAATTTTTTCATAAAATTTCAACTTTTTTGGTGTTTCATAAATACAGCAAACATCAGAGAAATTTGCAACAGTTACCAAAGATTCATGTGGAATCTAAAAATGTAAAATTTTGTAATTACAGATTTCCAATTAATCTTGAAAACTTTTGATTACAAAAACTGTTGGAATTTTTATTATACAAAATTTTTCACTCCAAAACTGCAAAAAAATCTGTGCAAGACCCAAAATCAAAAATATTGTTGCTATTCAAATTTGTAATTTTTTGTGCAATATTGTTACAACCCCCGATTATCTAGATTCCAATTACCTTAACTTCAACATATTCATGTAATAATGGAAAATATTCAGAGATTTCTGTTAAGCCTTGTACTTGTAAATGAATGCTTGCATTTACATATGGAATTCGTCCCAAATTTTTACCAATTCCATATAAACTTGCAAATCGAAAAAGCTAAAAACAAACAAGCTATTATTTCATTAAAACTGTTAAAATGAAGTTATTTAATTTGTTTACCATATTTCCCAAATCTGCTGGATGCCAAAATGAAGATGTAATATATCTCTTTTTCATGGCATTTGTAATTTCAGAATCATTAAAAATTACCATATTAAAAAGATCTTTTTCATTTTCATTAGCTATAAAAAGTGATTTAATATTATTTATATAACTAAAAAACTGAAATCTTACAGTATAATTTAAATAATAAATCATATCGAATAAAAATAAATATCAGCAAAGAAGCAAGAAATAATTTTAAAAAAGAACGAAAAGAGTAAAATTTTATAAAAGTATCAAACATTGATTAAATAAGCAAAAAAGCATTTAAAAAAAGGCAAATTATTGAGTGAGAATAATTGACGATGATGACCTTGTAAAATATAAATTAAATTTCAGACTCTCAAAATTTTCCTCTCCTTTTTGTTTTTGATAATTTCCTTGACCTCAAATTATTTAAAGGGAGTCGACGACAAGCAAAAAAAAAGTTGTATGGACACCTATATATATGTTGTTACATGTTTTAGCACGAAATAGAGTTAAAGAAAAAAATAGTATAGAAAAATGTCTTTTTCGTGTAAAAACATACCTGTTGCCGAATAATTTTTTTTGCTTGTGGTCGACACTCCCTTTAATAAAAAACTCCTCATTCAAATTGGAAAATAATGCACCAAGCGTTTTTGGTAAAATGGAAATATTGGTACTAGTGCACTTTTGCTCCCCCCAAAACAAAAGCAACCAAATTTTGAATGGCATTTTCGGCGCTTTAACTTAATTTTTTTAATTTTTTGTTTTTAAATTATTCTTATTCAGGTCTAAAAGTACTATAATAAAACCAAAAAATTTATTTTTTCGAAATAATTTTTTTCACTTGCCGATCTCTAAACTAAGTTATTATTAATTATTTTCCAAAAAAAAATTTTTTTTGGCACACATATGCTACATTGGTTAAAAGCAAGCAAAAAAAGCACTTTTGGGGATTTGTTTTTTAGGAATGGGATATTTGGGTTTTTGGGGATGATTTTTTTAAGGATTTTTTAGGGGCGGGACATTTGGGGATTTTTATTCTGAGGATTGCTTTTTTGGGGATATGAAACTTGGGTATTTCATTTATTATAATGTTACGGGACATTTTTATATAAAAAACGAAATATCCAAATCTCATATCCCCAAAAATTTTATCCTCAAATGTCCCGTCCCCAAATAAGAATGCCCAAAAACAGAAAAAAAATGTTATAAAAATCCAAGTTACTTCAAAACCGGATTTTTTCTTGGAGCACCCTGTAAAACTTTTTTATGGATAAAAAAAAAGGTAAACGTTACCAAAGCCGTATACAGAAAAAAATTTCGGAGGGGGCACAACCATTTTGCGGGGCACGCCTTTGATCTTTTGCCGCCGCCAACACGAAACGGCAAAAGATCAAAGGAAATTCTTCAGTTTCGGAGGCAACACAGATAGCGAATCCCCCCCCCCCCTTAATACGGCCTTGAACGTTACAGTATCTAATTTTTTTTATCCGATGTTTGGCAAAGTGAGTTTTTTTACAAACAAGAATTGCAGGACTTTTAAATTTTGTCTTCGAGCAAATTGTTGGTTATTTGTTTGGCACTTTTTTTTAAGGTAGGTAAACTAATGGCAACAATAAATTTGTCTCCGTTTAAGCTGATTTTTGGCATTTAAGAGCTTTCGGCCATGGAGAATTTAATGGTGCCGTTAGTTTTTCTTTAAAAAAAGTGCCAAAGAAATAATCAACAATTTGATCCAAAACTATATTTAAAAATTCCGCAATTCGTATTTGCAAAAAACCCACTTCGCCACGAAATTTCACAATTTCTTTGCTTTGGACCAGGGTTGCACGAAAGTTTCGTTTTGTTTCGTTTTTGCGAAACTTTCGCGGTTTTTTAGGGTTTCGTTTCGTTTCGTGTTTCGCGAAACAAAGCCTGAAAGTTTCGTGAAAACGATGTGCTAAGAATGATGTAAAAATCCAAAACTTTTGGAGAAAAATGAGTGACAACCAAGTCGAAAATAAAAATCATAATTTAAAGCTGCTTAATTATGATTATTAAAACTTGTTTTTGTTTACGTTATTAATAAAAAAAATTTTTGAACTTTCGTTTCGTTTTGCGAAACTTTCGCGGTTTTTTTAGGTTTCGTTTCGTTTCGCGCTAGCGAAACAAAAATTTCGTTTCGTTTCGTTTTGCAAAACCTAGTTTCGTGCAACCCTGCTTTGGACTCCATGTATGTCTGCCCAAATTTTAATTAATAAAGGTAATGTTCAAAAAATTCTTGTTTTTATTTTTTCAAAAATGTGAAACCATTAAAATCAATAAATTGTGTTAAAAAAACAACGTGAAAAAATAAATTTTACAATTCTCCAAAATGATAACGATCACACAAAATTTTATTTTTTTCATAATTTTGACCATGGTAATAAACGTAACGATTGGGAACCTGAGATTCGATAATAGTATCAATCAATTTACCCAATTGAATTTTATATGCTTCAGAAATTTCATGATTAAAAGTAAACCATATTTTTGTGTCCGGATGTTCCTAAAAATAAAAGATAAATATATGTTTCAAAAATAAAAATAGATTTACCTTAATAAAAATAGAAAGGTCTTCAATTTCTGTAACTTCAGGAATATCAATCAAAACAAATGATTTAAGATTTTGAAGATTTTTGAGTTTACAAATATTTTTCATTGTTGCAGTATTAATCACAGAAAAATCCCGTTTAAAATTGCTAAAAATAAACAACTTTAAAATACATCAAAATTATATATATATAAACTTACAATTCGAAAGATTTAACATTTGGAACCATTTCAAGAATTTTATCAAGCATCACATCACTTCCATCATAATTGATAATTCGAACTTTATGAAACCTAATATGAGTAAGAAAAAAAGCGAAATTTTTAAAATCTCTATAAATAAGATTTTTAGAATAGAGGCAAAGATGAATATCATTCCAGCGATAAAATTTTGGAAAAATCAATGAAGATAAGATTGTAACATTTTCATGGTCAAGAAATAGTTTATTTGTAAGCCAAATTTTGTTCAAAAGTTTATTGAGATCAATATTTATGCAACATTTTTGATTATCATCACAATCATCCCGAAAACAATCTTCATTTGAACACATTTTTGTTTGCTCAAAACAACAAGAATTGGTTGTTTTTCAAAGAAATATTTGCAGCTTTGAATAAGTTTATTATAGACTTCTGGAGATGCCGGATTTTTAGCGATGTAATACATGATGGATTCCGGAAGAGCAAAATGTTGTCCATCGATTAAAATCGATGGACCACCAGACCAAACAATTTTTTTATTTATCATTTTTGGTTTTGTTTTAATAGAAGAAGAAGAGAAATCACCTCTTTTGCGAAAGAATCGTCGTTTTAATTTTGATATTAAACCACACATGAATGAATAATAAATATAACAAAAAAATTTTCTAAAAGGCAATAGAAAAAATAATGGCAACTTGGAGATCAATTGTTGCAAATAAAATATTTTTTGGTCGTTTGTTTTGCTTTAGTTTTGCTTCAATTTTTTTTTATTTCTCTTGGTTGGCACTGATTAAGGGACGTACAAAAAGTGCTAAAAAAATATGCTGAAATTTATCTATCAGTAATAATTTGCCTAAAACCAAAACTATGAACGAAGAAAAAAAGTTTATTAAAACAAAAATTTGCAATTATAAAAAAAATGGCAGGAAGAAAAAAATTTGCATAAAAAATTTGCATAAAATTCTTCAGAGCTATGTAATTGCTGCTTTAATTTTGTAATACCGGGTTGCACAAAAGAATTCAGGTTGTGGAACACAGTACGCCCATTGCAGTTGATAACTTCCAACAATATATCTTTCAATTAAACATGACCCAATTTTTCTGTCACAATGACATCCAGCATTACTGTAATAAAAAATATTTTTTTAAACTTTTCAATGATTTAAAAAAGAACTTTGTAAATGGTTTACATACGTCCACATAAAATCTTCATTTATCAGGCACCAATCTGATGGCTCTCGAGAGGAATAACAATGTGAGTGTCGAGTGCAGGCTTGAAAACTGCAAAAAAAAAGGGCGAGAATGTGTGTGTGTTTTTAATAATTTTATTAATTTATTAATAAATATTTAATAGAAATAAAATTATATTAAATGAAAAAATTTGTGTTTGTTTTAAGCGGAATATACATTAAAACTAAAGCAAAGAAAAGATGCCATTTTTCGAGGTCGTTGTTTGGCAAAATGTCTACTCAAAAAACAAAAATGAAAGACAAAAAAGCATAATTTTTGCCACACTTGGCATTGAAAAACATTTTGCCAAACAATGACTTGGAATATTGAACGCTTGATTCAATTTCGAACATCATTTTTTGAAAACAAGTTTGTGTTAAAATCTTACAGTAATCCAAAAACAGTTTTAAAAAGATTTGTATCAAAATAGAGGAAAAAAATCAAATCTTGAGAAAAGCAAATTATGGATAATTTTTATCACTGATCTTCGGTAACTTCCATTAAATTAAAAATTTTAAACTGATAGTAACTTGGAAAATCAAAAGTGTTTTATCCAATAAAATTACCATAAACATACCGTAAGAAAGAAAAAAAATGTTTGTAATCAAAAAATTCTATCAAGAAAAAAACTTACAATCCCATAGAACGATTAAATTTAGATCCATGACAATTAAGGGTTGGATCAGAGGAAATATTTTTTCCGCCAATACATCGTTTATTCCTTTTTAGTAACCTTGGAGCAGGGGGTAAATGTTCTCGAAATTCATATGACGAAATTGCAGCTGCAGCCGTAGTAGTAGAAGTTTCTTCACTATCACTGATATCAATCAAAACAGATATAAATATTATCACAACTACAAAAATGAGCAACTCCTTTTTCATGATGACAAAAAAAAGCTAATATCCTTTCTTTTTTAACAATTGTCGAAAAAAAACATAGAAGCAGAAGCTTAAAAGCTTCTTTTAAAAAAAGATAAAAAGCTTTAAAGACGAAAACGATGTCCGAAAAAAAAACAACCAAAAAAAAGGGGGGGGGATAAAAAAACCATTGGCAATTCATCGGGTTTATGCATGTCGCAGAAAAATATATATATATTGCTTCTCACTTCTTCTACTTTTCTACTTTTAAAGAAGCGGAGACAAATAATAGCTTCTCTTTTTTTTGGGAGAAAACGAAAGAAAAATGGAAGCGTCTTTTTTTAAAAAAATGGGAGAAGAAGAAAAATGACTCAACAAGTTGTTACTTTTTTTTTCTTAAAGAAAACATTTTGACAAATTTTTTTATCTGTCTCAAGAGGATAAATGTATTTGGTAATAACGAACAGTTGAGTGAGTACATAAGTATAGTAACAATTTTTATATGCTAATATATAGTATTAATAAAAATTAAAACTTAAAAAACAACTTCAATGCTTTAATTAACGTTTTTCGAGACATCCATGTAAAAGAAATATATTAGATGTGTTTACAGTAATCATGTATTTATTTCGTATGATTTAAACGATTCAGAAGCCAGATAAGTCAAAATAAAAAAAAATGAAAAATAAAATTTTTAAAAGCTGTGAATCTTTTTCCTGACTTCTAAAAAATTCCTGATTTTATATTTAAAACAATCTATTCATCAAGACGAATCGAATGAGGGTAATTTTGTAGAATTTGGAGAATATTTTGTTCTAAGATTCTGAATCCGGTGGATTCTGATTCAACTTTAAAAGATCCTTCAACTGCTTTCCGAGTTGTATCAGCTTGCTTTGCATATTCTCCTTGGGCACTTTCCATATTTTCTTTCACTAATCGCCAGGCATTTTGAATGTTGATCAGAAGATCTTGGGAGAAAGCTGCACTATCGTTTCACAGTCGCCAAAAAGTGTCACAACGGAAAAATTGTGTTCGTGCAAAGACAATTCAGCTTTTGCACTGTTTTTTTGCAAAAAAAAAGAAAAAAAAGTTTTTTTTTGTGACACTTTTTGGCGACTTTTATAAGGGAATGAAACGATAGTGGCTGAAACATCTGTATAAACAGCTTTATTTAGAAATTGAAGTGACACATCTCATGGCAGTCGTGGTTCCCGCTCATGAAGAACAAAGAATGGAGATTATTTTATTGAAGTTTGTATCAATGTATTGAACACAAAAAGGATATTGTTTCAGTGAAAAATTTATTAAAAATTCAAACAATTTTTTTAAAAAGAGCACATGTCTTTATTTTGTTAAAAATGAAAAAAGATCAATAAAGCAGTTTTTGAAGGACACTCTTTTTTGTTTATTTGGTTTGCGTCTGCGCGAGCTCAATGTAAATATAACTCGTTTTTATATATTTAGAAAAAATTAGTCAGCGACATTTTTTTAAAAGTTTTTTATGAACTTGAAACCTTGTTCATAAGATTTGTGTGTGCTACAATTCGCGAAAATACTCCGAAATTTCGATACCGTAATCCAGCTACAGTATACTTCGAAAAATCGAATTCTTTCAACTTTGTATATGGAATCGATTAAGGGAATCAATGTCAGTCTTAATAAAAAAAAGCCTTCCAGAACTAATTTGCCATCAGTTTGAAATTAATAAAAATTTATATTTGTGAAGAAGATTTTTTTCTCTGATTTTGGAGGAGCAGTGAATTATGTTTTTCTCTTCACAAATAACTTCCAAAAAGACAAAAAATCTGGAATTTTTAATTTAGACTCTCATTGATTCCCTTAATCGATTCCATATACAAAGTTTGAATAATCTGTAAGTTCCGATTTTTAAAAGTATACTGTAGCTGGATTACGGTATCGAAATTTCGGAGTATTTTCGCGACTTGTAACACATACAAATCTTATGGACAAGGTTTCAAGTCCATAAAAAACTTTTTAAAAAATGTCGATGACTGAATATTTCAAATAGAAAAAAACGAGTTATATTTACTATTGAGCTCGCGCAGACGCAAACTAACAAATAAACAAAAAAGAATGTCCTTCCTTCAAAAATTGCTTTATTGATCTTTTTTCATTTTTAACAAAATAAAGAGATTTTATTTGCACTTTTTTTAAAAAAAGTTTGAATTTTTAATAAATTTTTAATTGCAACAACATACTTTTTTGAGCTATTTAAAAGGCTAAAATTTCTTTTTTAAATATGCATTTTGCTATATAAATATATTTGCTTTTAAGCTGAAATGGACATCAATAAATGTGTTTTTTTAAAGAATTTCTTTAGAAAATTGCAGTTGAAAAAGTTTGCGAGGATCAAGAAATTGCCGATCTTCGACAAATTGCACATGAAGAAGCATTTTTTTTAGTTTTTCATTTTTCTGACCCCATTGAAAAACTTGACATAGAAGTTTGTCGATATTTAGGAAAAACTTCTGGCATGAAACTTTGTCTCAAATATCGGTTTAATTGAATGTGATCTCAATCAATCGAACTATTGAATTATTTGATGACACCAAAGAAGTTATTAACAAAGCATGTGATGCTATTGTTGAAACTACTACAAAGTTTGTTGAAATAGAAGATCCTGCTGAAACTCTTACTATGTATTATTGTATTAGTGCAATTGGTGCAATGTTTTTTCTTATTATTTTTGGCACACTTTCAAAGAAGAACATTCACCAAGCAATTACTCCATAATTTCCTTTGCTCTTACATGTTTTTTGCAGTGGGCTTAAATCCTCCTCACACTGGAGCTCTCAACTTTGTTGATAATGTTTAATTGGTGAATTGTGTATGACACGATATTATGCATTTACGGGACTTTTATCACAATATTTTTACGGTATCGAAACTTATTTTTAAAACTTATAACCCTTAAAGGGAGTAGTGATGGGCGGTCAATTGACCAACAAATCTTTGTTGACCGGTCAATTGCACATAGGGGCGGTGCACACGGGGCGACAGAAATCTAATATTTTTTGCAGTTTCTGATGCAATGCATCGGATTCATTTTTATTACGTTAATAAAGCTATATATTACTCATTTTCGTATTTTTATTACCAAAAAAGTAACTTTAAAGGTTTTTTGAGCTTAATTACTAAATAGGATTTTACGGTCAATTGACTTGTCGACCAGTCAATTGACCAAAAAAAATGGACCGGTCAATTGCACAACACTAAAGAGAGCGGACGGTTTGCGACTTTTTTGGATTCAGAAAATGCAAGAAATTGATTTTTAGGATCTTGCATGCTCCAACATTTTGTCGGACATTTTTTTAGACATTGCAAGATCTTCGACAGTAAAACAGACAAAAAAATAACCATTAATTACTGAGAAAAATAAAAGCATCAAAATTTTTTGTAAAAAAATCCATAGAAATTTTTTTTGGGATATTGTGTGTCAAATAGCAATCATTTATTTTTCTTCAAAATTTTGAATCAAAACAATTTTTTTGAGCAGCAATTTTTTTTATAAACAGATTTTTCGGGAGAATATTCGAATATTTTTTATGCCAATTATTCAAGTGTTAAAATAAAAAATGGAAAATGATATTTTATCATTTATTAAAGCAATAACAAATGAAGTTCCATCACCAACTTTTATAGAAGCAAATACACATGAAGATGAACCTTTAAAGAAACGAAAAAGATCAACCTTTTCTGAATATAATTATAATCATCATGTTTTGAATAATGCTGAATCAATGATAGAAATAAAAAAATTAAAGAATATTATTGAAAATCAACAAAAAACTATCAAAGAGCAAGCTTTAACTGTATGTATTCTTCTTCTTTTTTGTTTTATCGTATTTTATTGATTGATTCATTTTAGATTAAACAAATGTCTGAACAAAGACCACGACGAATTCAAATTGATGGTGGTGATAATGGAAATGTACAAACTGGTGGATCGTCTGTTGAACATGAGCAGCTCAAATTAGAAAAGAGTGATCAAAGTAGCAATAAAGTTGTTCAACTTCAACAAAAAGTAAACGATGATGTTGTCACCAAAAGCATTGAAAGTCAATTGGAAAAAATTACTGGTGCAGCTGCGTGGATGCATTCAGAAATTATTTACTTGGAAGAATTGTATCAGAATGAAAGAAAAGAAAAAGAACGATGGAAAATAACTGCAGAAAAATTGTTGAAAGATGTATCAGCTTTTAAATATTGATTATTAATGTAAAACTTGGTGATATTTTAGGCAAAGCAAGAACAACAAAAAGGAGATGAAGCTGTAGATTTATCTGATCAACAAATTGTCTCAAATGATCCTATTCAAGATACAGTACCAAACGATCAGAAACAACAAATTCCAGTGGTTGAACAGCACGATGCCAATCTCCAATGTTTAACATTAGATGAAATATATGATGGAGAAGCACTTAATTGTAGTCTTCTTACATCAAATTCTGTAACTTTTTTTAAACTTTTATTTAATTTGATACCACGTTTTTGCAGGCTCTTGTGATAAACAAAATTGTTGTTGCTGAAAAAGGTTTTTGGAATGTTTACTTTAATTCAAAACCAAAAGAATTTCTTAAAATTCCTTTCCAAAATCTTTTTGGACGATCCGATTTTAAACTTCATCTTTTTGGTAAATTCATTTGTAACTGTAGCAACAAAAACAAACAAAGACTTGATGAAATATTTTACCGTATTCAGCATTGTGCATTGACGGATCTTCAAGTATCTAATCAAATTATCAAATTTAATGATTTTCAAAAATTAGTTTCCTCAAAAACAATCACTAATTTGTGTTTTAAAAATGTTAAAGTAATGGGTGAATTTGAAGAAATCTTGGAAATTGATGAAATTTTGATAGAACTTCCACTGATTGAACGATTTGAATAGTTAGGTTTTATTATGGTTTTCTTTGTTACTGTATCTTTTTTTAGTTGGTTCAAATTTTACAATGAAGTTACACCGGAAACTTCAAAACTCCTCCTTCATTTTTCACGATTTCAAAATCTTAAAGTTTTTAAACTTTGTAACGTTGCTCGAATGTTTGATTTAAATTCTTTTTCTGTTTTTATTCGAGTTTGTTTTTGTGATTTTTTTACGGGAAAATTATGTCAGATATTTTAGAGACATGAAAATGTAAAATTTATTTTGGAATATCGGTGGCAACAAGAATTTGCTCAAAATGGTATTCGAAAAATAGCAAAAGATTTGGAAATTCCTTCATCATGTTCGTTGACCATCGAATTTGCTGAACATTAAGTTTTATTGTAACTGTTTTTTTATAAATTTTATATCAAAAAACAAATATAAAAAATGTTGGTGGTTACGGTACTTTTTCGGCATTTTAAAATTTTAACATTAACAGAATTTGGGAGCACCATCCATTTTCGCAAAGCTTTTTAAAAATTTATTTTGATTAATTCGATGGATACGATGGAACAACGTAGACAGAAAATTATTCGAATTAAATTAATTTTGTATTGAATAAACGTGAAGAAATGTTAGACAGATAGTTTACGAAATCAGTACCATTGAATTTAATTTAACAGTTCACACCGGAATTTTTTGGAAATAGAAATGAAAAAGGGGCGGAGCTTTGATTATTTCGAAATCCTTATTTGCGCTTATTCATAAAACACCAAAAGTGATTTTCTTCAAAATTTATAAAAAATTCTCTCTGTAATACAGAGCTTTTACACATGTTAATGATGATTAACATGAAATTAAAAAAGCATTTATTTATAAAAAGATAAAAAAATATAATAGACAATACATCGTAAGCAAAATATATATTCACTGCCGGCTATAAAAGTTCTTTCACAGGTAAATCTTTAGTGGTAAAGATGATACAATCATTAAAGAAGACACAATAATACATTTTGCATTCTTTTAACGTGTAACATTTGATGTAATAGTGTTGTAACATTGTCAAAAAACATATTTTCAGAAATCGAGTATCTTACTTTTCTTTTGTCCAATATTCTGTTAGACGATGAAGGGTTTTTTGCATTTCTTTTACAGACAGTTTTGAACATTTTGCACGAAATTAGAAATCTGGGATTTATCATAGTTCAGAACATTCGGATTCTATATACTTCAACATATAGCACGTCAAAAATCCATAATCCCTGAAAAACATTTGTTGAAACCTTTAAAAAGTTTTTAAAAATAACTTACGCCGTTGGTAAACATATACTTTTCATCAATCAATTTATTTGCCGTTAACGGGTTGTTCATATCCCAAAATCGATGTTAAGCAAAACACACACATATACATACATATATATAAAGTTGATAAATTTCTAAAGAGCTGTTTATTGATGAGATCTAAAATAATCATACATATAAAAAGTTAAATTATAAAGATCTACTAAATCTTACATTTATAAGCAACATGGTAAACACACATTCATAGCACTTTGAGTTGTTATATTGCCATATTTAATAATGTGAATACGTTGAAGTCCGGTGTTAGTTTTTTAAAAAGTTTGTTGTCATTTATATTCTCATTTATATGTATATACACCAGCGTCGATAATTGCCTGGAAACAATGTCTTTTAAAAAAAAGAGATATATAAAACAAAACAAACGTTATGGAGTTATGAATGAACAGTTTGGCTCGGTGCAATGAAAAATCGATAGAGAAATAGAATGACCAAATCACTAAAATAAATCAGCGAATTTGACATATATAAACGTTAATCGAAGAACAAATAAAATACAAGCATACTGTAGTCACCAATACATAATAATAATAACAAAATTATACAGTAAAATCACAGAAGCAAAGTTATATTTAAACATTAATTGGTCAAAAAGTTAGCTTTCATGCTCGTCATCAATAATAAATAGCTGTTGTTTATTGCACTGAACAAATACCTTTGGAGGACACTTATATATGTATGTCAGCAACATCGTCATTGATTTTCTATTTGTTTTTACGCTCAAAAAACAAAATTGAATAAAAGAAAAGCATCAATAATTTGTTGCTTTTATCTTCTTTAATGAATATATCAACAGTTATAATGCTAACATTAATTAAATAATATTAACAGAACATTAGATAGTAAAAATTAGAAAAAAAAGAAAAAAAAAGCAAATTTGAATGCCAATTTTGCTAGCATTTTGTCAAATCTTCATAATTTTCTATGAAACCTTTTTCAGAAGCTACTTATGACACTTATCTACACTTTTAGTTTGACTTAGCTCGTTTGGATTCTCCGTTAACATGTTCTGACTATTTTAAGACTCTAGAATAGCTTTTTCGAGAAAAAAAAGGACAAATTTGAATGCCAATTTTGCTAGCATTTTGTCAAATCTGCACAGATTTGGATGATACTTTCCCAAAAGCTTTTTCCCGTACTCATCTACACTTTTAGTTTGACTCATGTTGATTGGTTCTAATTTAGCCATTTGCTGACCATAAACAAGTGCTCCATCAACAAAAAATTTTAATTTTTCGTTTTTTTTAATGTTTTGTAAAACTCCTGCAACGAAAACGTCGGTCATTGTCGGAGAATGAACATGTGCATATCTTTTTCTTTTATTTTCTTTTCTATTTCCATTTTGTCGGGTGATGATTCCGCTGTGAGTTATTAAAAATATAATTAAGTATACTAATTTTTGCTCATTTGATTTGAGTGAAAGTAGATAGTTCAATAACCAATACAGTAGGTTTTCTTTTTGAAATTAGTTTTGTTACAAAATTTCGATAGGGTTTAACAGAGTATATTAATAATGGAGCATCAACAATTAAATGTAGTGATGAAAATGTGATTTGAAAGTTTGTTATCCAACTACCGTAAGAAAGTTGAAAAATTAATGCACAAAAAATTATTCCAGCTGGAATAAGGCAAAAGAAAAACATGTTAAATGTTTGAATAATTAATGATCTGAAAATTAAATGATAAAAAGATCAAAAATGTAAAAAAGAAATGAAAATTGTTTTTGTGATTTAGGACCGCTTTTTGGTAGTCTCGTTGCGCAAATTTTTTTGAGCTTCAGCCCCAATAACTCCCCCCCCCCCCCTGGATACGGCACCGAAAGTCGTTTTTGGAAAAGCAAAAACAAATTTTTACAGTTTTTTAAAAATATTTTTTGCCCCTAAAAAGTTAACATTCCATATATTATTTTTTTATTTACTTACGTATGAAGCATCTTCTGTAAGCTATACGTTGTAGCTGATACAATTTTTTTAACCCTTTTTAATTGAATGACAAATAATACATTTAAAGTAATAAATGCCACGGCATAAATTATCATCCAAATACATGCAATTGTTGCAAATGGAGTTAATAAATGTTCAACCAAATTTGGATTTGTTACAAAAGTATTTGGTAATTTTCTTTGAAGATCTAACAAAGCTGGCACCGTTTTTTCTAATGATATCCATGAATCGTCGAGTTTGACGCACATAAGCGACATTGGAACTGAAAAAAAAAATATACTTTAGTATAGAATTTACAAAAGATCGAATTAAGTTGTCATTTCGCTGTTCTAATCAAAACCATGTTTTATATGATTCAAATTAAAAATGGTAACAGTACCAAAAAGTATTCCTGCAATCTTTTAACAGCTTACAACGTCAAAAAAAGTTAACGCCAAATAAGCAAAAGTACACTGAAAAAAAAGCCGTTACGAATTCATCACCACTGATCGGTAATGAATTTGACACTACTGCAGTGACATAAAGTTTCTCACTTAAAACTAGATAAACTGAACAAGTACCCCAAGGTGTACCCCCTACCTCCATGAAACTTTTACTGTATACAGCTCTGATCTCGTTAATAAAATCATAAACTCTTAACTGTCAATTGATGTCCAGGCAAAAAGTGTCAGCACACATGCAGCTGAAAATCCATATGTAGGGGTAATTTGAAATTTTCCAATTGAATTTGTATTAAAAGCTGCAAACAATCTTGTCGTAACAGAAAAGAGTAGAGCAAATGCTCCACTAGTGACAGAAAAAAATACGCCTCCAAAAAAAACTGTCACGCCAATCCATGTAAATGGAAAACTTCGATCAAAACTAACTGCAATAATTGGTAAATGAAATATTGGATTAAAAATGAACATTAAAGCTTTATAAAGCATGTTAAATGTTAGCTGTGCCAATACAGTATATTTAAATGCTCCCATTTGTTTTGGAGATTTTGTTAGAATTATGTAAGCTGTAAATCCATAAAACAAGCACGAAAGCACAAATGTTCCTTCCATAAACCATCCAAGATATTGTTGATACTGTGGATGATAAAGATCATCAGCATGGAATTTGGTCCATCTTTCCACAGAAAATGAACTCATTTTTTGGCGTTTTTTAATAAACTTACTGATTGCCAAAAAAATAATTTAAAAACAAAAAATAAGTTGAATTTATATTGAAAAAATTTCGAAATTTTCCACCTGCAACAATGTATGATGTAGCTTTAACGTTTAATGCCAAAAAATATTTTTTTCAGGTTGTTTTTAATTATTTTTTTGTGAAGAACAAAAAGTCAAAAAATTTGGTCATTTTTTTGGTGAGTGTTGCCAAATTATTTTTTTAAAAATTTGTTTTAAAATGAAAATTTTTAGGCTGGCATTTTTAAAAAATGGCGTCAAATTTGAAAAAAATGGTCAAAATAACATTAAAGAGTTGATTATTTATTAATTTAAAAACTTGTTACTAAGAACGCATGTAACGCATTATGCTGAAAGCACACCTGATTTTTATATTTTCTTCTTTTTAGAGAAACTAAGGATAAATCAATTAAACAAAAATCGAAAAATAGCTTTAATATACTTTTTTCGAGTATTTAAAAAAAAGGGATGAAAATAAATGAATTTAAAAAAGTGGCAGACATTTCATTCAAAGTATTTTCATTATACTCTTAATTTAATGAAAAATAATAAACAAAAGATTTTTTTAACATACACTGGGGTAAAATCTACAGTAATGACTGAAAACATACGTCTGGTAGCTTATTACCGCCGCCAACCTGAAGCGGCAAAAGATCAAAGGAAATTCCTCAAGGGACCGTTTCAAAGTGCCATCCCCGGATTTTTTCGTCCTTATGTGGAATCGATAGTAACCCTATAGGTATAAAAAACCCCGAGTATTAGCTGTCCTTTCGAAGGTTTACAGAAGTTACAGGATTCAGAAGTTTGTTTTTTGCTTTTCTCTTTTTTTTAACTTAAAAAAAACACACTCAATTGTGTGTTGGCAAAATGCAACACAAATATTTTGCGGGAAAAAGAATCAGCAAAAAATTTAAAGGTTTTTTAAAAAAAAGTAAATTAAACAAAATTTAAATTAAACTGTTTTATTTGTATAAAAATGAATACAGAAAATATATTTTCAACAATTTGTACACCATCTGAAGTTCCATCAGCAGTATTAAAGCATTTTCATATTCGATGTTCAGATGCTCATCAACAAATTGAGTTTATTGAAAAATTATCTAAACATGTTAAAAATGAAAATGTAAGTTTTCCACTGTTTTTACATTAATAATATGTATACTTTCAGCTTGGATATATAATTGGTGATGGAAATTGTTTATTAATTGATAAATCACCAAAGGATTTATTTTCTGTTATCACTCAAGCCTTTGATAAGAAATCTTCTGCAAGCTATCGTTCTGTTGCAGATTTTATTAAACATTTTCATGATATTCTTTGCAAACATTTATCTTCACAACTAATCTTATGTTTACGACGAGCTGAATATCTTCAAGATATTGAAGCTTATCCGATTATTGCTGATCTCTTTCGCGGTTTTGGTGATTCAATGGTAGGCTTTTATTTGTTAAATATTTTATATCCCATTATTTGTAACACCTAACCACTATATTGTTTATTTTAGTAAATATTTGTTTGTTTTTAGTTTAAAAAGCGTGTAAAATTTATCACTTTATCAACACTGCCCTGGAATATGATGCTATCAAATTCTTCAAGTTTATCTCCAATTTGTATTTTTATTGAATATAAACCTTATGGTGATAAACGTATGTTTAATTATATCCTGTACTTTTTATCATAAAATACTTTTAAGGTGATTGTGTTAAAGCAGTAATGAAACTGCAAGAAAAGAAACTTTCAACATATACGGTAGCTACAGATGTTGATGGAAAAACTCCAATAAAATTTTGTAAAGAATTTGCAAAGCAATGTTGTGGTTCCTTTGAACAAAAAACCACTGATCCACATAAACTTTTATCTTTGGTAACTTTCTTTTTATCTTTGATTGCTTCATTTTATTATAGAATGTTTCAGATATCTCGAGTTGCAACAATGTGTGCTGATAAAATTGATCCATCTGATAAAGGATATAATATTAATGTTGTAAAACAAGCCATTCAAAGACTTGACGATGATATATTTTATTTTAATGTTTCGGATCTGTTATCAGACAGAAAGTCAAAAGAAGAAAAGCATCAAGAATCAATAAACTCGGTTCCATATTATGCAAAATTTATTTTAATTGCTTCTTTTTGTTGTAGTTTTAATCGAAAATCAACTGATTTACGATTCTTTGATATGGTATCTTTTACAGTTACAGTATCCCTAAATAATTATAGTACATTTTTAGGAACGTGAAGGACGAAAACGAACAGCTACATCTTCAAATTCAGATGCCAATAAATTTCATGAAACTGGTCCACAAACATTTTCTTTAACTCGATTCTTGGGTGTTATTGCATTCTTCTTCAACAGTTTCCTTCTTCCAAATGATGTTATGCCAGATGTAAATTATCTTATCAATCGATTATGTGAAATGCGATTAATTACAAGAATTTCGAATCCAACAAATATTTCTGTTCCTAAATATCGATGTGATGCTTCATCCGATTTTGTTCGAGATATTGCAAATTCTGTAGGGATTGATATTGCAAATTTTTTGGATGGAAATGCCCATGAACTTGTTTCAAAGCTTCAACTTATTAAACTTAAATAATTAGTTTAGGGTGAAAAGATATTTTGGAATGTATTTGTTTGTGTCTTTTGTATTACTTCTTTTTTAAAGTTGTTGTGTTAACTGATTTTGTAAATAACTCTTTAAAATAAGAAATATTTTTACAACGCATAACATTACTCTATCCAAAAATCATTTATTTTTTTGAAAAACATGATTTTTTGATGCGCACAGAATCTTGCAACGAAAGCCTTTTGGTTGCGAAAGAAGCATTGCAGAAATTTCTCGAATGTATACAGGAAAACGGCTCACGTAAAAAGTGCAAGTTGCACTTTTTGCGTCGATTTTCTACACTTTTTTAACGGGTTTTGCACACTTTTTACTCAAAAGTCATTGGTTCTGCCACGAAATGTAAAAAGTGTACAAAATAAACTTTTTTAAAAAGGCACGTAAAAAGTGCAAGTTGCACTTTTTGCGCACATTTTAGCCACTTTTTTAATTTTTCAATTTTCCCCCACTAACAAAATACGCACTTTTTAAATGAGCCATTTTCCTGTGTATTGATTCGAAACTTTAGCTGACAAATTTTTTCGCAAATTTTTTTTTCTCGCCAATGTTCAGTCGCATATGATATAGCGGTTTTTTTAGCTGCTGATAGGCAATTATCAATGATAGCATTGACTTTAAATTGAATTTTTTGAACTAAAGTGTTTATAAATGTGTTATTTTTTGGAATTCTTATCTGTTTTTTTAACCTATATTTTTTGTGTTTATAATTTTTGTTTCCTTATTTCTGAAAATGAATTAATTATTTCAGTAACTTTATCTTTTAAAGAAACATTCCTGTGATAAAAAAAGATGTTTAATGATCAAAAAGGAAATGCTTATTATACAAAATCAATTTTTAAATGTCGACATCAAAAATGTAAACCCTTTTTATTCTGTTTATTGTTGGCAGAATGGATTCATCTCCACAGGTCTCTGAACTTACAGAAAACTTGCAAAAAAATGAAAAAAATCAGCACAAAATTTGAAAATGAAAAAAATCAGCAAGAAACTGAGAATAATCAGCATAAAGTTAAAAAATGAAAATAATCTGCGCAAAAGTGAAAAAAATCAGCAAAAACTTTAGAATTGAGAAAAATCAGCACGAAAATGAAGAAAATCAGCACAAAAAATAGTTCCTTTTTGTGCCAAAAATTTTTAACACAAAAAAAGAGTGTCTCTTTCGTTGTCTGCTGTCAGACCGCGCCGTTTTTTGCATGCGCATTGCTCATTCCATAAACAGTTTCCCGTTTAAACTTTTCGTTGGGCAATTAATTGTATGCCATTTTAGGCTAATGGGCTCTAAAGCTAAATAAATAAATTTTGGATATCATCGACATGATCGATGGGTGATGAATAAATTTTAAAAAAATTTTTAAAAAAAAGTTTTATGCTGATTTTTTTCATTTTTTTTGAAAAAAATCAGCATGAAAATGAAAAAAATCAGCACAAAAATGAAAAAAATCAGCATGTGCTGATTTTTTTCATTTTTATGTAAGTTTTGTGTAAGTTCAGAGACCTGTGTCGCTTTGAAATGTTTTATCATGGTTGAAAAATTTGTAGAATATAAAAGATATATTCTTGATGATAATGAAATATCAGATGGATCAGATAAAGTAAACATTTTAATTAATTTTTTTGTTTTAGTAAATTATTTTTTAGAAATCGTCGTTTAGAAGCAAAAAATCATTGAATTCTGTTTTTGTTCCAAAATATACTTTATCGAAAAGTAATCCATATTCATCTATTCTCAAAAATATTAATTTCAAAAATCTTTCAACTTTTGATTTTTCTGATACAAAAATCACTGATAAAGAATATTTCAAAATGGTTGAAACTTGTTCCACTAAAAATTTACGTTTTAATTGTATTTCTGTAAATGATGAATACGGTAATGATGTTGAAATTGCAGAACTTTTAAAAGAAATACCGAATATTGAAAACTTTGAATAGTATGCTTTTTTATATTTATATTTTTTATATATCATTTAATCTTTTTAGCATTTTTAAAGACAATGAATCCACGTCCAAAACTGCTCAAAAACTTGTTGAACTGAAAAAACCATATTCAAAACTTTGTGAATTTTCACTTTTTAATATTCAAGAAGGATTTAATTTTGAGATTTTTGGAGAATTTACTGAGGTAATTTTTAGTTAAAAGTATTTTTTCAACACAAATATTTGTAATTTTTTCAGAAAAATGTTTTTGTTTTTTATGATTTAGAATTTTGTGGTTCTTCTGAATTTTTTGATGAACTCAAAAATGCTGAAAAAAATCTTTATTCAAAAATGGAAGATTGAAATTATGGAGGGCTTCTTGGCAATGTTTAAAGAATTGATGTAAATTTCTTAATTTGTAAATTTTTGTTAAATTTTTTTTACGTTTTTTTGTAATTTGTAATAAAAATTTTTTTACTGATATCATGATATTTTGGTTGAGCCACTTTAAATTTAAATATTTAAACTTTGGTCTACCGTATACCTCAAAAAATCAAAATTTGTAGATGGGGACCCCCACACGTGGGCAAGACCGTGCGAACAAAAAATTTTTTTTGCGCCACCCAGAATTGCCACAGGTAGCTGCTACCTGTGAGGAATTTTGAAAATTTTTTTCACAATTCTGACTACCTGTCAACTTTTTTTAAAAATTTAAAAATTATTGATGTGCTATATTAAATGAAGTATTTGTTTATTAGATTATAATGTGAATTCTATAAAAAGTATTACTACGTTATTGTGAACGATGATAATTTTTAAATAAAAAATGTGGCTATCTGAACAGTAATAAAGGAAAACATAAAATAATAAAAATAATAAAAAAGGGGTGGATTGAAACCGAAGCTTTTGATAGATGTTGTTAATTTTGAACAGGAATGTGCATGATAATGATTATGAATCATGAATGTGTTCTTTGTTCGATCTAAAAAGAATAACAATATAAATACTGTATTCTTTAAAAATACTCAAATTCCTCACAAATTTCGATTGCATCATCATCCATATATTGATTTTGAATTCTTGTGACGAATTGATTGCAACATATTTGATGTTTATTTTCATAATAACTTCGATCCCTTTCTGTTTTTAATAAATTATCTGTAAAATAGAAATCGTATTTTTAAAAGATGTGAATAATCATTTCGAAGAAACTACAGTGTCGGCGCTTTCATTTCTTTAAAAAAATAATAAAATAATAATATATTCCGTTTCAGTTGAGCTAATTATCATTATTAAAATGAAGCAAACTTTTATCGTAATATTAATAATGAATCTATGTTGTGGAATACAACCTTGTAAAATTTTGTTGAATGAGCTCAATGCCCATACAATTAAAGGAGAAAATGGTAAAGAATTCATCGAACTTATTGGTAAGGAAAAAATGTTTTCAAAACAAAATAATCTGTAGTATTCAGGCATCGGTTGCAAGGATACAGAATCCCTACATTCATATCTTACACTAATCGTGACAGAATACAATGAAGTTGTAAGAGGGCCTGCAGTTATTTTTTCAGCAGATTTACAAAAACAAGTTTTCAAACATCAAAATCCAAAACATCAATATTTTGTAATTGGTGGAGAAAAAGATTATGATCTACAATTTAAAGATAATGCAATTGGATCATGGACAAAACCAGCTGCAAAAACTATTCTATCATTCTTTCACAGATCTGGGGTAACTGAAGATGCAGATACGATTAAGCTTAATGAAAAAAAATATCAACTTTTTCATTAAGCTTAATCGTATCTGCATATACACAACTACCATCGTAAACTCTAGCAGCCTTAACAGTGATCAATATTGGGATCTTTGGAAATTCTTCACCAAGAGTGAATTCAGGATTGAATTCAACGGCATAAATTCCAACGAAACAAGCAAAAAATAACGACAATCGCATGTCTTTGTTATTCATATGGAAACTAAAGTTTTTTCTACAAGTTCCTCTTTTATATAGCACTTCTTTCGTTCTTACTTTAGCAGGCGCTATCCATCAACTTGGACGTAAACAACTGTATCTGTGATAGCAGCCCTAAATAAATGCGTCTTTGCTTCTTTCCTCTTCTTCTTTTTCCTCCTTTCCCCTTTTTTCTTTTTCTTTTTTTCCCTTTTTTCTTTTTTTTTTCTTTTTTTTTCTCTCTTTTTTCTTTCCTTTTCCACCGGCCGACAAATTTTAAAAAACGATTATGACTGAAAAAGAAATAATTTTTTTCCGTTCGGGAACACTTTTTTAAAATCTAATTTTGCAACTCATCTTAAAAACTTTTTTTGAGCATTTGTGGACACGTTATCGGCATTTTTAGTATTAAAAATCGTTTTTAACGTCCTCAAAAATGGGTATGCGCCAGCTTTTTTGATTTGGTTGCGTTTTGTCGATTTGCGATCATTTTTGGTTGAGACGTAAATGATTAGCTTTTTAGCTATTTTAACTATGTTAAAAGCTTTATATAAGTTTTTGTTCCATAGTTAAGCTTAATAAACTTGCAATTAAGGTTTTTGTGCGATATATTATACTTAATTAGCAAATGTTTTGCTTATTTGTTAATATTTTCACATATATACGTGGTATTGTCTGTATCTTTACAGGTAAGTTTGGTATGTTTATTTTTGCTTATTAACATATATTAATACATATATATTTCAGATTACAACTAAAGATGCTAAATATATACCCGTTTAATGCTTAAAAGTGATGTTTATTGGCAACGCTTATGGATAAACTTATATATACATTTACGTATACTTAACCAAAAATGATCGCAAATCGGCCAAACGCAACCAAATCAAAAAAGCTGGCGCATACCCATTTTCGAGGACGTTAAAAACGATTTTGAATACTAAAAATGCCGATATCGTGTCCACAAATGCTCAAAAAAAGTTTTTAAGATTTGATATATCAACTTTAAAAAAATACATTTTGCCAAGCTTTTCTTTGGCGACTATTTTTAGACAATAATCGTTTTTTAAAATTTGTCGGCCGGTGTTTTCCCTTTTTTTTTGCGCCACCCAGCGTTTTTTGCTGCGCCATGCGCCACCCAGCGTGCGAATTTCGCACCATTTCGCACCATTTGCCCATGTGTGGATGGGGATAATAGATATGACTTTTGGTGATAAGAATTTTTGCGGGTTACTTTTTGGTGGATTTTTTGTTTATCCAAGAGATCTGTCAGCATAATATATATTTAAAGGAGCCCAGTCAGATAGCACAACTCTCTCAACAGAGAGAGCAGAGAAAAAGAGACATTCTTTTTCCAGTGAGAGAAAAGAAATAGTGCGCACTCACTCTTTTTTTCCCTGATTTTGTTGTCTTGATGTAAACGAGAGCGTTGAGATGGCTGACTGGGCTCCTTTAATAAAATTTTTTAATTTTCCAATTTTTTAACAGTTTTATTGTTTTTTGACAGTTTTAAGCAAAAATTCTTTAACAACATACAATTTTTAGAGGTTTAATTGTGTAAAAATAATAATATAAAAATTAAAGCAAAATAATATCAAAACATTTTTTACAGTACTTTTTAAGGAATTCATTATATTTATTATTTTGCAATCATTGGGATATTTTCTTGTTGGGGCATAACATTGACGGGATTATTATTAGTTCCACCATCCGGTAGAATACATTCTCCAAGAGGACTAAACATTCCATTTATGCAAATACTTTTTGTTTCTCCCTGCGAAATATATGGTAGTTTACAAATTAATTGTGCCGTGGTACCAGCTGACCATGGTCCGGTGGTTGACATTGTAGAAAATTGTAATTCACCTTCAATGGGCCTTGAAGGAGCTTGAAGGCATGGATTATTATCGGTTAACATTTCAGGCAGCATTATTTGACTTCTTACAACATTTAATAATAAAATACAAAAAAATATTATTAATTTAATAAACATTTTTATTCTTTTTGTATAATAAAAAAAACACAAGGTTAAATATTTAAGGAAAAAACTATAAATATTTATATACTTTTTTAACAAAGAAAAATTATATAACTTTTTTTAAGTGAAAAACTGCAGCGAAAAAAACATTCATACTTTAAAAAAACAAAAACAAATGAAGCATCAAAGAAAAAAAACCGGTACAAAAACACGTTGCTTTGATTTATGGGCTGATGTGGGGTGGCGCAGAAACTGGAAAAACATATTTGTTTGTTTTTTTTTGATTACTACTCGTTTTTGGAACAATCCTTTTAACGTTTTGTTTTTGCACTCTAAAATGCAGTTTATGGGTATTAGAAAATGGGGGTGGACGCTTTTGTGGATGTACAGGGTATCCTCGAAATTTATTATCCCCAAATTTGTGTCCCCAATCAGGGATGTGCGGAATTCCGGTTCCGGTTCCGCGGAATATCCGGGGTTTTTTTCCGTTCAGTTTTTAAAAACCGAGTTACGCACATCCCTGTCCCCAAAAAAAACGGTGATGCAACAAAATTTGAATATGAAAAATTTGCATCTCTGTTCGTGGATGAACCAACGATTTGCTTTGAAGTTACGCTTACATCACTGATATGATTCGTCATTTTGTTCTTTCAAACTTCAAAATTACAGTATAATTCACATTCTATAATACAGTCAGTATAAAAACAAAATGAAATTATTTAAATTAATCATTTTTTAACTTTCCAAAGGGCCCTTAACAATGACTTTTACAGTATCCCAACATTGGTAAAAAATTAAATGTTCTCATGTTTATTCAAAGTTCAATTTGATCACCAGTATCTAGTTGATCATTAGAGCTTGTGATCAAAATGTCTGATAACTGATAAGGCTTATACGTAGGCAACAAAAATATATTTTTATCAGTGTTTCCTGTTTACTTCAATATTTGTTTATTTTTAGCTCTAAAAACAAGCAACTGCTTTTTTTATCAATGAATAAATTTGAAATTTTATATAACTGTTTTTTTAGCGGAAATTAAGTTGTTTTTGCATTAACTGTTTTTTGGAATAAAAAATTACAGATCATCGATGAAGTATGTCATCTGTTTTTGTTGAAGCATGTTGTGGATGATTGGTAATATTAGGGGTGCTCCGCATTTTTTTGCTGCCATAAATATAGCAATGTTGAACAAAATGTTTTTCTTGTGACGTAAACAATTTTTCCATATAAAAAGGATTCACAAAAAACCATTAATCATATCAGTTTACTGTTTCTTAAAAGTTCTTCAACTTATTATCATACCTTTTATCACCTTCAACAATCATGAATGCCAAAATTATGTTCTTTATCTGTGCCATTTTTGCTGTTATCACATGTATTTTTGCCTTTGATCCAGTTCGAATTGTTCAAAATGATAAATCCGCTGCTGCCAATTTTACCGCCGAAAATGCCACAATTTTTCAATCCAAATTATTTGCGAATAAACCCTGCAAAGGAATGCCCGGCTGCTTTCAATTTATGTGTAATAAATGTTGTGGAGATTGTAATCAAGGTGATTGTGTTACAGCAATGTGTATGTTATGTTGTGGATAAATTTCTTTTTATTTATCTAAAAACAAATCTGTTGTAAATAATATATCTATTTAACCATATGTATTTTTTGACATTTGTTTATTGTAAAAATTTCTTCTTTTTTTATTTAATAAATAAATATTTCGTAATAGTGCTCTCTAGAGATCTAATTTAGATCTAAAGCATATCCAAACAGATATAAAATTTATTTAAAATCAACAAAACAGCCTTAATCTTAGCCTTAAGCTTAGGGCCATCAAATTTTCTTGCGGCCACCTTTTTTTAAGAGACGATGCACCACATTTTTTAAATCGAGTGTTACATCAAAATTTTATTTTCAATTCTTTTATAGCCATTCGATAGATATAGGTGAAAAAACGTTATTCCTGGAGTTTTGGAGCATTCAACCGTGTGAAACCGATTTCGCAGATTTTCAAAGATTGAATATAACCAAAAATACAAAAAATCGGGAAAAATCAGGAATGCAACCAATCAAAAAGTTGTGCCCCAGGATTGTACACATAAGTAAGGGCTATAAAATGGCTATCACCAAAAAAATTTATCTGACCTCTAATATCGAAATTTCGATATATGTAATTTTCGACCCTTGTAAAAAAATGACAATGTCCCCTGCGTTAAGCTACATAATGCGCCGTTTAATGGCCTATCATGTGGGGATTCCGAAAATATATGCCTTGAAACCATAGCGCGTGAAACCTGCAATTGCAAAATTGAAAAGTACGCGCAACTAACATCTCTAGCATCAATCCGGAGGTATAACTTTGATATTTCGTAATATATCGACTTCCGGTGCCTTGCATTATGTAATATCATGTCAGTGGAGCATCCTGGGACAGTTTCAACATTTTTGGTAACGGTTTCGAAATATGGGACCACTTTGAAAATCCAAAATTTAGCAACATAAAAATATCCAAAAAATTCGGGTTTTTTCTTTCATAATAAAGTCAAATATGCATTATAATTGTAAAATATATGTAATAACATCAATATAACATGATAAAAAATGACGGGGGGTCAAAATCGATTTTTTATGATTTTTTCAATTTTTCTTAATTTTGACCAATTTTCGAGATACCAAAATATTGGGAATATCGAAATATATCAACTATCTGATACTTTTGGGTTAGAATATAGCTCGTTAGAGATTTTTGGGCAATATTTCAACATCCTGGAATCACTAGTTTTCGTTTCCCATTAAAGTGAAAAAACGGTAAAATATAAGGTGAAAACATCCTAAAATATCACAGTTTTTCCTAAACCAACACAATAAAAACTTTTTTCCAGATTAATTATGATTAATTTTAATGAAGTGAAGTGTTTAAAAGCAATTAAAGATAATTATAAGGTTTTCGAAAATTACTCATTTTTCAAAATTTCAAAAAATTGAGTTGCTGATATTTGGTATTGAAATCACTCACAAAGTGATGAGATATTGTCATTTAATCCGAAAAAAAAGTTTTTACTATGTTTGTATAGGAAAAACTGTGATATTTTAGGATGTTTTCACCTTATATTTTACCGTATTTTCACTTTAATGGGAAACGAAAACTAGTGATTCCAGGATGTTGAAATATTGCCCAAAAATCTCTAACGAGCTATATTCTAACCCAAAAGTATCAGATAGTTGATATATTTCGATATTCCCAATATTTTGGTATCTCGAAAATTGGTCAAAATTAAGAAAAATTGAAAAAATCATAAAAAATCGATTTTGACCCCCCGTCATTTTTTATCATGTTATATTGATGTTATTACATATATTTTACAATTATAATGCATATTTGACTTTATTATGAAAGAAAAAACCCGAATTTTTTGGATATTTTTATGTTGCTAAATTTTGGATTTTCAAAGTGGTCCCATATTTCGAAACCGTTACCAAAAATGTTGAAACTGTCCCAGGATGCTCCACTGACATGATATTACATAATGCAAGGCACCGGAAGTCGATATATTACGAAATATCAAAGTTATACCTCCGGATTGATGCTAGAGATGTTAGGGAACATCCAGACGTGACGTCACGGTAAAATCCAAAATTTTGACCTCCTCCCCCCCCCTAATCACAGTACCGTCACTTTTGGCTTACCCCCCTCCCCCCCCCCCCACCGTCACAAAAATCGTCACATTTTCCAAAAATGCATAAAAAATTCAAATTAATTCAAAATTTTATTTGTAACAACAACAAACAAAATCTTTCATCAAATCATTTTGTGGTTTTAGCAATCGAACTGGAGCACAATTAAAATGACGTCGCCCTTCAATAGTTCGTGAATCTCTTGGAAGCAATCTCGTATATAAAGTTGATCTTTATATACGAGATTGAATTTATGTTTTTCAATTTCAGATGTCCAAAAAGTCATTTTGAGTTTAATTTGAACAATATCATTGTTTAATTCTTTCCATGCTTTTTCTCCAGCAAATTCTCTTGCAGATTTATCAAATCTTATTTTGAGTTCAGCCCAATTTCGAAAAAGAGCCATAAAAGAATTGTGTAAATCCGACATGTTTACAGTTTCATTTGGATTAATTAATCCTTTGGATGCCTCGAAATTCATTACTTTGTAACAGGGTTGAAAGTTTTTAAAGCTTGTCCAAAAGAGCATTGCTAACACTGCTTTAGCAGTCTTTTTGCCGCGTTTTAATCATTCGCGTCAAGAGTTTTTTACTCTTTGAAAAAACTTTAGAGAAAAAATTTAGTAAAATTTAATTCAATAACATTGCAAAAATGATCAATTTCCGTGACGTCACTTTTGGCTTTGACCCCCCCCCCTCCCCCATCACAAATCGTCACTTTCTGCTTACCCCCCTCCCCCCCCTAAAGCCGTGACGTCACGTCTGGACAGTCCCTTAGTTGCGCGTACTTTTCAATTTTGCAATTGCAGGTTTCACGCGCTATGGTTTCAAGGCATATATTTTCGGAATCCCCACATGATAGGCCATTAAACGGCGCATTATGTAGCTTAACGCAGGGGACATTGTCATTTTTTTACAAGGGTCGAAAATTACATATATCGAAATTTCGATATTAGAGGTCAGATAAATTTTTTTGGTGATAGCCATTTTATAGCCCTTACTTATGTGTACAATCCTGGGGCACAACTTTTTGATTGGTTGCATTCCTGATTTTTCCCGATTTTTTGTATTTTTGGTTATATTCAATCTTTGAAAATCTGCGAAATCGGTTTCACACGGTTGAATGCTCCAAAACTCCAGGAATAACGTTTTTTCACCTATATCTATCGAATGGCTATAAAAGAATTGAAAATAAAATTTTGATGTAACGCTTTTATTCCAAAAATTCAAATAATCTGGTGCACCGTCTCTTAAAAAATGGGCTATTTTCCGATAGAGCCCACATTTCACATATCTCAATATTAATTCGTTAAAATAAAATAACGGCCCGGGGCCGTTAAAATGACGGCCCCTAACCATTAAATTAATGTATACTAGGGGCCGGTTAAATTTAACGGCCCGAAAAACATATCGGCCCTGTTTTAGATTTTTTACTTTCTGATTTTAAGGCCGTTATAAAAAATAAATAAAAATTATAGCGGCCCGGTTTCGGGGCCGATATATTTTAACGGCCCTAAATCAATGGTCTGTTAAAATATTGAGGGGCCGGTATTTTTCAAAAAATCACCTAAAACCGAATAGAGCCAAAATAGGATATGCAAAAAAATTTAAAGGGGGAGGGAGACCCACCTTGAACAATTTTTTGCTGCAATTTTCTTGATGGTCTCGACGCGATCGCAGACTCATTGCACAGCGATTCAAATGTTGATTTTTTGGCAATGAGTCAAAAAACTTTTTTCAAAAAAGAGCACTTTTGTAAAAAACTGTAATTAATTTTTAGTGACTTAAAATAATTTTTTTTTGTTTTTAGGGTAAAAAAGGATAAAAAATCTGATTTTTCCATCTATAATAAAGTGAAAAATATGAAATTTAAGTGTTTTTTGGACCTGTTGAAAGTGACCCTTAATTAGAAAATCTATTAACTCTTTTTTTTTGCTATTTTTAATTTCACCCATACCATTAAAATGTTCAGCAGGACCTGTTTCATAAATGTATGGCAAATTTTTTTTATCCGAGTGAACAAAAAAATTTGCCGTCAACTTGAAGTTGAGCGTGCGCCACCATCATCCCCCTCGGGCTCATTTTGGGGCCAAAATTGTTCGGCAGAGGCGCCATCTTAAAATTAGATAAAACACACCTAAAAACCATAAAAAAATGATATTAGGGGTCTTCATATCATATTTTGGGGTTGTCAGGTCCAAAAAACGAAATTTGCATAAAATGCCGTTTTTTGGCACTTTTTTGCTCGGCAAATGGACACTAGGTCAGTTAAACAAAAAGAAAAACTACATGTTTATTGGAAATATTGTTGGCTACAAGAAAATATGTAAAGATTTGGGTAAATCTCAAAACAAAAAAAAATCCTCCAGCCGACTAAAGTTTCCATTTTACCTAAGATGTAGCATAAGTCCAAAAATTTTCGGGTTCCCGATAAGATATACTCAAAAGCTCGTGTAATTTTTTTCATATTGTTGTGACAATCAAAAAAAACCCAGCAGAAATTATCTGGATATCTGATTTGCATGAGTTCTATCCTTTCAACGATGTGGGGGTATAAAAAACGGAAATTTTCAAATACCTGGCAAATGACAAATATTCACCCGGCAATAAAAATCTCGTGTAATTTTTTTATAAATAACCTAGTGATCATTTAAAAATAAAAATCATGCTTCTATCTTATCGGGAAGACAACGATCTCTCCTTTTTAATTCAAAATACGCCTGTAAAAGCCACCAAGAGCAAAAGCTATAATTAGAAATGAGTTTAAACGCCTGAAAATGCCTTAATTAAATGCCCTGACCTCGATTTATATATATCCAATCATATCAAAGTCGAAGATAAGCAGAAAAAATTTTTTTTAGTTACAAGAATTTTTCACAATACCCCCAACATCATTGAAATGATATGTCTTCAATATTTGATTGTTTTGTATCATTTAAATGGTTTTTATAGTGTTATTATATTATTTTAAACATATTTTGATGATTTTAAAGCGAAAAAATTTTTTCTCAAAAAATTTGTTTTAAAATATAAGGGTGATCGGAAAGTTCGTTCCGCTGTTTGATAGTGTCGCTTATTTCGAATTTTGCATCCCAAAGCTTCAAATTTTGCACAAACGTGCTTTAGTAAGTTACAATCATCTCCCAAAAGAAGAATTTCGTCTAAGTTCAATCAAATCGGATAACCAGGAGATATATGGGGATTAACCGGATTTTTGAATAAAAATGTATAAAATATCGAAACAGTTTAAAGAATAAAGTCAGAGTTTTTAGAAATGAATATGTTGAGGAAATGAATTTAAGATAACAATAAACTATTTTTGACCCTTTCCTGCTTTATTTTCAACATTCTGAGAATATTCAAATTTTTGAGCTTGTTAAGTGGATATGTTTTTAATTTTAATCCCCGGATAAATGATGAAATGAAAGATGTCGTAAATGTTAAAAATAGCTAAAATATATCCTAATATAAGACGTGATAATTAAAAATATTTTTGAGCGGCCAAAAAATTTGGGAAAAAAAAGAAAAATTCCTCGCCGTTTTGAAGAAGTGACAACGAAAATCAAAGTGCTATGAATTATGTCTAAAATGAACCTTAGACATAATTCATAGCACATAAAAATATTCGGAGTCAGAATCTACCCAGAATCGGCCTTCAGATTCCTCAAATCAAAAAAGCGCCTCTATTTTTAGATTTTCCGCATTTTTTTACCCCAAAAAGGCAAAAAAAATTTTTTTGGAGTCTGAATCCGCTAAGAATCTGTCACAGAATCCATGAAAAACTTCAGAATCTTCGTACTACTTGATTCCTTATACTCCCAAAAATTTATTACCACAAAATTTTACAAAAAATTACTAAATTTAATGCGAAAATAAATAAATTTGATAATCTCGACTTTCCTCGACTTCGCTCGACTTTTCTCGACTTTCCTCGACTAAAAGTGTACAGAAACTTTTTTCACCCATTGTAATATCCTCGTTTTAAAAATTGATGAGGAATTAAAAAATTTAAACTAAAAATTTAACATCAACAAAATTATGAGTAATTTTGCTTATTATTTTCATATTTTTTGGTCGGTCAAAAATATTTTTAATTATCACGTCTTATATGGCCTAATAACTCCTTTAAATTATTATTTCCATAAATTTACGTTAATTTTTGACCATTTTATATAGAAATCCACTTAATCCCCTTTTATCCCCTGGATATCCGCTGTGATCCAGCTTTGCCCAAATCCGTTTTTTGGGCCATGAATGTAACATACTAAAGCACATTTGTGCAAAATTTGAAGCTTGGGGATGCAAAAATCGAAATAAGCGGCACTGTCAAACAGCGGAACGAACTTTCCGATCACCCTTATATTTTTGTCTTGGTTCCTTCCCCCTGTGAAAAATATCGTAAATATCGAAATTTCGATTTTCGGGCCCGACATCTCCCAAATCATTTTTTAATGATTTTAGGGTGATTTGGGAGTAAAAATAACCATAGCCCATACCTTAAACTCAAAATCCGTATCTACCGAACACCCAATGAGCCCGTGCTTCGGCACTCTTATACTTTACTTTTTTATTTTTCACTGCTTTTTGAATGAACAACGGTACCTAAAAAAAGGAAGGGAGAGTAAAGTGAAAAAGTACCCCTTCGATATTCCGTCAGCAAAAAAACGAGGGCGGTGGAGTTTATAAGTTACCTTTGTCTCATCAATATTTTTTACTCGATAGCTTCAGCAGATGTTAAAATATATATACAATTACATGAAGAAGATTATAAGAATTAATCGACAAAGAATTGCAAGAAAATACAAGAAATATGATAACTTCACTCAAGATGAAATTTATATATAATATATCCATAGAATAATAGAAAAGTAAAATAATAGCATCATTACTATTCTGCAATTGTATTTACATGTTAATCAAAAAATGTCGTTAATGATTGCAAAAAATATGAGTCATTTGAACACTATCTTTGTAGTAAATCTATGGATTACATGTTGTAAATCTTATTGTTTGAGTTTTTTGGATGGTTTGATTGTTTTGAAAACCCGTTTTATGCGTTGATTGTTTTTTTACTACAAATACTACAAATAACGGTTTTGTTTAAAAAGGCATTCAGACATATTTTTAGGTCCTATATGATTACCTTTGTCGCAGAAACAGCATCATTTGTAACACAGCATGTTACAACAGAGAAATTTTGACAAATTTTACATTTATTACGAACTTTTAAAGCTTCTACAAGTTCGTGAACTGTTGTTAGTTGTATACTAGCCTTGCAATTATAACATTTTTGTGTCGAAACTAAAAACCAAAAACTCAAGTTTACCTGATTATTTAGTCTCCCTTTCGATGTACGCAAAACTTTAACGCGTAAACAATCGGATGTAGACCCATTACACCGTTGACTAAAAATGGATGTGGTTAAAATTTTAATTTATTTAAAAATATTAGAGGATTTTAAAAGTAAACCGTCAAACAACAGCAACATTTTATAAATTTTTTGGAAAACGCACCTTCTTTCGTGCCAAGAGCATCGCCTGCACCCGACAAACGCATTGCAAATCAGATGTCAAATTAAACATTAAATATCTATTTTTACAGATTCTTTTTTGGAAAAAGCTCGTGATCAATCTTTAATATTGAGCTAAATAATAGATCAGAACAGATAAAACAAAAAAAAGTAAGCAAATAGCTGTGTTAGAAACATTTGAAAAATGCAAAAAGAACAATAGAAAATGAGCGTGGGAAAAAAGCTTTTCACACCTTTTTCAAGGGTCGCACTTTCCACTCAGGTCTGCCGTGCACGAGCAAGTTGAGCAAATGTATCACTACCAGTAACTTCAATGAGGGTTCTAAAATAAAAAAAACCATAATAAGAAAATATACAATTTATTGGCACTAGTGCAGTTTTGCTCCCCCCAAAACGAAAATGAAAAATTTTTTATCATAAATAGGGACCTTCAAGCAAAAAAAAAATTTTCAGCTAGTTATATAAATTTCATATATTCTGAAACTTTAGGATCTTCTGATTCCTCTAAAATATCTTAATTTTTTTTTCAAAATTATCAAGAATCTGCGGCGAGCGCTCTCGTTTTTTTTGTCACTGAAAAAAATCAAAGGAAAAAGGCCGCCCAAGCAGGCGATCACTTTGGCTCAGCTGAGAGCACTGCATGCAAAGACTCACAGGATCAAATCCAAGGGGGTGACAAAAGGGTTGCTAAAGTTAAACTTTATTCGGATTTTATTTAAAAACATTATGCCGGCACTGCAAATAAATAATAACACTAATTTCATTGTAAGTTTATTGAATTTGCTTATTTTTGAATTTTCAACACCAATTTTTGGTTTTGAGCAACTTTCCTCCAATAAAAAACAAATAATGAGAAAACCAAAAAGTTAGTAAATCTTGACATACATTTATCACTTCTATCATATTTTGCTGGCTGCTTTTATCAAGTTCTTCAGTTTTGTTGCTGCTTCAAGAATAATCAAATAATCTCAAATCATCAAGAAAGGGTGTTCAATCAAGAATCGGCGATAATGAAGATTAACCACCCCCTTTATAACCCATAGCCCCCCCCCCAAAGTTCAAAATCAAAATAAGTACCCACCCTCAGAAGAAAAGCCACCCAAATGGTGTTTTAGAGAAAATAAAAAAAATTGAGTATTCTGACTTTGCGAATGTATGAATTTGCATACAGTGATACAAAAGCTTTTCAAGTTTTTATCATTCATTGTCAATCATTTTCTTCAACGGCGGAGTGGCTTGCTGCTGGTAGCAGTCAAGGACGTCAGCAGAAATTTTTTTCGGGGGGGGGGCACGACCCCCTCCAATAGCAAAAAATAAAATTTTTTGCTATTTTTCAAAAGGTGGTGGGAGAAAAAAATTTTTCGAATCCATTTCGGGGGGGCACGTGCCCCTCGTGCCCCCCCCCCCTGGTGACGTCCTTGGTAGCAGTGATGGAAAATCAGGTCGGTTTAGTTTTCGGTTCCGGTTCCGGGAGTAAATTTAGTTAAAGGGGGGATGCATTATTTGGGGGGTTAAAGTATATTTACAATAAATTCCCAGCCTAAAATTATAATAGCTGACGAGTTTTATAACCTCTCAAATTTGTAATTATGAGGGGGGCTGTAGTTAATCTACTTTGGTCACCCAAGTGACTTTATGCTATGAGGGTAATTATAGTATATGTACAACAAGTCCCCATGATTTTGGGGATTTAAAGCGTATTTACAATGTCCCCCCATTGTAAATAACCTTTAAAAGTGTGGGGGCTTATTGCATGTCTATAATAAATACCCACGATGATTAAAATGTCCACCCAGCCCCTTGTGACTTTGGGGAGTTTTAGTTAATTTACTTTAGCCCCCCGAAAATTATAAGGAATTTTTGAAATTTACCTGCGGGTAATTGATTTATATGTACAATAAGTCCCCAAGATTTCCGGGACTGATTGTATATTTACAATGTCCACCCCCTTCCTTGTAATTTTGGGGGACTGTAAGTAAGAAAGTGGGTGGTTATTTCGAAGTTAGATTTTTGGGGGGTTTTAATAAACGAGTCGGGGGGCTTTTATTCATTATGGCTACATGTGGAGACAAAAATCCCCCTAGTGAGGTTTGTCCCCCCACACTTCTAACAGTTTCAGCCCCCCAAAATACAAAAAGTATGTATTTTGGGGGGTTGAACTGAAGAAGTGGGGGGATAAACCTCCCTAGGGGGGGTCAAAATGCAGTGGGGGGCTATTCGTTTGTTGCTGCTTCAAGAATAATCAAATAATCTCAAATCATCAAGAAAGGGTGTTCAATCAAGAATCTATTTGTTAATATTCTCTTCGTAGCTTTGATTATCGTCACAAACTGCTGAATTTTCGTCAAACTTATCTACTACTTAGCCAGCTTATACTTAAACATCAAATGCTGAAAATAGAATGCTTATTATTATACATTATCAAACTCAAAACCTTCTTCAAGTGATTACTGCTGATTTTAAGTTCAATGGTAAGTTTTTGTATTTTTTGCATTATTTCCACGTTGTTTTAGATAAGAAAAAACCGTTAATGCTTAGCTATAATGTTGCTTCTAATGTAATAAGAATCAGAAATGAAACTATTTGAACCGAAGGTATCAATTGTATTATTTCGTGAAGCTATAGAAGTGAAGAATATACATAATTAATCTTTTTTAAAGTTGTCAAATTCAAGTTATTACAAGATCAAACTTATAAAATATATGTATGGTGATGGTGCTGAATTGTTGGTTTGTTTTCTTTCTTAAAAACTTATATAATCTAATTTTTTTATTTCAGATAGTTCAAATATAAGAAGAAAACAACTACACCTTCAAATCAGGGATGTCAAATGCAGACGGCCGCCGCCGCCGGCCGCATGCCGGCCGCGCGGGCGGCCGGCGGGCAAGGTTTTTTTCGCCGGCGGCCGGCACGGCCGACGATTTTTGTGAAATTCTTTGTTTTTCCCACACAAAAAAAGAAAAATATAGGCCGCACGGCCGGCCGGCTAATAAATTTAGGCCGCACGGCCGGCACGGCGGCCGATTTTTCGCCGGCGGCCGCGGCGGGCCGTGTTTTCCCGCCGCATTTGACATCCCTGCTTCAAATGGCAGATGAGTTTATGGCCGATTTATATATATATGTGTGTTATTATTTTGATATTTTTTTGTATTTGTGAATGTTTTAATTTAATAAATTATTAAAATTAATTAATCAGCGGAAACAACAAAACTGTAAAATCATAAAGAGGATCTTTAAATTTAGTTTTTGGCTGACAGTTAAAAAAGTAAAACATCAAGCTCAGTAACTTGTTATTTTCCTTACCATGTCATTTAGTTGGCAGTTACACAAAGATAAAACAAAACAGCGGCTAATTCAATAAACTTACAATGAAATTAGGGCTATTATTTATTTGCAGTGCCGGCATAATGTTTTTAAATAAAATCCAAATAAAGTTTAACTTTAGCAACCCTTTTGTCACCCCCCCCCCTGGATTTGATCCTATGAGTCTTTGCATGCAACGTCGCAGTGCTCTCAGCTGAGCCAAAGTGATCGCCTGCTTGGGCGGCCTTTTTCCTTTGATTTTTTTCAGTGACAAAAAAAGTGCGTTTTTTTGGGCAAAAAAAATTCGTTGACGGTCCCTTATCATAAATTTCCATAAAAATGTTGACGTTTGGTTGAGAATTTAAAAGGGCGGGTAAGAGGGTTCAAAATTTGGTTGCTTTTGTTTTGGGGGGAGCAAAACTGCACTGGTACCAATTTATTTAAAGAACTCACGAAGAAGCATTAAGAAGAGCACGACCACGTTCAGCATAACGAGTTGCGATATATACAGGAGACGGAAGAGATGTAGGAAGACGATCAATTTGTATACCAAAGCAAAGATTATAACACCAAAGTTGAACAGCATCATCAATGTTTCCATCATAAATGATAGTAAAGCGTGGAGTTTTGGCAGTACCTTGAAGAGCAAAACGATTTGGAACAATTAAAGTAACTTGAGCATCATATTTGAGATCACTACTTGCGCCAATGGCAAAAGGAAGTTCAGTTGAAAGAACCATTTTGAACTGACCTTCTACAAAAGAAATTTCAGATAAATATGTAAGATCAATAAAAAAAGAAATCTAACCCGAACAACCATTGCGGAAAAGGATCAATTTGCGAGGATATTGTCCCCGATTAACTTTGAAACGTTTGAAGCATTCTTGAACAATTTCACCAAGAACAGTAACACGTTCTTCTTTGCTCGGCTTTTGAAGACGAAAACCACCAACAAATTCAAATGGATGCTTTTTATCATTTGCAGCATCTGAAAAAAAGAAAAAATTATAAAAGAAAAAAACTACGTATAAAATCAAAAATCTCACAACCAACAATTGTAGGAGCACTGCCAATAGTAGAACGAAGAGTTGGATTGATTACTCCAGGATGATTAAGAGAAATTCCAATGCACAAAGTATCAGTTCCAAGTGTTTCAGCAATACCAGCAAGACAAAGTTCATAATTAACACCACCGAGTTTGATGCTAAAAAAAATTATTATTACATATTGTTGCCTTTGTAAATTAAATAAAGGGCTTACTTTGTTTTATGAATAATATTTTCCATTGTTTGTTGTTTGCCCTTTGAAACAATATCACCAGCATTTTGCATCTTTACAAGTTGAGTAACAATTTCATATTGACGTTCAAGCAATTTTACAACTTTATGGAGAGATTGATCATTGTCAGCATGAATGAAGAACATAAAATTTATGCCAGCACGCTTACATTCTGCAAATTCTTCTTCAACTTTTCCAACATCAATGGGTATTGCACTCATATATGCAGGAGCTACATAATTAACACCAACTCTGCCACATTGTTGTTGGAAGCAGCTCAAAAATTGCCTGAAAAAGTATGATAAATTATTTCACAGCTCAATATAATAACAGTAAAAAACTTACTGTAGTTCTTGTTGTTCAAAGCGGGAACGATTGCGTGGAGCAGATCCCAAAATATAAACAGCCGCCCATTTTCCCAAATCACATGGAAGAAGATGATATGCACGTTGAGTCCAAGTAGCACGAGCAGGTTCAGGTGTAGCAGTACTATTGTTTCGGTATTGAATGTATGGAGGGGGAAGAACACGAGTGTTAACCTAAAAAAAGTAACTGTAAAAGTATGATTGTGAAAAATATAAAAAATGTTTACAGTAACGGGAGTTTCAACAACATCAATGTCCATTGCAGCAAGATGTGGACTTTTATTTTCACCAAAAAGACCAAGAGCCCGACCATTTCTTAAATTCTGTGGAATCAAAGTTGATGGTGGAACAGCACAAGCACGAATCATATTTTGAACCAATTCAGGAGTTTGATGTTCAGTGCGAACACGTTGATTATCACAAATTTGTAAAAGTTCCATTGGAAATTCACTTTTTTGTGGACCGCTTTCAATAACCAAATTAACTTTAGGATACTGTATTCTAATGCCATAACGTTCAAGAAAGTAGGCTGCAACAGATTTATCACCATCAGGCATTGCAATCATTTTCGAATCAGCTGATTCAGTGCTAATACTATGAATAGTTATTGTTCTTGGTGGAGTTTCATGACGAGTTTGAGCAGAAAGACCTAAAAATGAGGAATAAGAAAATGCAGAACGACATAAAAACGTACCAATAAATGCAGTTTTAAGATGATCAATTTCAAGATTTGAAAGAGTACGATTTCCAAGGGCGTGGCCTTTTTTCGGGATTTTTTTTTGAGGATCAGTTTTTTTGGGATTTTTTTTTGAGGATTTATTTTTTGGGGATCTATTTTTTGGGGATTTTTATTTGGGAATCTATTTTTTGAGGATCAGTTTTTTTGGGATTTTTCTTTGGGGATCAATTTTATAGGGACTTTTGTTTGAGGAATAACTTTTTGGGATTTTTTTTTCGGGATTTATTTTTTGGGGATCCATTTTTTTGGGATTTTTATTTGGGAATCTATTTTTTGGGGATTTATTTTATTGGGACTTTTCTTTGGGGATTATTTCTTAGGGACTTTTTTTTCGGGATTTTTTTTTGAGGATCAGTCATTTGGGGACGAGGAGTCCTAGCGCGAAAATTTCATCAAATTTTTTAAAATTTTTTCAAAATTTTTCTTTTTCATCATACGGGATTCGAACTTCTGGCATTTTGTTCGTTATTTTTTCTCCTTACCATTCGGCCACAGAACTTTCATAACTTTCTTTTCTTTTTGATACTTATTGCAAAACGTAATTTCGCGCGCATTTTTTTCTTTTTTCGTTTATTTTTTTTATTTATATTTTTTTAGAATATATATAAAAAAGAATCTGGGTTTTTGAGTGAGAGAAGTCGGAAAATAAAATCACTTTTTGATTTCTGGATTCTGAATTCGAGATTTTAATCAGATTCTAGTGTTAAAAATTATTTTTCCATTTTAGAATGCGGCTGTTTTTGCCTTCAACTCCCAGACTAACCTGACTTCATTTTAAGGTTAATTTTTCACGCTGATTTTGAAAATAAAAGCCGTTTTTGCTTTTAATCAAAACCATTGCCTTTACTTTTTTTTAAAATTTTTGTTATTGATTAAATATATTTTTTTATAAACATATAAAATATATTTTTATAAATATTCTAAAAAAATATAAATAAATAAAATAAACGAAAAAAGAAAAAAATGCGCGCCAAATTACGTTTTGCAATAAGTATCAAAAAGAAAAGAAAGTTATGAAAGTTCTGTGGCCGAATGGTAAGGAGAAAAAATAACGAACAAAATGCCAGAAGTTCGAATCCCGTATGATGAAAAAGAAAAATTTTGAAAAAATTTTAAAAAATTTGATGAAATTTTCGCGCTAGGACTCCTCGTCCCCAAATGACTGATCCTCAAAAAAAAATCCCGAAAAAAAAGTCCCTAAGAAATAATCCCCAAAGAAAAGTCCCAATAAAATAAATCCCCAAAAAATAGATTCCCAAATAAAAATCCCAAAAAAATGGATCCCCAAAAAATAAATCCCGAAAAAAAAATCGCAAAAAAACTGATCCTCAAAATAAAATCCGTAAAAAATAATCCCCAAAGAAAAGTCCCAAAAAAACTGATCCTCAAAAAATAGATTCCCAAATAAAAATCCCCAAAAAATAGATCCCCAAAAAATAAATCCTCAAAAAAAAATCCCAAAAAAACTGATCCTCAAAAAAAAATCCCGAAAAAAGGCCACGCCTTTCCAAGATTAATAATATCAGATGCAGTTTCAACCATTGGAAGACAAGAATGAAATGGAGTTTTCTTTGTATCAATAACAACTCCAACACGCTTATTTCCAGGGCCTTTTGTACCTTCAATATATCTAAAAATAAAAGTTAATCATTGTACCACTGAATAGAGTTGAGGTCTTGGTCCCGGTTTGATAGATGAGGAATATATAAATCCATGACGATGATGACAATTCAATAAAACACCAAATAAATATCCCCACAATGATAAAATGCCCCAAAGAAACTCACCCAAGTATCCAGAGCAGCTTTATAACACCACAAACACTTATCCAATAGTTTTATAACAACAACTTTATTAAATAATATTATCACCAGAGCAAAATAAATCAACCACTTGACAGCAAAGCACAAAAAGAAGACGACTGAGCTCTTCCCAAAAATAAACAACAACAAACAAGTGGAGTTGCGAAAAAGTCCCGCAACGCCAAAATACAATAAAGAGTACCATCGCAAAAAGAGCGATGGGTAATACAATAATAAAGGGGAATGTGCATAATCTCTCAACTACCCCCTTCTCCCTCAAATTAACGTCCCCGATAATTGCTACGACCACGAAATTTCTTCTTGACATAGTATGGAACAGGACGACGAGTAGAATAATCTTCTTCAGCAGCAGGCTTTGATGTTTGGGGTTTTCCACGAGCAGCACCACGAGTTTTGAATCCATTTGAATGGCAATCTCTTGAATTGTTTGAAGCTTGTTTATCACAAACATTAACTTGACCATTTGATTCACATGCAGGCTGTATTCGATCATCTTTGACTCTCTCTTGAGCAATATTCACTTTAAACGCATCACCAAGTTGATTTAAATATTCTCCAACACGTTTAATACCAGCTTTAGTTGCGATCCCTTGAGCAGCAGCGTACTGAGTAGTAGTTGTATCAGCAGGAGTAGCCTTCATCAAAGCAGAGCTATTCTGTTCTTCCACTTCATTAACACCCATAAATAGATTTCTTCCCAAAGCATCAGGATAAGCAAAATGACGAGACATAGGAAGTACAATCCCTTGAACACCATTACAATCAGCAACCATCTTTATAGATTCCATTAACATTTCAGTAGCGTTGTGACCCATAATCAGTTCCCTATTCGCCTCTTGTTTTGCAACCTTTGGATAACTTCCAGCATCCACACGTGGTTTATGGCAATCACATACTCGGCCAGCTTTCTTCACAGTTGCCTTATATGCTACAACTTTTTGATTCCGAAAAGCTTTTCCTTCACATTTTCGACAACCAGTTGTACGTCCAAACCCTTTAACCTTAGATGACGTGTTAACAATTTCCAAAGCACCAACTTCAGCAACGTTAACCTTGGTTCCACTTAATGCATGCGATAAAGCAGAGAGCCAACCTGAACCTTTTTGAAGAACATTTGTTCCAATCAATGCATCTTGACTTAGTCCCTGTACAACAAAAAATTTGGTATTTTCAGGAGCAGAGTTATCCCAAGAAATAGGTATGGTCACACAGTTAACAATCTTCAATGTATCTCCATTGGCACCAACCAAAATCTTATCTACATACTCTTTGCGAGGGACTTCAAAAATCCTGCAACCAACTTTAGCTCTAAGATTTAAAATCTTTCCAATTACAGTATCTTTGATAACAGATGCAGCCGCCCCAGAATCAATTAAAGCTTTTACTTTAACACCATCAAACATCACATCTAACAAAGCACGTCTTCCCAAGAGAGGTTCACCTTTTGAAAGATTTGTCTCAATCTTTCCAACGGGATTAACACCACCAATACACTGTTTCATATCATGAAGACTTACATAATTGCTTCTTCCAACATTGCTTTCAGGGCAATCTTTAGCAAAATGACCACATTTATGACATTGAAAACAAACAATGCTACTTTGAGGACGATTACCAGCTTCAACTCTTGGCTGACCAAATCCCTCGGGCTGTCCAGAATTACCAAAACACTTTTGCCCTTCAAAATTACGACGTTCATCAAATTCAGTCGAACAATTTTCAACTCTTCGTGGTTCTAAATTTTCATGATTTTGACGACCACCAAAACTCTTCTGTCGTGAAAGTTCACTATCACCACTGTAAAAGCTTGATCGATTTTGTCCAAATCTTTTTGGCAAGAAAGTCGTAGGTTCCACTGCAGGTTTAACCTTTTTATGCAAAACCTGAGAAGCTTCCATTCCCAAAACAAGTTGTTTCAAATAATAATAACTTTCACTAACATTTGTGATAACGATGCTACGGTAAATAGGATCAGGGTCATCTTCCGTTAGTCGAAGCAAAATTTTCTTTAGCTCATCTTCACGACTACTACAATCCGAACCAAACGCTTCAGTAACTTGAAGTTCAATCTCTTCGAACAATTCTTTGTAAAGCTTTCCAGGCGCTTTTTTCAATCGATCAAGGTTACTACGCATATTAAAAGTAGCAATTGCACTATCCGATCCCAATGAATCAAGCAGTTCACGCTTCATTTCCTGATATGAAGCATTACGTTTACTTAAACTATCGTGATAAAGTTGCAGCTTTGGAATATAGCTTCCCAAATAAACAGCTCTTTCTTTATCATTCCACCCTCTGCTATTTGTCCCAGCTTCATACAAAGTAAAGAACCGAGCAAGATCTGTACGAGTTTTACCAACAAACTTTTCTGGCATAGGCAGTTGTACTCGAGTATCTAAAACTTTACCACAAGCTTTATTAACAGAAGTAAACAAAGTATTATTTCTTTGTGTTTGTTCTCTTTGACGATCTTCGTCAGATAATAAAGAAAAGTGAGAAGAAGCTCGAGAAACAGTACGAGAGCGATTAGTTACATTTCTTTCAATCACTTCAACACGATCCTGCAATCTGAGAAACTTGCTGATAAGCTCTTCAACAGTTTCAAATCCCAAAGCAGTTAATCTTCTTTTAACAGCATCAGTCAAACCCTTTTGCTGATTATCCATTCTTGCAGTATCAGCATATGCAAGTTGATCTTTAAGTTCTTTGTTTGATCGTTCAAGATCGGTAAGATCTTCACGTAGTTCTTTAAGAATACTTTCTCTTGTAAGAATACCATCTAACAAAGTACCAACATGATCATTCAGTACTGATCGAAGAACTTCAATGGTAGAATCAGGAATAACATCCTTTGGTTGATTCAATCTCTTCAGCTTTTCATTCGAGTTTTCAATGTTCGCACGAATAGTGACAAACAGCTCACCAGCTTCATCCGCAAGGACACGAGCAGCACGAATACTTGGAGATTCATCATCGGCAAGATGATCATTCTCTTTTTCTTCTTCATTCAATGGTAAAACACCATCATTAACCTCGTTATTTTCACTATAACTCAACATTCCAATAAATGCAACATCTTTAGCGACAAACTCTTGTTCAACATTATCATCAACTTTTTGCCACAAAGTTATATCATGATCATATATTCCATATCCATCAGGTATAAATCGGCTGCATTCTTTATATCCATTATAGCAATTATCTTTTGTTTCAAGCGAGCTTCGGGCAACGCTGTCAGCAACAAAAGAAGGACATCGAAGTTTACCATTATATTCCGGCATAACCTCGGTCAATCGCTTTTTTTCTCCAAGGCGTTCATTACTATTGGAAAAAGCACCAACTTTTTCAGCAGCAACAGCATAACAACACTCTAGACTACTTTCACCAAAAGCACCAACTTTTTCTGTGGCAAAAGCATCTTGATGAGCTTGTTTACTTGCAGCAATAGTATGACGACGAGGTGGGCCCTCCAAGTTGAGGTCTTGGTCCCGGTTTGATAGATGAGGAATATATAAATCCATGACGATGATGACAATTCAATAAAACACCAAATAAATATCCCCACAATGATAAAATGCCCCAAAGAAACTCACCCAAGTATCCAGAGCAGCTTTATAACACCACAAACACTTATCCAATAGTTTTATAACAACAACTTTATTAAATAATATTATCACCAGAGCAAAATAAATCAACCACTTGACAGCAAAGCACAAAAAGAAGACGACTGAGCTCTTCCCAAAAATAAACAACAACAAACAAGTGGAGTTGCGAAAAAGTCCCGCAACGCCAAAATACAATAAAGAGTACCATCGCAAAAAGAGCGATGGGTAATACAATAATAAAGGGGAATGTGCATAATCTCTCAACTATAGAAAAGATTAACCGAATAGACTTCTGACATCCAATACCAAGGAATTTTCCATGACCAAGATCAGGGGTGTCACGTCGAGTAAAGCCAAAGCGTCCAGGATTCATCAAGAAGCTTTTGCCACCAGGATAAGTAATATGATCTCTAGGATTCATTAAAGCGGCTTGAGAGGTTTCCAATTCGAGATACTGTTGAAGAGAATGATCCACTTCATCCAAACTTGATGAAAGACTAGTTAGCTTAGATGCATCAAAAACATGAGTATCCTTGACAGGTTTAATTTTGATTTGAGCACGAGCACCAGGGAGTTTTTCGACGATAAAAGGGTTTGAGACATCATAAGTAACACCATCAGGTTCTTCAGTAATGATTTTAGGAGAGAACAATGCTGAAATTGATAACATAATGATAATATTACAAGTAAATTTGAATACTTACTTGATTGCAAATCATAACACGTTTGATTAGCAGAGCCAAATACATCAGGATGTTCAAGAACAGCGGTTTCAAAAATTGAACGGCAAAGATCTTTGCGATTTGTAACGATTGCACTAAAATGTAATAAAAATTAACTTGTGTTGGAGAAAAAAGAGAGAAAAATAAACATACTCTGAACGAGCTTTTTTGGTAAGATCAATGACCTTTTCAGCTCCATTTCCTTGCTTAACAGCTTGAATGGTGACATCATACCGGTAAACTTGGAGTTCAACAGGAACTTTCAGCCCATGAATGTTGGTGACAACTTTTTGAGAAGTTGTTCCAAAACTTCCAACAGCTTTCTTTTCTGCCATAACAGCAGGAATTGGTCTCAACTAAAACAAAAGGCAACATTAATTGATGAAATAAAAGATAAATAAAACTTACATTGAGACGTTCCATCATTCGACGAACGTCGGATGATGTAGTTGAGAGAGTTGCTTCTGCCATTATTAACTGAAAAAAAATTGAATTATATATATATCAATGAAAGCAACATCAACACGAACGCTCAACAATGTTTTAAACGAAATAAATATGCCAAAGAAAGGTAAAAAATATATATAGGGCAAAAAATGCTTTAAAATGTTTTATCAAGTCGTTCAGAAATGCCAAAAAAAATCTGTGATTATTAGCATCAAAAGCAGTCTTCCGTATCAGGGTTGCACGAAAGTTTCGTTTCGTTTCGTTTTTGCGAAACTTTCGCGGTTTTTTAGGGTTTCGTTTCGTTTCGTGTTTCGCGAAACAAAGCCTGAAAGTTTCGTGAAAACGATGTGCTAAGAATGATGTAAAAACCCAAAACTTGTGGAGAAAAATGAGTGACAACCAAGTCGAAAATAAAATCATAATTTGTTTTTTGAGTTTAATTTTGGCGCTTTTTTGGAAAAATTTTCTCTAACGATGTTGCTGTTGTTATGCATTTTGCCAAGACGTTATTAATAAAAAAAATTTTTGAACTTTCGTTTCGTTTCGTTTTGCGAAACTTTCGCGGCTTTTTTAGGTTTCGTTTCGTTTCGCGCTAGCGAAACAAAAATTTCGTTTCGTTTCGTTTTGCAAAACCTAGTTTCGTGCAACCAGTGTTGGCGGTCAACCGAAATTTTCCGGTCTTCGGTCTGATACTTTTTTCTCAGTTTCAATTTTTTCCGCAGTTTTTCCCAAAATATGTTCATTTTTTATCGTAATTTCATCAATAGATGCATAATTTAAGCGATTTTTATGATAATTCATTGATAAATCAGTGAAAAATTTCTGACCGGACCGAAAATTTTTTGACCGGACCGAAAAATTTCTGACCGGACCGAAAAATTTCGGTCTTCGGTCACGGTCGACCGGACCGGACCGAAATTTTTCGGTCACCGGTCACGGTCGACCGAAAAACCTGACCGGACCGGACCGAAATGACCGAATGACCGAAAGACCGCCAACACTGCGTGCAACCCTGTTCCGTATGCCTCAGACAACTGTCAAAAGGGAGCATCTGACATTGGCATACCCCAGCAAAATTATATTTTATACAAATTTGGGATTACAAGTAAACTTTTTTAACAAAAAAAATATGATATTTTTAGCTTTATTTTGAAGATTTTCCGCTTGATTATACGGGGTTTTTGCTGTTAAAACTGGATTAAAACATTTAATGTTAAAAATATAAAATATTAAAATGATAGAAAACTTTAATTTAAATATTACAAAAAATATTGAAGAGATAAAAAAGGACCCGACTGTACTCAAAAGATCAAAAGAGTGAAGAATGAGCGGTGACTTTTTTTGATCAAAAAAGGAGGTAGCCGACGACAAGCTGACAGTACTCTCCTGAAAATCAGGGAAAGTGCGCAAAATTTAAAAGTTTTGTTACCTTTTTTTGAACGAAGCTGTAAAGTAAAAACTTTTTGTTCGTTTGTTTCTGCTTTTTTCTAATCTTTTTGTTTTTATTAAGTTTATTGTTCTTCGATATTAATTAAATAACAATGAAATTCTTCATAAATTTGCAAAGAGTGGAATATTAACATTAAAACTCGGAGAAAAAATGTTATATGAATATACTTTGATACTTTGTATTTATGAAGATGCAGCTCGTAACATTTTCACTATTATAAATGCTTCAAGAACTGAAAGGTATGTCATTTTATCTTAATAGAAAATTTTTTAAGTGTGTAGAAGCAATCCAACATTTTCATAAATAAGAGCTATTTCATTTATACATATATATACCAAACATATATACTGTATATGTTTGGTATAATTTCCTTTATATCCACATACTATCAAAGTTTAGTAGTTTATCTTTTCAGTAGTGTTTGATTTTTTGCGTTATATTAAAGTTACATTATTGTTTGGTTGTAAGGTTATGTATTTTTGATATTTTTATTTAAAACAAAGAAATCAAAAAAACAACATAACAAATATAGAAGAGAAAAAAATGAGGCAATAAAGGTTTTACATTTAAGAATCCTAATTTTGTAAAACTTGAAAATTACCATTGACAAAACAAAAACTCGCAAATTATGCCATAAAATTTGAAAAAAAACAGCTGATAAGCTATCAATAATAGAAAGCAAAAAAAGAAAAATATTACTTCAAAATACTCGTGTCCAAAAATACAGCTATAAAGAAACACCGCAAAAATTTAAAATAGAATCCCGTTTTTTAATAGTCAAAAATGAAGAAGATAGGAAGAATTATTAATCTGATCCAGTCAGATTTAAAGAAAAAAATTTAAAGGCACAATAAATAACTCCAAAAGTTTAATGATAAAATTCCCTGATAAAAGATGACACAAAAAACATAAATAAAACTTGGGGCGTATTTAGGGGAAGAGAGAGAGAAAGAGAAGCTGTGATATTTGAACAGAGTATAAAGTAGTGATACAAAATGACTAAACCGGGATATTTGATAAAAAATGTTGATAGCTGAATGAATTTTTGATTGAGAATATTTGATAATTTTTGATTAAGGGAGTTTCATAAACAATCAATCAAAAGGCTCATCCATTTTCTCGGGATCTGGCATTTCAATTTCAGCTAAATCTCGGAGAAGACTTTCACCTTTGCTCATCTAAAAATTTAACATTATTATTTTTTTTGCGATCGTAGTGGCTACAGTAATTATTAAAATAATTAACATAAATGTGTCAAAAAAAACAAAAAGCTTCTTGCTAGTTTTTTCTCTCTTTTGGTATACAATCTGAATAACTTACTTTTGATTGTAATGAAGTTTTGCGACTTCCAATAACTCCACGTTTCCGCTTTCTTGGTTCACTTTCATCTCCACCATTTGCTGCAGCAAATCCTTGCTTATCTTCTTTCATTCCAAGACTTAAAGTTCGTAAAGCTTCAGGACGATTTTGACTTGTGATTGTATTTTCTGCAGATGAAGGTTGTTCAAAGATTACCGGAAGTTCTGTAAATGTTTCAGATCTTCTTCTTGAAAGTACCGAAGTGCTATCATTCAGTGCAGGAGTAACAGAATTTTCATCATCATCGAGTCGACTATTTGTTCGTGTAACAATTCCACCATCTGTTACCGATTCAGGTTTCTCTAAATCACCAGCTATTGAAAAGGAATATTTATTGAATCCAAAGCCATAACATTGAAAAGGATTCTTTTCACGAATAAGTTGTACAGCATCTTGGAAGGTATCCGGAAGAGGTTGGTCTTGAGTTTCAGGTAAAAGAAGAACAAGTGCACCAGCAAATAATGAAAAAATTGCAAAAATAATCATTGGCACAATTGCAAGGGTAACATCTGATAAGATCGCAATATACGAAGATACACCAGATCCAAATCGGGCTATCTAAAATTTGAAACGGTTTTTAATTTATCAGAGAGATACAGTAACCGTTTTTGAGAATCATTCAAAACTTAAAATGTCATAAATTTAAAAATCTCTCTTTTTTTGCTTACCATTGAATTAAAGCCAACAGCAGAATTTCGAATAATTGTTGGATACATTTCAGAAGTAAAAATATATAAAACATTAAATGCACCTTGAATAAATATTTTTGATAAAAGCATAAATATAAGTGAAAGTGCTTGACTTTTACTATTAATTGCTGCCATGGCAAAGAGAATACAAATTGCTGCACCAATTAATGTAATCATTTGTGAACGCTTTCGTCCAAATTTCATTAAATAAACACATCCAAAAAGTGTTGGAATTTCAATTGCACCCGCAACTGCATTATTAACAAAGAAATTTCCGCTAAATAATACTCGACCAGGTGCTGATTGATCAGATAATGCAATAACTAAGCCATAATATACTAACGCTGTTGCAATCCATACTGTACAAATGATTATTGTACGAAAAAGTAATGGACGGGATTTAAAAATGTGAAACATATTTGCTCTTTGATTCTCTTTTATCCATTTTGCACGCTCTGAATGTCGTTTAAGTTCTAAATCACATGGAAGGCTAGATTTGTTGAAATGAAAATAACTGAATGGAAATGGTGGCTCACTAAAATAACAATAATATAAAAGAATTAAAAACAAAAACTACAGTATGCTACTACTACTTACCGACACGCTTTACGAATATATCTTTCAGCTTCAACTAATCTATCATTAACAATTAACCATCGAGGACTTTCCGGCAAGACACATATTAAACATATTGAACCCGTATGAAGTAATGCCGTAATTAATTGAATGTATTGCCATGATTTACAAAAATATGCAATTAAAGCTAACAAAGCATATCCAACAGCCCAAGGTGCTTGAAGTAATGATCCAACCATCGCACGATAAGTTGTCTAAAATGTACATAAAAATATATATATTTATTGCTCGCTAAAACTACAGTAGAAAATCAAATTTAAAAACTTACCCCCGTAATTTCCATACAAAGAATGTATGCTGCTAAATCAGCTGCTTCATTACAAACAGCTCCACAAAATCTGATAAATAAAAATAGTGGAAAATATGTTGAATATGGTAATATCAGGCCAAACATGGAAGATAAAATTCCAAAACCAATTATTGTTGGTTTACGCCCAAATCGATCTGATGCAAATCCCCCCAATAAACATCCAAAAAGAAATCCAACAGAATAAGAAAGATGCGCATGTCCGCGTTTAAAATTATCATCACATACTAAATTCCATTCAGTAACTATTGTATTTTTCATTACATCATCGTCATAACTCCATTTTTCACATCGAACTACTTGAACTTCATCATTTTTTACAGCTTTTTGTGCATCCTGCAAAGACATCCTTCGAAGCTCATCATATCTTGTTGTTCCACGATCATAATAATGACACTAAAAAGAGTTAATTAAGACATGTGTAATGTGGAACGGATTTTATATATATCCACTTAAAAATATATACTATATAATTCAATCCTTACTTGATCATGAAAATCAAGAACATCCCGCTGCTTATTCCCAGTATTTGGGTAAACAATTGAATAATTCATTGCATCACGAAAATTCCAAAGATATTGAGTTCCATTGATTGATGTTTCATTCATTCCAGGAACTTGACACCAATGATCCGGTTGATACATCATATATACGACAGATAAATTGAACTAAAAATTTAAATTTTACGTTTAAAATTCCTCTTTTTTTATAAAATTTTTTTTACCATAGCATGTGGGATTTGTTGAAATGAAATTAATAGATACACCCATATCTGCCACCACGTACAACCACCAATAATTTGTAAAACTCCTTCAAAATCAATTGGATCTGTAAATTTCTTTTGTTTTTCAGGACGATATTTCTTTTGAATTTGTGCATGTTGTTCACGAATTTCTCGAGTTGAAAAAGATTGTTTATGTTGCCCAAATACTGTAGATCCCATATTTGTAAGAATTGAACGTTGTGATTGAGAATCTGAGAAAAACATTGAGGATTTTGGGGTATAATTTCTGCTAACAGAAAACTTTTTTCCAGATGGTACATAATAGCTTTGCATTGATTGTGTATCATCAGCTCGTTGATTTTGTTCATGTTCATGTTGTTGTTGTTGCTGTTCTTGTTCAAGTTGTTGTTGATATATCTGCAATATTTAAATACTGTAAGCTTTTCATTTGGTGTGTATCGTCAAAGGATTGCTTCAATCACTTTTTAAAAAAACCCAAATGAAAAATGTAAATAAAACTTACCAAAGGCAAGGCAGTTTCTGATAAAGCTCCCGTAAGAACATAATTTGTATAACCCGATCTTATTATTTGAGCATCTTGAAGTATTGGTTCACTATAAATTATTGGAGCAGAATATAATGGACAAGGCACTGGTGTATCATCATTACCATTTTGAAGTTCTGTTTCACTCTAAAAAATATTGTTGAAAAATAATATAGGCTGAACATAAGGGTCATTTGTCAAGGATATCGACATTGGATTTTTTTGCAAAATTAAAATAATTGGGAAAATCACGAAAACTAAATCTTTACCGTCATGAATGAAAAGCTATGACTACGAAATGCAGAGGGTGTTAATAAACACTTTGTTTCGTCGTCTCCACTACCAGTAATACTGTTACAACTTTGGTCATTAGCCATTCGTAATCAATAATAATAATGGTATCAATAATGATAAATAAGATAACATTAAATAATAACAATCCAACAAAAATGATATATTTTTGTTATTACTTTTTTTTCCTTCTGTTTTTTTGCGATAGTATTATATATATATTCCTGACTTATATACTGTATACCAAAGAAATAATATATCAATTGATATAATTGCGATGGATTGATTAAAGCCAAAAAGTGATGACAATAATAAAAATCTTGTATAAAATTTCAAGCCCAATGGATCTTGAACAAAAGTCCCGATCCTTATGGGCTACACGACACCCATCAAGTGAAACTAAAAATTTTAAAATTGATTAAAAAAATGGTTTAACAACAAAACATTTTACAGTAAATTTTCTAAGCAGGGATCTCGCGATTGCAAAATTAAACGATGATAAAAAACATCAAAGTTGTTTCAACACGAATGGCATTGTTTTAACAATTTTTTTAAACAAAGAAACTTAAAACTAAATTTAAATCAAAGAAGTGATTCAAAAAATAAAAGAATTATAGCTGCAAAAAAATTTTTGTCAGGATAAAAAATAGCAAAAAATGTTTGAATAACAAATGATGTGAAAAAAATTGAAAAGAAAGTACTTTGATTTTGCTGGGATACTGTATCAGTACTTTTGATGGTTTTTGAAACGGTAATCCGGGGGGGGGGGGGGCACTTGAAAAACAGTTGAAAAATAACTCTTTTGAAACAAATAAGTCTAAAACCTTTTTTTTTCAAATGCACACTTTTTAAAAAAGTGAAAAATATTTTTAATTAGGTCTGTGAACATTTCAATGGTTTCAAAAACAAACATACGATTCAAAAAAAAAGGAAAAACAAAAAAATAGGTTTATCTCAAATGTAAATGAAGCAAAAAAACTTTTTTATACTCATCAAAAAGAAGAATTTTATAAAAGTTATTTTTTCAACAGACGGAAGTGTTTTTTTTTCTTCTTCCAAAAAGGGGGGGGGGGGAATGTGCGAAATGAGAAATGTCTGCACTTTTTTTTTCTCTGAGATTCAAAAAATGCGATAAATAATTTTTTGAAAAATAAAATAAAATTGATATCATTTTTTTTTGTTTTAAAAATCTGAAAGAATCTCTTTTTCAAAGAAATTGGCGGAAAAAAAAGGAGAAGACGAAGAAAATATATATGTGTAAACCACGAGACCGGATGGGAATGGAATAAGGGGGGATAAACGATAAACGTGGATAACCATGGATAACCAAGGATAACCATGGATAAAAGACAAAAATTTATTTTTTCAGGAAAAAATAGTTTAAACATGTGTTATCAATTTCATTAAAAACTCTAAAAATAAATAAATAACTTAGACCACCACCATCACAAAAATGTCAACTTTTCTAATTAATTTATTTGTTTTTCTTACACATTTACTCCCATTTTTTTGGTGTCGCATGTTTTTCTCTACCATTTCAGTTTCTATGACGACTTCCATCCGTTCTTGGTAAAACATATGAGCGGAAAAAAAAGTTTGGTCAAAATAAAAATCTTTTTTAAAGTTTTTTTTTGAAAATATGTTTTTTAAAAAACTCAAAAACAAAACTTTATTCATTTTTCGGTACAAAAAAACTAATAAAAGTTAAAAGAAAATACTACCACAAAAAAAGGGAGAGAAAAATCAAGAAATTTGTTAAACGTTTGAAAATATTTTATTTTCAAAAAAAACAAAGAAAAAAATAAAGCAAAAATAGAATAAAAGTTTGCTTTTCATCTTTTCCCTATTTTTTTTCTATTTTCCTTTATAAATCGTTTTTTGTTTGCTTAATTATCATCAAAAAATAGAGAGAGAGAAAGAGCGAAGTAGAAGATCAAGGAATAATAGAAGTGGTAAAAGATAGATAGAAAAGTAGGCTAGAAGCAAGAGGCACAAAGTTCAACAATAAAAAATTTTTGAGTACAAAGGGTAATAATTTAAAAATGGCAAAACAAATTTTAAGAAAAGCACTTAAAATTAATGATCAAAATCGGAAATCGAAAACAAAGGATTATAAATTCTCCAAAAATGCATTTGATCAACCTTTTCGAAAAACATGTTTCCCACAATGTGTTTTCACATCTGGCAAAAGAAAGCTAAATAAATACAATTTAAAAGTCAAACTATGATAATATATCGAAAAACAAAAAATATTAAATTTTGAGGGAATTCTTTTCAAGACCCCCAGGTAATCAAATAATGGGGTCAAAGAAAAATTTGTTATTGTTCGGATTTTCCGTTTTAAAATAGAAATTTTGTTTGTTTAAATTAAAAATGAAAAACAGCTGATAAAATAAGAGAGAATTGGGCAACTGTGATAAAAAATTATAAAATTTTGATCTTTCGTGCTGAGACACACGATACAGTGTCTGTACTGAAAAGATCGCCGTAAAGTAAAAAACGCTTAAAAAGTGTTAAAATTCATTTTGTTAATTAAAAGAGATAAACAGTCTGGTAGCTCTTAAAAATCAGAATCTCACATGCTCCACCATTTTATCGCATGAATTAATCATTAATCGCTGTGAGACCCAAAAAAAGTACTAAAATATCCCCTCCTTTTAAAAGGTTTAAACCTTGAATTAATTAATTCATTCGATTAATTAAAATAAAGAAAAGTTAAACATACACAAAAATAAAATATTTAATACACACACAATCCTAAAAAAAGTTAATTCTTTTGAAAATGAAGAAATATTTAAAGACAAGAACATTTTTTTTCCCATTTTGCTTTTGAAAAAAAAGAAAGCAATCCGCAAGAAGAAGACGACAATAGGGGGGAGAGAGAAAAAAACATACAAATAAAACAGCTGACATTCGTTTTATATATATATATTTTTTTTTTTTATTTTGTGGGAAAAAAAGAAGGAAGGGGGAAGAAAATTTAAAATGGCACTTTTGATATTATGCAGATGACGATGATGATGATGGAAAAATAAGAGATTTTTTTACTCAATTTTTTGAACAAAGAAAAACAAAAGAAAAAGCTAAAGATTTTTTCTTCCCTAGATTTATTGCCTTCTTCAGCATCAAATAACATCATCATCATCATCACCTGTCATATATAAAAAAAACAAAAATAAGATGACCAGATAGAGAAAGAGGTGATAGAAAAAACAATAATAATAATAACAATATGAGGATTTTTGATAATATAAAAAAATAAATATTCTTTAATAACAACAATAATGGACTAATGTTATAAAAGAGCAAAGCTATAAATAACTTTAAATGTAGCTGATTTCTTAATGATATTTATTGCTAATATTTGGACATTTGAATTTTAAAAACTATTTTTAAAAGACTCAACAACAACGACCAAAGAATTATGGTAATTGTCGAATTCAGTTTTATATTTGTACATTTTTAAAGAAAATAGCTGAAAGAAATATTTTGCATTTTTAAAAGAAAATTAAATTAAAACATTTTCGATATATTTGAAAAAAATAGGTGCAAACTTGTCATCAAAGATTAACAAAAATTACAATTTGTTAATTTCAAAATTATGTTATTACGAAACTGCCTTTTTACAGTATCCACTTTTCAAAATATTCTTTGAAAAATACTGTAAAACAACTTTAAAAGCAAAAAAAAGTGCCGTCAAACAGGATATGTAGTTAAAACCAAAGAGTTCAAAAATAAAGCATTTTTAACAAAAAAATCTATTGCTATTCTGCTGCTGCTGTTACATTTGATGTTCTATTCTTGGACATCCCCGAACCATCAAAAAATTACATTTTTTTTTATATTTTGGACGCCACGGAAAATATAAAATAAGATAAAGTACATTTTCAAAGAAGACATGTCAGAAAAAAAAACCAAAAATAATGTTTTAAAAAGCTTTTGCATTTTATTTTTTATTATTGTTTTTTTATATGGAAGGAATTCCGTAATCAAACTAAAAATAACATTTTTTTTAAAAAAATATTTTCTTCTAAGATCAAAACGGATAATCCAGCAGCCAAAATAACAATCCCTTTTTTCCCAGAATGTGAGGTCTTTTCTACCAAAAGTCTTTCGACTAGTACATATATACCAGCTGGTACTAACGAATTAACTAACTAACTAACTAACTGCTACTACTTCTTTCTTCTTTTTTTTTATCGCTTGCTTTTACTTTAATTTACGACTTTTCATTTTTTTTGCAAAAAAAACTGAGAAACAATTGTTTTTTTTTGTTTTTGCAAATGTTAAAGTAAGTCGTTTGTACTTTTATGCCCAAAATGGTTGGATTCCCCCAAAAAGCAAGAAGTAATCTCAAATTCAACTCGCTGCCTCAAATTCAACTCGCTGCCAAAATTTAAAAAAGAAACTTCTTTATCCAACTTTTGGTTAACATGGCATCCAATCTTGAAACACTTATTTCTCAAATTCAAAAAAATATTCCTGATGGTGAATTAAAAGCAACAATTATTTCAAGCTTCCAAAATCTGTGTAATGAAATTCAAGGCTTAAATTCTCAAGTTCAAAATTTAAATCATGAAAATAATTGTATGAAACAAATAAATACTTCTCAACAGCAACAAATTATTCTTTCAAACAAACTTATTGAAGCTCAAGAAAAACTTATTCAACAAAATTCTCCATGTTTTGAAATGCCATATTCTGATTTACGTGCCCAACCTTCTTCTTTTTCTACTACTAATATGGAAGTAACTTCTCCACAATCTAATATTCCTGTTGGACCAACCCTTACTCAAAATGGTATTACTGGTGTTGTTAAATTTTTTAATTATGGAAAAAATTACGGTATTATTAATTTTAAAACAAATGAAAATGGCAATGAAAATTTAAAAGAAGCTTTTATTCATGCAACAAATATTGCTAAATCAAAAATTGAAAAACCAGAAAACCGTAATTTACAAAAAGATGAAGCAGTTGTATTTGATTTATATGATATTGGAAATAATAAATTTATCGCAAAAAATGTTACTGGCCCAAATGATTCCAATGTTCAAGGTGTTTATGTTGTTTATCAAAATAAAAATACACAAAATACAAGAATCCCAAATCAACGCCAACCTCAAATCAATTACCGTAATCAACATCATCCAAGAAGTCAATCTCGTTCTCAATCTCGTCCTCGCTCCCAATCAGTCCGACGCATTCAAAATCAATATGATCAAAGACAAAATTATCACCAAAATGATTTTCAAAAAGTTGGCCAAAATCGTATTTTTCGTTCCCAACGACAATATTAAAAAACAACTCAAATGTATCATGTTTAACGCACAATCGGCCCGGAACAAACTTCACATCATATCGGATCTCCTCTCGTCTTCTTCCTTTCAATTATTTTTTATTACCGAAACATTTTTAAAAGAAAAAAATACTGATTTTTCAATTATTGGCAATGCCCCATATTCTATTCTACGCAATGATCGTCTCGTCAAAGAAGGTGGCGGTGTTGCTATCTTAATTTATTCAAAATTACATTATATTCCAATTATTCATAACTACCCAAATATTATTGCTGTTGATATTATTCAAAACCAAAATTCATCCACCAGATATATTCTTGTTTATCGACCACCATCACCAAAATTTACAAAACCTCAAAGCACAAAATTATTTGATAATGTTAGAGAAATTATGAATATACCATCAATATTTCCTGTGAAAAATACAATTTTACTTGGTGATTTCAATTATCCTCATGTTAATTGGGAATCAGAATTATCAACTCAATCTGGTGATGCTTCTCCTTTTATTGATTTTGTATTAGAAAAAAATTTATGCCAGCATGTAAAAGAACCAACAAGATTAAATAATATTTTGGATTTAATTCTTTCAACTGATTCTGAATGTATCTCTGATATTGAAATTAAAGATCCAATTGGTGATCATAATGTTATATATTTTAAAACATCAAATGAATATTATGAAAATATCGAAAAAATTGATTACAAAGATTATAAAAATGGTGATTATGATGGATTGAATATTTACTTTAATTCAATTAATTGGGAATCTGAACTCAATAATATACTTTTCTCAAATGATAAATATGAATATATTCGTGGAAAAATTATTGATGGCATCGCTAAATTTGTTCCAACTCGTATATATGATCCGACAAAAAATATTCCGAAAAATCTGCAAAATTCTTTAAATTTTTATACTCAATATTCTTCAAATCCATCAAAAACTACAGTAATCAATCAATCTATAAAAAAGTTGAATAAAGAATTTTTAAAATTTACCAAAAATCAGCAAAGAAAAATGTTCCTGAAAAATGTTCAAAATTCAGATGCGAAAAGAAAAAATGTAAAGAATTTATTCAATTATTGTTCTCCATTTTTAAAACAAAAAAATTCAAATATTCCACTATTTTTTTCAAATGGGACTGCTGCAGTTTCTGATAAAGAAAAAGCTGATGCTCTTGGAAAATTTTATGCTGCTGCTCATAATCCATTTTCACCACCTGAAAATATTGATCCAGAAATCCCAAATTTAATTTTAAATTACATTACTTTCAATGAATATGAAATTTCAAAAATGCTCAAAAAGTGTTCCAACAAAAATGATAAAGGTGTCGACAATATTCCTGGATATGTTTTAAATCAATGCAACTTATCTCTATGTAAGCCATTTAAAATTTTTTATAATTGTATTATGGAATCACCTGATGATGTTCCAAAGTTATTTTTGTTTTCATATATTACACCGATTCCAAAAACTCCAAAACCATTAATTGTTGATAATTTTCGTCCAATCTCTGGTACTTCTGATATTTTAAAAACCATGGAAAGATGTATCAAAGCTGTCTTGATTCAATTTCTCGAATATAAAAATTATCTCCCGAAACAGCAGTATGGATTTCGATCAAAAAAATCAACGATCAAACAACTTATTCCATTTCAAGAATTTATTATCTCTTCAGTTTCAAAGAAAATGACCGTGGATGTTATTTATTTCGACTGGGTGAAAGCATTCGACAAAATTCCAATTAGTCGCCTCATTCGCGCTCTCAAAAAAGCTGGTATTACTGGAAATTTATTAAAATTAATTACTACACTTTTATCATTCCGAAAATTCAAAGTCAAAGTTGGCAAAACTTTTTCTGAAACATTTAATGCAACAAGTGGTGTCCCTCAAGGATCTGTTCTTGGTCCAGTTTTATTTATTATATTTATTACAGAACTAAGTGACATTTTATCAAATTTACCTGGAATTCTTCACTTATTATTTGCTGATGATTTAAAAATTTATTTCGCTTATTACGAAAATTGCTTTGATATTTCAATTATTCAAAATGCAATTAATGCAATATTTGATTGGTCCTCTGAAAATTCAATGACAACTTCTACATCAAAAACATTTCATATGCAGTATGGCCCAAAAAATGATGACGCAAAATATTTTATCAATAATATTGAAATTTCTACAGTACCCATCGTTCGTGATCTTGGAATTATGCTCCACAATAATCTTCAACCTCATACTCATATCAAAAAAATTGTTAGTTCGGCTATGGCTTCAATGTTTACTATTATTAAACGTGTCCTTATTTCATCCGAAGATGTAATGATATTTCTGTTCAATGTTTATGTTCGACCAATATTGGAATACGGCACTCAACTCTTCAATATTCAACAAAAAACTATTGCAAATTATTTGGAAAGACCTCAAAAACTCTTCACAAGAATACTGTATCGACGTCAAAATAAATTTGGTATTATTCCACCGTATCCTTCTCGACTGAAAAAATACAATCTGAAATCTCTTCACGAAAGAAGAAATATTATTGATCTCGAGACTGCTTTTGAATATCTTCATACAAATATTCCAAATGATTCTTCTCTTCTATTCAATCCAACTTATGATACCAGATTCAAAAAAGTATATTCAACAAAAGAAAAACTGACCAACAAATACAGACTCAGCCACTTCTCAATTAGAACTTGGCACTTATTAAACAACATCAAAAATGTCAACATCTCTAAATTTATCAATAAGAAACAATTCAAACAACATTTATCAAGCAACCAAGTTGAAAATTATTATTCTTAATTTTTGTTTTGTATACTGTAATTTTTGTATTTTATTTTTGTTTTGTTTTGTATTTATTTTTTTTTGTTTTGCTTCATTTCACTTCTAGCAATAGTTGTCGAAATGTATAAATCTTATCTTATCTTAAGTAATCGTTGGGAAAAAAGGCATTAAACTTTAATGATTAAAGAAGCTTACTTTATTTTTTTGCAAATTTTTGCAGTTGTTTGATAAATAAAAATTTAATTTAACCTTTCCTTTTCAGACAATTTCAATTCTTTTTTTTTTAATTTTTACCCTTTAAATTTTAAAAGCACCAAAAACTGTAAAAAACAAAGGCTTGAATTCAATCAAAAAAATTGGCCCCAAAAGCAACACTTCAAAAATTAATAAATAATTGTTTAAAATTCAAAAATTGAATCATAGAAATACAAAAAAGCATGGAAAAAAACAAAGATCGCTTTTTTGCTTTAAATTGAAAAAATTTGAAAAGCATTTTTTAAAGAAAAATAAATAAAATTATGAATAATTGAAAAAAAAAACTAACAAAAAATACATAGAAAAAGTCATAATGTTATTTTAAAAATAATTCAAAAAATGAAATATAAATGTTTGCCTTTTTTAGAGTACAAAGATTAAAACACAAAAATGAAGACAAAAATTTAATTAAAAAATGCCAAATTTTACTAATCCTTGAGTTAATGTGATGGCATTTTAAGAGAACATTGTTAAAGAGAAAAATGAGTAATTTTGTAAAAAAACTATGTTGGGTTAATTTTAATGAGCAAACTATAAAAAAAAGAAAGAAAAATGTGAAAAAAAAAACTAAAAAGAGATTGCTACCGTAATCTGTTTTGAAATCACAGAAAAATATCAGCCAAATTTTTACTTTTAAAAAATATTTAATTATTTTGCAGCAAAATCTAATCATTTGTTTGGTTATCTTTTTTCAAAAACATAAAATTACTGTATTAACAATATACTTTAATTTAAATTACCAAAATCAATCGATTTTAACGAAACAAGATAAAAATGAAAATATCACATTTTTTTAAATAAAAAAATTTGTTCTATTTTCAAAGATTCTTAAATAAATTGAATTAATTAACAAATTTTGGTCAATTAAAAGAAAAATTTGAGACGAAAAAAAGCAAATGATAGGTTTTTCATTGAAGCAAGCGTAATTGGATTCATGTTAATTGATAAGGGTCGGTCAAATATCATTTTTAAATTTAAAAATATTCTTTTAAAGTGTAAAAATAGGCCAAAGAAAAGAAATTACAAAATTATGTCACAAAAAAAAAATCTATTTTTACGATGTTAAACAGCTTTTTTAGGATTTAATATGCCAAAAACAAAAATGGCAAATTTTTAAAATTTTAAAAAATAATTTTTTTTCCACGGCAAATTCTTTTTTGTTGGTGTTTTATTTTTATAATAAAATATATAATCAAAGAACCGTTAAATAAAAATAAATTTTAATCATCAAAAAAAGAGAAAGCCAGACGAACAACGTCAAAAATTTATTTTGAAAGACTTCTTTCTTTCTTCTTTCATTTTGACCGGAAATCAATTTAATGTTGAACATTCATTTTATAATTTTATAATAGATTCATGGAAAATAAAATAGATATTTATATATATCGGGGGGGGGGGGGGGATACCTTTTTTTTCTAGAAGATGAAAGAAAGAAAAAAGGAATTGATTGAAGAACAAAAAAATATGTACGAAAAAAAAACAGTTTTCTTCTTCTTTTTTTTGCCAAAGCTGCTTTTTTTTCTAAGCATTGCAAAAAAAAATAGCGGTAAAGAAAAAAAAGAGTCGTTGCTTCAAACAAATTTTTTTGTTTGGGTGCTGCATTTTTAGGAGGGAAAAAGGGGTGACAAAAAAGAGAGAGAGAGAAGCAGAGGAAAATCCCCCAATATTTTTTGGTGGGGATGAGAAAAGAAAAAGAACGTGGAGACAAACATTTATATATTCCTTCAACACTGCTGCCGTCAGACTTTTTGGGGGTCTATAGTTTTTTTAAGTACAAGTATATATAGAAGAAGAGATTTTTAAATTTTTTTAACCAGCTATATAAGACAGACGACAAACATTTAAAAAAATTTTTTTTATTTCTTTCTGCAACCAACATCAGCAATCTTCTATTGCTGATGTTGGTTGCTTGGAAAAAATTCTTACAAAAAAAAGAGAGAGTAAAATTTTTGTTTGTCGCTTATTTTTGTTGAAGCAACAGCAGCAGCAGTTTTCCTTCCTTTTTTTCTTCTAGAAAATTTTTTTCGTGTCGTAGGCCAGCAGCAGCAGCATTGACTCACAACAGGAAAGAAGAAAAGAAAAAAAAGGAAGAAAGAACTGCTGTTGTTGTGTGTTGTTTTATTTTGTTGGTGTCGTCATCGCTGAAGACAAAAAAAAATATGCTAGGGTGTTTTTTGAACTGAAATATAAAATAAAATTTAAGTACACACGAACGTAGAAAGAAAGAAAGAAAAAAAACACGAACAAAATAAAAAAAAAAGATGTTGTTGGTTTCTAAAAAAGATATAAAAGAATAAATTTTTTAGGGGAAAAAAAGGGGGCTGCAATGTTTTATCGTTCAAAAAAACTTCTTTATTTTATTCAGCAAGATTTGTGACAATATAATTAATTGCATTGTATTAATCAGAGGTAAAAGATTAACAAAAGAAAAGAATAAAAATTGAAGCAAAAAAAATTTATGTAAAAAAAGAGTGAAAATTAATGGGGTTTGGGTTAAAAAAAGTCTTTCTTTTTCTTTTAATCATATCAGTTTCAGCTGCTAAGAAAAAGAGTTTTGGAAAATGAATACTGTAGGTTTTGGGGGGTAAGCAATAATTTTTTATTGTTGGGAAATTATTGATTTTTTTTGTAATTTTTAGATGTAACATATTCTTTATTGAATACTTATTAACACGGATTTAAAAAATAATAATATTTTATATTATTAAACAGCCATATTACGGCTAAACATAGCTGTTTAAAAACATTTTTGATCCAGCGAAAAAAATCTTCATCATTTTTTTGGGGATACTGTAGAAATGTTTTAATTTTTCAAATTATGCAAATTTTACACATGCAATTTTATATCATTTTTTATTATGTGTTTTATTTACGGAGGTTTTGTTTCTAAATTTATTGCAAAAATTACCTGTAAAACATTTTATTGCTTTAATCGATTCAATAAAAATTTTTTATTAAATAGTAACAATATGGTTTTTTGAGTAACTAAGATTATTTAAAATAAGTGAATCAATTGAATTCTTTTAATAACAGAAACAGTTATTTACTTTCAGGTTCACAAATTTCTACAGTCGTTGCATGTCGACCAACAAATCCAGGATTTAAATCAACAAAATCGATGACAACTTTTTCTTGTTTACAATTGAGTTCTTTTGAGAGAAAATCAGTTATTGCTTTGGCATATCCAACATTGTCTTGATTGTTAAAAATCTTAATTGCTTTTATCTGAAAAAGGGAACGTTTTAATATAATTATAGATTTAATCAGCGGATTAATTTTTGAAATTGACTAGTGAAGATAGATAACTAAATTAACTAAATAAAAAAATTTTCAACCGCAACCCTAAAAGAATTTTTGATCTAAAAATCTTCGATCCTTTTTTCTACAGTAATGCTCAAAAGTTAAGATCAAAGGTGTTTTAGTTTTTCGAGATGTGAGTTTCATGTTGATGAAAAAGAAATATGGTAGAATGAAAAAATTGTTAATTATAAAGTAATTTTTTGAGTTTACCACTTTCATTTTTCATCAATAAATTTTTAAATTAAAAAAGTTACATCACAAAAAACAAAATCACCACTGGCCTCATTTTTTTGAGCACTACTGTACATACTAAAACTGATCAAAACTAATCAGATATGGTAAAAGTAATTATAAAAACGGACATTTTTTGCCTAAATTGCAATATTAGCTTTGTTAGCCACAAAAAATATCAGCTTGAGCTTATGCAATCTGTATTATATATATACATATGTTTGCTTACTATCTATCTACCAATCGTTTAGAAGACAATAAATATTTCCACGTTCAACAATGCTGCTGTTTTAGCTTTCCTAATACTTTAACAATAAAAACGTATGTAATAATGAGGAAAAAAAAGTAACCAACCTCTAAAACACAAACTCTTTCATCGCCATTATTATCATGGGACATCATATTTTGATCTTTAATAACAACAAAAAGACCAAAAGGTGGTTTATTGAGAAGTTTTGAAAGAAAAGTTGAAAATTCTACAGCAAAACTATCTCTAACTTTTTGATTCGTATATAATTTAACAATTGGCATGATGGAGAAAAGCTTTAGTTTCTTGAATATATACTATAAAAATATTAAGCAAAAACTAATAAACTTAAATTATAACAATCGCAAAAAAGATATCAGGAAAATTGCCGTTAAAGAATAATAATAACTCGTAAAAAACCTAGAAGGGACCAATAATAATGGGAAAATAGTAACACGCGTAAATATTACTTTGGTAAGACTTAAACTAACAAACAGTTAAGTAAAGTTAACAACTTTTTCTGATAAACATGCGCGACGACATCTGTCAAAATGAACAGAACGCCAAAATTAGGTGAAGGTAATTGTTCCTTCTAGTGTTGACCGGTCGATTATTTTTTGGTCAATTTACCGTAACATCCTAGAGTAGTAATTAAGCTGAAAAAACTTTTAAAGTAATTTTTTTGGTAATAAAAATACGAAAATGAATAATATATAGCTTTATTAACGTAATAAAAATGAATCCGATTCATTGCATTAGAAATCGTAAAAAATATTGAATTGCTGATCGTCCAAAAAATATTATTGTTGATTCTTTCTGCTTTTAATTTATATAAAAACTTTTTAAATTTTTTTACTGTTTTTTGCTGGTGCAGTTTTTTCATTTTATTAAAATATAATTTTTGATTTTTTACATTTGTTGAATTTTAAGAGCAAGGCTCTGCGAAATCGAAATTTTCAAATTTCAATCATGATTCATGAAAATAAACTATATCGATTTCTTCAATTACTGATTTTTATTACTGTGGTTAAATTTTTTGAGAAAGCTTTCTTCTGAAAAGCGGCTCTAAAATAAATGAATAAATTATGTCAAATCGGTCTTCACAAAAAAACACTTTTTTTTGGGTTTTTAAGACTTTAAAAAAAGACACATTCGGAATTTTAATTATTTAAAAATCTAACATAAAGATTACTGTAACTACAGTAGGGAAATTTTTTAGAATTTTTTACCATGCAGAATCGGGTTCTCTATTGTCACTTTGATATATGACTTTCATTTCCCGGAAAGTTTTTTATATAAATAAAGTATTTAAAAAAATTTGCACTATTAATTAAATATGTATAAAAACGTGATTGTGTATTTATGCATTCAACTTGGACAATCAAATAAAAACAATCAGATATTTTGGCAAAACCTATTATGTCCATACTTCATTCTCCAATGATAGGATGCAAAATCATATCCCTTATTTTCAAGCAAATTATTATATCATAAAATGTTAAAGCCTTCATGATTTAAAGACATTAAACTTTGAACTTTGTAATAAAACTTACCTCTCAAATTTCTCAATTTCATAAAATTTAAAAAAAACTAACACCAAAAAAAGGGGCGACAAAAAGTACTTGAAGAAAATGTTTGTTTTTTTTTATTCGGTTCCCATTTAACTTTCTTTCTTTCATCCTTTTTTTTTTGAGTTGAACGGATTAAAAAAAAAGATGAGTGAGGGAGAGAGAGAGTATGACTGACCTCCCGCAAGAATATTCAATTTTGACAGGTAAAAAAAGAGAGAAGCGGAACCGGATCTGATAAACTTGTCGCGGAAAATGACAAAGTCAGAAAGAAGGAAAGAAAATATACTTAACTGTTGAGAAAAAAAAGTAACAAAACCGAATAATAAAAAAAATAACTTGGGGAAAAAAATCTCTTACTTCTAAAGGTAAAAAGAAGTTTTTGGGGGATTTTGAGATAAACGGAAGAAGCCGGTTTCATCGACTTATGCAGCAAAAAAAAGAATACAGGAAAATTTTAAGGGTTATTTTGACAACAAATATACTTTTCAGACTGGTAAAATGAATGGAGTGAAGAATGGCTGTTTTTTTGGAGCATTTTTATTTATTTTTTATGATTTTGTTACTTTTTGGAATTTTGTTTTTGAGGAAATGCTAAATATTTTGGGTTCAAAAAACTTTTGTGGAAATTTAAATAATTTAATGTTGGATACTATGCTTATTAGTTTTTTCCCAGTTGAGACAATTGCTATTTGCATTTTAATCTAAATTTGAAAAGTGTGACACAGTGTTTTGATAGCTGAATGGTAAGACATCAGATTGGTAGCCCGAAGGTCGGGGGTTCGATTCCCCTCTGGAACACAACTTTTAAAATAAGAAATTAGCTCAAAAAACTTTTGGAAAAACTTAAAAAGTTAAATTTTTGATTTTACTTTTTTATTTTTTTGCATCAATTTCTTTTTTACCTGAATTTGAAAAAAGTGGAACGCATTGTTTTCGCAGCTCAGTGGTAAGAGATCAGGTTCGTAACCGAAGGTCGTGAGTTCGATTCCCACCTGGAGTATAAAAACAACATTTTTAGTTTATTTGTTAATTTTAAATAGAAAGCAATAATAATTGTAAGTAATCTTCTCCAAAAATGCATTCCAGCTTATTATTATTATTCTACATCGCCCCGCAAAGCTTCTTACTCAATTTTAGCTAATTTTTACGCAAATTCATTTTTGTGTTTTGTTTCTTTACTTTTTGTTATTGTACAATTTGTTCTTTTAGAGTTTGTTTAAACAAACGTTTCGCTTAACGCTTTTTTAAGAGTATTTTTTTGCAACCAAAAAAATGTATATATGTTTGTAATCGTTTGTTCGGGGGGATAATAATGACCAAAATGCGCAATAATATAACGTGATTTTTTTTAAACTGCTTAAAATCTCACTTATTAACAATAGGTTGAAAAATACAAATGGAAAAAAAAACTTTGATATAATTTTTTGGGTTTGTAAAAATGCGGTATTTTGCATTCCATTTTTAAAACACATTCTACGACAAAATATTTTTGAGTCTGTACCACCAAAAAATGAATATTTCTGAACCTTTACCCGTGTTTTCGACTATGCTTAAAAAGACTAGAGCCAAAGGCTTTTTGCTCAAAAGTGCTGTTCTGGCACTTTTTTGTGCCATTGAAGTCAAAAACGGCATTTTTGAAAAACAGCCGCTTTTGGAGATATTGGCTTAATTTAATTTGGTATAAACTAAATCGAGGTCGCTGAATCCGAATATCGCATTTACAAATCTTCAAATTCGTTGTGGAACCCGAAAATGACTAAATTATGCAAATTTTTGCGTTTACGCCGTTCTAGCGCCGTGGAGGTTTTTGTGCGGGTTCCAATTTATTTTTTTTCGGATTCCTCGTGTTTTTTTACCCCTGGAGAGGGGAATATATAAAAATAAAAATGTGCCCCCTATCCTTTATGAATTTTTGAATGAGCTCGATTCACCTTTTTTGTCCTGGTCCCCCCTAACAGAAAAAAATTTTGGAAAAATTTTCAAAAAAAAATTTTTTTTTATTTCAGAAATACTTAAAAAATTACAAAAAAATAAGCTGATCTGAGATAGAACACAAATTCTGCAAAATGAAAAAATTAAAAAAAAAATTTTTTTTTGAAAATTTTTCCGAAATTTTTTTCTGTAAGGGGGGACCAAGACAAAAAAGGTGAATCGAGCTCATTCAAAAATTCATAAAGGATAGGGGGCACATTTTTATTTTTATATATTCCCCTCTCCAGGGGTAAAAAAACACGAGGAATCCGAAAAAAAATAAATTGGAACCCGCACAAAAACCCCCACGGCGCTAGAACGGCATAAACACAAAAATTTGCATAATTTCGTCATTTTTGGGTCCCACAACGAATATCAAGATTTGTAAATGCGATATTCGGATTCAGCGACCTCGATTTAGTTTATACCAAATTAAATTAAGCCAATATCACTAAGAGCAACTGTTTTTCAAAAATGCCGTTTTTGACTTCAATGGCACAAAAAAGTGCCAAAACGGCACTTTTGAGCAAAAAGCCCTTGGCTCTAGTCTTGTTAAGTATAGTCGAAAACATGGGTAAAGTTTCAGAAATATTCGATTTTTGGTGGTACAGCCATTACTATGGAAAACGAATATTTTGTCGTAGAATGTGTTTTAAAAAATATCAGCTGTTTTTAAAAAATGTTTCAAATTTAGCATTTGGTAACAGATCTTAAAATGGCGGCCTGACACATTACGCCAAAATCTTAATCAGTTTTTATATTTATCTTTTAATCATTATCATTTTTTGACATACTATTTGAAGACAAAATTTTTTAGAAATTCAGAAGCCGGATAAAAATGTAACGTTATACGTCAGGCCGCCAAAAAGTTTAAAGATTTGCACACTTTTTGAAATTTTTTTTTAAACAAAAATATACGTGAAAAAATATTTTGAACCTATTTTAGCCTAAAATGAGATAAGCATTCAAATTTTTTCCCACCGTTCCTTTCTTTCCGCTGCGCAAAAAAAACGAATTTTAAAAGAGCAAAAAATTCATTGTTTTTTTTGCAAAAATTTTTGCACCCTTTTTTTGAACTCTCCCAAAAAAAATACCGTCGTCGAAACGGTTTTTTTGCAAAAAAAACATTTTTTTTATCAGAAAAAAATATATATGTGTCAAAAAAAAGTGTCAAAAATTGTCGCATTTTTTAAAGCCATGCTTTTTTCTTTTCTTTGTTTTTCATTGTTTCCAAAATAGTTTTTTTATGGAGCTTTTTTGACATATATTTTTTTGGAAGCAAAAAAATTTGTTGAAATTTGAGATGAAATTTTGCAACAATAAAAAAAATATGCGGTAAATAACAATAACCACTTGAAAAAAATATATATATTTGACGGCTATTGAAGATTAAAGAAAAAAGAGATTTATCTAAAATAAAATATATCCATCCATCTGAAGATCTTTCTCTTTCTCATGGATGCTTCATTCATTTTTTCAAGCCCCTTTTTTTGGGATTGATTTCCTTCGAAATTTATGATAGAAAATCTTGAGATAAGTTTTTTTATATTTCTTTTTTATCGGAAAAAAGTGTCATAAAATTGTTTTCTTTTGTATTGCAAATTTTGGGAAGAAGGTGAAAATTTTAGGAAATTAAGCGGGTTACGGTACCTTCCCATCAAAATCAGTGTTCAATTTTGTGGACCGATTTTTGGCAATATGTTTTTCAATGCCATGTGGGAGAAAAAAAATGCTGTTTCTATTTTTTCTAACAATAAAATATACGAAAAAAACGAAAACTTTTTTTGGCATTGAGAAACATTTTGCCAAACATTGACCCATAAAATTTAACTGTTACATTGCTTTTGATTCAGTGAAGCTTCTGATACACTCAAAAAAGTTTTTGTCATTCTTAAATTTTATTGGCATTTTTGGATAGCTGATAAAATTCCAATTTTTTGAAAATCATATAACTACGGGTACTTTTTTTTCAATTTTTTTCGACAAATTACTTACTGTAGCTCTGATTGTTTTGCAAAAATTAATGTCACTTATTTTTTGCAAAAAAAAACGATCTTAATGATCCCTTAAAAATCTTGCTTTAAGCTTTTTGTAACAATCAAAATTAATTAATCGAATCAACTTTTTTTTCTCCGATTAAAAATCCAAATTTAGCTGCAACTTTTTTTTGCTACTTTTAATTGTCTCAAATTAGTCTACAAAAAAAGCAAGCAATCATTTGCACATTTTTTTAAAGCAATCAAAAAAGCTTTTTTTTAAAATTTAATTTTAGTGTCTTTAATCCATTGTTTTTGGGATTACAAAATACACTTCTTTTTTTTTCTTGGAAAAAAAAAGTAGACGTTCTTTTGTTTTAATCATTTTTTTTCTAAATTTAAATTTTGCTTTTTTTTTGCGATCCGTTTTTTTTGGGGGGAGAAAGCTTGTCATTCCTGAAGCTTAAATGGAGAACAACAAAAAAAATTTGGGAGGAAAAAAATAAAGAAAGGGGGGATCAACAAAAGCCTTCTGGTTTGCTTTTGTTCGTTTGTTCGTTTTTGATTCGGGTTTATTTGTTGATCGGCTGATGCTGCTTCTTCTTCGGGAGAAGAAGACGAAAAAGTTAAATGTCTATTAAAATTAGTTTTTTTTTCATTGTTATAACATCTTACAGGTAGCAAGATTGCATGGGGATGGAGGTCAGGATGGACGACAACAACGATGATGATGATGATGATTACTTGCTATAGAATATGTTGAAAGATATTTCGCAATAAAACAAACATTCCATTCCATTAACTTATAATACATCTGTCTACAAGCCAGCACCCCCCTCTCTCAAAGAGGTCGGGTCCGAAAAGAAGAGAGAGATACAAATTAGAGTCCATAAAAGTAACAAAATTCTTCGTTATTGTTTGTCTCTCCTTTTTTGAAATCAAAAAATAATCGGGATGAGAGAAAAAGAGAGAGATCAAAAGCATTGTAGAGAGAGAGAGAAAGAGAGACATCACTGTCGAGATCGGGATCGGCTTGATTGTCGGAAGAAAAGAAAAAAAAACTTTATTTTGTTGATCCCAAAAAAAGGAGGAGGAAAAAATAAGAAGAAGAATGAAAGTAGAAAGTAGTGTCCCGAGAAATGTTAATATATATTTTTTCTTCTTCTTCTTCTTCTGCTGTTTGTTACTTACTCACTCCGATTATGTATTGTAAAAACGGGAGGCTAAAAGAATGAAAAAGCTTTTCTTATATTATTATTATTATTATATATTTTTTTTGTTATCCTTCTTTCTTCTCTCTTCTTCGTCCGGTCACTTACTTACCTCCATTTAAGAGACAGAGAAAGAGAGAGAGAAACTTTTTGAATTTTCTTTCTTTCTTTCTTTAAGTTTTAACAAAAAGAATACATAGCCCAAAAAAGAAGAAGACAAAATAAAAAGGGGGGATTGAATAAATGTAATGAAGTTTAAACGATTTTTTCCCCCTCTACTTTTTTTTATATCTTCTTCTTGAAAGTCAAAAGAAGAAAGAAAAAACGAAAGAAAAAGAAGTTAAAGTATATCTCTTTTATTTTTTTTTGAACACAAGACCAAAATCTTGAGGACCCATAAAGAGAAAATCCATTTTTGAATCAAATCTCTCTTTTTTTTGCTCCATTTTGGAATATCTCTTTTTTTTCTGTTGCTGAAAAATATACTTGAAAAAGCGTGAATATTATTTTTTAAGTGGCTCATTTTCTTTGATCAGTTTGCTTTTTTTTTGTTTCAAAAAACTTTTTTAATTGGAGTTTAATTATAATAATGAAATCAGTCATTTTTGTATTTTTTTGTTTTGCAATATTTTTTCTTGAAACTTTTTGGTTACTCTTTATTTTAAGTGGCCATTGTTGTTAATTATTTTTTAAAAATATATTGGAATTTTATATTTATGCAAATATTTGTGTTCTGGAGTTAGTGTGTTGTTGTCACTTTTTTGGGTATCAATTTTATTACAGTAAAATTAATTTTTGATATTTTCAATATTTACAAATAGCTTTTAAAAAATGCCTAAAAATGTTTTAATTGATAAAAAAATTTTTTTTGGAGCAAAGATAAAACAGCTTTTTAATCAACCATTGATAGCCATCCTTTTTTGATTATATATTATTTTTCTCAGATATCTGTTTTTTTTCTCTGATTAATCATTTTAATTTCTTAACTTTGACAATTTTTACATATTTCTCATTAATTAATCCAGTTTTTACAAACCTGTCACTTTGGAAAGTAGTTACAAAAATATATTTGGGAATTTGTTTAAAATGGCTGTTTTGAAATTATCTGGATTAATACTATTGACATTTTATGGTTCTTATATAGGATAATGTATTCCCAATTTTGGATAAAATTATTTCATTTTGATTCTTTTTAATTTCGTTCGTTCGTGCATTTTTGATGTTAAACATTTTTTAAATTATAAAATTTGCATATATTTGTTTCCATATTTCAGCTTAATTTATTTTGGCTTACAAAAAAGGGGTATAAAAAGAGCGATAAAGTTGAAGCAGCCTCTGCAATCATTGCAACGTCACAGCATTCCTCCCGCCGTGTAAGCGGTATGGAAACGCTGGATCGTGAAGATGCTGCCTATCTTCGATTGGGTGGAAATGGTGGTGGAAGTGGTCCAAATAGTTCAGAACAATTTTATCATTTAGCTGGAGATAAATCAGATTGTACATTACCAGATAAACCGGATAATACTGGTGGAATAAGGACAACAAGATTTGCAAGATCTGATGAACATTCAAATAATAATCTTGGTTCCAGTAATGCTGATGAAAGTCAATCCGTTGCAACAGATGCCCGAGGATGGGATATCTTTAGGTTATTGCCACCAAAAAATGATAATTTAGCCAAAGGTAAGGGTTTCAAGACGAAAAAGGAGAAAAAATGATAGTAGTTAAATTTTTGTAACTATTGTAAATTTTGTGTTACTATCTTTTTCTTCTCAGGATCAAAAAAAAGAGAGTAGACAAAATCTGCTAAATTCCTCAATTAAATATGCATTTCTTTTTACTATCATTTTCCGTTCAAGATACCGAAAAAGAAAAAAAATGAACAAAATTTGCATATTTCAAGTTACTATCATTTTCTTCTTAGGACTAAAACATTTTTCTTTTCAGGATTTTGGCATGATATGAGTTTACAAATCCTTAAATTATCAGCATTTTTTGTATTATTTTTATTAACACTTGGGAGTGCAGTGGTGGCAAAAAGTTCTTTCTTATTAATGATAAATGGAATTGGATGGGGGAATCGAAATATGAGTATTTGTGCAGATAAAATTCCTGGTAAGTATTATTACTTATTTATTTATTTCCGGAATTAAAAATATATCTATTTTTTATTGTCATTTGACAGCTGTATTTTTTTTTAAAAATGCGTTTTTTGATTGACAGTTTTAAAAAAACTGTGGTCAAATTCCTTTTTTTTTGTTGCTTATACAAAAATAGCCAATGGTTACTTTTTTTTATATTGTTTTAAAAAAAAAGACAACAGACTTTTTTGCTTGCACTTTTTTTTTTGCGGACACTCTTGTTTTAAGCTAAAAAAAATTAGAGACAATCGATTGTTCAAAAAAAAAATGAAAGAAGAAAAAAAGTTTACAAAAGCACTTAATTTTTTTCAAATAAAAAAACAAAATAAAGTTTAAAGTTACAAAAAAGAAGTTGGCTTTTGTTATTGTTTCAGAGTTGCGCAAAAAAAATCGATAAAAAATCAATAAAAAACAATAATTGGTTTTAAAGTTTTTGCTTAAAATTGTTTTACTATTATTCAAATTTTAAAAAATTTTTATATTTTGCAAATGCTTTTTTTTATTGATCCAAATTTTTAAAAATGACAGTAAATCAAAATGAGCTTAATTTTAAAATTTAGTGTTACTGTACTTTTTTTTACCAATATTAATTTTGAATTAATATATCCAAATTTTAGAAGCCAAAACAAATACAGTATTTATTTCAAATAAACATGTTGCAAAATGGGTTTGGGCCGCATTTATGGCTTTATGTGCCCCAGAATTGTTATGCTTTATTCGATGCTTTCATCGAACCCTTTTTCGTAATGTAAAACGTCCAACAATAATTCAATTTTTAACAGTATTAATTATTGAATCCCTTCATGCATTTGGGGTTGGAATGTTAGTATTTAAAATTTTACCAGATTTTTCTGCTGAAACTGCTGCAATGTTATCGAATGCCCTGTGTTTGGTGCCATCAATTTTAAGTATTTTATCTCGACGTGCTGCAAAATTAACTCTGTTACTAATAATTATTGATATTGCTGCAATTATTCCACAATCTAGCGGATTTTGGGCTTGGCCTGTTCTGGTTCCTGAAATTCGATCAAAAGCTTTGCTAATTTGCATATCCCTTACATTAATTTCTCTAGCATGGTGGCAAAATTTTGTACATTCTCAATCATTTTTACCACCAATTCGTCAACTTGGAGCTTTTGCCAATCGTCTCAGTGAACGTCGCTCCAAGACTTACGTCATTGTATCACTTTGGAAATGTGTAATTTATTTAATTTGTTTATTCTTCTTTTTATCACCAAAAATTGGAATGGATAATTTAATGCAACGTGATCCATTTGGTGAAAAATTGATTACAATTACAGCATCAAATTTAAATTCAACACAAATAAGTCATTTTATTAAAAGAATGCATGAATATGAGGATCCAGATTATGGAAAACAAGCAGCAACTCGAGAAGTTAGTGAAGAAGAAGAGGAAGAAGATTTAGAGAATATGCCAATAACAGCCAAAAAGCCATGGGATAATGATGAAGATGCAATTGATGCAGGAGAATATGAAAAAAGTGAAATAAAAAAGAAGAAACGAATGAAAAGAAAGGCAAAGCTTGAAGTTGAGGAGGATGAAGAGGAGGCAATTTCAGCGTATAATGTAAGTTCTTTGGAGGGAGAGGGTTGGAAGTTTTTGAAACAAATATTGCGAAATTTTTTTCGTTGCAAGACATCAAAAATTTAAATTGATTTTAACATTGTTTTTGAATTCATGATGAAACACTTCTGTCCGAAATATACAGCTGAATTTTGAACAACATTTACGAACTTTTCGTTGCAAGAAATTATAAAATTATTCGAGTTTTTAAATTTTCCAATTCGTGGTGAAACACTTTTTTGATCAAAAGCATTCTAAAAATACTCGCATCAAATTCAGATTTCAATTTTGTGGTCCGAATATCTGGCAAAATGTTTTTCAATGCCATGTGAGAAAAAAACATTTTTTTTGTTTTTCAAAATTTTTTCCTACATAAAAAGATACGAAAACTTTTTTGCCACATGGCGTTGAAAAACATTTTGCCAAAAAGCAGCGTGGACTGATGTCTTGAAAAGAAAAATTTTTATTTTTGTTTCTTTTTCTTTTTGGGATATTTCATTTTCCATGAGTTGAAGAAAAATAAAATTAATTTTTACTGATCATTTTAATTTTTAAGGTTTATGAGGACTATGTAGAATTGAATCAATTTACCAGCCCCTATGATGCCATTTGGATAGCCCTTGTTCAAATTGGCTCTGTAATAATTTGTTATCATTCCTCAAAATTTGCATGTAAAGTAATGATGCAAAGAATGGGATTTGCTCTTCCAATTGCCCTTACCGTCCCAGCTACTGTCTTCTTTCTTGCAACAACATGTGAACGCCGACAAGCTGATGCCTGTCATATGACTTCAATCCTTACAAAAGAACTCTTTTGGCAATGCAAGGCACATCCATCTGGAGTATATAGTTGGGGATTTTGGAGTGAACCACAAACTTGGATATGGCTTGCCTGGCTTGGCTCCCAACTTTGGATTACAATACATTTATGGACGCCAAAGCATGAAAGATTGGCAAGAAGTGAGAAGTTATTTATTCTCTCGTATTATAGTGCAATATTTGTTGATCAATCATTGGCATTTAATCGTCGAAGGGATGATAAAGCAAAAATTAAAGCCGAAGTAAGTTTCTATCAATACTTTGGGATTTGGATTTGGGAATATCCGAAATTCTGAATAATATTTTTTTTTGTTTTAAACTGTTTCGATCTATCATATATATCGGCAAAATCAAAAATGCCATGAAAAAAAAGTTTGATCATGAAAAAAGTTTTTCATCTGCGATATTTTGATTTTGACTTGAAAAAACTGATTTCTATTTTTGTCTGATGTCTGAAATCGCAGAACCATATATATCCGATATTCGAAAAGCAATATTTTAATCCCCATCAAATTTTTTCAGTTCCAAGATCTTGAACTTGAATCTGAAGATTCTTCACAAACGTATGAAACAATTGGACATGGTCCAGGACAAATTCCAAAGCCTCCCCCCTCTGTTTGTTCAGCCTCATCATCAAAAATGGAATCAGGCTTAATTAGAGATACTGCATCTGCGGCAGATGCAATAACAAAAATTTATACTTGTGCAACCATGTGGCATGAATCTCCTCTTGAAATGACATGTATGCTAAAATCAATTTTTCGAATGGATGAAGATCAATGTGCTCGACGGAATGCTCAAAAATATTTGAAAGTTGTTGATCCAGATTATTATGAATTTGAAGCGCATATCTTTTTTGATGATGCTTTTGATTTGAATGATTACGGGGAACCAGTGATTAATAAATTTGTTAAACAACTGTTAGATAAAATGGATGAAGCGGCATCTGCGGTACATCAAACACAAATGCGTTTAAAACAACCTAAAAAGTATTCAACACCATACGGGGGCCGAATAAGTTATATCCTTCCAGGAAAGAATCGCCTAACAATTCATCTAAAAAATAAAGATCAAATTCGTCTTCGTAAACGTTGGTCCCAAGTGATGTATCTCTACTATCTTCTTGGATATAGACTTATGATGAAAGTCTCAGATCAAGCTAGAAAAGAAATTATCGCAGAAAATACTTTTATTTTAACCCTTGATGGTGATGTTGATTTTACGCCACAATGTGTACATCTTTTGGTAGATTTAATGAAAAAGAATCGTCGACTTGGAGCTGCATGTGGTCGGATACATCCTCGTGGATCAGGCCTAATGATATGGTATCAGAAATTTGAATATGCTGTTGGGCATTGGCTTCAAAAAGCTACAGAACATATGATTGGATGTGTGCTATGTTCACCGGGATGTTTTTCATTATTTCGATCATATGCTTTAATGGATGATAATGTCACACGAAAATATGCATCTAAATCCGAGCGACCAATTGATTACGTTCAATATGATCAAGGTGAAGATCGATGGCTTTGTACTCTTCTCCTTCAACGTGGATATCGAGTTGAATATTGTGCCGCTTCAGATGCCCTGACCTTTGCCCCTGAAGGCTTCACAGAATTCTTTAATCAACGACGTCGATGGATTCCATCAACATTAGCAAATATTATGGATTTATTAAAAGATTACAAAAATGTTGTCTCTGTTAATGAATCAATTTCAATTTGGTATATCATTTATCAACTTGTTATGCTGATTTCATCCATCCTTGGCCCAGGCACAATTTTTCTTATGATTGTTGGAGCTATTTCAATTTCTTTCAACATTGATACCACCGTCTCCCTTATCATTATTACAATTCCTATGCTAATTTTTTGTATCGTTTGTCTCATCAGTAAACCGGATAAACAAATGTTATGCGCACAAATTATTGGAGCTTTATTTGCAATGTTAATGACAGCTGTAATTGTTGGAACCTCTCTACAAATTCAAAAGGATGGCATAATGTCTCCTCATTCAATTTTCTTATTCGCTGTTATCGCCTCTTTCACAACTGCTGCCATTTTACATCCCCTTGAATTTACATGTATTATTCCTGGTATCTTATATTTCTTAGCCATTCCATGCATGTATATGTTACTTCCAATCTACAGTATCTGCAATTTAAATACTGTCACATGGGGAACACGTGAAGATCCAGCGGGTAAGTGTAAATTTGATTTATGATAATAACCCCTCCAAAGAAATTGTATATATTATTGAGAAAATTCATTTATATACAAAATCTTTAAAATGTATTCAAATTTTTTTTTATCTATTTGTAGTCTAAAAATTTGTGGATATAAAAAAAAGGTTTAATTTAAAAAAACCGACGATGCCTTTGTTGCTGCTAAGCTTATCTAATAATCCTACAACGAAATTATAATCTCACCACGAAAGTTGAAGTGTTGGAACTAAATTTTAGAAATTTCACTCACGTTAGTTAATTCGTAATGGATGTCACTTAATTAAAAATGTGATGTGACGGAATATAAAAAGTGTTTTTAATTGAAGATGTGTTAGGGTACACTTTTTTTTGGGGTTCAAATTTATAAATCTTAAGCTTAATTTGGGATTGTCCAGACGTGACGTCACTATAAAATCGAAAATTTTAAACCCCACCCACCCTTCCGTCACGCTTTGCCCTTTGATCTTTGTCGGCTTTTTAGCAGGAGCGTCACGTTTAACTTACCCCCCACCCACCCATAAAACCCGTGACATCACGTCTGGACGCTCCCTTTTTAAGCACAAAAATATCTGAAAAATCAAAAAAATAGGATTTATTTTTAAAAAAATAATTTACATGATTAAAAACGATTTGGCACAAAACAAAGATAAAAAAGAATAGATGCTTAACTTTTTTGAGAGCCTTTTTCAAAGCTTTACAAAAGCCGAAATCAAAAAATAATAGGAAAAAAATATTTAAAAGATCGGAAAAGATTTGTCACAATTGCAGCAAAAAAATTAAGGCATTTATTGTTGATCCTCTTTTGATAGCCTTAACGGCTTTCTTTTTTTCTGTAATATTTTGATTAAAAAATCTTTTACAAAAGCTTGTTTTTCATTTATTTTTAAAAAATAAATCCTTTTTTATTACTGTTTTAAGTCTTTCTTCAAAACAAAAGACTATTAAAAAAACAAGATTGGACAAAAAATAATAACAATGGCACTTTTATTTTTCATTCATCTGTATCTTTAAGGCACTTGTAGAAACAGCTTTTCGATTTAAAAAAGATAGACTTTTTTATACTTTTTTTGAGCGTCTTACAAAAAAATAAAAGTATTATTGTTATTTTTCTTTGTAAAATGCAAGCAGGCAAGCAGCTTGACCTTTTTTAAGTTCTTTTTAAATCTTTAATTTATTCTTAATTTTTTGCAAAAAGCGGGCTTTTTTTGTTTTGGCACTTTTAAAAGCGGTTTTAAAAAATTTTCATTTAAGTATTCATCCTTCTTTTTCCCCCGCAAAATAACAATATTTAATAGTGTTAAATTTTAAATAAACAAAATTTGTCATATTTAAAGAAAGTAGTAAGCGCGGCTTTTGGGCAGCAAAAACAAATATTTATGCAAATTATAAACAAAAAAAATTTAATTAAGCATAACTAATTTCCACACCTTTTGGCGGCCTGTCATAAAACGCCAAAATCCTAAAAAGTCATTTAATTTTTTTTAATCATATCACATAGATGTATTTATCCCATTGATATCAATTGCCAAAAAAATAACAATAAATTAATTAACAGAAGATATGAGGATTTTGGCGTACTATGACAAGACGCCAGACACATCAAAATATAAAAAATTTGCATATTCTATTAATTTCAAAAACTGTTTTTAGTTGCAAAAGCAGAAAATCAAACGAAAGGAACGAAGTTCGAACTTGTCGAAAATGGCCTAGGCGAAGATGCTGAAGGAGATATTTCATTTGGATGTGGAAGTGCTTGTCGACTTCTATGCTGTCTGAAACCAAGCAAAATGGAAACTTCTCCACAAATTTGGAAAATTAATGAAGGCCTTAAAGAGATTACGAGAAAGCTAGAAAATCTTGAACGAAAAGCCAATGGTCAAAATCCGATTAGTTGTCGATCAACTGGAATGCCCTCCGGGGGATCCGATAAATGGAATGATATTGAAGAGGATGAACAAGCAGAATTGGATGATGATCGAGAAATGCGACAACAAAGTTTAGAAGCAATGAAACATAAAAAATGGAAAAGAAATTCCTCCGAAACTTGGTTATCAGATATCTCCCTTCGAAGAGCTGAAAGAGATTATCTCGAAAATGAAGAAGAACAATTTTGGAATGATATGATTGAAAAATATCTTCATCCAATTGCCGTTGATCCAAAGGAGCAAGAACGAATTAAAAAGGGCCTTACAGATTTACGGAATAAAGTATGTTCAGCATTTTTTATGCTAAATGTTGTTTTTATTATTATTGTGTTGGTTCTTCAAATGCAAAAAGATTGTTTACATATTGAATGGCCACTTGGACCTAAATTTAATCATACAATTATTCCATGTAATAGTGACTCTCGACAAGAAATTTGGGTTATGACACGGTTACAACTGGAGCCAATTGGATTAGTATTTTTAGTGTTCTTTATGTCGATTTTAATTATTCAAGTAAGTTCTTTTTAAAAATGCTTTTTGAAAGTCAGTGTTGGCAAAGTGTCCCCTTTGTAAAATTAAATTTTGGCAAAGTGTTCCCTTTCGAAATATTTATTTTGGCAAAGTTTCATATGAAAAAAATCAAAAATACTGTATTTTTTGGGTTCAAAGACATACATTTAATTCTATTTTCAGTTTTTGGCAATGTTAATGCATCGTTTTGGAACTTTGGCACATATTATTGCTTCCACAGATCTATTCTGCTTCCGTAAACAACATGATAAAATTAGTGATGAAGATTTGGTGGTACAAAATGCTGTAGAAATTGCCCGGGAACTTCAAGCTATTCGTGGAGTTGATGAAGTGGAAGAGCCAATTAATCATGTATGTTTTGTTTTTGTCTTATCATATCAAAATCAAACAAAAAAAAAATATTTTTTTTTCAAAAATTTTTGATTAATTTTTAAAAAACCCCTTAAAAATTATTTCAAGATTTTAACTTTTTGTTTTACCACTTTTTTATTGAACGAAAAAGTACAACTGGAACATGGCATTTTTTTGTGTTAGAAAATCTGGGTCTAAAAAGAATGGCAAAGATTATAGAAGTATTTAGACCAAAAATGTTTGAATTTTCCCATTTTTTTGTGACTTGAACAAAGCAGCTTATCTACGTAAAAAACGAAATCGAAATCTTTGTACAAAAAAAGGATATAAATTAAAGGATTTGACAAGATTTGTTATGGATATTTGTACTTTATATAAAAGTTATAAATTGTATTAAAAAATGATTTCAAAAAAAATGCTTTTTATAATTATTAAAAAAGTTACTTTAATTTTTTTATACTGTATTTTAAAACAAAAAATATATTACCTTCAAACAATGACGACAGTTTTGATATCAGTGATCAAGGACGTCACCAGGGGGGGCACGAGGGGCACGTGCCCCCCCCCCCCCCCGAAATGGATTCGAAAAATTTTTTTCTCCCACCACCTTTTGAAAAATAGCAAAAAATTTTATTTTTTGCTATTGGAGGGGGTCGTGCCCCCCCCCCCGAAAAAAATTTCTGCTGACGTCCTTGTCAGTGATAAATATTATTTAATATTTAATTATCTTGAGTAATATTAATCTGTTTCATCTGTTTATCACTTCCTTTTTTCTATTTTTTTAAATACTATTTAAAAAATCCCAAAAGGAATGTTAAAAATCGGAGATAAAAATATTTTCGTTTTTCCAAAAGTCTTTAATTTAATACCTTTATCTCGTAAATCATAAAGCTATTTTTATTAAACAATCGAAAATTCAAAACAATAAGCAAGAAACTAAAAATTCAGCTAATTTTGAAGTTGTATTTTGTAAATAAATATTATTCTTTTTTTACAGGAAGACCGTGGAATAAGCCGTCGAAGAGTTGTACAAAATTTGGAGTCATCAAGACGATCAATGATGAAACGAAGAACTGAAACATTAGATGCAGCATTTAAGAAAAGATTTTTTGCTTTAAATAGTGCGGAAGTGAATGAAGAAGCCTTAGGATTTGGTGGAAGAGAAAAAAGGCTTACTTTAAGGAAAGGAACAATTCGAGCATTGGAACAACGAAGAGATAGTTTATTTGGGACAATTGATAAGAGAACTGTAAGTTTTTTTGTAATATATATATTTTTTTTAAATTTGTCTTTAAACGAATGATAGTAACACATTTATTGAAAAATTTTTAAAATTCTTTTACTGTCATTCAGTTCTGTCCACCACAATACTTTTTGTAGTAGGCATTTTCATTTTGAAGGTTGCCGCCTTTGATCTTTTTCCGCCATCGGCGAAAGATCAAAGGAATTTGCCATTTTTGGAGGAAACATAAGTTGGGTTTCCAAATTTTTGTGTAATTTTTGCGAAATATTGTAGCAGCATATTTATCACTCTTTTAAAAATTAATTTATTCCTACAACAATTTTAATAACAATATTTTCGTTTCAGGATAATCCATATACATCTGCTTCTGAAAGTGAAGCCCAAGGTGCCCGTGGACCTGCTCAACGACGCTTAGAACGAATATTTAATCATCAAGATAATGGCTCTGTAAGAAGTAGTCTTCCAGAATCAAGATTTTAATTTATTCTCTTTTTTTTCTTCGTTTGTTTTATTGACTAAAATTCGTTCCAAGACATTCCACAAAAAAAACTATTTATTTTATTTGTCAAAAATCGAGAAAGTATAAAAATTATTTATATTTATTTAAATTAAATTAAAATTTTGCATAGTTGTAGTAGTTAATTATTTATATATATTTAATGTCTTTAAGTTATTGCTTTTTGAAAAAAAAGGGAGGTATTAAAATTACGGTAATTTTCGTGGTGGGTTTTTTTGATTATTCCCTTAATTGTCATTTTCTTTTCGAGACCTGGGTTTTAATATCCTCCTTAATTTTTAAAAAGTCCCTTTTTTTAAATATTAAAATATAATAAGTGCAATTTTTTTCTAACGGTGCTCTAAAAATAAGAATTACAAAGATTTGCTCAATGAGATTTGTTTTTTTACCTTCTTTTTAGCTTCTTTTTTTGTATTTTTTTGTTCCTAATCCATTATACATATATTCTTTCGTATATATCTGTAAAAAAAACTGGTGAAATTTTGTCGTCTTTTATATCATTATTTTCTTTTTTTTGTAGGTTTTTTTAAACGTGAGATTATTTTAATCATATCAATTTTTATATATATATGTCTTTCATTTCTTTCTTTTTTGTTAAAAATAAAATATAAATTTATGGTAAAAAAATAATATCATCGAAGATATTGTAATACATATTTTGGTTTAAGCAAAAAATACAAAAATTAATAATATTAAAAAAAATTTGATAAAAGAATTTTATGTGCCATTTTAAAACAAAAGCGGATCAAATTTGTGACGCTTGCTTCGGCCTTTAAGCTTAACTGCTATCATTAAAATTATTATTTAAATGTTTAACAATTTGCGTAAAATTATTACTGCGTCAAAAAATTAAGATTTAAAACTTTTATCGTTTCTAAATTTGACGTATTTAATAGTTGAGCGGATTTGTGATGCCGTTACAAAAGATGTGTAAGACAAAATTCGTAATAATACAATAATTTTTGAACAAAAAATATACAGTTTGTAAATCAAATTTTCAAAAGAATCTGTAAAATAAGTTGTCGACGTAAAATAAATTAAAAATTAGGAGCCGCCTTTCATGTTTTGTCGGCAAAACTTTAAAGGAAATTGGTAGCACCGTATTTGCTACGCCACACTTTCAAACTATTTTTACATCATTATAACAAAAAATGTGGCATGTTTTTGTATATTGCCAAAAAAATAATGAATAAGTTTATTTTGCAATTTTATAGAATAAACTTTGTGATATTGATATAGAATACAAAGATAATTTGCATATTACAGAGTAGTGTTCATCAACCCGACTTGAAATCAAAAAAGCCGGGTCACGGGTTACGTTTCGGGTCAGAAAATCGGTCGGGTCGGGTCAGTCGGGTTAAAAGCCGGGTTGAGAATTTCCTCGGGTCGGGTCAGTCGGGTTGAAAAACAAAAAAGTAAAATTTTTTTAAAACTTTATTATTTATAAGATTGTCCACATTGCTTCATCTTTCCGTTTATTGCTATATTTTCCTGACATGTGACTCTTTTTTCTGCCATCTTCAATATTTTTCAGCAGAAGGAAAAATGCTAAAAAGCGCCAAACTTTGTTTGACAGAGCTTTGACATTTGGTTACTTTTTGTTTCAAAAAACCCACAGCGAAAAAAATTCAAACGTTAAATTCTTCACAAAAAAATGTCGGGTCAGAAAATCGGTCGGGTCGGCCGAGTTAAAACCCGGGTTGAAAATTTCGTCGGGTCGGGTCAGTCGGTGCTCCGCAGTTTGCGCCGCGGACATTTGCGCCGCGACATATGCGCCGCGACTTTTGCGCCAAAGACATTTGCGCCGACGACAATTGCGCCGATAAAACGACATTTGCGCCGATAAAACTACATCTGCGCCGATAAGACTTTTTAGGCTAGATCCGACCTCATTAGGCTAGATCCTACCTCATTAGGCTAGATCCTACCTCATTAGGCTAGATCCTACCTCATTAGGCTAGCACATGGGCCTATGCCTAAGCCTTAGCCTTAGCCTTAGGCTTAGTAGGCGCCCGAAGGGCGCCCTCAGCTTAGGCTTAGGAGGCGCCCGTAGGGCGCCATTAGGGAATCGTGGAGAGCATAGAAATCATTCTGTGGATTAAGGAAGATATTATGGGTGAAATTCAGCAGTTTTATTTTATCGGCGCAAATGTCTTTTTATGGGCGCAAATGTCGTCGGCGCAAATGTCGCGGCGCATTTGTCTTCGGCGCATTTGTCGGGCGCATATGTCGCGGCGCAAATGTCTTCGGCGCAAATGTCTGGGAGCCGGTCAGTCGGGTCAACCCGTCAAGTCGGGTTGGTCGGGTTACGGGTCGGGTCGGGTCGGGTCGGATTAATGAACACTATTACAGAGCTTCTTAAAAAGCCTAACAAAATTTATGTGTTTTGCCTTTGTTAATTGTAATAATCTTTTTTTGTTCCCATTTTTTGATACCATAATTATATAATTTTGTTGTAATTATCTGATAATTAGAAACATAAATACAGGGATAAAAGAAATACATTTCAAAACAGAAGTGAAATGATTTAAAAAAACAGTGAACAAAATAAGAAAGTAATTACAGAAAAAAATAGTAAATGTACTTTTTTAAAGACAAAGAAACTAAAAATAGTAATAAACAGGAAGTCAGTTTTAAAAAAAAAAGGAAAATAATTTTAACACTTTCTTACAGTTTTTACACAATATTTACTTGTCACATCGGAAAAAACGTATAATTTTTGGGGCCAATGTTTTGTCAATTTTTTCGAATTATTGTGAAATTTCCACATTTTTTCCATTTCATTCTTTAATCATTACACATTTGACTGAGCATTTTATCAGTCATGCCATCTAATTTTAACACAGATTTTGCATTTTATTACAGTATCCGTGTTAAAATTGGATAAGAGAAAATTATACTTTTAAGTTAATTCGTAATTAACTTCAGTACACAGTTAATTCAGCGCACATTTTTGTGGACCGATGTTTGGCAAAATGACCTTTTTTGACAAACAGGAATTGCGGGGATTTTCAAATTTTGTTTTGGAGCAAAATACCGATTACTTACTTTTTTTAGGGAAAAACTAATGGCATTTTACAAAAGCTTTTGACCATGTGAAATTTAATAATGCCATTCGTTTTTCCCTAAAAAAAGTGCCAAAGCAATAATCTGTATTTTGCTCCAAAACAAAAATAGAAAATCCCCGCAATTCCTGTTTGTCAAAAAAGGTCATTTTGCGAAACATCGGTCCACAAAAAATGTGCGCTGAACTAATTGTATACTGAAGTTAATTACGAATTAAAATAAAAGTATAATTTTCTCTTATCCAATTTTAACACAGATACTGTAATAAAATGCAAAATCTGTGTTAAAATTAGATGGCATGACTGATAAAATGCTTAGTCAAATGTGTAAGGATTAAAGAATGAAATGGAAAAAATGTGGAAATTTCACAATAATTCGAAAAAATGAAGCATAATAACAAAAATAAAAAGTTATTCTAGAGAAAAAAGCTTTAAATCAAATGATTAAATTTTTGAAAATATTGAACACAAGAATTTTGTTGTTGACTGTGAAGAATTTGATTTAAGAATTATAAAGTGTTAATCACACATTTAAGTATTTCAAAAACATTGATTACTGTAATTCGTAATTAAAAAAAGGTATACAAATTTTGTTATAAATTCTACTGAAACACTGATGGATTTATATCATTTTTTGCAAAATAAATTAAAAACATTGGAAACAGAGAGGGCAAAAACTGGATTTTGTAAAACAAAACGAAATTTTTGACAATAAAATCTTTTCGGTTTTGCTGAAACTTTTGTCTTTTTTTTCAACAATTGCATAGAAAAAGACAAAACAATAAATTTTTACTTTTCTAATCTCAATTTTAACGTGTTTAACGCCTTAACGAGAGTATTCAGGATAGACGAAGTTTTTTTTCACTCCCATCTCACTGGTTCTCTTAGCACAAAAAATATGCCAAAATCTTTAAAATAGTGAATATTATTAAATTCAAACTATTTTGTCTGTCTTTACGATTAAAATTAAGCCTAGGACAAACTGTTTTTAAAAATATCTGATTTATATAAACTTGTTTTGAGAAAACAAAATGTGTAAAGTAATCAATAAAATATTCAAATTTCGTATTTTCCTGGATTGTTTCTTTTTGTGGGCACACAATTTTAATCGTACAAAATAGTTTGAATTTAATAATATTCACTATTTTAAAGATTTTCGCATATTTTCGTGCTAAGAGGATCCGTGCGAAGGAATGAAAAAAAACTTTGTCTATCCTGAATTCTCTCGTTAAAATTAAATTTTAGGTGACAATTTTTAACATAAGTCACTGATGAAAATTAATTAACGAAATTTTTGTAACTCCAAAAAATGCGGTAAATTAGAAAAGTAACTATTACCCCTTCACCTGATTGTAAACATTTGCAGTTTTAAGTAATTTTTTTTTGAAATTTTTTCAAAATTTTGAAAATTACTTTTTGTACTTTATTCTTTTAAATTTCAAACATTTGATCCTTTATGTTTTTTGTTGTCTTTGTTTCCACAATAGCATCAAAAAAAACATGTATTTTTTAAATCCCTTGTGTTTTTATTTTTTTTAAGGCATAATACTTTTTTTCATCTTCTTCTTTCTTCACCCATTTTTATATTCTTTTAAACAAACTAACAAAAAAAGATAATGGCATCATTTTTAAAAAATTACCTGTGGCTTCTTTTTTTCAAAAATATTTCCTTTAAATAAAATACAAATACATGTATGACCTGAAATTTATAAAAAAAATGATTCAATTAATGGGCTTCTTTTTTACTTCAAAAATAATTATTAATTTTGTCACTTCCGTCTTTCTTTAATTTAAAAAATTTTAAAATATGAGTGTTTTTTTGGTTACGTAGGTTTAATCTTTTTTTCTTTTTTTATATAACACACTTTTTGATTAATTTGTGATAAACCAGAAATAAGGAAGTTCGGTCACTTTTTAAATCTTAAAAATAAAAAACTGTTTCCTTGTAATTTTCTTCTTTCTTTAAAAAAAAAGATCCAGATTAAAGGCTCAAAATTTAGTTGAAACATAAAAAAGGTGATGGAAGAACAAAAAAGATATAGAACAAGAATTTGTGACATATATGTGTTTTTTTTTGCTTTTGATGATAGAAAAAAAGAGATCTTTGTTCTTGGCAGGAAATAAAAAAAGGCAAAGCTTTGTATTTTAAAAATGATAACTGTTTTTTTTATAAAAATTATTAAATAATAGTGAGATTAATTTCGTAATTAAAATATAGAGTGCAATTTTAATTGTTTATGTGTAATTATTATGGCAAAAAAAATGCTGATGTCTGTAGTTTTGTCTGAAAAATGATAATAACAGAATAGATCTTTGAATTTTAAAATAAAATAAAAATTTATAAAAAACAAAATTCGGTCAAAACTTACTGAATTGATACCTTAAAGCTTATAAATTAAAATTTCCTATGTCAGAGTCACGGGATGCAATAGACCAAAGCACATCAATAAATAAATTGGCAAAACAACACTTTGCCTGCCATAATTATTTATAAATTATAAAACTTTTTATAAAATCTTTAAAACGGGGCTAAGCTGGGACAATATGTTTTTATCATTGAAGACATCCCCACGATTGGGTTACCGATTTGGACTCGAACCTGCGAGGGTCGGATCACAAGCCGAGCGCTCCACACCACTCGACCACATGCACATTTAAAAAATAAATGAAATTCTAACATTTTCAACTATCATAATTTTTAGAAAATAATTTATATTGGTTTTAACTCCTCAAAAATATTTATACTTAAACAAATCATTTAAGTTTTTTGATGTCAATACTTTCATCTTCCACAATTTTACGTTCTTGATTGACGATAATTTTTTTATTTGTTACTTAAAAAAGCTTTAGCTTAAAATACCTTCTCCAGATAATACGACACACACGAATATTGTTGTATCAAAAAAATACAATTTTAAATACAAATATTTTTTTTAAAATAAAGAGTAAACCTATAACAGTCATAAATTTCTCTTTAAATATAATAATTATATTTCAGCAATAACAATCTTTTAAGGATAAAATGAAGGGAGGGATGGGATTTATTGCTTGCTGGAAGGGATTTATAGAAAAAGAAACTACACGAATACAAAATTTTTTTCTTTTTTAAACGATGTCAAAAAAAACATGTATCGTTTTTTGACGTAAAACTGTAGCATCTTTGAAATCTTTTAAGCTGATTTAAGAAATTCGTTTTTTTATTGTATTTATTTCAATTAATTTAAAAATGGCACTTTAAAAAGGAAAAAAAATTTTAAATAAAGAAATAGTCTGTTTCAAAAAAAAAAACAATTTTCTTGATATTTTTCAGGAAGAAAAAATGTATTAGGATTTCAAAAATAGATATATGTACGTACATATCTATTTTTGAAAAATTTCAAAAAAAAATGCCATTAATGGAGGTCATCAAAAACTGTGACACTTTGATTTTGAAATACTGTAGCGATTTAAAAAAAGATTTGTATTTCTTTTAAAATTTATAAAAGAACCACCATATTTTTTTAAACAAACATATGTGATTTTTTTGATGTATAAAAAAATATTTCTAGATTTAAAAGGGGAGAAGTTAATAATGCTTGCCAAATAATAGCATCGCATTCTTAAAAAATCAAAAATTTAATCTCTTATTTTTTTGTTCATTTCATTTTTTTGCTCATACTTTTTAGAATGACTGTAATTTTCTGTAGTTTTGAAACGAATTCAAAATAATTTTTTTATATAATATTATTGCTAGTCTGCAGACTTCTATGTTCTGCGTGTCAGATGATAGACAATAAAAGCTTCAGCCTATAAACGGCTTAAGATTTATCTGGTAACACACAGATAGATAAAAATTCGACATCAAAAACAAATAATATTTTTTTGGTGCTTCTTTTTTGATTTTCTAAAAAAAATTCCGTATAGTTTTTTTTATTTGAATTCTCTGTTCTAAAACCAAAAATATTTTTGGCATTGAAAAGACATTTTGCCAAAAATCGGCCTGGAAAATTGAACTTTTTCTTTAGTTTGTATTCGGTTTGGTGCACTTTTTGATACCGCACATTTTTATTTATATTGATCTTATCAATTTCAAAACGCTCTAATCAAAAATCAATTTTAATCACTCAAATTTTTTTCAACCATTTTTAGCATTAAAACAATTAATGGCTGAGTTAAATGTGGCGAAACACTTTTAACACATGTAATTTTTTCAAGTCATCTCTCTTTATTTAATAATATAATTTAAACAACCAAAAAAATGAGGTAAATAGTTTTGTCTATTAATTATTCAAAAAACATAAAATTTTAAAGAGAAAAATGAAATTTTTTTGAATTTCATTTCTTTCAAATATTTTTCGAGCTTTCATGTATTTCATAATTTGCTGTTTTAACATTTGTTTAAAAATTTAAAAATTATCAAAAAGTTTTTCCACTTTTTTAAACTTACTTAACTTTTTATACTTCTATTTTTTTTAATGAGTAATTAAAACTGACAAATATTTTTATGCATAAACTTTAAAGGTTTCCATTCCGCCCCTATACGTTTTGAATCAAAAACAAAAGTTCATCCAAAAAAAACGTCAATTTTTATATATATTTTTTTTTTATTTTACATTTTTTAAAACTTCCGTGTGTTATTTTTTTGCCCTTTTTTTCCTTCCTCATTTTTTTACCACCTTTTTTTAAAACAAAAATACATGTGTTTTGTTTTTTTACATTTATACATAATTTGCGTAGAATCAAAAAAAAAGTGTAAAAATAGATAAATTTAAAAAAAGGGGGTATAAGAAAAACGGAAGCAAACATGCAAATTTCCATTTTTAACTTTTTTTACTTTCTAAAAATAACTTTTTTTTCTATCAAAAAAAATATGGTTTCTTCCAGCTCAAAAAAAATCCTATTATATTTTTACTATGTTAACATTTTTTATCTCTTTAAATAAATATAGATGGGGGGATTATCATTTGTAGATCATTTGACGTAAATTGGTTTTAAAAATATTTAAAAATTTCCTTAATTTACTTTTTTTTTTCTTTCGATAATCCCTCTTTTTTAGCTTGTTAAAAAATGGAGGTGGGATTTTTTGAAGAACAAAAAAAATTGGATTGATAAAGAAGAAAAAAGTCATTGAATTTTTTCATTCATAAAATTTTTGATAAAAATTATTTTTTTGGGGGTAAAAAAATGGAATTTAAAATTGATATATCTTTTTGATATCAGTGGATATTAATTAATTTGATCAGTGACAAATGGTAAATGGTTAACCTTTAAAGCTTTAAATTAACTGTTTGGAAAATATATTTTAGTTGAAAAATATTTTTTGTCACAAATGAACACTTGAGGGAATAGTTTAATGATAAAAAAAACATATTAAAACTTTTTTAGTCATCCGCATCTGACTCATATTCAAAGACACCCCGAAAGGTTTGACACCATGCCTTTTTTTCTTGGGAATAGTTTATGTGTAATTTTTTAAGCTTTTAATTTTTCAAACAAAATTTTTCCAACCTTAGAGTTTTTTGAATTTTTAAAATGGTCGTTTTAGGAAAGTATTTGAATTAATTATTGATTCTAACCCCAAAAAATTTTCATTAAAAAAATTGTAAAATTTTTTTTAAATTTAGAATTTACATAAAATAATTTAAAAATTTTTTTGGTTTATTCCAAAAAAATGTTGTGATAATTTTTTCGAAACTAACGTACAGTAGTTTTTTCAAAATTATTTAATTACAGTAATAAATTTCGAAAAAATTCTGTTTTTTTAATTTTAAAACGCCATCTTGTTTTCTTCCATTTTTTTTAAAAAAAAGCGTGCTTAAAACGCTTTTTTTTGCCCTAATAAAATGACGCTGTAAAAAGACATAAGTGTTAGAGATTAGAGATAAAGGTTTATATATCCCCTTTATTAATCTACTTTCCTTTTAATATTTTTTTTCACCTTACATTTTCCGCTCATTATTTCCTTGTTTAACTTTTATTTTTTCTCTCTCTTTCAAAATGGCATACATAATTTTTAATACAAAAAAAAGTGCCGCCAGCTGCTGCCGTAATATGTAACTCTCTCTTTTTTTTTGTTTCCGTGTTATATCATTGGCACGTTTTTTTTATGCCAAAAATATAATGAAATAATTTGTTTTACAATAGTGTAATAAAAAAAAGGACAAAAAAATTTTTGTCAAAGAAAAAAGTTCCGTGTTTTTTGACTTAAATTATATGTTATATTATTGTAAAAGAGTGGAAGTAAGAATGATGAAATTGATTTAATTTTATCATGCATCAATAACATTTGATGACATGTTTTTTTTCAAATTTTGTCAAATTTAAATTAAATAACGCAGTTTTTTTCGAATCTTATCAGCTTAAAGCTCATTTAAGACGCAGTCTATGAGAAAATCAAAAACCCGCGGCACAGCCCATTGCTATAAAGTAAAGTGACCCTGGAGAAACTGATTCCGCGTGCTAAAAAAGTTTTAAAAAATTTCATACTGTAGTTACAGTAATTTTTATGTAAATTTTACCAAAATTTAAAGTTAATCGCAAATTAAAGTTGTTTATTTTTTTTGCCTAATTCGGAGGGGTAATAGGTTTTCGAGGTCGGGGAATCCGAATATCTACTTTTTGGAACTTTAAAACATCTACAACACCAATTTTTTCTTATGTTAAAACACAAAATTTTTTTAAATAATAGTGATATCAAAAAAATTGATAAAATTTTATTGTGAATTCTAAACTTCTGAAATGAAAATTTTTCAGATTAATATTAATTATCAACAAAAATTGATGGTATTTATTTTACAAAAAATTTTTGCATTTTTTTTGACTTTGGCAAAACGTTCTTCTATGTAAAAAATTTTTTAAACGGCCTAATATCTTTTCAATTTTTAAATTTTTAAAAAAGTGATCAAATTTTTTTATCCTTTTTTTAAAAAATTGAAACAGGAAGAAAAAAATTAAACCCTTTTTTTCAAAAAAGTCACATTTATTCTTCCTTCTTTTCTTTGTCAATAATATTAAAAAAGACGGAAGTAAAAAAATTATTATACAAAAAAACAGGTAACAGCTATAAAAAGGTAAAAAAAATTTTATCTTTAATAATGCCCTACTTTTTAAAAATATACATTTTTTTAACTTCCTTTAAGGGTAGACACAATTTTTTTGTGCCCATAATTTTTTTTTTTAAAATAGAAGGAACAAAAAAAATGCCGTCGGGAAGGAAGATTAACTTCTTTTTTTTACCTTTAATTCTTGCTTCTTTTTTTTCTTTCCGTGTTTTTTGACTCATAATTATAAATATCTGTGACAGTATATATTTAAAAGTGCTGATGAAAAAAATAATAATAGTTCTGAGTAAATTACAAAAAAAAAAGAAGGAAGAATTTTTGTGCCTTTTTTTAAAAAAGAGGTGGGATAAAAAAAGGAAGAAGAAAATAGGTATAAAAAGGCGAAAAATGCCAAAGACGATGATGCCAAAATAACATTTTTTTTAAAAATGACTTTCATAACTTTGCTTTTCTTTTTTTGGGGGAGTACAAAATTAAAGAGATATTGAAATTTTAAAAAAATTTGTATAAGAATCATTTTTTTTGTGCCGTCCTTTTTTTAGCAGGCAGACAAGCAGGGCATTTGGAAAAGGTGTTGACTTCTTTCTTTCTTTTTTTTTTTTTTTTGAAATCATATGTAAAAAAAGAATTTTAAGTGGTTACATAAATGAAATCACTTTTTCTCTTTTTCCCCCCTCCCATTTATATATATTTCATTATGTAAAATTTCCGCGTACAAAAATATTTCGGTTAAATAGCTTTTTTTAAGCGGCTAAAAAAATGAAGATGAGCTTCAGAAAAGAGAGAGTGTGTCTTCTTCATTTTTATTTAAATTTTGATTAAACTTTTTTGTAAATTAAAGTGATAGATGTTTTTTTTTAAATCTTTTAAACACTCTTTACTGATAAGACTGCTGATAAGGAAACTGCTTATCACTATTTTTTTTAATAAATTGAAGTGATAGATAATTTTTTTCTAATTTTTTAAAAACTCTTTTCTGATAAGACTGCAGAGATAAGGAAAAAGCTTATCACTATTGTTGCTTTTTTAAATTTTGGCCTTCGTTTAAGCTGCTTTTATTCTTACCTTGGATTTAATAAAATCCGAAAAGAGTAACTTATATCAATTATTGATTAAATGATAAAATGATAACAATAACTTTGTTAAAAACTAATAAATTTTTAAAAATCTTTTTTTAAATTTTTGTCTAATAATTTTTTGATAGCTATGAACTCTGTTTTTTTGTCTCAAAATTTACAATTGTTAGCGCTGAAAAGTGCCCAAAAAATTCAAAATATTTTTTTAACTGCTGTAAATAAATAAAAAATTTACAAAAATAAATAAAATGGAAATTAGAGAGGGAGTATAAAAGTAAATATAAACAAACAAACATGCGAATTTGTAAAAGTAACAGCATTTACAAATATTTTTTTGGTGGCACTTTTTTTCGTAATTGCTTGTTTTTGGCATTTTTCTCGCTTCTTTAACTGTTTAACAGTGATCTTCGAAATTTTGAAATTTAAAAATACTTTTAGTTTTTCAAATTTTTAATTTTAATAAATAAATTGGAAAAAAGAAAAAATAACCTAAAATTATAAAAATTATAAAAATTTTTGGTTACCGTAATCAAAAATATAGGGAGTAGTAGTATTACTCAATATTTACTTCATTTTTTTGGATGGCATATTTAAGAAATAATAACAAAAATAATAAAAGAAAAACAAGTTTTTAATAATTTTTTTACAAAATTTGAAAATTTTTACTTGTTTATTTTGCTTCTCTCTCTCCGGAGGATAGTCAACCGTCTGTAAAAAAACTTTCTATTAAAAAAAATAAAAACAATAATAAAAATAAAAATTTGTAAAAAAAAAGATATTGTAGCAACAACAACTACTTTTCCTTACAATTTTTTCTGCAATAATCTTTTTTTCTTCAGTAATTTTTGTGTTGTACTTTTTTTACTTATTTAAAAGATTATCCTTATCATCGTCATTATCTTTTTTTTGGATAACTGTTTTTTTATTACCCCTCTTTTACACCCTCACACAAAATTGTAAAATTAAGCAGATTTCGCCCTTTCTCACCCCCCCCCCCCCTCTTCGTATTTTCTATCCCATCCCGATCCCAACCAAGGATATTTTTACTGTCTTTAAAAAAAAAAGAAGGAAAAGATGCTAAAATTTTATATTTTTTTAAAGTATGTATTTTTATTATCCTTTATCCCTTATCTTCTTTTTTTATGATGATTATTTTTAAACGGCTTTTGGTAAAACAAAAAAAAAGTGGGAGGTTCAGTTTCATTTTGTTTTAAAACAAATTTACACCCTATAAATATAAATGTAAAAGAAAGAAAGAAAGAAGATATTTTATTATTATTATTCTTTGTCTTTGTCTTTGTCTTCCATGAATTTTTTACTTTTAAATAAGAGTAACAATAATAATAATAGTATTCTTCCGGGTTTACTGTCTCTTTCAACATCAAAAATTAAATTATATTAGTATATAAAAAACACATCAGGTGTTTTATTTTATCAAACCTAAAAAAGAATGTTAAAAAAAAGGAAACAACTTTTTTTTCTTTCAATTAAAAAATAAAATAAAATAACCGTGGTGCTTTTTCGTGTTTTGTGTGTTCAAAGATTTATTTTTTTCGAAATTTTGTAATTTTTCTTTTTCTTTTTTCGCTTAAATTCTTTTAGTAATAATAAAAAAGAATTGTAAAAATATATATATATATAAAATTTAATTATTACTATGAAAATTTTATTAAAAACAATAACAATTATTTTTTTAATAATCTTTTTAATTCCTGTTTTTTTAGGGCTTAAAATTTTAACAAAAAAAGCTTGCTTTTAAAACTTTACTTAAAATCTCAATCATCATATTTTATTTCAAGTGATTACATCATCTTTACTATCCTATCATATATCTCCCCCATCATTTATATTAATTTATAAATAAATCGTTAAAAAGATTTCAAAATTCTTCCATCAAATTTTTCATCTTTAATGTTATTAAGTCAACCGTCATATCCTTTAAATAACTTTGAAACTGCCATTTCTTTACCCCCATCATATCCTATACATCAATGGAATAATGAATTTCATCATCAACAACATTATTATAATTATCTGCCACAGCCACCTTCTTCTTCTTCTTCAATAATTGGACTTGAACAACAACAACAACATAATCATCTTCAGCCTCAACATCAGCATCTTCACCAACATCATCAACTCCTTCATCATCAACAACAACAACAACAACAGCAATCAATAGTAATAAATAGCAGCTGTAGCAATATAAATAGTATTAATAATAGCACAATGGTATCAAATATAAATGAAATGTTTTCTTTTGGAAATTTTATAAATCCAATTTCTTCAACTCCAACAAATTTATCTTCTTCAATTCCAGAAAATAATAGTAGCAGCAGCAGTAATTGTTGGACAACATTTAATAACGGTAACATTATATCTGAAAATCCTTCTTCCATTACCTCTTCAACAACCCCTTCATCAACTCCTACAGCCACAACTGCAACCACGGCAGCCACAATTGCTTCGTCACCACCAGAATATAAATTATTTGAAATTAAAGCTGAACAAATGTCACCAATTAATAGTATACATTCATCAAATTCTGGTCCAAATTCTGCATCTTTTATTGACTCAAAAGAAGGCATTTTAACAAATTTTGGTAATCCTTTAAGTGAACCTCATCGACCTCAATCTGACTTAAATGTATATTCAAAATGTACAGTGTAAGTTTTAAAACAATTACAATTAATTTAAGCATTTAATTATCTTCTTTATCTTTTTTAGATGTGAAGATGTTGCTGATGGTTACCATTTTTCTGCTTTAAGCTGCGCCGCTTGTAGTGCATTCTTTCGCCGTTCAATTGCTGACCAAAAAACTTATGCATGTGTAACACGAAATTGCAATGTATCTATTAGTAAGTAACTACTTTTCTATTTTTAATACTATAAAAAAAGTTTTTCTAATTTGATTAATTTTTTAATATTAAAAATTAATTTTTAATTATTTTTTTGTAGATTCTCGTAAACATGGTGTCATATGTCGGTATTGTCGATTTCAAAAATGTATTTTTGCTGGAATGTGTCCTGATGGTAAGTAACTTTTTTTTAACTGAAAACAATTTAAAAATTATAAATCTTGAGCCGAAAAATAGAAATTTTGGTATTGAGAACATTTTGCCAAAAAAAATGTCATTACGTCATATAACGCCAAACTTTTAAATACATTTCTTTTTATTACTCTCAATTAAAATTTATTACAAATTTAATTACACCAATAAATTTGTAAAAATCCTAAAATTATACAAATTTGAGAGTTTTACCAAAATTTGTCTTGCGACGCAAATATGACACTAATCTAGCGTAGCCTTAAAATAGGATTACCAACTATTATTTACGTTTTTACTTTTAAAGATAATATTCTTATATTTCTATGATGAGAGTATAAAAAGAGGGGATAATCTTTTTTTTATGACAGTCTTTGTTAAAGTCAAAGATTTTGTTCAAAATAGATTGCAAAAAAAACTATTATTGAATTTAATTCCAGTAACTCCTTTTTTTAGAAGTACAAGGAAAACGAAATAAAATTCTTCCGGAATCTCCTGGTCGTTCATCTCCCGCTTCATCCGTGTCAACGGCCCCATATCCAACGATAACAACTTTACGACGAGGTGGTGGAAAAGGATCTCGAACTTCACAAGCTCGTGGACCTCATGTTCCATTGTTAAATGAAATGTCTGGAGCTCGAAGAACCCTGGGAAATCATCGAATGATGAATATTAATGTATGTTTAATCTATTTAAAGTTTTTGAATTTAATATATTTAATCTTTTTTTAGTGCCCTCCATCTACAAATTCATCAACGCCTTCAACAACCACAATATCAAATCCTTTTACTATGTTAGAAAAAGAATTTGTATTATTTAAAAAATTTTGTGAACAAGTTGCAATGTTGAATGGCATTATCACAGATAATGATCATTGGCAATTTTCAACAGAATTACAAAATTTATTTTTAACTTGGGTAATTTTTGAATCTGTTCATGCAACAATTCGATTTGGTGGAATACAAACAAATCGGGCATATTCTGGTGATTTATCAAATATTGATATTGATGAATCTTCGCTAACGGCATATTTGAGTGATGGAAATATGAGAGATGCCGCATCCATGGCAAGATTTGCATATCCCGTTTTACAATTCTTTAATATGCATTTATGCCGAAATGTACAAAATATGAGATTAGATGAAAAGGAAGCCGCTGCATTAATGTCATTATTGCTGATAAATCAAGGTAAGAATTTTGGGGATCATATAAAACGAGGAAAACTAAAAGTTTTCAGTTTTTTTGAAAAATTAGTAAATACTAGCAAAATCTGTGATTTTCTTTTAGCTTTATCCTACTAGGTTAAAATGTGCACGAAAATCACATAAATTAGGGGGGTTTGGAAAGTTGATGATTTTATGTGACAAATTGTCACATTTTTACCATGGATGGGGAATTTGTTGTTAAAATGTGATGTTTAAGATTTTGCACATAAATGTATCATGCATTTATGTGCAATGAAAGTTTTTTGCACATAAATGTATCATACATTTATGTGCATTCGCGATCATTCTCTAAAATTCATTGCATTCTGCCAAAGCCGCCCAAAAAAGGAATCGAACCCAGCTGATGCTTGTACGTGGGCGAGCGCTCTAAACCACTCGACCACTGGGGCTACACAACAGACTATTCGAAAATGAAACTACATCATTCGTGTTTTTGTAATGCAAAAGAACATGATGCATTTTCGAATAGTCTGTTGTGTAGCCCCAGTGGTCGAGTGGTTTAGAGCGCTCGCCCACGTACAAGCATCAGCTGGGTTCGATTCCTTTTTTGGGCGGCTGTGGCAGAATGCAATGAATTTTAGAGAATGATCGCGAATGCACATAAATGTATGATACATTTATGTGCAAAATCTTAAACATCACATTTTAACAACAAATTCCCCATCCATGGTAAAAATGTGTGAAAATCACACAAATTAAGCTAGTATACCCTATACATGGTAAAAATGTGACAAATTTGCACACAAAAACAACAATTTCGAGTTACTAGCAAAAAACAGCACAAATTAACCATGTTCAAGCAATACTAGGTAAAAATGTGCACCAAAAATCACATTTTTTGCTAGTATTTACTAATTTTTCAGAAAAACTGAAAACTTTTAGTTTTCCTCGTTTTATATTCAAAGGGATAAACTAAATACAGATATTTTCGTGCTGGGATTATAATTTGATTTTTTTTAAAAGTTCTTAGCACGAAAATATCAAAACTTAAGTGCAAATTTTGATTTTCTCAGAAATATATTTAATCCCTTTTCTTTTTTAGTCAAATCCAGACCCATTGAATCTTTCAAACATCAAATTTTTAAAGAACTTGGTGAACATTATCGTAATTATGAAGTTGATGCATCTGTTCGACTTGCAAATATCGTCCTTATCATATCAACCTTTGATGAAGCCCTTGGAAAAGCAAAAGAATTTTTAACTTGTTGGAATTTATTTTCATTTAAATTTTAAAAATATTATGATACCAAAGTTTAATTCTTTATTTGTTTTGTTTTTGGTCTCTAAAATATTGGCAAAAATTTTATTTTGTTTATTTTTTTATTATTATTTTTTTGTTTGTTTTTTTTATTTTATATATATTTAATTATTGTTGTGCTATTTGCTGACAAAAAAGAGTTATTTCAAAATAAACAATGTTTAAAAATAGAGATATTTGTTTAAAAAAAAGAAGACAGAATTTTGTTTACAATAATTTTCACATTAAAGGAGATTCGTCAGTTTGCGCATTTTTGCGATTTCGCAAGAAATTGCGAAATTGTAAATAAGTGATAATCAGGGTTTTTCGTGTCGAGAACGGCATACTGTAAATTGCTTTTTTCTTTTGCAAAAAAACAAAAAGAAATTTCGAAATCGTCGCTTTGTTTTTTTGATTTATGCATATTTGCAGTATTTTTTTTTATTTTATTATTTTTGCGTATAAATGTTTTAATTTTTATGTTTAGTGATAAATAAAGTTGTTTTTCTTTGTATTTGTGGACAATTAAAGGTTTCATCATACACATTTTTTTGGGGGGATTCCCTATTCGCGGGAAGCACAATTCGCGGGAAAAAATTACCAATTCGCGGGATCGATTCGCGGGAAAAGGCCAATTCGCGGGAAAATAGACCAATTCGCGGGATAAAAATTATTAATTTAAATTATTAATTATGTACTTATTTAACGTCATATATCCCTTTATCATATATCCCAACGGCCCTCTTTAGGGCCAAATTTTTCTGTGTCTTGAACACTTTTTTTCTATCCCAACGGCCCTCTTTAGGGCCATTTTTGCCGAATTATGGAACCTCAGTTACCTACTCCTGTGAAAAAAGCTTTTCACTCAAACCATTCTAACGAAGAATATGTATGTCTCAATGTTTCCTAGTAATCCAACTCTTTGCTACAAATGGACAAATCGTGGTACTAATGAAAGAGGTGGAGAATCAATTTCAACATATGCTTGTGCTGGTTGTCGTTCAATTCGAGATAAAACTAAAGCTGGTCCTCAACCGCCAAAAGCAAAAAGAAACAATATTGTTGCCGAATGGGAAATCAGCCCTTATGATCATGGTGATTTTCATTTTTGTGAACTCTTTGACAAGAATAAAATTTTGGGTGAACAAATTCGAAGAGAAGTTCAAGCTGAAGTCTTAAAAAATGGTGGAACATCAGCATCAGCCATCACAAAATGTCAAAGAAAAATTATTGAAAAACATGGTGCTACTCCAGAATGTAAGTTTTTTTATAGTTTTAGTACGGTAAATTTCTAAATCTAAAAATTTTTATAGTGAAACGATTGGAAATTCGAAAGGTAGTTATTGGAAGTAAACATGCAACTCAAAAAGCAATGAGAAATGCAAATAATAAAAGATATCCTGTTATTAATACAATCAATGATTTCTTCCATCCAAAGAATTCTGATCTCATCAAGACCTTAGCAGCAGAAAGAAATGGTGGGAATGAATTATTGCTTTGTTATGCAGCTCCTGATGATAGCTTTGTTATTTTTATGTCAAACATTCAAATTGAAGAATTTAAAAATGCAAAAGAATTATTTCTTGGATGCCACAAATTTCGACCAAAAGGTTTCAATACTCAAAGTGATCAAGTATATCGTATTTATGGATTGTTCAAGAAAACATTTAGTGTTCCATTAGCTACGGTATTAATGAAGAAGAAAGATCGTGAAACTTATGAAGCAGTTTTTTCAAAAATTCTAGAACTCATTTTGATTATGAGACAGCAGCTGTTAAAGCTTTTCGACGTGTTTTCGGTGCTCAAATTAAAAAAATCAAAGTATGCTCATTCCATGCCAAGCAAGCTCTTGTTCGAAGAATTGGTGAAAATCATGTCAAAACTATTTACAACAATAACAAATATTATCGGTGATTTTGCCAGAGAATTGGTGGTTTACAACTAATGGATCCTGAATATATTGATGAATCACACTGAAAAAAAAAGGGTACATTGCTCAAACCTAGCAAAACGTTATTTATTAGAAGCTGCAGAAAGATTAGCTGAACATGATGATATTCCACCTGATGCTGTTAATGCTGCAAGAGAATTAAATTTGCATACAAAACTGATAAAAAAAATGCAATCCCGCGAATAGGATTTCCCGCGAAATCGTCCCGCGAAAGCATCCCGCGAATGTGGTATTTCAATCCCGCGAATAGTATTTCCCGCGAATAGGGTAGCACTCATTTTTTTGACACTTTTTGGTGTTTTTAAATATATAATATTTTTCGATCAATTTTGAATTTGGTAATGATTTGCAGCAAAAATATTGACGAAGAAAATACAAAAATTGCAGATGCTATTGGGAAACACATGGGTTATGTTTATTGGCATTTATTCACATATCTTTGACAGAAGAATTTTTTTAAACGATTCATTCTTCATCATCAAAACTTGAATCAGCCAAAATTTGGACATAATAATCGCCTGAGGTTAATTTTCAGTTTTATCAACAATATCAAAAGTTTTTGAATGCTCGGAAAAACATTTTCTGAATTTGAAGTTGTTTTTGGAGCAACTAGTTTGAAACTCAAACATCGCTTTAGCAAAACTGATTGCTTTATAGAACAAACAAACAGCAACAAAAATAATATGTAATTTGAACTTAATTCTAAACCAATAAGTTTTCAATATTTACAGTTTTTGGAGGCAAAAGCCTGTGTATGTTTGAAATGGGTTGGGCATGTTTGAAGAAATAATATTTCTATAGCAGAACTTTGTCGATAATTTATTATGAAATTGCCAGTAAAGTGTAAATGAAAAACCAACATTATCATCTATTCTGTTTCTCTGAATTATGAAGTTTTTCATTTAAAATTAAAGCTGCATTAAATAAAATTTGTCTCTAAACTCCATACTAATATTTCAGCAAGACCGTTTCATAAAATTATGTCACATATATGGTTAATTACATTCTATCAAAAAAACAGCTTTTCAATCAAACGTATGAACTCCTTCAAATTTTTAAAATAAAAAAACGTAGTGTTACTTTTGTGAAAATAATATTTTAAAAACACAGCCACTAAAATTTTTTACTAAAAGCAATAAATAAAAAACATTACCTTTATTTAAATTCAGCAAAATTATCGCAAAATGTATGACAAAAAATGAAGAAAAACAGAATATAAATCTATAAGGATTAAACCTGTCGTTTGTAACATAAAGACAGTGTCTTAAGACACCAATAAAATTTTTATTAAAACAAATCAGTGAATACGTAAACCATATATATTAAATTTAAAAACACCAAAAAGTGTCAAAAAAAATGTGTATGATGAAACCTTTAATTGTCCACAAATACAAAGAAAAACAACTTTATTTATCACTAAACATAAAAATTAAAACATTTATACGCAAAAATAATAAAATAAAAAAAAATACTGCAAATATGCATAAATCAAAAAAACAAAGCGACGATTTCGAAATTTCTTTTTGTTTTTTTGCAAAAGAAAAAAGCAATTTACAGTATGCCGTTCTCGACACGAAAAACCCTGATTATCACTTATTTACAATTTCGCAATTTCTTGCGAAATCGCAAAAATGCGCAAACTGACGAATCTCCTTTAATTTACCAAAACAATACTTGGAAAAAAATGCATGTAAATTGACAAAAAAAAAGAGTAACAATAATTTAGTGTTGCCCCAAAAAAAATTTATCGGCTCCAACTTTGGAGCCGGAGTCATTGGAGTGGAGCCGACTCCGAAGCGAAATCCTTGTTTTGTTACAGTAAAAACCTGATAAATTTGTTGTTCATATTTATAATACAATTTTCTAACTTAAAATCATTCAAACAACTTCGAAAAAAATATTTTTTTATTTTTTTAATACATTACAGGCATTTACTTTAAACCCTATTACAAAATGTTCAAACAGAAAAAAAACAAAAACAACATTATTTTACAAAAAAAAAGAGTCTGCAATTACTTTTTAAAGAAAAAAGAAACAGAAAATTTCAATATTTAGTACTTGTTAATGATAAGTTCACCAGTCGCAGCTAACAATGAAATAACGGTTTTTTGAATTCTTTTAAGTTCAGCGAAAAATTCTATTGAGCATCGAAACCATAAAGTATAACTAACATTTGGATTTTTCTAAAAAAATATTAATAAAAATATCCAAGTTTTTCAAAGTTGGAGCTTACTTTAATGAATTCTCCAAATGCTTTAAGATCAAAATTTTCTTCAATGTTAAAAAGCCAAAATGATTGAAGATTTGAAAATGGCAAAAGTTGAGAAATATTTTGCGCAGTTTCAGGTTCTACTTCTTTACTTTTGAAAGAACTAAAAAATATATATTTAAAAAAAAGAAGCATAAACAAAAGATAGATAAACATACTATACAAAACTATTCACATTCAGAACATCCTTTAAAAGTTGATCAACTTCAATTAATCTTTCATTTTTATCCTTCACCGTAATAAAACGAAGTTGAACATCTTTAAGATTTGGTGATGCAACTAATCGTTTATATTCAGAATATTTTATAATTGAATTTTCCAATGATAATGAACGAATACTTTGACAGAAAATACGGTCAAGAATAGATGAAGACAAATTCTGTGCAAAAAAACTTTCTTTAACACCTACTTGAAAAGCCAAATGTTCAAATGAAAGTTTAATTCCATCTCCTTTCCATTGGTTATAACGGTATTCAAGGTCTTTGACAATGAAATTCTAAAAATATCAAAACATGTGTTGGATAAATAATGCAAAAAACAAAAACCAACTTTTTGTTTATCATCTTCCATTACAGCTTTAAGCTGAACATTTTCTTTTACCATTTCATTAATCCTCTCTCTTTCAATATCTGCATCTTTCTTGAGTTGATTATTCTAAAATAGATAAATACAGATTGTAAAATTTGAAAAAAAATACAAAAATCTTACTGTAGAAATACAGTCTGCAATTCTTGCTTGTAAAATAGTAATGTTTCCATTTAATCGAACAATTTCAGCTTCCTTCTCAACATTCTTTACCATTTCTTCACGAATCTTAAATTAATGGTTATTTATCATTGAAGTAAAACAAATATATAAACATACTGTATTAGATTGATGAAGATTGATATCTTGTAGCTTTTGATTGTATTCTATCAATTCTGCATTTTTAAGCTTTGCATCTTCAAGTTCAGCTTTCATCTTAATTGCCATCCTAAACATTTTTTCAAATCTACTCGATAAATTCTTGTATTCTTCTTCATCTTCATGATACTTTGATGTTGCTGATAGATCATTGAGATGAACGCTATCCATTGAAATATTATAATCAACTGATGGAAACTGAAATTATTTTTTAAATTTAAAGATAACAAAAAAGTAAAAAAGTAAGAAGAAAAAAACAACACATTTTTTTAGCTACTTCAACAAATGTTGAAGTTGTCGTTGCGAAACCAAATTATTTTGAACAAAAAAACTTAATCAATAACTGAATACTGTACATATATATACAATGTGCTACAAATGTTCAACAATATTTAACATTCAAATAGCACAATAAAAAGTTTAAATATAATTTTCAGGGAAAAAAACAAAGCTTACTTTTGTCACTTCATTTCTTGAGTCTTCAAAAGATGCACCAAAAAAATCTTCTTCATTTTCAGTATCATCAAAAACAGAATCCAATTCACTTGAGATTTCTGCTGCTTCATCTTCATCATTATCAACAAAATATTCCTTCTTTGCTTTGACAAAATGATCAACTGCTTCATTCAAAACTTCAAAAGATAACGGTCCGGTGGTTATTTCAATGCCGAAATCATCATCAACAATATTTTTAATTTTATCAAGCTAAAAAATGTCAATGTAAATATATATTCAGATTCACGTAAAAAAAAATTTACATAATTTTCATCATCATCAACAGTTGCTTCAGCAATTAAAGCAGCAAAAATGAATAATCCACTAATTACTGGATGAAGTTCTTTAGTTTTTTCAATTATTTCACAAGCTTGCAAAAATAGATCTCTTTTATCCATTTTATCAATTAATTGTTTGAAACTTCTCCATGGAATAGCATCAATAGGTGGGATTGTACTTCTTTTTGTTGGAGCACGTGGAACATATCTAAAATATATACATAAAATGTTTAATGACATGATAAATGTCACAAATAAACATGCGTATTATTTTCTTTTACGAACAGACGGCTCCCTTTAGCAACATAGGATTTTTTCTTTAAAACTTGTTCAGTAAATTTTTTGATGATATTTAATTCTCGTTCAGTAAGTTCATTATTAATATCAAAAAGTGCACTACCATAGGCAGAACGTAAATATATTGAGAATTGGTTAATTCCACCATCAATTGTACAGTTATAATGGTCAAAATGATTACGCATGTTAGTTTAAAATCTGAAAAATAAAAAGAATATCATTGATTTAAAGAAACACATAAACCCGAAGCCAACAATGTCTTGCACGAGATAAAAGATAAATGTAACAAAACCTTTGATCCCTGATGAAAGAGAGATATAAAAAAAGTCAACAGTAAAAAAACAGTAATGAAATACATAAATTAAGAAAATTGCCTTTAACAGTAAAAAAAAAGTGTTAATGTTTTTATTTTTAAACTTGAATTTCTGATAAAATTTAAAAAAAGGAGAGAAGAAAAAAATATTCCAAAAATGTTCGGCACTTTTTTTCTTTCCGCTTTGTGCGATTTGAACTTTTCCTTTGTCTTTCATTTTTTGTTGTTGTTTGATTTTTTCATCGCCCAATAAAATTGAGTTTTATAAAATTTGTAAGAAATGTACTGTAATTGTTTTAAAAATATCATTAAATTTATAACTCTATTATTGTAGTATTATTAAGGAATAAAAAATATTAAACGGTATTTATAAAAAGTTAAGCATTTTGTGAGCAAAATTTAAAGCATAAACCCTTTTTATTATCTTTCAACACATGAACACTGAAGCACGAATTTTGTCAGAAATTACCTCAAAACTACAGTAATCTTCCAACAATTTTAATAATTTAAAAGTTTTATTTTCCTTACAAAAAATTTATGCAAAGAGACAAAAAAAAGCACAAACATCTTTTAATATAAATTTAAGATCACATTTACCTGATAGAAAAAATTAATGATTGTGACATTCATCTATCATAATCTTGAGATCGACGAGGTGGGGGTACAGGTCTTGAGCAATTTTCAGAAGAAATACGTTCTAAGCGTTCAATTCTTTTAATCAATGAATTCATCTAAAAAGAAGTTAAGTTCACACCGTGATGGAATAAGATAAAACTTGCATCCTCCCGTGTTAAGTGAAGAATATCATTAACTTCACCAAGCTCTTCAAAAACTTCTTTTGGTTCCATATCAGAAATCTGAAAATATATGAGAAAAATAAAGTTATAAAGTCAATCATAATTACACGATTTGAATAACAAAGACTAAGAATAAGTTATCAATTTATCAGCAACATAAAATCAAAGGAGTAACATATAAAAACTCTCTCTCTCGATAAACAAAAACTTACAGTTTTTTTCAATGAAGAAATTTCTGCAGCTGCTTTAACGATCTTTGATTCCATTGCATCTTGTTTAATATCAGAAGCTTGTAAAAGTTGATGAAATTCTTCTTGAATTTTAGAAAGTTTAGCATTAAATCCAACTTCACTATTATTTTTATTTGTAAAATTATCATCATTTTTATTACCACTTGAAGCGCCATTTTGAATAGGATTAACACGTGAACCAGAGGGAGAAGCAGCAGCCTAAAAAAGTTGCACTACACCTTCACAGAGGAATCTCCCAAAATGATAAACATACAAATTTTAGACTTCCATTACTAATAATTGCATCTTTCATTTCCATTTGACTTTTTAACCGAGTATTTTCTCCTTCCAACATTGTATTTCGAGCTCTTAAACAATCATTTTCAGCTTCAAGGCGACGATTCTTTGTATTAAAAACCTGTAAAAATCACCAAATATACACAGAATAACTGAATAAAGAATAAATCACAAACTTCTTGAATCTGTTGTGCAGCAGAATCACCTATTTTTTCACATAAAAATGCAAATAACATATTTGTACTTTTGTCACTGCTACTACTGGAATCATGATGACGATTTGGAGAAAGGGAAGAAGCTCCTTCACTTGAAATTCCTTCATTTGAATGAGATGAAAGTGGTGGTGGATGTTGAAAATGTTCCATGTCTTACCTATAAATTGACGATGTTAATGCAATATGAAAGAGTAACGCGGAGACATTATTTAGGAACAAACAGTCAAAAAAAACATTGTGAAACTTTGCCCGTTCGTTCCTAAAAAGTGCCTCTGAGTTATTCATTCACATTGCACAAGATTAAAAGAATACCAAAAATTTTTAGAAGTAAAAAATTACACTAACAATTGTTGAAACAGAGCGAAAAAAATAAATAATCACGGAAATCTTTAATAAAGAATGAAATTACGGGAAGAATTAGAGAACATCAAAAAAATGCAAATTTTTTGCTGCTGATTTTTTTATCAATGAACAATTTGTTCGCATCTTGCATGAGAAAAAAAAACTAAGAATAACGTTTTTTTTCGCGAAACTTTTTGTTCTTTTTTTACCATTGACAATAAATTTGTGAACTGTAATACCTTTTTTAGTAGCTTTAACAATAAGCTAGATATACAAATTCTAATAAAATCGAACGTAAAACATTTTAGAAAATCAATCGATTTTTTACATTTTCTTTTTTTTTAAACGAAAGCATCCGTTATTGATTGAATTTTGGCACAAAAAAAGCAGCAACATCGGTGACATTCCAAATGAAATTGTGTTATTAAAGTTTAATATTATTTCGTAATTTTAGGACTTTTTACTGAAAAAAAAGAACGTCTGGAAAGAATGCAAAAAAAAAGATCAGCAAAGATTCACGTGTTTAGATTTAGCTTTTGGATCTATCAGCTGCTGAAAGTTGATCAATCTTTGAAATTTAAACAATAATTTTTGTGTATTATTTTTAAAAGTTTTAGAAAAATATTTTTTGCTGCTAAAAGAGCAGTGATGTGCAGGACATTTTTTATCGACTCCGACTCCGGAGTCGACTCAAAATTCAAAATTTTCTTTAAAACACATAAAAGTGCTTCTAAATGTCAATTTACCCTATTAAATTGTTTTTAATAATTAAAAAGTTAACATTTGAAGTGAAAATCGCTTAAAAAAACATGCAAAATTACAAAACAGTGGTTTGTCTTATAGCTCGCCGCAAAAGTTGAAATGCGGTGACCGCATTGTGTCACCGCATCATTTTTTTTTTAAAAAAAGGAAAACGCATTCTCTTTTTCATTTTTTGCCGTGAGTTCCACAAAAACTCTTGCCACGAATGCGGTGACCACATTGTGGTCACCGCATTTCAACTTTTGCGGCGAGCTATAAAACGCATTTTTTTTCAACTTCGAGCAAAAATGAGAAATTCGTTCATCGACACTTTTTTAAAATGATCGTATGGACTTAAAAACTTCATCATAGGGTAATATTGGTCCAAAAATACGATTGGTAAGGGTTACAAGTCATGAAAACTCCCCGAAATTTCGATACCGTAACCCAGCTACAGTATACCTTGAAAAATCGAAACTTCCAGATTCTTCAAAATTTGTATAAAGAATCGATTAAGGGACCCCTTCTGAGCCTAAATTAGTAATTTCAGACTTTTTGCGCTTCTAGAATTAATTTGCCATCGCTATGAAATTAACAAAAATCTATATCCCTGAAAAAAAAATTTTTCTGGGACTTTGGCGGAGCTGAGAAGTACCTCACAAAATGCGCTATTGTATAACACTTTTTTTGGTATATGAGTTATTCCGATAAATGGGGGGGAACATTTTTGTTTTTTTAAAAAACTATCAAAATTAACATCTTCGACATGAACCAAGGGGCATAACTTTCGAATCAAGTAAGATATTGACTTCCGGTGACTTGCATTATGGTATACCATGTCTGTGAAGCGTCCTGGGAAAGTTTGAGCATTTTTAGTAGCGATTTCGAAATATGGGAACTATGCAAAGTTTGAAAATTGAGTAACACAGAAATATCGCTAAAATTCAGTTTTTCCTGGGCGAATAAAAGCAAACGTGTATTATTAATGTTAAATACATGTAACAACATCAATATAAGTTGGTAAAAACTGACGGGGGGTCAAAATTGATTTTTTCTGATTTTTTGAATTTTACTCATTTTTGATCAATTTTCGAGATATTAAAAACTTATGAATATTGATAGACATTTTCTTTTTATGACTTTTGGGATTAAATCCAGCATGTTTAAGATTTTTCGACACCATTTTAACCTTTTTAGGTGACTACTTTTCATTTGCTGATCATTTGAAAACGGGGCTAAAATACTAATGAAAATATTCTGAAAATTAATGTTTTTCATTAAGAGACGGTGCACCAGATTATTTGAATTTTTGGAATAAAAGCGTTACATCAAAATTTTGTTTTCAATTCTTTTATAGCCAATCGATAGATATAGGTGAAAAAACGTTATTCCTGGAGTTTTGGAACATTCTACCGTGTGAAACCGATTTCGCAGATTTTCAAAGATTGAATATAACCAAAAATTCAAAAAATCGGGAAAAATCAGGAATGCAAGCAATCAAAAAGTTGTGCCCCAGGATTGTACACATAAGTAAGGGCTATAAAATGGCTATCACAAAAAAAATTTATCTGACCTCTAATGCCGAAATTTTGATATCTGTAATTTTCGACCCTTGTAAAAAAATGGCAATATCCCTCGCGTTAAGCTAAATAATGCACCGTTTGATGGCCCAGCATGTGGGGATTACGAAAATATATGCCTTGAAACCATAGCGCGTGAAACCTGCAATTGCAAAATTGAAAAGTACACGCAACTAACATCTCCAACATCAATCCGGAGGTATAACTTTTGTATTTCGTAATATATCGACTTCCGGTAACTTGCGTTATGAAATATAATAGTGTTGGAGCATCCAGGGACAGTTTCTACCTTTTTGTTAACGGTTTCGAAATATGGCGGATGATTGAAATTTCAAAATTCGACAACATAAAAATATCAAGGAAAATCGGGTTTTTTCTGGCATAATGAAATGGATTATGCATTCTAAATGTTAAATAGATGTAACAACATTGATATAAGGTGATAAAAAATGACGGGGGATCAAAATCGGTTTTGTAGGATTTTTTAAATTTGGCTTGTTTTTGATCAATTTTCGAGATACCAAAATATTATGAATATCAACAGATATTAACTTTTTGAGGTTTTTAGGTTAAAATATAGCTTATTTAAGCTTTTTGGGGCATTTTTCGACATCCTGGAATCACTAGTTTTCGTTTTCCATTAACTTTAAAATACGGTAAAAAATCAGCGAAAAATATCCAAAAATATTACAGATTTTCCAATACAAACATACTAATAACTTTTTTTTCAGTTTAAATGACAACATTTCATCACTTTGACAGTGATTTTAACATCAAATATTATCAGATCAAATTTTTGAAATTTTGAAAAATGAATAATTTTCGAAAACCTTATAGTTATTTGAAATGGCTTCTAAACACTTCAATTCATTAAAATTAATCATAATTAATCCGAAAAAAAAGTTATTAGTATGTTTATATTGGAAAATCTGTAATATTTTTGGATATTTTTCGTTGATTTTTTACCGTATTTTAAAGTTAATGGAAAACGAAAACTAGTGATTCCAGGATGTCGAAAAATGCCCCAAAAAGCTTAAATAAGCTATATTTTAACCTAAAAACCTCAAAAAGTTAATATCTGTTGATATTCATAATATTTTGGTATCTCGAAAATTGATCAAAAACAAGCCAAATTTAAAAAATCCTACAAAACCGATTTTGATCCCCCGTCATTTTTTATCACCTTATATCAATGTTGTTACATCTATTTAACATTTAGAATGCATAATCCATTTCATTATGCCAGAAAAAACCCGATTTTCCTTGATATTTTTATGTTGTCGAATTTTGAAATTTCAATCATCCGCCATATTTCGAAACCGTTAACAAAAAGGTAGAAACTGTCCCTGGATGCTCCAACACTATTATATTTCATAACGCAAGTTACCGGAAGTCGATATATTACGAAATACAAAAGTTATACCTCCGGATTGATGTTGGAGATGTTAGTTGCGTGTACTTTTCAATTTTGCAATTGCAGGTTTCACGCGCTATGGTTTCAAGGCATATATTTTCGTAATCCCCACATGCTGGGCCATCAAACGGTGCATTATTTAGCTTAACGCGAGGGATATTGCCATTTTTTTACAAGGGTCGAAAATTACAGATATCAAAATTTCGGCATTAGAGGTCAGATAAATTTTTTTTGTGATAGCCATTTTATAGCCCTTACTTATGTGTACAATCCTGGGGCACAACTTTTTGATTGCTTGCATTCCTGATTTTTCCCGATTTTTTGAATTTTTGGTTATATTCAATCTTTGAAAATCTGCGAAATCGGTTTCACACGGTAGAATGTTCCAAAACTCCAGGAATAACGTTTTTTCACCTATATCTATCGATTGGCTATAAAAGAATTGAAAACAAAATTTTGATGTAACACTCGATTTAAAAAATGTGGTGCATCGTCTCTTAAGAACATCACTAAAAATGCTTTTTTCTGACTTTTAATGACTAATTCTATTATTACGAAACGCCGAAATGTCATTTTGTCTCAAACCTCAGAACTCTAAATTTTCGATTTTTTCGAATTTTGATTTTATTTATTTCGTATTGATTGATGAAAGTATCGGCCCTAAAGTGATGAAAAAGCATTTTTAGTGATGTTCTTAATGAAAAACATTAATTTTCAGAATATTTTCATTAGTATTTTAGCCCCGTTTTCAAATGATCAGCAAATGAAAAGTAGTCACCTAAAAAGGTTAAAATGGTGTCGAAAAATCTTAAACATGCTGGATTTAATCCCAAAAGTCATAAAAAGAAAATGTCTATCAATATTCATAAGTTTTTAATATCTCGAAAATTGATCAAAAATGAGTAAAATTCAAAAAATCAGAAAAAATCAATTTTGACCCCCCGTCAGTTTTTACCAACTTATATTGATGTTGTTACATGTATTTAACATTAATAATACACGTTTGCTTTTATTCGCCCAGGAAAAACTGAATTTTAGCGATATTTCTGTGTTACTCAATTTTCAAACTTTGCATAGTTCCCATATTTCGAAATCGCTACTAAAAATGCTCAAACTTTCCCAGGACGCTTCACAGACATGGTATACCATAATGCAAGTCACCGGAAGTCAATATCTTACTTGATTCGAAAGTTATGCCCCTTGGTTCATGTCGAAGATGTTAATTTTGATAGTTTTTTAAAAAAACAAAAATGTTCCCCCCCATTTATCGGAATAACTCATATACCAAAAAAAGTGTTATACAATAGCGCATTTTGTGAGGTACTTCTCAGCTCCGCCAAAGTCCCAGAAAAATTTTTTTTTCAGGGATATAGATTTTTGTTAATTTCATAGCGATGGCAAATTAATTCTAGAAGCGCAAAAAGTCTGAAATTACTAATTTAGGCTCAGAAGGGGTCCCTTAATCGATTCTTTATACAAATTTTGAAGAATCTGGAAGTTTCGATTTTTCAAGGTATACTGTAGCTGGGTTACGGTATCGAAATTTCGGGGAGTTTTCGTGACTTGTAACCCTTATCAATCGTATTTTTGGACCAATATTACCCTATGATGAAGTTTTTAAGTCCATACGATCATTTTAAAAAAGTGTCGATGACAGGCGATGCTCGAAGTTGAAAAAAAATGCGTTATAAGACAAACCACAGGTGAATTTGGGTTTTAATGAATTCAAAAAAAGTTGAGAAATCGCTTGAAAAACTTGCAAAACTTACAAAGTTGACTAATTTGGGTTTAACGGATTCAGTAAAAGTAGTGAAATCTCTTTTTCTTAAAAAGATAACAATTTGTGATATAAATTTAAAAGCAATAAAAGCAGGGAAATCAAAAATTAATTAATCTTTTTTTGCCATCAAACCCAAATTTCGTGCAAGGACTTTTTGTTTGACAAAAATTATTTCAGTTAGGCAAAAAAATGTGACTGTCGGATCCTCTAACTTTTGAAGGATTTTTCGATTACTGCATAGCCCACTGAGAAACGGCATCGTGTTATTTGTTACCCATAAAACTACTGATTTGTACCCATCTTTCTTACTCCACAAAGTTATTTCTATACTCCACCCAAAAAATCCCTAAGGGCGCCCTACGGGCGCCTTCTAAGACTAAGCTAAGGGCGCCCTTCGGGCGCCTACTAAGCCTAAGGCTAAGGCTTAGGCCCATCGGTTAGCCTAATGAGGTAGGATCTAGCCTAATGAGGTAGGATCTAGCCTAATGAGATAGGATCTAGCCTAATGAGGTAGGATCTAGCCTAATGAGATAGGATCTAGCCTAATGAGGTAGGATCTAGCCTAATGAGGTAGGATCTAGCCTAATGAGGTAGGATCTAGCCTAATGAGGTAGGATCTAGCCTAAAGAGCTTTTGGAGTAAAAAAATTCCGACTGTAAACAAAAATTTTATCGGTTATAATAAATATTCTGCCAATAATGACGCCAATGGTCGATTTTGCCTTTTTTGTGTGAACATATGTTTGTATACTATTTTTATAGACGGGTTACCTTAAATAATCGATTTATCAATTTTTGGCGCTTCAAAGCAGTAATGTTTTTCTAATTTACAGAAAATATGCACTACTGTTAAAGACATAAAAATTAATGCTAAAAACAATCACATTATCCGAATGAAACAAAAAGCACGAAATTTGGGTTTGATGGCAAAAAAAGATTAATTAATTTTTGATTTCCCTGCTTTTATTGCTTTTAAATTTATATCACAAATTGTTATCTTTTTAAGAAAAAGAGATTTCACTACTTTTACTGAATCCGTTAAACCCAAATTAGTCAACTTTGTAAGTTTTGCAAGTTTTTCAAGCGATTTCTCAACTTTTTTTGAATTCATTAAAACCCAAATTCACCTGTTTTGTAATTTTGCATGTTTTTTTAAGCGATTTCTCAACTTTTATTGATATCTTTGATATGCATCATTTTAAGAATTTCATCTATGTTTTATTTTTTGGGTTTAAAAAAAGGTTATAATAATCTTCCATTCCATTAAAAAAAGGTTATAAGACAAAAACGTTGCGCCAGATTAAGGGTAAAATTCAACAATTTTATGGGTAACAAGGTAAAATTCAACAAATAAATGGTAAAGTATTTTGCCAAATCAAATTAAATTAAAAATAGAAAAGTTGATGACCGTTATTATTCAATTCTTTGATAAAGCAGCATTCTGTAACATAGAATATTAGTCTTTAAACGCTTAGCATCATTAATAACACTGTCATCGATAATCTTCCATTCCAAATTAACATTAACCCACGTCTTAAAATGTCCTGGAACAAATTCTACAGCAGCAATTAGGCGCCATTGAATGTTAAACATTGTTACTTCTGAAAAATAAGTAACATTCAATGGCCCCCTGTTTGCACCACCATCAATATTTATTCGAATGTAGTGTAATGTTGTATTGTGTGGATCTTGTAGGCGTACTGTAGTAATTTTATGATTTTCACATCCACTGCATTGACTAACACGACGGCTCCAAGTTGTAAAAAAATCATCAAATGTTATTCTTTGAATATTTGCAGGAAAAATATCTTGTCGATTCATAGTGAATGTGATTGATGTATGTATTTTTAATGCAGGTTGACGAGACCGACATTGACAAGTTATTGTTTTGATGTTGGTGATTGTAAGGGTTTCTAATACAGCATTACTTAATTTATCAAGTATCTCATCCAAAACTGAGATACAATCTTGGTAACCACTGTGATATCGATTGTCAAGAGCCATTCTGACATTTGAAACAGTGTTTATTGCAGGGTGACGAAGCAAATTTGCCAATTCATGAAGTAATTCAATATTGTCATCGTAATTTCCATGAAGAAAATGATTAACAACGGGTTGAATTCTGTACAAAAAATTGATTGCTGCAATTAAAAAGCAGTCATCACGAGTATTAACAAATTGTCGTAATGCTTCTCCATTAACATCACGATAAACAATATCAAAATTATCACCATCTTCTTCAACCATTACAACATTTTCATTATCATTTTCAATCCTTGCAATTTTTGTAGGAATAATCACATTTGTTGCTAAGGATGAACGTTTTCGGAATCTCCTTTGTGAGGCAATATTTACAGGTTCAGGTCCTTTATTTATTGTTTTGCCAGATGGAATGGGAAATTTTGTAAGTCCAATTGATTCCCTTAATCGATTGTACTCTACCAAACAAGATTTGTCAACCCTTATTTTTAAGGGGTGATAATCGGCAAGATATAAACCATCAATCGTTTCAACACGAGAAAATGCCACGAAAGCTTGTCCCCCTTCCCAAATGCTTTCCATGCTTATAAAAACATATTTTGTTATCTCGAAAATTGATCGAAAATAAGCAAAATTCAAAAAATCATAAAAAATCGATTTTGACCCCCCGTCGGTTTTTATCAAGTTATATTAATATTTTTACATGTATTTTACATTTAAAATGCATATTTGATTTTATTATGAAAGAAAAAACCAACCAATGCGATATTTCTATGTTGTTAAATTTTGGATTTTCAAAGTGGTCCCATATTTCGAAATCATTACCAAAAATGTTGAAACTGTCCCGGGATGCTCTAATACCATTATGTTTCATAATGCAAGTCACCGGAAGTCGATACCTGCTCCCATTCCCGAAATATATTTATTATTCGATGTTATAGATGTTGTTGAGAAAAGTATTTTGTTTAGGAATCGCTAAGTTCATCCTCTTATGGTACGAATCATATATAACTTGAATGCTGAGATCCTGGGGCAACTTTTGCACGTTTCAGGCTATCCTTCCAACGAAAAATGGAATTTTTTTTCAGGGGGTGAAATATTCAAAGTGAAAAAAATCGTATTCAAAAACATGATAGAAATGTAAACGATACATATTTTTAAACCTTGTTTCAACTAGTATCAACTGGGAAAACATCAAATTTTTTGGTTAAGAAACAAAAATATTTTACTTGTCATGAAATTTTGCTCAATTATGAACTTTGGCATCGTGCCAATCCAAAACTAGCACTATAAGAACGGATAATACTCTCAGAATAACGTTTTTGGACCAAGTTCTATCAAAAAATAAAAAAAAAATTGAAAAATAAAATGGTATGTTCCGCACGATTTGAAAATCTGGTAGACAGTCTCTTAAATTGAGGAGAAAAAACAATATCTAAAAGTTTTAATGTTTACTATATTATTTATAATGAAAAAATCATTTAAGGAACAAACCATTAAATATATCGTTAGTAATTGAGGGTGAAACATATTTATGATATTTATTAGTGTTGGTTTTTATCACGATGCTTTCCAAACCTAAGTAAATTTGTTTAAATATGTTAAACAAATAACAGAAGAACCTACAATCTGTTGCTGTAATTTTACATTTCCCCATTAGTTTTGCCAGTTTGTCACAGATATGCATTTCATTGAATTCTACAATGAAAATTATTAATTGTAATTCATAAAAAAAGTATTACCCTTTATGCTTATCATGTTGCTTTTTAAAATTTAAATTGAAACAATTCGTTCTTGAAAAAATATTTATCCTTTAATGTTCACCTGCAAAAATTACGTATGCTATTTAATACTGCAACACTTAAACAATCCAAAAAAAAGTTATTTAATAATGAAGAATGTGAATTCAACAATATCGAAAAATAAAAAATGTGAAAAAGAAGCAATAGGAAAACAATATTTAATATTTAAGTAAAGATAAAAAAAAGAAACACATTGCTTGTGCTAAAAAACATACGCTGGGTATTTTTTCTGTAAAATATTTGTTTTTTATATATTTTTTTAACTACCTTAATTTTTTTTAAATTAAATCAATAACTCTCTTCTGCTATATTGTGGTCCTTGGCCTATTTTTGTTATAAGTGGGGTCGTTTTCTCAAATATATGTCATTTTTATTTATTGCTATAATAAATGATCTCACTTATTTCAATTTTTATCAATGTTACTCTCCCCATTTCATAACAACAATTTATTACTGGGTCCAAAAATTACCATATTCGGATTCCCCATATTTTTTAACCCCGGAAAAATATAAATCTCGAAAAATAAATTTTTCTACAGTACTACCCCCCTTTTTACCACAACTATTTATTACTGGGTCCAAAAATTACCATATTCGGATTCTCCATATTTTTTAACCCCGGAAAAATATAAATCTCGAAAAATAAATTTTTCTACAGTACTACCCCCCTTTTTACCACAACTATTTATTACTGGGTCCAAAAATTACCATATTCGGATTCCCCATATTTTTTTACCAAAAAAAAAAAAAAAAAAAAGAAAAAAAAAAAAAAAAAATGGTGGTATGTTGAAAAAAAAAAAGTAAAATGCCACAACCTAAATTTTTCTTTCAAATTTAAAAAATTTTTCCAAAGAAATCTTTGGCAAAATGTCATCCAAAAATTTTCAATATTTTGTGACATACAAACGAACGAACGGAGAGACATCAGCACAATTTTTGTGACAAAGAATGTGCTGCCATTTTGTAACCACCCGATATATTTTTTTTATTTTTTCAGGGATTCTTCACGGGTGGCCCGGAAACAGATCCCAAGTTACAAAAAAATGAAAAAATAAAAAATGAAGTCAGGATCAGCATTTAAAGCTCGGGATCGTGTGCCGTTCTGGGAACCGAACCCAAATTGCCCCAGACGATCCTTCGGATCGCCCTGGGGCCAAAAAATGTTTTAAAAATTTTCAGAATTTTTTAAAAAACTTTTTAACTTATTTTAAGGCAATTAAAACAATCTATTAGAGCTTTTATGTCAAAAAAATGTGTTTTATCTGGTTGTTCGATAAGTGCGTGCACGTGTTTGATTATCTGGCATTTTTTCAGTTTTTGCTTTAATTTGTTAATTTCTTTTTCAAAGGATGCCCATGGAGGTTAGAAATCATGGTTCAAAGGTTTTTTGGGAGGATTTTAGTTTTGGTGGATTTAAAGGGGATATAAGGGGATTAACCAAAATTTTTAGTTATTTTGCACAAAAAATACAAAAAATATAGTAAAACAGAGAAATGTTTGCATCAAAATAAAGACTGAGCTGACACGAAAGACTTTGCCACAGTTTAAAATGCCGGATTTGATTTATGCAAATTTTACCAAGTGCACTCAAATTTACCGGTTAACCTTTTAAAATATTTTTTCCGGTATTTGCACCAGAAACATTAAAAAATAATAATTTCAGACCCTCTGAGTCAAATGTTATGCTTTAGGATCATTAAGAAATATGTCAAATATTTTAAAACCTTTGTTACTTTTTCAGGCAAAATACATAAAAATCCCGGTTAATCCCACTATATCCCCTTTAAATCCACCAAAACTAAAATCCTCCCAAAAAACCTTTGAACCATGATTTCTAACCTCCATGGGCATCCTTTGAAAAAGAAATTAACAAATTAAAGCAAAAACTGAAAAAATGCCAGATAATCAAACACGTGCACGCACTTATCGAACAACCTGATAGAAACATTATTCTGCAGAATAAATAGTTTTTGAAAGTTTTCAAAAAAATTTCTTCCGGAGTCGATGCATCGACTCCACCTTATCGACTCCGACTCCGGAGTCGACTCCTCGACTCCGGAGTCGCGACATCACTGTAAAAGAGTATTTAAAAAATTTTTTATGTCCATAAAATGATATCATTTTTCATCAGCAATAATTACGATAAAAATTATTGCTTTTGATTTTAAAAAATAAATTTCGTCATTAAATAAACATTTAATTGCCCCCCGTGTTCCCCCCAATTTTTTTCTTCTCTTTCTCTTTTTTTTCTTTCATTGATTACTTATTTTTTTGTTGGCTGCTGGCTCGTGCTCGTGACATTACCCTCCTTTGCTGCTGCTGCAAAAAAACACTCTCTTTTTTTCCATTAATTTTACAGCTCTGCATTTTTTTTTAAAACAAAATTTATTTATTTTGAAATCAAAAAAATGCGAAACGTTTTGTACAAAGATAAATTTGTTGAAGTAAGTTTTAAACTTTTTTTAATTATTTATTTCTTTAAAAATTATTTATTCCGTTTTTTTAATATTACAGTACGCTACAGTACCCCCGTGAAATATTTTTTTTCTTCAGGTATATGGTGATGAAATTGTTATAAAAACATATTTCTTTCCCATAGCAACGAGTAAGCATATTTCAATACATGAACTTCGATGCATTTATTATAAAAAGCAACAAGCTTGGGAAGATCTTTTTGTGACAAAAGGATGGGGGATGACATTATATCCAGTTTGGTGGGCATGTGATTTACGACGACATTTTCCAAAAAATTCCCAACATTTCAATGTTATCTTAGATACTGGATCAGTTATGAAGCAAGGATTCTCAGTTGTAGATATTCATAAATTTCTAAAAGCTTTACGTCCAATTACCAATGCACCATTTGAAAATCGATTTCCAAATTCTTTTGAACATCGAATTTTACCCCCAATTTGTGATGGAGCTGCAGATTCTGAAGGCTTGTTAGAAGAAGATAAGGAAAAGATGAGTAAAGAAGAAGAAGCAACAGCTTTACAACAAATATCTCCACCAAGTTATGATGAAGCAATTCGAACAACGAAATTATATTTATCTTAATTATACATATTATTTTTCATTTATCAATACTTTTTTGCTAAATATTATCATTCATTTATGTTTTTTGTTGCTAAAATAATGCTTGCTTGATATCTTTTTTTATCAGCAACAATTACGGTAATAATTTTTGCTTTGAAGCAAGGCATTGTTTTTGGTTTTTAAAAAAAAATTTCGATATTAAATAAACATTTAATTACCCGGTGTTCCCTTCAGTTTTTTTCCTATCAGTGATTATAGTTATTTGTTGGTGGTTGCTGCTCGCTCTTGATATTACTCCCCTTTTTGCTGCTACAGCAAAAAACACTCTTTTTTTCAGTTATTTTACAGCAGTGCATTTTTATTAAAACAAAATTAATATATCTTGAAATCAAAAAAATGCGAAACGTTTTGTACAAAGATAAATTTGTTGAAGTAAGTTTTAAACTATTTTAAATTCTTTCAAAAAATTTTTCCCGATATTACAGTACGCTACAGTACCCCTTCCCCCTTAAAATTTATTTTTTTCTTCAGGTATATTGTGATAAAATTGTTATAAAAACATATGTCTTTCCCATAGCAACGAGTAAGCATGTTTCAATTCATGAACTTCGATGCATTTATTATAAAAAGCAACAAGCTTGGGCAGATATCTTAGTGACAAAAGGATGGGGGATGACATTATATCCAGTTTGGTGGGCATGTGATTTACGGCGACATTTTCCAAAAAATTCCCAACATTTCAATGTTATCTTAGATACTGGATCAGTTATGAAGCAAGGATTCTCAGTTGTAGATATTCATAAATTTTTAAAAGCTTTACGTCCAATTACCAATGCACCATTTGAAAACCGATTTCCAAAATTTTTTGAACATCGAATTTTACCTCAACCAATTTGTGATGGAGCTGCAGATTCTGAAGGCTTGTTAGAAGAAGAAAACAAAAAAACTGAATAATGATGAAGCAGCAGCTTTACAAAAAAAATCTCCACCAAGTTATGATTAAGTACTTGGAACTGCAAAATTACATTTAACGTAATTATACATATTATATTACTGTAATCATTACCGTATTTTGCTAAATATTACCTTTAACTTATGTAATTTTTTTTACCGTATTAATTTATTTGTTGAAAATAAAATAGTTGTCTTTAAAATTTTTAATTAATTTATATTTTTACATTTGAAACAATCCAATTTATATTCGCTACAGTATCCCAGATACAGTAATATTTTTCATTTTTTTTGTTACAGAAGTGTTAAAAATATTAAAAAATTACAGAAAAACTTATTTACAAAAATTTAAGCCAAATGAATTTTTGAAGTTGTTCCAACAACGTCATCGTAACTTGGTGGACGTTCATCAATATCTGGAATCCCATTTATCTCTGGCAAATTTTCTTTCTTTTTATCCAGCATTTTTTCTTCTTCTATTTTCTTTGAAGTTTCAGTTTGAACAAGTTTATCCCTTTTTTCAAAAGCATCAGGAAATCGATTTTCACAAGGCGCATTTGTCAGAGAACGGATAACTCTTAAAAATTTATGAATATCAACAACTGAGAAACCTTGTTTAATAAAAGTTCCAGTATCAAGGGCAACATTATAAAAATTTGTTTTTGTTGATGGAAATTGTCTTTTCATATCACATCCCCACCACACCGTAATTGCCATCCCCCAACCTTTGGTACAAAGAATTGTATCTTCCTGTTTTTTGTAATATATGCATCGAATATCTTTGATTGAAATATGTTTATTTGTGCCAATTGGAAAATAATAAGTTTTAATTACAAGTTTTTCAGCGTAAAGCTAAAAAATTAAAAATAACAAACTGTTCATTTAAATAAATTTTAAAACTAACTTACTTCAACAAATTTATCCGAATACAAAATCTTTTCCATTTTTCATAAAAAATCAATAAAAACTTAAGGTTTTTTGACGCTAAGTAAGTAGGTATAAAAAGCGTATACTTTTTTAGGATTAAAAACACAAAAAGGCTTTTATCAGCAAAATGAATAAAAGGGAAACAAACTTGGTTACGTCAAAAAATCAAAAACTAATTTTTGATAACTACAGAATTTTTTCTAGAGCAAGTTTTAAAAGTTCTTCATGTTGCAATTATTTAATCAAAAGCTACAGTATTGCTACAGTATTCTTTCAAAATAATTTGACAAAGAGAAAATTACATTCAACTGATCGCCAATGATAAACGAGAAAAACTCTTTTAAAAAAGTTAATTAAAAAAATAAACACGGTTATAATTTATAACCGTGTTTATTATGACTTATAAAAAAAAGAATTAATAAAGATAATTATAAAAAGCATTTAAAACAATTATATATAAAAAACTTTAACGCTTACTATTTATCACGACTTTGAGTTGATGGAACCTAAAAAAGAAAATAAAACTAAAACGAATAAACCACGGAAACACAATAATGATCAATAAATTTGCATAAATTTGTTTGCAATGCTACGAAAATGCAACGACGAATGATTTGTCATTTTTTTATTGCTGCATTTTGTAATTGGTTGTCAACAAATCAAATAATTATGGGAGATCGTCTTGTTGAATCTGTAATTGATGTAGATATTCCTACAAATGCAACAATTGGCATCACTCTCTCCAATGATCAACCTTTAAAGATAACAAAGCTTTCACCATCATCATGTTTTTTAGGTAAGTTTTTTTTTGTTATTTTTACAGGAATTATATAACTACTAGAAAAAAAGGATAACGGATAAAGATTAAATGGATTTGAGGGAGGATGATATTTGATATAAAATAAGGTATAAAAATAGAGTGAGACAAAACCTTTGTTTTATTTTTGAATAAAAACGCTCGACAGCAGCTGCAGGCAGCTAGTCTTTTGCAATTTACCGGCAAAATTAAAAATGAGTAATTATCTTGATAAAAAGGTTTGAAATGGTAGATAATATTTCGCAGATTTAACAGGTAAATTTACAAGCTGCCGAATCAAAATCGGTCGAAAAAGTTTGAAAAAAACTAAGAAAATGTTGAGGAACTTTTTGCCAACTTACCTACGTAAAAAATTTGTTTCAATCGATTCAACTTTTTTTTGAATTTTAATCATTAAATTTTAATGATTTATAAATAAATTAATTAATCAATATCTCTCTCCATTTTTAGGTAAATTATTTGTTGGTGATATTGTTTTAACAATTAATGATGCAAAAATTACAAATGTTGGAGAATTTTTTAAAGCAACAAAAACACCTGGAAAACTTCATTTTCGAATTAAACGTGATGAATATTGTACCTGTAAAGTTAATGTTCTTCCAGCTCCAAAACCTGGTCTTGAATCATTTGAATTTGAAATGAATTGGAGAACTGGTGGAATGCCAATTGGAATTTTAGTTTATCAAGTAAGTGTTTTAATATTCGTAAAGGTTAGGGGGGGATAAAGAAGGCTGCGGTGGAATTGGAATAAACATTGCAGAAAAACATATGGATTTATTTTTGATTGACATTGTTTGACAACAAGAATCATGTTTAACCAATGCTTTTTTTGTTGATAAGATAAAACTTATATCTTCCACGCTACCACTGATCTTGTTGCTCGTGATTACGGCCTTATGTGTAACTACGGTAATATAGATTTAACGAATTATTTTTGTAGCAACGCTGATTGTTTTAAATTTACATACAGCTTTTCTAAACAATCTTTTCAATTCACTCCTGCATACATAAAATTTTGTTCAATTCAACAGCTGCATTAATTCAACATGGAAGAAAGGCCAATCATGGAGGAAGTGAAGCAAGTTAAGTGTGTTGAATTCCAAACTCCCATATTTTTTCGGCATCGTTTATTCCATTTTCATCAGCAGCCTTTTTTTGCGGGGAAAAACATCAAAATTTTTGTACCTATTTTTAGGATAGTGAAAAGCGTGTTATTGTTAGTATGATTGAATCTGGTACTCTTGCATCACAAACGCTTAAACCTGGTGATCATCTTACAAAAGTAAATGATGTAGCAATTTTGGATAAAGCAATGGCAAAAAAGATGATATTGGATAGTGTTAATGCGCAAAATAAAGTTAAACTTACAGTTGAACGTCAAAGTCAAGCTGCTGGTTCAACCCCTGCACCTGCTTCAACACCTCCATGTGCAGCAAATAATCCTAAAATGCCAAATTATGATCTTCCACTTCCACCTGATGTTCTTGCAATTATGGAAGCAAATAAAGCTTTTCATAAAGCTCCTTTTAATCTTCCATCTATTTTAAAGATTGTTGGACCTCCTACACCTTCTGGTAAGTGCTATTTTTGTTATTGTTTTTGGGTTACGGTAAGCTGTTTTATTGTAAAGAGAAGTAGGAGATTTGTGTTTAAAATAGTGTATATATTTGATCTTTTTTTTGAGATACAGTAATCGTTTTTAACATTTTTTGGTTCTCCTTGTTTCTTTCTATTTTTCTGTTAAAAATTTTTACTTTCACAGATTTCTTTGATTAATTTTCCCAGAATCTTTCAAGAGATTTGGCTGACTACAAGATTTTGTCATTCTGTACTAAAAGCATTTCACTCAAAATCCGCTTTAATATCTTCCACAAATCCGTTACAAGCTTCTTAACTTTGTTTTTCATTCTTGAACAACCTCCGCAAAAAAACAGTTCTTCAGAAATGAATTTCTTTGTTACTTATCATTCTTTTTGACTATCTGTATTTATTAATCAAAAACACAATACCATTTTCAATATTAAATATTTTTTAGGTAGTCATATTAATATGCCTGAAGTAACACCTGAAGAAAATCAAATTGAATTTGATCCATCTGCAAAGCCTCTCAAAACAACTCCAAAACGTGTTGGTGCAGCATAAAGAAAATAAATAATGTGAAATTTTTCAAAGGAATCTGTCATTCTGCTTATTTTTAGCTGTGAATTTAAATGAAATTTTTTAAGATAATAATAATTTTATTATATTTTTTTGTATTTTTATTGTAATAACAAACAAACAAATAAATAAATTTAATAACAAAACATTTTAAACAAATGATTCAATTATCTTTTTTTCTTTCTCCACATATGGTTGATAGAATTTATAAACACAAAAAATAAAAATAATAAAAAATATAAAAATTTGTAAAAATATTAATAGCAATAAAATCACTTGAATGATATCAGGTTGGGATGCAAGATAGGCGCAAAGGTGATGATCATCAACACTGAAAAAAGAAAATACGGTATTATTTTTTACAACATTTTATTTTTTTGATGGAGATTAATAAAAGATATAAGTGATTGTAAATTGTAGGATTTAGGAGGGGGTTATTAATTGTTTAAAGGGATTTAAAAAAATTATATCACGAGGAAACCTTAAAATATCACAAGGAATTTTTAATGCATTAAAGTATTAGTTTAAGTACTTTTTTTTCTTGATTAATTTATGAAACATTAAAAATTGTTTCCGAATTTTTATATATTTAACAATTAATAATTTTCCCATCTACAAAATGTTAAAAAAATTTCGAATATTTATCTAATATTCGAAATTTTAACATTTTTAACAATTAATAATATCAAAAATTAACCGAAAATAAAGCATTTACAGTAATATAAATTGAAAAGGTTTCATTTTTTTAGTTTTTTCAACTCCTTTTTACTATATTGCATCATTTTCATAATCATTTTTTAGTCAACCTAATTTAAAGGGGGAGACCCACCTTGAACAATTTTTTGCTGCAATTTTCTTGATGGTCTCGACGCGATCGCAGACTCATTGGAGCTGCTTTTTTTGCTCATTGGAGCTGCAAAAGGTTTCAAAAAAAGCAGCTCCAATTAACCCTGAACAATAAATTGTTCAAGGTGGGTCTCCCCCTTTAACAGCAACAAAAAAATTTGAATCAACTTACTCAGCAACAACCAAACATTCACTACTATTATTTGTGCATGAATTACAAATTGAATATTCAATATCAAACAAATTCCATGGTGTCATCTTTTTTTTCTTCTTTAAAAACTTATTTAAATTTGAAGAAATGTAAAAAGAAGAAGGAAGCAGACGAAGCCAACAGAAATCAGATTCAATTCAACGCTTTTTTTTAATACCACAAAAAACGCCGAGGATAAAACGGAAAAGAAAGGAATGAAAAATATTCCATTATATATACTAAAATTTTTTCTGTTGCTTAAACTACAATTTTAACAGAATTATATTATGAAGAAAAAAGTGAGAGGGGGGGGGGAAGGGGAAGGATAAGATTATGGAAAATGTTAAGTGAATAGAAAGTGACTCAAATTTAATATAATTTAGATTTTTAGTTTTTTGTTAAATTAAAAGATTATCCAAAGATTAGAGAGACAAAATTTTTGTTTTAAAAGAGGTAATTAAAAATCTTTTTTTTTTGCAAAAGTATATAATGGAATGAATTTTGGATTTCAAACATCAACTTTTTAAAATGCCTTTTTACTTTTTTCTCTTTCGTTTTTTTGCAGCACCTTTTTTTATGTTTTCGAAAATTGAAGAGAAAAATGCCTTTTTTTATGATCTTTGTTTTTTTTTTATTATATAAAACATTTGACGTTTGTGAAAGCGGAAGAGGAAATGTATGATAATTTTTCTTATAAATCTCGTCATTCTCTTTTTAAAAAGGAGACATTCTCCGGCATAGATTAGACTATATAATTTTTTAAAGTCAAAAAGGTGTAACCAATGTGATTTCTGGAAAAGCGTTTGAGACAAAAAAAGGAATGAAATTTTCTTATTTTTTTACTTCATATACTTCATAGTTAATTGTTAATCGTTGAATTCATAAAGGGATGTTCATTGGCAAAATATAAATAATTTATTTTAAAAAAAATTATATTTAATTTGATAATATTTTTTAAATAAAGAATCTGAAGTAGGTCTATGCACATTTTTTCGTTTTCAACAAAAATTTCAGCTCATAGAAATTATTAAAGCGCAAGCAATATCTCAGAATATTGGATTTTCTATACTAAAAAACCTTAGAATAAAAAACATAAAGAAAGAAGTTAGGAAAAGTGATAAAATTATGTAATTCTGATTCAGAATGACTTTTTAACGTTGAAAATTTTTTGCCCCACGGGGCGTTCATTTTCACTTCGCCAAAACTTGCGCAAATTTGTTTTGTTTGGAGCACTTCGCCTGCTACTTTTGCTCAACATCTTCAGTTTAAATATTAAAACTCTGTTAAATACACTTATTATTGTTTTTTCGATTATGAACATCATCTGTCAGTATTAATCCAGCTATGAGAAATAAAAAAAATTAAGTTTCAACGTTGTGGTCAAGGAAAAGAAGAGTAAAAACAACGTTGAAACTGTGTACTTATTATATATAAACTTTCATAAACTAAAGCGTTGATCTTCATTTTTTGGCTATTTTTATATTCACAAAATGTCTTAAGAACAATAAACATGTTATTAAAGCCAATAATAATACAAAAATTAATTAAAAGTTTCAAAGTTTGTAACAAATAACAAACAGTGCTAAAATTTCTCACATTTTATGCTGTAACATTTGTCAGGCTCTCTCAGGCAACTAATCCCTTTGCATATATATCCGATATTATGTTAGAAATAATCTGTAAAAAGACCTAAGATGCACTCGGCTGCCCTTTTATGTACCAATAAAAATAGTGAATGTCAAATTTCTCATTTTTTGTTAAAAACGACATTTTACGAATAATGTGATCTTTTTCTTCCATTAAAAAGATCTGATATCGTTAAGCATATAGTTTACTATATTAGGCAAAAGACAAAACATTATTTAAAACCCTAATTCCTTTGTTTTTGTAACTTTTGTACACTCAACAATATCTATAACATCGTTTTTTTCCACTGTCAAAATTCTTGAAACGAAAATTTAGTGGGAGAAATGTCTATTCACATTTTGCCAAAAACAAAGTTTTCTTTCAAAATTTAGGTCAAAATAAAACTTTTGTTGTGAAAAGTTGGTTCATTATGACGTAGAGCAAGGCCGTATAAAAAAAAAAATTCGGAGGGGCACACCTTTGATTTTTTACCGCCGCCAACACGAAGCGGCAAAAATCAAAGGAAATTCCTCAATTTGGGGCCCCAAGTACCCCCCCCCTCCCCTAAATACGGCGTTGACGTAGAGAATTTAATTTTTTACAACAGAATTTTTATTTTGACTTAAATTTTGAGAGAACACTTTGTTTTGGCAAATCGTTTTAACGATATTAAAATAGGCTGAATATCTCGTAGTGCCAAAAAAGAGTATTGTAATAGTTACTGATCTTCAACAAAATGTGATAAATCAATTTTTTTGTTTCAAAATTATCAGTGGTAGTATAGCTGAAAAAAAGGGAAGGATTTTTACAGTACCCCCAAATATATCAAACATGTCACCAGTTTTTTAAAGCGGAAAAATACATTTCATCAAAAAAGGACTTCCTTGCGGATGTTTTTTCTGATAAAAAAAAATAAGTCCAAAGTCAAAAAAAAGTGAGAGTTTTTTTTTCTCAAAAAAGTACCCTTTTCTGTCAACGCAAAGATATAAACTAAGGAATTTGTGTTTTATTGCTTTGTGAGTCTTTTCTACCATCCTTGTCTGAATCTTCGTTTTTTTCTTTTTCTTATCACTGATATTTAAGTTCCATATAAATTTATATAAAAGTAGATGGTAAAAAAAAGTTCATTCGAATCATTACATTGTTGTTGGTTGAGAAAATCAAACATTAAACAAAAATAAAAAAAGAAAATGATTGTAAAATGTTTGATTTTTGCTACTTTAGCTGCTGTTGGAAGATGTGCATATCAAGATGAATTAGCTCGAAATTATATTTGGCCTTTAACAGTTGATTCATATAATCATGGAGTAAAATCTTGTATTGGAAATACTTTAGGAGCTGCTACAAATTATGAAGTAATTATTACTACTTTTACAGTTGGGCATGGCACAAGACGATTTCCGGGTCCCAACGCGCCATGCATATTTTTTGATATCATTTGATGGCACATCGATGGGGATATCAATAAATGCAAAAATTGCATTTTAAATGTGAATGAACTCGGTTTTTATCATTTTTTTTTGGCATTTTTGACGAAATTGGACATATAAACCGGGGCCCGTTGGCATTTAAAATGCAGTTTTTTGCATTTCATTCTGTTAATTGATAGCCCTATCTATAACTGTGCTATAAAATAATATCAAAAATTTACAGGGACCGTTGGGGCCCAAAAATTGGCCAATGTTATGCTTTTTTTAAAGCAGTTTTTAAAAAAATATAATAGATATAAAATTTTAGTTTGGTGCCCAAATTACCGTAAAATGTGATGATCATAGCTCCAAAGATTCATGCTCCGGTTACACCGTTGCTATACATACTCAAAAAGCTGTTCTCATAACTTTTCGTGGAACAATAAGTGAAAGTCAAGTGGGCCAAGAAATTAATTATACTTTATCCCAGCCATTGTTACCATTTATTGGTGGAGGAAAAGTAAATGGATACTTTTTAAATGGATATAATCTTTTATGGAATGCTGGCCTTAAAGATTCTTTTCTAAGACTTAAAAATAAATATCCAACTTATAAAATTTGGGTTGCTGGACATTCGCTTGGAGCTGCCCTCGCTTCAATAACAGCTGCAAGTTTAACCGCCACAAAGCTTATCACCAAAGATCAACTTCTTCTTTACACTTTTGGACAGCCTCGAGTTGGAGATAAAGCCTTTGCAGATGCCTATCCATCCCTCGTTCCAGAAGCATATCGAGTTGTTCATCATTGGGATATCATCCCACATTTACCTACTGCTGGCTTTATGGGATATACACATCATAAATCTGAAGTTTGGTACAATAATAATATGAAAAAAGGTGATCCATATATTATTTGTGCCGAAGAAGAAAGTCTTTTATGCAGTAATAGCGTTTTAACGCCAACCCAAAGTGATCATGGAGAATATTATGGTCTTCGAAATTATTTGGGAAATCATGAATGTGTTCCAGGAGGAGGAAGCTTTTAAAAAATTTAAATAATTCATTTAATTCTTATATTTTCTGTGAAGGTCTTTGTTTATAAAAAATTAATTTGTATCGAACAACTTCAACAAAATAATTTTCGATATTTTTCAAGACATAAAAATTTGAAAAAAAAGCTTGTAAAAATTTAAAATTAAACATTAAAACATTTTGTTACAGTATTGTTAGAAAGTTCGAGAAGCCAAAAGAAGCTATTTTCGAGTTAAAACAAACAAATCAGGTTCGTCCATTTTTTCGAAATAGTATCAAAGAACCCCCGCCTTCTTTAAAATGCAAATTGAAAAGTTTTTACAAAAAATATAAATTTTTCAACATTTTTTCTTATTTTACAACACCAAATTTGACACTAATCACAATAAAAAAATCATGTTTTATGCTTGCTTTTTATTTTTACCTTTATTTAAAAAAAAATTGTGCACTTTTATAAAACATCTCATTGAATTATGTAAATGTATTTTTATTTATATCAGAATTTTTTTACGTGATTTACAAAAAATAAGCTTTTTATTTTTAAAAGTTTACTCCCAAATAGATCTTTTTTTGGGAGAATTACATGTTTGCTGTTTTAAAACTGCATATTATTATGTAACATTAATTTTATATTTGTTGTTGCAAATGTTACAACATTTCGAGCCAACAAATCGATGACTTCTTTTTTGACATTGAAAAAAGTTTAAAAAGCTAATCACCATTTTTTAACAAAAATTCATGATTGATAAAATGATATTTACATATTATAAAATATCAAAATACGTGGCAAACAATTGGCCTAAGTGTAATATAAAAGCGTGAATCAAGAAACAGAAAAAGTTTACATTTTTTTGGAAAGGTTTATTATTTCGGAGGCTTGAAATTTGCTGGTACAGATTTTTTTGGAAAGCATTTTTAAAAAACAATGATGAAAATCATATTGATCTTTGTTTTTATCAGTATTGCACCAAAGATATCATTAGCATATTCTCATTTTATCTCTTATCACATTGATTCTTCTGATGTCCGAAATCGTGTCGCTGAAATCCAAGCCGGTCTTCTTCAAAAAGATCCATTGTTTGAAAAATATTTTGAAAAATTAACTTCTTTACATGTCAGTGTTGATTATCTTGAACTCAATGAAACTTCTATTGAAATGTAAGGTTAACTTTTTTTTGTGGGAAAAGTTCAAGGCTCACAATGAAATCAAAATTTTGATTTTTTTTAAAAATCCAAAATACTGAAAACAAAATTTCGATTTCACAGAATTCTGATAGAATGCAACATTGAAAGAATGAAATCGGATATTGATTTTCTGATTTGATAGCGGGAAATTACTTTTTTTTTTTTAAAGAGTATAAGACTAAATTTTAAGACATTAAATTTCTGGTATCACCTGCTTTTTTTAGAGCTAAAACAGCCCTTAGTGAAGCTGGAAAAAAGTTGTCAACATCTTCGGTATCGCTTCGGGGATTTGGTTCTCTTGTTGGTTTCCTTTATGTCAATGCTTTCTCAGACGATGATCAACCCCTTGCGCTTATTAAAAACAAAGGTAGCTAAATTTTTATTAAATATTATATTCCTGTTTTATATTTGGCACTTTTAGAAAGTGTTAAAAATACTTTTGCAACATTTGGCATTCAAACAAGTTGGTGGTGGCCATATGTAGCTCATATGACTTTGGCAAATGTTAATGGCCCCGATCAGCCTCGACTTGAATTTAAATGGTTTACTCTTTTATTTGATGCTCGAAAAATGGGAAGCTTTGAAATTAAAAGCATTCGACTTTGTGCTTGGGATATTCCAGAAGGCGATGATGATTATCCTGTTTTAGCAGAAGCCTTCTTTCCACAATAAAAAAATGAAAACATATATACTATACTTCTTTTCGAATATGTTTATCAAAAAAATCATAATAAATTAAAAAAAAACAAAATACAACTTACAGTATATAAATACATAAACAAAATTCATAATACAACCTCAACCAATTATTTAAGTTTAATAAGTTGAAGCTTTGACACAAGTTCATGGGCATTTCCATCCAAAAAATAAGCAATATCAATCCCTAGAGAATTTGCAATATCTCGAACAAAATCTGATGAAGCATCACATCGATATTTAGGAACAGAGATATTTGTTGGATTCGAAATTCTTGTAATTAATCGCATTTCACATAATCGATTGATAAGATAATTTACATCTGGCATAACATCATTTGGAAGAAGGAAACTGTTGAAGAAGAATGCAATAACACCCAAGAATCGAGTTAAAGAAAATGTTTGTGGACCAGTTTCATGGAATTTATTGGCATCTGAATTTGAAGATGCAGCTGTACGCTTTCGTCCTTCACGTTCCTAAAAATGTATTTTAACTATTTAGGGATACAATAACAGCAAAAAGATACCATATCAAAGAATCGTAAATCAGTTGATTTTCGATTAAAACTACAACAAAAAGAAGCAATTAAAATAAATTTTGCATAATATGGAACCGAGTTTATTGATTCTTGATGCTTTTCTTCTTTTGACTTTTTATTTGATAAAAGATCCGAAACATTAAAATAAAATATGTCATCGTCAAGTCTTTGAATGGCTTGTTTTACAACATTAATATTATATCCTTTATCAGAGGGATCAATTTTATCAGCACACATTGTTGCAACTCGAGATATCTGAAACACTCTATAATAAATTGCAGCAATCAAAGATAAAAAGAAAGATACCAAAGATAAAAGTTTATGTGCATCAGTGGCTTTTTGTTCAAATGAACCACAACATTGCTTTGCAAATTCTTTACAAAATTTTATTGGAGTTTTTCCATCATCATCTGTATCTACCGTATATGTTGAAAGTTTCTTTTCTTGCAGTTTCATTACTGCTTTAACACAATCACCTTAAAAGTATTTATCGATAAAAAGTACAGGATATAATTAAACATACGTTTATCTCCATAAGGTTTATATTCAATAAAAATACAGATTGGAGATAAACTTGAAGAATTTGATAGCATCATATTCCAGGGCAGTGTTGATAAAGTGATAACTTTTACACGCTTTTTAAACTAAAAACAAACAAATATTTACTAAAATAAACAATATAGTTGTTAGGTGTTACAAATAATGGGATCCAAAACATCGAACAAATAAAAGCCTACCATTGAATCACCAAAACCACGAAAGAGATCAGCAATAATCGGATAAGCTTCAATATCTTGAAGATATTCAGCTCGTCGTAAACATAGGATTAGTTGTGAAGATAAATGTTTACAAAGAATATCATGAAAATGTTTAATAAAATCTGCAACTGAACGATAGCTTGCAGAAGATTTTTTATCAAAGGCTTGAATGATAACAGAAAATAAATCCTTTGGTGATTTATCAATTAATAAACAATTTCCATCACCAATTATATATCCAAGCTGAAAGTATACATATTATTAATGTAAAGACAGCGAAAAACTTACATTTTCATTTTTAACATGATTAGATAATTTTTCAATAAATTCAATTTGTTGATGAGCATCTGAACATCGAATATGAAAATGCTTTAATACTACTGATGGAACTTCAGATGGTGTACAAATTGTTGAAAATATATTTTCTGTATTCATTTTTATACAAATAACACAGTTTAATTTAAATTTTGTTTAAAAAAAATTTTTTTTAAAAACCTCAAAATTTTTTGCTGATTCTTTTTCCCGCAAAATATTTGTGTTGCATTTTGCCAACACACAACTGAATTTTGTGTTTTCCATTTTATTAAAAAAATTTATCAGTGTTGAACATTTTTTTCAACAGCCATATATCGATGAAGATCATTTGTTTAATTTAGAGACGTGCACGCGCGACTCAAACGCGAGTGTTCCCTGCATTTTTTTTCAGTCAAAAGAAAAATGAAAGAGAGGTATACTGTAGAAATTAAAATCTTTCTTTATGATTTTTATTTTTATCCTTCTAGATGTAAAAAAATACAGAGATTCCAAAAATCCACCTTCTGAACATCACTTTTATACGAAAAATCTGAGAAAAGTCTAAAAAATCGCAATTTTTTACGTTTTTTCAATGTTGATACACTACACTCCGAAACCCCCCAATTCAGAATTAGGCCTATGAAATACAGAATTTTTTTCTGCATCTGATAGAATAAATGAAAATTGAGCAAAAGTTAGCCGTAAAAAATTAGCGATGTGTCCGAGTGGTAGAAGCGTTGCTTATCAGTCCTTCGGTCACAGGTTCGAGTCCAACAACTGCATACTTTTTTTATAGAAAAAACTGCTTTTATTTTTGGATTCTCGATGATCGACAGCATATATGTACCAAAAATAAACTCAATCGGAGATAAAAAATATTTTTGTGTTTCAGCTGGGCATCGAACCTGCGCTATCGTCTCTGCAAAAATAGTGTCGTTTGCAAACGCGATGCGAAAATATTTATAAAAAATATGTGTTCCCCGACTGAAAAAAAATCACTTTTTACATTTTTTTAACAATTAATTACTCGGTATTATTAATTTTTTTTTAGCCTTTTGTTTTTTTATATCTAATAATATTTTCATTGCGCATCTAATGGTACCAAAAATATAATATTTGGCGAACTTTGAAAAAACCGTGCACGTCTCTAGTTTAATTTCACAGTTTTTATAAAAGAGGTGCATTTATCACATCGAATCCAAAGCAACGAAAGCGTGCTTTTTTTTGGTCCGATGTCTGGCAAAGTGTTCGTTTTGCAAACGCGAATTGCGGGATTTTTAAATTTTTTGTTGCAGCAAATCAGTGATTATTTCTTCGGCACTTTTTTTTAAACAAAAACTAATGGCACCATTAAATTCTCCATGGTCGAAAGCCTATATATGCCAAAGATCAACTTAAATAGTGCGAAAAATATTTTTCAGCAATTTCTGTGTGTTCAAACTTTTGAAGAAAATTTTAAAAATGAAAAACACTGAAAAAAATTTTTGTTTCCGTTTAAGCTAATTTTTGGCATATATAGGCTTTCGGCCATGGAGAATTTAATAGTGCCATTAGTTTTTGTTTAAAAAAAAGTGCCAAAGAAATAATCAACATTTTGCTCCAACAAAAAATTTAAAAATCCCGCAATTCGCGTTTGCAAAACGAACACTTTGCCAGACATCGGACCAAAAAAAAGCACACTGGATTCGATGTGATTATTGTTTTAGCGCATCATTTTGTTTCCACATTATTTATGGAAACAAACTGATGCTGTGGAAAATTTGCTTTAATGCTTCATATTTTTTATATGAAAAAAAAATACATAAAAATTTGAAATTTTTACCGTCTATAAAAATTATTAGGGAATGCGATTTAAGCCTAAGTCAAAAATGTCAGTCTTTGAGTTTCCATTTAAAATAAATCATTTAAAATATGCCTTAAAGCAAAAAAAAAAAAAAGAAAAAAAAAAAAGATCAGTAATATTAAAAAAAGGTGCCCAAATTCATTTATTTAAATACATATATTTGTCTAGTGAAAGATTGTTGGCCACTCTTGCTGCGCCATTTTTTACTCTTTTTTCTTATCACCATTATGACAAAAGTTGAAAGAATTATTCGATATTTTTCTGCTGAAACTGCAGCCTTACAAAAGTATAATCTCCCAAATCCGATCATTTTATACTTTTTTAAAAGCTCTATAATTTCGCCCGATTTATATTATAAACTTTATTCTTGTTGTAAAAATTTATTTTTAAAATCAAAAATTATTCCTTTTATTTTGGTGCACCTTTTACCATCAGAAGCAATATTTAAATATAAATCAAAGGAAACAAAATGCTTGCAAAGTTACTTTGATAACACACATATTAAATTTAGGATTTTTGATACAAGAGATTTTATATTTCCATTTTATGATTGGTTATTACCAAAAATTTGGCGGTATGAGCCATCACTAGTATTTATATTAGGAAATACAAAAATGCGGATTGAAGAATTAAGAAAAATTGTTTATTATGCAAAAAAAGTGATTATATGCCGAGGATCAGAAGATCATCCTTTTGGGGTTGATGCCTGTGTTGAAAAGATTTTGGAATGCATGCCAAATGCTCGGGTAATGTAAGTCAAATTTGTTAAAAAAAGTTGTAATTTCCTAGGTCGATGTTTGGCAAAATGTTTTTCACTGCCATGTGGGAGATTTGTATTTTTTCGTCGGAAAAACGTTTTTTTCTCCCACTTGGCATTGAAATACATTTTGCCAAACATCAGCTTCGAAAATTGCGACGTTCAATTTAATGTGCATTTTTTAGTTATCTTCAATTTATTCAAAATAAATTTCCTGAAAAAAGTGCAGAAAAAATTGCAAATTTGAAAAGATTTACAAAAATTGAATTCTTTCAAATAGAAATTATACCAAAAACTTTTAACGCATCCGCTTTTGCGAATTTTATTAAAGTTTGTTTTTTTAAGAAATTGATTTTAAAAGTTTTATATAAAATTAAAACCTCCGAAATTTAGAAGAATTCTTCAGTAAATGGGAAATTTGTTTTTCTCTGTGATCCAAGCTTTAGCGAAGAGCAGATACAAAATTTCAAAGCAAAAATTGAGGAAGAAGTACTCATCACATGGAAACCCCAAAGTGAAAGACCCCATTTTAAAATGTATTATTACGCTGATGACAGAAATACTTATGCATGTTAGTTTTTTTTTTCATGTCCAGTAAGAATAATATTATTATTAGGATTTTGTTAATTTCCCGGAATCGAAAATTCCAAGAAATTTTTCGGCATTTTCGATATTTTCATTTCTGAAATTTGAAATTAAAAATTTAGATTGATTAGCTAAAAATTAAAGCATTTTTATGTTTTTAAAATTGTTTTAAAAGCAAAAATAGTCTTTTTTTACGTTTATTTTACGTTTAATGGAAACTTTTGTTCATTAAAGGTAGTGTCGAAGACAGACAAAAACTTTTTTAATTCCTTAGTGACCAAATCTTAAAGGGGGTGTCGCACATAGAACAACTGTTTTTCCTTCTAACCGTTATTGAAAATCAGGGAAAGCTATTGTTCTTTTTTTATTAGCATTTTTTTGTGCATTGTCTTTTTTTATTCTCCGCCTACAAAAAATGCGAATGAAAAAAGAACAATAGCTTTTCCTGATTTTTAATAACGGTTAGAAGGAAAAACAGTTGTTCTATGTGCGACACCCCCTTTAAGATTTGGTCATTAACAATGTAAAAAATTAAAAAAGTTTTTGTGTGTCTTCGACACTCCCTTTAATGAACAAAATATTTCGCAAAGTGTAATTCATTTTAAAAGAATCAGCAAATTTCCCGAAAATCCTACTCTATTTGTATGTAAATAGTATTCTACTTTTTTAGATTAATGTACGACATTTCTTGCAGTTATTAAAAGATGCTTTTTTTTGTTTTTGAGCGATATGTATGAAATTTTTCTGATAAAACATTTTAAAATTATTATTAAAGAATTACTTTGAATTTTTTTGTAAATTTTTGACTATTCTCACGGCGATGTATTTCATTAAACTCTTCTTTCATTTGAAGAAGATTTTCTTCATAATTATTCATAATTTCTAAGGTAGCTTTGTTTGCTTTTTCCAAATGTTCAGGGAGTAATAACAAAGCAATGTCACGACTGTTGGCTTGAAAATGCTTTTGATAATGAGGATTATTTTCATATTCCTCACTTCAATTTCACTTAAAGCTCGATTATTTGATTGTATGGAAAACAACTGTAGCAAAAAAGTAGGTTTTGTAAATAAAACCGTCATTATTATTGCTGCAGTTGTTAAAATAAAATATTCAAAAAAAGACTCTCCAACATCAAACAACATTTGAGTTTAAAATGGCATCCTTTTTTTTGGCATTGCCTTTTTTTGGTTGGTTCGTTAATTTTTTGTGTGGTCTACCTAGAGTCAAATTGTTTTTTGTGTGACTGACTGCTGTTGAATTATATTGATTTTTTTTGCGGAGGCAAAAAAGGTCAGCCAAAAAAGGGATGCCACTTTAAACTCAATTGATGTTTGATTTTGGAGAGTCTTTTTTTCCTCTCTTTTTTTAACTGATTGGATGCCAAATAATTGTTAAAATATTTATGAATACATTTTTTAATTGGTCAACTTCAAGAATTTTTGCATTGTTGATAGATAATATTTCACCAAAATCAGATTTTCAACAAAGAAAACAATGTGTGATGTGAAAAAGTGGCTAATTTTTTTAGCCTTAAAAAGGAAAAAGAAACTTGATTATTTTAATGCATATTCCGCAAGCATAACAAATTTTGTGCTAAAAAGATCAAAGAAAAAAAACACTTTGTTCACTCCCCATGCGTGAAGCTTACTTGATTGAATTTATTTTATTTTAGCAAAAAAAAACACACTTTATGTTTGCTTTTTTGAAAAAAATATATTTGTTTGAATTTTTAATAAATTTTTACCAAAAAAAACTGAAATCCCTGTTAAATTAGAAATTTTAGGATTCAAATATATATATATACTTAAATGTATTTAAATGTAAAAATCTGTCACGACATCCATGTCGCGATACGTCTAAAAGGTTTTTAACGTTGTCTATGAATTAAATATAAACTGTCTTGTATTTGCTTATATTTTTTATATATTGGTTTTTATTACTATTATAGTTTTTTGAATAAAGATTATTCTCAAAGAAAACCGCTCTGCTCCGTCTCGACAAAATCAATATAAAAAACTGAAGTTGCTGTTATTCCCGCTCTTCATTCGCTGCCGGCCAGGAAAAGAAGTGGTAGAAACAAGGGTACATAAGTTCAACATGTCAAAGAATTTTCGTAAAGGATTAAGACCAATACATGATCGCATTTAAAATCTGGATTGAATGAAAGTTTAGTAGACGGAAACATGCTCAAAATTTTTCCAGAACTTTTTTAAATGGAGTGTCTGTCTAATTTAGTTAAAATGAAATTTTTTACACCTACCAGTTTTCTTAACACGAATGTCTTTTTAATGAAAAAGCGTTGCCTCTATTTTTATGTTCCCCCTTCACGTTGGAATCAAACGTACATTTTAAAAAATTGTAAATTTTCGTTGCAAGACAATTTGTTGGGTGGATTTTTTTGGAACTTTGACGATGGATTCTGATCTTATATTAATTTTTCAAGTTTTTCTGCTTCTATAATTAAAATCAGCGTAAAAAACTGAGTCGGATAACAGAGAGTTTTTTCAAAAATTGTGTCTGCAAAGAAAAATTAATATTGCATGTGAAATAGTCGGGTGATTTTTCCCATTTATTAGTTTTGGCAAAACGTTTTGCTCCGAGTCTAATCCATATTAACTCAACTAATCTTCTATTTGATGATGGATATATACTTTTCTCAACAAAATTATCATTTAATATAGCTTGAACAAATATCAGAGGATGTTGCTGAATCGTCGTGGACATATAAAAAGTAAGTATTTTTAACTTTTGTACCTTATTTTATATATATTTTTTCAGGCTGCTTTATTTTTAATTCAGAACTATATTTTTCAATAATTATTACAATCATGTAGCACATTTTATTCAAAGATGATCACAATAAACGTCACGATTTTGTGTCGAAATCATGAAGAATCAAAATGTTAGTTTCCCACAGGAAAAGGTGTTAGCGTAACTTGATAACATATAAAAAGTAAGTATTTTTAACTTTTGTACCTTATTTTATATATATTTTTTCAGGCTGCTGTTATCAAGTTACGCTAACACCTTTTCCTGTGGGAAACTAACATTTTGATTCTTCATGATTTCGACACAAAATCGTGACGTTTATTGTGATCATCTTTGAATAAAATGTGCTACATGATTGTAATAATTATTGAAAAATATAGTTCTGAATTAAAAATAAAGCAGCCTGAAAAAATATATATAAAATAAGGTACAAAAGTTAAAAATACTTACTTTTTATATGTCCACGACGATTCAGCAACATCCTCTGATATTTGTTCAAGCTATATTAAATGATAATTTTGTTGAGAAAAGTATATATGCATCATCAAATAGAAGATTAGTTGAGTTAATATGGATTAGACTCGGAGCAAAACGTTTTGCCAAAACTAATAAATGGGAAAAATCACCCGACTATTTCACATGCAATATTAATTTTTCTTTGCAGACACAATTTTTGAAAAAACTCTCTGTTATCCGACTCAGTTTTTTACGCTGATTTTAATTATAGAAGCAGAAAAACTTGAAAAATTAATATAAGATCAGAATCCATCGTCAAAGTTCCAAAAAAATCCACCCAACAAATTGTCTTGCAACGAAAATTTACAATTTTTTAAAATGTACGTTTGATTCCAACGTGCCTTGCCTGATTGAATGAAAGTTTAGCAGACGGAAACAAAAAAAAATGATGGAAAAAAATTCACTATGTTAGAGGGCCCCTAGGGGGGGGGGGGAGGTAAAGAAGTGCCGTGGATAAATTAGAAAAACTATTCATCGTTGAATTTCTCCTCTATTTCACTGCGCTGAAAACAGTGGTAAACTAGTTTTGTTCTGCCCTGATTATAATGTTTGCAACAAATTATTGACTTTTTGCTGCCGCATCATTTGTTTAACAGATTTGATTCTGCCCAAAATTTCCAAAGTTGCAAAGCATTTAAAAATGAGTTCGATTTTTATAATCTTTGACGGAAGTAATATATAGTTACGATATATAAGAATAAATATAATATAATAAAACAAAACAAAACAAAATGAGTTTATCGCTTACAAATTTTGAAATGCAATAAAAAAAAGTAAAATTGAAATAAATAAAACAATGTAGTTTGATTTTTGATAACAAAATTTTTTTAACAAAATATTACAGATACCGTATCATTGAAATACAGGATATTCAATTATTGGATGTAAATTTCCTTGAAACATATCTCTTTTTAAGCTTCCAATATATGTTTGAAGTTTTTGAATATAAATTTGGGTAATTGGATTACAAAAATAGAGAGAAAATTGGATGTGTTGATTTTTCTAAAACATATAATTGTAATTAGACAAGGATTATGCAAATTAAAAAATGTTTTGGATCAAAAAAAAGTTTTACCATCATGAATTCTGCGAAGCTTTCGAAATCAAAAATTTGTGGAATATATCCAAGCCAAAAACTATGTAAATTTTGAATATGACAAAGTTTTACAATGTTTATAACTGAATTTGATGAAATTTCTTTGGAGTTTATTTTAAAATGACTGAAAAATAGTTTTTAGAGTTTTAAGAATTTCTCCTTTGATTTTATGATAGTAATAATCAGTGATGTAATTCGCTCCGTCCTAATACCCCGGGGGCGGAGCGGGGCATGAACGGTTATTCAAAACCAACGGGGCGCGGGATGGGCCACGGGCGACATTTTATTTATGTCGGGGCGAAGCCGGGGGTGACTTTAAGTTGGAAAACCTTTTAGAACAAACATCATGTTTTCCGAGATCCGTTAAAATGGATATAAATAAATTGCAAAAAACTTCAATAAAACTTCTGTAAAAACACATTTTTCCCTTATTTAATTTTAAAATTTTTTTCTGCGGCGACTCGGAGCGATAACCAGAGGACGGGGCAGGGCATGGGGCAATTTTCCAAAATCAATGGGGCCCGGGCCAGAGGATATATTATGGAACACGAAAATATATTTTAATAGTAATAATAAAGTTTAAAGGAAACTTACTATGAAAAAGTTATAATTTTGGTAAAAGCTGCAAGGACATTTTCAATTTGAGCTACCGTACCATCATTAAACAAAATATTATTATAACAAAGATCCAAGTCTTTAACATACGGTGAAAAAAGTAATAATTCATCAAATAAAATATTTTGATTTAAAAGACACAACTTTTTTATATCAAAGCTAGCAAGTTTTGGAATTAATAATGACGCAATATTTAAATGTGACAATAAATGTGCATTTATAAATAATGCCGTTGAAACCCAATATCTTCGTTTTGGGTTGATACCTTTTAGTTTGTGGCATTTCGTTTTAACATAGATGACATCATTAACACATTTTTCAGTATTCAAACAAGTAAAATATGAAAAATCTTTTGGTGCATGTAAGCATGGAAGAACTATTATTGGAAAATTTGCATAAAAATATTTGCAAGTTTTTATGACTTTTTTGTAAACTTCGACAGATGATGGATTTTTTGATAAATAATAAATAACAGAATTGGGAAGATAAAATGTTTGAGGGAAATATAAATCATGCATTTTTGTAAAATCCGTCATTTTTATTCAACAAAGAAAGATACAAAAAATATCCAACAAAAATATAAAAATAAAAGCAGACACTATAAAAAATATAGTAGAAATATAACCCAGTCAGGATACCGTAGAAATTAGAAAAGACAGTAAACAAAATTAGTAACAAAAAGTGCCAAAGTGCTTAAAAGAAATCAAAAAAAATGCCAATAAATATGGTTGAAAAATGTGGTGCAAGTCAAAATACTTGAAAATCTTTTACGAATGAAATCCTTGCGAGATTTATTAGGGATAGGGTTGCGGTATTTGGTCGTGAACGAAGACGAATGCACTGAGAGAAAAATGTTTTTTGTCAAAGTGTGTTCGTCGGTACCTTTTGCTCCGGCTACTCAATGTTCTTCTGATTCCAATTCCATCGATTCCTGCTTCTTTTCAATTGGCTCATAAGGAATCAAAATCGCGAATCAGGAAAACAATTTTGGTCCGCAGCAGTGTTTTCTCGATTTCGATTCTCAAATCCGATCCCTAATCAGGGAATCGAAAAGAATGGGAATCGGTTTTACGAATAATAAAAAATGCCTAATCGCGTAAAATCTTTTAGCGTTAAAATACCCTTAACATTTTTTGGAATTAATTTTGTATTCGGTTTTATAAATTATAATCCTTAAAAAAATGTCAAAACATTATGCAAAGCAGTGGTTCAAAAACGAGAATTTAGCACCATTTTTTTTGGAAAATAATATTTCATCGATTATAATTTTATTGGGTTGATTTAAACATTTTTAAATCAAACAGAAAAACAAAAAAGTATATTTTTTTAAAAACTAAAGTAAAAGTTTTTTTATCAATTTGTAAAAAAATATGCTATCATTAATGATAAAATTTTTTGTTATTTTTATAATTTTTAATCAGGCTCTCATTAATTTTGTTGATTCTGCAGAGGTGATAAAATGTTTTTACTGAAACTTTTATGCAAATTTTAAAATCTTTTTTTTAGATTGCACCACGTCGAATTTCATCAGATTTTATCATGTTTGCTTATCACTTTTTTGTAAAACATTTTTTTCATATCACTTTTAATCTTTCAGTGATGACTCACATTCGGATGAATTTGATGATTTTAATGTTCAAACTTCGTACATTGAAAAAGGATTCACAAATTCTCGTTCATTTGGATGTGGAAAAGTTAAATCTCTTTTACAAACGGGCACAAATGTTGGAAATATTTCCCCGGAAGATATTGACATTGTTGCAACAATGGGGGATGCAATTGCAACGGGCATTGGACTTTGGCCCGGAACGGAGGTGGAATTTCGAGGGGCTGTTTTTACGACTGGTGGAGATGCAAATATTGATGGACTTCCAACTGTTTCAAGTAAGCTTTACGGTTTTAAAAAAAAAGAATTTAAAAGATCCAAGGGCCTTTGAGCTGAAAATAATTTGAATAATCTTCTCTTTGCTTCTTTATGAAATCAGTTTTTGAGGATTTACGATTTAGGAAATCCGAAGTCATTAAAATTATTAAAAAATTTGCATAATTCATATCTGGGGGGGGGGGGGGGGAGTTGTACTGTAGATCTGTAAGCTATTTCAAGTAAGCTTCCAGAATGAAGAGATACAAGATACGAAAAATCTAAAAACCTTAAAAATTTGCATATTCTACTATCTTACAGATATCATCACGGAATTCAATCCAAAACTTGAAGGAATTTCACATGGAATGGGATCTTCTAATCTTCTACCCCGGGATCAGTTAAATATTGCCCAATCTGGTGCCGAAACTGATACCCTTTTAGCACAAGCAAATGAACTTGTAAAAAGGCTAAATGAAATGGATGCTTCGAGAAAGGGTGAAAAATTAGATGAAAAATGGGTTCTAGTTTTTGTTACAATTGGAACGGAAGAACTTTGCTCAAAATGTGATGAACCACATATTCCATCCCTTCGACGAACTCTAACAACACTGAGAAAAGGAATCCCAAATGCCATTGTTGTTTTGATTGGACCAATTCATGTTTCAAAAAGTTCTCAACAAACTTATAATTTGCTCAAGTAAGTTTATGGAGGGAATCTTGGAACGAAAATTTGAAAAGGGTTTTCCTGCTGGGATATTAAAACAAAAAATAAAAAAACAAACAGAACGGTTTTTTCTCCTTCCTGTGGCAATGAATAACATTTTGCCAAAACAACGATGTCGAAAATCATCTTGCGTCCCCAAAAAATTTTTTTATTGACTCCTACTAAAAATTGGTCTCACCACAAAAATATGATATATATATTGCAACATTTCAGACCTCGATGTCCTTGCCTCTCAAAAATTCCAGATACAAGACTTCGACAAATTCAACGAAAATGGAGGGATGGCTTCTTAGAACTTGAAGAAGAATTCAATAAACGTGAATACACAAGCTTTGAAGTTCTCACGCTTCCACTTTTACAAATTACATCCCGTTATCCTGAACAACTTTTCCTCGCTGAACGTCCACTTTTAAATCGTCGTGGACATGCATATGCAGCAAAATGGCTTTGGAATCGTCTAATTTCAGGTCCTCGATATAATGTCTCAAAAGTAATGCTCAGTGAAGAATCATATTATTGTCCATCTTTGAAATGTCCATATTTTCGAACTTCAAGAAATCTTCAACATTGTATTACAATGACCATTTCAGAATATCAACGAATGTATGCAACTACTCCAGCCACGGATAATGCGGTAACAATAAATTATCGAATTTTGCGACTTGTTGATCATCTTGGTTGGTATATTGGGGTAATTATATTTCTATGTACTGTATCTGTGTTTTCTTTGGGAACAGTTTTTTATTGTCATGGCTTAAAACAAACTAAAGGAAGATTCGAGAATGTTCCGGGAGTTTAAAATGTAACTGTTTTTATTTTACCATAAAATTTATTTAAATATATCTTGTACAGTAATAAACGGGTTAAAAAATGCCAAAAAAAATTTGAATTTATTTTGTAAGTATTTTTACTTTGTTTTTGTTTTGGTAGTATCTTTACTTTTTAAATATATTTTTTTGGATTTTGGTGTGGTTTTTTGAAACAAAGGCACTTGAAAACCACTTAAGTGCCTTTGTTTGATTTGCTTGGACTACCCAGTCAGGATACCATGAAAAAGTGAGTGCAGTGTTATGCACGCTTTGCATTCTTTTTCATTGTGCGTTGGCAAAAAAAGTCGTAAGAAAAGTTTTTAGAGGTGGGACTCCACTTCTTTAAAGCAGATAAGGAGGTCCTTTTCGTTAATCATGAAAAATATATTATTGATTTTTTTGCAGAGGCAACAATAGTCAGCCAAAAAAAGAGGAATACCAAAAAAAGGATGCAATTTTAAACTCAAATGTTGTTTGATGTTGAAGAGTCTTTTTTTCCTCTTTTTTTGAATATTTTATTTTAGCAAATGTAGCAAGAATAATGACGATTTACGGTTTTTTTTAAAAACATATTTTTTTGCTACAGTTTTTTTCCATACAATCAAATAAATTTCCACGATCAGAAGTGGACTGGCAAAAGAAGTAGTTGCAAAGGGCGCTGGAATGGTAAAGACTGGGAAAGATAATAAAAAAATCTTATCTGTTAAACTTCAATTGGATAATGTTTTGTCCACTCCAATCAAACTGCTAATTGTTAGTGATAGAGCTGCAGTTGAAGACATTACGCTTGGTCGTAATTTTAATTAAAAAATTCCAAAAGGTTCAATTTGCCACGAATGGGCAGTCGGTAAAAGTAAACGGTGACACTATCTATCTTGGACAATGATCGTCATAGCTAATCGTCAAAATCGTTCTGAAAAACAACTAAAAATAATTTATCACATTTGTACTGTAGTATTAATAAAGTAAATTCATGTATGTAAAGATCACTTATTTGCCTTCTAATCTGGTTTGAGACCAGTTGATACTTTTAATTCTCGTTTTTTAATATATTTCATTCTTTTGCCACTTGTTAGTCTTAACATTCACTACACAAACGAATCGTCTAATCTTAATAGCCTTCCTAGGCTAAAGGTCTTTGAACAATACCTTTTTTGGTAATAATAACTTAGCTTTTATTTTGGAGAGAGATTATTTTTCAACTTTTATTCTATAACAATAAACAAAAGAAAGAAACACGATTATTAAATTTATCGATAAAAAAGAGTGTAAAAAACGACACATTAAACGTTGACAAGTTTGAAAAACGTGATTTTAGCAATGTGTGTCACATATGTAGGATCCCGTTAGGGATATAAACAGTTAAAACTGGGGGATACTAAAATCATAATAATAATAATATCGTACTCTTCTAGTTAAAACAAACTAAAAATTTGCATATTTTAGTTTAGGCAGGATTCCATCCTGATATTATAATAATAATATGATAAATCATCCTTTTTTATCAAATCCAATATTCCATGCTTGTTGAAGGGACATAAAATGTGCTTTTGGAGTTGATTCATGAAAAAGCTGTTTTCCATCAACTGATAAAATTACAAATTCTTGTTGTTGTTGTTGTTGTGGTGAAACTCGGGTATGAAGTGAATTACAAATGCCACGGAATCTTTAAATTAAAAATAGTTTTCAAAATTATAAAATTAAATAGTTGTTTTTTACCTGTATCGTTTTTTGATGGCAGGAATTGTAAAAATAAAAGTAAATGGAAATAAAGCAAAACAACTTCCATAAATAACATGTAATAAGCATTCAAATAATCTTGTAAGAAATTGCACTTCATTTGGTGGCCTAAAAATGTTGAAAAGAAGTCTTATCATATCTTTATTGGTTTTCGAAGAACTTAATAAAAATAATAATAATAAAGTTTAAAAAGACAAAGTTTTTTCTAATTCCATCGGCTGAGTCATGAAAATATGCTAAAATCTTTAAAATAGTGAATATTACCGAATATAGACTATTTTTTCTATCTTTACAATTAAAATTAACCCTTAACCCCGTTATATATTCTCAAAAAATTTTTTATTTAGATCATTTTTTTTAAATAGTTTGGGTTAATTTTAATTGTAAAGACAGAAAAAATGGTCAAAATTTAGTAATATTCACTATTTTAAATATTTTGCCATATTTTCGTGCTAAGAGGACCCGTGCAATGGAATGAAAAAAAATTTCCTGAACGCTGCCTTTAATTACAGTAATTTCTTTTTGCTCTGTTACATCAAAACTTACGCAGATCCCATAATTATTCCTCGAATTGTTTGAAATATAGTTGCGATAGCGATATGAAAGATACAAAAAATGCATAAACAAATCATTGTTCGATTTGTTCGAATATTTTCATAATGTTGAAATCGTTCCGACAATGTTTGAGAATATGATGAAATCTTTTTTGAATAAAATTTTTGCTTTAAAACAATAAAAAAGCTCTAAAAATTATTGATCAAAATGCCAGCAAAAAAAAGTATATTTATTTTTAATAAAACTTACTCCCCAAACAATAATTAATGAAGCATAAGTAATATAATTTGCAGGCATTATTCCAATTACTTTTAAATATAACACCAAAACGGTAGCGATAAATGAGATGAGGTACTGTAATTTATTAATTATGTTTAAATAATTTTTGCAGTACGTGTGGTCGAGTGGTGTGGAGCGCTTGTCTTACGGCCCGACACTTGCAAGTTCGAATCCCCGTCGGTAGCAAACCCAGATGTTGCTTATTAGAAGGCTATGAGTACACTTATAAATGTTCTTAGGGTGGTGTGATTTAGGACCCGGGGGAGGGGGGAAGTACCAACGCCGGCAAAAGGTCTTTAATGCGAAAAAATGGCATCCAAATTTTAACCGATTTTTTTTAAACAACTTTCTTCAAAGAATACTGTAAAAAATAACTTACAGGCACAAAACATACAAGTGTAATAAAATAAACAGAAAACCATTTTTCATAATTTTTTGTTTTCAAAATTGAAAATATTCTTTCAATCACAATTCCAAGTTCCACAAAATGTGATCCAACATTAAACATTCCAAGCATAAAAACAAACCAAAATTGTGTTGTTACAGAATAAAATGAATCACAACAAAAATAATTTGTTATCATTATAAATCTGCAAAGGCTTAATTTAGCATATTTTTAAAAAAATATTGCTTCTTTTTGGGGGGTATTTTTAAATTTACGCCAGCAAAAAAAGTATTGTTGTCGGCTCTGGTACAAAATTTGTACTTTGGGGATGTCCAGATATGACGTCATACAAAGAAGGGGGGGGGTCAGCCAGTTATGACGCTCTTTGTTTTTTTGCCGCCCATCAAATGCGGCACCTTTGATGACGCCGTATAGGGGGGGAGGGGTCCCAAAATCCCGATTTTTGTATGACGTCATATCTGGACAACCCCTTTGGCACAACGGGTTCGCTTTTTCAGACGCTTTTCGCCAAAATCGTGTTGTTTGATGTTAAACATGTTCGATTGATGCTAAAGATTTGCGTTGGAAAATTACCCCCCTCTAATATTTTTCTTTTTAAAAAATTAACCGCTCATCTTAAAATTTCTCGAGTCTTTTGAATTTTGATTATTATTAAATAAAATAATAATAATAATCAAAATATTTGTTTTTTGAAAAATAGAAATACATCGTTGCTGTAAGAAAACATGTGTTCCACAAGAACTATGCCATCATTTTTGATAACCAAAAATTAATTTTTTTTAAAACAAAATTAAAGCTATTTCATCATTACACGTATGAATTAAAAGTTAACTCTTAAAAAGTGTAAAAAAATTACTGTAAATTTTATGTTACTCTTCAAACTGTTATCCCTCAAACTTTTTTTAATTTATTGATAAATTGATAAAATTAATAGATATAAAATCAAAACAAACCTTAAGCATGCTCGAAAAATAATACAAAAACACATAGAAAAACATGCCAGCCTTAAATGAATGTGAACACTTTTAGCTTGAAACAGCACATATCCCAAAATTGAAGAATTAATTAAAGTTATAATTTCAATAAAACCTTCAAAAGAATATAATTGTGTCAACAACATTCCCAGACAAATGCTTCCATTAATACTGCTGCTAACATTTTCATTTGCCATTCTAAAACAGTAAAAAAAAATGTATAAAAAAGAGGTTTTTTTTTAAAAAAATTGTACCTTTTTTCGAAAAATGGTGAGAAAAAAAATTGAAAAATACAAATATAACCGTATATTTTAAAATTTTTTTTGCTTGCTTGCTAAAAATGAAAATAAGTATAGGTGGTAAAAAGTAATGAGTAACAAACATGGAAAAAAAGACTTAACATTTATTACTTGAAAGGACAGAAAAAATGGAATTGTTAAAAATTAAGAATTTTCAAAAAAAAATGTGTGAAAAAAAAATATATCTACAGTAGATTGGGGGTGTTTTGTTTTGTTGTAAAATGGCGTGCACAAAAAAATTTATAGGCACTTAAAAAAGAAAATTTAGAAAAAAAATATAAGAACAAATTTGTTAATAACAAATATTTGAAAAAAACAAACATAAATTAAGGGTTTTATATTTGCTGCAAAAATTTCTCACGCGGAGACCTTTATTTTTTAAGATTTATAAAATTACGAATTTCAGATTGAATCCAAAGCAAAGAATTATAGTTCAATTTTTGAAGCCATTATCTGGCAAAATGTTTTTTAATGCCATTTTTGGAAAAAAGTTATTCTATTTTTTTATTTAAAAAAAAAATTAAATAACTAAAAAATAGTTTTTTTTCCCAAAATGGCGTTGAAAAACATTTTGCCAAACATTGACCTAAAACAAATGAACGCTGAAATCAATGTGTATTTTTTAATACAAAATATTTTTTTTGTACTTTTTTAAAAACTTTATGGGGTCTTTTAAGATAATGAACTTACGTTAAGATTTTTAAATTGAATTTGTAACATAAAAATGCCTTTTTGTAATTTTAAAAAGCACTTTTTTAAATTATGTATTGGTGAAAAAAATAGCTATATAATAATGTTAAATAAAAAACATTTTATTTACGAAAAAAAAATATATAGTTTCATCATCCAAAAATTACATATTTTAAAAAGCAATAATATAAAAAACTTTTGAGAATTGGAAAAAAAAATATTGGAGATTTCCGATATTTTTGTGTCCAAAAGTTTTAAGTAAAAAAAGTTTTAAAAGTTCTAAAAAACATTAAAAAAATACTCCTCAAATTAACTCAATTTAAAAGTTTTTAGTGAAAAGTTTTTTAAACGATAAATAAAAATTTACTATTTTGAAGCTTTAAGGGACTGTCCAGAAATCACGTGACCAATGAATGCGGGGGGTTGGCCAAATTGTCACGAGCTTTGATATTGTCGGAAAAAGCCTTTGATGTTTGGCCACGGAGAGGGTCCAAAAATTATTTGGCCATTGACAGTCCCTTTTTATCTGAGATCGTCACAGTTACAAAAAATTATCATAATTTTTTTCTAACAGTTTTTTCATTTTTGACAAAAATATTTTTCCCCGCCAAGTCTATTACAACTAGAGTATCTTTGGGCATTGGCAACAAAAATTTAATAATTGGCAAAAAGCTTCCAAACTTTAAACATTTTTTTCAGTTGTTTAAAAATTTTTTAAGTTAAAGGGGGAGACCCACCTTGAACAATTTTTTGCTGCAATTTTCTTGATGGTCTCGACGCGATCGCAGACTCAATGGAGCTGCTTTTTTTTTTCGTTGGAGCTGCAAAAGGTTTTAAAAAAAGCAGCTCCAATGAACCCTGAACAAAAAATTGTTCAAGGTGGGTCTCCCCCTTTAAAGCCTCTAAATAATTTAAGTTAAAAGCGAAACAAATGTGTATAAGAGGTGTTTGAAAAGAGGGACTAACTTGCGCCTCTTTTTTCAAAAAAAAAAATTATAGAGCCTACGTCAATCTGCTAAAAAATAATTTTTTGAATAACAACAAATAAAAATATGCAAATTTTTAATGTTTTTTCAAAAATTACGAAGCTATTTTTGATCCAATTTTCACAATTTTGCATCGAATTTTTCGGAAATAGAAATGAAAAAGATTCAAACTTTTGGTGCCATTTTTTCAGTTTTGACCCATTTCGCCCAAAATTTTGCAAATATCTTCTCTAAAATGTTATCTATGGATAAGGTTTCATTCAAATTTATTGGAAGCATATCCGAAAAGTTATAACCAATAAAAGATGCGCGATCGAGTTTTGGCTAAACTAACTTTTGCTGCCATTTTTTCATATTTGCATATTTTGGTATATTCCTGATAGGCATATCAACATTTTTAGTTTCAATTATAGCATTTTGAAGTAATTCGGCTGAGTTTGAGCCGATCGAAAAACACTATTTTTCATTTCTATTTCCAAATTCTCCTATAGCATGATTATATCGCTGTGATTATTTTAACGAATTTTTTTAAAAATAAACAATTTTTAATTTCAAAAAATTGACAAAAAAGGAACTCTTAAAAAGTTCCCGAAAAATTTTGCTTTTTATCCTGAAATATTTAAAAACAAATCTTTAGTCTTCAAAAAAATAAGCCATAAATCTTTAAATTTAAATGATTTCAAATAAAATATTTACTAGCTGTAAATTACCGTGCCATAAATTAAATATTAAAAATGACACAAAAATATATGAGTTTTTAATAATTTATAACCTTTTTGCAGGTGTGAAAAAAAACTATATAAAAAACATTAATTTTTTTAACGATTTTGTTTTTTTCATAAAACTCTAAATTTGCAATAAATTGTATCTTTGAAAAAACAATTAAAGGGGGAAAAAAAATGTGTTAAAACAATTTTTTTGTGCTTTTTTTGTCAATTTTCAAATTCAAATTCAAAAGCTTTAAAAAATGTATTTAAGTGTATAATTTTGCATTTTAAAAATTTTGTCATCTCTCTTTTTACATGCTGTAATTTTATTGAATTAAATTGAACTTGTAAAATGTATGTAAATAAAATGAATTAACAGGCAAAAATTTTGTTTCCTTCTTTTTTGTTTTTCATTAAAAATTTGGATCATAAGAAAAAAAACTATCAATAACAGCAAAAAAAAATGGAAGACTTTCATTTATTTTCCTTCATTCAAGAAATCAAAAAACAAAAACATAAAAAATAAACAACCAAAGCAAAAAAACAAAATGAACAACAAATGTGAGAAGTTTCGAAAGATTAAACAAAAAAAAGTGGGATGAAACACAGCAAAAAAAAACAACAAGGACAAATAAAAATGTATATGGCCTGCCAGCTGACAGGCAGGCATGCATTTTTTTGGAGGGGGGGGGGGGCAACAAAAAAAACCAAAGTAGTCAATGATGCCTTGTTGTTGTTGTTCATTCTTTTTTTGTTAAACCCTCCTTTTTTTCTTCCATTTCTTTTTTTTTCTTTTTCACTTCATTTAAATATTGAAAAACGTGTGAAACGCTTGTTTTTTTATAAAAAATATTATCGTTGTTTACATTTTTTTTATCAAATAATCAAAGTTAATTTTTGCTCAATTTAATTTTGTACTTTTTTAGTTTTTAATTAAAAATGAATCGAACTGCAACAAATCAATCCAAAGATAATGATTATCAAAGTAAAAATGGCTCTCGTTTTAAAGGTTAGTTTGATTCTCGTCAAAAAACAGAAAATCCCATAAATTCTTGTCCTCAAAAAACGCCCAAAGTACAATAAAAAAATATGTATTTCGGGCGTTGTTTAAAATTTATTTTTTATATTCTTTGCTCTTTAACAAAATCTTTAAAACATAAAATTATTGCAATAAAAAAATGAATTAATTATAACAATTTGTTTTTAGGTAAATCAGAATCCTCTCCACAACTTTCTGAACAACAAATTAGTCGGTACACAAATCTCACAGCTGCAGTTGTAATTGGTGCTTTCATTCTTGTACATTTAATTATTCCAAAATTTGCTCAAATGACTTCTTACCACGATTTTGCGGATAATCGAAAAGTTGTTGGAATTCCATACTTTTTTAATGTAATTTCAAATCTTCCATTTATATGGGTTGGCCTTCAAGGAATGAATCTTCTTTCATCTGGAACTTTAACCGGAATTGATTCCACTGAAAAGCGCCTATTCAATGTTTTCTTCTATTTTGTATTTTTTGGTGGAATTGGTTCAGCATTTTATCATTTAATTCCAAATAATTTTACACTTTTGTTTGATCGCCTCCCAATTACTGCTGCAGGGATGTCACTGTTATCTGCAATTATTGCAGATAGAATTTCAAAATCCCTTGGACATCAACTTCTTTTTCCACTTTTACTTTTTGGAATTCTTTCAACACTTTATTGGGAATTTTCGGAATTAATTGGAGCTGGAGATATTCGAGCATATGCTTTTGCACAATTTCTTCCAGCTATTTTAATTCCCCTAATTTTGGCAAAAATGCCAAAAAGCTATTCTGGCACACATTATTTATGGAATTTAGTTCTCTGCTTTGGAATTGCAAGATTCGGGGAATTTGCTGATGGCCTCTTTTATATGCTCTCTTTTCATCTTATCAGTGGACATGTTGTTAAACATCTTGCACTTAGTTGGGGCGTTTATCAAGTTTATGAATATTTAAAGAATCGAAAATCAACTAATCAATAATTAATAAAATATAATTTTGCCAAAGTTTGTAAATTATAATAAATATATTTTGTTTTAAATCAGATATATACTGTATGTGTTTTTAGAAATAAAACTTATGAATAGAACATTTATAACATTATGCTGAAAAACAATAAAAATATACAAAAAAATATTTTTAACAGCTTGATCTTTCAAGAATTCACAAACAATTTTTTTCAAAATATATGAATACAAAAAATGTAAATAATACATTTTGCAAATAATTAAAAAAGCATGTTAATATTCAAAAACAACCTTACATTCAGAAGGCAAAGATTCACGAAGTTGTTTTTCTTGTGTTTCAGTTTTCTTTTTATCTGTTCTGGAGATTGAATTATATTTAAAGAAAAATTTTACATTTTGATGTTTCTAAAAACGGTATGGGAAATATAAAATTATAGCATGAAAAACAAGCTTACTTTAATAAATTCAGCAAAAGCTTCGATATTGAACATTGAACGATTGCTTAAATGAAGAGAAAATTTTTGAAGATTTGAAAAAATAGGCAATTCATCAAGCTTTTGACAATCAGGTGACGATGAAAAATGTCTAAAAAGAGAAAATAATAAAAATCAAGTTTAAACTTTGTTACTGAATTTACTTACATTTCACATGTTTCAATATTTGGAAGTTCTTTTAAAATTTCAGCAATTCCAACAAATACCTTTATTTTGCCATTAATTTCACGAACAACATTTCCACCAATAAAGGATGTAATTGTATGGGAAGAAACCAATTTAATAAAATCTGTATAATTAATACAAGTTCTACCATAATCCAATTTTGTTAAATTACAAGAATGAATGAAAGAGAGGGTATCAGACAATCCTTTGTCGGCATCACTTTTAATTTCCAATTCATCATTAATTTGAATTTTAAAATAAGGTTTTTCATTGGAAAGTTTAAATTTAAAAGGCTTTTCAAAAGGTTCAAAGGTTGAAAAAAGGTTTAAACATCCAGAAGAATATGCCAATTTTGTAACTTCAACAACCTAAAGAATATACATACAAAAAAACTTTTTAGTTTAATCCTTACAGTATTAGAACCAAGCCGATCACGAGCAGAACCATCACGAATTTCATCCATTGCCAGATAAAATGGCAACTTTTTAGTTTTTAATTCTTCAATTTTCTTATCATATTCAGCAATATTTACACAAGTACTGCGTAAGTGTGCTATATTTGATTTCAATTTTTCTTCATTACTTTTGGAATCAGTAAGTTCGTCATTAAATTCTCTGATTTCACTTTGTAATCGAAGGACAGTTTGTTTTCCATTATAAAGCTAAAAGTTAGTTAAAATTAATTTAAAATGGATAAAGTAAAATATACACCTGTTTGGCAAGATCTTCAGTGTCAGCTTTGAGTCTATTGATTTCTGCTTCAGCTTTTTCATTCTTTGCTTTTACTTCCTTTTCATGTTTTTCTTTCAAGCTTTGCATTTCCTTGAGATGTATATTCTAAAAAATATTGGATAAATTTCATAATAACAAGTAAATAATCATATATTAACCTTATCAATGCTATCTTTCTGGGCTGCTTCCAATTTTGAAACTTTTTCTTGAAAAGTGAAAGCTTCCTTTGTTTTTGATTCAAGTTGAGTTTGCAAACCTTTGATCTTTTTATCAGAATCATCACATTTTGATTGGATTTCATTAATTTTGTTCTGCGAAAGCTTTTCTTTTTCAGCATTGCTTTTTTGCGTGTCTTCAATTGTTTTTCGAAGAGAAGATTCTGCAGAAACTTTGGATACAAGTTCGACTTCTAATTCTTTAATTTTCTTTTCTTGTTCACTAATTTTTGCACGAGTATCATGTCCTATTTTTGTTACATCATCAATTAATTTTTGTTTGGCTACAGCATATGTGTCTTTAAATTCTTTGATTTTACTTCGTAATCGAATTAAAGCTTGTTTTTCATTAGAAAGCTAAAAGTTAGTTAAAATTAATTAAAAACAGATAAATTAAAATAGACACATTTTTGGTAAGATCTTCAGTGTTAGCTTTGAGTCCACTGATTTCTGCTTCAGCTTTTTCTACTGCCAATCCCAATTTCGCTTTCATATCTTTAACTTCTTTTTCATGTTTTTCTTTCAAGTTTTGAATTTCCTTGAGATGTACGTTCTAAAAAATATTACATAAATTATATATTTACAAGTAAATAATCATATATTAACCTTATTAACGATATCTTTCTGGGCTGCTTCCAATTTTGAAACTTGTTCTTGAAAAATGGATGCTTCCTTTGTTTTTGATTCAAGTTGAATTTCCAAATCCTTGACTTTTTTGTTTCGTTCTTCAACAGATGAATTAAGAAGTTTCTTCTGATTTTCGTATTGTTTTCCCATTTCTTCATTATTTTTTAGATCATTCTTAGTTTTAGATTCAAGTTGCGTTTGCAAACCTTTGATCTTCTTATCAGAATCACCACATTTTGATTGCATTTCATTAATTTTGTTCTGCAAAATCTTTTCTTTTTCAGCATTGCTTTTTTGGATGTCTTCAATTGTATTTCGAAGAGAAGATTGTGTATAGACTTTTGCTTCAAGTTCAACTTCTAATTCTTTAATTTTCTGAGCAGATCCTGTAGATTTATATTCAGCAAGTTTAGTCTCATACGTTGTTCTTTCATCTTCTATTTGTTGTTGCAATAAAGCAATTTTAGATTTAAATTCTTCTTCTTTAGCTTTTGTTTCTTCCATATCAATATCATCAAGCTCGCAGCTACTATCATCCTTTTCTTTTTCCAAACGAGCAATCTAAAATAATAAAATTGAATAAAATATTGGCTTATAATAAGTTATAAAGGAATAAAAAAACATACCTTTACGATTTGCTTGCCAAGCTCTTGTTGACATTCTTGAATTTCTTGCTTTAATTTAACAATTTCGGCTTCATATTGATTTTCAGATTTATTCATGGTTAATTTTCGCTTTTTAGAAGTTGGACCTCCACGTGGATGGCCACCTTCAGAAGATGTTGAAAAAATATTGGATTCCATTTGTAAAAGAGATGTAAACACTAAAATTTCAAGCATTAAAACTTACTTAAAATAATATAAAAAACATAAAATAGGAAACGCTAAATTTTGAGAGAAATAAACACAACGACAAAATTTTGTAACTTTTTTAAAAAAAAATAAAGCGCGAAAAAATTTTCGCACACGACAAAGAATGTTTTAAATTATAAATTTCATTTACAAACTTTTTCGAAAGTGTTTTCGTTGCAGGAACACCGCTTTTTCTTTTTCTTTTTTTTTTTTTTTTTTTTTTTAACAACGTTTTTGATACTTTTATCTGAACCAGAATTGGACGAAAATTTCGTTTCGTTTCGCGAAAATTTCGCGTCTTTTTGGAGTTTCGTTTCGCGTTTCGCGAAACTCAGCCAAAAATTTCACATAAAACATGTATAAAATGCTCTCAAAATTTTCTTAAAAAGTGCACATTTTTTATTCAAAAAGGCTGCCGAAAAGGAAAAGAAAAAGCAGTTTTCGTTATTTTTTCAGCCATGACAGAATATGATTTCTATATTTGTGAGATTGGGTATATGTAACACGCCATAATTGCAAAAATGAATAGATATCGGGAAGAAATAAACCTATATGGTTTCTTTTGGTATTAATACATAATACATTGCAGTTGAAGATAAACAAATTTTAAAAGCGACTTCGTTAATTTAGGTATTTTTTCAAATCCGTGATTAATTGAAGTGTTTAACGCCTTGAAGTTGATGGCAGGGGGAGTAGCCGTTTTTGGGGACAAACATTTGGGGATTTTATTTTAGGGGCGAAAATTTTGGGGATAGGACTTTCAAAAACAGAAATTTTAAGGATTTTCTGGTTCTTAGTGTTACGCGGAGCTAATTATTCTTTTCATTATTTAAATCCCCAGAATTCATATTCCCAAAATCCGGTCCCTTAAAATGTGTGCTCATTGTAAAAGACTGAAAAATTTTCGTTTCGTTTCGCGAAATTTTCGTGAATTTTCATTTCGTTTTACAAAACTCAGTTTCATCCAACTCTGATCTGAACTTCTGTATTTAATAATGTTTTTTTTTATCAATATTTATTCCTAACATGCTAAATAACATATTACTCAAAACTTAAGAATCAAAATAACCAGATATTTCTGTTGTAGAAACTATCAAGCAATTTCGGGCTTGTTGTTTCCAGGCCAAATTGGGAACATGCATATTTTTACACGAACGCTGTTGTTTTTTTTCAATTTTACGCACGTGTTTTATAATTTTTAAAAAAAATTAAACAAAAACTTTTTTAAATTTAAATATTATATTTTTTTTTCCACATTGTTTGTATTGTAACGAAAACATTATTGAAAATGAAAAATCAAACATTTAAGAGACTGTCTACCAGAAAATCTTAAAATTTCATATATGAGCGGAACACACCATCTCAGATTTCAATTTTTTTTTTATTTTTTGGTGGAACCTGGTCTAAAAACGTTATTCTGAAAGTATTACCAGTTCTTATAGTGCTAGTTTTGGATTGGGACGATGCCAAAGGTCATAATTGACCAAAATTTCATGACAAGTAAAATATTTTTGTTTCTTAACCAAAAAATTTGAAGTTTTCCCAAGTGATACTAGTTGGAACAAGGTTTAAAAATATGTATCGTTTACATTTTTATCATATTTTTGAATACGATTTTTTTCACTTTGAATATTTCACCCCCTGAAAAAAAATTCCATTTTTCGTGGGAGGGATAGCCTGAAACGTGCAAAAGTTGCCCCAGGATATCAGCATTCAAGTTAGATACGACTTGTACCATAAGAGGATGAACTTAGCGATTCCTAAACAAAATACTTTTCTCAACAACATCTATAACATCGAATAATAAATGTATTTCGGGAATGGGAGCAGGTATCGACTTCCGGTGACTTGCATTATGAAATATAATGGTATTAGAGCATTCTGGGACGGTTTCACCATTTTTGGTAACGATTTCGAAATATGGGACCACTATGAAAATCCAAAATTAAACAACATAGAAATATCGCAAAATTTCGGGTTTTTCTTTCATAATAAAATCAAATATATATTATAATTGTTAAATACATGTAACAACACCAATACAAATTAATAAAAAATGACGGGGGGTCAAAATCGGTTTTTTACGATTTTCTCAATTTTGCTTATTTTTGATCAATTTTCGAGATACCAAAATATTACGAATATCGAAATATATCAATATTTTGATATTTTTAAGTTAAAATATAGCTTATTCAAGATTTTTGGGGCATATTTCAACATCCTGGAATCAATATTTTTCATTTTCCACCTAATTGAAAACATGCTCAAAAATTAGAGGAAAATCACCTGGAAATTAATGTTTTTTCAAAAACCACACCGCTAAAAACATTTTTTTTGGCTTTAATGTTGATTTTTCATCACTTTAAGAGTGATTTCAACATCAAATATTATGAAACCAATTTTTTCAAATTTTGAAAAATCGGTAATTTTCGAAAATCATACATTTCAAAAAAATGATGTCCAAACCTTTCATTTCATTTAAGTAAACTATAATTAAGCCAAAAAAAATGTTTTTAGCGGTGTGGTTTTTGAAAAAACATTAATTTCCAGGTGATTTTCCTCTAATTTTTGAGCATGTTTTCAATTAGGTGGAAAATGAAAAATATTGATTCCAGGATGTTGAAATATGCCCCAAAAATCTTGAATAAGCTATATTTTAACTTAAAAATATCAAAATATTGATATATTTCGATATTCGTAATATTTTGGTATCTCGAAAATTGATCAAAAATAAGCAAAATTGAGAAAATCGTAAAAAACCGATTTTGACCCCCCGTCATTTTTTATTAATTTGTATTGGTGTTGTTACATGTATTTAACAATTATAATATATATTTGATTTTATTATGAAAGAAAAACCCGAAATTTTGCGATATTTCTATGTTGTTTAATTTTGGATTTTCATAGTGGTCCCATATTTCGAAATCGTTACCAAAAATGGTGAAACCGTCCCAGAATGCTCTAATACCATTATATTTCATAATGCAAGTCACCGGAAGTCGATACCTGCTCCCATTCCCGAAATACATTTATTATTCGATGTTATAGATGTTGTTGAGAAAAGTATTTTGTTTAGGAATCGCTAAGTTCATCCTCTTATGGTACAAGTCGTATCTAACTTGAATGCTGATATCCTGGGGCAACTTTTGCACGTTTCAGGCTATCCCTCCCACGAAAAATGGAATTTTTTTTCAGGGGGTGAAATATTCAAAGTGAAAAAAATCGTATTCAAAAATATGATAGAAATGTAAACGATACATATTTTTAAACCTTGTTCCAACTAGTATCAACTGAGAAAACTTCAAATTTTTTGATAATGAAATAAAAATATTTTACTTGTCATGAAATTTTGGTCAATTATGACCTTTGGCATCGTCCCAATCCAAAACTAGCACTATAAGAACTGGTAATACTTTCAGAATAACGTTTTTAGACCAGGTTCCACCAAAAAAAAAAAAAAAAATTGAAATCTGAGATGGTGTGTTCCGCTCGATTTGAAAAATCTGGTAGACAGTCTCTTAAAAGCAACACAAAAAAATAACATCAATACCCGAGAATATGATCATCATAAATTGATCCCAAAATTACATAGATTTAATATGTAAACAAAAATAATTGAATAGTTTGACCAAAAAATAAATAGAAATTAACCAAAAATTTAATCACATTTTAATTTTCTTTCACTGCTTTTCTTTCTTTTGTAATATGTTTTCTCGCTTACGTGCAGCTTGGCTTCGTTTTCCTCTTCGAGTTCTGCAAAAAAAATTATATATATATATACATTTGTAGAAACAAAATGGCAATTAATAAATTACTTTATTTCTGTAGGGTTTGCGATCACTGTCGTTGTTGTTGAAGTTTCAGATTCAGAGTTATGTTCTTGATTCTAAAAAATAAGTATATATAACGCGGTTATACAGTAAAAAAAAACTTACACGTGGAGAAGGACTATTTTTTTCTTCATCAAAAACAAATGAGATTGGACTTTCACGACGTAGTACTGGCATTTCGGAATCTTCTGTTGACAACATTTTGTTTGTTTGCGATTCAAGCTGAGTTTCAAAATTGTTAATGAGATGTTTTCCTTCTTCAAGAGCTGCTTTAAATTTATTTTCATAACTTTGAAGAAGCTTCTTTTGACATTCACTTTGTTGCATCATTTCTTCAACTTTTGTTCGAAGTAAAGCTTCAGAATTTGTTTTTGATTGAAGCTGAATTTGTAAACTTTTAATTTTCTTATCAGAATCATCACATTTTGATTGCAATTTATCAATTTTCTTCTGCAAAAGCTTTTCTTTTTCAGCAATGTTTTTTTGCGTGTCTTCCATTGTTTTTCGAAGAGAAGATTCTGTAGAAACTTTTGATTGAAGTTCAACTTCTAATTCTTTAATTTTCTTATCAGAATCATCACATTTTGATTGCAATTCACAATTTTTTTCTTCCAAAAGTTTAATTTCATCAGCAAATCCAGGATCAGGTTTAATGTTCTGTGTTGTTGAAAGTATTAATTCTAAATTCTTAATTTTTCTATTCTTTTCTTTATGTTGTTTTTCCAAGTCAGTTACCTAAAAGCAAATGGATTAACTTTTATCAATCAATATTATATATATACGTGTTTAGATACTGTAGATTTATATTCAGCAAGTTCAGTCTCATACGTTGTTCTTTCATCTTCTATTTGTTGTTGCAATAAAGCAATTTTAGATTTAAATTCTTGTTCTTTAGCTTTTATTTCTTCCATATCAATATCATCAAGCCCGATGCTATCAGCACAATTATCTTTTTCTTCTTCTAATTCGGTAATCTGAAATTACAAAATTAATTAAAATAGCTTTGAAAGTAGAAAAATAACTTACATGCATTGCTTGATTGCAAATTGTTTTTCGTAGTCTTTCAAGAAGTTGCTTTAATTTTGCATTTTCAGCTTCAAAATGATTCTCCGATTTATCCATGGTTAATTTTCGCTTTTTTGAAGTTGGAGCACTATCACCTTCAGAAGACAAAAAAGAAGAAGAATTTTCATTTTCCATTTTTGGCAATATCTTCGATATAACAATATTTGGATTTTATAGAAGCAAAATGAAATAATTTATTAAATATTTTTGCAGAAACAAAAAAAATTCATTGGCCACTTGAAGCTGGCAATTTATAAAAAAAGAAGAACAAGTCAGTGAAAATTTGTGCGTTGCTGTTGTTTTTTGTTTGCGGTTTTTGAAAGGTCATTCTTCTCCTTTTTCTTTTACAATCAATAGTCCTATCAGTTTTTGTCGATCAAAAATAGCGCTTTTTGGCGCCAAATATTTGATATACATTTCAGGGATGTCAAATGCGGCCGGCCGGCCGTTATATTTTCGGCCGCAGGCCGGCCAGGCCGAAGATAAGGCCTGCCGGGGTTGGCCGCGTTTTTCAAAACTCTTTACAAATACCCTGAATTTTTTTCTCCTTTTTCTTTTACAATCAATAGCCCTATCAGTTTTTGTCGATCAAAAATAGCGCTTTTTGGCGCCAAATGTTTGATATACCTTTGTTTAACAACAATACTTGTTTTACATTTTGCTATGATAATAATGGATTAATCATAAATATTTATCTATATATAAAATTTAAATTTTTTGGTTATTAAATAAATGGTAGTCCCATAAATAAAATTTTGAAAATGACGCTTTAATTTATACAGGATCAAAAATTCTTTTTTAATGTAACAGTAATATTTTGAACAAATTCAAAAATTGTTAATTTTAACTACAATTTTAACAGATTTTCTATTTTTGTTTTTGGTATTTTTGTTACACTGAGAAAGAAAGTGACGGAAAAAAACCCTCACTGGTGATGCATGAATCACTAGTAGTGACGCAATGGTAACCGTCACTTTTGGTGGTGATAAAATCGACACTGTTGCATCACTATCGGTGATGCATGCAGGTATACCTCCAATTATAATTCAATATGATATTATTATCAAAAATAATATTATGCCGATTTTATTCTCGCAAAAATCAAAGTAAAAACGGATTGTTTTTTAAAAATTTTATTGAATTTTCATATCAAAATAAATATTTTTGTAATATAAAAAGGAGGTACAAAATATTGATTTTTTCCTTTTGTTCGACGGAAATAGAGATATAAGTCATTTTGTTCAGCACCATAGCATTTTGAAAAATTAGATAAAGCTCGAATATTAATTTGCATTTTTGGTAGTTTTTGGATACATTCTGGTTGTTGTAGAAGTTTTTGGATTTATATTATTTTGAGATTTGCAAAAATAAAAAGATTTATACGCTTTTCGAGTTGATGAACTGCAAAATTGAGCAAAAATTATTGTTTTAAAAAAGGATTCTTTAATTTAGCAAACCTTATTCCGAGCAAAGAGATGCTTCCACTCCATGCAAAAATATCACTTAAAATTGGTAAAGCTGCATTAAAAAATGCAATTAATTCGGAATTTGTGGGAAATAAAAGTTTGTTGGCATTATATATATAATTGTGCAATAAAAACAACAAATGAAACAACTGAAAAAGAGAGGGGAGAGATTAACCGATTTTTTTCGGCAATGTTAGAAGAAATCACATATACATTTTTGTAGTCCTATGCGGCTCTCCAGATATGACGTCATACAAAAATCAAGATTTTTAAGAAGAAAAAAAATCAATAACTTACACAACAAATTTTTTTCATTTACTTTTAATGTATCACTATTCTGTTTACGAATAAAAAATTTAACAAATGTTAAAAAATTAAAAATAGCTGCAAAACAGGTTGTCGAAAAATACATTGTTGTAAGAGTTATATTAAGATAATTTGTTACATTCGGATCTTTATAAATTAAAGTAACAGAATTATTAGCACCAAAAACAAAATATGCAGATTCATGAATTCTCCAAGAAATATTTAAGAACGATATTCCCAATATTACTACAGTATACCATTGTTGTTCCCAAAAAAGTTTATGTTTTAATGGAAACCAAATTATTGTAAAACGATTTAAAGCTAAAAATACATGTCCAACAAATTGTATTCCAGTTACGAAACTGACAAGGGCAAATAAAGTGGAGGCTGGATATGTGTAGGTCAATAAATAATCCTGTACAAATGGGATTAATCCAATTCTTCGATAAAGCGAAACCTAAATGAATATGAATAAACAAAAATACAAAATCTGGAGGCCCAATCACGCTGCCTCTTGGATATAGGGCAAAAAAACGCCTTGAAGACTGAAGACAACGGGCAGAAAAATCGTATCACAAAATACAATTTTAGTACATTTTTTTAAAACTTTTTATAAATTAAACTTACAAAAACAAAACACAATATATCCGCCAAAAGCACCAATCTTAGCATATTAAAAAAGGGTCCTTTAAATGTATGTTTTCGTTGTAAAAACATCAAAAATAGCATTGATAAATGAAACAAATATAATACAATTTGAATAATAAAATAACTTAAATAATATGCACTAAAAGCCATTTTTCAAAAATTTAAACACTGATGACTGTAGTGAAAACAGAAACAAAGCAGTGAAAAATTAACAAAAGTTTTTTTATAAATTTTATAGTTTTATTTTCTAAAAACAAAATTAAAAACAACCGACAAATTGCAATAAAATAAATAATTGATATTTGAGAAATGGAAAAAATTAGCTAATTAAAAAAACATGACTATTTTCCAGTTCACTTTTTTTGTTTAAAAAACTTAAGAAATAACTGACTTTTTGTGCTTGAAAAAATACAAAGCTCCAATTAATAATTAATTGTCTATAAAAGTCTGACATTTTTTCTGCTTTATTGGAAAAATAGATTATTTAATTTACAAAATCTGACTGTCACTAAAAAAATTCCAATTGAAAATTCATTAAAAAACCAAAAAAGAAGGCATTGTTTGCCTTCTTTGAAACAAGATGTTGACAATCAGAATCTTACTTTATTTTTGTCGGAGCAATTTGATTACTCGCTAGTACGTTATCATCTCTTTAAAGGGGGAATCGCATTTCTAACAAGTTTTTGCTTATCCAAATTATAAAAAATCAGGCAAAAGATGTTGTTTCTTTTTGCATTCACATTTTTTTGTAAAATTTTTTAGAATCGCGATTCCTCCTTTAAAGGAGGCAGGCTCTTTGATAATTTTTTATTTGGAAGGTCTCACAACGGTTATGCAACTCACTCGACAAAACTTTGGAACATGGATCAACCTGATTTTCAGGTTTATCCAAAAAAAATACCAAAGAGCTCGTCTCCTTTAATCCCAAATAGTTTTATTCAAATACATACATATAATAAACAAATTATTTGGCAGAATATGATTTTAAAATATGTAAAAATGTTTAAAAAATAATAATTGTTATTTTCTGATTGATTTAAATTATTCTGTTTCGTCTTAAAAAACGTCAGTGACAATTAATATTTTTATCCATTATCAAAATTGTTAAAACTTAATGCTATCATAGAATAATTTATTGCACTGAGATTTGGAGATGTCCCGGGTAGTCATATAAACTTTTGTATTTAAAAATGAACGATATTATTTTTGTTTATACACATTTCATAACAATTTTTTTGAAGACATTTTTAAATATAAAATATGCAAAAACAGAAAAATATTTAAAAAACATTAACGTTCGGATACGACAAACGCCCTGGGACAAAAAAAGTTTTCTCTCAGTGCGCTCGTCGTCGTCAACGTCCGAACGTTGGCGCGCGGCATTGTAAGAAAAAAATAGAATACACATTTTTCTTTTTTGTTTTCCCAGAAAAGCTTTTTTCTGCTGTCTATTTTTTTTGTTATTCATTTTGCCGCTGCAGCTGCTGCTGATGTGTATAAAAATGAATCATTGCAAACGGCCTTTTTGCAATTAAAAGACAAAATAAAATCGATCGCAAAAATATAGAGAATAAACAAATTGAATGTTGTCAAATCACATTCTGTTGTTTTACTTTGCCGTTTATTTTGTTGTTTTAGTAAATTGCAAAACATTTTTTGTTTATTGACTTTATTTTTTGAATTTTTTATCAGGATAATAAGTTATTACCATGTTTTATTGAATTTAACACTTTTTTTCGATAGGGAAAATGTTGAAAAGAGGATAGTTTTATTTTTGTTATTCATCAAGACATTAATGAATAATAATAAAGTACCATCGCCCAGAGCGTATTACAACATTACAAAATTTTGGAAAGTTAGTAAATACTGTTTACAAGTTGGCTGAACCTCATCCAATTAATGCCACCCGCATTGACCAATGGCATATTCTATCGTAGTTAATTTTAGTTCACTTGTTAAACTTGCATCTTATGATACAACTAAATCTGTTAATTCTGCCCGAGAACTTCTTCAATTTGCGAACAATTAATTTACATGCCCCATTTAAAATCATCTTTTAAATAAATATATTATAGTCAAAAAGTTTAACAAAATGTGATAAGTGTATTAAGCTCAAAAATTTGTGCCAAAATAATGTTCTTATTACATCGGAGAGAAAGAATAGCAGCAAAGAAATATGATATGTTTGATTGTTATATTAAAAATCGAGTACCAGGCGAACCGACAACACTGCTTTCAAAAGCAAATTTCGTCACAAATTTTTCGTCGACAAAAAAGTATTTTAAAAAAACAATTAAAAAATATATTTTTTTGTAAAGTCTTTAAACTTTAAATTTAAATATTGAGATATTAAAATAAAGTGGGATTATAAAAACTGAAATACATCATAATTGTTAAGCATTTACATTTTTTTGCAAACACTTAAGTTACTTAAAATAATATTTAATTGTTTTTTATGCTACAAAAAATATATACAAATCCAAATTTTAAATGATATGTTTTTTAATCATTTATTGATAAGAAAATAATAATTCCATTTTTTTTAAAATTTGTTTTTTTCTTTGTTTTAAAAAAAGTTGTTTTAAAAATTAAATTTAAATTTTTGGGAGAAAAAATTTTAAACAAATATAAATTAATTTTAAAAAGTACCATTTTTTGTTTGATAAAAGATACGAAAATTAAGGAAATAAAAATTATTGTTGATTAATTTTGTTTAATTAATTGTAATTTGGGGTTCATAAAAACCAAAACATACCGAAACGGTATAAATTAAAAAAACTTTTATTAAATTAACTTTTATTATTCTTAATTTCCTTGTCGAATTAATTTTAATTTTAAAAGAACTTTAAAATTATGGCAGCATTACCGTATATTATTTTAATACAAAATATTTATTGTTTTTTGGCAGCAATTTTTATTGTATTTTTAAATTTTCGACTTTTGTTATTCCTAAAAAATCAACCTTCAAATAATTCTACGCTTATAAATGCAACAATTACTCCAACAATTTTATTACATATTATTTCATGGAAAATTCGTTCAATTTTAACTGTAATTTCTCAAATTTATTTATTAATTAATTGGAATCCAACATTTTCGTATAATTATGAAACATATTTTTATTTTAATTCTTTTGAACTAATATTAAGTTTTGCAATTACAATTCCACCACTTTTAATTTCGATTGAAAGAATTACCATTTTGCTTACACCTCCGTCAACGTACTTAAAGTTAAAATTTTATATTATTTTTATTGGAGTTGGAATTCAATGTTTTGGAATCATTTTTTGTGCTTTTATGTATTTTAGTAATAAAGTTACGGTAGTGGATAATACAAGTAAGTAGTTGAAGTTAAAGGAGGCGGGCTCTTTGCTACTTTTTTTGCATGACCCTGAAAATCAGGTTCATTCATGTTCCAAAGTCTCACAGCGAAGTGAGTTACATAATCGCTGTGAGACTTTTCCAAATATAAAAGTAGCAAAAAGTCCCTCTCCTTTAAAAATGAGTGGAATGGCATTTCATACAAATTTCAACAGCATTTTCTGAAAAAAAAGTTTATAAAATGTCCAGTGATGACGTCATAGAAGAGAGAAACATTTGATAGCCCTTTGATCTTTCTGTTGCACTTAAAAACGGCACGTATGACAGAAGAGTGACCTTAAAAAGATCCCAATTTTGGTATAAAATCCTATCTTAACGATCCCATATATGTCTCAAAACTCTACAAAATTGTTCTTGTTGACGACAAAAGTTGAATTAAAAAATACCATTTATTTTAGCGGTAAAACCAAAGGTATATTCTTTTTGTTCAGATATTTGAGAAAATGTTTTTCGACGTAAAAATGAATAAAACTTGAAAATTTTCAATGGTTTTTGTAAAGTAAGCGTCAAAAAACAAAAATGTTACAGAAACTGAAAAAAAAAATAAGATTCTGGTAATTTTTGGCATATTTTTCTCACCCCTAAAATGGTGTACTTTTTGAAACACCAGAATTTTATATTTTTTAAATATATTTTTACAATGTTTTTGCTTGATTAGAAATCAAGTGAGTGTCACTTGTTCGTCGTCATCCTTCCCTTTAAATTTATAGAAAGTATTTTTTATGCCATCTATCTTTGAAGAACATTTCGCCAAATATCGTAGTAAAAAATGAACTTTGTTCACTATAATTTAAAAAATAATTGTTTTTTAATAATTCTTCTTTTTAATCAATTATTAATTACAGAATGTTGGACGTCAACGTGTATGCTTTCCTACTCAGGTGCTGCATATTTTTCATACGGTAAAATTACTTTATCCACAATATACTTAATAGTTGCTGGAATTTGTCTTATTGTTCTTTTTAAATGGAATCATAAACACACTCATTCAAAATATAATGTAAGCATTTTAAAAAAGATTTTGAAATAATAATGTATTATAAAAAATTTAAGGTCGGAAAATTAATTCATCAAACAATTTATGCGGAATTTATATTGAATTTGTTTCCAAACTTTTTAACAGTTTTTTGTCGTTATGTATACTTAAAAAATTATTTTAAATGTATTAAAAATAGTTAAATATATATTTTAGGTACTTGGATTTGATCCAACTTTATATGGTGGAAATTATATCAAAGTTGGAATAATTACCGATGGTTTATTCAATGCATATATAATTTCACGAGCTCCAACATTTAAAACAAAAATAAATAATAATGTTGCCGTTACAACACATTCATAAATCTCTTCAAATTTTTCGCCAAAGAGTTTTTATTCTTTTTTTGAAAACATTTATTTCAAATTAAGCAGGACATAAAATGGTCGCTTGACACACTACGCCAAAATCTCCATATTAGTTCTAATATTTATTTTTATTATTTTTTTGCAGAATGTGATACGGATTTTTGACACCCTTTTATTAAGAAAAATAAAAATAAATAGTAAAATTCAGAAGCAGAATAAAACCGTAGCTTTACAATGTCAGGCCACCAAAAAAGTAGAAGCTTTCAAACCCTGCTGGGAGAAAGTACCGAATAGGCATGGCACGGGCCGGCCCGACCCGGGCTGCCCGAGAAGTCAACGGGCCGGGCCGAGAATTTTGATATTTTTGAAAAAAACGCAAAGGAGGACCAACACAAATTTGATGAAAAAAAGTAAAAGGCCGGCCCGGCAAAAATTAAAGCAGGCCGGGTGGGCCGAAGATGTGACGGGCCGGGTCGGGCCGGCCCGGGCTGGGGAAAAAGTCGGCCCGTGCCATGCCTAGTACCGACGCCGATCAATAAGAAGATATTTGTAACTAATCAGGCAAATAAAAAGATGAAACTCGAGAATTCTGTTGAATAAATTTTTTATGTTGACACCATTTTTAGGTTAATTTTTTGTGGTAATGGGTTGGATTTTGCTCAAAAATGACTCGGAAATGATCAAAAAATATTTTTAAAGATATCCTCCCCGAGAACATCAAATTTTCGATTTTTCCGATATTTTTTTACCCGGGGAAAAATTGCCAAAAATGGAACATCTAGGTCTTACGTAAACAGTTTTATGGGAGGGGGGGGGGGGTTAGCCAAATCTTAAGTAGCCTATTAAAAGCGGCAAAAATTAAAGGAAAAATCCTACGGTATGGGTCGGTAGGGTTTAAAATTTTGCATTTTTTGCTTATGTAAGATCTGGAGGTTCCCAAAGTGCCAAAAATCCTTAGTTTTTCTTACCGTACATTTCTAAAATAAGATATAATAACTCCAAATATCATTTTTCCATGGTTTTTAGGTGTGTATACAGAAAAAAATTTCGGAGGGGGCACAGCGATTTGGGGGGCCGCCGCCAACACGAAGCGGCGAAAAATTAAAGGGAATTCCTCAGTTTTCGGGGGAGGGGGGGGGGGCACAGGTCCCGATTCCCGCATCCTAAATATGGCCTTGGGTGTGATTCACCTAATTTTTTTATTAATTACGTTTTTTCCAAAACAAAAAATTTATTACGTTTAGCCCGTTTCCTAATATTGAAAGCGAGTCAGCCATTTTTCCTTCGTTTGTTTTTTTGTGTGGTCTGCCTAGAGTCAAATTGTTTTTTGTGTGACGGACTGCAGCAGTCAGACTGCTGTTGAATTATATTGATTTTTTTTTGCGGAGGCAACAAAAGTCAGCTAAAAAAGGGTGCCACCTTAAACTCAAATGTTGTTTGATGTTGGAGTCTTATTTTCCTCTTTTTTTTGAATATTTTATCTATTACAGCAAGAATAATGACGATTACGGTTTGAAAAGAAATCCATCGCCGTAAGAATAAGTAGTGAGTCACCGGCATTAAGGACCTTTCATACCCCTTTTTATTTCCCGCTCACATTTTTGCTCCAACCCCGTTTTTTTCGTTGTTTTCCCCGAATAGTCCCGTTGCCTCTATTTTAATCCCATTTTCTTGTCCCGTTCCCGCCCCCATTTTCTTGTCCCGTTCCCGCCCCAATTTTCTTGTCCCGTTCCTTCGATTAGCCCCGTTCCCACCCCATAATTTACTAATTAAACCTTTTTTAGAATGTGTGACCTCCAGATTCAAATTTCTCATCACTTTATTAGCAACAATTAGAAATTAGAGCAATAATAACACAATTACAAAATCACAACCAAATATTCTCAAGATTGCGCGAAAAAAGGTCAGGCGGTAATTAGTATTAATTATAATGGTGAGAATATATGACTGAATAAGGGGACACTAAAAAAATATTTTTAAAACTATTATAAAGTATAGATATTGCTACCAAACAAATAAATTTTAAAAAACACGATTGATTAAAAAAACTTTATTATCTCTTTTTAACAAACTGAAGAATAAAATGGCCGTTTGCATTATCACAAACAATAGGATTTTCAAGAAAATCTTTAAATTCTAAAGAGATTGAGTCAACAAAAGTTTTTTCGACTTTCAAATATAAGGGTTCAGTAAAGAAGGAATAAACAGTTTTCTCTTTTTGTATTGGTATAACGGCAATTTCGGCTTCATGATTTTTATTAAGCGGACGGAGCAAGCCATGCATGTAAAGACAGAGATGACTGTAGAGCGGTTGTATAGCTGGTGCATCAGTTGATATATCATTGTTTAAGAGAGTCGTAGTCTGAGTAAAGCCAGTAGCTTGAGCAAAACCATGGCTTAATTTTATTGATTTTATATAATTTGAATCGTATGAAACATTATAACGATTTTCACTTGTTTTTTTAAAAGTAATAGAATTAAGTCCAGATAGCTGAAATTCACTTATTTTTTGAGGATCATGTTGTTGTTTTGTAGGCAAATCTGTCATCTCAATATCAATATCTTTTGTTTTATTTTCATCTTCCAATGTATCAGTTTCCGATGGGTTATTTTCAGCTGCAGATGTTTCGACTATATCAGCTGTATTGACTGCTAAAGGTGTTTCAGTTGTGGTTTCAACTGTTAATGGTGTTTTTCTGGGTACTTCTTCATGTTTACTTTGATCAACCTTCTCTCCTTCTTTCTCAACAGCTTTTATGTCCGATAAAATCGAGGGTAGATTATTATCAGACGTTACGGGTTCATGTTCACCGACTTTTTCAGAATTATCAGATGTAATTGAGGGTAAATTATTATCAGACGTTACGGGTTGATGTTCACCGACTTTTTCAGAGTTATCAGATGTAATTGAGGGATAATTATCTTTATTGTTTTCACGTTCACCAACTTTTTGATTGTTATCCGATATAATTGAGGGTAAATTTTTATCATCCTTCGCGGCTTCACCCTCTTCTGATTCTGTATCAGTATCATCAAAAATACCAATTTGTGCTTCTGGTTTTGACTTTTCAGGTAAATATAAACCTTCAGCACCTGCTTCATTATCAACTTTATATTTTTTTGTCGGTGACTGAATATAATGACTATCTTCGGCAAAATTAATTTTTGTTTTAAATTCTTCAGGGGCATTCCAAGATTTTGTTTGAATTTCTTCAATTTTTCTTTTTTTATCTTGAGGGTAATGGATATCTTCTACAAAATTGACTTTTGTTTTAAATTCTTCAGGGGTATTCCATGATTTTGTTTGAATTTCTTCAATTTTTCTTTTTCTATCTTGAGGATAATGGACATCTTCAGAAAAATTGACTTTTGTTTTAAATTCTTCTGGTGCACTCCAAGATTTTGTTTGAACTTTTTCAATTTTTCTTTTTTTATCTTGGGGGTAATGGCTATCTTCAAAAAAATTGACTTGTGTTTTCACTTCTTCGCGAGCTGCTTTGGTATCTTGTTGTGCTGGAGTGGTAGCAACGACAGTTGTTGGTGCAACTGTTGTTTCTTGTTGTGCTGGAGGGGTAGTATTTTTTTCCTGCTCTGCTGGTTTTACACTACCACCAACTGCGGTAATAACGGGTTTCGAAGGTTCTGCAGCTTTTTCTTTACCGTCTGATTCCTCTTCATTAACAGTTCTATCTCTTATCCCAATCATTTTATTTAACGATTTACGTCCTGCTCGCTTAACTCTTTTGGCAGGAAATATTTCTTGTAGTACAACATCAATATTCGATGCAGCAAAGGTGTTAATAGGTTTTATAAATCTACTTGTCCCGTCTTTAAAATTTACAGTAATTTGATCCTCGGACAATGACCATTTTGGTTCAAGACTAAATTCTTTTAAACCGCAATACCATTCATTACCGGATAATTCCAAAGGGTTATCAAGCCTTATATTAAGTTTATTACTTTTATTCAAAATAAATTTCTGTGTAATATATTCCATCTTAAAATAATACGACTGTATACCAACGCCTAAGAAAAATAAAATGATGATAAATAAAAAAAATATTTTTGATCAAAATATCTATGCGTCTTATAAAAAAAAATCCTACTAGCCTCACTCAAAAAATACAAATTTTTATGAAAAATTGTTAGATTATACATAAGAAACATGTAAAGAAATTGTAAAATCATATGATTAAGCACAAGGCCGTATACAGAAAAAAATTTCGGAGGGGGCATGCCTTTGATCTTTTGCCGCCGCCAACACGAAGCGGCAAAAGATCAAAGGAAATTCCTCAATTTCGGGGGGGGCACAGATCCCGAATCCCCCCCCCTATATACGGCCTTGATTAAGCATATACATCGATGACAAAAAAGTTACAAAAAGTTGACAAAATTTGTCAAAGATTTGTAAAAATGCGCTATACTTAACCATTGAATTTGACATATTGCTTATGTATTTTATAACATTTTTTTTTACTTTCGAAAAGAAAAAACACACTTAAATGAGATACAACTGCGTCTTACAAAAAATCCTACTTGCAGATGTTTGTCCGTGTGTCTCACTCAAAATATAAATTTTTATGAAAAAATGTTAGATAATACATAAGAAATATGTAAAGAAATTGTAAAATCATATGATTAAGCATATACATCGATGACAAAAAAGTTACAAAAAGTTGACAAGATTTGTCAGAGATTTGTAGAAATGTGCTATACTTAACCATTGAATTTGACATATTGTTTATGTATTTTATAACATTTTTTTACTTTCGAAAAGAAAAAACACACTTAAATGAGATAGAAAACGAATATTTTTAATATACACACATTATCATATAATTGCATATAAAATATCAGACGCCTAGAGATTCATTTTTGAAAATTAAACTGCTGATAGACAGTTGCTTTTTAATATTTTTCTATTGCTTTTATTTGAAAAAAAAAACATGTTCAAAAAAATTGACCCAGATAGCGAAACTCAAATTCCTTCACCTTTGGATCTTTTTGTATCAAAACCTGTAAATGTTGCCTTTCAAGATACTAATATCGTTGAATATAGTCCTTTAAATTCTAATGGAGCAGTTCCTATTCGTTTTTCAATTAATTCCGGTTCAACTTATCTTGATCTATCACAGTGCTATTTACAAACAACATTCCGATTAACAAAAAAAGAAATAGCAAAAGTAGATGGGAAGGATGTCGTTAACTTTGTAAATGTTACTGCAAATGATAAAGTTAGTCCTATCAATGCTTTTGGAGCAACTGCTTTAAAAAACGTGAAAGTTTCGTTCAATGGACGTCAAATTTATAATTCAAACGATTTATATGCATATAATGCATATATTAGACGGAGATTAGGAATTGAAACTTCTCGCAACTTTGATGACTTGGAACTTGGAGGGTTTGCTGAAGATGATGAAACAACTCAAACTTCTGGAGTTGGCTTTGAAAAACGCCGTAATAATTTTATCATCAACAGTGAATTTAATACAATTGCTCATCTTGACGTTGATTTTTTTAAACAAAAAAAGTTCCTACTTAATGAAACTTTAATTGATATTGAATTAACCCCAAATAATACTGATTTTATGTTAATTGTTCAAGATAAAACAACATATTCTCTTGCGATTATAGACTATAAACTTTATGTTAAGCAACATCATATTTTACCTCAAATAGATGAACAAATTCAAATTAGTTTAAAAACTGATAGTTTGGCAAAATATCCCTACACCCGGAACATTGTTAACACCCACTATATTTCTTCCGGAAGATACGATTATAAAGCAACTTTATTCAATGATTTTATTCCAAAACGTATTTTTGTTGCACTCGTTGACGGAAAAGCTTTTAATGGAACTTTAAACACTTCTCCATTTGAATTTAAACAATTTAATATCCAAAATATTCATATCAGTGCAAACGGTAAACTTATGCCAAATTACCCTTATGATCTAGACAAGCACGATTTTTCTCGTTGTTTTAAAGATCTTGTTGAAACTACTGAAAATACTGGACTTTCATATGAAGAGTATTTAACTCACACGTGTATTTTCGCATTCGATTTTCAATCACATCCCTTGAAAAATGTTAGTGAATTACAAAGAATAGGAACAACAGCTCTTTCAATTAAATTTTCAAAAGCAGTACCAATTCATGGAATTCAGGTCATTGTTTACACAGAATTTGATTCATTGATTGCTTTTGATTACTCTCGAAATATGACCACATCTTTTCCAGTTTAAGCTTTACTTGCTTTTATTAATTTTACCTTTCGTGTTTTACGCGTTTTTATCTTTTGCGTTAGATTGAAAAAATGTTTTACGCGTTTTAATATTATTGTTTATTGTATGGTTTTAAATGTTAAACAATTTTTATAAATATTTCTAGTAAATGCAAAAATTTATTGCTATCCCAATGTCGAGATATACTGATTTGTTAAGTACTGAAAAAAATTACAAGTCATCATTAGGAACAGTGAAAGAAGCCAGTGATGCAATAATAAAAAATCAAGAAACTCAAGAGTTTCTACAACGTAAGCAGGAATATAAGGAAAAACAAGAAGATATTCCAAAGACTTTGGACAAAGAAATCCCTATACAAGCAACCACTTATCTACCTCCTCCTTCTAAGACAAAAAGGAAACGATCAATAAAACCAAAAAACAAATTTAAGTTTCAAATTACTAAAAAATTTATGGATGGTCAAAAAAGAAAACCGAGACAAAAAAAAGTAATCCAACCAAAGAGAATTACTGGTTTGCAAAACTGGAAGTTTATTAGAGAAGACTAATTATTTAATCCTTATTCATTATATCAATTAAATTTACCTATACGTTTGAGATACATCGTACTTTATAAAAAGGTTATAAACGACTGCAAAAAACGGAGGACTAAAAGGTGGCAATTAAAAAAAGAAGCTCTAATTTCTAATTGTTGCTAATAAAGTGATGAGAAATTTGAATCTGGAGGTCACACATTCTAAAAAGGCTTAATTAGTAAATTATGGGGTGGGAACGGGACTAATCGAAGGAACGGGACAAGAAAATTGGGGCGGGAACGGGATAAGAAAATGTGGGCGGGAACGGGATAAGAAAACGGGATTAAAATAGAGGCAACGGGACTATTCGGGGGAAAACAACGAAAAAAACGGGGTTGGAGCAAAAATGTGAGCGGGAAATAAAAAGGGGTATGAAAGGTCCTTAATGCCGGTGACTCACTACTAGAATAGTAAAAAAAGTAGTCGCCTTTAAAATATAAATTAAGCGTCAGTTTAGGGGACATGGAGATCCAAAACTGGGGACAAAAATAGCCATCGAATGGAAATGATTTCTTTAATTAAAACTTGAATTCTTCTTGGGTCTTCAGCAGCATTATTATTAGGATGGAAAAAAACCGTAGCTTAAAAGTGATAGTGTAAGTATTGGTTCAACAGTATTATCAGCATAGCATATCACTTTTTTTTAATTCAAACTATAAGAAAACCATCAGCGTCATCGTCAATGTAACAGAATTTAGTTTAACAGCAACAAAACTTTTTTCTACTTTATTATCAAGGGAACCACGGGAGCTGATCATCGAGTTAAAACATCCCACATAGTTTAAACCATTCATTGGGGGTCAGAAACAAACCCCAAAAAATATTTCGCCCCACTTTTAAGTTTTACCCATTTTTCGGCACTTTAAAGATGCGCGCGCTCTTGGAGCACATGGTCCTCCCTATTATTTTCTGCTAGAATGTTAGTACTGATGATAACTGTAAAGTATTTTTGCCTAAAAACAACGCTAACCTACTTTTTAGCCTTTTTCAAGCATGCGCCATGTTACACATGAAGTCGAAAAACCCCTTTTTACTGGCCAGAATAGGGCTTTTAAATAAATACTTTTATGCAGACGAATATTACTGACTATAAGGAACATTTTAGGTATAAATTTGGAAAATTTAAAAATTTTTTTTGTCATTTTAGGAAGCACAGGGGGGACCAAGACAAATCGCGCATCTTTAAAGCGCCGAAAAATGGGTAAAACTTAAAAGTGGTGCGAAATATTTTTTGGGGTTTGTTTGTGACTCCAATGAATGATTTAAACTATGTGGTGTATTTTAACTCGATGATCATCTCCCGTGGTTCCCTTGTGAGTGCTGGAAATGATACAATAGAAGATTTCAAACTTTTATTATTTTACCATCAAATAAATCAACTATTTTTAGTGACGAAAATAAGCATGGCCCGGGACCACTTTTAAGCAGTCCCGTCACTTAAAGACTAATCCCATCCAGTCCCCGAACGGGACCGGGATTTTCCCATATATATAATTTATATCCAGGTAAATAACGCATTTTTAAAACTTCAAAAAGTGATAGTTATTTATTTTTTAAAAAAATTTTTTTAATCTTTTTAGTGGCATGCAATTTGATGTCCACTTTTTTATTTGAAATGTTGTTTTTTAAAATTTATTACAGTATCCTATTAAAAAACATGTTTTTGAAAGTGAATGAATGCAGTCCAAAAAATTACATTGTAGTATTAATTTTTTACGATTTTAAAAAAGATTAGTACTAAAAATATAAATATAAAATCCCTGGGCCAAAATTTTAGTCCCGATCCCGCAGAATTAAATCATTTCATTCAAAAAAGTTTTGGAGCATCCAAAATAAATAAAAGCAGATGTCATCCTTAATTTGCATAGATAATTTAAATATCACATATAGAATCTACCAATTAAAAGTGTTAAAACAAAGAATAAAAAATAAATAAAAACAGAAGTTTACTGAGAAAAAAAGTGACGGAAAAACCCTCACCAGTGATACATGCATCACCAAAAGTGATGCAACAGTGCCGCTTTCATCACCAAAAGTGACGATTTCATCACTCTTGCGTCACTGTCAGTGATGCATGGATCGCCAGTGAGGGTTTTTCCGTCATTTTTTTTTCTCAGTGTTTAAAAAAATGGTTTTTTTCTTAAGTTTTTTCGTACACATAAACGATTGTATGATAACTTTTTAGGAAAAGGAAGCCATTGAAGATAGAAAAATATACAAATTTATATGTGAAAATGTTGTTGTCGTAATTTCGAAATACTGTAGTTTTTGCAAAAATTAAAAAAAAATAAAGTAATAAAATCTAAAAATAAATTAATTTTTGTTCACGCACGACAGATTACTGTAAACAAAGAAATAACTCATATCTTACTTTTGTTTGTCTTCATCATCAAAATGGACTATTACAATCATTTTTCTTCCTCATGAATACATTCAGTTTATCTGAAAACCACACAATTGCCAACGCTTTTAATTTTAAAATTAGTTTTTGACTTTATTCGCTTCATTAAAGTTTACCTCAAAAATTTTGCTTTAAATATAAAATTTTAATTTTGGATTTTTGTCAGAAAAAAAGCTGCATTAAAAAAAAAGTATGACCGATTTTTTGGCAGTAATTTCTTTATTTGAATATATTTTTATGATAATTTGTCATATAATTTCGTTATTTTATTTTGGTTCAATTTTATATTGGATTAATTTTCGAAAATTTCAATTAGAATTTTCTATGCGATTATACATTTTTACAGAAGTTATATTCAGTTTTTCGTGTCTATGCTTTTGTGGATATTTGGCTGTTCTTTGGCGTCCGGACACAAATATCTATAATTCATATTTAATTTTTGCTACTGGTGCCCTAGTTTCTGTTTTGCTTATCACGCAACCTCTGATATCATGCATTTTGGGAATTGATCGATGCTTTTGTTTCCTTTTTCCGTTCAATGGAAAAAATAATTCAAAATTTTTTATTACAATTTTAACATTTATTTCAACAACAATATTTTGGATTTTAATAATTATCTATTATATTTTACCCTGCTTTCCAGCTAGTCCTGTAACGAATTGTCGATCCTTCGGTTGTTTAAATTTAACTGGAACGTCACAAATGTATACATCGTTACGATATATTACTGCAATTGGAAGTGTAATAATTGGAGGAGTTTTGTTTAAACTTTTTAATGGAAAAGATTTAAAAAATATTTCTGCAAAGGTTAAAAATTGAATTTTTTTTAAAAGTTTAATAAATTATAACACAATTTTTAGAGTACTCGCCTGGTTGTTATTACTTTAATTGCTGCAATTATTTTTGACTTTTTTCCACATTTAATTAGTTTTTGCTTTTCTACTGTAAGTCTGTAAAAATAATTAAAAATTATTTACACATCAAATTCAAAGTAAAGAAAAAAGAGAAAATTTTCAAAGCGGATGTTTGGCAAAATGTATTTCAACGCCATTAAAAAAAGTTTCCGTTTTTTTGTTCCCCTATGGCATTGAAAGACATTTCGCCAAACATCAGCTTGGAAAATTTAACGGTGAGTTTTTCGCAGAAAATTGAATTTTTTTAAATTAATGCTTCAAAAACCGAATTTTTTTTATTCTGATTCTGAATTTATGGCATTTAAATATACTTTTTTTTCAGTTTGGTAATTTCAATTTAGGACTTATTATTGGTCCCTATAGTTTAGTTGTTTCATCAATCAATAGTATTGTTTGCGGATATTTTTATTATAAAATGTTGAAATTGCCTGTGACTGTTGTTAACAGTGGATCGATGGTTTATTAAATTTGAAAAGAAATTTTTTAATTTTACAAAAAACAAATAATTGGCTTAATAAAATCAAATCTTGATTCTTTAAAAACTTTAGATAAAATAATTTTACGTATAAAAACGTTCATTTAATCAAAAAAAACAAGGTAGCAGAAGATTAGAAACAAAAATGTGCAATGAAATAGCAACACATTTGTGAAACATTTATTAAGTAAAATGTAAAAAGTTGAGTTTTGTTTTACTAGCATCATTATAATTTTGCTATCAAAATGATGGGAAAAACAAAGAATTTCATTAAAATTGGCGGCGGCGGCCGTCTGCATTTGACATCTCTGCTGTATAAAAAGCCTGCAAAAAATTAAGATACCAAAATTTTCGTTTTTCTTTTTTAATTAAACAAAATTGAATAACATTTTGTTTTCATATTTTCTCTAGTTTTTCTTTCTTTGTTCAAAACTTTTTGTGCTTTTTTAACCTTTTATTGTTCCGTCTTATTCCGTTCTTTTCTTTAAAATCATTTTTTCCGATATTTTGTGAGCCAAGCTTTTTTCACTTTTTTCATCGCAAAGAAAAATGTGCTCTTTCATTTATTCTCTCTTTTTTTAAATATTTTATTTCTTTTTTAAAATTTATTTTAAAAGTTTGAATCAAATTCCCAAAAATAAATGGAAACATTTTATATTCTAAACGCGTTGCAAAAACATGGAATTTTATTCATTACAGATGAAGAATTCGATATAAACAGAATTTGGCTACATTTAACAAATTTCGGCTGAATAAAATAAGAAATTAATAGTTAAGACCGGATATATTACATATATCTTAAATTTTTGTGTGATAATAAAAAAAGCTCTTGCAGCATATTTTATATTTTAGTGTTCATAGAAATGTTTTTACGGATGACACTGTTGCCAGTAATATTACTGTAGACAAGACCGATGCTCTTTCTTAAATAAATACATTGATAAGATATTTCAATTGAATATCACGATTGATGAAATATTTGAGTCTCAAATTTCTAATTCCATTATTCATTATATCATGGACAAAATCAAGTAAAATATGAGATCATGAAACGTCAGAATGACTTTGTTGGAAAATAAAAATCCAAATATTGATTCGTTTGCTATTTTTTTGAATAAAAATTTTGTTATAAATTTTGGATTATATCAAAATTTTATATGTTTTTAAAAGAGTGTTATTAAACACCTTAAATCCTAATATAAGACGCGTAAATATAAAAAGTTTTGGACGTGCTCAAAAAAACAGCAAAATAATGGCAAGTGCTGCAACTTTCAATTATTTTGATCATTTTTGAATCTGACTGTTTTTCAATCGGTTCAACTTGACTTTTTAGCTGTTTTCGATAAAATGTTTCACGGACTTTACTCGCATTCAGTTTTCGACAATTTTTGCAAAATGTTTTCAGTCGATCTGCTCAGATTGAGAATACACTAAAATTTTAAAAAAAATTTCATGAAAAATTAGTTTTTTTCTGAATCAATGCATTTTCAAAACATGTGAAATAAAAATTAAATATTTCGTTGTTTTTGAAGCTGAAAATAGCCCAAGTTGGTTTTTCGGTGATTTTGGAAAAAAAATTTCGTCTATTTACAACAGTTGTAAAAAGGCCTAAATTTACAACAGTTGTAAAAAAGCCAAAATTTACAACAGTTGTAAAAAAGCCAAAATTTACAACAGTTGTAAAAAAGCCAAAATTTACAACAGTTGTAAAAAAGCCAAAATTTACAACAGTTGTAAAAAAGCCAAAATTTACAACAGTTGTAAAAAAGCCAAAATTTACAACAGTTGTAAAAAAGCCAAAATTTACAACAGTTGTAAAAAAGCCAAAATTTACAACAGTTGTAAAAAAGCCAAAATTTACAACAGTTGTAAAAAAGCCAAAATTTACAACAGTTGTAAAAAAGCCAAAATTTACAACAGTTGTAAAAAAACCTGTTGCAAAAATTAAAATCCTTGGCAAAATGTTCATTAGCACCAAACGAATTCTTTCTTTGAAAAAAAATGTTGCAACTTTTTTATCACCATTTCTTACTTTATATAAATGTTTTATTTACTTTTTACTACCGTTTTTATTATACATTACCAGCAAGTGTGCAATGACATCCAATTTGCGAGTTGTTTGATGAAGTTCTTTTTTGTAAATGTGTAAAAAAATAAAATAAATTTGTTAAAAAACTGCATCAAACAACTCGCAAATTGGATGTTGTTGCACACTTACTGGTAATGTTATAATAAAAACGGCAGTAAATAGTAAATAAAACAATAGTTTAAAGTAAAAACTCAAGGATATAAAAGTTGCAGCAACTTTTTCAAAGAAGAAATTTATTTTGCGCAATGAACATTTTGCCAAGGTTTTCATTTTTTGCAAATTTCTTCTTTGAAAACATCCTTGAATTTTTTTACTTTAAACTATTGTTTTATTTACTATTTACTGCCGTTTTTATTATAACATTACCAGTAAGTGTGCAACAACATCCAATTTGCGAGTTGTTTGATGGCGTTTTCATCAAAATTGATTTAATTTTTCATTTTTTACATTTACAAAAATAACTCCAACAAACAACTCGCAAATTGGATGTCATTGCACACTTTCTAGTAATGTTTAACAAAATGTAATAATAAAAACAGTAAAAAATAGTAAATAAAACATTTATATAAAGTAAAAAATGGTGATAAAAAAGTTGCAACATTTTTTTTCAAAGAAAGAATTCGTTTGGTGCTAATGAACATTTTGCCAAGGATTTGAATTTTTGCAACAGGTTTTTTTACAACTCACTATCGTTTCACAGTCGCCAAAAAGTGTCACAACGGAAAAATTGTGTTCGTGCAAAGAAAAGTCAGCTTTTGCACTGTTTTTTTGCAAAAAAAAAGAAAAAAAGTAAATTTTGGCTTTTTTACAACTGTTGTAAATTTTGGCTTTTTTACAACTGTTGTAAATTTTGGCTTTTTTACAACTGTTGTAAATTTTGGCTTTTTTACAACTGTTGTAAATTTTGGCCTTTTTACAACTGTTGTAAATAGACGAAATTTTTTTTCCAAAATCACCGAAAAACCAACTTGGGCTATTTTCAGCTTCGAAAAACAGAGATTCTGGAAAATCCTCGTTTATCATGATTTTTTTATTCGAAAAAATATGTTTTTCAAGATGAGAAATTGCATGAATTTTTTTTTCGAAAAAAGCTTCAGACTCACTTTGACTACTGCCACTGAAAAGTTTTTTCTAATTTTGCAGTTTACTCGACTTGAAAAAAAATTTGAGATTTTTTTTCAAATACATCTCAAACCCGATCATGAAAAAAGGACCTAAGCCGTTTTTTTGGCACGCCCAAAACTTTTTATATTTACGCGTCTTATATAAATTCCATCCATTTATCCCCAGGGGGCTGTCCAGATTGTAAAGGATTAGAGGCTCGAGGCGACCAGCCTTACAGTAACCTGAGCGCAATCTCGGTAAACTACGGTCATCATGCACTCATTATGATCATTGATCAGTGACATTCCAATCATTCCTCTTTGCAAACTGCTGCAACCACCACTCACTTTAATCATGACTCATCATGGCAAGCAGCTGGCCGTATGCTCGCAACTTTATTTTGCAACGTCCTGCAAACGAATATTTACTTTCATCAATAATGATTCACTTCCATTAGAAATGGCCTTGAGCAATTGCTGGGACAACATTCAATGTTTCTTTGTCCTATTCAATATTTTGCAGCATCTTGCAAAGTTCAATAGAAAGTGGAAATGCAAATGCTATTTCTGATCGAGCATAATGGTCATTGTGTGAGCTTCTCGAGAAAGTTCCTTACGTGCTTCCTTGTTTCTTTGTTTGAATGATTGCATTCTTGCAATATTTCTATTAGTATAAAAGGCGCTGGGAAACTCTCAGTCGCCGTCGACCCTGGCTGATCCCCAGAGCTTATTATATCATTGTGCTCCTGTTAAAGCGCTTAATAAATTGTTATTATTTGAAATCATTCAACCTTCGAAGAGATACACAGTTACTTATCACAAAACAGTGAAGGAAAGTATTCATCAAGAATCAAGACCTTTACATTTGGTAGCAGCGAGTGGTTTGTCCCTGTTCTACTCGAGGTTAGTTTGGTTTTAAAATTTTTAAAGGAGCTCGCTTCTATCGACGGAAGCATATTACCTGCAGAAGTAGCTTTTAAATTCCGGCTCCGATAATTTTCGTTGAGAAATCGCCCAACTCGTAAAAAATTACGAGATACTTTCCGGAATCTTAGTTTCAAAGGAAACCTTTCACAAAGCTAAAAAGAAATCCAAAATGGATTCGGTTGAATTAAAATTTAATATTCCCCGCGATGAGAATGCACCATTTAAGGTGAAAAATGCACAAACTATGGCCATAGATAGTAAAAACTTTGTGCTTAAGTGTGTCACAGATGCACACTTAGAAAATCGGAACAAAACCGATGAAAATGAGTTAGAAAAACTCCATAAGGGGCTAAAAGACACCCAAGGAAAGCTGGAAGGACTTCTAGAGGAGAATCCTTCCAACCTCAACTCTCTCTCTGTCTTCTCTGTCTTACAGGGGTTGTCCGCGGTGGAGCAATCCATGTCTGCGTTGACACTCCTATTACAAAACTTCTCTACTCTTAATTCTCAATCTAAATCTGAACGCTTAACGGCGAACGAAGAACACCTTCAAGACCAGAGCCCACAAAGTGACCACTCTTGGGACAAACTGAATTTGAAACAAAAGCAAAAAGATCCTGACACCAAGGTACGGACGTGCTCAATTCCTAAAATAATTCAAAAAACCAAAGATGAAACGTCAATCAGCAAAGTCACCCCAGATGAACGGCATGTGTTGACCGGAAATTTGAAACTAACAACAGATTTCGCCTGCGAAAGAACTGCGAGGGAAATAAGTTCATTTTCAGAAATGACAAACTTAAAAAATGTGTCCAACGACAATCCAAAAATTGCCAAACCAATTAAGATTGCCGACAGTGAAGATAAAATTACAATGAAGCAGGAAGCAATAAAACTCAGACAAAGAAAATCCCACCCAACCCACGCTAATCAAGTTAGTCACAAAAGTGAACATTATAATCGACCGGTGAATGCTGAACAAAATGCCGTTACGGAACCGAAATTGGACAATAAAGGAGATCACATCCCTTCTGCGACACAAAAGCGATACAAACTCGACAGATTAGCTAAATTTAAAAAGCCCACTACACTAAGCATAAACAACTGTAAAGTGGACGCTGACCCGCAATTAAACTTTGATCCTCCAAGGGTAGCATTTGTATACGTTTTGGAATCATTCTCTGATTATATGCGACTCAATCCCTACGATGGCAACCCAGAAGTTGATTTCGACAAATGGATCAGAAGCTTTAACGACTTAATGGAAGCTGAACACAAAAGTTTAAGTAATTCCCAAAAGATAGCCCAACTCAAGTGTTACTTAACTGGCCCAGCAAGAGACGAGATTGATACTATTCTTCAAAATTTTACAGACTTTGATGAAGTAGCGAAAGAGTTGAAGAAAACCTTTGAAGACACTAGTTTCAGAAGTTTAGCATCAGCAAAACTCAGCTTGATGGAGATTAAAATGGCGCATGAAGACTTAAATTCTTTTGTTGAAAAATTTGAAAAATTAGCTAAACAAGCTACTGCCGGATTGAGTGACACAGTGAAAGCCCAAAAACTACTTGATGAATTTTTACTTAAACTGGACCCAGAATTAGCATTTCTTGTTAGAAGAACAGAGCCAAGTACCTACTCAGAAGCATTAACTGCAGCCCGAAAGAATGATGTTCTTTTAAAACTTAAAAATTTCGATGCCCCAAAAGCAGGTATTGCACCAATCCAGACGAGTCATAGCTTTGCTAATGTGGATGTTGAAGAATTAGCGCGACGAATAGCTGAAAATTTGAAGGCTGACGAAGATGATGCAGAAACAAACTTTGAAGATGACGCAGATGACGACAATCACAATGAAGAACAAGTCGATGATTACGACGATGACTGTGACAACAATTTAAGTTACTTCGATTCCGATACGCCTTTTGATAATCGAGTTTGTTATTACTGTGGCACGCAAGGGCATGTGGTACGGTATTGTCAGGAAAGAATGTTGCAAGAAGAGCAGAGGCAACAAGATTATTACGACAATTACCAAGTTAATGCTGTTAACACAAGATCAAAAAGTGAAGAGATTTTGAAACTAAAACTGCAAAATGAGAGTCTAAAACATCAAAATAGCAATCTTGCTGTGTATGGCCGACATTTGTGAGTCGAGCATGTCCAAAAAGAGAAAAAGAAAAAAGAAAAAAAAAGTATACCCCCCCCCCCCCCCCCTCATATCTTTCCCCGCATTGGCGGTGCGGATCGATTTTCAAAAATTTTCCCAGTGACGAGATTCGAATCAAATCAAAAAGTTCAGTATGAAAAAGCTACACAAATTCATGTGGCAAAACGTTGAAACCAGGCACCCTTAATCCAGATGAACAAATTAAAAAGTTCAAAATTCTCTTAAGATTTGTCATAAAACTTAATCAATCATGAACATCTCTAAGATGGTAGAGAAAACTTTCAAAATTCAAGAGACCTACAGATATCAGCAAGTGTGGACGAAGAGAATACCACACATTCCTACTGAAGTTGAGAGATAAAAATACGGTAAATCAAGAAAGTAGAGTAGACTCAAACAAGAGTAAAAGTGAGTACCACTTTGTTTCAAATGATGAAAAAAAAAGAAAAATATAAGAAAGAAAGAAAACAAGAACAAAACTTGCAAGGATTTAATTTGCAGAAAGAACAGCTTTGACCACTGATTTGCGGCTGAATTGTCCAAATTCAGAAAAGAAAAGTATATTTTGACGGTTAGTAAATAAATCAGCATTAACAATGATGATTAAACGATAAGCGGTTATAAATTTACGCGATGAAGCAAGCTCAATCAAAGTTTCATAGTGAAAAGAAAGTAATTTCCAAACTTAAGAAAATTTTTGCCATTCTAAAAAGATTAGGTACTCATAAATTAAGCATGACAGTGGATGAATGCTCCAGCAAAATGGATACCAGTTTAATATCTTCTAAAAGAAAATTGAAATTGAAGTTACTGAAGACATTTGAAGAGCTCACTTAATTGTGTTAACGCATTTGACCTTTTGCTCATAATATTCATCTTTATGGAACAATTCGTACCTTTTAAGTCTTTTAAAAGTTTCAGAAGTTGCTCCACATTTTGATGAAACATATCCAGGCATTCTTTTCTCCAGATCTTGTACAACGGATCTTTGCCTTAAACACTTTTAAGACGGTCGCAGAAAGATAATATTTTTTTTCTGGAGTAGCTGAAGCAGGGAATCTAACAGCAGAATTTGAGAATAAAACTTCCCATCGAACAATGAATGTGAATTTTCACAAAGGAATTAACTTCGCATGTTCTGTGTATCGGAAAAATCAGTGAATGTCCACCTTGGAAACTCAGAGTGAACTTTTGCTTACAAACTAATAAGAATAAATTAAAACTGATAGCTCAGTAACTGTGAGAGTACTAACATCAGCAGAAGCTTTGGAATACCATCATGAACCTTAGTTAGTTGTAACAGAATAGCTAGGAGCTGAAATTAAATTAATTGACATTTTCAGAATAAATATAAGATAAAGAACCAAGTGTTTGGTTTTCATTTTAAGAATTTTGGATTGTTTAACTTGAATAATGATGAGCAACATCCTTGTCTTATAATGTCTGTCTTCTTTTAAAGCTCTGAATGATTTATGAGAAAAAGAGGTTCAACAAAAACAAAAAGGTAAGAAGTTTAAAAGTTCAAAAAGCAGCGGACTGAACACCTCATGTTTAACAAATGATGCTGGAGTCAACAGGAAGATGTGAAGAAGGAGAATTTACTGACAAATAAAGGCTTCAGTTAGAAGCTAAATGCATAACACCACGAGATAAAAGAATCACAAAAAAAAAAAATTAATAACTGAACAACCTTAAAGCAAATAATAAAAAAGAGCAAATTGAAAAAGAAACATTAAAAGCAACAGAAGTACTCAAGCAAGAAAATTTTATATGAAAAAGGAAGCAAAATAGTAAATTACGTTGATAAAACATATATACAGAAGAATGATAATTGCAGAAATCTTATAAACGGAAATAACAATAAGAAAGCATAGCAAAGACACAAACCGTTAAAGCGAAGGAAAATTATGCAATTTGATAGTCCTAAAGAAAAGAATAAGCGAATCTTAATGTGAATGTTAATGGTTTTCACAAGATCAACTACTGATGAAATTATCCTGAGAAGCAACAACAGCAAATATGAGTAATGGAAAGAGAAAAATAAATCAGAAAAAAGATTTGAATAATCATGGATTGTTAAATGAAATACAAAAAGAACTATGAGTGGCAACACACAGGGAAAGGTGGTAAGTAAAATTCGTTGGATAAAAATCAATTTTTAGAAATTCAAAACTTTGGCACACTTGGCAAACTCTGAAGCTCAGAGGCGAGCTTAAATGAGGGTGGAACATGTAAAGGATTAGAGGCTCGAGGCGACCAGCCTTACAGTAACCTGAGCGCAATCTCGGTAAACTACGGTCATCATGCACTCATTATGATCATTGATCAGTGACATTCCAATCATTCCTCTTTGCAAACTGCTGCAACCACCACTCACTTTAATCATGACTCATCATGGCAAGCAGCTGGCCGTATGCTCGCAACTTTATTTTGCAACGTCCTGCAAACGAATATTTACTTTCATCAATAATGATTCACTTCCATTAGAAATGGCCTTGAGCAATTGCTGGGACAACATTCAATGTTTCTTTGTCCTATTCAATATTTTGCAGCATCTTGCAAAGTTCAATAGAAAGTGGAAATGCAAATGCTATTTCTGATCGAGCATAATGGTCATTGTGTGAGCTTCTCGAGAAAGTTCCTTACGTGCTTCCTTGTTTCTTTGTTTGAATGATTGCATTCTTGCAATATTTCTATTAGTATAAAAGGCGCTGGGAAACTCTCAGTCGCCGTCGACCCTGGCTGATCCCCAGAGCTTATTATATCATTGTGCTCCTGTTAAAGCGCTTAATAAATTGTTATTATTTGAAATCATTCAACCTTCGAAGAGATACACAGTTACTTATCACAAAACAGTGAAGGAAAGTATTCATCAAGAATCAAGACCTTTACAAGATGTCACGTGACCATGAGTAGGGGGGGAGGGGGTACGTAGGAAAAATAAATAGCATCCTATTTGTAGAAACAAAATGGCATTTAATAAATTACTTTATTTCTGTAGGGTTTGCGATCAGTGTTGTCGTTGTTGTTGAAGTTTCAGATTCAGAGTTATGTTCTTGATTCTAAAAAATAAGTATATATAACACGGTTTTACCTAGGTAGCAACCGGCGCGTTGTCGTTTGTCTTAAAATGGTATTCCCCAAAAACCCCCAGTTTTCCATACAAAATCGGTTGAAAAAGGTGTTTTTGGCGACGCGTCCTTCAAAAGCATAAAGGAAATGCATTTTTTTGTTGCAAAAAAAGGAAAGAAAAAGTGTCTTTTTTTCAACCAAAAAATTTTGTTTTTTTAAATTTTCAGATGGCATTTTCGGCGCTTTAAATTAATTTTTTTATTTTTTTGTTTTAATATTAATCTTATTCAGGTCCAAAAGTACTATAATAAAGCAAAATTTTTTATTTTTTCGAAAATTTTTTTTTCACTTGCTGGTGTCTAGTTATACAGTAAAAAAACAACTTACACGTGGAGAAGGACTATTTTTTTCTTCATCAAATACAAATGATATTGGACTTTCACGACGTAGTACTGGCATTTCGGAATCTTCTATTGATATTATTTTGTTTGTTTGCGATTCAAGCTGAGTTTCAAAATTGTTAATGAGATGTTTTCCTTCTTCAAGAGCTGCTTTAAATTTATTTTCTTTACTTTGAAAAAGCTTCTTTTGATTTTCACTTTGTTGCATCATTTCTTCAACTTTTGTTCGAAGTAAAGCTTCAGAATTTGTTTTTGATTGAAGCTGAATTTGTAAACTTTTAATTTTCTTATCAGAATCATCACATTTTGATTGCAATTTATCAATTTTCTTCTGCAAAAGCTTTTCTTTTTCAGCAATGCTTTTTTGCGTGTCTTCAATTGTTTTTCGAAGAGAAGATTCTGTAGAAACTTTCGATACAACTTCGACTTCTAATTCTTTAATTTTCTTATCAGAATCATCATATTTCAATTGCAATTCACAATTTTTTTCTTCCAAAAGTTTAATTTCATCAGCAAATCCAGGATCAGGTTTAATGTTCTGTGTTGTTGAAAGTATTAATTCTAAATTCTTAATTTTTCTATTCTTTTCTTTATCTTGTTTTTCCAAGTCAGTTACCTAAAAGCAAATGGATTAACTTTTATCAATCAATATTATATATATACCAAGCCTGGGCAAGAACGGAGACGTTTTGAAAGGAAGGAAGGAAACGGAGCGTTCTCACTAGTGATCGGATCCCGTCCCGTTTTCGGTAAAACCCGGGAAACGGGAATTCCCGTTTTTTGAAAATGGACACGGGACGGGAATTACGGGAATCCCGCGGGAATCCCGTGATTCCCGTCGGAAACTTGTAACATGTAATATCCAAAAATTTTAAGTAATTTTTGAGCAGAATCTGCAGATAATCTATTTTTTTGTTTGTTTCCATATTAAAGTAGCATCAGACAAAAAGCTTTCAGATTCAACAGAGCTTGAAGTTGTTAAGAAACAATATTTTGCAACTTAGCTGTGGCATGGCATTCCCGTTTTATGAAAATGACACGGGAACGGGAATACGGGATTCCCGTTTTTTGAAAATCGGCACGGGACGGGAAACACGGGAATCCCGTTCCCGTTCCCGCCGGGATTCCCGGCGGGAACGGGACGGGATCCGATCACTAGTTCTCACTTCGCCAAGGATCCTTTGCAAAGGAGATTTTTTTTCTCCTTTTGAACGGAGAAGTTCAAAACGGAGCTCCGTTTTCTCCTTTCCGTTGCAACGGAGAAAAACGGAGACTGTTTTTTCAGCGTTTTTTTAAACTGTAAATTTACAGTAAAAATATTTTTTATTACTGTTAAACATTTTTTTTAATTTTTCATCGTTATTTTTGTTGTTTGTATTCACGAATATTATTATTTTTTGCGCTGTTTTCGTATTTTTTTTGAAAACTATTTATCTTTTTTAGAAAGTTCAACAGTAATATGCTTCGCAGCTTGTATGCTTTGGACGTCGAAATGAATATGATTGTTTTGTTATGAAATTACTTGAAAAGAATCTTTTTGAATTAAAGAAAGAATGCAATGGTGGAGTATTTTCTGTTGGTTGTTTTTCTCGATTGCTGTCTTATTATATATGGTATAAATTGGTTATATTCATCGCGATATTTAACCTGCAAATGTAGTTATCGCTTGAAAATTTGGCAAAATGGAGTTGTTACACATCGAAAAAGAAGAGATTATATAATTCTTCGTGGAACTCATAGGTATGTGCTTTCTCGAGGGTAGATTAGTTAAACTTTTTAACTGTCTTTTCAAAGACATCATCTAGTTGTCAAACCGTAAGATTATAGATTTCTTGTATATTATTATTTATTGAATCACATCTTAAATACCATTCTTATACAAATTTTTGCAGATATTGTTCACCATTTGTTAACGGATATATCGAAGATATTACATTTTTCAATTTTTTATTCTTATTAGAACATTAACAAGAGCTGGATTTAACAGTGTATGTTTTTGTTTTGTTTGTACTTTCCTTATTTTATGTCGTAAATTTTAAGGAAGATGTCATTACATGTTCACATGAATTGTTTGACATACTGAAACATAGTCTCGTATACTATATAAACGATCTGATTCCAAATTTTTATATGATCAATTTCAAACTACTGGTTAATTTTACAAAGTTTACATGATTGGTATGATATTTTTATTTAAAAATGACGTGATCGATTTAAAGAAGTTTTAGAAAAATACAAATAGAACTCAATCTCTTTTTCTCAAGGTGGTTCAGTGGAAAGAAAATTTAATTCAACAGAATCAAGCAAAAAGCCAGTGGAATTAATTAAAGATGCATCATCAACACTTGCAGATCCAGAATCAAATTAAAATTCTTCATTGACAAAAACGATCAAAGCAAATAAAGAAGATAAAGAAACAAACATAACGGAAGCGTCTTCGCCTTTTTTTGTTGTTATCGTATATACTAAAATAAATATTGTTTTTTTAATATTTAAAAAGTATTATGACATGTTTTGCATTTTTTTCACAATACAATGATAAAAGAAATTTAGAATAAGTTTGAACAGAAAGACCTAAAATGGTCAGAAAAAACATTCTTCTAATGTTTATGATAAGTTTTATATCATTTTCGGTATAAAACAATGTAAAAGAAGTAAATAACATATTCCATGATAAAATAACAATAATTTTGATAAAAAATATATATAAAATTAATTAAAAATTAAATAGAAAAGAAAAAATATTTTTAGCCTTCATTTATTGCATTCTCCGTTTTCTCCGTTTCTCTCCGTAACAACGTTCTCCGTTCAAACGGAGTCTCCGTTCTGAAGGAGAAAAAAATTCCGTTCGAAAGTTGGCAACGTGTGAACGGAGGCGCGCAAACTCCTTCAACTGTTGAAAGGAAGGAAATGCCCAGGCTTGATATATACGTGTTTAGATACTGTAGATTTATATTCAGCAAGTTCAGTCTCAATATTTTTTCTTTCATCTTCTATTTGTTGTTGCAATAAAGCAATTTTAGATTTAAATTCTTCTTCTTTAGCTTTTGTTGCTTCCATATCGATATCATGAAGCTCGCTGCAATCAGCACAATTATCTTTTTCTTCTTCTAATTCGGTAATCTGAAATTACAAAATTAATTAAAATGGTTTTGAAAGTAGAAAAATAACTTACATGCATTGCTTGATTGCAAATTGTTTTTCGTAGTCTTTCAAGAAGTTGCTTTAATTTTGCATTTTCAGCTTCAAAATGATTCTCCGATTTATCCATGGTTAATTTTCGCTTTTTTGAAGTTGGAGCATCATCACCTTCAGAAGACAAAAAAGAAGAAGAATTTTCATTTTCCATTTTTGGCAATATCTTTAATATAACAATATTTGGATTTTATGGAAGCAAAATGAAATAATTTATTAAATATATTTGCAGAAACAAAAAAATTCATTGACCACTTGAAGCTGGCAATTTAAAAAAGAAGAAGAACAAGTCAGTGAAAATTTGTGCGTTGCTGTTGTTTTTTGTTTGCGGTTTTTGAAAGGTCACTCTTCTCGTTTTTCTTTTACAATCAATAGCCCTATCAGTTTTTGTCGATCAAAAATAGCGCTTTTTGGCGCCAAATATTTGATATACATTTCAGGGATGTCAAATGCGGCCGAAGATAAGGCCGGCCAGGCCGAAGATAAGGCCTGCCGGGGTCGGCCGCGTTTTTCAAAATTCTTTACAAATACCCTGAATTTGTACGCCAAACTTATAGAAAAAAGAATTATCATAATTATCAAAGTAGTGAAAACTCGCCTAAATGTTAAAAAAATAGTTGCAATCTTTTTTGATATCCAGCATTGCATATAAAAAAATTACAGAAATTTTATGTACGTATGGTAAAATTTTTTACAAATTTAACGAGGCCGGCATTTTCGGGGCCGCATTCGACATCACTGATACCTTTGTTTAACAACAATACTTGTTTTACATTTGCCATGACAATAATCGATTAATCATACATATTTATCTATGTATAAAATTTAAATTTTTTGGTTATTAAATAAATGGTAGCCACATAAATAAAATTTTGAAAATGACGCTTTAATTTATACAGGATCAAAAATAATTTTTTAATGTTACAGTAATATTTTGAACAAATTCAAAAATTGTTAATTTTAACTACAATTTTAACAGATTTTGTATTTTTGTTTTTGGTATTTTTGTTACACTGAGAAAAAAAGTGACGGAAAAAAACCCTCACTGGTGATGCATGAATCACTGGTAGTGACGCAATGGTAACCGTCACTTTTGGTGGTGATGAAATCGACAGTGTTGCATCAGTATCAGTGATGCATGCAGGTATACCTCCAATTATAATTTAATATGATATTATTATCAAAAATAATATTATGCAGATTTTATTCTCGTAAAATTCAAAGTAAAAACAGATTGTTTTTCAAAAATTTTATTGAATTTTCATATCAAAATAAATATTTTTGTAATATAAAAAGGAGGTACAAAATATTGATTTTTTCCTTTTTTAGAGATATAAGATGTTTTGTTCAGCACTATAGTATTTCGAAAAACCAGATAAAGCTCAAATATTAATTTGCATTTTTGGTAGATTTTGGATACATTCTGGTTGTTGTAGAAGTTTTTGGATTTATATGATTTTGAGATTTGCAAAAATAAAAAGATTTATACGCTTTTCGAGTTGATGAACTGCAAAATTGAGCAAAAATTATTGTTTTAAAAAAGTATTGTTTAATTTAGCGAACCTTATTCCAAGCAAAGAGATGCTTCCACTCCATGCAAAAATATCACTTAAAATTGGTAAAGCTGCATTAAAAAATGCAATTAATTCGGAATTTGTCGGAAATAAAAGTTTGTTGGCATTATATGAAAGTCTCATTAATTGTGCAATAAAAACAACAAATGAAACAACTGAAAAAAGGGGAAAGATTAGCAGGTTTGAAAAAAAAAAAAATTGTGAAAAAAACCCGTGGTGGTCATATTCGGATTCAACATGCCAAAAAACCTAAAGCCTAACTTATTTTTGAAGAAAAAATCAAAAAATATGCCATGGCATTGATTTGTCAGGACTTAGAGAATCGTATTTTTACAATTTTTGGTACTTTTTCGGTGCCGTAGCAGGCACAAATATGCATTGTTAGAAGAAAGCACTTATACATTTTTGTAGTCCTATGGGGCTGTCCAGATATGACGTCATACAAAAATCAAGATTTTTAAGAAATCAATAACTTACACAACAAATTTTTTTCATTTACTTTTAATGTAACACTACTCTGTTTACGAATAAAAAATTTAACAAATGTTAAAAAATTGAATATTGCTGCAAAACATGTTGTCGAAAAATACATTGTTGTAAGAGTTATATTAAGATAATTTGTTACATTCGGATCTTTATAAATTAAAGTAACAGAATTATTAGCACCAAAAACAAAATATGCAGATTCATGAATTCTCCAAGAAATATTTAAGAATGATATTACTAATATTATTACAGTATACCATTGCTGTTCCCAAAAAAATTTATGTTTTAATGGAAACCAAATTATTGTAAAACGATTTAAAGCCAAAAATACATGTCCAATAAATTGTATGCCAGTTACGAAACTGACAAGGGCAAATAAAGTGGAGGCTGGATATGTGTAGGTCAATAAATAATCCTGTACAAATGGGATTAATCCAATTCTTCGATAAAGCGAAACCTAAATGGATAAGAATAAACTAAAAATACAAAATCTGGAGGCCCATCCACACTGCCCCTTGGATATAGGGCAAAAAAAACACCTTGAAGACTGAAGACAACAGGAAGAAAAATCGTATCACAAAATACAATTTTGGTACATTTTTTCAAAACTTTTTATAAATTAAACTTACAAAAACAAAACACAATATATCCGCCAAAAGCACCAATCTTAGCATATTAAAAAATGGTCCTTTAAATGTATGTTTTCGTTGTAAAAACATCAAAAATAACATTGATAAATGAAACAAATATAATACAATTTGAATAATAAAATAACTTAAATAATATGCGCTAAAAGCCATTTTTAAAAAATTTAAACACTGATGACTGTAGTGAAAACAGAAACAAAGTGGTGAAAAATTAAAAAATTTTTTTTTAATTTTATAACTTAGTTTTCTAAAAACAAAATTAAAAACAACCGACAAATTGCAATAAAATAAATAACTGATATTTGAGAAATGGAAAAAATTAGCTAATTAAAAAAACGTGACTATTTTCCGGTTCACTTTTTTTGTTTAAAAAACTTAAGAAACAACTGACTTTTTGTGCTTGAAAAAATACAAAGCTCCAATTAATAATAATTAATTGTCTATAAAAGTCTGACATTTTTTCTACTTTATTGGAAAAAAAGATTATTTAATTTACAAAATCTAACTGTCAGTAAAAAAATTCCAATTGAAAATTCATTAAAAAACCAAAAAAGAAGGCATTGTTTGCCTTCTTTGAAACAAGATGTTGACAATCAGAATCTTACTTTTTATTTGTCGGAGCAATTTGATTACTCGCTAGTACGTTATCATCTCTTTAAAGGGGGAATCGCATTTCTAACAAGTTTTTGCTTATCCAAATTATAAAAAATCTGGCAAAATATGTTGTTTCTTTTTGCATTCACATTTTTTTGTAAAATTTTTTAGAATCGCCATTCCCCCTTTCAAGGAGGCAGGCTCTTTAATAGTTTTATATTTTGGAAGGTCTCACAACGATTATGCAACTCACTCGACAAAACTTTGGAACTTGGATCAACCTGATTTTCAGATTTATCCAAAAAAAAATACCAAAGAGCCCACCTCCTTTAATCCCAAATAGTTTTATTTAAATACATATAATAAACAAATTATTTGGCAGAATATGCTATTAAAATAAGTAAAAATGTTTAAAAAATAATGTTTGTTTTTTTGTGTTGATTGATTTAAATTATTCTGTTTCGTCTTAAAAAACGTTAGTGACAATTAATATTTTTATCTCATTTCAAAATTGTTAAAACTCAATGCCATTATAGAATAATTTATTGCACTGAGATTTGGAGATGTCCTGGGTAATCATATATACTTTTGTATTTAAAAATGAACAATATTATTTTTGTTTAAACACATTTTATAACAATTTTTTAAAGACATTTTTAAATATAAAAAATGCAAAAACAGAAAAATATTTAAAAAACATTAACGTTCGGATACGACAAACGCCCTGGGACAAAAAAAGTTTTCTCTCAGTGCGCTCGTCGTCGTCAACGTCCGAACGTTGGCGCACGGCATTGTAAGAAAAAAATTGAATATACATTTTTCTTTTTTGTTTTCCCAGAAAAGCTTTTTTCTGCTGTCTATTTTTTTTTGTTTTTCATTTTGCTGTTGCAGCTGCTGCTGGTGTGTATAAAAATGAATCATTGCAAACGGCCTTTTTGCAATTAAAAGACAAAATAAAATCGATCGCAAAAATATGGAGAATAAACAAATTGAATGTTGTCGAATCACATTCTGTTGTTTTACTTTGCCGTTTTTTTACTTGTTTTATTAAATTGCAAAACGTTTTTTGTTTATTGACTTTATTTTTTGAATTTTTTATCAGGATAATAAGTTATTACCATGTTTTATTGAATTTAACACTTTTTTTTGATAAGAAAATGTTGAAAAGATGATAGTTTTATTTATGTTATTCATCAAGACATTAATGAATAATGAATAAATATGCTGAATGTTTTTGTCAAGTTTACATGATTTGCAAGAATCAGTTTGAAACTTTATGCGGTCATATTTTGACCACCATCGCCCAGAGCATATTACAACATTACAAAATTTTGGAAAGTTAGTAAATACTGTTTACAAGTTAGCTGAACCTCATCCGATTAATGCTACCTGCATTGACCAATTGCAATTGCATATACTATCGTAGCTAACTTTAGCTCACTTGTTAAACTTGCATCTTATGATACAACTAAATCTGTTAATTCTACTCGAGAACTTTGTCGAATTGCTCTAACAATTCATTTACATGCCCCATTTAGAATTATCTTTTAAATAAAATATTATAGTCAAAAAGTGATAAGTGTATCAAGCTCAAAAATTTGTGCCAAAATAATGTACTTATTACATCGGAGAGAAAGAATAGCAGCAAAGAAATATGATATGTTTGATTGTTATATTAAAAATCGAGTACCAGGCGAACCGACAACACTGCTTTCAAAAGCAAATTTCGTCACAAATTTTTCGTCGACAAAAAAGTGTTTTAAAAAAACAATTAAAAAATATATTTTTTTGTAAAGTCTTTAAACTTTAAATTTAAAATTTAAATATTGAGATATTAAAATAAAGCGGGATTATAAAAACTGAAATACATCATAATTGTTAAGCATTTACATTTTTTGCAAACACTTAAGTTACTTAAAATAATATTTAATTGTTTTTTATGCTACAAAAAATATATACAAATCCAACTTTTAAATGATATGTTTTTTAATCATTTATTGATAAGAAAATAATAATTCCATTTTTTTTAAATTCGTTTTTTTCTTTGTTTTAAAAAAAGTCGTGTTAAAAATTAAATTCAAATTTTTGGGAGAAAAAATTTTAAACAAATATTAATTAATTTTAAAAAGTACCATTTTTTGTTTGATAAAAGATACGAAAATTAAGGAAATAAAAATTATTGTTGATTAATTTGTCTAATTAATTGTAATTTGAGGTTCATATAAACCAAAACATACTGAAACGGTATAAAAAAAAACTTTTATTTAATTAATTTTTATTATTATTAATTTCCTTGTCGAATTAATTTTAATTTTAAAAGAACTTTAAAAATATGGCAGCATTACCGTATATAATTTTAATACAAAATATTTATTGTTTTTTGGCATCGATTTTTATTGTATTTTTAAATTTTCGACTTTTGTTATTCCTAAAAAATCAACCTTCAAATAATTCTACGCTTATAAATGCAACAATTACTCCAACAATTTTATTACATATTATTTCATGGAAAATTCGTTCAATTTTAACTGTAATTTCTCAAATTTATTTATTAATTAATTGGAATCCGACATTTTCGTATAATTATGAAACATATTTTTATTTTAATTCTTTTGAACTAATTTTAAGTTTTGCAATTACAATTCCACCACTTTTAATTTCGATTGAAAGAATTACCATTTTGCTTACCCCTCCTTCAACGTATTTGAAGTTAAAATTTTATATTATTTTTATTGGAGTTGGAATTCAATGTTTTGGAATTATTTTTTGTGCTTTTATGTATTTTAGTAATAAAGTTACGGTAGTGGATAATACAAGTAAGTATTTTAAATTAATAAAAGGGGGAGTGGCATTTCCTGAAAACCAGGCAAAATAAAAGTTCATAAAAATCTGAGATAGAGGCTGTCCAGAAAAGGCCGTATTTAGGGGAGGGGAGGATTCGGGATCTGTGCCCCCCAAAATTGACGAATTTCCTGTGATCGTTTGCTGCTTTGTATTGGTGGCGGCAAAAGATAACAGGTGTGCCCTCCAAACGGTCGATGCTCCTTCCGAAATTTTTTTCTGTATACAGCTTTGTGTTAAGATATAAGACGCCTAAACGAATTGTGATTTGCAAAAAAAAAATGAGAGAAAAAAGCCGATTTTTCTATCTCATTTTTTTGCAAATCATAATTCGTTTAGGCGTCTTATATGACGGGAAAATCAACCTTTTTCACTGCTTTTAATTCGACGTGTTTGGCTTCATTTCCAAAACTGTTTTTTAAATATTTTTGTTGGAGGTGAAAAAAGTTTAAAAAAATAATTGTTTTTTAATAATCGTTCTTTGTTAATTACAGGATGTTGGACGTCAACGTGTATGCTTTCCTACTCAGGTGCTGCATATTTTTCATATGGTAAAATTGTTTTATCTACAGTATACTTAATAGTTGCTGGAATTTGCCTTATTGTTCTTTTTAAATGGAATCATAAACACACTCATTCAAAATATAATGTAAGCATTTTAAAAAAGATTTTGAAATAATGAATTAAAAATGAACTATTAAAATTTAAGGTTGGAAAATTAATTCATCAAACAATTTATACAGAATTTATATTAAATTTATTTCCAAGCTTTTTAACAGCTTTTTGTCGTTATGTAAGCTTACAAATTATTTTAAAAAGGAGCGTTTGGGATAGACAAAGGTTTTTTCATTCCATCGCACGAATCTTCTTGGCACGAAAATATATCAAAATCTTTAAAATAGTGAATATTACTGAATTTAGACTATTTTTTTTGTCTATACGATTAAAATTAACCCTAGGACAACCCGTTTTTAAAAAAATATGATTTATATAAACTATTTTTGAGAAAATATAACGGTTGTCAAAAATGTGTGAGTAATCAATAAAATATTCAAATTTCGTATTTTCCTGGATTGTTTCTTTTTTTGCGGGCACATGTTTAAGGCCACGGTGCGTCGAAGGCTAAGAAAAGCGTCCAGTGAGAAAATTTGAGGGAACACTTTTCTTGACATTTTTTCAGTACAAAATCTGAAACCTAAATTCTGAGACAATGAGTAAATTTAAACGTTTTCTGTAAAGGGGAAACATAAACTTATCCCATTGTTAAAATGTCAATGCAGGGAAAAGTAAAAAAGTGGATTCTGAATCCGTCGGATTCAGAATCCGTGAAAAAATGTTCTACAAATTCTACAAAATTACTATCATTTGATTCGTCTCGATGAGTAGATTACATTAAATGTAAACATTATTACTGGAAAGGATTCAGAAGCCGTAAAATCCAAAAAGAAAAAGTGAAACAATTTTTTTTTTAAACTTTGAATCTTTATTCATAATCATTAACAGCAACTATTTTTACACTTAATGTAATCTACTCATCGAGACATATCAAATGATAGTAATTTTGTAGAATTTGAAGAACATTTTTTCACGGATTCTGAATCCGACGGATACAGAATCCACTTTTTAACTTTTCCTTGCATTGACGTTTTAACAATGTAATGAGTTTATGTTTCCCCTTTACAGAAATCGTTTAAATGGATTCATTGTCTCAGAACTTAGGTTTCAAGATTTTAGTATGGAAAATTTTTTTGGGGAACACTTCTTCACTGGACAGTTCAGCGCACCCTTAAGGGTTAATTTTAATTAATCGTAAAGAAAAAAAAATAGTCTAAATATAGTAATATTCACTATTTTAATGATTTCGGGATATTTTCGTTCTAAGAGGGCCCGTGCAATGGAATAAAAAAAACTTTGTCTATTCCAAACGCTCCATTTAAATATTTTAAAAATAATCAAATATGTAATTTAGGTACTTGGATTTGATCCAACTTTATATGGTGGAAATTATATCAAAGTTGGAATAATTACTGATGGGCTATTCAATTCATATATTATTTCACGAGCTCCAACATTTAAAGCAAAAGTGAATAATAACGTTGCGGTTACAACACATTCATAAAGAATCTTTTTGAAGAACATTTTGCCAAAGATTTTTTATTCTTTTTTTGTAAACATTTATTTTTAAGGGAGTCAAGTGAAAAAGATCTTTGTTGATTAGAATCAGGCAAAATGAAAATAACAAAGAAAAATATACAAATTTATATTTGAAAATTTTGTTGTTGTAATTTCGAAATACTGTAGTTTTTGCAAAAATTAAAAAAAAAATAAAGTAATAAAATCTAAAAATAAATTTATTTTTGTTCGCGCACGACAGATTACTGTAAACAAAGAAATAACTCATATCTCTTTCTTTGTCTTCATCATCAAAATGGACTATTACAATCCTTTTTCTTCCTCATGAATACATTCAGTTTATCTGAAAACCACACAATTGCCAACGCTTTTAATTTTAAAATTAGTTTTTGACTTTATTCGCTTCATTAAAGTTTACCTCAAAAATTTTGCTTTAAAAATGAATTTTAATTTTGGATTTTTTGTCAGATAAAAAGCTGCATTCAAAAAAAAAGGTATGACAGATTTTTTGGCAGTAATTTCTTTATTTGAATATATTTTTATGATAATTTGTCATATAATTTCGCTATTTTATTTTGGTTCAATTTTATATTGGATTAATTTTCGAAAATTTCAATTAGAATTTTCTATGCGATTATACATTTTTACAGAAGTTATATTCAGTTTTTCGTGTCTATGCTTTTGTGGATATTTGGCTGTTCTTTGGCGTCCGGACACAAATATCTATAATTCATATTTAATTTTTGCTACTGGTGCCCTAGTTTCTGTTTTGCTTATCACGCAACCTCTGATATCATGCTTTTTGGGAATTGATCGATGCTTTTGTTTCCTTTTTCCGTTCAATGAAAAAAATCCTGCAAAATTTTTTATTACAATTTTAACATTTATTTCAACAACAATATTTTGGATTTTAATAATTATTTATTATATTTTACCCTGCTTTCCAGCTAGTCCTGTAACGAATTGTCGATCCTTCGGTTGTTTAAATTTAACTGGAACGTCACAAATGTATACATCGTTACGATATATTACTGCAATTGGAAGTGTAATAATTGGAGGAGTTTTGTTTAAACTTTTTAATGGAAAAGATTTAAAAAATATTTCTGCAAAGGTTAAAAATTGACTTTTTTTGAAAAGTTGTTTAATAAATTATAACACAATTTTTAGAGTACTCGCCTGGTTGTTATTACTTTAATTGCTGCAATTATTTTTGACTTTTTTCCACATTTAATTAGTTTTTGCTTTTCTACTGTAAGTCTGTAAAAATAATTAAAATTTATTTACACATCAAATTCAAAGTAAAGAAAAACGTGAAAATTTTCAAAGCGATGTTTGGCAAAATGTATTTCAACGCCATTAAAAAAAGTTTCCGTTTTTTTGTTCCCCCATGGCATTGAAAGACATTTCGCCAAACATCAGCTTGGAAAATTGAACGTACGATGTGAGTTTTTGGCAGTTTTTCAGAAAAAGAATTTTTGTATTCTGATTTTGAATTTATAGCATGCTAGCATTTAAATACTATTTTTTTTTCTAACTTTAAATATACTTTTTTTTCAGTTTGGTAATTTCAATTTAGGACTTATTATTGGTCCATATAGTTTAGTTGTTTCATCAATTAATAGTATTGTTTGCGGATATTTTTATTATAAAATGTTGAAATTGCCGATGACCGTTGTTAACAGTGGATCGATGGTGTATTAAATTTGATAAGAAATTCTATAATTGTATAATAAATAAATGATTGGCTTAATAAAATCAAATGTTGATTCTTTAAAAATCTTAAATAAAATAATTTTACGTATAAAAACGTTCATTTAATCAAAAAAAACAGGGTAGCAGAAAATTGGGAACAAAAATATGAAATAAAATCGCAACACATTTGTGAAACATTTATTAAGTAAAATGTAAAAAGTTGAGTATTGTTTTACTAGCTTCATTATAATTTTGCTATCAAAATGATTTTTTTTACTTTTCTTTGAAAATTGTTCTCTATTAAAATACACATATCAGTAAAGTCAACGGTAACGCAGCACAACAGTAAGTCCCAGTTAATGATTTTTGTTTATACGGCTTTTTTTATTATTAAACTGCAAAAGAAAGCCTGCAAAAAATTAAGATACCAAAATTTTCGTTTTTTTTTTTAAATTAAACAAAATTGAATAACATTTTGTTTAATTAAAAAATTCTTTCTTTGTTTAAAACTTTTTGTGCTTTTTTAACCTTTTATTTAGAGACTGGCAAGCAACAATTTTTCCTTTCCTTTTTTTGTCATTTTTTTGGTTACAGTATGAAAAATTAAATTTTAATTAACAACCTAATAATCAGACCTACTAGATGTAATTTTTTACGCTGATTCCGAATATGCAACTTAAAAAAAATTTTTGCCTTGGACAAAGCGCCGAAAATGCCAAATTACTGTATCGTTTCAACTACAAAACACGGGTTCCTCGAGGTTCCACTCTAAATTTTATATAATTCGATAGAGAATTTAATTCTGATTCCCATAGTATTTTTTTCCAATGCCCCCCAAAGACCCCAAAAGTGGTATATCCAAAAAACCGACATTTTTCCATGTAAAATCACCTAAAAAAGGTGTTTTTGGCGACGCGTCCTTCAAAAGCATAAAGGAAATGCAATTTTTTGTTGCAAAAAAAGGAAAGAAAAAATGTCTTTTTTTCAACCAAAAAATTTTGCTTTTTTAAATTTTCAGATGGCATTTTCGGCGCTTCAACTTAATTTTTTTAATTTTTTGTTTTTAAATTATTCTTATTCAGGCCCAAAAGTACTATAATCAAACAAAAAAAAATTATTTTTTCGATAATTTTTTTTTCACTTGCCAGTGGCTACTTTTATTGTTCCGTCTTATTCCGTTCTTTTCTTTAAAATCATTTTTTCCGATATTTTGTGAGCCAAGCTTTTTTCACTTTTTTCATCGCAAAGAAAAATGTGCTCTTTCATTTATTATCTCTGTTTTTGAATATTTTATTTCTTTTTTAAAAATTTTATTTTAAAAGTTTGGATCAAATTCCCGAAAACAAATGGAAACATTTTATATTCTAAACGCTTTGCAAAAACATGGAATTTTATGCATTAGATGAAGAATTCGATATAAACAGAATTTGGCTACATTTAACAAATTTCGACTGAATAAAATAAGAAATTAATTGTTAAGACAGTATATATTACATATACAATGGGTGAAAAAAGTTTCTGTACACTTTTAGTCGAGGAAAGTCGAGAAAAGTCGAGCGAAGTCGAGGAAAGTCGAGATTATCAAATTTATTTATTTTCGCATTAAATTTAGTAATTTTTTGTAAAATTTTGTGGTAATAAATTTTTGGGAGTATAAGGAATCAAGTAGTACGAAGATTCTGAAGTTTTTCATGGATTCTGTGACAGATTCTTAGCGGATTCAGACTCCAAAAAAAATTTTTTTGCCATGAAGTGTTTTTGGGGTAAAAAAATGCGGAAAATCTAAAAATAGAGGCGCTTTTTTGATTTGAGGAATCTGAAGGCCGATTCTGGGTAGATTCTGACTCCGAATATTTTTATGTGCTATGAATTATGTCTAAGGTTCATTTTTTTCGCTGATTATAATAATAGGGGCAGTTTTTGTTTAGTAATAAGTGGTAATATGGGGTTAAATGTAAAAATTTTACGAAATATTTTTTTACTGTTTTTTTTAGCGGTCGGCTTCATTTACTCTTTATTCCACGAAAAACATATCTATTACCCCAATCGCATCATAAAACTACCTTCTAAAAGAGTAAAAAAAATATTTCATAAAATTTTAACATTTTACCACATATTACCACTTATTACTAAACAAAAACTGCCCCTATTATTATTATCAGCGAAAAAAATGAACCTTAGACATAATTCATAGCACATAAAAATATTCGGAGTCAGAATCTACCCAGAATCGGCCTTCAGATTCCTCAAATCAAAAAAGCGCCTCTATTTTTAGATTTTCCGCATTTTTTTACCCCAAAAACACTTCATGGCAAAAAAATTTTTTTTGGAGTCTGAATCCGCTAAGAATCTGTCACAGAATCCATGAAAAACTTCAGAATCTTCGTACTACTTGATTCCTTATACTCCCAAAAATTTATTACCACAAAATTTTACAAAAAATTACTAAATTTAATGCGAAAATAAATAAATTTGATAATCTCGACTTTCCTCGACTTCGCTCGACTTTTCTCGACTTTCCTCGACTAAAAGTGTACAGAAACTTTTTTCACCCATTGTATCTTAAATTTTTGTGTGATAATAAAAAAAGCTCTTGCAGCATATTTTATATTTTAGTGTTCATAGAAATGTTTTTACGGATGACACTGTTGCCAGTAATATTACTGTAGACAAGACCGATGCTCTTTCTTAAATAAATACATTGATAAGATATTTCAATTGAATATCACGATTGATGAAATATTTGAGTCTCAAATTTCTAATTCCATTATTCATTATATAATGGGAAAAATCAAGTAAAATATGAGATTATGAAACGTCAGAATGACTTTGTTGGAAAATAAAAATTCAAATATTGATTTATTTGCTATTTTTTGAATAAAAATTTGTTATAAATTTTGGATTATATCAAAATTTATATGTTTTTAAAAGAGTGTTATTAAACATCTTAAATCCTAATATAAATTACATTTATCCCCAGCGGGCAGGGCCGCAAATAGTTTCCAAGTAAGGGAGGGGAGATTCTTTACAAGATGCCAAAAAAAATCTCATTTTATCTAGTATGAATTTAATTTTTCAAGGTAAATTATGGCACCGAGGGGGGGACATGTCCCCAATGTCCCTAAGGCAGTTGCGGCCCTGCCAGCGGCAAAAGATCAAAAAAAGTTGTTTTATTTGGATATTTTATAGGCCCCGTTTCCTATCGTCTTTTTACAGCCTTGAAAAAAATCATGGCATAATTTTTTAAAAGGAAAAATTCGACTTAAATTTTTTTTCCTTCAACATTAACACTCTACCAATACAAGCCCATGCAAAATTTGATATTTAAAATTTTTGTTTTCTAAATTGGTTGATAAAATAATTGTAAACTCTCAATTAAACTAAACTATTAATCGTGAGAAAAATTAAAAGTTAAAAGTATATTTTTATTTCTACATTTTTGGTGACAACACAAAACCATATACAAAAACAATTACAAAAAAGTGCGAAGAAACTATTAAAGATGCCTAAAATTTGTTTACATGCACGTAGTCTATCGTCGTCTGGTTCCATCTTCGAAGAAGACACCACCATCGATGGCACAATATTTGGGGCAGATACCTTTTTCTCCACCACCACCTGAGGGGCCAGAAGTACCGGGTGCGCCAGGTTGTCCATCAGATCCAGGATTTCCAGGTGGACCAGGAGGACCTTTAGGTCCAGGTTGTCCAGGGCCGCCTGAAGATCCAGGGGAGCCAGGTGATCCAGGTGGGCCAGGTGGTCCAGCATCACCAGCAGGTCCAGGGCCTCCTGGGGCACTTTGTTCAGATTGAGCTGGGGCTCCAGGTTCACCAGGGGTACCAGGGGCACCAGGTTGACCTTAAAAATTTTGCAAAATAAAAAAATAACTTTTACAAATTTGAATCATACCAGGTGGTCCAGGTGGGCCTTTGGGTCCAGGTCCGCCAGGTCCAGCATCAGTTCCAGGAGTTCCAGGGCCACCTAAAAAAAAGATTGATTATAACTTTAAAATTATATTTTTGATTCTTACCAGGTCCTCCAGCATCACCAGCAGGTCCAGCAGGTCCGGGTGGGCCAGGGGGTCCAGGTGGGCATGGCTTAAATAATAATTTAATTAGTGAAGAATGTTTAAGAAGTCATAAAAGTTATTACTTTGCATGGTGGAGGAGTTACAGGTTCACAGGGGGTTGTTGGGGGTTTTCCTGAAATGAATTCAATTATTTAAAATGTTTTGATATTTTACAGTATCTTGTAAAAACTAAATAATAAAAAATTACCTGGATTTCCAGAAAGACCAGGTGCACCAGGTTTACCAGGACGTCCAGGTTTACCGGGTGTACCACCAGAGCCAGGAGGTCCAGGAAGACAACATCCAGAGCAGCCACCGCCTCCACCTCCTGCAGAGGCAGAGCCGCCACTAACTCCAGAGTCACCATATCCAGATTGCCGAGCAGTACGATTTCCTCCAGAAATTGGATTATTCTTTATTGTAACAACTTCAGACCAGATATCTTGTGCTGATCGTTTACAGAATGCAATTTCAGTATGAGTTTGGTGTCGAACATTATGAACATAATTGTATACCATTGGAAGGGTAACACATACTGATAAAACAGCAACAAGTGAAAATGTTACAGCTGAATATGCAACAAAGCGATAAGCTTTTACACGACTTTGTAAATCTGAATCCATCTTTGTTGTTTTGGCGTTTCGGTTTGAAACCTTAAAAACCCAAACACTACTGACTTTTTTCATTCATATTTTTGAAGCTTTTATACTTTTATTTTTTAACTTCCTTTTTGCATCCCACCTTTTTTTTAGGTCACAGATGAATTTATTTTTCTCACAAAAAAAAAAGTTTGGATAAAAGCTTGTTTACTTTTTTTACCTAAAATTTTTTTATCATAGGTAAAAAAAAGTGATAAGCTTTTTTGTGCAAATAAATTTTTAAAAAAAAGGATCCAAAAAAAGAATAAATTATGTAACATTTTTTGGAAAGGGTTAAACCCGTTTTAAATGAATGAAAGCAATTAATTTTTGATACACATTCGCGTTCATTTCTTTCTTTTTTTTCAGGAGTTTTTTTTGCTTATTTTTTTGATTGCATTATTTTTATATTTTTTTCATGCTTCATCCAAATTTTAAATCCGTGTCAATTTTCAACAGCGCTGTTTTTTTTTTCAAGTTTTTGAAAATAATAAAATTTTTGTGCCGAAAAAAATGTGGAATTTTTTTATTAATGCCAAAAAAGTGGCAGCCATAATAAAAAATACAAAACTTTTTTTTGGCAAAATGTAACAGCTGAAAAATAATTGTTCTGATGTTTGTATTTTTGCAAACGCTTTCAATGCTCTCTTTAAACTAGGATTTAAGGGTAAAGATGCTTTTTTGACAAAATCTTTGATAATTGATAAAAAACATGAAAAATAAGAATTATCTGCAACCCAAAAATAGATATTTTTGGAAAAACTTTTATTTCACTGATGTTGTTTTTTTCATTATGCTGTTTTTACTGATATAAAAATTTTAAGAAACAGAAAACCTGTCGAAATTTTTAGTTTTTTTATTTTTTAAATAAAAATATAAATAGATTATTGAGGTAAAATTTTATTAGGCATGATAACCAGGTTGAGGGGAGGGCTGAGGAGATGGATGATATGCTTGTGGATATGGGGCTTGTAGGGGTGGGGCTCCAGGACCAGGATTATAAGGTTGTTGATGATATCCAGGTGCTCCATATGGTTGTTGTGGGGGTGGAGGGCCAGAATGATAAACGTGCACAGTTTGTGGGGGTCCAGCTCCATATCCATGTGGATATGTTGGAGCTGGATATGAATGCCCTGGATTTTCACTTAACCATCTTCGACATCTTCGAATTACAATAAATGAAAAGATATTGTAACTATTGGCACATAAAATGAAAAAGGCGAGAAGAAAGAATGCAACTCGAACAGCTAAAAAAATATGTGTATTTATTTGTTGATCTGATGGACTTTTGGAAAATTGTAAAAAACCAGTTTCATCTCGGGGCGAAAATAAACTGGGACTACCCGCCTTGACTAATTCAAGGGAATGAAAAGGTGCAATTTTCCGGGGCCAATGTTTGGCAAAATGTTATTCAACGCCATGTGGCAAAAAAAAGCATTTGTTTTTTTAAAAATTTTTTTTTTGTTGGAAAAAATTGAAAAACGAAGAAATTATCGTTTTTTTTCTCCCACATTGGCATTGAAAAACATTTTGCCAAAAATCGGCCTGGAAAACTGAACGATGCAGATGTTCCTGATTTCAGATTTTTTTTACTGTACTTTTTCTAAAAGTACTGATTCCACAACTTACCAGTTTTTGCTTCATCCAGAGTATTATTATCATCTTGAAAATTGCTTACAATTCCTTCAGGTAATGCAATTCCAATAATCACCAAAGCAATCACCAATATCATACTTATAGCAACTACGATCCCCTAAAATTATTAATTAAATTAGTTTAAAAAATCATCACAGAAAAAAAATGCATTGTAAAAATGTACCATAATTATTTCAGCTGGAACTAAATATCCGGGTCTTTCCTTGCTAACCCCAACCAAAACAAAAATATAAAGAATTAGCATAAAAACACTAATTGGAGAATACCACCAAAGCAGTAATATGCAAATTAGTTGCATACATGATGAAATAATTCCAAGAATTGAAACAAGTATTGCGCATGTCTGAAAAAAAGTGCGATACAGTATATTTCATTTTTAGTCTTGGAACGAAAATAAAATAGTTCTAGAGCGTTCAAGTTTTACAAGTTTGATGCTGTTAAAAAATTAAATACTATAAAAGCTACCGTATACCAAAAACTTCAATTTTAGGCCTTTTTTTAAAATTTTCGTTGTGAGATCAATGAAATTGAAATTTGCGATTAATGACAAATGGTTTTATTGTGATAATTAGAATCAAAAAGAAAAAATTCACGAAAATTTGATAAATTTTAAGGTGATTCTATCTTTTTTTCAAAAGTAATCGTTCTCTGAATGAATGCTTAGAAAAAACTTACTTTAACATGAAAACAACAACATTGACTTCCGGCGGTCATAACGGCAGATGACACAAAACCTGCAAAAATGCAAAAGTAAAAATTTAAATTAAAATAAAAGCCAAAAATCAGCGAAATAATCCCGAAAAAAATACATAGTGAAATAAAATGTACAAAACTATCCAAAAAAAAATTGTTGATAAATTAAAACTTTGTCTTAAATGATGAAGATAAAAAGAATAATGTTGTTTAAAAGCTTATTTATATCTTTTTTTGTTAACAACAAATTTCACTGTTGTTGGCGCTTTAAATATACAGATTTTTCTTATCAGTGTTAAAAATTGAAGGCGAAAAAAAGATAAAAAGAGTTGAGGAGTAAGCATATTTTTGCTTGCGTAGATTTTTAAAAAAAGGATAGGCTTTATCTATGGCGTCATAATAAATGAATCATCAAAAATTGCATTTTTTTCAACTACAACGGTATACGTCGGTCACACCCATGTTGTAATAAAAAATATTTATTTATTATTGAAGGTTGTATTTAAAAAGGGTGACGAAGAAAAGCAAGAGGACAAAAAAATAACAAGGAATAATCATGGAATTGCAATTTAATTGCTGATACCTTTTGCATCTATAGGATTGCCACAAAAAGGGCATTCCAGGTTTGGAAAGTTAAAGGAGGCGGGCTCTTTGATATTTTTTTTATTCTGAAGATCTCATAGCGATTATGCAACTTGCTCGGTATAACTTTGGAACATGGATAAACCTGATTTTCAGGTTCATGCAAAAAAAGTAGCAAAGATCCCGTTTCCTTTAAAAAAACAAAAATGTTGTTAAAAGCGGAAGTCGCATTTCTAATAAATTTTTGCTTATCTAAATTATTGAAATTCAGGCAAAAGCTGTTGTTTCTTTTCAAATTCACATTTTTTGTGGGCGGGGAATAAGCATGGCAGCGGGCCGACTCGGCCCGGGCTTTGAGAGGGCCCGGCCAGGCCCGGCCCGGGCCGGGCTGGCCGAGAAGTCAGTGGGCCGGGCCGGGCCGGGCCCGGGCCCAAAAAACTCGGCCCACGGGCCGTAGAAAATTTATTTTTAAACTATTTTTAAATCACTTTTAAAGAAAAGCGTTTTTTTGCAACATGATTTTTGTTTTTTTTAATTACCAACAATAAAGAAATAGTAGTTAATGGAAAAAATCAATTAAATAAAGGATTTTTGGAAAAATTTTTTAATCTAACTTTGAAAAAAATTTCTCAAAATTTTTGGAGAGGGCCCGGGCTGGGCCCCGGCCCTGTCCGATCGGGCCCAGGCTGGCCCTGTTGTGAACGGGCCGGGCCGGGCCCGGGCCGGCAAAAAAGTCGGCCCGAGCCAAGCTTAGCGGGGAATAAAAAAAAGACAATGCAGAAAAAAATGTGAATGAAAAAAGAAACAAAAGCTTTTGCCTGATTTTCAATAATTTTTTTAAGCAAAAATTAAAATAGTTTAATTTCAAACAGATTTGAACAAAAAATATTTCGTTTTAAATGTTGCTCCAATTTTGTTCTCATGGATTAATTCAAACACAATAATGAATAATGAAATTGAAAACGATTATTCTTGAATCATCAAAATTCCTGAGAAATTCCCGGGCAGGGCTAGGTGACATTGATTTTTAAGATGTAATATTTTTACAACCATGGAGATATTTCGATACTGGATACCAAAAATATCTTTTTTTGATAATTTATTTTCTAATAAATTAGCTTGGTTTCTTTAATACATTTCTTTGCACTTTTAAAATATTTTTTCTACTCTTTTGACAAAATTCGGCCTTGTTGGAGAATAAGTTTCTATCAAAGTATTGTATCAGATATCGACGACATTTAATTCAATATCAACTACATACCATTTAAAATGTGGTAAAATTTCATCAAATTTTTGCATTTTTTTGCGCTTAAGCTCAAAACACATACATACATTGATTGTTGGTCGAAAAAACAACAAATTAATGAATTTGTGACGAAACAAAAGTGCAAAACCATTTTTTATTCCATTTAAATTTCGCACCCTTTTTTTATGGGAAAATGATAATTAAAAAAGCTTCAACGAAAAAAAAAATTTAAATTAAATTTTTTCTATAAAAAACACTATTATTTATTTACCTGTAAATAATTGACTGCCTCCACATTTGCAAAAAAAAATTTTATTTTTATTTTGGATTTTTGTAAAAAAAGCTGTTTAAAACGTTTTTTTTGCAAAATGTCACTCTTACAACGAATTGTTTATTTCAGTGATATCGTAATTCCAGTAATTGCAATTTTATGCAATATTTTTCTTTTATTTTTAGTTAAAACTGTAAAAACTAAAACTTTAATTCATATCAATTATTCTTTGGTTCCAAATAGTATCATTGATATATTTGTATCAATTGTAACATTTGTTGTGGCACCGGTATGGTTTGACACGTTTAAATTTATGCAAATTTATTTTTATTTAAGCATGTTTTTCATGTTGGTGGAAATTTTTATCTCATTTTTGGTGATATTTTTGCATCATCGTTTGATCACTTTACTGCATGCCATTTGGCATCCCTTTTTGGTGGATTAACTATGACAAATATGATTTCAATTACGGCATCCTTTTATATACGGTATTTGGTAATATGCCGGTAAAAAAATTTAAAACTTATCCATCAATTTTTTTTGAAAAATTTGCTAAACAGTTATATTTTCAGATATCGTACTCTTTCAGTTCGAACCATGATTCTACCGTATTTTTTAGTTTTTATAGTTTTTTTAACTTTTTATTCTTTATTTTTATGGTTTTATTTGTCAGCAGTAGGAAACTTTGAAACATTTATTTTAACTAATTTTTGGAAAGATGAATTTGATAGTTCTCCGTTATTTGTTGCCAATAAAATTGTATGTTTTTGGGCGTTCCTTCGTGACTTTTGGCAAAATGTGAATGAATGCCAAAGGGCTTTAAAAGCATTTTTTAAACTTTAAAAACGCTTTTAATAGAAACAAAAAGACTATATCCCCATCGAGAAAGTTTCAGAAGTTTAAAATGCTTTTTTTCTAAACAAAAATAATGGACGAAATGTCCAATTATCGATTTTTTGTTTGACGTCATATCTAACTAGTCTAGGGGGCGCAGCGTCATTCTTTTTTTCAAAAAAAATGCAAAACGAGTGGCGGCGAAAAAAAAATGGGGGATTTTCTGTTGGCCCGAAAGCATAGTGGTGAAACGCGCGCAGCCAACAGTCAAGGTGCAGCAATGTGACAGGTTCGATTCCCCTCCAGTGCAAAAAAAAATTTAAAAAAAATTAAAATCGTTAATGATTGAGGCAATATTTAAGTAGTACTAAACAAATTATTAGAACACAAATTATTAATTTGCATTTTTAAATATTTTTTTGCCCTGGAGGGGAATCGAACTTGTCACATCTCCGCACATTGACCATTGGCTGCGCGCGTTTCACCACTATGCTTTCGGGCCAACAGAAAATCCCCCATTTTTTTTTCGCTGCCACGAAAAACGCGAGCGCTCGTCGTAGATGCTTCAGAATTCTTAAACTACTGAAAATGAATTCAAAAAAATTATTTTAGCAGATGACGAAGATCTGGAACTATCCGAATATATAAAAATTAGTAGCAAAATCGAAAATTTTTTTTTCACTCTGCGCCCCCTAAACTAGTCACATTTTATCAAAAAATATGCATAAATAATATTTATTATTTTACAGATGTCACCACAATTTTTATGCATTTGTGGATTTTTATTGGCGACTTTCACATTTGCATATTCCCTAATATTTTTCTTTAGTTTACAAATTTCAAAAAAACTAAAAATTCATATCGAAAATAACAATTCTGGCACAAAATTACTGCATAAACAAATTCAACGGACACTTTTTATTCAGGTTTTTTTTCAGTCCTTTTATACTTTTTTTTGTTATCATTTAATAATTTTTTTGCAGGCAATTGGGCCATCCTTAGTTGGCTCCCTGCCATTATTGTTGGCATTTGCAAAAAGTTTTATGGATTTACGATCCACTCAAATTTCATTAATTTTATCATTTTGTTTTCCATGGGCAGCATTTGGGAATCCAATTGCAGCATTTATTTTTATAAAACCTTATCGAAATTATATTAATAAAATTTTTAAATTTGCTTTTAAACCTTTTCGGCATCATCAAATCGTCACAACAAAATCTGTTACATTTGTCGTAACACCCGTGCCATGAATGAAGAAAGAATTATTTTTATATTACTGTAAAAATTTGTTGTGTTTGTTCATTTCAAATTTACTTAAAATTAATTAAAAATCAAATGATGTTTAATAAATTGTATCATTAAAATAAAAAAACAGTTTCGAACATACAACCGGAAACAATATTTTTTTTAAAAATTTATATTTTCACATAACTAAAAAAAGAAAACAAAATTTATCATAAATTATTGTTCCTTGTAAAAATACTTGAAATTACATAAAATAATATTCCTATAAAAACACATATCTTAAATATTTCTCAAAATAATATTTTGTATTTTAGGTTACAGATTAGGCTTGAAAGTTTCAAGTTGAAAGGAAAGAAAAAAAGTGTTCTCTTTTCGTTTTTTTCGACGAAAATTTTTTGCTTTCTTCAATTTTCAGATGGCATTTTCGTCGCTTCTGAATCACTTTTTTTACTTTTTGTTTTTATTTTCGTTTTATTCAGGCTTGAAAGCACTAGAATATCCACAAAAAAATTTTTTTCTCTCTATTTTTAATTATTACCTGCCGGTCTCTAAGAATCTATATAGTTTATAAACTTTTTTTGTGAACTTCTTTGAATGTGCGAGCAAAATGGAGCATTTCGCCAACGTCATTATTTTTGACAACAAAAACTTTTATACAAATTTTTATTGGTTTTTTGATTATAGAGATTTCTTATGTTGTTTTTGTTCCACCATTTTAAAACAACTAAAAATTATTTCAGGTTAAATTCATTCAACTCTTTTAACTATCAAAATGGATGCTCCATCTTCTTTTGCTGATGCAAAACCGAAAATGATTAATGGAAAAATTGTTTGGGCTGGTGGTCCATCAATTAAACAACATTTTGCTCTTCCGGAATCCATCATGTATTACATCGCTAAGAATCCTTCTACTCCAGAAGTCTACAAAAAACTTATTCAAAGCTGTAAATATTTCTTTGAAAAGCTTCCTCTTTTTGTTGCTGCAAATTTAAATGGAAATAATAGACTTTGTTCAAATGAATATTGTGATGGTGAATATGATGAAACATGTTGCTTTTATATTGATTTCAATAAACTTTCAAGTAAAATTTGGATTACAAATGAAATCCGTCTTTACTCAGATGATATTTCAACTTTCTCTTCATTGATTTTCCCAAAACTTTTTCGATGGAATATTATTGAACTTAATGTCATTAATACAGATATTATGTTTAATGATTTTAGAATCTGTGCTTCGTTTCTTACTGATATTTTTATTTGGAGAAGTCGCATTATCAATGATGATGGAAGTGTTGTTATGATTGATAAAATTCTTGAAGTTACATCTAATATTAAGAAATTTTATATGTAAGTTTTTTTTTTAAATTTGCTCTCTAAAATTTTATATTATCTTTTTAGCAAATTTATCGATAATGTTTCTATGATCAACACTGCAGCAATGAAAAATATTTGTAAACTCAAAAGTCTTCAAAATCTTAAATCATTTAATTTGAGATATATTCCTAAAATCTTCAATGTTGATGATCTTTTAACATTTATCAAGGTAATTAATTAACTTTCTTTTAAATAATTCTTATTTTTACTTTTAGGCTTATTCTAATACAAAGATTTATTTTTCTTTTTATGGGAATATTTCTGAAGAATATAAAATCCAACTTGACAAACTTGTTGATACTGTAATCAAAAGTGATCTCCTCAATTGCTACATCTGTTATCCAGGAGAAAATGAAGAAAAATTAAAGATTATGAATGCTCGTTATTACCGTCGTTGAATATTTTAATCATTGCTTGTTTTTTTCAATAAAAATTGTTATTACGAATTGTGGGATTGCATTTTTCTAGAATCTTACCTCCGTAATTAAGATTTAAGCTAGCAATTTTATCGATTTTAAGATCAATAAGTTGAACATTCTTCGCTCCGTGCGTCTTTGAGCAACAGCCAAAAAAAATCAGCTTTGGCCGGAGCACATGTTTGAGAAGCATATAATGAACAGGAACCCTTTTCGAAGTTGGCATGTTACTGAATTCTCGTGATTTTTCAAATAGTTGATTAAATAAATGAATATAATTGTCAAAAAACATTATCGGGGAAAGCGGAAAATCATCACCAAAACGTTGTCACTGTGATAGAAACTTTTTAGTTATACGTAATATACGTATGAATCACTATAGCATCAGTGTCACTAGATTCGTCACAGCAGCATCACATCACTGTGATTTTTGACTGGTTTTAAAAGAGAAATTTTGTGTCACTGCAGTAGTACCGAATTCATGATCAGTCGGTGATAAATTTGTAACGCCTTTTAGTGATTGACGTGATTCAGTGTCTATGAATTTTATATATGGTCTGACAAATTTCGACACTTTTTGATTACAGTAAACGCCTCGTTCTTTAATAAATAAATTTAAAGGGAGTGTCAAGCAATAAAAGTTCATTGAAATTACCTGACTGCAACAAGCCTACGTCCGCACGTTCAGCAATGGAGAATGCATCGTATGTATTCATTCGCGTCAAAACACATCGACACTCCCTTTAATGAAAAATTAATTAAAACGCATTTTGTGAGAAAACGAAGACTTTTGAGTTCATTCCGGAACCCGAGCAAAAATTTGAGGCTTAAGGGCTATCCTCTCGGATTTATAGGTTTTCGAGGTCGTAGATTCCGAATCTGAAGTCCGTTTTTGATTTCGTAGTCGGAATTCTGAGATACCGTAATCAGGGGGCCTAAAATGGGTCATCCTCCAAAAACCAAAAAATGTGGTATCATTCGATTCCCCTCATCGAGGCGATTTAGAAAAAACCAAATATAGCCGAAAAAAACTGACAGGAAGAAAAATAATGCCATTTGAAATAGCTGATTTTCGGTTTTTTGGCAATATGTCCATTAAAACAACGGACATGGAAACAAACAGATGGCAGATTCGGAATCTACGTGTATTTTTACCCCAGGGGGGTTAGAAATGCCAAAAGTCCTGTGGTCCCATCACCCATTTAAAAAGGGTCAAACATCACAAAATCAACATCTATAGCATCGAATAATATATATATTTAATGAATGGGGGCAGGTATCGACTTCCGGTGACTTGCATTATGTAATATCATGTCAGTGGAGCATCCAAGAACAGTTTGAACATGTTTGGTAACGATTTCGAAATATGGGATCCCTTTGAAAATCCAAAATTTAACCCCATTGAAATACCGCATAAACTTTGTTTTTTCTATCATAATAAAGTCAAATATGCATTATAATTGTAAAATATATGAAAAAACATCAAAATAACATGATAAAAAATGACGGGGGGTCAAAATCGATTTTTTATGATTTTTTCAATTTTGCTTATTTTTGATCAATTTTTAAGATACCAAAATATTACGAATATCGAAATTAATCAACTATTTGATACTTTCGGGTTAAAATATAGCTCGTTTAAGATTTTTGGGCAATATTTCGACATCCTGGAATTACTAGTTTTTGTTTTTCACGTTACTGAAAATATGCTCAAAAATTTGAGAAAAAACTCCTGGAAATCAGTGTTTTTCCGATACAAGATCACTAAAAACATTTTTTTTTGATTTATTATAATTTACTTTGGTGGGGTGAAGTGTTTTGAAATCATTTTGAACAATTTTAAGATTTTCAAAAATTACTGATTTTTCAAAATTTGAAAAAAATTATTTTATTTTATTTTCTGTTGAAATCATTCAGAAAGTGTTAAAATATTGACATTTCAGCCAATGTCAATATTTTAACACTTTCCAAAAGCCAAAAAAATGTTTTTAGTGATCTTGTATCGGAAAAACACTGATTTCCAGGAGTTTTTTCTCAAATTTTTGAGCATATTTTCAGTAACGTGAAAAACAAAAACTAGTAATTCCAGGATGTCGAAATATTGCCCAAAAATCTTAAACGAGCTATATTTTAACCCGAAAGTATCAAATAGTTGATTAATTTCGATATTCGTAATATTTTGGTATCTTAAAAATTGATCAAAAATAAGCAAAATTGAAAAAATCATAAAAAATCGATTTTGACCCCCCGTCATTTTTTATCATGTTATATTGATGTTTTTTCATATATTTTACAATTATAATGCATATTTGACTTTATTATGATAGAAAAAACAAAGTTTATGCGGTATTTCAATGGGGTTAAATTTTGGATTTTCAAAGGGATCCCATATTTCGAAATCGTTACCAAACATGTTCAAACTGTTCTTGGATGTTCCACTGACATGGTATTACATAATGCAAGTCACCGGAAGTCGATACCTGCCCCCATTCATTAAATATATATATTATTCGATGCTATAGATGTTGATTTTGTGATGTTTGACCCTTTTTAAATGGGTGATGGGACCACAGGACTTTTGGCATTTCTAACCCCCCTGGGGTAAAAATACACGTAGATTCCGAATCTGCCATCTGTTTGTTTCCATGTCCGTTGTTTTAATGGACATATTGCCAAAAAACCGAAAATCAGCTATTTCAAATGGCATTATTTTTCTTCCTGTCAGTTTTTTTCGGCTATATTTGGTTTTTTCTAAATCGCCTCGATGAGGGGAATCGAATGATACCACATTTTTTGGTTTTTGGAGGATGACCCATTTTAGGCCCCCTGATTACGGTATCTCAGAATTCCGACTACGAAATCAAAAACGGACTTCAGATTCGGAATCTACGACCTCGAAAACCTATAAATCCGAGAGGATAGCCCTCAAGCCTCAAATTTTTGCTCGGGTGCGTGGTGAATCTACGATTTTTCACAAAATGCGTTTTAAAGCCGGAAATTGCTTTAATAAATACATAATAATAAAGAAAGAACCAATGTTTAATTAAAAATAAAAAAAATAATTATATTTAAGAAATAAATTTTTAATATATAGTTTGTATTTATGAAAAAGGGTGAAATACGCTAATTTAAAAAAAAATTAGAATCTGAAGGTTACAGTAAAAGATGGCTCTTATCGTTTTTTTAATTGTATTTTCAACAATTGAAACAATATTGTATCTTTTTCATTTATCAGTTCTGATACTGTTGATTTAATGAAGGCAAAAATATCAAAGAATAAAAAGAACACAAAAGTAAGATTATAGTTGAACAACAAAAAGAAAGATACTCTATGAAAAAATAAGGAATAAATTAATAAACATTTCAGAAAAATTAAGAGTTTGAAGATGTTTGCCGAAGAGCATTAGGATTACGGTAGTAATTTTATATTTGTTAAGAATTGATACCATTCGTGATGAGAAATAAAGATCCAATAATTAATTAGATGTAATTTTTTGGCTTGATTTAGTTTCGTAATGACCACAATTTCTTGTCGAGACTGAATTAAAAGTTAATTCAAGTCTTTCATTTGAATGGGTGATCATCATATAATAGGCTATCATAATATCGGCAATAATTTGTTCAGCAATGGAAAATGCATCGTGTGTATTCATTCGCGTCAAAACACAGTTGAAAATTTTTAATGTCGACACTCCCTTTAATGAGCAATTAATTAAAGCCAGAATGTGCTTTAATAAATACATTATAAGAAATAATGAAAAAGAAAGAACCAATGTTTAATTAAATATTTTAATTATATTTAAGAAATAAACTATTTTTTTTATAATAATAAGTTTGTATTTATAAAAAAAGGTGAAATACGCTAATTTTTAAAAAAATTAGAATCTGAAGGTTACAGTAAAAAATGGCTCTTACCGTTTTTTTTATTGCATTTTCAACGATTGAAACAATATTGTATCTTTTTCATTTATCAGTTCTGATACTGTTAATTGCAAAGCGAAAGTCGACATTTATGGGCCCTTTTTTTGTCATGCTTATGATTGTTATTGCTGCAGATTTTGGAAATTTTTTAATGGTAAACAAGTTTTTTAGACAAAATTTTCGAGTAAAAAAAACAATTTTAGTTATTTATTACACGAAAGATTCCAGAATTTTATGTTTTGCTTGATTTGTACAAAAATGCAACTTTTGCAACAATCGTTTACAACGGATTAGTTTTTTTCACACCAATTCAATTTTTTGGACATACATTAATGGCACTCAATCGTTTAACCTTGATATTTTTGCCTTTAAAACAGCAAAAGATATGGAAAAAACCATGGTTTGTTGCATTTATGATCGGCTTCCCAGCGATATATGTTTGTACAAGAGTGAATGAGCCTGCCGCCTTTATATTTACAAAAGATATTGCTAGTATTAATTTAATCAACCCTAGTGCTGTTGATTTACATTACAATATTACTACAGTATGCTATATTGGATCAACTTGTTTTACAGCATTATTAAATATTCTGTCTTTTGCAAAGTTTTATTTTCGCAATAAATCTGCTGCATCAATAAATGTTAATGAAAAAAGTTTATTGTGTAAGTTCTTTTTTTGTAGAGGGTAGGTGTGCTGTTAAAACAGAAAAAGCCTTGTTTAAAGATCTAATTTTCAACTTTTTTTCTTTCTTTTTCTTAAAACTCGATTCAACAACTCTCGTATCAGTGTATTCGCGCCGCCAGTGTTGGCGGCATGGCGGCGGCGACTTTTCGAAAAAGATCATAAGGTTTTGCCGCAGATCAAAGGATGCCGCTGGCGGCGTCGATGTTTCTCGGGGCGCGAATACACTGTCTCGTATCGTAAATAAAATTTTAAAAATTGTTTTTTAGTGGTTTCACTTGTCTGTTTTATCGCTCAGTTGATCCGAACATCTTTTAATCTTAACAAAGTATTTTTTCCAACAAACCAAAATTTTTCTGCCTTTTTTAATGCCGCATTGCCGTATTTTAATATAATTTTTGCATTATCTGGAAGTATATCATTACTAATTTTAAGGTATCTTTTAAATCCTTAAAAAAATTGTCATACATTCTATTAACCATTTTAGCAAAACAACACGTAGAGCTTACAAAACTTTTTACGGGATCAGTAAAGGCGTGAAAGTTCATATGATTGCTCCTTCAACGAATACAAAAGCAGTCTCATCATTTCAATTGAGTCAAAGCAATCGAAGTGTTCTTTAATTTCCACATAACTTTTTATTCTATTCTTTTGTTAGTTTAATTTATGTGTATATTTATGTATACTTACAGAAAACCTACATAAAAATTAAAAAAATCAGCACGAAACTGAGAATACACGTTTAATCGAAAGTAAGAAAACTGTTCATTTTTATGGACCCGAAGTGTGGCAAAGTGTGATTTTTCGCAAACACAAATTGTGGGGTTTTCAAATTTTGTCTCGGGGAAAATTGCTGATTATTTCTTTGGCACTTTTTTCTATCAGGTCGTTCCAAAAGTTTTTGCGTTTGGTTTTTTCTGTGGCAAATGGAACTGGGTGCATCTAAAATTCTGAAATTGTGCATGAAGGTAGCCGAGGATGTGGGCTAGATAATGTGATGTTGATTTTTTGTTATATCTAAAATTTTCATATTATTCTGGAGCATTTTCTGTGCGAGACCCGGAATTTTCGAGTTTCTCGTGGAACGAGGTTCTGGAAAATTCGGTTTTGTGAGTTTTTGATAGAAAAATTAATCGGAAAAAAAAATTTACGATTAATTTTTCTATCAAACGTCTTCTAATAGTCCCCTGAACATTCCCTGAAATGTGCGACCCAAAAAAAAAATTTCGAAAATTTCGATTTTTTTTCACAGGGGGGACCAAGGCAAAAAAAAAATCAAAATATTTTTAAAAAAAATTTAAAAAATTTAATTTTTTTTAAATAGTTCAGACATGTCCAGAAAGTCTAAAAAATACTATATATACCGTTTACGGCGTTATAATAAGTCAAATATTAGAGTTATAGCTCCAAAATGATGTTGGGGGTATTGTGAAAAATCTTCTCACTTAGAAAAAAAATTTTATTCTGTTGTTTTTTTAATTTGTTCTGATTAATTTTGACTAAATCAATTATGGAGAATCTGAATATAGCATTTACAGACATTAGAAATAGAAAAAATAAATTTTTTTTGATGTTGGGGGAATTGTAGCACACGATAATGACTAAAATCAATAGAAGTCAGACACAAGTGCTCATATGAGGTGTCTTTTGGTATTTTTACAATTTGTAGGTGATTTTCCACGATTTGTTGGAAATTTTTTTTCAAATTAATTTTTTTTTTCAATTTTATGATTAATTGAAAAATTTAGTGTTTTTATACTTCAACATCAAAAAATGAATAGAACTTGAATACAAATAAAACCTCAGCTGTTCCAGTGTTTTTTTTTCTTTTACAACTACATAAAGAACAACTTGTTGGGATTTGTTTTTCAATTTAAAGCCTCATTTTCGAATTTTTTAGATTCAAAAATTAATTTTTCAAAAAATCGCTAAAAAATGACAATTTTTCAATTAGTAGCGCCGTCAAAACTAGAGCACGTAGGAATATTCTGGTCATATAGTTATGTCGAGAAAACCATAAGGAACAAAGTTGCAGTGGGGTTTTACCCCTTCACGATGTAATTTGAATTTGGCATGGCAAAAACCAAATTTTTTCACTAAAAATCAGCTTTTTTTCCATTTTTTCAATTAGTAGCCCCGTCGAAACTAGAGCACGTAGGAATATTCTGGTCATATAAATATATCGAGAAACCCATAAGGAACAAATTTGCAGTGGGGTTTTACCCCTTCACGATGTAATTTGGATTTGGCATGGCAAAAACTGCCAAAAAATGGCCAAAAATGGACATTTTGCCAAATTTCGTATTCCTAACGGCACACCCCCAAATCAAGCCAGGTATCACTCTGAAGCTATTTTTTGGTCATTCTAGGTTATTTGGCACCGTTTGACACCAAAACATCCTAACGTAACATTTTTTGCCAAAAAATGAGCCCGTGCTATGTATGCCAAAAATTAGCTTAAACCCCATCGTTTCTCCATTTATATCTTCTACTTTTACATGAGAAAAAATAACTATTTTTTTTAAAAATGAAAAAATTTTTATTTCTGTCCTGATTTTTGCCAAATTTAGTAGGATACATAAACATCAAAATCATCTTCATTTTATTGTAATCAGGATCATTTTCATAACCCTCATTCCATTTCACTTAAAGGTCGATTATTTGATTATAAGGGAAAATAACTAGAGTAAAAAAAGGATGTTGTTATAAAAAACTGTAAATCATCTAAGTTTAATAACTTCTGTTAAATTGATTTCTTCCTCTAATAAAATATTCAAAAAAAAAAGGGAAAAAAGACTCTCCAACATGAAAATTTGAGTTTAAAGTGGCATCCTCTTTTTTGGCATCCTCTTTTTTGGCTGACCTTTGTTGCCTCCGCAAAAAAAATCAATAATATATTTCTCATGAGTAACGAAATAAACCAACACGAGCAAAGTCACTGAGACGAAATTTTTAAATCTTGTGCGCAGCTTTAAAGAAAACAAAAGTGCATGCCTGAAAGCAGTGAGTGGTCCCGTTTTGTTGTTGAAAAAATGGAGGGAAAAAAGAAGAAATGCATGTTTTCTTTCCGTAAAACAAGAAAAATGAAATAGGCATCGTCAAGTTTTTCATTCCTATTTTTAAAGATTTAATAAATCTTTCAAAACAAAATATCTTTTAGCAATTGGATGAATTGCATTAAAATGTTTGCCAATATCGTAATGGCATAAGCTCAAATCCATGGTGGTTATCCCAAAGTCATCCAGATATATAAGATACAGTATTCAGATTTTTAATTTTCTTTTTTCTTTAATTTTTCTTTGAAATTTTAATTGTTTTCTATACTTTTTTATTCTTGTTCTTCACATTAACTTAAAGCTTAATCTTTTTTTTTTCTTTTTTTTAACAAATAGTAATTTAATTTATCGTTTTTTTACAGAAAATAAACAGAGTAAAAAATTATAAAAATTTAAAATAAAAAAAAAACCAAGGTTTAAAATCATTTTAATCTTCGGAATACAGTAAACGGGCGAAAAAATAATACTAATAATACTTTTAGAACCAATAAGAAAAAGAAAGAACGAACGAAATGTTATCGGGCGAATCTAGCATTTCATTGGCGATAAATAACTTTTAATAATTTAGATATTAAATTCACTGAATAGGAAATTCTATTTTTATCTTTCTTTTCTTCATTTATTCCGCATCTGAATCCTTAAAATTGATTTATTTTTCATTCATTGTAATCTACTCGAGAAGGCGCTTCGATTGACACTTATTTTGTAACATTTGAAGAAAATTTTTATCTTGGATTCAGAATCCTGAAGATTCTGAATCCGTTTTTTTTGTTTTGAGTGGTCAGACATTTTAAGAATATGGTTATTATTCTTTTCCCTTTTACAGAAAACGTTTTTTATATATATTGAAAAAGAGAAGTTCTGAAAATGTAGAATCGCAAAGTTTTAGGGATTTTTGTGTAAAACTTTTACACTACAACATCCTTAAACGCTTGGCAAATAGCGCTCGCATTATCAAATCCGGATATCTTGGTTCTGATAAATGCCCAATTTCGTCCTCTTTTATATGAAAATTATTAAAATTTATAAAAAAATATAGTAAGAAATTACTATGGTTAAAACTGTATCTTACAATTTTAATTAAAAATTTAATGTTAAACAAGTATGGCAAAGTGTCAGTAAACGAATAACTTATAATGAAATTTTCACTTTTATTAAAAAGGCAAAACATAAAAATAACAACAATAATACTGAAAAATCAATAATAAAATATTAAATCATGCATTTTAAGGAGGGGTCGAATTTTTAACAAGTTTTTTGCTAATAAATAAGAAAACAATAGCTTTCGCCTAATTTTTAATATTTTTTACAAGCAAAAATTTGGTGCAAATCTAACTCCCCCCTTAAAAACAAATACACAAAAAAGATTTTTCATTTCAAACTTAAAATAGGTGCATATTTTACATCATCTTTTTGTTCCATAAGCATTGTAGGAACATCAGAATCTGCGGCAGTCCAGTTTCCATATTTTGCCCATTTTCCATTAAAAAATATTCCAATTCTACATCCAAACCACTTTGCCATAGTTTGAAGATGGGATGATGTAATCGATGGAGAAAATAATGCTTTTCCTTCAATTTCACGATCAATTGGGAATAAACTTTCTGAAAAAGTTTGTACAGTATGATTTTACACAAAAAAAATTTCCATTTAAAATTGTAAAGATGAAATTAATTTTAATTTTGCCCAAAAACGCAAACTTTCGTTGCAAAATCTTCACAATTAAATTAAAGCCGGAAAAAAACTTACCAGAATTATAATTGTAAAGATGAACATTAACTTTTTCACGAATATAAAGTGCGTTGCAAAACTATGGACGCACCCCTGATTTCAATGTTTCAGGTATTTATCGGGGCACAATTTAAATTCTGATTAAAGATTCGGAATCAGCATGCTCAAAAACCTAGGAATCCACGGAAAATGCTAGAAAAATTATATTTTTATTAATAATTCCGAAAAATTTTGAAAAACAGGTGTTGCAAAACTATGGACGCGCCTGGAAAAAATTTGCATACGTGAAGTTATGAAACAATAAACATATAAGGGTTGTTAAACATGCTAAAAAAAGATAATCTGTGAAGAAAATATCAAAAAATATGGAATGGCATCGATTTGCCATTGTGTTGAAAATCGCGTTTTTGCCTATTTTGGCACTTTTTGCGGTGCCGGTGCAGCGTGGAGCATAGGTTTTAAGAAAAACCAAATATGCCATTTTGTAGTCTTATCCATGCTTAATAACTCCACAAAGTTTCATTACTCCATATCTAACACACACCTACAGCCCCTTCTTCAAAACTTTGTAAAAACTAACTTTTTTAGCTTTTTTTTCAAATTTTCTCATTTTTTGATGTTTTATCGAAACTTTGAAGAAGGGGCTGTAGGTGTGTGTTAGATATGGAGTAATGAAACTTTGTGGAGTTATTAAGCATGGATAAGCTTAATAACTCCACAACTACAAAATGGCATATTTGGTTTTTCTTCTACTACAAAATGGCATATTTGGTTTTTCTTAAAACCTATGCTCCACGCTGCACCGGCACCGCAAAAAGTGCCAAAATAGGCAAAAACGCGATTTTCAACACAATGGCAAATCGATGCCATTCCATATTTTTTGATATTTTCTTCACAGATTATCTTTTTTTAGCATGTTTAACAACCCTTATATGTTTATTATTTCATAACTTCACGTATGCAAATTTTTTCCAGGTGCGTCCATAGTTTTGCAACACCTGTTTTTCAAAATTTTTCGAAATTTTTAATAAAAAAAATACTTTTTCTAGCATTTTCAGTGGATTCCTAGGTTTCTAAGCATGCTGATTCCGGATCTTTAATCAGAATTTAAATTGTGCCCCGATAAATACCCGAAACATTGAAATCGGGGGTGCGTCCATAGTTTTGCAACGCACTTTATCCAGCTTTTTCTTCATCCCCAGTAATATAAAGTGAAAAACATTCCCAACCATGATAAATATTTTCAGAAGTTGGATAAATTTTATCTGGGATTGATTCCGGAGAAACTTCTTTAATTTTAATATTCAACCAAAAATTGTATGCTTCAGAAGTATATAAAATATTCAACTTTTCACAACATTTTTCAAAGAAAAATGATGACGGAATATACACTTTAATTGTCGTCGTAGGATCTGATATAGGAGTTGTTGAAGGTGGATTTGGAGTTGAGGGAATTGGAGTTGATGGAATTGGTTGTTTTACAAGTGTTGCGGAATTTGAAGGTTTTGTGGATGAAATATTGCCAACTAAATTTTCTATGGGTGATTCAGAAGAAGGAGGAGGAATATTTGGCAAAACTGGAGAAAATGTTGAGGGAGGTTTTGTAAAATATAAAATTTGATTATTTGATAATAAAAATTGATCCATTGATGTTGGCACATTTCTTGGTGGAGGAGGAGTTGCTGAATTTTCAAATCTGCAAAAAAAAGATGACCATGTATTTCTTTATAATTTAAAAAACAACAAAACCTTTGTGGTCCAATTTTATCAGTTTGCTTGAAACTGTTACTGTTAATGGGGGTTGCTTGACTGCTGCTGACATCTTCTGGGTTTTCAACATCTCCGTCAATATCATCAAGAGGTTGACTAAAAATGATTACTTTATTTACTGTAAAAAAGTTTTACTTTAGAGACAAACCTTTCAGTTGGCTTCATTTTTTTAGCAGCAGAAGAGCCTTCATCCTTTTTAGATCTTTCATCAGCATTTCTTTTAACACCTGATTGACAGGCATCAGACATTCTTGGAGGACTAACTGATGCAGGTGGTGGAGTATTTATACTTTGATTTTGAGATACAGAAAATCTTTGAGACGTTGAAGTTGGCAAATGAGCTCCAGAATATATTGGTTGTGATGGAGGAATTTTTTTTGGTGAAGAAGACGATGGAGTTGATGAATTTTCTGTTGCAAGCTTTGAACGATTAATAATTTGACAAATTTTATTTGGTTTTTTTAATGAAGTTGAACGATTTGCATATCTTTGTTGGATTAAATCTTGTTCTTTTTGAACATTTTCATATAAAATTTTTTCACAAATATGATTGCATGGAATTAATAATTCTCCAGTTCTTTCATTTAAAATTGCAGTTCTCTTTTCTGTTCGATCCAACGCGAAGCAGCCTCTACAGTAATAAGAATTATCTTTGCTATTACCGTATTCATGAATATGATTTCTATCAGTGATATTTTCAAAAACAAAAAGTCTTCCCTTTGGTTTATTTGTTGCCCCAAGACCAAATTCATATTGACTTGCATTAATTTTACGCTTATTTGAAGAAGGAGATTTGTTATTTTTGCGACGACGGCGACGAAATGTTCCAAGTGGTCGAGGTGCAGATGGAAGAATAATTGCAGGGTGAGTTCGTGTAAGTAATCTTGAACAAACAGTACTAAAAAAATATAATCAATATAAACAATCTCTGTTAACATGTACTTACACATTATCGGATTGTGGAGCAGGACTTTTTGGTGGTTCATTAACAGTGGAAGAATCCGATTCATTTCTTGCTGCTGCATCATTCCCACCTTCCACTGTACAATCTTTTTCACCAATATTCCATTTTTCAATAATTTTTTCTTGTTCTTTTTTTGCTTCTTCATATGTAATTGAACGGCAATCATGTTTTTTTGGAATGAGAAAAGTCCCATCAGGTTGTTGATAAGCTTTTGTACGTATTTTAGAGCTTCTTAAACATCCAAGACAATACCAATATTTATTATTTTTGCCAGCATATTGTTTAACATTGCATAAATCATTTTCTTCAAAAACGATCAAACGATTTCCTGCAGTTCCGCCATTGCTATAAGCTTTTTCATATCCATTTGGACCAACTGAACGGAAATTACTAAAATTTAAAATTTGATATTAATCACTATATTTTTGATAAAAAAAATAAGCAAAGGAAACCAAAAATAAAATGAAAATATTAATCTGAAAATACTGCAACGATAAAATCGAACCAACGTCGGCAGATTGCAACTATTTGACGTTTTAAAGAAGAGGAAAGAATTTAAGAAAATTAAATACAACTTACGATATTTCCTTAAATGTTGAGAACGAGGCATCTATATCACACTCAAGAATAGATATTTCACTTTCTCGGAAAAGTCTAAAAAAATGTTTAGTAAAAATGATATAATTTTATTTTGGGGCTGTCCATATTTATTACATGACACAAAAATCGGCTTTTTTTACCCCTGCCTCCCTTGGATAGGCTTTTGCCGACACTGTCAATATTTCGAGAACCGCTCCCTCCATTAAACCGCGTGACGTAACACCTGGACAGCCCCTTTAACAAAAAAACTTACGGTCGATTTGCTTCTGAATCTTCAGAAAAAATTGCTTCTGAATTTTCACCATTCCACAAAGGATTATCAAATCTAATTACAGGAGATTTTGATGATGAGCCCGATGATTCAGAATTTTCTTCTTCAGTTTTAACTTTTTTTAGAAGCTTTGAAATTGGTGTTGCTTCACAGCTATGAATTCGAGGAGCTCTTAGAATTCCATATGAAAAATACGCATATGTTTTTGCTCCATATTTGGAATGACAGTCACAGCAAAAAAACTTTGAATCATTGGATTCAGCTTTATATTTACGAAAATTTAAAAGATTTGATTCTTTAACAATTATAGTTCGGCGACCACCCAATTCTTTAATAAATAAATATAAATTTGATGGAACTTGATAAAAATTTCGATCTCTAAAATATAAACAGTTATTACAACTATAAATTATGATACAAAAAAAAAAGGATTTGCTAAAGTTTAAACAAATATATAAAGACTGGCAAGCAACAATTTTTTCTTTCCTTTTTTTGTTATTTTTTTCGTTACAGTATGAAAAATTAAATTTTTTGTTAAGGCTTATTAATCAGACCTACTAGATGTAACTTAAAGGAGATTCATTAGTTGATGCATTGCGAAATCTCAAAAAGTTTCTAGCACCCGATAAAAATGCGGGAAACGTTATATAATTTGAAAAAGAGAAAATTTCACAATGCATCAACTAACGAATCTCCTTTAAAATTGTTTTTGCCTAGGACAAAGCGCCGAAAATGCCAGATTACTGTATCGTTTCAACTACAAAAAGCGGGCTTGAATCTGCTTTTTTCCAAATTTTATATAATTCGATAGAGAATTCACGTCGAACCTAACACAAAGAAAAGCGGACATTTTTTGAGACGATGTCGGGCAAAGTGTGATTTTTGACAATGCGATTTGCGGGAATTTCAAATTTTTCTTGGAAGAAAATGTTGCTTTTTTTCTTCAAATATCAAAAGATTTTATTACTTTTTTTGAGATAAACTTCGTTTTTTTGTTCTTTTTTTATCTGATAATGATATGTACAAGTTTATAACTATTATATAATGAAAATATTTGTTTGTGTGCATGATTTAGACTTGAATTGTATATAATATTATTGTTTTTAGCTATCAAATGCTTAAACTAACTTTAAAACGATGTCTGCAGCAGATTTTGGACGATTAATTCACCTTGCAAAACGTCGGGAACGTGAAAAAGAAGACTCTGAACGACAAACGGCTGAACTTGAAGAAGAATGCTTGAAAGGTAATTTTCATTTAACATTTTTTTACACTCATATTTTAATGTATTCTTTTAAGTTCAAAGAGAAATAAGTGAAAAATTTACTTCAAATGCTGAAGAAAAGAAGGTAGATGCTCCGGCGGATATACGTATGTTAAATATTGGGATTTATACGTTTATACAGTAATCATTTTTAGATTCCTTGATTTTGTTGCTACAGGAATGATGGGAAAAACGGGACCGCTATGGATTTTTGATGTAATTGGGGAAATTCGTTTACGACAAGATGCTGCTTTAGATGCGGGTGAACCACATCCCGTAAAACTTGTGTTAAGAAGTTGGTATGAAAAGACCAGACACATCTATCCTTCTAGTAGATGGGAAATATTCGTTGCTTGAAAGGAATACAGAAGAACATGTGATGATCTCAATGATATTTAAAAATATGAACTTTGATTTTGTATATTTTTTTTATTACAACTTTTTTTTATAAAATTATTTCATTTTTTTGTTTTCTTTGTTTTGATGGAACACTATTTGAATATGATAAAGTTGTTGGAGGTGCAGTAAGTAATATTTCTGGAAGAAGTTGTTGGGATCGATGTGAATCCCTCCGATGCCAACAACTTCTTGGTGAAACTTTTACGGATTGTGATTTGTTTCGGTTTAGTGGAGATTCTATTGTTGCTTCTTCAGAAATTTAAGAATTTCATTTCAGGGATTTTAAATCAATTCTATTGTTGCTTCTTCAGAAATTTAAGAATTTCATTTCAGGGATTTTAAATCAATATCACGGTTACCACTTCGAATTTTTCGTTGAGCATTTTCACGTTTAATTACTCGATGATGCTTTCCCAGCTTTAGGAAAGGAATTAATTTTCTTTTTTGAATTTAAAAGGGATCGAATTAGAAAGTAACAAGCAAAAGAAGCAAGGGCTAAACAGATTCATGAAAGTGTAAAAATAAAAGCTATATTTAACTAAAAATAATATGATTACTGTAGTCATAATTGAAGATAATGCATTATTCAACACAATAAATTGTTAAATATCCACTGAAGATTCTTTTTGTTATGATTCTAAATACACAATTTTGTAAATCATAGCTAAAAACAATAATATTATATACAATTCAAGTCTAAATCATGCACACAAACAAATATTTTCATTATATAATAGTTATAAACTTGTACATATCATTATCAGATAAAAAAAGAACAAAAAAACGAAGTTTATCTCAAAAAAAGTAATAAAATCTTTTGATATTTGAAGAAAAAAAGCAACATTTTCTTCCAAGAAAAATTTGAAATTCCCGCAAATCGCATTGTCAAAAATCACACTTTGCCCGACATCGTCTCAAAAAATGTCCGCTTAGGTTCGACGTGAATTACCGTGATTTTTATCACCAATGCGCACACAAGAGCACAAAAATGGTATACCCAAAACCCCCCATTTTTTCATACAAAATCGCCTAAAAAGGTGTTTTTGGCGACGCGTCCTTCAAAAGCATAAAGGAAATGCATTTTTTTGTTGCAAAAAAAGGAAAGAAAAAGTGTCTTTTTTTCAACCAAAAATTTTGCTTTTTTAAATTTTCCGATGGCATTTTCGACGCTTTAACTTTATTTTTTTAATTTTTGTTTTTACAATCCCGAGCGTCAACATTCGGACACAACGAACGGCGACGAACGACGACGAACGCCCTCGAAAAAAATTTTTCCCCCGGGCGCTCGTCGTCGTTCGTCGTCTTTTTGTCCGAACGTTGACGCTCCGGATTGTATATAATCATTATTCAGGTCTAAAAGTACTATAATAAAGCAAAAAAATTTATTTTTTCGAAAATTTATTTTTCACTTGCCAGTGTCTAAAAATACGGTGTTTGTAAAAAATTATTAAAGACTTATATTAATACTTAAAGATCGCTTAAAAACGTAAAAATTTTATTAACCTCAAATTTTCTCAAAAACTGATATCTATTTTCAGTATATTTAGTTCAGAAAAATGAAAAACAAATTAACTTACTCGGCCGAATTCTTAGGAATACTTCCAGATGTTGAAGCAGCAGCATCCATTTTTTTAAATTTAATAAATGATAATAATTCAGTTATAATTAAAATTGAAGCGCTGAAAGCAAATTTTTAAATGAATATAATAAAAAATGTCTAGAATATATAATTATTACGTCACACGGCACGGTTCTACAATAAAACGGAATAATTTCTTTCCAGCAGCGCATGCGTGAACGCGCGCGAGAAAGAGAAGAAAATTTTTCTTCTCGCGCGCTTACAGCAGCTCACGGATGACGTAATTCACTGATTTATGTATCAATAAAAAAATTGCTATAAAAAAATTACGACAAGAAAATGAACATGCTTTGGAAAAAAAGTGATGAACGAATCGGTCTGTTCAATCCGAGATAAAAAAATTTCAGTTGACCGCCAATATCCCTAAACGTGGAAATACAAGAATAAAGGCAAGAAAAATAGGAAGAATTTTTTGGAAAGTTAATATTTTTGCTACTTGAGGACAGTTTAATTCAATAAGAATGGTGTTTTTAGAAGTCTATTTGATCTTTAACATCTTCCTAAGACCCCACTTGATTGATCCATAAAATATGTTCCGACATTGATTGAAGTTAATGTCTATCAGAACAATACAAACTTTTTAAATGCTTTTTTTTTTTTTTTTTTACAAAGATTCATCAAGGCCATATACAGAAAAAAATTTCGGAGGAGGCATCCGTCGTTTGGGGGAGCACACCTATGATCTTTTGCCGCCGCCTACACGAAGCGGCAAAATATCAAAGGAAATTCCTCAATTTCTAAGGGGGCACGGGCCCCTAGTTCCCCCCCCCCCCCCCCCCCTGAAAACGGTTCTGAGATTCATTTACATTACGAATTCAACGTTGAAATTTTCAAGCCGATGTTTGTTAAAATGCTTTTCAAATAAAGAAAAACAGGTTTACGAAATCTAGCAAACCTTTTTTATACATTTTTAAAAGGGTGCCTTTTAATAAATTTTGATAATAATTATTGCTTTAATTTTTCAAAAATGCACAATTTTTAATGTTTTTAGAAGAGTAAAAAAAAACTGGAAAACATATTTATAAAAAATTCCAAAAAAACATTATTTTTTTCCACTGCCTTCTTACGATAAACAGAAGCTGATACACGAGAAGGTTACATTTTTTTGCACTCGAACATTCCCATTTAAAAAAAGTTTTTTTTCGTGAGAAATAAAAGTTTTTTTTCAACGAGGAAGCAATTTGAGTAGTAGCTGTTAGGTTGCATACCACAAAAAAAAGATAATCGTGAGATAAATGCTTTTGTATTTAATTTAATTCCAAAAATGCATACCGCCTTTTTTTTTATTATGATACAATAAGTCTTTGTTCAGCTAAGACAGACGTCATCAATATAGGGGTCATAGTGATATATACTCTAACAGTAAAAAAATAAAATCGACTTTTTCAACGACGACAAAGAGATTAAAGAAAGCATTGCAACAAAAGAAAGTGTATTTGTAACAAAAAAAAGCATCTTCGCTGGATATTTAAAGTAAGATCATTACAATCCTTATATTCTTTGGGTTAAAAGAATGTAATGATCTTCATTATTTTGATTTTTCATGGATTTTTGAATGAAAAAAGTATGTAAAACAAGGTGAAAAAGGGGGGGGGGGAGAATTAAGTAAAAAAGTACCGTGGTCAACAATATTTAAGGGATCATGTTTCTGATTTTTTTGATCTATCCGATGTGAAATTTGCCAATTTTCATGTATAAAATAATTACAACATTTTTTATTATATTTATTTTCTTTAATTTCACAATAAAAAAACAATAATTTTTAACAATAATAATATAAAATTTAAATAGTTCGAGTTGGACGTGGAACCGAAGAAAATTGGGTCAAAGCCCCTTTGGAAAGCATCACAATTTTAGTGATATTTTTATCGTTCGTTAAAAATTTTAAATGATAAAAACTTAAAAATGCAATTCTAAAAGTTGGAGAAAAGATAAAGTGTGTTATCATCACAGCATAATGTTGAAGATGATATCCAATGGTAGAAGAATAAACATAAATGAAGAGGACCTTAGCATTTGAATCAAGAGATGAAAGATAATTGAGAATAAAATAAATTAATTGAAAAATTGAACATATTATTGCTTGATAAATTAGTCGCCGTTCAATTTTGGCATGAAGAGAATGCACTTGAACTTTAGCATTTCGAGATCGAATCATACAATAAAAAATGAATGCCATCAAAAAGGCATTAAAAATTGCATTCACAATTAACCCTTTTAAAAAGTAATCTTGTCGAAATCTTAGACATGGCAACGGATTTTTTAATGAACATGAAAAATTTAAGAATTTATATCCATCAATAATGAATGGAAATAGGATCATGAAGGTGACAATCAATGGCATTTTGATGTAAAAATGGGAATTCCAAATCTGTAATTTATAGAATTTAGATAATTTTTGCAATTTTTAGAGTTTAATGTTTAAAAGTTCAAACCGAAATTTACGAAAATAAAAAAACTTTTTTACAATTTTAATACCCAAAAAATTTAAATTTTCAAAAAAAATTTTTTAAAACAAAAGAAAACGCGTGTGGCCGAGTGGTGAAGAGATGACCCAGCCCTCCCAGGTTCGATTCCCCGCCTGTGCCCAGCCCCGATGCTGCCAATAAAAAAGCAGCAGTCACCTCATAAAGCTATCAGGGTGAATGGAAGGCCTCAAAATTCTTTTTCCCCTTTAAAATTCTCCTTTAAACATCTTCATCAAAATTACTATACCTTTTCATGCTTAGTCGAAAATGCCAATGCCGTGCAACGATTCAAACAAAGAGCTGCATTCCATATTGTAAGAAAAAAAGTATTATGCCATTTATTCATTATAATTGTTATATAATACATATTTAAATCCATTGGATATAACCAATTTATGAATAATGAAATATCCGAAATATATCCAACATTTAAAATGATAAAATATGCAGAGCGATAATTTGAATTCTTTTTAAAAAGTTGAAATGTTAAAAAGATAACAATAAGGATTTCTAAACCTCGACAAAGGCATCCAACAATATTTGATGCAAGATTAAGATAATCTTGTAAATCAAATACCGTTACAGAAGTAACAGAAGCAACAGAAGTAGTAGACAAAGATGTCGACATTTTGGTGGATGTAAATGAGTTTTTAAGAATGCTTTTTTTCTTTTATACTTACTTTATGTAAATGTGAAAATGCTTTTAATTAAAAAAGCAATCGTACTTTATTGCATTTTTTTAAAAGTGTCAAAAAAAAGGAGGAAGTTTCCCATCAAATTTCTTTTGTAAAACAATAAAATAGTAAAACATTTCTATCTTTTTTTGTACTTCTTTGGGAAAAAAATCTACATTATAATTACTTTTTTCAACATTTTTATTAAATAAGAACACGTTTTTGTGGGCTAATACAGCTTTTTTAATTTTTCCTAAAAAACGTAATTTTACAAATTTCTTGGAAAAAAATTGTAGTTTTATTATTTCAAATACTATCACATTTTTTTGAAAAACCCTTTGGCTGGTTTTATTTTTAAAGCATTGAAAAAGTTTTTTAATTCTCAAAAAATTGTTTTAAAAGCAGCCTTTCAAAAAAAAGTCATTTGTTTCTTCAAATTTTAAATGTTAAAACATAAAAGTTTTTTTATGATTGTGAAAAAAATTAATCAGAAAAACAAAAGTTTAAAATTTAAAAAAATATATGTGTCACAGTATTTCAATAAAAAAACACCAATTTATCATTAAACGTTTTTTGCTTTTAAAATCAGTTGTCTTTGTTTAAAAAAATTAATTTTAAAAATGCAAAAAATTAATATTATTTTTATAACATTTTTGGTTATTACTTTTTTCACTTTTTCATCTGCATTACGATGTTATACGGTATGTTTACGATAATTTCCAAAGTTCAATTTTCCACGCTCATGTCTTGCAAAATGTTTTTCAATGCCATGTGGGAGAAAATTTGATTTGTTTTCGGTTTTATTTTTTTCCAACAAAAAAATACAAAAACTTTTTTTGCCATATGACATTTTGTCAGACAACAGCTTAGAAAATAGAACTCTTAGGTTGCCTTGGATTCAATGTCTTACATTTAGTTAATGAAAAAAAACTATCTGCAAACTTTTTTTAGGGTTATAAAATGATGGCTGGGCAAAGTTTTGGTGATAAACAAAAAGAATGCGAAGGTTCATCCGATTTTTGTTATAATGTAACAGCAACAGCAGGAATTTTGCTTTCCCCAATGAAAGCTGGATGTTCCACTTATCGCTGTTATCTCTCAAAAGATACTTGTCGCTCAATGGAATTTCAAGTAAGTTCAAGTTTGTCCTTTTTAATTGTTGGAGCCTTTAACGAAAGTTTATTAAAGGAGATTCGTCATTTTGCTCTTTATTTTGAAATTTTTAATAGATTGATTAAGGCTTTTATTGTTATATTTCGAAATTCAACAATAGAAAAAATATCGCTTCGAGAAAAAACAATAGATTCCTGAAAATCAAACTATTACAGATTTCGAAAAAAAGAGTAAAATTGAATCTCCTTTAAACAAGAAAAAATAATAATTAGCTTTTACATTTAAGTTTTTATAAATTTTTATTTTAATTAACTGAATTCTTTTTAGGGCGTGCCAGTTTCATTTTGCTGTTGTTCAACTGATTTATGCAATGGAAAATAAATAATTGTAAAAAAATAATGTGTTTTATATTTTGGAATGCAAGAGTTAATTACTAATGATAATATAATTTCTGTCAAAAAATAAAATTTGTTTTATCTTATTTATCCATTAGAAAAATTGATTTAGCTCTAAAAAAATTTAAAAAAATATGATATTTTTACAAAAAAAAAAAATGCCACAAATGGTCCTCGCAACATCTTGGCTCCGCCTGATCGAACTAAATCTAGCGGCAAGCGCAGGGGAATAAATAACGCTTGAAATTTTACTAAATCATTCAGTTTTGAGACTTGAACAAGTGGTTGGCAGCTGGCTCTCTTTTTTCTTCCTTTTGGCTTTTATCATCCTTATTTCATATTGGTGTGATTTATAATAAAGATATTATGTGATTTATAATAAAGATATTATTTGTAAATAGTGTTTCGATCCCTTCCCGTCCCGTGACCATTTTCGTCCCGTGAAAATCCCTTAATTCCGTCCCGTGGTCATAAATTCCCGTAAAAAATATAAATTTTCCCGCACAATGATGTTATTTATGCACTTTGGCGTTCTGTGATCTAAAAAAATGCGCTAAATCTTGCAGGCATTTTTTTTAAACTCTCAGTGATTTTGTTTCTGAATTTTACGATTGTGTAAAAAACTGGTTTTTTACTTTTTGTTTATGTTATTCATTATTATGAACCAAACGGCGGCAATTTGGTCGGCTTTTCGTAAAAGGCAAATTTTTTTTTTGGACGGTAATCACGGGAATCCCGTGATTCCCGTGGCCATTTTCAAAATACGGGATTTTCCCGTTCCCGCTTTTTTTTGGGACGGGGTTGGAACACTATTTGTAAATCAAATGAAAGGCAAACACAACGAGACGTTTCCTTAATTCTCCTTTTGTATCCGCGTAAAGAAGCAATCCTAACGGGGACGCCCGGGAGAATATGACTAGCACTTTGCACGGATATAAAAGTGATCTCCGTATATTTTTCTACATTTTATGCTCCATAATTTTATCCTCAACATTTTTATCGTCCGCATTTTGTTACTGTTTTTTTAATAATAGAATTAGGTGTTTTTTGAGCTCAAACTATAGCATGCTGTTTTTTAATTGTTTACCTTTTCTTAATTTCAAAGCATTCTTTTTTTTCATTGATTTTCGTTTTTTTAAAAGTTTACTAAACATCCAGACCCCTTTTCCCAAGAATCTATTCTCATTGGGATGTACATACACCACATATTGTTCAGTAGACCTAAAATATCAAAATCAAGCAGATTTTAAGCAATATTTAATCTTTTTTTAGTTTATATAGGTCAGGGCAATGATAGACAAAAAAAAGTTTTTCAGCAAAATTATTTATTCGTCAATAAATGGTTTTCCCTTTTCTCTGCAGAGATCTTTGTATGAGTTTTGGAAAATCCTTATCCTGTATTTTTTCCAGATATGAAATTTATGCGATTAAAGCCAAAGCATAAATTATGTAAATGTGATTTTAATTTATTTAAGAATGTTGTAAAGAATTATTATTTCAATGGTTTTATTTTCTGCTGTAATAATCTTTTTGTTTTTTTGATGCTATGTTCTCTGGTCTATAATAAATCAAATTTTAAAAGCTTTGGAAACAATGGAATTTGTGATTTAGCAAATCCTTTGTTAAAGTACAAAAATAGTGATAATAAAATTACTTATATCGATATGGTAAGTTGAACTTTACAGGAAAAATAACTTTACTCTTATTTTTGGGTATTCAGACGTTTCCCCGACTGACATTTCCCCGACCGACGTTTCCCCGACCGACATTTCCCCGACTTGACATTTCCCCGACTCGACATTTCCCCGACCAAGACGTTTCCCCGACCAAGACGTTTCCCCGACCAAGACGTTTCCCCGACCAAGACGTTTCCCCGACCAAGACGTTTCCCCGACCAAGACGTTTCTCCGACCAATACGCTTCCCCGACTAGATCATAAAAAATTTCCCCGACTTCAAAAAAAATTTTTTTTTCGAAAAAATGGAGAACTCCAAAAATTCCAAAGGTAAAGTAAACTGAAATTCAAATTATCTATCTAAGCTTAATTTAAAGTTTCATAGGATTATCAAATTACTATTGGTTTTCTCCGATTGCTGTTTCTCCAACTTAAGCATTTCTTCAGGTAAAATACTGAACTTCCCAGGGTTTAGTATTTTACCTTAATAAAGTCGGCCTATGTAAGATATAACACTCAGTTTATTGGTTTTACCCGTCCCACTATCCCATGTACTAAGCTAAGTGTTCTTAGGGTTTCTCAGGGTTTCTTAGGGTTTCCTCAGGGTTTCTTAGGGTTTCACAGTGTTTTTTATATTTTAAAAAGTAGTCGGAGAAACGGTAGCCGGAGAACTGTCATGCAATCAAAGAAAAAAACGTTTTAACTTTTTTTGAAGTCGGGGAAATTTTTTATGATAGAATCGGGGAAATGTCTTGGTCGGGGAAACGTTTTGGTCGGGGAAACGTCTTGGTCGGGGAAACGTCATGGTCGGGGAAATGTCGAGTCGGGGAAATGTCAAGTCGGGGAAATGTCGGTCGGGGAAACGTCGGTCGGGGAAATGTCAGTCGGGGAAACGTCTACTAATCACCCTTTTTGTTCAACTTGTCATTAATTTCAACATTTTAATTTTAAATGAAAAAATTCTTTTTAGATGCTGCTACTGTTGCTTTTTTGGTGCTTGGAAATATATATAGAAATATCGCAAGTTGTCACTAAAAAATATATATATTTTGTTTGGAAATAATGAATTTTTGTTAAAACTCAAATACAATTAAATAAGAGGGCACCAAATGTCAAAGATCTATATTTGAAGACGACAATTTCAAGGATTTCTTTTTTCGGACTGTTACGGGCCGTCAATGTTTATCAAAAAACACAAGTAAACGCATTCTCCCCTCATTAAAGGGGGAAGACGCACCTCTAACAAATTTTTTTGTTTGACATTGATTGAAGGTCTCGAGAAGAATGAAGCAAATGCATTGTTCTTTCTTTATCCCCAAAAAAAAATGGGAATGAAAAAAGAACAATGCATTTGCCTGATTTTTTATTTATTCTTCTCGAGACCTCCAATCAATGTCAAACAAAAAAATTTGTTAGAGGTGCGTCTCCCCCTTTAACAACTTTTTTGCTAAAAAACAATTCAAAGAAAAAACTTTGTTTATCCTGGGCACTCCCTTTAAAGAAAGCAAAAATACACGTATAACAAAACGTATATTTATTTTTAATGTTCGCATGTTTTTACTTCCAAAAGTGAAATCCTCAAAACAAATTTTTTTAGCGATTGCTGATCATCAATCTAGTCTAGAGACCGGCAGGGAACACTTTTTCCTTTCCTTTCTTTGACATTTTTTTCGTTACAGTATAAAAAATTAAATTTTAATTTACAAACTAATAATCATAGCTATTATATGTTATTTTTTATGCTGATTCCGAACCTGACATTTAAAAAAATTTTCTCATAGGACAAAGGGTGGAAAACTCAAAAATAACATGTTTTTTCGACTTTTGACCCCTTAGTAAGCCCAAGTAAGCATAACTGGTGGCACAGTTTAATAGCCCTTAAAAAAATACATCTAAATAAAAAATATAAAGCATAAGACAGCACAAAAAAAAATAATGCCGAAGTAAACACTGCAGTCATTTCTTTCATTTTGCTTGTTCGAACAAATTTTTTTGTCATTTGGCAAAATGTGATTGAAAACTTTCACGTTTTACACTGCAATAAAAAAAATTTTGGTGAGAAAACAAATGAAAGAAAACTGTTCCTTTTCATTCAATGACGACGAAAAATTTTTGTTTTCTGGAATTTTCAGGAGACATTTTCGGCACTTCTAATAAGTTTTTTTAATTTAATTTTTTATTTTATTCGGGGTTAAAATTTACAAGAATAAAACAAAAAGATATTTTTTTCACAAATTTTTATTTCTGGCTGCCGGTCTCTAATCTAGTCATCAATGTTTTTTAGCGAATTAAAACTCATTAAAACAATCGCATATCAAAAATGAAAAGTTTGCATTTTTTTTTCTGAGATAAAAAACAGTTTGCATAAAAAACCGATTATTTTTATCATTAATTTGATTGCAGTTGATTGAATATTGATTTTTAACAACAGTTTGTTTTGCTCTTCAAAATATAATTATCCAACAATGAATTGGGGATTACATAGTGAAAATTGTGTGCAGCGTCCATCATTGCCCGTAATCCAACAGAAAGATGAAGAAAAATTGAAAACAGCAAGTATTTACATAAATCAATCAAATGTGTATTTTTATGGCAATAATCTCAGAAAAACAATGATTCAATCTTGTATAAAGAAAGGATTTAAAAATGTTATTTTTTTGGAGCCACAATATATTGCATATTTTGTTGCAATGAAATTTTCATATTATATTCCAAAAAATGGGGATATTATTTGGGTATTTAGCGGTGATGGATGCTTTGTTTATCAACGAATAAAGGATAAAGCGAAATTCATTTGCCAATGTGACGAAGATTATTCAAAAAATGATGTTTTAAAAGATATTTCAAATAAATCTAAATTTATTCCAAACAATTGCTTATTTTACAGTGATGATGAAAAAATTAGCAAAGAAATGGTTACAAAAATATTTCCTTTATGCAAATGTCACGTTTTGGTTTCAACACTAGCAATGCTCCGATCCGAATGTAATGCCATTGGTTTTTTTACTTAAGTCTAATTTATCAAAATTTCAGCAGATTTCGAAGTTCCTCCTTGGAATTGTCAAACAATTGTCAAATTTGCATTAATAAAGGCGGATTTAGTCTTACAAAAAAGATTAAAATGTGAAAGTTATGATTTATTAAATCGAAATATTTTTGTTGAATATGGAGGTCATAAAATTATCAAACTTGTAAAATTTCAAACTTTACCTTTAAAAGTGTTTTACAAAGTCACAAAAGTTAATGGCAGCTCTGACATATATGTTGTAAGCTTTTTTATTGAAAGAAAGCGTGAAAAAAAAAGACAAGTTTTGAAAAATACTTGCTGGACGGATATTAAGGGATTGCCCAAATCTAACTTCAGCACTATTAAAGGAAGCGGGCTCTTTGATCTTATTTTGAAGATGAACCTGATTTGCCTGATTTTCCTTTGTTTTAACCCGAAAATTGCTTCTTTTGTCTTCTCAAAATTTCTAAAGAACATTGAAAAAAGATAGATAAGACAAAAGAAGCAATTTTCATGTTAAAACAAAGAAAAATCAGGCAAATTAGGTTCATCCATTTTTTTCAAAATAGGATCAATGAGTCCGACTCTTTTAAGGAAGGGTGTGGGGTCTGAGCAAATCTGATGCGGCCTATCAAAGGGATTAATCTGAAGATAAAATTTGGGTTTCAAAATTGTTGATTTTTTTGCGTCCAGGATAGATAAAGTGTTTTTTGCGAGTGGATAATGGGGGAATGCGTTTGTGTGTGTTACAGGCTGCGAATGTATACAAACACAAACATATGTGATCTTTCTCAACATTACAACTTTCGTGCTAAAAACACCCGTTTAAAACCATTGCCTATTCAGGAGATTCCCTTTAAGAAAAAAGAGTTCTTTTAAGAGTTTTCAAAGAAAATCATTCAAATTATTACTTTTTAGGATGAAGAAGAAAAACGTATTTTTGGTATAAAAAAATACAATTCATACAAAGTTCCAGAAAATATCAAAAATTTTTATATTTTTTTCAAAGTTGATTCCAATGGAATTTATTCAATCAGAAATCTATCATCTCCAATTATTTCAATAAGCGGAAATGCTGTAACTATCTATGATATTCAAAATGAAGGTATCCAAAATTGTTAAATACTTTTTATAAGAAATGTGATACATTTTAGCAATAACATTTTTTAAAACTGCAACAGATTATGGCTTTGATGAGCCGATAATGAATGTGAGCTACAACTCTTTAACAACCTTAAACGGTATGATTTTTACATATAATTGGGCATTGAATCTTAGGAATCGATGTTTGACAAAATGTTTTTCAATGCCAATATGGGAGAAAAAACCAAAAAAAATACGAAAACTTTTTTTTTCTACATAACATTGAAAGACATTTTGCCAGACATCAACCATGAAAATTGAGCTGTTCCTTTGTTTGAAAAAGATTCTACTGTTAAAAACAATTTTCCTCATTTTTCTTCTATAAACAAAAAATTGTAAAAAGATTTTTAGATCCACTAAAATACTTTGAAAGAGAATGCGTAAATGGAAATATTTCTGTAAAACGTAGTCATTTCTGTTTACCATTGGAAGATACGGTTGATTATTTTTATATCATTGATATTGATGGAAGAGAAAAGCCAGTATCGACCAAACGTATAATTATCGATGTGATAAAATATGCAATAAATAAATACACTATTTCAACTGATTTCTGCATTGTCACATATCCCCCGCATTTTACAGATGCACAAAAACGAACTTTTATGGAATGTTTTGAAAATGCAGGCTTAAAAGATTCTACATTTGTTGATGAACAAATTGCATTAGCATATGGATGTGAAAAAGAATATGACATGTCATCATCGTCATCTGCAGAACTCTTTTATATTATTGTACATTATTCAGACCCTAAAATTTGCATATCATTATTTGAATTTGGCGTTGATTATGAAAAAGAATATGAAAGAATATTATTGGAAGCTGAAGATTTTGATTCAATGAAAAATGAATTTTTTGATGCCATAATTGACAAGTATTTGCTTAGTTTAATGTTTTATTTTAATAATTTTTATTTAGCGATAATTCGATCAACAACAATTTTGAAGAGATGTTAGATACCTGCTTATTATCGATTAAAAATTTACTTGAAACTAAAACAATTCAAAGAATTTTTGTTACACGTAAATCATCGCTTTTTACAATTATTTCTGATTTTTTTCCTGAAACTTGTGTTACTTTTATTCAATGCCCTGAAAAATTTATTACAAAAGGTGCATTATTTTGCTATGATATTCCAGAAAATATATATATGGATTAGTTTTATTTAAATTTAAGCATTAGATGTATTTATCTTTATTTTATTTATATTTTGAAAAATTGCCTCGAATTCCAGATATTTCACAATAAATGATTATTTTTAAAACAACAAAAAAAACAGGAATTAAATCATTTTAATAGGTGATTCTTTAATTTTTTTTAATTACCTCTATAAAGTTTTACAAAAAATGCAAATTTGAAGGTGAAGCAAACAAGTTTGTTATTTAATTTCAAAAATGCTTTATTTTTACAACTTTTTAACAGTAAACCAGTTTCGTAACTGTAAAGTTTCAGCTCATATTTATAAAATGAAATTTTTTACTTCTTCCAAAGAATATCCAGAATTTCCAACTAATGGAAATTGTTTTGCCAACTTTTCATAAATGTCTGCACCAATTTCATTTTCAAATTCCTAAAATTTTGCATATTAAGATATTATTATCAATGATAACAAAAATCACCTTAAGCAAAGTTAAAGTCTTGTTTCGATGATAAATGTTTTCTGCTTCATTTTGAAGATTTTGAATTTCTTCATCTTCATTCTCATCATCGCTATTATTGGATTCAGTATCAGAATTTTCAGATCCTTCTAAAATTTAAATCTAAAATTTATAATGCCAGCTTTATTGAAATACCCTGAATTTGATATAAATACATAACACAATCAGATTCATTGAAATGTTCCCAAAAGCTGTCATCTTCCTCTAAATTAAAAGCAGCTTTGTCTTTGCCACACATGTAACACCATTCCTAGAATATTACAATTGTTTTATAAAAACATTATTGTTTAAAAAGTTAAAAACTTACCGTACCACATTCGGGGCATGTCATGTGATTACATTCTCCTGGATTTTTGTTGCCAACTAAATGGCATTCTAAAGAAAGTTTTTTATTTTTTGTTGTTTGGAAAGAGCCACCCCCGGGTTGCGCAATTAAAAGTTCCCCAAACTTTTAATGGCGCGATCAGTGCTATATAAAATGCCGCCCAAGTCTTTTTGGGTATACGCCCTCCCAAGACTTAATGATTGACATGGAATATTTTAAGTTTTTAAAATTATTATCAAAAAAATTTGCTCACTTGGGCATTCACCTCCTTGTCCTTTTTCAAGAAGTTTTTCAAATTTAATTTTTAAATCTTGAAGCTGATGGCATTCCAGGTGTTGATCAAATTCATTTTGTTCATCACCGTCTTCATCAGAATCACCATATGCATCAGAAAATTCTGATAACCGTAAAACTGCTTCACCATTTAAAGTTTTTTTGCAAACGCTGCATGTAATCTTTAATTTTGAATGAAAAAGTTTAAACAAATTTCGCCAAAAAAATTTGATTATATACCTTTTTACAATTTGGATCCTGACAATAAACAAACATAATCTCTTTAATATTTGCGTGACGATATTCATAGTAATTGCAATTTGGACACGTAACTAGTGTTTCGCCGTCATCAGGATTTTCAAGCAATTTTTTTGTTAATACTAATCGAACATATTTATCCATTTGTTCTATTTCCATCACTCGTTCCACAATATTTTCACTAAACATATGTGATATTGTATTTTTTTTTAAATATATTTCAGGAATGTTTTTCACAAAAAAAGAATAAAATCATACTTATATTCAATTTTGCATAAAGGACATTTTAATGGCACTGCTGACAGCCCATCAGCTAATTGACTGTCAACAAATGTCTTAGCACATGCCTTTAAACAAACATGATGTCCTTGTTTACAATGTAAACCTCCATGAGATTCATCAATTTCTTCTGCACATGCACAACATTGTACTTTTTTCTTTTTCTTAACTCTAAAAAATTTTTTATAAAATACAGTGCTGGACATAATTATACGGCCACCCTGTTTTGAAGTGATTATGTAAAAGATAGCTGACAGGTATTAAATCTGATATTACAATATTTTTTACCATGGTCGAAAACCCTTAACCCCAATTTTTGGCCCCTAGTCTCTTTCAGGTTTTCGTTGCGGGACCAAAAACTCAAAAAATGCGTTGGACATAATTATACGGCCACCTAAAAAAAATTTGCATGCGATATGTTTTATAGTAACCACTATTTAGAGGTTGTTAAGCATGCTTATTAAAGCTCATTGGTGAAGAAAAAATCAAAAAATATTCATTGGCATCGATTTGCCGTGGTGTTGAAAATCGCATTTTTGCTGTTTTTGGCACTTTTTTGGTGCCAGTGTAGCGTGTTAATAGATGGCAACGTACTGATTGAATATCTGGTGGCTAATATAGAATAAGATGTAATAACAACGGAAATAGAATACAATCAAGAGCTTTATTGATAAATAAGCATAATAACATACACTTATAAACTTCAAATAAGATAATAACAGAGGAGAACAGGAAAGAATGACAATGTTTTTAGGGACAACGACTCCTTTTATACTCTTTTGGAGGAAGAGAGAGGAACAACAAATTATCATTCAGTGACAGTTTGCCAAAGAAAGAAAGTTACAATAAAATATATCTTAGCTAACAATACAGTCTTAACTAAGCTAAGGATAGAATCCCATAACATGCCCCTTCCCCGACAGAAATAGCGTCCTCGCTATTGTTGGTGTTCTTGCCACGACATTTTGAAAAAGTTGTCCACCGATCACATCCATTGTTGCAGCTGAAGATTCCACGATCATTTGTAGCCAAGACATAACATAACCATAAATATCCACGTAACGACATTGCACCCATAATAAAGATGAGCACCATATATAACTTTCTTCAATAAAACACGATCAAAACAAGATTTCACATAACATCCATAGAAAGGCCCCCTATACCATATAGGCTAAAAACATAGGAACTCCAATCGTAGATAAAGATCAGCTGACGGCATTAATCCGTATTTGAGTATACTGCTTCGAACATCTAATTTCGGTGGCATCACACAGAACTTTCCTACCAAGATGAGCAGCGGGACCCCCAGCAACCCGTATGATTCACTTGAAATAAATCACGAATAAGCATCATCAGTGCATAGATGAGCCAATAAAAACACATCATGGGTTTCATGGATAACCCGCAACCAAACCATAACATATATAAGCAGCATCCAATGATGTGCAACAACAGTAAACATGAAAATATAACTCACATTATATATCACAAATCCATTCCATAGTACAAGAGTTGAACCAGGAGATCATAAAACGACGAGGAAAATCAGCACAAACATTTTCTCCATTAAGCATCTTGATGGTCATCCAACTCCTTCCGCCGGTAAAGCATAATCATAATCCATTAGTTGAAAATAAAACAACAACAAATAATACTTTGATACGACCAGTAATCTTCGGCAAATACAAAATATAATTTCCAGTTGAAACATTTCCACGCAGCAGCAAACATCCATCCATAAAAGTTTCCATAAATTCAGCAGCAGTTGCATCATAACAATTTTAGATTCATTCCGCCGATCATACATAACATATAAACCAATATTAAGTAGAGGAAAGACGAAGTGGTGGGCCCTCCATGTTAATAGATGGCAACGTACTGATTGAATATCTGGTGGCTAATATAGAATAAGATGTAATAACAACGGAAATAGAATACAATCAAGAGCTTTATTGATAAATAAGCATAATAACATACACTTATAAACTTCAAATAAGATAATAACAGAGGAGAACAGGAAAGAATGACAATGTTTTTAGGGACAACGACTCCTTTTATACTCTTTTGGAGGAAGAGAGAGGAACAACAAATTATCATTCAGTGACAGTTTGCCAAAGAAAGAAAGTTACAATAAAATATATCTTAGCTAACAATACAGTCTTAACTAAGCTAAGGATAGAATCCCATAACAAGCGGCGGTGCAAAGGTTTTGGAAGAAACCGCGTGTCACATTTTGTAGTCCTATCTGACCTTAACATGTCTACAAAGTTTCATAACTCCATATCTAGCACACGCCTTGAGCCACGGCTCCAAAATTTCCGAAAACATGCAAAAATTTAAAAAATTGTTAAAAAACAGTAATTTTTCAAAATTTTGGAGCCGTGGCTCAAGGCGTGTGCTAGATATGGAGTTATGAAACTTTGTAGACATGTTAAGGTCAGATAGGACTACAAAATGTGACACGCGGTTTCTTCCAAAACCTTTGCACCGCCGCTACACTGGCACCAAAAAAGTGCCAAAAACAGCAAAAATGCGATTTTCAACACCACGGCAAATCGATGCCAATGAATATTTTTTGATTTTTTCTTCACCAATGAGCTTTAATAAGCATGCTTAACAACCTCTAAATAGTGGTTACTATAAAACATATCGCATGCAAATTTTTTTTAGGTGGCCGTATAATTATGTCCAACGCATTTTTTGAGTTTTTGGTCCCGCAACGAAAACCTGAAAGAGACTAGGGGCCAAAAATTGGGGTTAAGGGTTTTCGACCATGGTAAAAAATATTGTAATATCAGATTTAATACCTGTCAGCTATCTTTTACATAATCACTTCAAAACAGGGTGGCCGTATAATTATGTCCAGCACTGTATTTGTTAATGGAGGCGAGCTCTTTGACACTTGTTTATTCGAAATGTCTCGCAGCGATTATGACACTCATTCGATAAAACCTTGGAACATGGATAAACCTGATTTTCAGGATTATCCAAAAAAAAAAGTAGCAAAGAGCCTGCCTCTTTTAAACCATTAAAGCTCACTAACTCTTCATTCGAAGCAACACTTTTTTTGGAATTTCTACGAGAACGTGAACGTGGGAGTGGAGCTGGTGGAACTTCTGAAGGTGCTGGTGATGGATTTCGTGGCACTTCTGTCACATTGTTTCGTCTTCGATTAATGTTATTGCCCATAATCTAAAAAATTGTTGTATCAAAAAAAGAAAAAAAACAAATCAATAAAAAATAAAACTCATTGCAATAAAAGTTTGGGAAATATCAGTAAGCATCTGTTCTTTTATCAGTAAAATTTTTACTGTAAAATGTTATTTGAGAAAAAAAGGTTAAGAAAATATGTTGTTTTTATATATAAACTTTTTTCATCGGTTTTTAATTTATTGATTTTTAAAATTTTTATGCAAATTACATACAATAAACATGCATAAAATAACAAACAATTACCATATGATAAGTATAATGTTAAAACACTATTTTTAAAAAGCAACAACAACTTTCACTTTTTTTATAATAAAAGTTTTACATTGGAGTAAAATTAATTTCGATATGAGTCTTTTCCAAATCATTTTCAGATTCCATCAAATTTCGAAAATTTGTAATAAATTCATTTGAAAAATTTCGTTGACGGGGCTTAAATTCCATTCTAAGAAAAAAGTTTTCGTCTCGATTTTTCTGAAATTTAAGAGTTTTAAACAATGGAATATTGCAAAAATTAAAAATTAAATTATACCTTGCAAAAATTTAAAAATTCATTTGTATCAAATGCTTCACCAAAAATATCCAAAAGTATTAAAGAACTAATTTTAGAATTAAATTTTTGGTTTTCCAATAAATTTGCTGTAATTTTATTCACCTTTACATTGCTTAATCTAAAAATAAAAATATTTTAATTAATTTAACAGATATATAAAAAAAGGCATACTGTAATTCTTCAATATTTGGTAAAAATTCCACAATTTTTTCTAAATTTATCCATTCATTTTTTTCATCCTTAATTCGATTACACAATAAATTTAAACTAATCACATTGCCAGATCCAATAAGAAATTTTAGTTCATTAAATGATAATTCTTGATTCCAAAGTGTTATATATTTTGCATCACATTGATAAAAGCGTGGAAGGATTCTTGAAAGATAATTTGTTGGCAATGATTGATTGTAATTGCAAAAAAAGGTTGTGGTAATCCATGTATTTTTTAAATAATTGCATTCATTATCACCAAAATTAAGTTCCAAGGATTCTTTGTAAAATTCTGAAGTGTGAACCTAAAAAAATATATTAATTTTCCAAGCCGATGTTTGGCAAAATGTTTTTTAATGCCATTTGTGTGAAAAAGGGGCGTTTCTTTCCAACAAAAAAAATTCGAAACTTTTTTTTGTCACATGGCGTTGAATAAATATTTTGCCAAAAAATCGAACCACAAAATTGAACTTTTTCTTTGATTTAGATTTAATGGGAAATGGCAAAACCGATTAAAAAGTTACCTGAATTCGAAGTCGATAACAAATTGGAATTGATTTTCTTACAAAAAAATATTTACATGTTTGATGTAATTTTCTCCAAATTGTTGAAAATGTATTTTCCAAAATATATTCCATTAATGGTTTTCGAAATGGAAAAATTTGATTGTGATAATTTTGATAAAAAGATTTTATCACTGTTTCCCCAATTGGCGGAAAAATATCACGTCTTTCATCATCATTTTCAGATTCTTGAGGATGTTCTTCAGAATTCTCTTTTTCCTTTTCAACTCCATCAAATTTTTTCTCAAATTCAAATACATTATCCCATTGAACAATTGAAGGACCATACTTTTCTGTCTTAGCTTTATATTCTTCTTTCATTTCAGAATCATCCAAAAAAAATCGACAATAATTTGAATAAATTTCTAACATTTTTTTGGTATCAAAATTTTCAAGAAATTGAATATAAAGTTTCCAAAGCTTTTTATCCAATAAATTTCCACCAAGTCGATATTCAACATTATGAATTACAAATTCTATATCACCAATTTCACCCAAATTTTTAAACCATTCTTCAACATTGTTTTCTGATGCAACAATTTTTTGATATAATTCTTTCATCTTTTCATACTGTATGACAACATTTTTTGGTGGTGGAGATGCTGAAATTGTGTCAAAGATTTTTTTTCAGAAGCATTATTTTTGTTGTCATTTTTAGATACAAATTTACTACAATACATATCAAATACGGAGTGCAATTTTGTGGACCGATGTCTGGCAAAATGTTTTTCAATGCCAAAATGGAAGAAAAAAATGTTTCACATCGAATCCAAAGCAAAGCAAGCGTTCTATTTTTCACGCCGATGTTTGGCAAAATGTTTTTCCATGCCATGTGACCAAAAACGGTTTCGTTTTTTTTCGTATTTTTTTTGTTGGAAAAAAAGTGAAAAACGAAATAAAACGTTTTTTTCTCCCACATGGCATTGAAAAACATTTTGCCAGACATCGGCGTGAAAAATAGAACGCTGAATTCGATGTGGTTTAGCTTTTTGTACTCAAATTTTTTTCCACATGGCGTTGAAACACATTTTGCCAGATATCGGTCCACAACATTTCTTTGCTTTGTATTCGATATATTATATATGGAATAAATATTTCTAGGATTACAAAATTCCATGCAAAAAAAACCCACATGATTCCATTTCTTTAATTTGAAAACATTTTATAAGATCGGAATGTGGAAATAAATGTTCTAGTTTGTTGCTGATATAATCCAATTGACTACCGGTAAATTTTAATAATTTTAGTGCATTGAAATTTTTCTAAAATGTAGGGGTGTATTACATTGTATTTTTAAAAAACAGGTTTATTAGTGACAGATCACGGTCATTTGAAATTTGCATAAACTTTGGGGTCTCTCATTGGCATTAAAACTTTTCTGTTACTTTTTTTAAAAAAATCATTCAACATTTAATTCTCTGAATTTTATATAACAAAATTATAGAGAAATTTTTATGCCAAAGAGAGGATACTATTAAAAGTGTTTTCGCTTTGGCATAAATTATAATATGGTTGCGAATGAAAATTGAATAAAAATTTGTGCCCTGTAATGTCTAATATCTAAAATCAATTAACCTGTGGAAGTGGTCCAAGATTTCTGTTAAAATAAAAATGCTTGTAAGCTTTCATCCTCTTTTTTTCTCGTTTGTTCAAATCTTGGAACTGAGCGTCCAAAAAATCAAATCTAAAAAAAGAGAGATAGTGTAAACACGATATTTTAAAATTTAAATATTTAAAATAAATTTTTCAAACCTTTCATAAAATTGCCAATATTCTTTTGGCATCATATAATTTGCAGAAAAGTGTTCAATAATCTGTTGTTGCATAATTTTGGCGGCATCCGTTGATTCGGATTCAAGTTTAAAAATATTGTCATCAAGTTCTTTAATAACATTTTTATAGCTTGGACATAATTGATCAAAAAAATCTGGTGAAATTAACATTATTGATTGAAGAACACTGGTGCAAAACAGATGACTAAAAATTCGTTGCTAAAATAAGAGAAGTCAAGTTGCCAAATACATATGCACGGTAAATTTGAATATTAATGTTGTAGTAAAAGACAAAAAGTTACAAGCAAATTGTTCAAATTTTTATCGATAAAAATGAAAATTCAACTTTGCTGACCCAAAAATACATTGAATTCAAAGAAAAGAAACGGCAGAATTTTCCGGACCGATGATTGGCAAAATGTTTTTCAATGCCATGTGGGAGAAAAAAGGGTGTATTTGTATTATTTGTTGGAAAAAAAATGACAAAACAAAGTTTTCGATTTGATTTGTCATCTCAAAGAAGAAGAAGAAGAAAAAAATAAGAAAAGTAAAAATATTTTTCAACAAAAAAACTAAACTTTTTTGTTTGCTTTCTTTTCAAAAAAGGATTGCTTCTTTTTAGACATTTTTTTTCGTAAACTAATACCAAAATTTTGATTTCACAATCTTCAAAAAATGCAAAACTAAAATTCTGATAATTTTTAACACGCTTTTTAAAGTTTTTATAATTAAAATTAAACGAATGTTGAAACGAAAGAAGAAATAATACAATCCTTAAAAAAAGTATAAAAAAACCAACAAATATTTCTATTGATTTTTAAATAAAATAAACAAAAGTTGTTTTCTGTCTTTTCTTTCGACAGAAATACAGAAAAATCTGTTTTGGTGACTCAAAATTTTTTAGTCAAAAAAACTGAAAAGAAGAAAAAGCATTAGAGGTTTTTCATTTCTGTCGAATCAAACTACATTTTTTGTTTCTTGGTTTATTTTTAAAAAAAAAGGGAACATTCATTTTCAGTGAATGCCAAAAAAATTTATTCAATTCAGTTGCAATAAAAAATACTGGATGAAAAAATAATTAACTGATAATTATATCATGGAATCAATAATGTTAAATCTGAATTGGATCTGTATCTTTTTCAGAATAAAATGTTAAAATTACATCCCCGCTTTTCTTTATCTCTCTTTTTTTATTATTATTTGGTCTTTTCGAGTTCTTTGATGTAATCGATTTTTTTTCTCGTTTATTTTCTTCATTTTGGTTCCTTCATTCAATCAAAGAATGCCCAAATGTGTTTAATATTGCAAAAGTTTTTCTCTATTTACGCCCCCTTCTGTGATAATAACAAAAAAAGGAAACGACCTCTTTTAATTTTTATGATAAAATAAACTTTCTTTGATTAAAATAATCAATCATTTTTTGATTTATTCCAAAAAAGTGGTACAATTTTTTCATTGAAAGTTGTTATTCTTTGACCCAATGTATTTCAAGGTTTCGGGACTGATGCCATTTTTAAAGGAGGCGGACTCTTTGCTACTTTTTGCCAAATAATTGCTTTTTGAATTTCGCGCGCCATAGTCGGGTATCAAGAGAACCTGATATCCTGCATTCTAACACGAAAATATTTCCCCGTGGAAAAATTTTTTTCTGTTGAAATTTTTTATGGATATATGAAAGCTATGCATTTTTGTTCTAAATGTTGTTTTTTTATCTCATTTTATGTTATTTTTTATCGCGAAATTTGTTATGGTGATATCTTTGCTGTTTTTGGTTATAATACAATTTATTTTTCTTCGTGATTCGATAATAGAATGTTTCGCGTTGTATATTTTTGTTTGTTTACTTTCTCATCTACTCCACTGTTTTAGGGTCTGGTGGCAGTAATGGATGGATTAATCATGTAAGTTTAGCATAACAGGTCAGTTAAACTATGTATTTTATCTATTTTGAACTAATGATGCCTCTTTTTAGATCTCTGATGCTGAAGAAAGAAGAAGAATATGCTGGAGAAGTTGCAGAAGAAGAGATCTGGTGAAGGTCATTGTGCATATATAAATTTTTGGATATTTGTGTTGTTAATATTTAATGTTTTTGTTTTATAATAAAGTTTTTTTAAAACACTATTTTTCATTGCAGCTTTTTGGGTATAACAATGTTGGGGATGGGTTTAAGCTCTACGTGATATAAAAATGAATGTAGCTCGAAATTTCGGATTCGTCGGTAATAGGATGTTAGGGTAATTAGTAAAGCTGATCCTTGCCATGTTTTACAGAACTAAAACAATACAGATGATTTTTACGTGGTAATAGTTCAATATGTTTTGTTATAGATTTTTATTTTTTTCATCTCTTTGATGACGTTTTTCTGCTGCGAATCATATTTTGGAGTTATGTTTAAATTTCTCAATGATGTGACAAGGAATCAGTAATTGTTTCCAGCTTTCTGGCCGTGAACATCAAACAAATTGAGTATTTGTTATTTATTATCGTTGTAAGCATTGCTTTAAAATGTATACACCCATGAAAGTGATGGAGATCATATATATTTTTTACTAAAAACTTTATTATAAAACAAAAACATTAAATATTAACAACACAAATATCCAAAAATTTATATATGCACAATGACCTTCACCAGATCTCTTCTTCTGCAACTTCTCCAGCATATTCTTCTTCTTTCTTCAGCATCAGAGATCTAAAAAGAGGCATCATTAGTTCAAAATAGATAAAATACATAGTTTAACTGACCTGTTATGCTAAACTTACATGATTAATCCATCCATTACTGCCACCAGACCCTAAAACAGTGGAGTAGATGAGAAAGTAAACAAACAAAAATATACAACGCGAAACATTCTATTATCGAATCACGAAGAAAAATAAATTGTATTATAACCAAAAACAGCAAAGATATCACCATAACAAATTTCGCGATAAAAAATAACATAAAATGAGATAAAAAAACAACATTTAGAACAAAAATGCATAGCTTTCATATATCCATAAAAAATTTCAACAGAAAAAAATTTTTCCACGGGGAAATATTTTCGTGTTAGAATGCAGGATATCAGGTTCTCTTGATACCCGACTATGGCGCGCGAAATTCAAAAAGCAATTATTTGGCAAAAAGTAGCAAAGAGTCCGCCTCCTTTAAATTTTTAAATTTGAACCTAAAATCCGTCTGGCTTAAATTTTTTTGGCCTCGGCCATTTTTAAGAGCAATGATTTGGTCAATAACAAACATCAAAGCAAATTTTAACCTTCTTTGACGTAAAAAATTAGTATTTTAAAATTACTGCTTTTGTGTTTGCAGATTTTTTTACTGGTTTACAGATTCGAGCTCATTAGTTTTATTATAATTTTGCTAAAAAAATATAAACATTTTTATTTTGATTCAAATGTTTGAAAAAACTGCATAAAATGCTATCAAAGTCTTTGATAGCTTTGATTCAAAGAACAACCAAATTTTCTTTTTTATTCTTCTTTGTAGTCGTTTATTTTTTTTACACTCAAAAAAGAAAACAAAGCGAAGTAAAAAAATATTTTTCAGCAAAAAACACGAGAGAAAAGTAACGTGAACCATTATTCACCCTCATGTTGTCTAAAAAATGCAAAACCTTTGAATAAAACTTTCAAAAAGTCATGTCCACAAAAAGGAAAGGGTTTGAATTTTTTCTATAAAAGAAGGAATGGATTTTTTGTTTGTGTGACAACATTTTTTTGCATGCTCGTACTTTTTTTTAATATTAGAATATCTAAGGCCTCGGCCAAGGTGGGTCAAATACTAGACGATAAAAACGTGATAAAATTTAGGTTTCGATTGGACAACTGTTGAAATGTTCAAAATAAATGTGACAATCATTTATCTTTCATCTCTCTTTTCACCCTTTCCCCCCTACTTTATTCTTGAATGATGTAGCAAAAAAGCACGTTTTTAATATTTTTATTATTCTTTCGAGTCCGTCTTCCTTCCTCCTCCTTTTTTTCCTTTCTTCGAGAATAAGGGAAACGCAAACCCTTCAAAAACCAGAAGAAAAAGAAAGAAATAAACACGTTGTCAGTAGTGCCGATGTTTTTATTTTGCAACTGCAGTTTTTTTCTTTTTTTTTTGGTTTTTACTCTTTCTTTGTCTTACTTTTTTGGTTGCAATAAAATACGCTCTTGCTTGATTCTTTTTTATCGAAATGAATAAAATTAATTGGAATCGCGTTTTCTTTTATTATCGATTGTTTTACTGCCGAGTTTTGATAAGACTAAACATCCTTTTATCTTCGGCACATCTTTTTTGTAACCATTTTTGTTATGTATTTTTCGAGATTTTTAAAATCTTTTTATTTTTGTCTAAAAAAATTTTATTTTTGAAAAAACAAATTACTTCACCCTTAATAAATTACATAATGATCAGTGATGTTGCGACTCTGGAGTCGCAAGAAACATTATTCTTCAGAATAAAACTATTTATTCTGGAGAATAATGTTTCTAAAACACTTTTTTTGACATAAAAAACTTTAATAAATTGTTTTAATTGCGTTAAAAAAGTTTAAAAACTTTTTAAATTTTTTTTAAAATTTATAAAACAATTTTTTTGTTTCAAATATTAATTTTTAAATTATTTAAAACAGTTTAATAGTGTAAATTGACATTTAGAAAGGACTTTATGTGTTTTAAAGAAAATTCTGAATTTTGAGCCGACTCCGGAGTCGGAGTGAACTCAAAAATGTCCGACACATCAATGATAATGATATATTTACCAATAAAAATCCCTCCCCATAATACTACCGTTTCAACCGAGGGTATTCAAACTTGATTTTTTGATCTCTTCCATTTCACATTTTTTCATTCTTTGGACTTTTTTGTTTGTAGCAAAGCATTGCTGTGTTCGGGGGATTGTTTGTGTCCATTTTCCCCCCTATTTTTCTGCACGTATTTCGATTTTCCTCGTTTGTTTAATTTTTTACTTGAAAAAAAGATCTTTCATTGATTTTCTTCCATAAAGTTTTTCTTCAGCGTGAGAAATTTATCAATGTTAATAAGTTTTTTTTGATGTAGCACTCGTATTTTTTTGATGATATCCTTAATCTTATTATCATTATTATTTCAGTTATGACTACTAACCCAAATCTTCTTACACCTTTCAAAGCAACAAAAGCTGACGTTGAATCGTCATCTCTACGACAAATTAGTGAAGATGCCTTTTATGTTATTAATGAAGTAGTAACTCGTCGTCTTGGCCATATCCCTATTTTAAAGGGTGACTTACATGATCTGCCGTATAAAGTTCAACGATTTGTTGCTGAAAAAGCAGAATTAATGCGTCCTCGAGGTATTTTCATTTGTGATGGATCTCAACATGAAGCTGAACAAATTATCTCAAAACTTATCGAACGTGGAATGTTAACTCCTTTAGCTGCATATGAAAATAATTATCTATGCCGTACTGATCCGAAAGACGTTGCCCGAGTTGAGTCAAAAACATGGATGGTTACACCCGATAAATATCAAACTGTAACACATACTGCTGTAAGTTTTCGTGTCATTTAATATTAATACACGGGCTCTATTATAGCCTGGAGCTGAACCGATAATGGGTCATTGGATGTCCCCTTTTGAATTTGGTGGTGAATTAGATTCTCGATTCCCAGGTTAGTTCACTTTGTAAATTTTCGCTGCGGCATATATAGCTTATTTTTGATAATTTTAGGATGTATGGCTGGTCGTATTATGTATGTTATTCCATTTTCAATGGGTCCACTTGGTTCACCACTTTCAAAAATTGGTATCCAACTTACTGATTCGAATTATGTTGTTTTATCAATGAGAATTATGACTCGTGTCAATCCTGATGTCTGGGAAGTTCTTGGAAATAATGACTTTGTTCGATGTATTCATTCTGTAGGTCTTCCACGACCTGTTAAACAACGTGTTATCAATCATTGGTAAATTCATTTTCTTTATCCTGTTGATATTCATCTGAAATAATTTTAGGCCTTGCAATCCAGAGCGTGTTCTTATTGCTCATCGTCCATCAGAGAGAGAAATTTGGTCATTTGGATCTGGATACGGTGGAAATTCATTACTTGGAAAGAAATGTTTTGCACTTCGTATTGCATCAAATATTGGTGAGTTATACTTTGAAAAAGAGTATTACAATAAACTAATGTACATATATTTTTTAGCTCACGATGAAGGATGGCTCGCTGAGCACATGCTCATTATGGGAGTTACACGACCAAATGGTAAAGAACATTTTATTGCTGCTGCATTCCCATCTGCTTGTGGTAAAACAAATCTTGCCATGCTTGAACCAACTTTACCCGGATGGAAAGTTCGATGTGTTGGTGATGACATTGCATGGATGAAATTTGGTGAAGATGGTCGATTATATGCTATTAATCCAGAAGCTGGCTTCTTTGGTGTTGCACCTGGTACTTCAAATAAAACCAATCCCATGGCGGTTGGAACATTCCAAAAGAATTCAATCTTTACAAATGTTGCCGAAACTTCGGAAGGACGATATTATTGGGAAGGTCTTGAAGATGAAATCAAAGATAAAGTTTGTTATTGTTTTATATAATTTAGTGTGTTAAATATATTTTTAGAATGTTGAAATTACTGATTGGCTTGGAAATCCATGGAAACTTGGAGATGCAACTCCGGCAGCTCATCCAAATTCTCGCTTTGCTGCTCCGGCTAAACAATGTCCAATTATTCATCCAGATTGGGAATCACCCGAAGGTGTTCCTATTGAAGCAATTATCTTTGGTGGTCGTCGTCCTGATGGTGTTCCACTAGTTTTTGAAACATTTGGTTGGCATCATGGCATCTTTACTGGCGCATGTCTTAAATCTGAAACAACTGCTGCTGCTGAACACAAAGGAAAGAATGTTATGCATGATCCAATGGTACCTTTTTGCAAAACAATGCTTTCTTGATTAATCGATATTACTGTATACTTTTTTAGGCTATGCGACCCTTCATGGGATATAACTTTGGAAAATATCTTGATCATTGGATTTCTCTTGAAAAAGCTCCACATAAAGTTCCCAAGATTTATCACGTCAATTGGTTCCGTAAATCCAAGGAAGGAAAATTCTTATGGCCTGGATTTGGTGATAATATTCGCGTTATTGATTGGATTATTCGTCGTCTTGATGGTGAAGAAGGTATTGGAATGGCAAGTTTTCTTTCACCATCTTTTTCACACTCTGACTGATGTACTGTAATTTTTCAGGATACTGCTGTTGGTGTCATTCCATCACAAGGTTCAATCAATTTAGATGGTCTTGGTGATATTAATTGGGATGAACTTATGTCACTTCCAGCAGATTACTGGAAACAAGATGCTAAAGAAGTTCGAAAATTCCTCGAAGATCAAGTTGGATCTGATCTTCCAAATGAAATTCGTGAAGAACTTGAATCTCAGGAAAAGCGTATTGAAGCGTTGTAAATTTATTACTTGTTTATGTAGTTGTTGCATCTTTTCGATGAGAATTTACTTTGTAGTATATTGTTTTTTATGTAGAATTTTTTATTATCGTTGCCATTTTTGTATTTGAAAGTATTTTTATAATATTATATTCGTGTATTTGAACAATAAAAAATGACATTAAACTTTTTATTTTAATTTGGGCAAAGAGATTTTGGAAAAAAAAGGTTTTTTGAAACATCACAAAAAATGCGAAATTATCACACTTTAAAATTTTTTGGTGAAAAAAACATCACTTTAAAAAAGCAATTAAATATTACATCTGAAAAAAAAAGATTTATTTTCATCTAGACACTTTTTTTTCGATATTTTGAAATATAATATATTATGATAAAAAATCGATGTTCAAATCGTCTGTCTTTTTTTTGTTTAATTCACAAAAGAAAAATATTTTTTAGTGTTAAAAAAGCTTTTGAAAATATTCTGTCGATTTTTGAATAATTTATTTTTTACAAAACATTTAAAAATACGTTCGAAAGGAGTAAAATTGCTTGATGACATCCGTTTTTAGACACATTATAAAAAAAAGTAAGCCAATTCAATATCCAAGATAAATTCATTAATAAAAAAACTATCGGCAAATTAGATACTTCAGAAGCAATAAAGTTTTAAAGCAATGTTACATCATTATTATTTTTCAAACAAAGTTTTTAATAAGTTAGTTCTGTCAAAGATTTGTGCACTATGTGTTTCATTTTTTTACAGGGAGACTTTTAATGTGATTATTTCAAACATTTGCATTATAGTTTTTTGAAATTAATCCAAAAAAAATGTTGATTTTGTTTCAATTGATTCATTTTAGTAATTAAACTAAAATTTTTCCAGCAATAATTTGAACAAAAAAGAAGTCAGTTTTGACGTAAAAATGTAAATTAATAAAATAAATAAAAAAGTAAGTACATTTTTTGAGTTGTATTGAAACATTTTAATTATAACATTAAAATGTGCAAATTTTTGAGAAAAATCTGTCTTTTTTTTGTTGGTGAATTTGAACCGTTTTTTTTTATAAAAGTTGTTCAACAGCGTTTAGTTGCTTTTCTATAGAATATATATAAGTAAAATAAATCAAAAATCATAAAATTATAAAAAAAGAACTGAAATAACTTATACTTTTTTGCTTCATTTTTGTTAAAACAAAGATAAAAAATAAAATATTCAAAAAAATAAGAATATTTTGCATTTTTTGTAAATAAAAGTCAGACAGAAATTTTCAGAAAAAAACATTAGTCAAAAAAAGCGATCAAATAAATAACATTTATTTTCGTCTAGACACTTTTCTTTGGTGTTTTGAAACATAAGGAACAACGATTAAAAGCATTGCCTTTTTTTTGTTTACTCTTTTTTTTTACACCAAAAAAATTGATTTTTTAGTGCTGAAAAATCAGTTTTTGAATATTTTATTTTTTTACAAAACATTTATTTTCGAAAATACAGAAATGACCAAATTTCTTTAAAATATTTTAAACAACTCAAAATCAAATAATAGCCCATGGGCTATTATTTGATTTTTTGTAATTCATTAATAATTAAAATATGGAGATTTAATAACTTTCAAAGCAATAAAGTTAAAAATGGAATATTTTTTTTACTAACACATTTTTTTAAACATAATTTTTCATACAAAGTAATTTCAAAAATAATGTAACATCTTTATCCACTTTTGTAGCGAATATCCACCTACTTCTTTTTCAGTGTAAGAGAAAAACTGCTAAAAAATAAACGTGAAAAAACGAAAACAAAATTTCATTGAATCAATTGAAAGCGCGTGCTACCGTAACTCCAACATCATCTTGGCTCAAAAAATTTTGTTTGTCTAAAAAAGGTAAAAAAAACTTTTGAATAAAATAAATTTTGCTTAAAATTTTCAACATGTCGCAGAAAATGGAATAAGTAAATCAAAAATCTGCGAACTTTAACAAAAAATTATCCATTTGGAAACTTCTCCTACAAAACTTGTTTTCACCACTTCTTTTTTGGAGTAAGTTTTTCCACATTAGAGCCATTAATTCAGCTTTTAGACAAAATACCCACTATTTCATCTGCCTTAACCATCTTTTTTCTACTGTATATACAAACATCAATTGCGTACTTAAAACTTTGAAAGCTGAAGAAGAAGATAACAGTGTAAGCACAAACAAAATCCTTCGTATTGATTGGGGGGGGGGGGGGGGGTCATGTTTAATCCCCGGTTTTCCCTGGGATAAATAGGAATATCTCGTTTCATTGGATTAAAATAAGTAATAGCTTTTTGACTTTTAACAATAATTGTAAGTGTCCAATTTTGAAATCCTCCTCGTGTAATATTAATTGGGACTAAAGCTGTTTCCCATGTTCTTGAGTAATACAGTACAGTTGGCAATCTTCCATGTATTCTTTCAGGATTCCAGTATTTAACGACACAATACAAAAATTACTGTTAAAATATTCAAAAAGTTATACCATTTTTCTTCTATTTTTTTCCGACAAAAAATAAAAACGATATTTTGTAAATCCGTTGATGAAAAAACGGACATACACAGCGCATTGAAAATACACTGTGGTGTTGATTTTTAACAGTTTGCCAATAAAAAAATTTTTCAAAAAAAGGGTCGACGTCAATTTGCTTTTAAATAATTTTTGCTAAATAAAACTTTTTTTTTATTGTTTCTAGGGTAAAAAAAGGACGAAAAATTCATTTTTTTCATCTATAGAATACCAAAAAGTATGAAATATAAGGGTTTTTTGATGGTTTTAAAAATTGGGTAATTTTGAAACAGCGAGATCTCGAAAATGGATCCTGAAACATATACTTTTTATGGCTTTAAATTGTTCAGCAGGTTCGAATTAAGAATTCTATGAGAGCTTTTTTTAAATCGTCTATCCAAAAAAATTTGCCGTCAGTTTGCAATAGACATGCGCGCCAGCATCATGTCCAACATCAATTTAGCGTCAGAAAATGTTTTACGTGTCTAATTTATGCTTAAATCAACTAATTATTAACAACAACACAATGTTATAATCATTTGGAACAACTATCAACTCTCTACATTCACTACAATTATATTCAAAGTCATCAACATCCTCAACATAAATAATTCGATAAAAATGGAGAAATATTATCAAATAATGATTCCGAAAAGACTGCAGTTGCTATATAAAGATGTTCCAACTTATAAGTAAGTATTTTAAACATTGATTAATATTTATTTTACTATTTTAGATTTATTTCTGTTAACTAACGAATTAATATATATACTGTATTTTTTCAACAATCATAGATGACTCTTTTTTGGACAATTTTGTATTTCTGTTGTTAATTTATATATATTTAAACCTTCTTTGAGATTTTATGTGATGTTACGAATTCTATAATCAATGTGTAGCGACTGTGTACTGAAGTTAAAACTCCGATTTCGTCTGAGCGCATTTTACAAGAATACCGTTCCTAAGTAGTTTAAACATGTTGACTATATGTTCAATTATTAATAAAACAATTTTGGAAAGAAATTATACCATATTTCGGTAAAACTGAGAAGCATAGTGATTTTTTAAAACTACAGTATATATATTAATTCGTTAGTTAACAGAAATAAATCTAAAATAGTAAAATAAATATTAATCAATGTTTAAAATACTTACTTATAAGTTGGAACATCTTTATATAGCAACTGCAGTCTTTTCGGAATCATTATTTGATAATATTTCTCCATTTTTATCGAATTATTTATGTTGAGGATGTTGATGACTTTGAATATAATTGTAGTGAATGTAGAGAGTTGATAGTTGTTCCAAATGATTATAACATTGTGTTGTTGTTAATAATTAGTTGATTTAAGCATAAATTAGACACGTAAAACATTTTCTGACGCTAAATTGATGTTGGACATGATGCTGGCGCGCATGTCTATTGCAAACTGACGGCAAATTTTTTTGGATAGACGATTTAAAAAAAGCTCTCATAGATTTCTTAATTCGAATCTGCTGAACAATTTAAAGCCATAAAAAGTATATGTTTCAGGATCCATTTTCGAGATCTCGCTGTTTCAAAATTACCCAATTTTTAAAACCATCAAAAAACCCTTATATTTCATACTTTTTGGTATTCTATAGATGAAAAAAATGAATTTTTCGTCCTTTTTTTACTCTAGAAACAATAAAAAAAAAGTTTTATTCAGCAAAAATTATTTAAAAGCAAATTGACGTCACGTCGACCCTTTTTTTTGAAAAATTTTTTTTTTGCAAAGTGTTAAAAATCAACAGTCGATGCGCTGTGCGGACAATTCAAAAACGAAAGCAAAACTTTCTTCGATTTTTTTTAACCGAAAATGCTTATTTTTTCAGTGTTTCGAAATATAAAAATCAATTTTATAAACAGTCTGCCTTTTTTTATTCATTTAACTAATAATGAAAAAAACTTTTTAGTGTTAAATTTGTTTATAAAAATATTATGCCGTTTTTTAAATATTTTGTTTTTACAAAACTGTTATTTTTTGAGGTAAGGGAGCGTCCAGAGGTGACGTCATCACTTTTATGGGTGGGTGGGGGGTAAATCAAAAGTGACGCTCCTGCTAAATAGCCGACAAAGATCAAAGGGCAAAGCGTGACGGAAGGATGGGTGGGGTTCAAAATTTTCGATTTTATAGTGACGTCACCTTTGGACGCTCCATAATCAAAATGAATTTACAATGCCAATATTGATTTTTTCCTGATTAATTTATCATAATTTTAGCAATGAAACATAAATTAAATGTTCACTTTATTCTAAAAAATTACAGTATTATTTGAAAAAAAAACTTAACTAATTCAGATTACATTTATGTAGACACTGGCAGGGAACACTTTTTTCTTTCTTTTCTTGGTCATTTTTTTCGTTACAGTATGAAAAATTAAATTTTAACTTACTGTCTAATAATCAGACCTACTAGATGTTATTTTTTACGCTGATTCCAAAAATGCAACTTAAAAATTTTTTTGCTGAGGACAAAGCGCCGAAAATGCCAAAAAACTGTATCGTTTCAACTACAAAAAAAAAGTATATTGAGGTGTATTTTTGATATTTATATGGCATGGTCTCGGATAAGGATTTATAAATGCGGATATCTGTATTTCAGATGCCTGAGTTTGAGATATGTATTTTGTTACGAATATTTCACCGCACAGTTTGCCAACTATTACATTTATTACGCATGTTTCAGGAAAAATAAATTTATTTATTTATAGTATTCTAATAATTTGGGGATAAAAGATAAAAGTATAAAGATAAATGTTTAGTTATTTTAAGACAATTATTTTGGAATAAAAAACTATGAATGTTGATTTTCGGATGTAAGACTTTTGAATAAAAAATTTTGGTCACTTTTATTGGAACCAAAAACTTGGGATGCCTGAAAGCAAAACAAAGATTTTATTTTTAATGATGTCAAACGAACTATTCTAACCAAAGCTTCAGGGATGTATCAAATAAAGATAAATAAAAGATGATGTTAAAAAATAAATGACACATAACGTTTTTACACATTGTTACAACTGTTTTTGGATGTCTCATTCCAGAACTCCAAAAATGGGATGATGAGTTCACACATTCAAAAATGGGATGCTGATTTCGGGACGCCAAAAAATAGGATGCTGATTTCGGGATGAGAGAAAATGGGATGCTGATTTTGGGATGGGAGAAAATGGGATGCTGATTTCGGGATGGCGAAAATGGGATGCTGATTTCGGGACGCCAAAAATGGGATGCTGATTTCGGGATGGCGAAAATGGGATGCTGATTTCGGGATGGCGAAAATGGGATGCTGATTTCGGGACGCGAGAAAATAGGATGCATGATTTTGGGATGGGAGAAAATGGGATGCTGATTTCGGGACGGCAAAAATGGGATGCTGATTTCGGGACGGCAAAAATGGGATGCTGATTTCGGGACGGCACAAAAATGAAGAAAAAAAAATTTTAATTTTAATGCCAAAATTTTTCTTGGCCCTTTCCTCGGCCTGCAAATACAAAAAATTTTTCCAAATCTAAAAAATTGAATATTGGCCAATATTCAATTTTTTGGATTTTCAACTTGAAAAATATTCCAAGTATTTTATTTCACATTTAAAACCGGCCAAGAATTAAACGTGAAATAAAGTTGCTGAAAACCGTTTTTTCACGCTTTTTATCAAAGTCGCTTTGGGAACGAACAACGAGTTCAACACAAAAGTCAGAGAAACAGAGAAATGCACTTTTTTGTAGCGATTTTATGCTCTTTTTTCTTTTTTTTGTGCACAATGTTTTTTCTTGATTTTTTTATTAAATTTTCGTTATTAAATCAAGTAATGGACATGTTTCGATATTAAATAAAGGTTCACATTGATTAATTACAGCATTTAAATGGTTTTGTGATTAAATAATTAATTTGTAAAACAATTACAATTAAAACTTTAGTAATGGTTTTTTTTATTGCATTCTAAATAATTATTTTTTAAATTCAAAGAACAATTTGTGAATTTTATATAATTTATTTTGCTTCAACATTGTTTAAAACTGTAACATGATTATTTATTTAACAGTGATGTGGATTTTAAGTTGTGGAAAGCATATTAAAAAAAGTCATAATGTTGGAGCATAAAAATTGTATAGTTAAACTTTTGACGAAAATTTGTTCCTCCTTTTTTTGCAAATAAATGCATGAAGATAAAAAGCAACATGAAAGAAAAAAGTGTGTAGCGTAAAGTTTCTGTAACGAGTGGCGCTGCATGTTCAGCATGGCGAAACATGCCCTTTTTGTTTGATAAATGTCTTCAAACTTTAGTGCTGTATTTTGCGAAGTTCTTAAATCTTAAAGTTCTTGCAATTTTTTAATAATTACTGTGATTGTTTTGTATGTGTTGGAGTAAGTAAAGGTTTATTTTGGATGCTGTTTTTAGCGGAAAAATGAAAATCGTTTGTTTATTAATTTGTTTGGCATTATTTATCGCCTTCATTGATATTGTCATTGGAAGAAGAGCCACCGCTGAAAATATTTGGGTTAACGGGTATCATTACCGATACAAAGGCTGGGATTTCACACATACCAAAAAATTCTGGCAAGTATGTTGATTTTCTTATACAAGTGCTCCATTCACAACTAGGGTTGCCGTCCCCCCCCCGAAAATCGAAAAAGTCGGGGACGGGGAATCCCCGGTTTTCGATTCTTCCCTCCCCGACTTCCCCGGCCGGGGAAGAAAGTAGTCGGGGACGGGGAACGGGGATGCCCATTCCCCGAAAAAATCTCGGGGAGGGGTAAATTTTTGGAAAAATTTTCTCAATTTTCCAATAATGAAGATACAAATGGCTGATATGTATCGTTTTTTGGGATTGGGCATAGAATTGGTTGGAATTTTCGCGAATTTTTATCTTTTTTACCGAATTTAAAAAAATTTAAATTTATGGAATTTTTTTTCGGGGAAGAAAGGTGTCGGGGACGGGGAACCGGGGATCCCCGAAATTCAAAATTGGTCGGGGACGGGGAACCGGGGACGTCCCCGTCGGGGATATCCCCGGGGATCCCCGACTTTAGGGGGGGGGGCGGCAACCCTATTCACAACTAATGATTTGTTAAATATTGCAGTGCTATGAGCATGCTTGTCCTGAGCGCATGCATGAAATTTTTGCTAATCACTTGTCACAGTCGGCTGAATCATCTCAATCAACCTCATATAAAATGATTACACATCATAACCATGGCCCAAATAAAAATAAACAAGTGGTACAACAAAGGCTTGCTGAAATTCCAGACTTAGCCAGCAAAGATTTAGGGGGATCCGTTTATAAGCCACGGGAAATATATAGTCACGTTATACAACCTGGATTGACAGAAGAACAACGAATGATGGTGCCAAATTATAATGCAATTCGACAAAGAATTACTTATATAAGAGAACTTCCCGAAACAAAGTTGGTAAACAGTAAAATTCTTGAAAATATGACAATTGAGGTAAGGGATTATACTCTTTAGTTTATGAATTAATGGATGTTACATTAAAGGGTGTATATGCAGTAGATATGAATGGACAAACCTTTTTGTTGTATGATTCCGTTCAAGATAATCCAGATTTGCCCAGAATTGTTATTTTCGCAACAGAGTTTGGTTTAAATCGATTGGTGTTTTTTTTCCAGCATCCAAATAAATATCACCCATTAAAGCTTCAAAGGAATTTGCTAATGCATGATTTATATCCATTTGATTACTTGAATTCCATTACTTGGTTTAATAACGAAAACACAAAACCATTTAAATGCTGTAATTAATCAATGTGAACCTTTATTTAATATCGAAACATGTCCATTACTTCACTATGAGTTACCAAAATTCTTGCAACGAAAACTTTTTTAAAAAAAAAAAAGTTAAAGTAAACTTTACATCGAATTTACTTTTAACAATATTTCTTAAAAAGTATTTTTTAACAATGTTTTTACTATGTAATGATGATAGAGAAGAAAAAAAGGAACAAAATGAGACCAAAATCAACAGGATTAATGATTTGGGTGCAATATGCGCAAGGTTTAAAGTTGTTGACGATGTTAAATTGCAACTTTAAATCCTTAAAAAATGAAGATGCAACTGCCGATGTCCAATTTTTTTGTTGATTAATGTTTATCAGCATGTTTAGAAAAAATAAGATTGAGTACATTTTTTTTTCGAGTATTTTGAACAAAAATTCACTAATGTTTTTGTGAGGTACTATTTTTTAGTGGTTTGAAGTACTATAATTAACAAAAACAACTTTCTTTTTTGTCTTTTTGCTGTAAAAAGAATAAACGTCGATCCCTACACTTGCAAGTTTATCGCTTAAACCTCAAAAACACTTCAAATTCATTTTAAGGCATTTTCAAATGAAGGGTCATAAACAAGTTGGAAGATATCTTTTGCGTTGTTTTTTCTTTGCATTTTTTAATCGATTTTTTGATTTTTTGTGGAGAACTAATAAAAAAGTTCTCTCAGCTTTTAGTTTATATATATATTATATATATATATATCTAAAGCTAACAAATATTTAACATTTAACAACCGTTGTAATACGGTACTGTTTCTGATATACTTCCTCTGAATCTGCCATATTGTATGTTGTTTTTCCTTACTGAAAAATAAAAATATATATAATGTAATATGCTTATTAAGTTTTAACTTACTTCGAAATAAACACATCATTTTCAAGCATGTGGTTTGCAGGATAGTTACTCATGTTTTAATGCAGTCGGTGAAGCCACTATTGAAAAAATTAGACAAAAAGTAAAACTCCGGCCATAAAATTAAGAAGTATCCAATTATTCGACCGTTCCCAGTTAGAGCAGACTTCCAAAAATTACCAGCAACACTAAAATTAAAGTCAAAATTATTCAAAAACTCAAAAATTAATCAACATACCTAATTTTTTGATACCCAAGGATTGACATATAAACAGAAGTCCAAAATAAATAACAATAGAACAATAATTATTCTTTGAAGATTGAATATGGCAGATTCAGAGGAAGTATATCAGAAACAGTACCGTATTACAACGGTTGTTAAATGTTAAATATTTGTTAGCTTTAGATATATATATATATAATATATATATAAACTAAAAGCTGAGAGAACTTTTTTATTAGTTCTCCACAAAAAATCAAAAAATCGATTAAAAAATGCAAAGAAAAAACAACGCAAAAGATATCTTCCAACTTGTTTATGACCCTTCATTTGAAAATGCCTTAAAATGAATTTGAAGTGTTTTTGAGGTTTAAGCGATAAACTTGCAAGTGTAGGGATCGACGTTTATTCTTTTTACAGCAAAAAGACAAAAAAGAAAGTTGTTTTTGTTAATTATAGTACTTCAAACCACTAAAAAATAGTACCTCACAAAAACATTAGTGAATTTTTGTTCAAAATACTCGAAAAAAAAATGTACTCAATCTTATTTTTTCTAAACATGCTGATAAACATTAATCAACAAAAAAATTGGACATCGGCAGTTGCATCTTCATTTTTTAAGGATTTAAAGTTGCAATTTAACATCGTCAACAACTTTAAACCTTGCGCATATTGCACCCAAATCATTAATCCTGTTGATTTTGGTCTCATTTTGTTCCTTTTTTTCTTCTCTATCATCATTAAATAGTAAAAACATTTTCAAACACTATTAGCTTTGAGAAATTATTTTTAACATACATACTCATAATTTTCAAAAAAATTGTTTATAACTTTGGCTTGGCAAAGTGTCATGAAACAAATAACTCATAGTGTTACTTGATTTAATAACGAAAATTTAATAAAAAAATCAAGAAAAAACATTGTGCACAAAAAAAAGAAAAAAGAGCATAAAATCGCTACAAAAAAGTGCATTTCTCTGTTTCTCTGACTTTTGTGTTGAACTCGTTGTTCGTTCCCAAAGCGACTTTGATAAAAAGCGTGAAAAAACGGTTTTCAGCAACTTTATTTCACGTTTAATTCTTGGCCGGTTTTAAATGTGAAATAAAATACTTGGAATATTTTTCAAGTTGAAAATCCAAAAAATTGAATATTGGCCAATATTCAATTTTTTAGATTTGGAAAAATTTTTTGTATTTGCAGGCCGAGGAAAGGGCCAAGAAAAATTTTGGCATTAAAATTAAAATTTTTTTTTCTTCATTTTTGTGCCGTCCCGAAATCAGCATCCCATTTTCTCCCATCCCGAAATCAGCATCCCATTTTCTCCCATCCCGAAATCAGCATCCCATTTTTTCCCGTCCCGAAATCATGCATCCTGATTTTTGGCGTCCCGAAATCAGCATCCCTTTTTTTAATGTGTGAAATCGGCATGTTTGCTTTGGTATATTATTTTATTTATCTCAAATTCAGATATCCGTAATCAAGGCATCCTGGATTCTTTAATTTATATTCGAGATTTCATTTGATTCGTAATAAAATTCCAATTCTTTTTTTGCATCCAAAAATAAAAAAATTAAAACATTTACCCAAGAGTAAGGCATCCCCAAATCATTATCCCTTGCTTTTTGTAACCATTTAGTCATACCCAAATTATCAAATGACTATGTGCGTCTTTAACTCAGAGATCCATAAATTATTAATCCTTGTATGTGTGTACCCAAATATCCTATTTTTCAGTTATTTTTAAAAATAAAAATTTATTTATGCTATTATCTTTATCCGCATTTCAAATCCTGAAACATGCGTAATAAATGTAATAGTTGGCAAACTGTGCGGTGAAATATTCGTAACAAAATACATATCTCAAACTCAGGCATCTGAAATACAGATATCCGCATTTATAAATCCTTATCCGAGACCATGCCATTTATATATGTTGTGCAGAATTTAATTCTGAATTCAATGGTATTTGTCTCCAATGAACGAATGTGAGCGAAAAAATTTGACAGCCTAAAAACCGCCATTTTTTCATACAAAATCGCCTAAAAAAGGTGTTTTTGGCGAAGCGTCCTTCAAAAGCATAAAGGAAATGCATTTTTTTGTTGCAAAAAAAGAAAAGAAAAAGTGTCTTTTTTTCTACCAAAAAATTTTGCTTTTTTAAATTTTCAGATGGCATTTTCAGCGCTTTAAATTAATTTTTTTAATTTTTTGTTTTTAAATTATTCTTATTCAGGCCCAAAAGTACTATAATAAAACAAAAAATTTACTTATTTCAAAAATTTTTTTTCCCTTGCCGGTGTCTACATTTATGAATCATTAAACTTTCAAAAGACATAATTTTCTTTTAAAAATGTCATTTTTGTATCTTTTCCAGTTTTGTTTATTGTTTGATTATACACTGAAAAAAAAATGTACGGTGCTCAATTATCCACTAAGAGAGAGTACGAAAACGGCCAAAAAATGTACGCTATCGTAGAAAAAACTGCCGTAATCGTATATTTTTTTGGGGGATAATTCAGCACCATACGCTTTTTCAACCTTTTTCGTCCTTTTTTTGTACGAAAATCTTGAAATTTTTTTTCAGTGTATATTTTTTGTGTATTTTAGCACACGTACAACATAACATCTTTGTGAAATTTTTACATAATCATTCCAATTCCAAGTGTCATAATTCATTTCACATCGAGATGTTACAGCTTCTGCAAAAGCATGACCTGATGTATTTGAAGACTGAACAAAAAATTCTTTATTATCGCCGACAAAATTGATAACTTGGTTTTGCTTTTCGATATGTGTTACCACTTGCAAATTCTTGTTCATTTATTTTCATTTCACTTTCAACAAAAAAAAAAAAAAAAAAAAAAAAAAACCGCGTCCAATATTGATATTGAGTTCTTAGAATATCAAAAAAATTTAATTAAATGTAGAGACGTGCACGCGCGACTCAAACGCGAGTGTTCCCCGGATTTTTTTTCGTCCAAAAAAAAATACAGAGAGAGGTATACTGTAGGAATTAAAACTTTTGTTTAAAATTTTGATTTTTATCCTTATATATGTAAAAAAATACGGAGATTCCGAAAACCAAACTTTTGGATATCAATTTCATATAAAAAATTAGAGAAAAACCCGAAAAACAGCATTTTTTTACGTTTTTTAAAAAATGTTGGTCAGTGGTAGTTCTTCGGAGTTAATAGAACTGCCACAGTTCGATGCAGAATTTTTTTCTGCACCGGATAAAATTAACAAAAGTTGCGCACGAGGCCGCCGTCAAAAGTTTGCGTCTGTGGCCAAGTATTAGAGACGCTGCGCAAAGGGCCAGAGGTCACAGGTTCGAATCCAAAAGATCATTTAATGAACTTATGGCTATTTTTTTCGCTGAATCTTCATCTAATGCTCTCTCAGCACCATTTCCATTAACAAAAAATAAAAAAACAGTTTTTAAAGAAATAATGAAAAAAAACACCAAAACTCAAAAATTGTCTCTCTTTTTTTTGCAACTTTTTTTTTATTGAAAAAGCAAGCAAAATTTGAAATGCGCGCACTTTTTTGAACAAAAACAAGAGTGTTCCCGGACGAAAAAAAAATACTTTTTCCATTTTTTAACAATTAATTACTCGGTATTATTAATTTTTTTTTACTTTTTCTTTTTTTATATCTTATAATATTATTGTTGCGCATCTAATGGTACCAAATTTATCGCATTTGGACAACTTTGAAAAAACGGTGAACGTCTCTAATTAAATGTTCAAAAATACACTTGCAAAAGAAAGAAAGAAGAAAAAGTGTTTTTTTCTTCGACTTTTTTTTAAATTTTTTCTTTTTAAAAAAGAAGCCGATCCAAAAGTGTGGCTTCTTATTACAGCAAAAATTGCGGCAACTACTCACGACAATGTGATGCCCCCTGTTTGTCTGTAATAAACACAACTAAAAAATGGCAAAATTGAACATCTTTTTTTTGACAATGACTAAACTTTTATATTTCGACACCTTCATACTCGGCTCAAAGCAACATATATCCATGAAAAAAAAAATGAAGACGTCAAGATAAATCCAATTCTTTCAATTATTTGTCCTTGACTTTCGTTAATTGATATCAGTGTTTTTCCATTTTTTCCGATTCCAATTCCGACTCCGTCGATTCCGATTCCTCCTTTTTTTCATCATTTTTAAATAAAAATTTTACTACAAACAATAAAAAAAGAACAACAAAATTTTAATCTTTAACACTGAATTATTGAATTTTAAACAATCAAACGAAAATGAATTTTCTCAAAAATATTATGATTTCAGCTATTTATTACTAGTTATGTGGAACTTCTTGGAATCGATTCTTTTCTTTCCGATTCCGATCCGATTCTAGCGATACCGGTTCCGATTCTTTTCGACTCCCTTTAAAAGAATCGGAATCGGGAAAACACTGATTGTTATGCATACCAAAGGCTTGACGTAGAGATAATTGAAAACTTCAGAATGATGGCCAATCTTCATCAGGTCTTGATGTATACGTCTATTGAAAACTGGCACTGATTGTCCCATAAATGATCCAGTGAGGATTTAGTATTGAAGATGAATTTTTTAAAGTATTTGAACAACCGAAGGTGTGCCATTACAAAGTTTAAGATTTTCATCTAAATCTTCTTTGAATATCAGAAAATTATTTTTTCATATAGTTGATCATATTTGGGGTAAACAATTTATTAAATATTCAAACATCCTCACAAAACAAAAAAAGAAGAATTTGTGAAAAAAACGAAAGTGCAAAAAATAATGGAGTGCATTTTTTTTAGTTTTTCTTTTGAAAGAAGAAATCTGAGTTTTAAAAGTGTGTCCGAAAAAAAAATAAGATCCACCATTTTCTTTGATTTTTTGATGCCCGTTGTCCGTCTGTTTGACTAAAAAATGGCAAAATTGAACATTCTTTTTCGTGCAACTTGCTTACAACGTTCATTTTGAACAAAAAATATCATAATATTTGTTTGATTTTGTAATTTGAATATTTTATCATTTCTTTGTCAATGATTTTCAAACATAATTTTTAAAATATATATGGCTATCTTTTTATGAAGATTTTTTACAGTTTAATTTTAATTATAAAATCAAAAAACAAATTCAGTTACACCTCATTAATAATTAAAATCTGGTGATTTAATAATTTTAAAAGCAATAAAGTTAAAAAAAGTAATAATTTTAATGGCTTGAAAGATGGAAATATTGGCTTAATTTTGGTATTTATATAGGTTTATAAACTAAATCGAGTTCGCTGATTCCGAAAAAGCTCACCATTAAATTCCCCGTGTTTATTTACCCTTACATGGCTTGAATATCGTAGAAAAACAATAAACCAAATATAATCAAAGTAAAAATTTTTTTTTGAAAAATGAGAAAAAATGGTAAATAAATATTTTTTTTATTTCACCGAAGTGATCTCACGACAAGCCGAAGCTTCATGAGGATTTAGGTTTACGTTTTTCCTTTTTTATCCTGGTGAGATGCTGCCCAATGTTAACCCGAATGGACCGGGGACGAATGCGCATACTCATTTTTAAACTTGGCCCTGACGTGGAATCGAACCTGGGCATGCCTCATGTTATTCCAACGCTAGACCAGTCGACTACACGTCCGTCTTATACTTATAACAACGTGTTATAAGTATTAGTGTTGGCAGTTTCAAATAGAAGAACGTTTCTATCTACATTCATTAATAATGCTTTTATCAAAAACAAATTTTTCTTTTTTTTCCATTAAAATGGTATTAATTTATTCGATAAAAAATCGTTTTCCAAAATAGTTTTCAAATAAAAACAATTAAAAAAATCAATGTGCTAAATTTGAAAATATTAAAAGTATTTATTCTTTACGACTTGAATAATATTCTTTGAGTTCTGGAATACTTTTGACTCGTTTCAAGTATTCTTTCATTTCAGGATATTTATCCAAAATTGTTGATTCTTCTTGTAAAATTGTGATAAGAAATTCAGAAACCGTAAAATCAGCCCATGTCAAACCAGATGGTGCCAAAAAACCTGATTTACTTTCTTTCAAATAATTCAAAAGTAATGGAATGTATGTTTCAACAGCGTCATAGAAATGTGGCTTTTTGAGTTCGTCCTAAAATATAATAGAATTGTTTAAAAAAATTTAAAATTATCTCAGAATAATGAATTTCTATGTAATTTTTTGGCACAACCACAGAGACAGGACCTTAGTCCTTTCCAAATTTTGTAAAATCCTTTGATCTTTTGCCGATGGCAATTAAAGGAAAAAAAATTTTATCTTAATTTTCACATTAAAAAAACTTACAGCATTTCCTGGCCGATATCCCATTTTTACGTAAAGCCATGTAGAAACACTGGTACGAAAATCTTTTTGAATATCTGCAATGGCATCAACGAGAGCTTCCTCATATTCTCCCTTTCCAGCAAGGCCATATTTGCGTGCCAAAAATCGGAAAATTGCATATGATTCAACAAGAGTATGTCCATCAAATTCAAGATATGGAGCTTTGCCAGTTTTGGTTTCTATAAAAAATAATCTATTTATTACCAAACTTTAAAAAAATGCAAAACAAACTTGGTTTAATTTCTGGCCATTGTTCATGGGTAAAACGAAAGTCTTCAAAATCAACTTTTGCAAAATGCAAAATTAATCTTGCTGGTTCAGCAATTCCTCGACCATCAAAATAAGCAAGTTTAACTTTTGGAGCCATATTTTTTTCTTTAAACAAATGTCTTTTATACTGAAGTGATAAAAGAATAAAATGTATAAAATTGAGAGAAAATTTCCTTGCTTTTATATTGATCAAGAAAGATGACAAATAATGCAAAGATAGAGAGGGAGGTCGCACAAACTCCAAAAACACAAACTCTCTTTTTTCGCTCTCCCTCCCTTATTTTTGTTTTTGCTTCTCGCTTTCCTTCGTTTTTTGTGATACATAAAAAAATTGTTTCTTGCCTTTTTTTTATCTCCTTTTTTTGAATGGACTTATTTTTGTGTTAACAAAAATGGAGTTTTCAAACTACAAAATAGAAAAATAAATTTTTATAGGAACTGCTTTATCTAAATAATTGTTGATCTTAAAACAATTTTTTAAATATTTAAAAAATTATAAAAAATGCCTCAGGATAAAAATGGAAAAATGTGAAAATATGAATGGTAAAGATACAAAAATGACTTTTTATAAAAAAAATATGTCTTTTAAAAGTTTCATGAAAAATAAATACAATCTGAGTTTTTGTTTTTTTGTCTATAAAAAAAGTACAAAACACAAATGGAAGCTATTTTATTCAATGACAAAAAAAGGAATATAACTTAAAAACAACATTGCAATATTTGCTGTGGTTGGATTTGCAGCTTCTAGTCTTAACAAAAACAGTTATTGTTAAACAAATCTTAAAAGATGAAGACGAAATTTCTGGCACCTTTTAAACTAGTTGAAAATGAATAATTTTTGGTTAGAATGTCAGTGAGAAAAAAAACAAATTTTAAATAATTGTTGTTTTTTTATTTGATTTATTAATTCCCTATGGATTATTGCTTTCCCGGAGAGCTGATAATAAAAATACAAAATGTGTGAAAAAATATTTAAAATACAGTGCTTTTAAAAAATCAAAGGTGTTTGGTGTACCTTGTATGTGTTACAATATCGTTTGGATTAATATTAATAGCATTTTAAATAAGTCATTCATCTTTTATAATAATTTATTGATAAAATATTCTGTATAAAAAAGTTGTTACTTTTCGGATTTCCTCAATAACTTTCATTTTGGAAAATCTTTGCTGCCGAAGTTTGACTAAAACGATTTTTTTCTTCTGTGATATTTTTCTCTTTTTTTTGCTCGTTGTTCAAAAGAATTAACCAATACACCACGCATCCAAACATTTAGGGACGTGAAAAATGGAAGACATAGACAAAAAAATGTAGTTTGATTTTCTCCCTTTTTTAATCGGGCACCAAAAATCAATATAATTTTACTATTTAAAGGTATATTTAGCCGAAAAATATGCATGAAAAAATTCGTCTTGCAAAAAAATGGAAATGGGATGTGAGAAGCGAGATCGGTTCCTGTTTTTGATTTCAAAAGACATTCTTTTTTTTCAGGCAGACGTTAAAAAAGATGCAAGCAGAGAGATGTTGCGTTTTTTGTAAGAAATGAAAAAAATGAAGCATAGATAAAAATCATTGATCAAAAATTGTGAGTAATATTTTTTGCAAAAAAACACCTCATAAAAATGTTTATACAAAATCATCTTTGATAAAATATTCCTGTTCATATTTTTTCATAAGAAAATATGGCAAAAGTTATCTTTTTGTTTATCATTTTTTATACAACTTTTTGTCAATCCACTGTTTGGGTTCCTGGAGGAAATTGCAGCTGCAAACCTATCATTGAAACATGCCATAAACCTTTAGGGTAAGCTTTATAGAAAATTTTGTATAAAAAATTCATATTTTTTTTTAGTTTTCAAATTCCGACAGTATGTATCCCTTATAATATTGCCATTATCAATGATAGAATTGTTATTGAAGAAAAACTTGACTGGCTTAATGTCATTTTCTTTATTTCAACAATTGTAAATACTGCTGGGATAATTGGGTTATGCATTTATTTTTTCCTTCGTCGACCACTTCCTTTAAATGAACATATCCATGCAATATCTGATTTAGCTTTAACAGAAATGCAATACTAATACTATTGTTTATTTTTCCCTGTTCCAAATTTTTTGAAAAAAAATATGCAGTGTTATTTTGTAACTTTGATACGTATGATTTCATTTGGAATTTTAAATAAAAAAATATTTTTTTATTATTTTTACGTTTAATTTAAGAACAATAAAATATTTATATGTACATCATAAATAATCATAGCCAATAAAATGTTTTTTTAAATTTTACATAAAATAAACAGTACATAACATACAAATAATCATAGATATTAACAGAAAAAGTGATAAATAATGAAAATATGAGTGACGAACGTGAAGAATTTTAATTAAAGCAATGTGACGCTCTAATTTCAAAAATTACATTAATGTTAAAAATGAGTGATGAAAATTTTAACAGCGTTGCAGAAAAACACACTGTATAAAACTTCGTAAACAAAAAATTAAGGATCTTTTAAGAAAAAAAGTTTACTGCAATTTGCAATCATTTGTTCAATAAATTATTCTTTAATAAAAGTGTATTAAAATTTATTTTATTTGAAGCATTTATTATTAGTGTTTCTCGTTCATTTAATTTGAGTAAAGGACGGTGGTTCAATAACCAATACAGTGTGTTTTCGTTTTGAAACTAATTTTGTTACAAATTTTCGATATGGTTTAACAGAGTATATTAATAATGGAGCATCAACAATTAAATGCAGTGACGAAAATGGAATTTGAAAGTTTGCTATCCAACTACCGTAAGAAAGTTGTAAGTATAATGCAGAAAGAATTATTCCAGCTGGAATAAGGCAAAAGAAAAACATATTAAATGTTTGAATAATTAGAGATCTAAAAAATGGAAGATTGTAAATAAAACAGAAAGCTTTCTGCAGGAAAAACCGATTGACATTTTTTCCTCGAGAAAGTAAAATGTGTTAAATATTATAACATAGTCTTTACATGACATCATTGTTGTTCCTGATCAAATTCTATCACCTATCACTCCAGCTCAAAAAATATTAACGGAAAACTCCGAAAAGTTGCATGTTTCCTTTGATATTTATCAAAGTAGTGACTTTGGCAAAAAGGTGTCCAGATATGACGTAATACAATGGGAGATGTGTGTGGGGGGGGAGCTAATTATGACGCTCTTTGTTTTTTATGCAGCTTAAAAAACAAAGAGTGATGTCATGCATAATAGGATCAAACACCACCCAAAACATCAGCCAATGTAATAATAATGTTACTCACGTATGAAGCATTTTTTGTAAGCTATAAGTTGCATTTGAAACAATTTTTTTAAGTTTTTTTAATTGAAATACGAATAATATATTTAAAGTAACAAATGTTACACCATATCCGACTAACCAAACACTAGCAATTATTGCAAATGGAGTTAATAAATGTTCAACCAAATTTGGATTTGTTACAAAAGTATTAGGTAACTTTTTTCGAAGCTCTAATAAAGCCGGCACAGTGTTCTCCAACGATATCCATGAATCTTCGAATTCCAGGCACATGATAAAATGTGGAACTGAAAGACAAACATATTTAATTAAAGGTAAGTTCAAACAAAGTAAAATGAAATGAACAAACTATAAACTGATGTCCATGATAAAAGAGTAATCCCAATTGCGGCTGCAGTTCCATATCTTAAACTGATCTGAAATTTTGCAGATGAATTTGTGCTAAAAGCTGCAAAGAGCCTTGTAATAACAGAAAAGAGTAGGGCAAAAGCAGCAGCAATGATAGCAAAAGATATGCATCCGAAGAAAATTGTCGCGCCAATCCATGTAAATGGAAAACTTCGATCAAAGCTTATTGTAATAAGTGGAAAATGAAATATTGGATTATAAATGAACAATAAAGCTTTATAAAGCATGTTAAATGTGAGTTGTGCCAAAAGAGTATATTTAAAAGCTCCCATTTGTTTTGGAGATTTTGTAAGAATTATGTAAGTTGTAAATCCATAAAACAAACATGAAAGCACAAATGTTCCTTCCATAAACCATCCAAGATATTTTTGATACTGTGGATGATAAAGGTCATCAGAATGAAATGTTGCCCATTTTTCCACAGAAAATGAACTCATTTTTTTAGTTTTTTTATTTAAAATTAAAAAAGGTTTTTACAAATCTTTATAAAAATAAATAAAAAGAAAAAAGAAAAAGAAAAAAATTTTATTTAATTTGGTTTTTTTATTAAATATTCAAATTTTCACCTGCAAAAATGACGTGACAAATTTTGACCTTTAAAAAATAGGGACCGTCATCGAAAAAAAAAATTTTTGAATTTGCTATAAACATTAATACAATTATTTACTTTCGGTTATTCTTTATCTAATGGCAAGTACAGAATTTTTTTTTATCCCTTATATGAAAAGTTATTGGCATCAGAAGGCGACAACATTCGGTTGAAAATGGTTCGATTTTTTCAAGCAGGCGATGTTTTGACGTTTTTGAGTCATAGTGGTGAAACGCGTCGAGCTTGCATGCAAGCACTGCGCAAATGTTAGGAACGACTCCCAGCCGGGGCAAAAAAAAATTTTCATAAAAAAAATTTTTCTGTTAAAATGGTTAACGCTATAAATTATTACGTATGGCATTTATAAAAAATTATTAAATATATTTTTTATTAAATTAAATCGCTTTGAAGATAAATAATGATTCTTTTGTGATAAGGATTTGGTATTGGTATAAAGAGAGAGGCATTGGTATTAGCATTTTTTTTTTTAAAAAACTTTGATCTCTTATGGTACTGTATTTTGCTATTGTATTTTGGTACTGTATTATATTTTAGTAATGGTATTCTTGATAAGTATTAAAAAATTTACATTTTGCAAAAAATTTGAAAAAAATTGACAAAGTTTGAAAAATTATGAAAAAATGTTACATGAAAATAATCATGCAAAAAAGCTTGAAAAAAAATATTGGAAAAAAAAATATTTGAAAAAAAAAAAAAATTTGATAAAAATTGACAAAGTTTGAAAAATTATGAAAAAATGTTACATGAAAATAATCATGCAAAAAAGCTTAAAAAATATTTGAAAAAAAAAAATATTTGAAGAAAAAATATTTGAAAAAAAAATCTTTGAAAAAAAAATCTGAAAAAAAAAAGTTGAAGGTTTTGAACAGCTGCGTCGCGGGAGAGGCAAAAAATCCACTAATGACTTTGCGGGAAATTTTCCCGCCACTTTGAAGCATCCTACCCCCCAATGACTACTCATATTTTCCTTTCAAATTTAAAAAATTTTTCCAAAGAAATCTTTGGCAAAATGTCATCCAAAAATTTTCAATATTTTGTGACATACAAACGAACGAACGGAGAGACATCAGCACAATTTTTGTGACAAAGAATGTGCTGCCATTTTGTAACCACCCGATATTTTTTTTTTTTTTTTCAGGGATTCTTCACGGGTGGCCCAGAAACAGATCCCAAGTTACAAAAAAGTGAAAAAATAAAAGATGAAGTCAGGATTTGCATTTAAAGCTCGGGATCGTGTGCCGTTCTGGGAACCGAACCCAAATTGCCCCAGACGATCCTTCGGATCGCCCTGGGGCCAATGTTACTTACGTATGAAGCATTTTTTGTAAGCTATAAGTTGTATTTGAAAGAACCTTTTTAATTTTTTTTAATCGAAATACGAATAAAATATTTAAAGTAATAAATGTCCCGGCATAAATGATCAACCAAATACAAGCAACTGCTGCAAATGGAGTTAAGAAAATTTCAACCAAATTTGGATTTATTACGAAAGTATTTCGTAACTTTTTTCGAAGCTCTAATAAAACTGGCACAGTATTCTCCAACGATATCCATGATTCCTCGAGTTTCATGCACATGAAAAAATTTGGAACTGAAAAACAAACATATTTTATTACAGAAAAATTAAAAAAAAATATTTTAAAAAATGAACAAACTATAAACTGATGACCATGATAAAAGAGTAATCCCAACTGCGGCTGCAGTTCCATATCTTAAACTGATCTGAAATTTTGCAGATGAATTTGTGCTAAAAGCTGCATAGAGCCTTGTAATAACAGAAAAAAGTAGGGCAAATGCTCCAGCAACGACGACAAAAAATATGCTCCCAAAGAAAATTGTTGCGCCAATCCATGTAAATGAATAACTACGATTGAAGCTTACTGTAATAAGTGGAAAATGAAATATTGGATTATAAATGAACATTAAAGCTTTATAAAGCATGTTAAATGTGAGTTGTGCCAAAAGAGTATATTTAAAAGCTCCCATTTGTTTTGGAGATTTTGTAAGAATTATGTAAGCAGTAATTCCATAAAATAAACATGAAAGCACAAATGTTCCTTCCATAAACCATCCAAGATATTCTTGATATTTTGGATGATAAAGGTCATCAGAATGGAATGTTGCCCATTTTTCCACAGAAAATGAACTCATTTGTGGCGTTTTTAAAAATTAAGAAAGCTTAAAATCTTTAAAAAAAATATATTAAAAGAAAAATTTTATTACATTTGTCCGTTTTTACATTAAATGTTTGAATTTTCACCTGCGAAAACGATGGTTGACTAATTTTGACCTCTAAAAGTTGTCAGTCACGCGAATTTAAAATCACCTGTTTCTTGAATTTATCACTTTTTTTGGAAATGATAAAATCTTTTGTGCAACATTCAATAAATAATGTTTTATAAAAGAGAAGAACGTTGGCTCATATTACTCAAATCTTTTCGTTGTTTTTTATTTAATAGTATTTGAAACATCTTACCGGAGCTATAATAAAGCTTATAACTGATACAATCAATGATACTATTTGGAACCAACGAATAATTAATATGAACCAAGGTTTTAGTTTTAACATTTTTAATCAAAAAAAAAGTAAAATATTACAAAAAATAGCAAATAATGGAACTTTGATTTATTTATTTATTTATTCACTCCTATACATAGCGTGAAAAAAAGATTCAGTAATGAAAAAGTAAAAAATAAAAGCAGACAATAGAATGTTAAAAACAATATAAAACAAAGTTATTAAGTTTAGAGTAATTTCTTTATTGAGGGCAATTTTTAACATTGAAACAATTCGAGAGACGAGCTCATTTGGCGTTCACTTAAGGGCCCTAAGGGGTTTTTCAATAATGTCTCCTTCAACAATAGCAGTGGCAGGGCAACGTTTTGAATTTCGCTTTTGACAACAATATGCTTTCTTTGATTCATCTTTGTTAGTTTTATGAAAGTTATAAATATATCCATCTTTCACCAGATTTGGTTTATTCTTTCGAGAAGATATGAATTCCATAACGGAGGTATAAATAAAATAATCAATGAAAGATTTTGAATTTTTTTTTAAATTTTAAGAGTTATAAAATGCTTTTTCACACTTTTTTTGTATTTTTTCAATTTTTCAAGTTATTTCATATCCGGGGGTCAACTGTCAGGGATCAAGTGTCATGGGGTCAAATGTCACGGCCCAGGGAGTGTCGACGACAAGCAAAAAAAATTATTCGGCAACAAGTATGTTTTTACACGAAAAAGACTTTTTTCTATGTTATTTTTTTTCTCTAACTCAATTTCGTGTTAAAACATACTTGGTGTCCATACAAACTTTTTTTTGCTTGTCGTTGACACTCCCTTTAAGAAAAAACATTCAAAATTAACTTGGAAACGTATCCTCTTTGGCAAAGTTTTCAGTGCCAAAGAGAGAGGCTATTTTTCAAAATTTATTCAAATTTCTCACAAGACTCCGCCTGAAAATGTTAAAATTTAAACTGTCTTTTTACTTATTAACTTTATTTTAAACTGTTTCAAAAGTAAAATTTAACAATTTATTAATTATTATTTTGAGAAGGTAAAATTTGAGATACTTTTACATTTTTTCTAAAAAGTTTGACAAAACATTTAAATAGAATTTTGAAAGAATTTCGGTAAGGTTTAATAAAAAACAAAGCTGCAACGGGATTCGCAACGGATATCCATGGAAGAAAGAATGATAAAATTAGCGAGATTTCAGTACTTTTTATTTGAAAAAAGCTTACAAATATTATTAAAAGCACCGGAAAGCTGCTAAGTAGTGATGGTCCAAATGCCTGAAATTTAAATATTGATTAGACGTCATTTTTATCAACTTCAAGCATAGTGGATAATTTCGATTTTTTAAAGTTGTTAAAAAAGGCTTATTTTTGGCACACATGCTCCTATGGGGAATCTTCCATAAGCTGTTTTTTGTTTAAAGCTCCTCAGGGAATTAAGGGGATATACGATATCCCTTTAAGCTTAGGCCGGAGTAAGCCAAAATAATGGTATGACAACGTTTTAGAGAAATTCCCAAAAAATTTCAGATGTTTAAATTAATACCCCCCCCCCATAGTCACGTGAATTAAACAAAAAACAGCCCATGGACGACTCTTAGGGACCCAATAGGAGCTTGTATGCCAAAAAATCAGCCTTTTTTAACCACTTTGAAAAATCGACATTATCCACTGTGCTCGAAGTTGAAAAAAGTGACTTTTAATATAAAATAACAACGAAATATTTAAATAAAAATTTTTACCTGAATAAATAGAGTTTGTTGAATTTGTTTATGAAGTAATTTTGTGCCAGAATTGTTATTTTCGATATGAGTTTTTAAATGTTTTGAAATTTGATTACTGTAATAAAAAATTAATGCATATACAACATTAAATGTTGCCAACAAATATATGCAGCAACAAATAAATGAAGGGGATAACTAAAAAAAGATAAAATGAAGTAAAAAGAAATTAATTTCATCATATTTTGGCATACATCGAATTAAGCCTCACACTGAAAAAAAAGTATGCCAAATACACCTAAAAATAGATCTATATTTACTCCTTTTAGGAGTAAATATCGTCTTTTTTTTGCTAAGGAGTATCCATTTTTTGTACCTCTTTAACATAGACTAACATTTACTCCGAAAAAGACGACATTTACTCCTAAAAGGAGTAAATATCGATCTATTTTGTTTAGGAGTGTCCATTTTTTGCACCCATTTTTTTCAGTGCACAGGAACTGGGAAAATCTTTCCAATTAACTGAAATAAAAAACAAATTTTTCATTTGTTAGGTGTATAAAAAATGATTCCCCCCTATAATGTGAAATGGAATGACACTCTAGTAAGCTGAAATGGCGAAGAAGCGCCCAAATAAAAAAAATATTGGCTGGAAATTAAGCACACTCCAGTTGCTGCGAGGCCTACATCGAATTCAAAGTGCCCTTTTTATTTTAATTCAAAGATTTCACTATAATATGGCGTTTTTTGCCATCACATTCTTGAAACCCCTCCCGTCATACCGCACTAATTGAGTAGTAAATTAGCACCGTTTTGTTGCTTTGGTTTCAACATGTGACAGTTTTATTTAAATATTATTTTCAAGACCTACTATTTTGTTGGAAACAAATAAAGGATCTCTGCCTAATTCTTCCTTCCAAATATTTGTTATACTCATTGCTTCTTTCATTTTAGAAAAATCATTAGAAAATAAATAAAACCACAAAAATAATACGCAACAAACTAAACAATAAATTAATAATAAAAAATATGGCAGCAACATAGTTCGAATTGTAACGGTATGATACCTGAAATGAGGAAGTTTAAAAATTGATATGATTCCTATTTTCGACGGGAAATTAAGTAATTATATTTTAAATAAAATAATTACTTGCAAATTACCAAATACCGAATATAATATGAAATTGTAATAGATATCATACTTGCAAGGAGTAATCCAGTTAAAAGTGCTGTTAACAGACTTACAGCTGTTTCATTAAATATTTCTTTATATCCAAACAAATAAAACTATGTAAATATTTCCATCAATTTGAAAAACATGCTAAAATAAATTTTCTTTTTTTTCGTTTAACGAATACGAGCAGCTCCATCCGGGCTCAAAAAGAACAAAAAAAGGTTTAGTAATGCCACGGCTACGAAGTGAATATGTAAGAGTCGCTGTTGATAAAGAATAATGTAAGAGATGAGGTTGAATACACAAATAATATATCAGATCAAGAGCTTTATTGGATATGGAATAGACATAATTAACATACAAACACTTCAAGAGGGAGACAACCAAAGAATGACATCGAATGAGCGGTCACTCAAGCCTTTTATAGTATTTTGGAGGAAGAAGAGAAGACACTAGAGACATAATGCCAACCCTTGTACAAAAGAAAGGGGAAAAAGAGACTAAATATTCAACTCGCCCCACCCTCGACAAAATAATGTCCTCATTATTGAAAGTTCTTTTTTTTCCACGAGCATTTCTTTTTATTTCTTCGATGAGAGAGTTTCACTACCACGACCATATCATAACCATGACCATACACTAAGCATCAGGATATCCAAGTTAACTGACGATCCATACATCGTGAACGAGTACTGGGAAATACCTCCAGCAGAGCGCTACAGCAACCAATATCAACCAAGCACACAAGAGTATTCCATAACCATGATAAGCCAACATTAGAATCCACTTTAACATCTTGCTAATAGCAGCCTTCCAATAACATTATTTTCACCATTACAGGCATCGAATCCCACGATCCAAGTGAACAATAATAACATTTGCACCATCCAGCATTCACGGCACGAATTAACAATACTGATGAGCATAATCCAAGTTTTCCATGGGACAACTGGTAACCCTGGGGTTTAGGCTAACCCTCAACCATCCAAACAGCAGCAACAATCCATCAAAGAGTAAAGAAATACACCAAGGGTTTTATGGATGACCCGCAACCAGACAACAATATATATATTCCGCATCATCCCATGATGTGCAACAGTAAAATATAAAAATATAACTCACAGATATATATCATCCAACCAGAGAAACAACACTTTTTAGATTTTATCCATAGCTTGAAACCTTTCTTCCATTTTCGTCAAACACTTTAATATATCAAAATAAAGCATATCCAAGCATCTTGATGGTGATTCCGGTTCTCCAACTCATCCATAATCCAAGCATTCATTGAAAATATATAATATTAAAATCATACCAACCAATCTCTTAACATTCTTAATCAGTTCTCCATATATTCATACATATTGCTGCAACAATAGTCTTCGATATCCAACCATTTCTTCTTTCCCACCATAAAAGCTATAGCAACTTGAGATGTTTCGGTCCGAACCAAAGTGAAGATATAGTGAAGCCAAGGGTTGATTCAATTTCTCCAAGCGTGCCTAACTTTAACCAAAAGCAGGACGACGGGAAGGGCCCTCCAAGTAATGCCACGGCTACGAAGTGAATATGTAAGAGTCGCTGTTGATAAAGAATAATGTAAGAGATGAGGTTGAATACACAAATAATATATCAGATCAAGAGCTTTATTGGATATGGAATAGACATAATTAACATACAAACACTTCAAGAGGGAGACAACCAAAGAATGACATCGAATGAGCGGTCACTCAAGCCTTTTATAGTATTTTGGAGGAAGAAGAGAAGACACTAGAGACATAATGCCAACCCTTGTACAAAAGAAAGGGGAAAAAGAGACTAAATATTCAACTGTTTTGACAACTTTTATTGTTCTGTTGAAATGAATTTTAGCTATTTTTTGAAAGAATTATTTATATTGAAAAAGTTTTTATATGAAATCACTTGGACCCTGCCAAAATTGCATAGTTGTATACACGCCAAGTTGGGGTCAGGGGTCGATTCTTTATTAATATCATGTCTTAAACATCTTACCGTAGCTATAACAAAGCTCATAACTGATACAATTATATCAATGATACTATTTGGAACCAACGAATAATTAATATGAACCAAAGTTTTAGTTTTAACAGTTTTAATTAAAAATAAAAGTAAAATATTACAAAAAATTGCAAATAATGGAACGATAATATCATTAAAATAAACAATTCTAAGCAACATTGATATTTAAGGAAAAATACAAGTATTAAAGAATAAAGAACAAAACTTTTTTTAAAATTTGCAGCTTTAAATTTCAAAAGAAATGAGACAAATAAAGTGAGGGAACCCATTTTATTGAAATTACCTTTTTTTATCAAAAATTATTTAATTTGTGTCTATCAATTTTGTTCATGTGACCTTATTGTAGTAATTACGCTTTGAGGAGAATTAATGTCTTTTTTACAGCTTCTATTACTAATTTAATTTTTTAATAAGTAGAAATGTTTGAAAAAAAATTTAAACAAAAAGTTAGCTATTAATTTTTTAATTAATTTTTTAAAATGATAACTTATGCTTGCTGTTGCGACGGTTATCAGCATCGGTTCAATAACCATCACAATAGGATAAAAGACCAAACACTTGTGTAGAAGAAGAGACAATTTATTAGACGACTTCACATGATGAGATAAGACAGATAGAATGGGTAAAGAATACAATGTACAACAAACGCTTATATACAATTACAGAGGTTAAGAAAATTACGCATAATTAGCATTAGAATGAAAAGGATCGCGTTTCTCCGCGACACTTGCTTTAACGTCGGCATGGTAAAAAGGTTTTAAAAGCAATTTGATTTGATGTTAAATTGCGAAAATAATTTTTAAATTATAAGGCTAGAAACTTTTTGCATTAATCTAATTTATTCTAACGAATATCTCACTCCAAGCACAGCTTAGTGAGGAAAAATACAATATATATACAGTAATGTAAAAAAAAAACAAAACAAAACAGTAGGTAAAATACAAAAAAAAAGAGATAAAACTTAAGCTACATATTTTAATATTTTTCTATCAGTGAGATCAATTGTTGAGAGGTGATTTCTTAATTGCTGAGGTTTTTCATACACTGAGAAAAATGGGTGATGCAAAAACCCTCACTGGTGACGATTTGGTGATGAATGCGTGACTAAAAGTGATGAATTCATCATCCAAACGTCACCAGTGAGGGATTTTTCGTCACCGATTTTTTTCAGTGTATTTGAGGAGATTAATATCCAAATTTGTTAATAAAGAAGCAACACGAGATGAAAAATGTGTTGAAGCATATTTCCCTTGTGCAAAAAATTTCGATGAGTAATATCCACTTGAACGATGAGAAAGAGGAACATATTGGAGAGCAATTTTTGAGTTTGGATTTGAAGCAAGAAAATCATAAGCTGTCATTATGTCTTTGACCATTCTTCTTTGATGAAGCGATATTGCATTTAGCACTGCACCAAATACCAAATCACCTTTAAAGGAGATTCGTTAGTTGTTGCATTGCGAAATCTCAAAAAGTTTCTAGCGCCCGATAAAAATGCGGGAAACGCCTTATAATTTGAAAAAGAGAAAATTTCGCAACTAACGAATCTTCTTTAAAGGGACGCGCGAACTTTCAGTATGAAAAATTTAGCCAGTTCAGTTGCAAAAAGGTTGCAACAAAAAACTGTGACTTTTTAAATATTGCGGGTATGCTTAATCGATAAAATTACCGGAAATATATCTGAAAAAAGTATCCGCAACATTCTTATTGCAATACTCTTTTATTGCAACCTTTTTGCAACAGAACTGGCTAAATTTTTCATACTGAAAGTTTCCGTGTCCCTTTAACAGTTAAAAAAGTTAAAAACTTGCAGACTTTTTTTAAATATGCTACGGTATACAGCAAACTGTATCCAGATAATTATTTTAGATTTGTAATTAAAGGGAGTGTCGACGACAAGCAAAAAAAAAATTTTTGGCAACAAGCATGTTTTTACACGAATAAGACATTTTTCTATGCTGTTTCTTTTCTCTAATTCATTTTCGTGTTAAAACATACTTGTTTTCCACACAAATATGTTTTTACTTGTCGTCGACACTCCCTTTAAAGGGGGAGTCGCCCTTTTCACAAACTTTTTATAAGAGGGAGCAGAGAAAAAGAAACAACGCTGCCAAGTCAAAGAAAAGAAATATTGCTTCTTTTCTCTTTTTTCTCCCTGGTTTTCACGATTTGTTATAAGCACACATGGGCACGGTCGGAGGCGGATTTTCAAATTTTGAGCGACCCTTTTTCACGTAAGGGTCCCCCCTGTTGATTTTTTTTGGAATTTTTTCCGTTTGTACTTTTTCACGTAAGGGTCTCCCCTGTTGATTTTTTGGAAATTTTTTTTTGTAGAATATCACAAATATACTCCTTTCTATTCCTTAAAGCTAGTTTAACATTTTACTTTGTTCTTTTTTAAAAGAAACGAACGCATTTTTAAAGTGGGTCAAAAAAAAAGGTCAAAAATATACCCTTTGCGAACATTAAAGCTGGTTTAATATGTTACTTTCTGGTTTTTTAAAGAAAAGAACGCATTTTTGAAGGGGTTAAAAAACGGATGTAAACGCAGAAACCAGATTTGTTTGATGTTAAAAAAATAAATAGATAATGAAAAAAGCTCTATGTGAAAGATATAAAAAACATAAAAATCAGCATCAACAATTCATTTGTCGATAAATCCGGTGCTGCTGTTACCGATGACTGTAAAAACGTTACCGTTTCTGTTTATATTTTGTTTTATTTTTGATTCCTATTATTGTTGAAATGTTTTAATAAATGAAATTAATTCACAAGTCCCTAAAAGCGGAAACAACAATGAATTTATTGAGATTGTCGGTATGTTAAAAATATACATTAAATATTCTTATCCAACAAAAAAAGCATTGTAGGTTATGACTGCGATGATACAGATACTCTTAGAAGATATGTTCTTTTATTAGTAACGGAATTTCATAAAGATACTGAAGGTGCATCTGTATTATTTTCCGCTGATTTATACAGTCAAAAGTTCAAATACATAGCTGGACAACGGGCACAATTTTTTGTTATTGGAAATAAATCCCCCAGCGACATGATGTTCACAGATAATAATGTTGGGGTAATATCAAAAGCACAAGCTAAAATTACTGATCTTTTCGCTGCAGTAGGAAAGGTTAATATTATTGATGATGGGGAGCAGCATGCAAATGCTTTAATTCTGCTAAACTTGGATCGTAACAAAAGGCAACTCAATGAAAAACTCGCCCAAATTAAATTGGCTAATAGAGACAAGAACCATAGATCTGGAAAAAAAATTGATCCAATTCTGTTAACGGATGAAATGAAAATTTTTATCCGTGAAAATTCACATGATATGATTATTTTTTCAAAACGACAACAACAATCTGTTCCAATTACAACCTTAAAAGAATTATTGCCAGATCCAATTCAAAGAAAAGTTACCGATTTTGAACTTCGTCCTGGATCTGAATGGGATTCGGGGAAAAAGGATCGGTCAATCAACAGATGCAATAGACAGTTTGAAGTAGTGCGACCTTATCAATTTAATGCTTTCAAAATGGCTCCCATATCTCCTGGACTTCCGAACAACTGCGATGTGGCTTTTAAATTTATTATTGGAGATATTGCGGCAGAGGTGGAAAATGCTGATGAAAACCTGAATATTGTTGAAGAAAATAATGAAGATAATACAGGTGACAATTTGTAAATAATAAATCAAAATTATAAATAAAATGAATTAATTACAGAACCTCCCTCCAAAAAGCAAAAAGTTTCGGCCATTGATAGAGAAGTTGAAATGGTGGATTTATCTAGTGGTCCAGAATATGATGAAGTTGATGAAAAAATTGCAGCATTTGTCCGACGTATTAATGAAGATGTTACAGCGAATTTAAATGATTTCCAAGAACGATTATTTAAACGGTTTGGCGCTGAAGCTGCAACCTGTGCCGCAGAAGCACAAGCCGCACAACCAAAAATAATGCCTTGGAATGACCGGTCCCATTGGGGTATTAGAGAAGATAGAATTATTGAACAAGCTTTTGATGGAAAGCTTAAAATAACCCATGAACAAAAATGCTGGCTAGAAATATTAGTTACGGAAGACCCCCATAATCCACGATTTCGATGTCGAATATGCCGAAAACACATGCAAAGAAATGAAAAATTAATTAAAAAACTGAGATTGGGCATGCTCGCTGAAGAAAATGGTGCTGAATACCCTTTAACTTCACTTGATTCAAAGGCTAATTTTTGGCGTAAGAAATTGAGAAATCATTGCCGACCAGATCGAAGTCATGCGCAAATCATAGTTGGGATAAAAGATGCAGTATTTAATGGACAAAAACAATGCTTACAACAAAGTGAAAAAGCTCTTTCGCAAGAAACATCTATTGCATCAAAAGTATTTCGAACTGCATATGTTGTTGTCAAACGGCATATATCTTTCCGAATTTTTCCTGATTTGATAAAACTTCAACAACTTAATGGTGCACTTCCTGCAGCAGTAAGTCATGGTAATCGTAGATCATTTGGTCGAATTATTGGTGTAATCGCGAGAAGCTTAAGGAATTCACTTATTTATACATTGAAAACTTTCCAACCACCTGTTTCTATTATCCTTGATGCAAGTTCAGATTCCCAAAATAGACAATTTTTAATGGTGTACATCCAATTTGCGCATGAGCTAAAACCTGAGGTCAGATTGTACAAGGTCTTTGAAATACAGTCCGAGACAGCAGCAGCAATGAAGGAAGTCATTCTCGAGCAATTCAAATTGGATGGCATTTATGAAATAATGAAAAAGAAATTAACTGGCTTCATGTCAGACGGTGCGGCGGTGATGACGGGGTGGAAAACTGGCTTGGGGACCATTTTTAATCAATGGGTTAAAGAATCCGACACGGGATCCAGACCTGATCTTTTTAGAGTCCACTGCCATGTCCATCGGCTGCAACTATCTCTTGGTACTGTTATGAATAAGAATGATATGTGCGGTGGTCTTAACTTCCGCTTTAAAACATTTGTTAATGGATTGTACTCTTTTTATGGCAAACATGCGATGAAACGAACAGCATCACATAAAGCATTTGCTAAAGTTTACGACACCAAAGTTTACCAGATCAAAGCTATCATCCAAATTCGGTGGCTAGCCAGCCAGTTTCATGCAATTCAAACTTTAAAACGGAATTATTTTATTACGGCTTTACATTTGAAAAATATATCTAATCCCTTATCGAAAGAATTTGATGCTACTACTAAAAGCCCTGCCCAAGGGTTTTACAAACAGTTATCATCATTGGACTTTTATTTATATTTAATGTTTGTAATTGATACATTGGATCCTATTAAAATTTTATGTGAATGTTTGCAAAAGGACCTCTACAGTATTACAAGACTCCAAACAGATTTGGATTATACATTGGAAGCTTTGGCTGAGTTACAAGATGGGTACGGTTACAATGTAAAAAAATTTTTGGAAACTGCTGAATGTCGGAAAGATGATGAAGTTGTACCTTGTACAATTGAACTTCTTAAAGACATCGCCGTACAAGTTCGCCTTCCAATGACCGACTTCATTAAAAATCGAAATCCGGATGGATATCCCAGTGCCGAAACGTTCCAGTTTACACGAAATTCTCGACAATTACATTTGGATGTCGTTAGAGATCATTTGATTCCTGGACTAATCGAAGAGTTGAAATCAAATTTTCCAGAAAATCCTGAATTTTTGAAACAACTAAATGCTTTAGACCCTCGTCATCTCCCAACTGGCGGCAACACTGATGCTATTACAGGTTATGCTGAAGATCTTCGACCAGTTGCTCGACGCTTCGGTGTAAATTCATTTGCAGTTGTTGAAGAATGTATTTCTTTTCTTCTCTTATAACTAAAAATCTTTTCTTATAACTTATAAGAAAAGATTTATGTGAACTGCGACTCCCCCTTTAAGCAAAATAATGCCATTGTATTAAATTTAAATTTTTTGTTTTTTCAATAAAATACATATTTGTTCTTCATCTTTTACAGCGGAATCACTAAAGAAGAATTTGAAAATAGGAATGAAAAATTGTGTTTTTTTGACGGCTAATCTTCCTTAAGTTGAAAATAAAAATGTTGATATGACATGCCATATAAATTTCAAACTGAAAAAATTTGAAATTATGGCAGCAACTGTTAATTTCGTCAAAAACTCAATTGCGCACCTTTTATTGATTATTACTTTGAGGTCGTGTTTCCAATAAATATGAGTGGAACCTAAACTATAAATAACACCTTGGAGAAGATATTGGCAAAGTTTCGGGCGAAATGAATTTAAACAGGTATCAAAATTTCGAACTTTTTTCATTTCTATTTCTGAAAATTCCGCTGTGCTTTGAATATTAATCCATTTAAAACCGTCAAAGAATTTTTCTGTTTTATTTTGTTTAAAACAGATTTAACTGTTCTTTCATTTTAATTATAAATTAACAGAAAAACATTTATTTAAACACACCCATATCTGAGACATACAGGTGATCTCTCTTCAAAAACCAAAAATATTAATGAAAGTACAAAAAGTAATAAATGCCAAAATAAATAAGTTGCCATTGTTTGAACTCCTTCCGAAAAATTTGGTAAATTATTCATTTTTAAACAATTTGTGCCATTAAAATAACATTTTTCATCCAAAAATGGGTCTTCTCTGGCACAAATAGAAGGAATTTTATTGGGCACAAAAAAAATTATATTTTTTGAAAAATTATTATAGGTGACATTGAAAAGAATTAAAATATGGATGCAAACATGGCAGACATAAAATAATACCAAAATATTGTAATACTTTTTTTGATTTTTTGATAAATTTTCATTTCTTATACTACTAACTGATGCAGAGGTATACAGTAACAAAAGAATGGAAAATATAAGATAAATTTGAAAAAATGTACTGATAACGTTTGATTGAGTTTTTAAGAAATGTTTTATTTTTTTGTCAAAACATGTTTCACGAAGTAATTGCTGCAATTCACATCTTGCAATTGAGTCATTTGTGTCTGCATTTAATGAGTAATTTACATTTTTCAACATGTTTATTTCTTCGGGAACCTGAAATATTAGAAGTAATTAAAATTTTTTCAATCTTTTTTAATGGTGATAATGATGTTCCGTCAGATAATTTCCACTTTTCCGTCTCGTTTTTACTTTATGCATCCCTAATTTGCTTCATTTCTTCTCTTTTTTCTGAGCCTAAAATGCAGACGCCAGCTCGAAACCTCTGCAGAATCCAGGGTGCACATTTTGCACCATTGTGCACCATGTATGTTCAACCCCCAAATAAAAGCTTACCAATTGACTATCATAAATCTCAGCTCGAAAACTTAACAAATATTTTGTTGAAAGAATATTTGGTTTTTGACAAAAATCATAAAATCTGCCGTTAAATGTATGAATAGAAGAGAATATAAAAAATGTAATAAAAAGTGTAAAAATAAATAAGAAGAACGAAAATATGCTAATTAACATGGCACTGTAAATAAAACCGCTGCAAACAAATTGATATTTTTTTTCTGCCATGTTTTTTAAACAAAAAAAGTTAGGCAAAAACCGAGCACAAATATTTCAGAACTAAAAAATAGAAAAAAAGAGGAAGAAAAATCTCTGCAGCTGCAATGGCACTGTCTGTCGCTCAATGACCGATCAATAAAGATGGACAACAATAAAAACTGTTATTCTACAAAAAAATATGCAGCAATTTTTTTCTATAAAAAAATCCAACATCCAACAAATGTCTCTCTCTTTATTATTTCGTGTGCCCAATTTGAGGTCAATTTCTTTGCTGTCAAAAAAGTTAAAGAACAAAGCAAAATTTTTTATATCAAAAAATAAAGAAACAAATGTAATTATAATTCATAGATGAAACAATGTTTAGTGCAACAAAACATGAGAATTTTGAGTTTAAGAAAGGGGGTGGCTATGTACTTGTTTTCGAAACTTTTAGAATTTAGAAAAAATACTAAAGACGGAAATTAATTGTTGTTCGTTGTAAAATAATTTCTTGTATGTATTTTAAGGGATTGTTTAAACTATTGATTGGACCTAAGCGCTGGATTCATCCGTCTAAATCTTGGACTCAAAATACTAAACCCTGGAATGGATCAAATTTTATATTTCTAAAAAAGTCGTAAACCTCAAAATCTACTTTTTTATGCCGGTCCAGTATTTAATATTTTGAGTCCAGAGTTTTGACAGCTAGTCCTGCGCAATTATTTAATCAAAAAATTTTAAAACGATCGATTTTATTAAAAATACACATCGATTCTAAATCAAAGAAAAGGTTCAATTGTGTCTAGCAAAATATTTTACAAGGGGGGGGGGGGGGGGGGGGTTCACAAATTTCTAATTTTCCTGTGACGCACTATGGTTTCAAAGTCTCGTAATTTTTTAACAATGAAAAAAAAAATATCTATATGGAATTGTGTGTTCTTAGCACGACATATTCACTATCGTTTCATTTCCTTATAAAAGTCGCCAAAAAATGTCACAAAGAAAAACTTTTTTAACATTTTTATGCAAAAAAATTGCAAAAAACGATGCAAAAGCTGAATTCTCTTTGCACGAACACAATTTTTCTGTCGTGACACTTTTTGGCGACTGTGAAACGATAATGTATTGCTTTTAGAGTGTCAAAAATTATGAGACTTTTATAACGGAGTGAAACCATAGTGGACGTCACATCTGGATGATCCCTTACCAAATATAACAAATCGAAAACGTTATCAAATTTATTTCCACTGTTGTTTTAAATTTTTAAAATAAATATCAGAAATATGATTTTTGTTTATCAAATTTTTTACTTTTGTTAAATGCTTGCATTTGCTTTTTTTCGAAGATGGAGTTGAAGTTGAAGGAACAACGTAAATGTGCCGAATAAAAATTAACAGCTGTGGAAATGTGTAAAACTGAAAAAAGGATTCCAGACTTTTAAATTGAAATTTAAAGTTGTAAAAAAAGCTTACAAAATAAAAAAGACATCCTGGCATTTCTGGTAAATCAAAATAAAATCCAATAATTGTAATTCCTGTTGCAAATGGCGTTAAAACTGTATAAATTAAAATTGGCAAAAATAGATAGGATAAAACTTTGACATTTTCCATAATCTAAAATTGCATGCATACTTTTAAGTATTAAAATTTTTAAAAAATGTCCTAAAAATATCCAAGTTTTTGTCCCAAGACAACCCAAATCTAAATCAAACAATTTTTTAATCAAATATTTGGCAAAATGTTTTTTGTATGCCATGTGACAAAGAAAAATTATTTTACGAATCTTTTGTAGAAAAAAAGAAAGAAATCGTTGTTTTTCTTAAACATTGGCATTGAAAAACGTTTTGTCAAGCATCACCTCGACTCATTTTTTGATAAAGTAACTTATGACACATTTTGCCAACTTATATTTACCTGATGACGTTTTTTCAAAGTGATACGGTATGCCATAACTTTATACATGTATTTATTGACGATTAACAACAAAGTAAAAAATGCCATTGTAAAAAGATAAAATCCAAAAACCCAAAAATTAAAAATCTTATATCCTGGGTCATCATTAGATATAAATCCACCTGAAATTAATTATAATTATTACTGTGATAAAGGTTGAAAATAGCTTTAAAAAAATTGTTCACAGATTCTATAATTAATCCACTAAGTGAATTAAAGTTCTGACGTAAAATAATGTCAAAATTTTGTGCAAAAAAAAAGGTGCTTAAAATACATTAAATTTGGTTATACTTGACCTTTAAAAATGGTGACAAAAAAATTTATTACATTTTATTTTTCGCAACCCACTACCGTAACCTCATTATTTTGGTGTAATTTAATTTTTTACATCAAAAAATATTTTAGTTTTATTTCCATGAACACGACACGGCCATTTTGAGATATTTGGATAACCTTTGTGCCATCTCCTCCTCTCTGTCTGGCATTAATACTTTTTCGTAACTTTTTTTTAAATACAGAATTAAATTAGGATTATTTTTGTATGAAAAAAAGTAACAGAAAAATTTTAATATCAAAAATAAGGAATACACGGCAGAGTTTATGCAAATTTCACTGCTACAGTAAACAAAAAGGTTTGGTATAAAAAAAAGTCTCTGAAAAAAAAAACACTTACTTTTATAAAACATAAAAACAAAAATAAAAGTAATAAATTGTGAAAAAATTAATAATACCCAAAAGAAACAAATTTTATATGATAAAATATATTTTTCCAATAAAATTGTTGCAATTAATCTTTCCAAAACAATTGTAAAAAAGAAATTTCTAATTGTTTGGCCAGAAAAAACTGTTAAAAGTCTTAAAAATTTTGCAGCAAAATATATTTGATTTCCGTAACAAAAATAAAAGATTGATGCCGTAAAAGAAAGAATTGCTGTAAGAATTACTGGCACAAAATATGAGACAATAAAATATAATCTAAATAAATGATTAATTTTAATTAAAATTGATTAAAATTAAAACAGGAAATATTTATTTCGAAACGGTTTTAAAAACTATTCAGATGCAACCTCAAAAGAACGTTATATTTTTTAGCAGGTAATAATATCCGTTTTTTGGCATTCTTTTTTGAAGAAAAATAAAAAAATTTAGAAGCAGGATAAAAATTGAGCGTAATTAATGTCGAGCCGCCATAAAAGTTGAAGCTTTCAAGCTCTGTTTTCCAGCCAATCCCTGACAAAATGTCTTTAAACGTCATGCGGTAGAAAAAATTAATTTTTGCAGTATTTTTTCTCCCCCATGGCATTGAAAGACACTTTGCCAGACAAATTTAAATGAAATGTAAATAAAGCAAACCGAATAACTTTTGGAAGTACCCGAATTGCATACGGTCGATACACAGCAGCATAAATGCCTGTTAAAATTGTTAAAATTGAAACTATTGTAGTTATCACATAAAAAATTGTAACAAACATTCTTTTAATATAACTTTTTTAAGCTTTACAAAATTTTAAAAATGAAATGAAATGGAATACTTTTTTTTTTCTTTCAAAAAAGTGCCTTAAAAATAATCAAATTTTTCTCCTTTTAAAAATTAAATTAATTTCAAAAATTTGACGAAATTAAATGCCATTAAGCAATAAATGGATTTCTTTTTTTATGAAAATTTTGATGACAAAAATGTTTCGTAAAAACGTAAAATTTAGCTTGGATTTTCTGATAGATAATCTGACTGCACCAAAAAAATTGACATTTGCACCAAACCATTATTTTTTTCAAGAAATATAAAATCAGAATCGGGTAGTTAAAAAAACTTACAATTATTTGCCCATCCAATTTGGGCACGTACGAGCATGTTAGATTCCTTAAAGGCACGTCCGGGATTTACCGTTTACAGTCATGTTTTGGTACGGAATTGACAAAGTTTCTTTTTATTTACGGGTGATTTTAGCACCAAAGTTGTCAGTGATAGGAAAGAATGCATATTTATGTGTTTCTTTTTATCAAACATTCATGGCAATTTTTTTAGCAGCATATTTATGATTGGTTAAATGATAGATTAATAACTGATATTTCATTGTTGATAACTGGAAATGATAACGATTTTATTAATGAAATAATTTTTCCAAAATTGGAAAATTTTATCCCTTCTTCAAAAACAGATATGCATAAAAACAAAAATTATAATTATGCAAATTTTTACTGACAAAATAATATTTCATATAAACTTTTATACGCTAAACATGTCATGAAAAATAAGGAATTTTCCATCTTCCCCTTTCATGTACATTGTTGCAAACCATCCCTTATTATTTGGATCACTTTTGCTTTTGAAATTACTTTTATGAATAACAAATTTGCCATCCCCTGTTCCTTCAGTTGATACTTCTTCCATATCAAAATCCCATGACATTTTAACTACTTCTTCATTCTTCTTTAAAATTTCTGAAAAAAACAAAGTGTGGAAGTTTTTAATTAACAAACTTAAGGTTTTACATTTCTTCAGAAATCGAAAAAAGTCTGGAATTTCCCGATTTTTTCATTTTAAATAATTTACAGTTTTTTACGCCCGAAAATTTGAATATTAAAGCATTTGTACGTTACAAATAAATTCGGGAAAAGGGATTTATTTTCCGCAAAAATTGGGAAATCCCCGGAAATAGGGAAATAATCGACTCTATACACAATTAAGATAGCTTTGGAATAAATGGTAGTTTGTCAGTAAATTCCCGAATCCACTCTTATTGGCCATTTAGCAAAATATGCAAATTTTAACCCACACTTACCATCTTTACCATATACGCACCATTTTCCTTGATGAATTAAAACGGCATCTGGATGATAAAGAGATGTAAGACCTTTAGCGTCTTTGGCAACAATATATTTCATAGCTTCATCATGGAAATGTTTTATAACTTTTTCAGCTTCTAAAAAAATTTAGAAACACTGAAATTCTGTTCAAAATTTTTTATAACCTACCTTCTTTGGAGAAAGGCATAATTATTTAACCACAAAATAAAACAACGTTGAAAATTGAAACAAATATAACAACAAAAAAAACCGACTGATTTTGTTTTAAAGTTCGACCTTTCTTTTTATACCATTTTTTTCTGCAAAAATGCGTAGTTTGTTTAAAAAAATTTTTTTGTTTGCAATTGATCTTTGTTTTTTCCCTTTAATCATTTGTAATAAAACACACCCCAAAAAAAGATTGTACATTTTTGTGAGTATTGTGTTCTGCGATTTTTTTTCACAATTTGAAAATACACAATAAAATGTCATTTTTAATTATGAACAACAAATTGTTGGTGTCTCTTTCACTCTTTTTAAACCAGTTTTTATTTACAATGAATTATCTCTAACAGAAAATGACAACGTTTTTAATGATGTGAATTCTCCCAAACTTTGACCCTTAAAAAACGGCCTTTCAAACAAACAGACTTTCAATAGCAAAATTTTTAAAATTGAAAAATGTAATTCATAATATCTTTCACATTGAATTTATTGTTCAATTTTCCGGGTCGATGAAAAAATAAAAAATGATTTACAAAGCAAAGGCCTAGGCATGGCAGGGTAATTAATATCCAAGGATATGACTCACTTTTAACCTGGATGCCGCCCATGGAATTCGTTTTAACCTCGGACCCACGGAGCACCCTCCCCAACTTTGACATGAATTAGTCTCCCGACCAGCCTGAACTTGGAGGGTACCGGGTCCCAAGTCCACCGCGCTAACCACTTGGCCACTATGTTGGTAATGAAAAAAAAATGGAGGGTGTAAAGTGTAAGAGTGCTTAGGACTCTTTTTTGCATTTTTTTATAAAATAAAAAAATTCAACGACAGATTTTTTGTTTTGAAATAATCCGAAAGACATTTGGCAAAAAAAATAGAACATCGATCATTGCTTTAATGCTTTTTTGGCCAATTTTTTTAAAGATATTTTTTCATCGAATTGAAATAATGCGTTGCTTTTTCAATTCAGCAAAAAAGATTTCAATGTTCTTTTAATATTTTAAACTTTTTTTAAGCCAGAAATGTTACAATATTTTTTAACACAGTATTACAGTCACAAATTGCATTCGTAGTTCCAGTATTACTATAATTAAATAGGCAATGAATACAAAGAATTATTCTCTCATTAAAAAAAAAAAACTCAAACAAATATTTTGCGTGTCATTCTTTTAAGTGTAGAAAAATTTTAACGTCACAGAAAAAAAGTTTGTTTTTTAATTTTATTTACTGATAAGATTAGCAAGATAAGGTTTTCGTCTCACTTTCAAATTTTTTTGTTCAAATATTTACACTCTATCGATTATATTAATTAACAAATTTTCGTCACATTTATTGCTGGTTCTTCAAAGACAAAATTGATATTTTCTCCGAAAAATTTCAAAATTCATAGTGTTTCTTTTTCAGTGGGCCGAACATCGTTGTTTCCAAAAGTCGCCGAGTGACTGCTCATTTTTGGCAAGCAAAAAAACATTGTTTGATATCGTTTTTTTTTTAAATTTAAAAATATTTTATTGATAAATCCAAATTTAACGTTCAAGATCTGTTGTTATTGCCGGTGTACCAGAACTAGAAAGTCCTCTTGCATCACAACGAATAACTGCTGATATTAGTTGCGTAAGTGAATTACTTGATTATCTTGATATTGATGTTAAACCTGTTACTATTTATCGTATGGGTCCTAAAGGAAATCGTCCACGGTTGATCAAAGTTGTTTTACCTGCCTCTGTATTTCAAAGATTGATTATCAAGAAAGCTGCTTCTCGTAAACTTCGATGGTATGATAATGATGTAACGATTCGACCATCTTTAACAAAAGAACAACGTGATGATCAGCAAGACATGCAGAAACAAATTCGATATTTGAATTCAATTGAAAAGAAGAGTATGTATTGTATTTATGCTGGCAGAATATGCAAGAAAACTAATTCAAGTGAACCACAAGGACGTAGACAAAAGCCAACGCCTATTGAAGAAGAAGAACTCAAAGCTTTATTAAAAGAATACAATCCAAATCTTATTCCAGTACGACGTCGTCAAACTCATCAAAGCCAACATGAACATGAAGATGATGAAAGTATGAATATGTTAGGGTGATATATGTGAGTGTTTTGGATTTTTAAACTGTAAATTAGGATTAAAATGTAAATATAAGAGTACCAAAAGTACAAATTTTCTTTCTTTGAAGTTAGGGTTTTTAAAATTTAAGGTTATTAATGCGCATAGTTTAAACAATAAAGGTACCTTAGTTATTGATTATCTCAAGGAGCATAACGATACCATTTTTTGCTTTACCGAAACCTGGTACAACTCTAAAATATCGGCTGATAATAACTCTCTTCTGGTTGGGGATGCAGATTTTACTGTTTTTCGTGTTGATCGAGTTAAAAAAAGGTGCGGCGGAGTAGCGGTCTTCATTCCCAAACAATATTCTTTTACTGCCAAAACTTTACCTCCCATTAAAAATGTTGAATATTTAGCTGTTGATATATTCTTAGGCAACTATTCTTTCACTTTAGCCGTAGTTTATTTTCCTCCAGCTTCTTCTTTTAGCTCTATAACTCAACGTTGTGATGCTGTAAGGGAACTTTCTGAATCACTTTCTTTACTTTTCACAAACTCTCACGAGGTTGTAATAGTTGGCGATTTTAACTTCCCAGGAATTGATTGGCATACTTTAACATCCCAATGCGCTGCTGAAAGTATCTTTGTTGATTTCATATTGTCATCTGATCTGAAAAATTTAGTTTTAAGCCCCACTAGGGGAGACAACATACTTGACTTAGTTATAACCAACGTTCCTGATAAAATTGCAAATGTTTTTATTGAGCCACCCTTTTCGACGTCGGATCACAATACGGTAAACTCTTCACTAGATTGCGATGTTGTGCTTCCACCTGTTCCAATATATTCTTTTAAGAATTTTAAAAAAGCCAATTATTTAGCAATGAATTTGTATTTCTTAAATTATGAATGGGACTTTCTTGCAGCTTCAGGTGATTATGATCTTGACTTAGCTTATAACGAATTTGTTAAAGTTGTGAATGATGCCATATTATTATTTGTAGATACAGTAATCCCGGCAACATCTGAAAAGCTTCCACCATCCGTTAAAAGCATGATTGAGTTTAGGGACTCGCTAATGAAAACTTCTTCTGATAATTTACCTTTGATTTCTAAAATATCTAAAAGAATATTGAGCCGTTCAGTCAAAGCGAAACGTCAAAGGGAAGCTCAGATAATGCAAAAGTTCGGTATTAAGGGCATATTCAACCATTTAGGTCACTTTTTAAAAAAAGATAGTCATATTCCTGCTCTTAAAGCTGATGAAAAAACATTGTTTAGTGATATTGAAAAAGTTTCGGCATTAGGGAATAGTTTTGCAACCAATTTTCATCCTGATAGATTTTTACCTGCGGAACCTTGTTTGATAAATGACAACAGTCTTCCATTTTTAACAGTACCGCAAATTTCGGATATTCTTAAAGGCTTCATGAGTAAAAGTAACACTTCTCCCGATGGGATCCCTTATATTTTGTATAAAAAATGCGCCCTTTCCCTGTCCAAACCAATAACAAAACTTATAAATATGTCTTTTAAGCAGGGTAAAGTCCCAACTCTTTGGAAAATGGCGCATGTCATTCCAATTTTCAAAAAAGGTGAAAGACATTTTCCGGCTAATTATCGACCAATATCTTTAAATTGCTCGTTATCTGCAATTCCTCAATTAGTAGTTATTGATTTTCTTAACAATTTTTTTGAGAAAAATCAGCTAATTCCAGATTGCCAGCACGGCTTTACTAAAGGAAAATCAGTAACTACTCAATTGCTTGAGACTCATGACTTTATAACTTTAAAAGCCGAAAAGAAGATCCCAGTAGATGTTATTTTGTTTGATTTTAAAAAAGCCTTTGACAGACTTAAACACGCTAAGCTTTTTGATAAACTTAAGAAAGCAAGTGTTCCTAATTCTATCGTAGCCTGGATTCAAGCATTTTTGACTAATCGAAAATTTAGGGTTAAAATTGGTGAAACTTTATCAGATATTTTTGAGGCAACTTCTGGCGTACCACAGGGTTCAAAATTAGGTCCTCTTCTTTTCTTATTCTTTATATCTGACTTAATTTCATTTTGCGAAACCCCTGCAGTCTTACTAAAACTTTTTGCCGATGATTTAAAAGCTATTTCTGCTCAACTTTCTCATTCTGATTCACCTCTCCATCAGTTTCTTATTAAGCTTGAAGCCTGGACAATTGAAAATGAACTCGAAGTAGCTCCGGATAAGTGCAATGTTCTACATTGTTTGCCTCACAAAAACCCAAAAGTTTCATATTTTTTTAACGGTTTCAAACTACCTAACAATCAGTCAACCATTAGAGACTTGGGTCTAACAGTATCAGATGATTTAAGCTGGGAACCGCACATTAACAAAATTACAAAAAATGCTACCGTGCGCTTTTTCATCTTATTTAAAGCTTTAAGATCAACTTCTCCTAAGCTTCTTTTACACATGTATCACACTTACGTTAGGCCCCTTGTTGAATTTTCAACTCCGTTATTCAACCCATCTTTGAGAAAGCTCGTAAACAAAATTGAAAAAGTCCAACGAGTTGCAGTTAAGCTAATCTTTTCCAGAGCTAAGGAATTAAGACCGTACTCCAATGCACCTTACGAAGAAAAACTTAATATGCTCGGTATTGAATCTCTTGAATCCAGGAGAAACAAATTTGATCTTTCTTTCCTCAATGATTATCTCAGCGGGGAAAAAAAGTTTCAGCTAAATCTAAAAATTATGTCCACCAGAAGTAGAGGGTCAAAAGAAAAATTTATCCAGCCAGCAGCCAAGAGTTCTATCAGGTCAAATTTCTTTTTGTTTCGCACCACTAAACAATATCGTAAGCTTCCGAGAGATATTCAATATACTAAATCCAAAACCTTTAAAACTTATCTATCCACATTAAAGAACTTAAATTTTTAAAAAACTCTTAACTTCATCTTCCATTCTTTTAATCTTTTAATTTTGTACTTTCTCTTTTTTACATTTGTAATCTTTTTTTTCATAAAATCTCATTTTTTTAATTTGCTTTGTTCTTCTTTTCTTTTTTTTTTCATATTGTGATAAAGTAGAGGGGTTTAAAAGTTATTATTTAATTGTATGTTTTATTTCGTTGTTTATATTTTTTGTCTTGTGTTAATTTTATATTAAGTTTCATCATGCGTTAGGGCATGTAAATAAATAAATAAATAAAATAAATTTATTGTAAAGCTAAACAAATGTTTAAAAGACAAGAACCGATATTTTGCTTTGCATTACATTTTTTATGGTTTACAACAACAAAGAACAAAGAAGATCATCAATTTTTATTTAAGAAAACGATTCATATCTACTTAGCGAAAGAAAAATGCGGCATTTTCGAAAAAAACACGCAAAAGACAAAAAAGAAATAATACAGTTAAAAACAAAATTGATTTACATTTGCTTTTAAAGCTTTTTTTGCATTTATTTCATTTTTCTGCCAATATACAAATTCAAAAAGTGCCAAAAAAAGCAAAAATTAATTTTTTGAATTTTTTATCAATATTTTTATAAATAATTCTAAAATGGGAGCCGCATCTGTAACCAATTTTATGAGAAAAATTGATTGCATTTAAACGAATATTTTTCGGTCGAAAAAAATGGCCAGCCGCGGTCAAAAAAATCAAAGCCGGGCCGGTTCAGCCGATTTTTTTAATTTTTTTGTAAGGTAAAAATCTATGTATTTTCTACAATTTTCATCCGACTGATCTAATCGCTAAAGCGCGAAAACAAAAAAAAGATCCTACCAATAAACAGTGATTGTTCGTTTTCTTGGGGGTCACCTCATAATTCTCAAACTGGCTCTGTCCTATAAAAGAATTACGAAATTTTTAGATTCTACTTTTCTCACATTTTTTTTCGTTGATTTGTTTTTTCTCGGGTGCTTTCGTGTCGAGACCTAAGATAAGATAAGATAAGATTTATACATTTCGACAACTATTGCTAGAAGTGAAATGAAGCAAAACAAAAAAAAATAAATACAAAACAAAACAAAAATAAAATACAAAAATTACAGTATACAAAACAAAAATTAAGAATAATAATTTTCAACTTGGTTGCTTGATAAATGTTGTTTGAATTGTTTCTTATTGATAAATTTAGAGATGTTGACATTTTTGATGTTGTTTAATAAGTGCCAAGTTCTAATTGAGAAGTGGCTGAGTCTGTATTTGTTGGTCAGTTTTTCTTTTGTTGAATATACTTTTTTGAATCTGGTATCATAAGTTGGATTGAATAGAAGAGAAGAATCATTTGGAATATTTGTATGAAGATATTCAAAAGCAGTCTCGAGATCAATAATATTTCTTCTTTCGTGAAGAGATTTCAGATTGTATTTTTTCAGTCGAGAAGGATACGGTGGAATAATACCAAATTTATTTTGACGTCGATACAGTATTCTTGTGAAGAGTTTTTGAGGTCTTTCCAAATAATTTGCAATAGTTTTTTGTTGAATATTGAAGAGTTGAGTGCCGTATTCCAATATTGGTCGAACATAAACATTGAACAGAAATATCATTACATCTTCGGATGAAATAAGGACACGTTTAATAATAGTAAACATTGAAGCCATAGCCGAACTAACAATTTTTTTGATATGAGTATGAGGTTGAAGATTATTGTGGAGCATAATTCCAAGATCACGAACGATGGGTACTGTAGAAATTTCAATATTATTGATAAAATATTTTGCGTCATCATTTTTTGGGCCATACTGCATATGAAATGTTTTTGATGTAGAAGTTGTCATTGAATTTTCAGAGGACCAATCAAATATTGCATTAATTGCATTTTGAATAATTGAAATATCAAAGCAATTTTCGTAATAAGCGAAATAAATTTTTAAATCATCAGCAAATAATAAGTGAAGAATTCCAGGTAAATTTGATAAAATGTCACTTAGTTCTGTAATAAATATAATAAATAAAACTGGACCAAGAACAGATCCTTGAGGGACACCACTTGTTGCATTAAATGTTTCAGAAAAAGTTTTGCCAACTTTGACTTTGAATTTTCGGAATGATAAAAGTGTAGTAATTAATTTTAATAAATTTCCAGTAATACCAGCTTTTTTGAGAGCGCGAATGAGGCGACTAATTGGAATTTTGTCGAATGCTTTCACCCAGTCGAAATAAATAACATCCACGGTCATTTTCTTTGAAACTGAAGAGATAATAAATTCTTGAAATGGAATAAGTTGTTTGATCGTTGATTTTTTTGATCGAAATCCATACTGCTGTTTCGGGAGATAATTTTTATATTCGAGAAATTGAATCAAGACAGCTTTGATACATCTTTCCATGGTTTTTAAAATATCAGAAGTACCAGAGATTGGACGAAAATTATCAACAATTAATGGTTTTGGAGTTTTTGGAATCGGTGTAATATATGAAAACAAAAATAACTTTGGAACATCATCAGGTGATTCCATAATACAATTATAAAAAATTTTAAATGGCTTACATAGAGATAAGTTGCATTGATTTAAAACATATCCAGGAATATTGTCGACACCTTTATCATTTTTGTTGGAACACTTTTTGAGCATTTTTGAAATTTCATATTCATTGAAAGTAATGTAATTTAAAATTAAATTTGGGATTTCTGGATCAATATTTTCAGGTGGTGAAAATGGATTATGAGCAGCAGCATAAAATTTTCCAAGAGCATCAGCTTTTTCTTTATCAGAAACTGCAGCAGTCCCATTTGAAAAAAATAGTGGAATATTTGAATTTTTTTGTTTTAAAAATGGAGAACAATAATTGAATAAATTCTTTACATTTTTTCTTTTCGCATCTGAATTTTGAACATTTTTCAGGAACATTTTTCTTTGCTGATTTTTGGTAAATTTTAAAAATTCTTTATTCAACTTTTTTATAGATTGATTGATTACTGTAGTTTTTGATGGATTTGAAGAATATTGAGTATAAAAATTTAAAGAATTTTGCAGATTTTTCGGAATATTTTTTGTCGGATCATATATACGAGTTGGAACAAATTTAGCGATGCCATCAATAATTTTTCCACGAATATATTCATATTTATCATTTGAGAAAAGTATATTATTGAGTTCAGATTCCCAATTAATTGAATTAAAGTAAATATTCAATCCATCATAATCACCATTTTTATAATCTTTGTAATCAATTTTTTCGATATTTTCATAATATTCATTTGATGTTTTAAAATATATAACATTATGATCACCAATTGGATCTTTAATTTCAATATCAGAGATACATTCAGAATCAGTTGAAAGAATTAAATCCAAAATATTATTTAATCTTGTTGGTTCTTTTACATGCTGGCATAAATTTTTTTCTAATACAAAATCAATAAAAGGAGAAGCATCACCAGATTGAGTTGATAATTCTGATTCCCAATTAACATGAGGATAATTGAAATCACCAAGTAAAATTGTATTTTTCACAGGAAATATTGATGGTATATTCATAATTTCTCTAACATTATCAAATAATTTTGTGCTTTGAGGTTTTGTAAATTTTGGTGATGGTGGTCGATAAACAAGAATATATCTGGTGGATGAATTTTGGTTTTGAATAATATCAACAGCAATAATATTTGGGTAGTTATGAATAATTGGAATATAATGTAATTTTGAATAAATTAAAATAGCAACACCGCCACCTTCTTTGACGAGACGATCATTGCGTAGAATAGAATATGGGGCATTGCCAATAATTGAAAAATCAGTATTTTTTTCTTTTAAAAATGTTTCGGTAATAAAAAATAATTGAAAGGAAGAAGACGAGAGGAGATCCGATATGATGTGAAGTTTATTCCGGGCCGATTGTGCGTTAAACATGATACATTTGAGTTGTTTTTTAATATTGTCGTTGGGAACGAAAAATACGATTTTGGCCAACTTTTTGAAAATCATTTTGGTGATAATTTTGTCTTTGATCATATTGATTTTGAATGCGTCGGACTGATTGGGAGCGAGGACGAGATTGAGAACGAGAACGAGATTGACTTCTTGGATGATGTTGATTACGGTAATTGATTTGAGGTTGGCGTTGATTTGGGATTCTTGTATTTTGTGTATTTTTATTTTGATAAACAACATAAACACCTTGAACATTGGAATCATTTGGGCCAGTAACATTTTTTGCGATAAATTTATTATTTCCAATATCATATAAATCAAATACAACTGCTTCATCTTTTTGTAAATTACGGTTTTCTGGTTTTTCAATTTTTGATTTAGCAATATTTGTTGCATGAATAAAAGCTTCTTTTAAATTTTCATTGCCATTTTCATTTGTTTTAAAATTAATAATACCGTAATTTTTTCCATAATTAAAAAATTTAACAACACCAGTAATACCATTTTGAGTAAGGGTTGGTCCAACAGGAATATTAGATTGTGGAGAAGTTACTTCCATATTAGTAGTAGAAAAAGAAGAAGGTTGGGCACGTAAATCAGAATATGGCATTTCAAAACATGGAGAATTTTGTTGAATAAGTTTTTCTTGAGCTTCAATAAGTTTATTTGAAAGAATAATTTGTTGCTGTTGAGAAGTATTTATTTGTTTCATACAATTATTTTCATGATTTAAATTTTGAACTTGAGAATTTAAGCCTTGAATTTCATTACACAGATTTTGGAAGCTTGAAATAATTGTTGCTTTTAATTCACCATCAGGAATATTTTTTTGAATTTGAGAAATAAGTGTTTCAAGATTGGATGCCATGTTAACCAAAAGTTGGATAAAGAAGTTTCTTTTTTAAATTTTGGCAGCGAGTTGAATTTGAATAAGTTTTGAGAAAAGAAGAGTTTTGAAAAAAGAAAAAGTTAGAATCACGAAAAAAATGCAAGAATCAAAAATAGAATCTAACGAAAAATGGTAAAAACTGTATTTTTTCTTAAATATTTTTTTACTGACATCATTTTTTAACTGTTATGTCAATGACCGAGGTCAAAGATATATTAAATCTGCAGGAATGCGTTAGTTTATATCTTATCATTGTTTATGTCACATATGTTGGATCCTAGTCAAATTTTGTGACAAATAACGAAGATTATTGATAAAAAATTATGTTAGTAAAAAAATATTAAAGAAAAATTATAGTTTTTACTATTTTTCGTTAGATTCTATTTTTGATTCTTGCATTTTTTTCTTGATTCTAACTTTTTCTTTTTTCAAAAGATCTCGACACGAAAGCACCCGAGAAAAAACAAATCAACGAAAAAAAATATGAAAAAAATAGAATCTAAAAATTTCGTAATTCTTTTATAGGACAGAGCCACTGCGAAAAGTGCGCATGTTGCATGAAAAAAACGCATTTTTTGGTTGCATTTTTTTGATGACTTTTTTGTTGTGAAAAAAAATAAAACAAATTTGTTTGCGGATAGATCCTTCGTTTTCATTCCATCGCACGGGTCCTCTTAGCATGGAAATATATCAAAATTTTCAAATAGTTAATGTTACTAAATTTAGACTATTTTTTTTTGTTTTTACGATTAAAATCAGTGATTTGACTTGACTATTTTGTCGCCCCGGCCCCGCCCCATCCCCCGGCACTTTGAAAAAGCCGCCCATCACCCCGCCCCGCGTTCGTTTTTCGCCCCGAAATTATTTTTCAAAAATGCAATTTCTGCTATAAAAAACGAAGAAAGTGATTTATTTTATGATAATTAACGGATTTCAATCATTATTTAGTAATTTTTAACAATTAAATTTTATTTCATCGTTATATTATTTGAAATTTTGTTTTTAAAAATAAAAAAATATTCATTTCGCCCCGGCACGTTTAAAAACCCGCCCCGTCCACCGCTCCGCGCTCTGGCGTTTTAAATTTTTCGCCCCGTCCCTCGCCCCGCCCCGGCTTCGGGGCGCTCCGGGGGATGTCGGGGCGGGGCGAGTCACATCACTGATTAAAATTAAGCCTTGGACAAACTGTTTTTAAAAAAATATGACTTATATAAACCTTTTATTGAGAAAATATAACAGTGGTGAAAAATGTGTGAGTAATCAATAAAATATTCAAATTTCGTATTTTCCTAGGATCAAGTGGAATCGAAATGCACTGAGAAAAAAAATAGTGAGGAAATGGTGACGGTTTTACCCGCGACGCAATGGTGGCGTGATGATTGCATCACTTCAGTGACGGTGATGTTATGGTGATGCATACGTCACTAAAAAGTTACCATCACAGTGATGATTCGGTGATGCTTTGGTGATGGTTTTCCGCTCCCCCCGATAATTTTCTTTTTCTTTCTTTTTTTATTTCAAAAAATGTTTATACTGTAAAGTGTTGTTGTGGTATAAATAAAAAAACAACTATCCGAAAAATAATTTTATTTGAATTTAACGAATTTATCTTTTTTAAATATGTTTAATTGTTTTTCTTGCATATCTGATTTACGACAACAATTCTAAAATGCGAGCAACTAAAGAATGGCAGACATTAAAAACTTTTGCCCAAAAAAATTATCGGGGGGAGCGGAAAATCATCACCAAAACGTCACCGAATCATCACGCGTGATGGTAACTTTCTGGTTACGTATGCATCACCATAACGTCACAATAACATTACCGTCACTAGATTCATCACAGAAGCATCACATCACTGTGATTTTTGGCTGCTTTTCAGTGAGGAATTTTAAGTCACTGCAGCAGTGTCGAATTCATCACCGATCAGTGATGAATTCGTAACGGCTTTTTTTCAGTGTGGCACGACAAAATCATATATTTGCACCTAATTTTAGTGAAAAAATGCGACTTTCAATTAGTCAGAACTTTAGAAATAGATAACCTGGGAATGTTTTGGTGTTCTATATATGTCAGGAACATCAATGCGAAGATCAGGAAAAGCGCGTTGACCGATTTTATCATGTAGAACCGATTTGGCATCATAAAAAGTGCCAAAAAAGTGCCTTTTTGGTGATTTTTGATTTCGTAACCCCACATCCCCAAATCGACCCAGATATCATTCCAAAGCTATTTTTTGGTGTTTCTATGTTATTTGCAACCATTTAGTACCAAAAAATTTTAACCTTACATTTTTTACCAAAAAATGAGCCCGTGTCCTGGATTGTTTCTTTTTGGCGGGCACATGTTTTAGGGTTAATTTTATGATAATCGTCAAGACAGAAAAAACAGTCGAAATTTAGTAATATTCGCTTTAAAGATGTTGGTATATTTCCGTGCTAAGAGGACCTGGAAAAAACTTTGTGATTCCCGAACGCTCCCTTTTTACATTTAAAACGAGGAAAATATTTTATTCGTTGAAAACAAAAATCAAAAAATCACATTTTTTTAAAAGACATATTTATCTAGTTTTGATCAATAATGAATAAAAAGAAAATCAGCTGTAAATTTAAAATTCTAAATCCAAAGCTCCATTTCCACCTTGTTGAAGCCAATTGTGAACGCGTTGTCGCCATTGTGATAATTGGTTTTTAGTAAAAAAATTTGCTGAATTTTGAAGATAACTGCGGGCTAACAAACAAATAATTACCCCACAATTGTATCCGTCGAATTGACTCATAAATGAGTTAGGTTCAGCATTTTTAAAAGTACACAAATCACCGACCAAAAGTTGACCGATTGTACATAGCTTTCGTAAATGTGTTTCAGGAATATCTCGTTTCATTGGATCAAAATAAATAATAGCTTTTTGACTTTTAACAATAATTGCAAGTGTCCAATGTTGAAATCCTCCTCGAGTAATATTAATTGGGACTAAAGCTGTCTCCCAAGTTCTTGAGTAATACGGTACAGTTGGCAATCTTCCATGTCTTCTTTCAGGATTCCAATATCTTGCAACAAATCCCTCATTCCAAACAATTGTATCCACAAGTAAACGTGATTCATCGTGTGAAATTAATGCTTGTAAGACTTTCATAATAATAACATCATCAAGATATTGATTATTCAGTAAGCGATCAAGATGAATTTGTTCAGGGATATCTCCGCCAGCATTAAAAACAATTTCTTCCCCTCCACTAACATTATCATCAGTGAAAATATAATTTCGGCCAATTTCGTGAAATCGAGAATCATGTGAAATTGGGTGTTGTTGATTATTTTGGGAATAAAATGAGTTTTGTAAATATGGTAGCTGTTCATGAGCATTGTTTAAATTTTGGAGCATTACGCCATTTTGGATATTGTTTTCATTGCTTTGATAATGGTAATCAGTAGATACTTCCATTGGGTTAAATTGGTTACTGTAATACTGCTGATTACTCTCGCTCCAGTTTAAATGCTGACCAGAGTGATTTTGAAGTTCGTTATCGACTGAAACTCCAGAATTAAAGATCCTCTGAAACTTACTTTTTATTTTATGTAAAAAACTTTGTGAACCAACCTCTTCCATATCCATGTAAAAAGGATAAAAAAAATTGGTTTGTTGTTGTGGAACTTCATAGTGAATAGAGCCATCCATTTGTGTATATTCTTCCACTGACTCATGATCATTTAATCCAGACAACATTTGGCCAGATGGATGTTCATTGTTCCATTCAGGCACTGCAATGTGCGATTTTGAATTTTGAAAAGGTAATGAAAATGGCCGTGCAATAGGTATTATTATTTGGGATTCAACTTCTGGATGAGCCTCTGTAAAAGCTCCCGAGTCTATTACCTAAAAAAAGTCATATTTTTTTACGAAACTTTAAAAGCGAGTAACCAACAAACCGCCATCCTAGGGAGTGGATACAGAATAACTCACCTTATTATCTCTTTCCCGTATTTTGTGCTCTAGCGGAATATCATCATAGTGAAGAAGGACATCAAGTTTTATCTGATCAATACATTGTGTACACATTTTTGTTTTGACCAATGTTTTCCATTCTCCTGGTCTAAATTCATTGATTGCTTCTTTTCCAGTATTTGTTTCGGAGGTAGGTGTTTCGACAATTTGCGTAAAATCCATTACCATATATGTTTCAATGATACCAAGTTGATCACTGCATTGTGTACCACATCGAGCACAACATTGGCATTTATACAGTTTTTCTTGATTTTGTTTTAAAATAAAGTCGTAGTCGTGTATTTTGTATTCTGTTTTCCATCTTGATGTATCTCGAAAACTTGTATCAGTAGTTAAAATAAGCCTTCCCATCGTTGTCTTAGTTCTTTCTTCTTCTTTCTTTTGTTCATCTCTAGTTTTTGGTACACTTAAAATTTTTGTTGGTACAAAACTTAGATGCTTTAAGGCAACATTCTGTTTAACACTTATGTGATTTAAATATCCAGGCAAATATTCTAAATATCCATATCGAGGACATATATGTTTTAGATGACAATCATTGGCTTCTAAATTCCGAATTTCATGTTGAGAAAGCTTACATGGAATTTCACCAAGGTTATTATTGCTAATTTTTAAGAATTCTATACTTTTTGGTAATCTGTTCCATAAGCAAGTGTCAAGGTTGTAAGGCAAAAAATTGTTGTGAGATAAAACCAAAAAAAGCATGGTCTCAAAGCCTTCAAAACCTTCTGGAATTGATGAAATGAAATTGTTGGAAACGGAAATACCATTGAGTTGTTTACATTTTTCAATACCTACTGGGAATTCTTTTAAATGATTATTATCTATCCATAAATATGAAAGCTGAATCAACAAATCAATATTTTTGAAAACAGCTATTTCATTGTTTACCAAATTTAAATGTGTGATCGAATCGGGGAGAAAATATCCATTCAATTTTTTAATTTTATTGTTCTCCAAATCCACATGTGTTAAAGCCATACTATCAAATTCTGGCAAATAAAATTTCACTTCAGTTATTTGATTATTTCTTAATTCCAGCCTTCTTAAACTGGGTAAGCATCTCCAAATATCTATCCAACAAACTTTGGAAAGGTTGCAATTATTTAAAAATAATCTTGTAATTCCATGTGCAATATTTGGGCATACAAATTTTCCAAAGTTATTAAAAGATAAATCAACATGGGATAACCAGAACATGGACGAGAGATGCTTTTTTAAGAATTTTGGCTGTAAATTAAGTCAGAAAATTAGTTAAGGCAATGGCGTTATTACCAGTCGCGGCGGTCCACCAAAATTGTCCGGCCAGCGGTTTATCGCTCTAATGAACTTTAGGGCTTAAAAAGCCGGCCTATCGCAATACACCAAAATCTCAATATCAGTTACCATATTTATTTTTTTATCATTATTATTTTTATGCAGACTGATTTCGTTTTTTGACATCCTTTTTATTAAACAAGAATGTTTCCTGGGTGGCTCAGTGGTTAGCACGCTAGACTTCAAGGCATATTCGAAAAGTTCAACCCTATCAGACTGAAAAATAAAAATAAAAACAAAAAATGGGGTATACAGTACACATGTACCGGCTCAAAATTCGAAAACACATGTCTATCTTCAAAATTCCCGTTCACAAAATAAAACTTTCAAATTTCCGTTCAGAACGCAAAAACAAGCACGCCCACATACCTTTAATCCTGCATTTCGTAATCCAAGTACTCGAAAGAGATAAAATCTTTGCATTGAACGAAGGATATTCAGTTTTCCATCTCCATCTACTGTTAATTCATCAAGTGATTGAGGCAAACACTTCCATTTTATGTACTAAATTAATATTATTTTAATTCCCAAAATAATGCTACACTTACTGCAACACTTTTTCCAATGATTAATCGTTCAAGCTCTTTCAATCTTTCAACATCCGACGGAATTTGTTTTAAATCAGTTTTGGATAAATCAAGCATGTGCAAAGTTTCTGGTAAAAATTTCCACGGAAATCCTTCATCACTTAATTCAGGATTGTAGGAAACATTTAATGCATATAAATTTTTTAGTCTTGAAATTTTGGGAGAAATTCTTTTAATATTATTATCTCCCAAAGATAAAGTTATCAAAGATTCTGGTAATGCGCCAAACACCGAATCTGGAATTTCTTCAATTCCACAATCATGAAACGTTAAACTTTTTAGCTTTTGACAATTTTTGATTCCATCAGCAAAAATTTTCCATTGCCCTGCTTCATCAAAGTCAAAGGGATATACTCGGCTAAGATCTAAGGTATCCAAATTTGTAGCATTAAACCATTTTGGATTTATTTTTGGCAATTTTGCTAAAAAAGGGAGAAATTAGCTGGACGCGGTTTAATTAAAAATAACTTACATCGAAATAGTTTAATTTCTTTTGTTTTGGTAAAATCTTTGATAATACTTATCCGTTTATCATTGAGCGCGTGATCTGAAATTTTTTGAATTTTTAAAATTATGGACATAACCGTAAGACAAGATAAATTTTTGAGCATTATAGCATTTTAATTTTCATGTCTGATCGATGCCTAATGCGGTTAGAGGTTTGGGGGTGTGAATTTTAGGTATGTTCTGTGTTTTTGCTGTTGACGGGGTATTCAGTCATTTGTTTCATTATTTAAATCCCCAAAACTCCGTATCCTCAGAAGTGTCTCTGCAAAACTTTGTCCCCAAAAACGGTCACGCTTGGAAAAAAAGCTAACAAACTTACAATGAATATTTATATTTGAATCAATATTCTGATTATATCGATTACTAATCCGTTGTTTGCTTTCATGACATAAACCATTAAAAGCATTCATTAAATCTGACATTCTATTATTATCTTCCACTGGATTCGCAAGATTAAATCTTTGAATTCCTGGAGAATTAAAAGCCTCTTCTCGGAGATCTTAAAAAACTTATCAGTGACATAAAAAAAGTTTTGCAAAAAAACCTCGATCACCATTTGCATATTCTTCAATTGTTTCAGCATAATCATTAAAATATTCTTTTTGTGCAGCAGTAAGTTTTCTGCTTGAATCAGCTTTTACCTAAAATTTGTATTTTTATAATATAAATCAATTCACCGGCCGACAAATTTTAAAAAACGATTATGACTGAAAAAGAAATAATTTTTTTCCGTTCGGGAACACTTTTTTAAAATCTAATTTTGCAACTCATCTTAAAAACTTTTTTTGAGCATTTGTGGATACGATATCGGCATTTTTAGTATTGAAAATCGTTTTTAACGTCCTCAAAAATGGGTATGCGCCAGCTTTTTTGATTTGGTTGCGTTTGGCCGATTTGCGATCATTTTTGGTTGAGACGTAAATGATTAGCTTTTCAGCTATTTTAACTATGTTAAAAGCTTTATATAAGTTTTTGTTCCATAGTTAAGCTTAATAAACTTGCAATTAAGGTTTTTGTGAGATATATTATACTTAATTAGCAAATGTTTTGCTTATTTGTTAATATTTTCACATATATACGTGGTTTTGTCTGTATCTTTACAGGTAAGTTTGGTATGTTTATTTTTGCTTATTAACATATATTAATGCATATATATTTCAGATTACAACTAAAGATGCTAAATATATACCCGTTTAATGCTTAAAAGTGATGTTTATTGGCAACGATTATGGATAAACTTATATATACATTTACGTATACTTAACCAAAAATGATCGCAAATCGGCAAAACGCAACCAAATCAAAAAAGCTGGCGCATACCCATTTTCAAGGACGTTAAAAACGATTTTCAATACTAAAAATGCCGATATCGTGTCCACAAATGCTCAAAAAAAGTTTTTACGATTTGATATATCAGCTTAAAAAAATTACATTTTGCCAAGCTTTTCTTTGGCGACTATTTTTAGACAATAATCGTTTTTTAAAATTTGTCGGCCGGTGCAATTGGATTAAAATTTTTGGAAGCTTATAAATTATAATTATTAACTTTTTTTAAAAAACTTACACAACGAATCCGAATTTTTTTGACAAAACTTTGTAACCCAAAACCATTGTTTTTTCCAACTAAAAATCGATTTTTTCGAAATTTATTCAATGATTTGGTTGAAGATTAGCTTACTTTCAACATCAATATAATTATTTCCTTCCCTTACAGCCTCTAACATCTCCTTCTAAAATATATAAAACGAAATTGCCAAAATTGATAAATAATTAATTTGTTTAAAAACGTACTTTCATTAAATAACGAAAAATACCAAAATCTTCTCGAAAAACATGAAATTCAAAGTTAACGTCACATTTTCCAACGAAGATTTCTGTCAATGCATATTTTTCACAGCCATTTAATATAGGAATATAAAAATCATATTGATCGATTCGCATATATGATTCATCGAATTCTCTTTTGGTATAACTTGTTAAACAAAATATTCGCATTTTTACCACCTAAAATTTAAGGTATTTCTTTAAAAGCAAAAATATTCTATAAATTTTTTACTTAAACTTACGACTGATTAAAAGTCCAAAATTTTTTTAAAACAAATTTCAGAAGGAAAATTAATAAAAAATGGTTCAATAATATTTATTATCAATATCAAAAATATCAAAAAATGTTTTCAATATTTAACAATTTATTTCTACTTTAAAAAGAGTAATGGTTTATTTTTTATCATGTAAAACTCTATTTTTTTTTATCATTTATTGATCAATTTTTTTCCTTCTTTCATTTGTTTACACTTTTTTGCAATGTTACTCGATAAAAAACAATCAAATAAAAAAAATGCACATAAAAAAGAAAAAAAAGAGTCGTTTGATAGCTCTCTCTCTTTTCCCATCAAACTACAAACAATCAATCAATGACATGTTAAAAAGAAAAATTCATTGTTCGGCACTTTTTTCGAATGATTGAATGGACATGAAATTTTGTCCATTGAATGTTACAAGCCTAAAAAATATCTTCAACTTTCAATACCGTACCCCAGTTACAGTATACCTAGCACTGTGCAAATAGTATGAGAAGGTGTTCTTATAAATAATGGCTAAAATTACATTTTGACTGAAAGAAATTGAATGATCAATCAATAATACATTAAATAAACTTTATTATTTTAAGGTATCATTAATGAATTGAATATTCTTTTGATATTAATTGTTATTCCATTGCATAGTATTTTATCAAAAGACCGCTATATTATCAAACAAACACTTGTAATCAGTGTTGTTGCGGCTCCGGCTCTGGAGCCTCAGAGCCAACTCCGGAGCCGATAAAAACTATCCGTCACAACACTAGTTATAATCGATGATAAATCCTCTTTAATTGCCTTTAATAAATAAATGGCTAAAAAGCCAAGAACTTATTAATCTTGCAGCTTCTAAAAAGTGATAAAAAAACAACAAAAAAAGTCATCTCATTTTTTATGCAATTTCAAAAAAGCACACTACAAAATGTGTGGTTTAATGCTTCCAACATTGACATCTTTGTTAAAATGTTTGCGTCGTTTTTTAAAATGAAAATAAAATGTTTTTCAAAAATTTTATTTGAATATTTTATTTATACCCAAAATCGCACAGGGGGGATTTTTTTTTGGATTTTTTTGTTGAAAATTGGTAAAATCAACAGGGGGAGTCCCTTTTTTTCAGACAATTTTTACATAATTTAGTTGATTCCCAAAAATTTCCAATTTATGCAACATGTTGCAATACAACAATAACTTTTGAGCCTGAACATTGTGTCCCTTCAACTGTATTTAATACAGTGCACAATGCCTGTCGCCTTCGTCCTTCTTAATTTCTTTACTGGATTGCAGTACGAAGTACGCTTTGTCGAGTAAAATAAATAAAATTAAAAAAAATTGTTAAGGCCAATTTCATCCATCACATCACTCAAAAGAATTTATCCAACTTTTGATGATCTTGAAAAACTAAAAGATATTGCCACAGAATCAAACAATCGATTTGATGTCGGCATGCCAGTACAAGGTGACGGTTGCTGGTTTTAAACCTGAAGAAGTATTTTTTCAAAACTTTTTTGCTTTTATTTCATTTACGATTTTTTTTATTGTTTTTTTGGTAAAATTATATGACTTGAATAAAAACTCAAACATTTGTTTTTTTTTAACAATAATTTTTTGAAATTTTTCCTAATTTTTTTCCCGAAAATCAACGTACTCCCCGCCCTCCCCCCCCTTTGCTAAAAAAACTTTTTTTCTCTTCTGAGGGGGGTGGGTGGGGGGGGGGGGGGGGTCGTAATTACGACCCCCAATTCATGTATTTTCCAAATTAAAACAATTATTATTCTTTTTTTCTTAAAATGTTGGCAAAAATTAACGTTTTCCCTTCTTTTTTCCCGAGATATGATCGATCGATCACAATTACAGAAAATAACTAAATGCTTGTTTTCCTTCCTTCTTTCTCTTTTTCCCTTTCTCTTCTTTTTTTCTTTTCCTTTTTCCTTTTTTCTCTCTTTTTTCCTCTTTTTCAGCTTACTCCCCCCTTTGCGACTTTTTGAAAATTTCTCGTCGGTCGGTCGGAGGGGGACACTTTGAAATTTTCTGTTGTAACAGCTAATGATATGCCGATGCTAAAATATTTATACAGACGGAAATGTGACAACGCTTTTAATACTTGCATCTTATCCTTTTACTCTCCTAACAAGCCATGTCAAAGCTGGCTCCAACTAACCCATGTAATCCCAATAAAATTTTTCAACTGATTTTGTTTAAATTTCGAATTATGTGCATATAATGCTTAAAATTGAAGAATCATTTTTAGGAAATAAAATATTTCAGTAATTATTATGTGTAAAAAACACCGTTTTCTTCACTCTTCTTTTTTCTTTTTTTTACTCTTTCTTTTACGACACCGGATTTTGCCTACGATACCCCCAAAAAATGGCCTACGAATCTACGATACCTAAGGTGGGAAAAATTCCACCCCAACCCACACTATGCCCACGTGTGACCATATTTTAACGTTCAATAAAATAATAGTAATAATAATAATAATATTTATAAGAAACTTTCTCAGATAAATTTTTTTTAAATGAAATTTTATATTTTTATTTTGCATTAATTTTAATATAAGATTTGGTAGCTGCATTGTACATGATAGCATCTCACGGGCTCATTGGATGTCCTGTAGAGACGGATTTTGAGTTTAGGGGTCGGAATAGGGTTATTTTTACTCAAAAATGACTGAGAAATGATCAAAAAATGGTTTTAGACATGCCCGCCCCGAAAATCGAAATTTCAAAATTTTCGATATATTTCACAGCCAAAAACCCATTTTTTGATGTGTTTTTTGGTGAAAATTGACAATAGTCGGTATAGCAATTTTTTTTTGTGTTCAAGTTTTACCCAAATTTTTTATAACAGATTTATTGACAAGATATAGCCCGACAAATTTATCGAGGCGATTGGCTTCATTTGACCTGGAATCCATTTCTCGAGCAAAAAAGTGCCAAAAAACGTCATTTTTTGCCATTTTCGTTTTTGTGATGGGGCAACCCCAAAATATGATATGAAGACCCCTAATATCGTTTTTCCATGGTTTCTAAGTGTGTTTAACCTAATTTTAAAAGGGCGCCTCTACAGGACAAATTTGGCCCCAAAATGAGCCCGTGATCTGTTATGCTTTTTAAGTAAGAAAACCTTTTCTTTTATTAAATTTTATTTCATTGGTGGGAATCGAAATAGACAAAATTAGGACATCAAATTTGAGCTTAAAGGGGGGGGGGGGACGCATCTCTAACAAACTTTTTATCAGGGTTCATTGGAGCTGTTTTTTTGTTTGACATTTTGCAGCTCCAATGAATAAAAAAAGCAGCTCCAATGAGTCTACGATCGCGTCGAGACCTCCAATGAATGTCGAACAAAAAATTTGTTAGAAGTGCGTCTCCTCCTTTAATAATAATCAGTGATGTGACTCGCACCGCCCCGACATCCCCCGGAGCGCCCCGAAGCCGGTCACTGCCCAGAACTACAGAAGCGAAAATGTTGGACTGGGTATAGTGTAGGGTCAAATGTGCCCTCCCTCCAATAATAAATTCCCCTTACCCTTGAGGTTTTGGAGCCCCTTTGTTTGTTTTTAAAAATTGAATTGCACTTTTTTTGGCGACCCTGTATATTAAAATCAAAATGCAAATGTAGCATTTAAAATTAATGTGAGAAATTTTTTTCGTCTTTTTTTGCTTTTTAAATTGTAGAAAAAGCCCTATTTTTCTTTATCTTGAAAAAAAAGTTTAAGCTTGGAAAAGACGATTTAGTTGCTGTCGTTTTTTTGTGTTTGTTCTCTCTTTTTTCCATCAGCTGAAAGAATAAAAAAGAGACAAGTTATAACAATCGATAATAAGCAGTAACAGCGATATGGTATTTTTTTTTAAATTTTATGCTATTTTTTCTTTTGACTTTCTTTCTCTCTCTCCTTTTTTAAACCCTTAATTAAATAAACAAAAAAAAGAAAATATGTAAAAAGCTTTTTTATTAAATTGTTTCATTGAAATTTTTAAAAATAATTTACTTTTAATTTTAACTGATAACAAAATACATGTTTAAAATCTGTAATCCCATGTTGGTGATAAAATTATTGTAAAAGTTTTTTTTTCATTTTAATCCAATATAATAAAAAAAATCGCTTGAGGATGATGTAAAACGTCTCTCTTTTTTTATTCTATTACCACAGTGATTCTGCTGCTAATACAATAATAACATAAATAGATATGCATAAATTTTTTTTGTGAAATAAATACCCCTATAGTTTTGCCGATTTTTGGTAACTAACATCTCACGTCAAATTAATTGTTCACTTTCCTAAGACAATATTTGGCAAAATGTTTTTCTACGCCAAGTAACAAAAAAAGTTTTCGAATTTTTTGTTGGAAAAAAACGTATTTTTCTTCGACATTGAAAACATTTTGCCAAATATCGGGTGCACAAAAGTGTGACCCGTTTTCTTACTTTCGAATTCAAAGTGATCTTTGTTTTTTCAGGAAAAACTGGCTCGTCTGAAAAAAGACATGGAAAATGCACGGAAGCTCAGAGACGAGGTAAGTTTTTTTATATCTATTTTGTTTAAAATAAACATCAAATATTTATTTCTTTTTTGTTAAGGCCCAACGTGAACGTGTTAATCTGGCAGTTGAATATTTGGAAACACTAGAAAAATGGATAAATGATGCAAAAATCAGTGAGGAACGTGAAGCTCTAGTTTCGAAAATGACATTAGTGATGCAAAAGAACGAAGACATTTTTGACAGTATTGCAGAAAAACAAAAATCGAAACGAATAATCATCCACAAGATTAAGCTTCGTAAACTTATGGAAGATTTTAAATTTTCGCGAACAAAAAAAATCGAGATTCCCAAAAGTTTATTGCGTTAATTTGGTTATAATGAAAAATATATTGTTCTTTAATAAAAGTGTAAAAAAAATTTATTGCTGTTGCATTTTTGTATAAATGTTATCGTTTACATCATTTGAATACGTATTTCAGTAGCTGATACTGAATGCTTTCGTTTCGAGAAAAATTTTGAAACAAATCTTTGATAGGGTTTAACAGAGTATATAATTAATGGAGCATCAACAATTAAATGCAGTGACGAAAATCGCATTTGACAGTTTGTAATCCAGCTACCGTAAGAAGGTTGAAAAATTAATGAAGAAAAAATTATTACTGTTGGGATAAAGAAAAAGATAACCATGTTACATGTTTGAATAATCAGAGATCTAAAAAATAAAAAATTACAAACGTGACAGAAGTAAATCGTTTTAATTGCGATAAAAACACAACGAATCCAGCGTGCATTTTTTTGGTCCGATGTCTGGCAAAATGTGTTTTTTGCAAACGCGAATTGTGGGAATTTCAAATTTTTTCTTGGAACAAAATGTTGATTATTTCTTTGGCACTTTTTTTTTAAGAAAAACTAATGGCGCCATCTTTTGACATAGTCGAGTTCTGCATAATGCAGCTTGATTTGAAAATGATTTTACGCAGTAGTCAATCGATGTGGTTTAAAAAATCAAATACTACGGTAATCTTTATTTGCATCAGAGTTTGCAGGTTGCCAAGTAAATTTATTTTCAGGGACACGCGAACTTTCAGTACTAAAAATTTAACCAAAAAACTATATCTTTATAAATATTTCGGGTATGCTTAATGGATAAAATTACCAGAAATATCTAAAAAAAATATCCGCAATTTTCTTATTGCGATATTTATTTATTTTCGCTCCTATACATAGCGTGAAAAAAGATACAATGAAAAAAAATATTTGCCAGTTCAGCTGCGAAAAGGTTCTTTTAATGCAACCTTTTCGCAACTGAACTAGCAAAATCTTACGTACTGAAAGTTTCCGTGTCCCTTCAAAGAAAAAAAATCAATTTATAATGGTTTCGCAACTAGTTTATACACCAGCTGAATATTTAACGTTAAATGATTTTGTAAAATTGGAGGCGATCGGCATCCAATATGCCTGACTTCATAAAAGTTGTAGGGGTGATTACTTTAAAAATAATATACGGACGAATATGCTTCCGATATAAACACCCTACATAAAAGTTTGTCAAAAGTCATAGATATGATAAATACTTAATTTCAGGAATAAGTGAAATGCACCACAAGAAGAAAACATGAATAAAAATGTAACAAATTCCACGATACACAACTTTAATAGTTCGATTTAACAGCAAAATAAAATTAATCAAAAAAAAAGTTCACCTTGATTACCTGCTTTAGCAACATCATTTATAAATACCAAAAAAATCTAGGTGACTCCTTTGTGAAAAGGACATTGATTTATAAAGAAGTAAACTAAAGAATGACACAAAAGCAAAAAAAGTTTTGAACAAATTTAGAAAGAGCAATCACGGGAAAAAACCACACAGGATTAAAATTTTAGAATGTAAAAACACTAGCCCGATCCCTGGCAAGAAAACACATTAATTTGCGGCGAAATTTTTTGGCTATTCTTACCCTTGGCAGGTATTTTTCAGATTTGAGAGGATGTGGGGTTATCAAATTACGTATGATTCGATGTGAAAATTTTAAAATTGTTAAAAATTTTAAAAGAAAGTTTTTTGTTTCAAATGTTTGTTTTTTGATTACATAAAAAAACATTTTAATAGTGTGAATAATAATGTTACTTACGTATGAAGCATTTTTTGTAAGCTGTAAGTTGTATTTGAAACAACCTTTTTAACTTTTTTTAATTGAAATACGAATAAAATATTTAAAATAAAAAATGCCACACCATATCCGATTACCCAAACGCTAACAGTTGTTGCAAATGGAGTTAATAAATTTTCAACCAAATTTGGATTTATTACAAAAGTATTTGGCAATATCTTTCGAAGCTCTAATAATGCTGGCACAGTTTTCTCTAACGATATCCATGAATCTTCAACTTTGAAGCACATAAGAGACAATGGAACTGAAAAACAAACATATATAATTAAATTAAAGTTCAAACTAAATAAAGTAAACAAACTATTAAGCGATGTCCATACAAAAAGAGTAACTCCAACTGTGGTCGCAATTCCAAATCTTAAACTGATCCGAAACTTTATAGATGAATTTGTGCTAAAAGCTGCAATGATCCTTGTAATGAAGGACGATAGTAGGGTAACGGCTCCAGCAACGGCAATAAAAAATATTATTCCAAAGAAAATTGTATTGTCAATCCATGTAAATGCAAAACTGCGATCGTAACTAATTGCAATAATTGGAAAATGAAATATTGGATTATAAATGAATATTAAAGCTTCATAAAGCAGGTTAAATGTTAGCTGTGCCAAAATTGTATACTTATATGCTCCCATTTGTTTTGGAGATTTTGTAAGAATTATGTAAGCTGTAAATCCATAAAATAAACATGAAAGCATAAATGTTCCTTCCATAAACCATCCAAGATATTTTTGATATTTCGGATGATAAAGATCATCAGCATGGAATTTGGTCCATTTTTCCACGGAAAATGAACTCATTTTTTATAAGTTAGAAAATATTAAAATCTCCAAAAAAATAAATAAAAATAAAAATTTTATTAGAAGTTTTTTTATTGGTTTTTTCCATTAAATTTTAATATTTTCACCTGCAAAAATTTCATTATAAAAATTTACTATTTTTTTTGCTGTAACAGTAAATTTTTGACGTTTGTTCATTTTACTGCCGAACAAATGTGTTCGTCTTTATTAAAAATTAAAAAATGTATTTTTCTGCTTTTTTCAGTTTTTTTAAATTTTTAATTTTTAATAAGAAATGTTTTTATTTGCAATTGAAATTGAAATTGATTTATGAATTATTGCTTGCATAAAAAATATAATGATTCTTCACATGATTAAATTTTTTGTGCCATTATTTCGTACGGCACAACATATTTTTTGTTGTAACATTAACAAATAAATAACAAACATAACATAATTTCACACAAAAAAAATTTAAATATGGAAAAAAAACAGTGTCAATTTAGGCCGTCCAGTTCAGTGTTTTCCCGATTCCACTTCCAATTCCTTCTTTTTTATTGTTATTAGATAAAAACCCAAATTTGATAAAAATAAAGCAGTCTTAATGCTTTTAAGCAACGCTTTCTACGACAAAATATTCGTCTTCCACAGACCATCAAAAAATGAATATTTCTGAAACTTTACACATGTTTTCGACTATGCTTAGAATAAAATTTTATCTAACATTTGTCAGGAAATCCCAAGAAGGATTTCCTGTGGTTCAATATTCTCATGAGCTTTATCCAATAAAACCTCGCAGAGATAAACCAGGTCAAATTGGTCCATATAAAAGCAACCCAATGTAACCAAATCTTCAGTCGTCTTGAGTGCCAATCTAGAAGGTAGCAGCAGCCGAAGCAAGTGGTCAGCAGTCAGCGATTAGGGAAAGACCAGCCAAACTGTAGTCAAGACAGCTTTGGAACCTTATCTCGTCCTCCTTATATATTTTATTGTATTTTTTTGTTATATTATTATTTTTGTATTTATATTTTATAACTGTGTATAATAAAATATACCCCCTTCTTTACTTATATTCCAATTATCTCTCCCATCCTTTCCCACAACATTTTAAGATACGATTGATTATTTTTATATCTTCGATGTTAATGGAAGATAAATGCCATTAGTGCCGACCAAACGGGTAATTATCGATGTGATAAAGTATGCAATAAATAAATACAAAATTTCAACTGATACTTGCATTATCACATACCCCCCCCCCCCCCCCCCCCATATTTTACAGATGCACAAAAACAAACTTTTATGGAATGTTTTGAAAATGCAGGCTTAAAAGATTCTACATTTGTTGAAGAAATTGCAAAAATTTGTTTCAATTGAAATCGTTGATTTTGTAAAAAAAACTTTTAAAAAAACTTTTGATCATGGGTCAAGGACCCCAGGGATGAGATATCCTTGTAAATGTTGTTAGAATGTGATCAGAAATGTTACTTTTCTCTTTTTGTTAAATAGAGATTTGAAAAAAACAGCGAAAAAACCACAGAAACAGAATGTCACCGAAAATCGCATTTTTTACGGACGAACAGGGGACATCAAATTGTCGTGAGTAGGTGCTCCGACGATTTTTGCTGTAAAAAAAGGCGTATACACTCTTTTGGATCGCTTTCTTTTTTTAAAAGAAAAAACTATAAAAAAAGAGTCAAAGAAAAAATGCATTTTCACTTTTTCTATTTTCTTTTTTTGTGAGTGTATTTGAATATTTAAATTAATTTTTTGCCCCAAATGTTATGAAAAATAAAAAAATTAATTTTTTTAATTTTCTAAGAAGAATTCAATATCAAACAAATAGTTGTCGTTTTTATCTCCAATAAAAAAAGATTATTTGGAAATTCTATTGTTTTACAAAACAATGGTTTATTGATTAAATTTATTATTCTTGAACGAAGTGATGTTTTATGGAAATATCAGAAATTCAAAATCAACATTTATTCAAATTAGTATTGTTCTCAATGAACTTTCTAAGAAAGATTTACGGAATTTTGCTAAGGGACATATCATGTTTAATTTAAATAGATGTTTTTTTTAAGAACATAATGAAAAATTTTTTAGTGATCTGCTAGAAAATTATTGAAAAAAGAAAATTTATAAAGTCAAAATGTTTTTTTAAAATATATATTTTAAATCTTATAATTTATCTTATTTTTTTGGGGATTTTTATTGCATTTATCAATTTTGTATTTTAATTTTCTTTGATTGTTTTTAAAAAACTCAATTTTAAAATTATTGTTTAAAAAAGGGAGCAAGAAAAAACTTCAAACTCCCGGCGAAGGAAAATATTAAAAGGAATGAATCAACATTAAAAAGAGCCAAGTGCAACTTGAAAAGTCAAACTTTCAAAAATTGCTAAAGCAGGCGTTCGTTCTTTTATTTTGTGCGCAGGGCAATTGTAAAACAGCAAAAGAGCAATCGAATCAACACTGAAGAAAACCAAGGAAAACTTTAAAGATCAGTATCGCAAAAAATAGCAAAAGCAAACTCCACTATTTTGTTGCGCGAGGGGCAAATGCAGCAAAAAACTGCAGAAAAAGAATGGCAATTTGTTATTTTTTACGGACGAGCTGTCGTGAGTAGGTGCTCCGACGATTTTTGCTGTAAAAAAAGGTGTACACACTCTTTTGGATCGCTTTTCTTTTTTTAAAAGAAAAAACTAAAAAAAAGAGTCGAAGAAAAAAAATTCATTTCCGCTTTCTTTTTTTTTTCACAAACACTTTTTCTTCTTTTTTTTTTGTTTTGTGAGTTTATTTGAATATTTTAATAAATTATTTACCCAAATAAAATTAATAAAAGACTTAGGTATTCTAAGATAGAACTTAATACGTACAAAACTTCGTTTATCAAAAATCGACACCTCAAAATAACGTTGATTAAAGGCATTATAAGAGCATATGAAGAAATACCTCAATTAACATCAAAAAAACCGTAAAAAATTTCCAAATTTTGTTGTTATCATGAGATAAAATTTATTTTGTTTTTGTTTACTTACACACAACAATAATTTTTGGAATTTAATCAAGATTACAAGCCAATTAAAATTGTTCATCCAAATTACATGTAATGTATACAATAAAGGTTATATAAAAAGAGAAATAAATTTTAAAACAATATTTTTTTAAAAGAGCAACGACAACTTTCACTTTTTTAATAATTATTTATACATAGGAGTAAAATTAATTTCTATAAACAAAATAATTCCAAATGTAATTCAAGAAAAATGTTTCTCAACTTATTCTGAAAACGGCGGTGTTTCATGTTTCAAAAAATCGAAATTTTTTTTGCAACGCAAAAAAAATTTCTAATGGCTACTCGCTGGACTTTTTCAAGTTTATCAATCAATTTTTCTTAGTTGGATTGAATACCGGGGTAGAAAATTTAACAAGTGGTCTAACATAAGTAGTATACATATGATACAACAGATTAGGAGAAGTAGATTTAAGACCCTTAAACAACATAAAAGAACGTTAATAAAAATTGAAAACTTAAAAACTTTAATCATAAAAACAAGCTGTTTCTGAAAAATCGCCTCATTGAGGCAACGAAAATAACAGTCTAAAGCAAAACCAGCCTCAAAAATATATTTTTTGAGGCTGGTTTCATTTTAAAAGCGGTTTGATGCTTTTTTAAATTTTTTTTGAGGCGATTTTCTGCATTTGCATAAAAAAATTTTTTTGGATAAATTTGAAAAAAAGGTGCAAATTTATTTGATCAGGAAATCAGAATTCGTTTAGCCGACTTATATCCATTGTTCCACTTTGGGCTGTATCCGTTCCATCCATTCCTTTCTCTTTTTTTTAGTCAACCCGTTCCGGTTCCATTCTTACAAAATTTGTTAAAAACTAACAAATTCCATTATTTTTGAACTCTATTCCGTTCCGTCCTTTCCGTTTTGGAACGGAAACGGAACGGAATGGAAGAACGGACGTTCCAGAACAGAACGATGGAGACACTGCAGAAACAGAATGTTTTCGTTTCGTGAAAAATTTTGAAATAAATTTTCGATATGGCTTAACAAAATAAATGAGTAGCGGAGCATCAACAATTAAATGTAGTGATGAAAATGGCATTTGAAAGTTTGTAATCCAGCTACCGTATGAAGGTTGAAAAATTAATGAAGAAAAAAGTATTAGCGTTGGGATAAAGAAAAAGATAAACAGGTTACATGTTTGAATAATCAGAGATCTGAAAAATGGAAGATTATAAATATAAAAGAAATCAAGGTCGTATTTAGGGGGGGGGGGGATTCGGGATCTGTGCCCCTCCGAAATTGAGGAATTTCCTTGGATGTTTTGCCGCTTCGTGTTGGCGTCGGCAAAAGATTAAAGGCGTGCCCCCACCCCAAAACAGTTGGTGCCTCCTTCGAAATTTTTTCTGTATACGTCCTTGACAGAATTAGATTGTTTTAATTGCCATAAAAATTTTAAAAAATTTAAAAAGCACGTTTTTGGTTTCAAATATTTATTTTTTGATTGATTGATTCATTTAATAGTGTGAATAGGCATTTCGAAAGTTCTAATATGTGTTTAAAAGAAAATTTTGAATTTGGACTCCGGAGTTGACTCCAGTGACTCCGACTCCGAAGTTGGAGTCATAGGAGATAAATAATTCCAAGGTTTCAAAAGACATTTTTGGCGCTTCCTCTTTTAAGGAAAGAATCAAAATATCAATGAAGTGAGATTGTGCACACCCTGACAACATCAGGCTCTAACCGAATGTTGTCAACTCTTTGAAAGTTAATGACCCTCTGCGCATTTGATTATTCCTCTGCAAGCCCAAACAAATAGGATCTAGAATAAAGAGATATGGTTCAGTCTAAATCGGGGCCATCAAATGGGTCCACTAATTTTCAAACAGCGAACTATTTTCGGTTAGTGCCCAACATCTTCACATGGCATCAATCATCACCAGGGCGAGTTTGTTCATGACGAATTTGTTTCAATGAGTTACTGTACTAATAATTTTACTTACGTATGAAGCATTTTTTGTAAGCTATAAGTTGTATTTGAAACAACCTTTTTAATTTTTCTTAATTGAAATACGAATATTAAATTTAAAGTAATAAATACTACACCATATCCGATGAACAAAACACAAGTAAGTGCTGCAAATGGAGTTAATAAATTTTCGACCAAATTTGGATTTATTACAAAAGTATTTGGCAATATCTTTCGAAGCTCTAATAATGCTGGCACAGTTTTCTCTAACGATATCCATGAATCTTCCAATTTAAGGCACATCAAAAACAGTGGAGCTGAAAGACAAACATATTTAATTGAAGGAAAGTTCAAACAAAGTATAATGAAATGAACAAACTATATACTGATGTAAATGCAAGAAGAGTAGTCTGAACTGCGGCTGCAATTCCAAATCTTAAACTGATCCGAAATTTTCCAATTGAATCTTTATTAAATGCTGCAAAGAGCCTTGTAATAAAAGAAGATAGTAAACCAACGGCTCCAGCAACGGCAATAAAATATATGCTTCCCATGAAAAATGTCGCCCCAATCCATGTAAATGCAAAACTTTGATCAAAACTAACTGCGATGATTGGAAAATGAAATATTGGATTATAAATGGATATCAAAGTTTCATAAAGCATGTTAAATGTAAGCTGTGCCAATACAGTATATTTAAAAGCTCCCATTTGTTTTGGAGATTTTGTAAGAATTATGTAAGCTGTTAATCCATATAACAAACATGAAAGCATAAATGTTCCTTGCATAAACCATCTCATGTATTCTTGATATTTCGGATGATACAGATCCTCAGAATGGAATTTTGTCCAATCTTCCACAGAAAATAAACTCATTTTTTTGAGTTAATATCAGAAAACAATAAAAAGAAAAATTTTATTAGAAGTTTTTTTTAAGTTTTTCCCTTAATTTTTTAACATTTCACCTGCAAAAAGTTGGTTATTAAAACTTTACTGTTTTCTGCTCTAAGATAATAATAAATTTTTAATGTTTGTTCATTTTACTGCAGAGCAAACGTGTTCGTTGTCGAAAAAAGTGATTGGTTTTTACGAAGCCTTTTTTTATTTTAATTAAAAAGTGTATCAGTCTGCTTTTTTCAGTTTTTTAAATTTTTAATTTTTAATAAGAAATGTTTTTATTTGCAATTGAAATTGAAATTAATTTATGAATCATTTTTACATAAAAAATATAATGATTCTTGTACCACTATTTCGTACGGCATAACATATTTTTTGTTTCAACATTCATAATAAAAAAAAACTAAACATAATCGCTTAAAAAACATGCAAAAATACAATGAATTTGGACGGGCTCTTTTCTACTTTTTTATAAGAAGACCTGAAAATCAGGACTTTTTATGCTCCAGTGTTTAGCGGATGAAAAGTTCAATCGCTGCAGGACCAAAACAACAAAAAAAGTAAAGATCCCGCCTCCTTTAAGTAAAAGTAGTGAAATCCTTTTTTCTTAAAAAGATGACAATTTGTGATATAAAAGCAATAAAAGCAAGGAAATCTAAAATTAATTAATCTTTTTTTGCCACCAAACCCAAATTTTGTGCCAGAAATTTTAAATTGGAAAACATTATTTCAGTTAATGAATGTAATGTAACTGTGGGATCCTCCAACATTTGAATGATTTTCCGATTACTGACGAGCGCGTGAGAAACACTTAGAAACCGCATCATATTATTTGTCACCCATAAAACTACTGATTTTTAATAATTACGCCTTTCTTACTCTACAAAATTATTTCTATACTGCACCCAATTCCCTAAAGGAGAAAGAAATTTTCGATATGGTTTAATTGCGAAAATTTCAAATTTGTCCTTGGCGCAAAATGCTGATTATTTCTTTAGCACTTTTTTTAAACAAAGACTAATGGCACTATTAAATTACCTATGGTCGAATGCCTATATACATACCAAAAATCAGCTTAAAAAGAAACAAAACATTTTCAGCAATTTTCGTGTGTTCAAATTTTTGAAAAAAGTTTGAAAAAAAGACAACGACTGAGAAACAATGAAAAAGTTTTTGTTTCCGTTTAAGACGCATTCTCTGGAAATATTTTACAAAGACTAATAATCCCGGCACAAAAAACTCAAAGTTCTCGGAGAGCTGATATTTTTCGTCCCCTAAAAAGTGCCGAAATCGAAATTGATCCCAAAAAATATGCAAATTTTCGGCATTTTGTCCCCCAGGATTTGCCGTGAGAAGACGATTCTCCGCAGATTCGGAAAGAGCATGGTCGATTTGGTATATATCTTTCGATTATGTATCGTGAATCGTGCACAAGCGAATACAGTAATTTTCGAAATCGAAATTTACCACAGGGGGGACGTGAAGATTTTCTAAATCCAAAAAATTGAAAAAAAAAATTTCTTTCAAAATTCTCTTATTTTTGTTCTTTATCATCCTTATAGACATAAGAAATAATTTTGGTAATTTTTTACAAGTAATCAGTAATATTTTTGGTAAAATTTATGGTAAAATTTAAATTTTTTTTCCAATTACTGTATTTTTGAAAAAAATTATTTCAGTTTTGTTAGAAATAATATTATTTGATACTAGAAATTATTTTTCTACATTTTAACAAGCAACATTAACTTTTTTTGAGAAAAAATACTGTATTTGGTAAAATAGTCGACTTTTACCACAAAATGTTACCAAAATATTACTTATTACTAACTAAAAATTAATAAAAATAATTTCCAGTATGAAATAATATTATTTCTAACAAAACTGAAATAATTTATTTCAAAAATACAGTAATTGGAAAAAAAAGTTAAATTTTACCACAAATTATACCAAAAATATTACTGATTACTTGTAAAAAATTACCAAAATTATTTCTTATGTCTATAAGGATGATAAAGAACAAAAATAAGAGAATTTCGAGAGAAATTTTTTTTTTCAATTTTTTGGATTTAGAAAATGTTCACGTACTCCCCCCTGTGGTAAATTTCGATTTCGAAAATTACTGTATTCGCTTGTGCACGATTCAAGATACATAATCGAAAGATATATACCAAATCGACCATGCTCTTTCCGAATCTGCGGAGAATCGTCTTCTCACGGCAAATCCTGGGGGACAAAATGCCGAAAATTTGCATATTTTTTGGGATCAATTTCGATTTCGGCACTTTTTCGCCGTTTTTTCGAGCCGCCGATATTATATTCGGAATCAGCATGGTCGAAAACCTATAAAACCGGGAAATTAGCCAAAATGGTAAAAATTTCGATTTTTTAGGATTTTTCGAAGTTCCGAAGGTCCCGACTGGATAATTTTCGACTGTGCAGAGATAAGGTCTCAGGACTAAAAAATTCGGATTCTACGACGAAAATTACCCTAGGGGACGGAAAATATCAGCTCTCCGAGAACTTTGAGTTTTTTGTGCCGGGGCTTCAAAAAAACTCCAGAGAATGCGTCTTAAGCTGATTTTTGGCATATATACTTTCGACCATGCGGAATTTAATGGTGCCATTAGTTTTTGTTTAAAAAAAGTGTCAAAGAATGAATCAGCATTATGCCCAAGAAAAAATTTGAAAACCCTGTATTTGGTGTTTACGAAAAAAACACTTTGACAGACATCGGCTTGAAAAATTTAACGCTTTCTTTGCTTTGAACACGACGTATAACTTTTTTTTTATTTATTATTAATTATAAATATGAAAAATGATTAGAGAAAACCAAAAATTTGTGAAATGGTAACCAATCAAATCCAATTATAAATTTAAATATTAATTCCACATTTGTTTTAATTCTTTAAAATATGTATCAGTGTTAACAGCGGTTGACAAATTTTTTCCCAAAACATTTTTTACTAAGATATCATTGTTGGAGTCAACACTTTTGTCCTTCTTCGAATTAATATAAATTAAACGAATAAAAATAATTAAATGTGGTAAATTGGTGAGCTGTAAAAAGAACATAAATTTTCAAAAAATTAATTGTACTTTTTTTTATAAAAAATTAAAACTTGCAATATGAAGTATACTAATAGGAAAACGGGGAAGCTGAAAATACATCCGAATTAATGTTATAACAGAACTCATTGGAGCTAATAAAGTATAAATAATTATTAACGGAAATATATTGGATAATATTTTTAAATTTTCAGCTATCTAAAATTTTGGTTTTTAATTATTATTTCGTAATGTAAAAAGGGATGGAGACAAGTAAAAATCACTGTTGGAATTGGCATTTTTCGACAAAAATTCCCAATATCCATTCGCACTTGTCTTGAGAATTGTTCTTTTGATGTTTTTTTTTATCTGGACATCGAAACTAATTATAAGTCTGGCAAAATGTATTTCAATGGCAATTTGGCAGAAAGAAAGGTTTCTTCGTTTTTTAGTTTTTTTTTTCAACAAAAAGCGAAAACTATTTTTGCCACATTGGCATTGAAAAGCATTTAGCTACACTTCAACTTGGAAGATTGAACCCTTTCTTTGCTGTGGATCCGATATGCTTCATTTTTGGGGCCAAAAAACAGCGAAAATAAATAAAAATGCCGTCAAAGTTTTTTTATTCTGAAGCATTTTCGTTTTGAAATTTCCAATCACACTTTTGTTTTTTTCGAGACATTTTCGTCAATATTACCTGATAACGTTTTTGAAGAGAAATTCGATAAGCAGTAATTTTATACATTTTCTGATTTTGATAATACAATACAGTAATCGCAGAAAGTGAAAAAAGATGCAGCCCAAAGATGGTATATGTATAAACAATAAATAAATTTTGGGGTGTATCATTAATAATATTAACTAAAAAATAAAAAATGTCAAATTTGAAATGCTTAAATAATATAAGAAAAATACTTACAAACTATAAAAACAAACGTTGAAGACAAAATAAGAGTAAAAAATGTTAAAATCCAAAAAAACCATATTTCTTTTGATATTTTATAGTTTTCAATATACACTGCCGCGGCGATCCTTTCCAAAGCTAAAATAACAAAAAAAGTTTGTTGAGTTATGAAAAAATATGGATTTATTTTATTGATTGAAAGTAATACAGGCAAAGCTTCATCATTGTAAATTAAATATATTATATCATAAAATATTGCTGACAGCGCCAAATAAATTACCGTTGGAATATAACATATTGCAGCATATAATCTAAAAAATTTTATGGATATAAATTATGTTATATATTTGTTTATACAATTAACAGTAAAGAAAAGGTTCAGTTTTTTTGCAAGGACATCTATCAAAATTTTATACTGAATGATATGAGGCAAAGAAACATGTTGCACATAGTGGTGAATAAACATTCGTTGTTTTTATTGGAAAAAATTAAAAAAACAACAGTTTTTTTCTCCCATATGGCAATGAAAGTCATTTTGCCAAATATCGGCGTGGAAAACGGAACGCTGGATTCGATGTGACACATTTTTAAATTAAAATCTGCTTTTTTGTTTTGCTTTTTATTGTTTGTCAAAAAAATAGCACACATTGATTCCCCTTCAAAGGGAACGGTCGGTTTGCGACTTTTTTACACTCGGAAAATACAAGAAATTAATTTTCAGGATCTTGCACGTTCCATTGTTTTGTCGGAAAAAATTTTAATCGTTGCGAGACCGAAATAATAAAAAATATACTAAAACGTCCGCTCCCTTTAAAGAAAGAAACATCACCATGGTGCATTTTTCCACGCCAATGTTTGGCAAAATGGTGATTTAAAACTATGTTGCAAAAATAGTTTTCGTTTTTTAAAAAATTATCACAAAATATATTACCTTAAAGCTTTAGGAAGTTTTTGAATATTTAATGGCCGAATAAATACAATACAAACCGCAGCTAAAACAGTAAAAATTGCTAAAATTAAACTAAAAATATATGTTATTATATAAAAAAGTGGCATATCAAAATATATTTTTTAAGCAAAACAATTTGCAAATTTAACAACTGTTTTGACAATGCAATAATCACTGCTAAAAAATATGAAATTTGTGGATTAAGCTACAGTAAATTGAATAAAATAAATACTAATTTGAAGGGAATATTTTGAGTATATTTAATAATATTTGAGTCTTGTCAATTAGAAATTTTTAAACACATTTGGTTTTATTTAATGCTTTACTTTTTTTCTCATTTAAAAAAATTAAAAATCATCATTTGTTGAAAAAAAAATAATACAATTATTAGTTAATTAAAAAAATCTCTGTACTTTAAAAAACACCATTGCAGTAATTAAATTTTTAGAAAATTAAATTCAAATATTTTTCAGAATGTCTTTTTTTAAATGGGAAAAAAGGGTTCAATACTTGGTTCTTTCTTTTTTCCTTTTTAATTAATTAATAAAATCTAACATTATAGTTACAAACACAGGGTTTTAACAACCAAAATATTGTTTTTACAAATATTTTAATAAAGTTTGTGTTCGGACGAAGGCTTACTAGAAAAAAGAATTCTACCTACAGTAGTACAAATTAAAAAAAATGTATTGTTTTAAAACCAAAAAAAATTAATATTTCATGATTTTGTGTTTTAAAATCCAATATTTCTTAAATTTTTGTTTATGTTTCGCACAACATTCATTTTTTCCTAGTCACATCACGCCCCCTCCCTTTTTATAGCTTTTAAAAACTAAACATTTCTTCATTTTATATGCATATAAAATAATTTGTACAGTAGTGCTCAAAATTTTTTGGGCATTTTGAATTTTGATTGTAACTTTTTTCGAAAGTAATATTTCCACAAGCCTTATAAAAAATTCAAACCTCTATAAGAAGGTAATAAAATGGCAGAATGAAAATTGTCTCAACACAAAAAATCGCAGGATGATGGAAAAAATTGAGGGCACAAAAAGTTTTTGGCCACCTTTTTCAGTGACGTAAATTTATTCAACTTTTGCTTTTTTTCGACATTCGAGCAGTAAAATAAGTCTTCTAACATTCTTATTTAGCGCGTTTGGGCCCGTGTATGCTAACTTTCAAATCACAAAACCTATCACGCGCTTCAGGCTGATTAATCAAAGATAGGGTTAAACGTCAAAAAATGCAGAAAAATTACAAAATTTGATTGATACAGGGTGGCCAAAACAAAGCAAAATTCAATTTTTAAAAACAAACAAAAGGGCCCCATAATCCCAAGGGCAGGGGAGATATATAAATGGAGGGAGGGCACATTTGACCCTACACTATGACCTCTTCAACATTTTCGCTTCGGGAGTTCTGGATCAGCCAAATTTTTGAAACCCATGTTTTTTGGACATTTCATAGAATGCCAGATTTTATTAATTAATTAAAAAGGAAAAAAGAAAGAACCAATTGTTGAACCTTTTTTTTCCTTTTAAAAAAAGACATTCTGAAAATTATTTGAATTAAATTTCCTAAAAACTTAATTACGTCAATGGTGTTTTTTAAAGTACAAAGATTTTTTTAATAAACTATAATAACACAAGGATAGATACCGACGTCGAAAAATTTTGTTTTCAGTCGCATACACAGTTTTATATAATTTCAATACTTTGGGAAATGAGAAATCTGATGGCATGTTCAACACTTTTTTTGTCAGATTTGTTTGAATTATTTATTTAAAATTATTTTAGCGTTTTTCTTTCTTTCTATTTTTGATTTTATCCAAGTGTAAGCGTTTTGAATATATACAAAAATGAAAATAGAGAAACATCTTTCTTTTTTGACGATGATTTGGTATTGCATTTAGGCATGGCACGGACCGACTTTTTCCGCAGCCCGGGACACGGGTTGGCCCGGCCCGTCAGATTATCGGCCCGCCCGGGCTGCTATAATTTTTGCCGGGCCGGCCTTTTATTTTTTTCATCAAATTTGTCTTGGTTCCTGCTTAAAATCCCGGGCCGAGCCGGTCCGTGCCATACCTAATTGCATTTAGAAAGTTTTATTACAAAAAATAGAGCAAATTGATTTTTCTACATAATTTCCTTAAAAACATAATACTTATGTTTCAATGACCCATTAACAATTATTAATTTCTAGAAAAAAAATTCAACAGAAAAAAAATTTATTACTAAAAGTTTATTTCAACTATTTTATTGTAATATTTATTTCCTTTGTTTTTTTGCCACATTACAAAGTGACGTCAGCTCTAACTTTTATCCCAAGATTATGCGACACATTTAAAATATCCGACGATAGTTCTGAGCAGTTTTTGATTGAATGATTGAATATAAATGTATCTAAAAGTAAAACCAACATCTTTTTTTTAAAAATTGAATTATAGTTAATTTTTTTTAAACGTTTTTATACTAATCAAATTGACCTTTATCGTTAATAGAAACTACAACACGATTTTAGGATCTTTCGTTTTTTGTGATTCGCATATATATTAAAAAATTTGACATCTGAAATTTACATCATAAAATTAAATGAAATTTCAGATGTCAAATTTTTTAAGGAGATACAAAAAAAATTAAGTAAAACACAAATGTAATCGAAATAAAAAAAATGTTTGTCACAGCTTTTTGATTATTTTCTATTTTTCATTTTTTATTGTTTGTGTCTATATGTATGCGAATCACAAAAAACGAAAGATCCTAAAATCGTGTTGTAGTTTCTATTAACGATAAAGGTCAATTTGATTAGTATAAAAACGTTTCAAAAAAATTAACTATAATTCAATTTTTAAAAAAAAGATGTTGGTTTTACTTTTAGGAATTTTTATTTTTTCTTATTTATTTTTTCATTTATATTGGAAACGAAGAAATTTACCACCTGGTTAGTTTATTACTTATAAAAATAACTATTTGAGATTAAATACGGTAGTTTATTAAAAGCAACGTAATAATTATAGGTCCACTTCCAATACCATTTTTTGGAAATTCACTTTCCTTCTATTTCAATGATACGGATGTACAACTTCAAAAATGGAAAAATCAATACGGTGACATTTTAACTATATGGTTTGGGGGGCAACCTTGGATTACTTTACATGATGCTCCAACGATCCTTGAAACCTTTCAAAAAGATGGGGAAACATATGCCGGCCGTCCAAATTTTAAATGGGATAATATTATCCGACTTGGAAAGAATGGCGTGGTTAGATCAGATGGCCAAAAATGGAGGGAAAATCGAAGATTTGCATTACATGTTTTTCGGAATTTTGGTCTTGGAAGAAATTTAATGCAAGAAAGAGTTTTGGTGGAAGTTACAAATCTTATCACTGATATCAAAGATGATATTAAACATGGAAGAAAAGATATCAGTGTACAAAATGCCATTGATTTAGCCGTTGGAAGTATCATCAACGGGTTAACCTTTGGATATCGATATGGAAGGGAAAAAGAAGAAGAATTTTTAAAAGTTAAAAAATTTGCACAATATCTTGTCAGTGAAGTTGGGAACCCAATTTTTAATATGATGAATCCAGATCCAGAATATTATAGAAAATTTCCAATTTGTAGTCAATACTACAAAAAATTTAATGTTGAAATTCAAAAAATGAAAGATCATTTCTTTCATTTAATTTCTGAACACCGAAAAGGAATTGATTTTGATTCAGATGAAGAGGCAACGGATTTTGTAGAAGCATATATGCGATATCAGCATAAATTAAAGCTCGATGGGATTGTTGATCCAAATTATGAGTAAGTGTTTTGAAACAAACAAATAAAAATGCTGTTTGTCTTAAGACTCTTTTTTTTTTCAACTTCGAGCACAGTGGATAATGTCGATTTTTCAAAGTGGTTAAAAAGGCTGCTTTTCGGCAGACAAGCTCATATGGGGTCCCTAAGAGAATTTTGAAAAATATTTCCATCTAGGGCCAATTTTTTATTTTTTTTATTTATGCCCCATAGGTAGACCTAGATATTGGCAAAAACAATTTTTTTTCAAAACCGGGGGAATATGCCATGCCGAAAATCAAAATTTATCGGTTTTCGGCACAAAAAAATTTTTTTAGAAAAAAATTTATGGCACATTGGCCAAAACAATTTTTTTTCAAAACCGGGGGAATATGCCGAAAATCAAAATTTATCGGTTTTCGGCACAAAAAAATTTTTTTAGAAAAAAATTTATGGCACCACTGAATTCCCCATGGTCGAAAACGTATAAATACCAAAAAATAGAAAAATCGGTCCACAAAAATTTTTTAATGTCGCCCACCGGGATCGAGCCTGCGACAGAAAGTTTTCACAAAAACTCTTTTTCCTTTCTTGTTCATCGAACAGAAACATGTTTCCGAATAACTTTCTGTTGCAGGTTCGACCCCGGTGGGCGACATTAAAAAATTTTTGTGGACGATTCTTAGGGACCCCATATGAAATTGTGTGCCAAAAATCAGCCTTTTTTTTAACCACTTTGAAAAATCGACATTATCCACTGTGCTCGAAGTTGAAAAAAAAAGAGTTTTAAAGTGAAAACGATTAGCATTCTTTTTAAATGTTTTAAAAAAATTTAAATGTTTTTAGTGATGCACAACTTTATGCAACAGTGCTAGATTTATGGATTGCTGGACAAGAAACCACTTCAAATACTTTGGCATGGCTTTGCGTTTATCTAACTCAGAATCCACAAATTCAACAAAAACTTCATAAGGAACTTGATGAAAATGTTGGCAGTGATAGAGTGATAACATTGGATGATAAAAATAGTTTAAATTATCTCAATGCAATTGTTGCTGAAACTCAGCGATTCTGTAATTTGGTGCCAATCAATGTTCCACATCGAACAACAAAAGACACACAAATTCGAGGATATAAAATTCCCGCGGATACAGTTATCACTCATCAAGTTTCAACAGTTTTAATGGATGAAAGATATTTTCCTGAACCCGAAAAATTTAAACCTGAAAGAAGTAGTCATGCAAGCCATTTCGCGTAAAAGGGGCGGAGCCTATCCCCGATAACCAATGGGAGGGCAGCTGCCGTCGCGGCACCCAATCGGAGAAGGGCATTTTTCGGAGGGTCGTAAAAAGGGGGGAGGGAGGAAAGGGACTACGGTATTTGCAGTTCGGTCGCTAAAAAAAAGGACGCAACTTTTGGCGCCAATTTTTATGTACGTTCATAAAAAATTCAACACAGTAATTTTTTCAATCAGTAATTTAATTTTAATTTTAATTTTACTTTTAATTTTAATTTTAATTTTAATTTTAATTTTAATTCAGTAATATTTTTAACAGTAATTTTTTTATGCAGTTATTTTTTTTAACAGTAATTTTTCAACACAGTTATTTTTTCAGCACCTATTTTTATGTACATACATAAAATTTATGTACGTCCGTATAATATGTACATCCGTAAAAATATGTAATGTTTTATGTTTTACAATGGCTTTCGTGTCAAGATTTTATTTAATGATTACAACAGTAATATTACTTTTAAAAACTAACAATACTAGTAATGTTTTTTAACTTTCACAAATTTTAAACTATCAAGCATGTTTTTTTGTGGAGGTTGTGGAGTTTGTGCTGTAAAAACTGGTTCACTAATTACTGTCTTCTTTGATTTCTGTAACTTCTTTTGTTTTGGTATTTTTGGTTTTAATTGTTTTTCGTGCAATGCTCGAAGACGTTTAATTTCATTCATTTGTCTCAAGGATGGAGGAGGTAATGAAGTGACAGCTGTTACGGGGATTTTTTTATTATGATTTTTGGGCATTTCTTCGTCGGCTTCCTCATAATACCTTTGGCGTTGCAAAAGTTCTTCGTTCTCTAAATTTTTTCGGGTTGCAGATATTGCTTCCTTTAATCCAGAGTGAGACTTTTCTTTTTGTACTAAATTTCTATAGTAAGGATTTGGAACAAGCACAAATTTTTGCATCTAAAACATTTTTTAGTTTTGGATAGTCACTTGTTACATTAATGTATTATATGGAATTCACGCGCAAAAAGTATTTTAGACGAATAAAACGTCTGTATAGGACAAATTATATTATTAAAAAAAGTATCGTTTATTTTTTTGGTCATTTTCATATATTCATTAAATTTAATACAAAAAAAATTATTGTCGGAAACTATTAACAATGCGGTAAAAGACAAAGGAAAGCCAGCAAATCCATCCTGATACAAAAATAACATATTCACTAATAGTAGGATTAACAGAGAGAGGAATTACAGGAGGTGAAGGGGCTTTTAAATTATTTAAATCACAGTCATTTTGTGTCAAAGGTTGAGGTGTCGGTGTTTCAGTGGCCATTGCAAATAAAATAATTGAATAAAAAAGAGGGAGGATATATAAAACCGACCGCATCCTGTCCTACCAAAAGTATTACACTGCCATCGCGGTAGCTACGGTCCTTGTCTTGTCGAGCGCTATGAGGGAGAAGACAAGGGTGGACAAAAAGTTAAACAGGAACAGGAGCTGTGATGGTCCTGGTTTTATCCATAACCAAAATTGAATTAAATTCTCCCAAAACAATTAGTTGAAGGCCATTTTCGGGGATTGGTTGCTTAAATTCCAATGCAATGGACGTTGATCCTTGTTGCCGGGTTTCAACAAAATCTTCGCTGTGTTGTGATTGCAAATCAAATGCAAAAATACATGAATGCTTGATAAATTTCAAATAACTAATTCCATGCATTTCATCGGTGGCATCACTCAAATCTTTAAAGGCATGAGTAAGATTTTTACCTTCAAATTCATATCGATATGTTGGTACAAGGATGCCATTTGCGCATATTTGAATTGATTCAATATCATGAGGGGAAAACTCAAATGGAGACATTCCAATATGTCCATGGAAAGCTTTGGTATCAACAAGAGCAGCAAAAACCCTTTTAGGAATATAATCCGTGAAGAGGGATGTTCGAAACTCATATCTGCCAGGATTAAGATAAAAATTTTTCATAATATTTTGTGTGTAATCATATTTTGCAAGCATGTTTTTATTTAAACGCTCTTGAATTTCGAAATCAAGTTGAGGAAAAAGCATATGTTGTTTAGTACAAAGATTGCAATCAACGATTTGATAATGATATTCTGTTGTTCCATTGGACAATAAAGTAAAAGGGTCCTTGTGAAAAGTTATTTCAACATCCACAACAGTTTGATTGATTAAAAGTTTATTTTGACGAAAAATATCAGCATCAATAGTGCAAATAGTTTCAAAGATCTGATCGTTTTCATATAAAGATCGTCTTGCTTCGAAACCGGGACCATTCATTTGAGTTAAACCATCTTCAAAGAATCCCGCCGTTTGAAGAGCTCCTTCTTTTCTAGATACTCCTAATCCTAACCGACGACGGAAATACGCATTGTATGCATATAAATCATTTGAATGATACACGTGACGTTTATTAAAGGACACTCTTAAATTTTTTATAAATGTTGCTCCAAATCCTTGAATGAAACTGACAGGATCTTTGTTTGTTATTGGGACTATCTTGCCACCTTCTTTTTTTGTAATTTTGAACTTTGTATATAAGTATGTTTCTGATAGATCCAAATATGTTGGCCCGGAATTGATTGTAAACTGGATAGAACCATTGCCTATAGGGGTCATAGGAGGGTACACAACGGATGAGGAATGTTGAAAAGCAACCAAATTTGGCTTTGTGTTGAAAAAATCAACGGTTGTTGGGAGAATTTCAGTACTTTGGGGGTCAATTTTTTCCATGGCTAAAGCTTTCTTGAGGCACAGACAAGAAAGAATGACTAAAAATAAGAGAGAAAATAAAAAACACGACTACACGCAATCACGAAAAAATATAATAAATGACCAATAAATAAGAGAAAAAATAAAAACACAACTACACTCAATCACGAAAAAAAATATATAATGAATATTCTGCCAGAATCGCAATATTTATTTGAATCACATTCGTTGCGAAACTTCTGACGGCGTGCGCTTTTTTTTCCCTTCCTCCTACCCTCCCCTCTCCCCCTATGAATTTTCATAAAATCACTCTTTTTTGCTTCATGTTATATCCTTAATCATTGTTGTTAGTGACTTTTTGGCGACGCTTTTTTTTCTCTCACACCTCCCTCCCTCCTACCCTCCCCCCTCTCCCCCCTATGAATTTCCATAAAATCGCTCTTTTTTGCTTCATGTTATATCCTTAATCATTGTTTTTAGTGCCTTTTTGGCGACGATTTTTCTGCATACATCGACAAGGCGACGATTTTTCTCTTCATTTTTTCTTAAAGTTATATGCTTAACCATTGTTTTTAGTGCCTTTTTGGCGACGATTTTTCTCTTCATTATGACTTTTTGCGAAAAAATCGGCGTTTTTATTGACTGGCTGTGTCTTTTTTTCTCTGCCGGTCTCTTCTGTCTCTCTCTTGTTCTCGCGCGCGCCTCTCTCGTTATCGTGCGCGCACCCCCGTGAACAGCTGTTGTTTTTAAGCAGTGCCATTTTTTGGGATGGCATGTGGACCAAGGGTGTTCTTTAGTTATTGATTTTTAAAGTTCAACACTTTTTTTTTGTGGAAGGATCACCATTTTCTAGCATTGCATTTTTTTAAAGGTCATCATATTTTTTATTATCGTGCGCGCACCCCCGAAAACAGCTGTTGTTTTTTAGCAGTGCTATTTTTTTGGGTGGCATGTGGACCAAGGGTGTTCTTTAGTTATTGATTTTTAAAGGTCATCATATTTTTTATGAGTTGTATAGCATAATACACAGATGCTCCTAACCAGGTGCCGTTTTTTTATCAAAGATTTCAGAGTGGCAAACAAAAAAGTATATAAAAAGGGGTCGACATTTTCTTTTTTATTTCAGTGTGCAGCTGTTGACAATGACCGAACATGTCGTAATCCCCTTTGTGTTAAATAAAACCTCAAAGGTTAATAAAAGATTGGCAGGGAACTTGAATTTTATTGGCGAAGGATGGAGATGTGGCTTAAAATCGTTCAGTTTGGATAAAAAATGGTCCCTGTTGAATGATCAAATCACAATTTTGTACACCAACGGTTACAAAACCATTTTAAAACCTAAAATAACTCATTCTGTAACAGAACTTGGAACAATATTAGATGAAATGTTTGGAAATGTCCGTGTAAAAAGAAGTGATGTGTTTGATGAAATAACATTTAATGATGACAGTGATGATGATAACAGTTATGACGATGACAAACAAACAGAAAAGAAGCGAGAAGTAACACCACCCCCCTCAATAATGCCTTTTGATACAAAAAAATCAAAAAAAAGTCCCGAAAAAGAACATCCGATACAACCACCACCTAGTCTTATTCCATTAGAACCAGAATTTCTTGGTCCAAAAAAGTTGGATATTAAAGTAAATGAAACCGACAAAGTAAAAATTGTAACGTATCCGACAGATGAAGACGGAAAAGTGGGAGAAAAAGAGTATTTGGTTTATAAATTACTAAAAGATGCCTTTAATTACTCACCTGAACTTCCTCCTGCAGCCAATATATTTACCAGAAAAGGATTTGAATCTGTTAATTTTTCATATGATTCTGTAAAAAACCGTTATCAACTAACTTACGATCCAGAATATGTCCGCGGAATCCATCTAAGTCAAGGATTTTCTAGTGCTTTGGGCTTCAAACAACTAATTTTTAACGATAATATTGCTCCAAATCCTCCAAAAATTGAAAACTTACATAGCCATATTCATATCTACGTTAATAATGTTATTTGCCCAATATTTTGTGGTACAAATCAAGAATCTATCCTAGATATTTTACCCATAACCCCTGACGCGAATCCTATATCAAAAACTTATGAACGCCCAAATTATCTAAGAATCCATCTAAATAGTATTAATACAATTGAAATGGAATTTAAAGATATTCATGGAAATCCCATTATTGGTGACAATGCCACAGGACATTTTACTCTCGAATTTGTTAAATTTTACAAAAAACATTACTAATTTTGTTAAAAGTAATATTAATGTTGTAATTATTAAATAAAATCTTGACACGAAAGCCCTTGTAAAACATAAAACATTACATATTATACGGATGTACATAAATTTATGTACGTACATAAAACCCCAGACTGTTTTTTATGTATGTACATAAAAATAGGTGCTGAAAAAATTACTGATTGAAAAAATACTATGTTAAAAAAAATTACTGTGTTGAAAAAATAATTACTACTTAACAGTATTACTGTGTTAAAAAAAATTACTGTGTTGAAAAATATTACTGTGTTAAAAAAAAATTAAAATTAAAATTAAAATTAAAATTACTGTGTTGAATTTTTTATGTACGTTCATAAAAAAATTAAAATATTACTGTGTTAAAAAATTACTGTGTTAAAAAATTACTGTGTTGAATTTTTATGAACGTTCATAAAAAAAAATAAAAATTACTGTGTTAAAAAAATTACTGATTGAAAAAATTACTGTGTTGAATTTTTTATGAACGTACATAAAAATTGGCGCCAAAAGTTGCGTCCTTTTTTTTAGCGACCGAACTGCAAATACCGTAGTCCCTTTCCTCCCTCCCCCCTTTTTACGACCCTCCGAAAAATGCCCTTCTCCGATTGGGTGCCGCGACGGCAGCTGCCCTCCCATTGGTTATCGGGGATAGGCTCCGCCCCTTTTACGCGAAATGGCTTGCATGACTACTGAAAGATTTTTGGATAAAAATGGAAAATTCTTTCAACCCCCTGAATTAATGCCATTTGGAATTGGTAAAAGGGCATGCTTGGGTGAGGGATTGGCAAGATTGGAGTTATATTTATTTACAGCAAACATTTTCAATCAATTCAAGGTAAAAATGCTAGAATATAATCCTGCAACAATAACATTCGTTTTTTTTAGCTTGATTATCCATCGAACAAAAGTGAATATGGAAAAAGAATCATCGGCGCCACAGTTACCCCGGTTCCATTTTTATGCAATGTTATCAATCGATTTTAATATTTTAAAATTTAAAAAAATTTTACTATGAACAATAATTAATTAATTAATTATTCATTGTGTTTACAAATTTTTATTTAAAAAATGTTTTACGTCACTTTTAAAAAACATAAAATATTCCATATCCACTAAAATTATTTCTTTTATGCATCCCGAGAATACAGAAAAAGTCCTAAAAACTTTATCAATTATTTGAAATATGAGACTGATTCACAATTTAATTTTAAACTTCAAGTAAGATCATTTTTGTTCAATAAATCACAGAAAATGCCTATTTTACATTTTTCTTGATTTTTTGGATGCTTAACGTAATTTTACACGTTTTCCGTCTATATTTTAAGCTTATTCTTGATTTGTTATTTTTAATATTTTTAATGATTTTCAATCATTTTTATATATGTTCATGAGACAATTTACTTTTCTATGAACATACTTGTAAAATATACCTCAAATTGAAGTTTTTTTATCATTTTTATCTTTTTTTACTGCTATTATTTTTATAAAAATTAATATATTTATGGAAAATTCATAAATATTTAAAATTTTTTACGCTTTAAGACGCAGTCTGTGAGAAAATCAAAAACCCGCGGCACAGCCCAAAAGTTGTTTTTCCTGAAACGTTGCTATAAAATAAAGTTACCCCGGAGAAACCGATTCCGCGTGGTAAAAAAGTTCAAAAAAAATTCATACTGTAGTTACAGTAATTTTTATGTAAATTTTACCAAAATTTCAAGTTGATGGCAAATTAAAGGAAATTATTATTTTTGCTTAATTCTAGGGTTTTATAGGTTTTCGAGGTCGGGGAATCCGAATTTCTACTTTTTGAAAGTTCAAAATATCAGGTTCACTGATTTTGTGTTATCACCTATCATATCACAATGATAAAAAATCGCGAGAAAAAAAGTTAGGGCTGAAATAACTTCATTTTCTTAAAATTTGGACCTTTTTTATAATAAAAATAAAATTTGGAAAAAAAATCGTTACCTTAAATTAGGATTTAAAATCATTGAAAATTTGAGGTACAAAACAATGTGTCTTTGAACAGGAAAAAAAGGTGTGAAAGTTTTTTTTTTAAAAAACGGCCTTTATTTTCGGATTCCCCATCGTCGAAAGCATATACATGCCAAAAATTAGCTTAATTGGAGATAAAAATAATTTTGATGTCGCCCACCGGGATCGAACTTGTATCATAATGTGTCTAAGGCTGACTCCAAAACTATAACACATGTATAGATGCATGTACAGGTTCGATCCCGGTGGGCGACATCAAAATTATTTTTATCTCCAATTAAGCTAATTTTTGGCATGTATATGCTTTCGACAATGGGGAATCCGAAAATAAAGGCCCTTTTTTTTTTAAAAAAGTTTTACACCTTTTTTTCCTGTTCAAAGACACATTGTTTTGTACCTCAAATTTTCAATGATTTTAAATCCTAATTTAAGGTAACGATTTTTTTTCCAAATTTTATTTTTATTATAAAAAAAGGTCCAAATTTTAAGAAAATGAAGTTATTTCAGCCCTAACTTTTTTTCTCGCTATTTTTTATCATTGTGATATGATAGGTGATAACACAAAATCAGTGAACCTGATATTTTGAACTTTCAAAAAGTAGAAATTCGGATTCCCTGACCTCGAAAACCTATAAAACCCTAGAATTAAGCAAAAATAATAATTTCCTTTAATTTGCCATCAACTTGAAATTTTGGTAAAATTTACATAAAAATTACTGTAACTACAGTATGAATTTTTTTTGAACTTTTTTACCACGCGGAATCGGTTTCTCCGGGGTAACTTTATTTTATAGCAACGTTTCAGGAAAAACAAATTTTGGGCTGTGCCGCCCTCCTTTGAGATATTTTGATTTTCTCATAGACTGCGTCTTAAATATACCATTTTGTGCAAAACCATCGTTTTATTTAAGTGGTAAAATCGCATTTTACCACATGAGAAAATTACTGTAAAAACTTTACTAAAAATTACAAATTTGGGATCAATGTATTCCCCAGGTCTTCTTCTTTAATTTGTGACCAAAATTTTATAATAAAAAAATAATTTATCTATTTAATCTTTTTTTTGAAAGACGCACCTTTTTTCACTTTTTTTGACGCTTTTTTTTACAAAAGTGACCAAAGAAAGGGAAAGCGTCGCATTGTGCAATAACAGAAATTTATATAAATTTAACACATTCAAAAAATGTCAAAAAATGTGAAAGCCCTAGAAATGCTATCTTGTAATCAGTCAGTAAATTAGGTATCCTTTAGAACGGGCTCATTTTGGGGCCAAAATTGTACGGTACAGGCGTCCTTTTAAAATTACGTTAAACACACTTAGAAACCATGGAAAAATGATATTGGGGGTCTTCATATCATATTTTGGGGTTGTCAGGTCCAAAAAACGAAATTTGCATAAAACAGCGATTTTTGGCACTTTTTGGCTCGGAAAATGGGAACAAGACAACATATCCAAAAGTTCTCTCACAAATATATTGGAAATTTTGTGGGCTACAACACTGTTATAAAAGATTTGGGCTAAAATCAAAGCAAAAACCAAATCTTGCGGGCGACTTTTGTCAATTTTGCACAAAATAAGCAGCCATAATTCAGTTTTTGGCTCGGAAAATGGGAACAAGACCACATATCCAAAAGTTCTCTCACAGATATATTGGAAATTTTGTGGGCTACAACACTGTTATAAAAGATTTGGGCTAAAATCAAAGCAAAAACCAAATCTTGCGGGCGACTAAACAGTCCATTTTACCTATAGATATAGTACAAGTCCAAAAATTTTTGAGTTCCAGATAAGATAAACCTTAAAGCCTTCGCACTTCGATTCCCATATATGTTATGATAAAAAAAAACTCATTTGGAGATGCATATTCGATACGATCCTACATGTCAACCATGTTGGGGTAGTTGTGGAGGATTTTTTCAAATAGCTGAAAAATGACGAATATTGATTGGATGACCAAAAAGGCTCGCATTTCTGTTCTAATTGACGCTGTGGTTATTTTAAGACCAAAATTATGCGTCTAGCTACCCGGGAAGATGACGAAATTTTTTTTTAGCTCAATATAAGCAAAAAACATCCCCAAGGCCAAAAACAGTAGTTAATATTGACTTTGAACGTCTATAAATGCTTTAATTAAACTCCCTGACCTCGATTTAGTTATACTCAATCATATCAAAGTCAAAAATAAGCACAAAAAAAATTTTTTTTCAAGTTAATTTACTTTCACAATACCCCCAACATCATTGAAATGATATATCTTCAATATTTGATTGTTTTGTATCATTTAAATGGTTTTTATAGTGTTATTATATTATTTCGGATATATTTTAATAATTTTAAAGCAAAAAAAATTTGTTTTAAAATATTTTTGTCTTGGTTCCTTCCCCCTGTGAAAAATATCGTAAATATCGAAATTTCGATTTTCGGGCCCGACATCTCCCAAATCATTTTTTAATGATTTTAGGGTGGTTTGGGAGTAAAAATAACCATATCCCATCCCTGAAACTTAAAATCCGTCTCTACCGAACACCCAATGAGCCCGTGTTAGGGCACTTCTTCAGTTTATCCCCCCCCCCCTTCATTTTTCGCATTTGTTATTCAAAATTTGCATAAAAATGTTAAGTTTTTACTGTGAATAAAGAGTGGGTGGATGGACCGAGCGGTTGCTTTTGTGAATGAAAAATGTAAGGGGGGATAAACGGAAGAAGTACCTCATTTAGAAACACTTCTGTGTGATATGTTCAAAGATCGTAAAAAAACCTATTTTTTCCCACCATTTTTGATTCTTGATTATAATTTTTTGTTTTATATTGGATCTTATTTCATTCAATAAAAAGCTTTAGCAATATTAAACAGTTATATTTATTAAACTTGCATCTTTTATATCGAAAATTATTTTTTTTAAATAATTATAACGCCTTTTGTCAGAAAGCGTAGCATGGGGTGGCACAAAAACAAAAGTCATATTAATTTTGGCTGTAATTCTCGGTATAAAGGTTTTCGGGGGCGTAGATTCCGAATTTGAATTCAGTTTTGGGGGTAAAGAATCTGGTTTTCGAGATATCAATATCTTGGGGGCTTTTAACGCCAATTTCTGATTTGATGATAAAAGTTGTCAGAAGTGGTACCAAAATGTTCGCCTCATCGAGTTTAGTAAAGATAAAACTGAATATGTCGCAAAAACTTGGTTATTTGTTTAATTTTGACTCTTTAAAAATTTGAAATTACAGTTTTTCCCCAAAAAAAATTTTTTTTTAACGTCACCGGAAAAATGTTTTTGCAGATTCGGATTCTACGGGTCTTGTTACCCCTAAATACATATAGCATGTGCCATAGTAGCGACCTTTTTCGACATTGTTAAAGGGTGAAAAATGTGCGACTCAACATGTCCAACATCATCAAATATGCAAAACTTACGAAATATCTTATGGGTCAAGTTCTGGTGACTTGTATAATGAAATATAGTGATGTGGGAGTATTCTGGGCAAGTTTCATCCACTTGGGACCAAAACTATCCATTTGGTACTAATTTGAACTTCCGATTTTGACCTATATGGTCAACATCAAATAAAACATTTTTTTCTTGGTAAATTTATGTAAATGTGCTCTATTAATGTTAAATATATATAGAAATAACGAAATTAAGGGTAAATTATTGAATTTGGGGCAAAACTGATTTTTGGGCATTTTTTAAAGGTACCATTTTTTTACCTTTTTTTAGTTCATTTCCTAAGTGACTCATTTTTTGAATTTTTGTAAAATATCATATTTTTTTAACGTGTTTAAAATTAAAACTAAGATTTCTATTGTAAGTTTTTATGTGAGAATTTGAATTTATTTCAAATTCTCACATAACTTCCTTAAGGACATTGTGGATATGTCTTTCCTTCTATTACAGTTTTTACTTTGTATTTTGTATTCATAAAGGACAAAATGAGATTTTTAATGGAATATACACCCCTCCAATTTCATTAATTTGCGACCCGGATTCGTTCACGTCAGTTAGATACATTTAAATTCATATCTCTAACATCGATGGTACTAATAGTACTTTTAAGTTTGAATTAAATGAAAAATTTTTTTAAAATTTTTTTTCCAACATAATTGTCAAAACATAGCAGCAAAAAAAATTGTTTTTTTGATTTTTTCTTTTTTAACATTGTTTTATTGCCAAAACATACCTCTTCGTTGGCATACCATCTACTGAACTCTGGATTTTCTTCCTCAGCATTATTTAATGGATTATTAAATTGACTTTTTACACAATTAAGCACTTCTTTGTCATTAATAATGAGCAAATTTTTCACTGAAAAGTTCGATAGTATGCCGATACACCAAATCAATATACATTTACACTTGCAAGTTAAAAACTCACTGTTTTTGTTAGTAATATGAATTAAATTGTATTTATTTGACTTAAATAAATTTGTTCTTTCAAATTCTCACATAAAAACTTACAATAGAAATCTTAGTTTTAATTTTAAACACGTTAAAAAATATGATATTTTACAAAAATTCAAAAAATGAGTCACTTAGGAAATGAACTAAAAAAAGGTAAAAAAATGGTACCTTTAAAAAATGCCCAAAAATCAGTTTTGCCCCAAATTCAATAATTTACCCTTAATTTCGTTATTTCTATATATATTTAACATTAATAGAGCACATTTACATAAATTTACCAAGAAAAAAATGTTTTATTTGATGTTGACCATATAGGTCAAAATCGGAAGTTCAAATTAGTACCAAATGGATAGTTTTGGTCCCAAGTGGATGAAACTTGCCCAGAATACTCCCACATCACTATATTTCATTATACAAGTCACCAGAACTTGACCCATAAGATATTTCGTAAGTTTTGCATATTTGATGATGTTGGACATGTTGAGTCGCACATTTTTCACCCTTTAACAATGTCGAAAAAGGTCGCTACTATGGCACATGCTATATGTATTTAGGGGTAACAAGACCCGTAGAATCCGAATCTGCAAAAACATTTTTCCGGTGACGTTAAAAAAAAATTTTTTTTGGGGAAAAACTGTAATTTCAAATTTTTAAAGAGTCAAAATTAAACAAATAACCAAGTTTTTGCGACATATTCAGTTTTATCTTTACTAAACTCGATGAGGCGAACATTTTGGTACCACTTCTGACAACTTTTATCATCAAATCAGAAATTGGCGTTAAAAGCCCCCAAGATATTGATATCTCGAAAACCAGATTCTTTACCCCCAAAACTGAATTCAAATTCGGAATCTACGCCCCCGAAAACCTTTATACCGAGAATTACAGCCAAAATTAATATGACTTTTGTTTTTGTGCCATTTGAGTTTCAGAAAACTACGTTTTCTCACAAAACGCGTTTTATATATTTATAATGAAATAAATTTCTGTGTTAAATAGATAGCTGCATGACCACTCCATGATAACATGTTCAAAACAATAGACGCTGAAAGCAATGGAAATTCATTTCTCGTAGGTACAACTGTTTTTGTTTCACTGTTATATAAAATATATTCTCGGCATAGCCCTTTTCCAACAGAATAAATACAACCAAGTTGATAATCACGAAATTGTTTTGCGTAAAATTCAACTCCCCACAAAAAAGCAGAAATTATTAAAAGGCTACACACAGTTGTAAAAATATACCGATAAATTGTATGCTTATTGTAAGCTTTTTCGGTAAATAAAAAAAGGAAAATTCCAGGAAAGAAAAATATGAAATAAATGAGATGAATCCAAAAATCTTTTATATCAATCCATGGAGCAAGAAGTTTTTTAATATTCCATCCAATAATTGCAATGGTAATAGGGCTGCGAAGAGCAAACAATAAAAATGTTACAACTATATAAAAAAGTAAATGGAACCAATTATGTAATAGTTTCCATTGTTTTGTAAGAAATGCATGTAAAATAAAGCACATATATAAAAGGGAAATAACAACTGTTGGGATAATCCCTACCACCAAAACAGTAATTTTAACCACCAAAGAAGAAAAATTTAAATAAATTATGGCAGCTATAAAAAAATACAAAAGCCAGATGACACATGTAAGCATTAAAACTGAATTTGGAGTTTTAATACAGAATAGAACAATCTTATTTAAATATAGCCTTGAAAAATTTAAATATTTTTTAAAATTTAAAAATATGCTTCGATTTAAAATTGGAGATATAGGAGGTAAAGGTGGAGGTGGAGGTATTTCATGCATTTCTGTTTCATTCTCCAAAATTTCGTAATTTCTTGGCCAATTTAAAATCTGCTTTTTAATTTCATTGAAATTAGAATAAAAACAGTAAATAATATGCAGAGCAAATAAGATACGCCAAAACCAATCAAAGCACTTGTATGCAAATATTTTCCATGAATATTTTTGACCGTTTGTAAATGCACCTGCATTTTTATTATCATTATATTGGAAATCTGGATGATAATCATAAATTGCATTCGTCATTAAAGCAATCACTTCCGGCCGATTCCAATATGACATATGTGCAAATCCAACTGCACCTATCCAATCAATAAATTTTCTCTCAATATTTACTGTATTTTCTTCACCATTTTCATCATATTCTGTTTTATATAAATCATAATCAAATCGATGTGGAATTCTCGTAGCAGCGAAATTTCGAATAATTTCAAGATTTTTCAAAATTTTTTTGCCAGAAAATCGTTTTTTTAAAAATTCCAAAGTATTTTTAAAGATTCCACTAGCATTAAATGTGACAGAATCATCTAAAAAAGTATAACCATATTCTGCATAATCAATGGTTATAAAGGAATCATGCAATTTTGTCGCATCACTGATAAAGTAATTGTGAAATGACGCCAATTCAAAAGCTTCTTCTTCGCTTAAAAGAATTCAACAAAAATTGAAAAAAAAATTCAAATCAAAGATTAAAAACTTACCTTATTTTTAGCGTTTTTGCATAACCTTTTCGAAAATATTTATTTAAATACAATTCTGATGGAGCAACATATTTATAATCATTATTAAAAACAGTTTCTAATCGATGTGCAATAGGATCATCCGAATGTAAAATATTAAAAAGTTTCCCATTTTTTATCCAATGATTTTGATTTAATTGATCAACAGTAAATTTTTTGTTAATCAAAAATCTTCCAACAGGGGAACCAATAAAGAACAAATTTTCGACCTAGTATTTAATATTTTGCTTTACTGCAAAAAATGTTTTTCTTACTTTAAATTCAAGTTTTTCTGCATATTTTGGGTTATTCAGAAGATCGAAAGATATCACAGAACCAAGAGAATGAGCCAAAAATGATATTGTACCATTAAAGTTTGTGTTATGTTTTTTAAAAGTATAAAATTTGTTGTTTATTTCTTTTATCAATTTTTCGATAATCTACAATTTTTAGCGTAAAAAAACAAGTTGTTGAGGAAATACTTACGTCTTTTTTATACGGCGATAAATAATAAAAAACATCGTTCAAAATAAGTCCCATTTCCTTGGCGAATTCTGGGCGTAATATCATTGAATTAAGAATTTTTTCATCATCCATTGTAAGTGTGTATCGCCATGGCACCGGGATTATAATGGGCATATTATAATTTGGATGAAACTTTTTTAAATATTTTGAAAATCCATCGCGAATACTAAAAAAAGGCAATTGTTTTTTAAAGATTTTTCGAACTTTCGAGGGTCCTGCAAGGCCGTATACAGAAAAAAAGCGATTTTGGGAGGGGACGTGGCTTCGATCTTTTGCCGCCGCCAACACGAAGCGGCAAAAGATCAAATGAAATTCCTTAATTTCGGGAGGGAGCACAGGTCCGGATCCCCCCCCCCCCTCCCCCCCTTAATATAGCGATCTTGAGTGAATAACTTTTGACTGTTTAGAGAAATAGTCATGGAAACTTTAAATTCGGATTCTACGATGAAAATTAGGGAACGGAAAATAACATCTCCCGGATGGCTTTAAAGAGAGTGTCGACGGCAAACAAAAAAATTGACTGATTAACGACAAGTTGCTGCCGCACATTCAGCAATCAGGAATGCATTATGTACTTTCTTTCGCGTCAAAAAATACTTGTTGCAGTTGAAAACTTTTTTTGCTTGACGTCGACACCCCCCTTTAAGCTTTTTATGCTGGGGGAAAAAAGGGAGAGTACGGGATTTGCAAAGTTTTTTCTTCGAACTCCTGTTTTTAGCACGAAAATTGTTGCAATGATTGAAGAATGCATTCAATTTTTTTTTGTCAAACATTCATGCCCCGCAACAACAACCAAAAGCATTCCCCATCATTGGGAGTGAAGGACTGAAATTTGCAAGAAAAGCTTTGTCTATCCCGGATGCTCCCTTTAAAATATCATAGAAACATAAAAAACATGCTTATTAGCATTTTTGACAATTTTATCTTCACCTTCGTGATGTCCAATTCCATGAATAACAAAAACAATGTGCCTATCTTCCAAATCTGCTGCAGTTAAATTTGGCAAAAAGAAATTATTAACAAGATCTATTTCAAATGATTTTGCCTTTGAAACATATTTTGGCTGCAAGGGTTGATAATATGATTTCATTTCATCAATTTGGTTGATATTTGCAAAATACATTGCCGATGGAGAATGTAAAACTTCATACATCCATTCACCTCTCATTAAATACCATTTTTCTGTTTCATTTTGCCAAAAAATTGGTCGCAGAAAGCCAAAAGTTTTTTGTAGATTAACTTCAAACATATTATCGATTACCGTAATCGGATCATATAACCTAAAATTTTTATCCAGTTTTGTTTTTTTTTAAATTAAAAGAAACCCAGTGTACTCACTTCATTGAAGAATCAGCTGAACAATTTCTTGCATTTGTATGATAAGAAGAATTACAGCTTTTATGATGTTCCCTCCATCTTCTCCACGTTAATTCAATTTTTAATGAATCATTTGCTAAATATCGATCAAATTTTAAATTTCGAAATTACACCCTTACCATTTAATGGAATCCACAAATCTTTGTCTTGACATTTTTCCTTTAATTTTTTTCTGTCTTTCCATTCTGCTTTAATCTTTTTATCGACTTTATCATTCCAAGAATTAAAATTGTTGTTGGTGCATTCGCTTACAGTACACGGAAATTTTCTTACAAACCATAAAACTTCTTCCGGTTTTAAATTCTTCGGTTCGGGTTCCTTTTTTGGGCTTTTAAATGGCCGCAATGCACAACAAAGTACAAACAATATTATCACGGCAACAGCTATTGCAGTACAAATAAAAACTATTTTATTTTTACAACAGTTCATTTTCTGAAAAAAATCAACACTTAATTTTCAAAAAAAGTACAGGTTTTAATTTGTAATTTTTAAATCTCGAACGAGTTTCTTTAAAGCCCGATTTAAAAAATATTTTTTAAAAAAAATGTGGCAAAAAAAAGAAAAACAACATGCGACCAAAAACTGAAAAACACCCCATTACCTTTCTTTATCAAGCACACTTTTTTGTTATGATAAAGTTTTCATTCCTCCAGAAAAAACCTACTTCGTTGCGAAATGTTAGTCCTTATTTTTGAGTTGAAAACCAATTATTGTTTTATTGATTTTTCTGTAGGAGGACAAAAAAAAATCAACGTGAAACTAAAGTGATTTTTAAAAGCAGCTTCAAAAAAACGAAAAAATTTGTAGTTTTTTTAGATTGTCGGAACAATTGAAAAAAAATTTAAATCATACAAAATTTATTAAATTTTAAAATTTTTTTGTTAATAATCATTTTTAATTGTAATCATTACGCATTTTATAAATGAATACCGTATACAGCAGCAATGAGCACGAGTGGACAAAAGTGTCTACTTTGGCGGACATAGTGTCCACCTAGGTGGACAAAATATTTTTTGATAATTTTGTGTTTTTTGAGCGAATGAAGTGTTGGGAACAGGGCTGAACGAAACTGAGATTTGCAAAACGAAACGAAACGAAACGAAACTTTCGTCCAGCCCTGGTTGGGAAGTAGCACAAGTCAAATTTTTGGTGAAAAAAATGAATTTTAGGTTGTCCACCCAGGTGGACACAATGTCCACCGTGGTGGACAATGCTTAAAAAGCATTAATTTGTTATTAAAAAAGTTTTATTTTTGTTATTTTTAATATTTTTAATGATTTTCAATCATTTTTATATATGTTCATGAGACAATTTACTTTTCTATGAACATACTTGTAAAATATACCTCAAATTGAAGTTTTTTATCTTTTTTATCTTTTTTACTGCTATTATTTTTATAAAAATTAATATATTTATGGAAAATTCATATATATTTAAAATTTTTTACGATATATTTGTTTAAAATTTCGTTAGTTATATATAAAAACTGATAATTTGCATATCGTATGAATTAATAATTAAACATTTTTCTGGAGTTCGAGATCGAGCCGAAAAAAACTGTTTTTTCACTACTTTTAATTGCCATTAATATAAAAGTGGCTAAAAACCCTACTACTGTTGCAAGTTCTAAAGAGCAATAAAAAACAGCAAAAAAAAGTTTTTTCAATTTTTGTGCAATTGCATAAAAAACTACAAAATTTATAGTTTAATGCTTCCAACATTGACATGTTTGTTAACGTGTCTGGGTTGTTTTTTGAAATAAAATGTTTTGCAAAAAATTTATTTGAATATTTTATTTATCAAAAACCGCTAAAAATGATAACCGTATTTATAAGAAACGTATCATCATGAGAGTAATAATAATCATATTTGTAAGATACAAATGAATTTTTATATCTTATTTTTTGGATGCGTTTTATTATTTGGTCTGTACGATACCATCAACATGAGAACATATTTTCCGTTTTTTGAAAACATTTGTTTTTATACAATCATATTAATAAAGATTTTATATTAAAGTAATTGATTCATTATCTAAAAACGTTCCTCCAGATTATGTTTGTGGAACTGTCCTTCATATGTGCCTAACGAATAAAATTTTTCATGTTCTCCATATCATTGAAAGAGAAAAATTAGGTGGGAATTCGTTTTCGCTGCAAAAAAAATTACAGAGCTCGATATAGTAATTAGTGTAACGGAGCAACGAAACTACCGTAACCCGAGCGTGTGCAAGATTATTTTTGCAATTTTAATCATTTATTTTGCAGAGTTCTGCGTTTGAATATTTCACATTACAATGACTCATTTTTCGCCAGGACACGGGCTCATTGGGTGTTCGGTAGAGACGGATTTTGAGTTAAAGGGATGGGATATGGTTATTTTTACTCCCAAACAACCCTAAAATCATTAAAAAATGATTTGGGAGATGTCGGCCCCCGAAAATCGAAATTTCGAAATTTTCGATATTTTTCACAGGGGGGACCAAGACAAAAATTTTTTTTAAAAATTTTTGAGAAAAAATTTTTTTTGCTTTAAAATCATCAAAATATGTCCGAAATAATATAATAACACTATAAAAACCATTTAAATGATACAAAACAATCAAATATTGAAGATATATCATTTCAATGATGTTGGGGGTATTGTGAAAAAATTTTCGTAAAGAAAAAAAATTTTTTGTGCTTATCTTCGACTTTGATATGATTGGATAATACTAAATCGAGGTCAGGGAGTTTAAATAAAGCATTTACAGACGTTTAAAGTCAATATTAAATACTGTTTTTGGTCCTGGGGATGTTTTTTGCTTATATTGAGCTAAAAAAAAATTTCGTCATCTTCCCGGGTAGCTAGACGCATAATTTTGGTCTTAAAATAACCACAGCGTCAATTAGAACAGATATGCGAGCCTTTTTGGTCATCCAATCAATATTCGTCATTTTTCAGCCATTTAAAAAAATTCTCCACAACTACCCCAACATGGTTGACATGTAGGATCGTATCGAATATGCATTTTTAAAAACCTCCAAATGATTTTTTTTTTATCATAACATATATGGCAATCGATATGCGAAGGCTTTAAGGTTTATCTTATCGGGAACCCAAAAATTTTTGGACTTTACTATATTTATAGGTAAAATGGACTATTTAGAAGCCAGCGAGTTTTTTTTTTGCTTTGATTTTAGCCCAAATCTTTTATAACAGTGTTGTAGCCCACAAAATTTCCAATATATCTGCAATAGAACTTTTGTTTAAATGACCTAGTATCCATTTGCCGAGGAAAAAACTGAATTATGGCTGCTTATTTTGTGCAAAATTGACAAAAAAAAGCCAGCGAGTTTTTTTTTTGCTTTGATTTGAGCCCAAATCTTTTATAACAGTGTTGTAGCCCACAAAATTTCCAATATATCTGCAATAGAACTTTTTTTTAAATGACCTAGTATCCATTTGCCGAGGAAAAAAGTGCCAAAATTCGCTGTTTTATGCAAATTTCGTTTTTTGGACCTGACAACCCCAAAATATGATATGAAGACCCCCAATATCATTTTTTTATGGTTTTTAGGTGTGTTTAACGTAATTTTAAAAGGACGCCTGTACCGTACAATTTTGGCCCCAAAATGAGCCCGTGAGGAATGACCTCGAGAAGCAGCTGGGACAGCATTCAATAGTTCTTTGTCCTATTCAACATTTTGCAGTATTTTGCAGAGTTCAATGAAAAGCCGCGATACAAATGCTATTCATCAACGAGCATAATGGACATTGTACTTGCCTCGTAAGAAAGTTCTGGGCTTGCCTCTTTTATGTCTTTGTTTGATAGTATTGCATTCGTGCAATACTTCTATCACGATAAAAACCGGTGTCGACCCTGATACTTTATCAGTTATTATTTGCTCCGTATATTTATTTGTATTATTCTTAATAAATCTTTTACCCATTCAATACGAACTTCGTAACCCTACCCCAAAATGAGAATTCTGAAGACGAATTTCACAAAAATTCCAAAAGTGTTCAAATTTGAAAGCCCTAGATGTGTTGAGTCTAAAAATACCAAAATTAAGTGTAAAAAGTCCTTTTTTAAATTTTTGCGATAAAAAGAAATCAAAATTTTGTCAGAAATTACGGTATGTCCACGTGAATACCATCAAGGACTTTCGAGTCAGTGAATTTTTTTCTAAATTATGATTCTCCATCAAAAACTACATTAAAAAAGATCATAAGTTACTTTGAATTCCGAAGCCTGCGAATTTCGCAATCAAACAAAAACGAGCTCTTCAATATGTCCAACATCATTAAAAAATCATATCTTCCGAAATATGCTATAAATTCGCTTCCAATACCTTCCACGTTAAAATATAATGTTAAAGGAGTATTCTGAACAAGTTTTAGCCACCTTCATTTCGAAAAAATGATTTTGGATTATATTGTGAAATTACTGTAGGCGGTCCTTTTGATCTGGACAGAAAATAGTGATAAACTAATTTTTATGCAAAAATCTTTCACAGGGCACTTCAACACATCCTCCATCATCGTTTTTAACCATAAATACAAAAAATAAAATTTTTGAAAATTTTTCGATTTTTCACGTTATTATTTTTGGAAAAATTTTTGTGAAATTCGTCTTCAGAATTCTCATTTTGGGGTAGGGTTACTGTAACTCGAAAACGGCTACATAAATCTCAATTTTGACCAAAAATTTGGTGTTTTTGGGTATAATTAACCCTAGGAAAGACATTTATACCAAAAAATAAGATACTTTTGTTTTTGTGCCAAGCATTGCTCGAGTTTTTCAGAAAATGGGCTTTATAGCAGTTCCACTGTGTTTCGTCACCAATTTCATGACGTATTGGTTACCATCTTTTCTCAGTATATTTATTTATTATTATGATTTTTTTAGGAATAAAAGAATATATCGATATTTTGATCAGTAATTATTTTAGATGGGGTTTTAACAATTTACCAAAAGTTAGACAAAATATTTATAAGTTTCTGCTGGTTTTGCACAAACTTTATCTAAAAAATGAAGTACAATTAACCAAATATTTATTTATAAATATTTTACAACTTATTTCACAATATACTACAGTCAATGTTAACAATTAAGATTTTGGGGGATTCCTTCAATTAAATAATTAGCTTTAACAAATTCAACATAATTCAAGTTTTGGGACAAAGAATATACGTTAATATTATTGCATAAAAATAAGAAACCATTTGAATAAAAATGCATAGTGTTGCTGCTTTTGCAAATTTCTGTTTCTTTTTTAACATTTTCTGATAAAATCCATATCGAATTTAGCCGTTTCCAAATTGTAAAAATTAACGTAGAATTTTTAGAATCGCTTAATCCTTGAACATTTTCAATTTGAATTTTTATTAAATTACTATTTGGGAAAAGATTGTCGCGAATTTCATATTCTACAATTTCATTTTGTTTAAAGTTGCGTTCAATTATATGCCCAAAAAGGGGGATCATAGTGGTGCCCATAGAATTTGAAGTTTTATCTCCAATAAAAGTATATTCTAATGTTGTATTAATTATTGATTCTATTTGTTTTGAAGAATAAAAGGGGCTGGTAAATGCAGAAGGTTTCGGAATATCAAATGTTGGATTCATTTCGTATGAAAATTCAGATTCTTTTATCCACATTGAATTATTTAACATTTTTTCTTTCATTATTTTTGCACTTGACATTATCCAATTTCCTCCGTATTGAATTAAAAGAAGATTTTGTACATCTGTTGGAAGAGGAATATCAAATGAGTTTATGCCAATTTCATGATTTTTTCCATTGTTATTCTTCAAAGATACTGTTAACTTTTCACCGGGGAATGTAGCGTATTTAAATGCACGCCTTTCAACACTAAAAAATTATTTAAAATTAATGAAACCCGCAAAAAAACCACCAGAAATGTGATTTTGGGTTTTAACTCAAAACTTATTTAGTATCTAGCGATATCGTTCGCTACTTGTCTAATTAAAAAATGCCGAAAAATTAAATGGGGCCGCTAAAAAACGTTCAAAATACATTTGAATTTTAATAGAATATGGCAGAACTTTTATTGAACTAAACCCCGAAATTACATGTCTGATCGTTCCTTTGTATAAGGGTATTCCATAAGTTCTTTCCACGTTTTTCTGGGAAGAAACACTTTGCCAAGTGCAAACTTATGAAATACTCTCATAAAAAACAATACCTTGAAATCAATGTATTTGATAATGCAGCATTTTTCTTTGGCTTTTTGATAATAGTTCTTAAAATATAAAATGATTCAGAAAGATTAAAATCAAATCTATATGTAATAATTGCAGTATTCAACAAAGAAAAATCATATTTAATCCAAATGTTTGTACTTTTATTAAAAGTTTGTCCAATAAATTCAAATTTTTCATTCGCTAAAATTCCCCTTAAAAATTTGAAACCATTTTGTAAAACATTTCTTTGCTTTTCTTTTTCAATTTTTGGCCAAAGAAGAGAATCAAAAGAAATTGGAGTTTTTAAAATTGGTTGCAAAAATGGAGATTGTTTGTTGTAATTACAGGCGGACATATTACAAATGCTAAACATTCGATTTGAAAATGATGAAATTTTATAATATTTATTAGCTTTTTGAAATGAATTCATTAAAGTCATTGGTTTCTTTTCATTCTTAAAAAATGGGTTTTTATTCAAAATTTTTAGGCCAAAATAAATACTCTTACATAACAAGTTGTTGCCCAATATGTGTTACATGCGGAGGAAAACATTAAACATTTTCCAGAGGGGCAATAAATTGTTGAAATATTTGTTGCAAGAGAATCATGGGATTCCCCGTGATAACAATATATACTTTCACATTTTCCAGTAATAAAAATGCTGAAAAAAATTATCAGCACAAAAATGTAGTGCAACATTTTTATCCAACAGTTTTGGATAAATAGAAAATGGATAATTTATAAAAAAAATAATTTTTTTAAAGGATTATAGCAGATTTGAAATCGAAAAAAAAACGGAACTAATTAAACTAACAACATAAATTTAATCAAAGAAGATTAAAGCAGCAATTTTAAACACATTTTTTGTACAAAAAATGGATTAAACGTAGATCAAAATGTATGTGGTTACAAAAAAAATTCCATTGTTTCTAATTGGATTTTTTGGCAATTGTTTTGGACTTAAAGGGAGTGTCTACGTTAGTTAAAATAGCGTGTGTGAGATGAAGAATGCATTTGTTTGTGCAAGCGTTGTGAATGATTGACATAAAAATACAAACTTTTGCATTCCCCATCATTAGTGAAAGACGATTTCGTGTTAAGAAAAATAGTTGGTGTAGAAATTTCCATTTTAACTAACGTAGACACTCCCTTTAAAAAGAGTGGCAAGCATAAACAATTTCAACTGCGATAAGTTTGTTTTGACGTGAAAGAAAGCACACAATGCATTCTTCATTGCTGAATGTGCGGCAGCAACTTGTCGTTAATCAGGGAATTTTTTTTGCTTGCTACTCCCTTTAATAAAGATGTAAATAATTATAAAAAATTTTTTCCATGTGAATGCATTTTGATCATCAATGCTACAAACAATTTTAACAAACAATTAATGAGTGAATTCTTTTTGAAAGAAAATTTGAGAATCATTCAATAAATTGTGATACAAGGATGTCAAATGCGGGCGGACGCCGCAGCCGGCGGGCAAAGTTTTTTTTGCCGGCGGCCGGCGCAGCCGACGATTTTTTGAATATTCTTTGTTTTTCCCATACAAAAAAGAAAAAATTAAGGCCGTGCGGCCGGCCGACACGGCGCCCAATTTTTTGGCGGCGGCGGCGGCCGGCCATGTTTTCCCGCCGCATTTTACATCCTTGTTGTGATAATTAAATACCTGTAAAGACCAAAAAAAAAGATTTCCTAAACTTGTCAGTTCAGTCCAGCCTTGGTCCGAATGATATCATGTTCAGTCAAAGTTACTCATTTTCTTTATTATATTTATATATATATACATATGTTTTTGTTGTCATGTGTTAGAAAACTGAATGTCTTCCACTTTTTTTTTTTTTTATTTATTTAAAAATTGACATTTGCTTCACAGCCGCTCACCTTCACCAACCTGCAGAATGCATACATTTTTACATAATGCAAGCATAAAACGGAAGACTTTGCCAAATTTTTCAACCTGTAGCAACCTTCACGCAGAATGTTTGCATATTTACAGAATGCGAGCATTTTTACATAATGCATACATACTTGACTTAGAGTTTTTTCTTTTTTTAGAAAGCTCTTTTGGCAAAATGTTTCCAAAAGGCAAAGCAATTTTTACTTTTTTCTCTTAAATATTTTTTATGTTTTAATCAATTACTTTATGTGATTTTTCAAACTTAAATACAATAATTCAAGAATTACAAAAAATGGATAGCTATCAAATGGACAATATTGCATCCGCAATTGCAGATGGTAATTTGTCTCTTCTTGCAGCACATGATTATATAAAAAACAAACAAAATTCAATTAGTGCACCAACAAATGTACCAGTAAGAATAAATCAAATACCAATTGGAGATTTTTTTTTCAAATTTAATTTGAAAAAAGTATGTTAAATCTATTCTTTGACGTTTCTTTAACTAAATTTTACTTATTTTCTTAAAAAAATTAATAAAGAGAAAAAGCAGGTGTTTTAAAAAGTTAACTCTCTACATTCGTTCTTTGTAATAATCTTTTAAATTACCAATCAGCTCTATAATGTAATTTTGACCACTTTTTTCTAACTCTAGTTTAAGAATGCGAGCCAAAAATTTTTTTTCTCTTTAAATTCTATTTAGACAAGTTTTTAAGAAATAATTTGCCAACGCTCCCCGATAAAACTGCCCCAATTTTTTTGATTCTTTGTTCTCTACAAAAAAAATATTAAAAACAACATGAAAAAATGTTTTTTGGCATTAAATGCTAACGATAATGATATAATTCATCAAACGTTGTTGCAGGTGGTAAATTAAATAGTGTCAAATATTGTTTTTTTGATTTGAACTCATATCTTTTTGGCAGTCAGCAAGTTTATTCGATAACCAAAAAAATGAGCTCATTTTCTGTGGAAAAATGGGCAACATTCCATTCTGATGATCTTTATCATCCGAAATATCAAAAATATCTTGGATGGTTTATGGAAGGAACATTTGTGCTTTCATGTTTATTTTATGGATTTACAGCTTACATAATTCTTACAAAATCTCCAAAACAAATGGGCGCTTTTAAATATACTGTACTGGCACAGCTAACATTCAACATGTTGTACAAAGCATTAATGTTCATTTTAAATCCAATATTTCATTTTCCAATTATTGCAGTTAGTTTTGATCGAAGTTATTCATTTTCATGGATTGGCGCAACAATTTTTTTTGGAAGCATATTTTTGGTCGTCGTTGCTGCTGCTTTTGCTATGCTGTTTTCTGTTGCGACAAGGTTGTTCGCAGCTTTTAATGCAAATTCAATTGGAAAATTTCAAATCACTCCCAGATATGGAATTGCAGCTGCATGTGGGCTGACAGTTTTTGCTTGGACATCAATTGACAGTTAAGGGTTCATGATTTAATATTTAGGGGAAAAAATTTTCATTTTTTTTTAGTTTTTCGACCATAATTGTTCGTGTGATTCTCTTTATATTCCTACAAAGTCTTTGATACTTAGGGTGGCGCACTCGACGTCGTCTGCCACTTAAAACTGAGAAGCTTGACTTGGTTCTCAGTTTTAAGTGGCATAGCAACATATATCGTGTGATACAAGGCTGCGCAGAAATCCAGGGACCGAGGGAAGAGGGGAGGGCTTGGCCAAAATGTCACGAGTTTTGATGTTCTCGGGGTTAGGAGAAAATGTTATACAAAATTACGATATTACAGCACGTGACTTCAATCCCTACTCGGTTGTTTGAACCTAATATTTGGCGTTACTGGTTGTTAAAAGTTTGCATGAGTAATTTTTGGTATTTCAGATGGAATCATATAAAACTATTTTTAATCAAAAAACCAGCTAATTCGGTCCCTTCGAATTATCTGTTAATTCATAATTTTTTCAGTTCCAACGTCTCTTATGTGCTTCAAATGCGACGATTCATGGGCATCACTGGTGAAAACTGTGCCAGCATTATTAGAGCTTCGAAGGATATTGCCAAATACTTTTGTAATAAATCCGAATTTGGTTGAAAATTTATTAACTCCATTTGCAATAATTGCAAGTGTATGGGTTGTCGGATATGGTTTAACATTTATTACTTTAAATGTCTTATTTGTACTTCAATTAAAAAAGATTAAAAAAGTTGTATCCGCTACAACGTATTGCTTACAAAAGATGCTTCATACGTAAGTAAACCAATCTGGGCATTCCAGATTTTTCTCCTGAGAAAGAACATTTTGCAAAGAACGAAAAAACCTTTTGTAACGACCTAATAATAATGCATCGAATGTTGAATTTTTAGGGAGCAAAAAAGTTGTACAAAAGTTTTATTTTTTTTTCTCGTTTGTTTAAAAATCACGTTATATAAGGGAGGGAGGAGATACAGCCGCAAGTGGCACAATATATTCTGAAACCATTTGCGTTTTCGCTTTTACTTGAAATCCACCCCCGAATGATTCCCCGTCCAATAGCTGCTATGAAGTGGGAGCCAAAGACCAATATAATTATTTATGACAAAGATGAAATCCAGGGCCGCAACTGCTCATACTAGGTAAAATGAAATTTTATAAATCTCTTATAAGGAATGCCCCCCCCCCCTTACTTGGGACTAATTTGCGGCACCGATAAAAGACATGGCAGCGGGACTGGGATTTTCGTTCAGTTTTTTTTCGGGACAGGAGTGAATTCGAGCGGGATGGGAAGAAGACTAAAATTTTGGTCCCTGAACTTTAATTTATAATTTTTGTTTTAATTTTTAATTAAATTCTGTTAAACTAAACATTATTTTGAAAATGAAAAAAAATTTAGAAAAGTTTTAAATTTAGTCTATTTTACGCCTCGCGCAAGGAACTGAATAACTAGCCCTATTAATGGGTTTGTACATTGCAATTAATAAAATTTCAATTTGAAAAGATTTGGGAAAATTCCCGATCTTGCGTTGACCTGAGACTACCAAAAAGCGGTCCAAAAGTACGAAAACAACAAACCATGTTTTCTCGTCCCATTTACGATATTTTTATCTTTTAATTTTCAGATCTCTAATTATTCAAACGATTAACTTGTTTATGTTTTGTCTTATCCCAGCTGGAATTATTTTTGTTTCTTTCACACTTCAACTTCCTTACGGTAGTTTGATGTAATGGCTATGCCATTATTGTAATACAATCATTCTTTGCTATCCTGTTATTATTGCAATCAAATGATCACTGATCATTTGTAAGTAAAGTTAATGAAAAAGGGCTTATTGATTAGCCAATATCCAGACCAATCTTCGTCGTCAACAACCATCAGTAGAACACACTTTGATCTTCAATGCAGTTAACTTGTAAACTCCACCTCTCAAGCAATGTTCAACACACGTCCAACACGACTCCGGCAGTAGTATAAATACCGAGTCAAACTAAGCTTAAACACCATACACTTCTCTCCAGTCCATCTCTTGCTGAACACCTTTCCTGCTGATCGCCTTCCAGCGGCAGGAAGCCTGCGGCTTCCTTTCCTCTTCCCCTTGGTCTCTCTCATCTCTCTATTTCTCTTATATACTGTATGTAGATCTTTCCCAATAAAGGACCATAAAGACATCACCACAATACCGCTACACTATGTCTTTATATGGAGGTCCTTACCCTTTCTCAACCAAGTAGTGTGGTTCGGAGCTATTCCCTACCATACGATGGGCTTGAGCAAGAACCATCAGTCTTTCCCGTCCAATAGGCCCTCTCTCCGTAACGCTGCTACGTTTTTTTTACTTATTACTAACTTACTATCTTACTATCTTATTACTAACTAACTTACTATCTTACTATCTTACTTACTAACTAACTTACTATCTTACTATCTTACTACTAACTAACTTACTATCTTACTATCTTACTAACTAACTTACTATCTTACTATCTTACTTACTAACTAACTTACTATCTTACTATCTTACTACTAACTAACTTACTATCTTACTATCTTATTACTAACTTACTATCTTTTTACTAACTTACTATCTTACTATCTTATTACTAACTTATTACTATCTTACTAGCTTATTACTATCTTTTACTAAATTATTACTATTGTACTACCTTTTTTTTATTTTTTTTACTATTTTTTTACTATTATTTTACTAATTTTTTACTAATTTTTTTACTATCTTACTAACTCTACGGTATCATTTTATTATTTCACTATATTTCTCTATAATCATTTCTTTATTTCTTTATAAATCTATATTATAATAGTATAATAAGATAGTATAATATTACAATATTATAAACTCCCTCTACATTTACACAAATTTTCTTTCTTGAATACTTTTTATTTCTTTTCAAATTTTGTTCATGTTAAAAATTTTTTCCCTTCCAAATATTTTTCTAAAAATTTTTTTTCCTTCTGAAAATATTTTTTTCAAACAAATTTAAATTTATTTAACGGAAAAACTCTTTTTTTATCTATACCAAAAATTTCTTTTAAATGCAAAACTGAACAAAAAAAAAAAAGAAAAAAAGAAATACTTTACCATCCTAAAAGAAAGAAAAGAAACCCAAAATAAGAACCTACCAATTTATCTGCTACGCTCTTTCGTCAGAAAAATTTTTAAATACCAACAATTTCATTCCTTTTTAACAAAAAACTCTTATTACCCTTTTTTTTACTGTTAAAAATAAAAAATGAAAAAGTAATAATATTTTCTGAAAAAAAAGAAGAGTTAAAAAAATAAAACAACCAATTTTCAAATGAAAAGCATTTGAAAAAAAGGATAAAAAAATAAAATCGACGTTTTCCTCAATCTTTTTGAACAAAAGTTACTCTTCCCATTAGTAAAAAGTGACAACTGTTTTGTTTCAAAAATATAAGCGATAAAAAAACTTAGCAGATACTACTAACACCTAAAAAAACCGAACAGCTGTCTTTCACCTTCATTACTTCCTTCATTTACAAAAAAAAAAAAAAAGAAATACCCACTTCATATATTTTATTTAGAGCTGAAACAACAGCCTTAATAATAAAAAAAAAAAAGGAAACAAAAGATAGCTGATTGGTCATTAACAGAAATAAATCCATTAAAAGTGATGACATCTTCTTGATTAAAGAAAACTTCTCAAAACTTTAGTTTACCTTGAATGAGACGATCTGTTACTCGATGACGATCTTGTCCTTATCCGCCTTACCATACAGAACTCTTAGTCCTTGAGATTTCTTAAATAATTCTTTCAAAAAAAAGGCGCCTCTTTAAAATCATAAATTGAATTATTTATTTATAAATCAAACAAATCTCTTTAATCATATTTTACTTCATTCCTTCTCGCTTTCTTTCATATTTTTTATAAAACATTTCCCCCGAGCGATAAATTTTTTACAAACAGTAACTGTACAGGAACAAGGCTCCTGTGTCACCAAGGAAATTTTCGGAAAGGAGACTCGAAAGTTATCTTTGTGTAAAAAGAAAAAAAAAGAAAAAAAGAAAAATTTTTTTGTTTGAAACGGAATACATCTTGGCCAATTAAAACAGGGAGTTCTGAATGCGTATTCCTCAGGCTCTTGTGACAGAAAAACAGCGACACCTATTCCTGATCCGGATACGGAAACTTTTTGTAAAAAAATAACTGCTCTTATAAAAAAAAAAAACTCATGTCTCAACTCTTATCTTTCTCAAGTTCAACAAATATTCGACAAATCATCACAAACAAAATATGGCTAAACCATAATACAATAGCCATCCAAAGCAATCATATTTTCCGCCCAAACCTCTGCTTAAATGACATACCCATCCAGAAATCTCGATGCAACGCTGTCAAGTGATTAAATATCAAAGGTCTGCAGCCTTATCACAAACCATTTCGGAAAATGGATACATTGAAAATTGTTCTCTCCTTAATAATCTTCTCTAAGATCCCCTGTCTTTTTTGTTTTTACTAAACTCGTGTTTTTATGCGTTATGCGTGAGTCAGAACACGTATAACGTTGGACCGATCATTTCAATAATGAGGTAATGTTGAAAAAAGGTCTTGCAGCAAATACCCATCGTAGTCTTACCTGTGATAAAACGCGATAAAAGACAACTCAACCATGAATCATACCAAGCAGGCTATAAAAGCAGTAATGAAACAACGTCGACAACAAATAGCTAAAAATAAAGCTCCAGATGATGAATCAACAAGAATAAAAGAATCAACAAAAAATGTTAAAAAACTGAACAAAGATGCTAATGAAAATACAACCGTACCTGAAGCTAATAACAATAATAATAAACTTGATGAAACCCTTAACAGCTTAACAATTAACAATCTTAAAACCATTGATAGTGAGACAATTAACAAAAAATATGAAAGAAAAATTAATAAAAACTCTTTTGAAGTAAATACTACCGCCATTAATTCGTTAACCACCCAAAACAAACTCATGATGATCCTGAACACCCCACTTTTAAATGGAAAAAGCAAAACAAGCTTTGAACAACTCCTTGGAAATATTGAAATCCATGCAACAACGCAAAATCTCAGCGATGAAAAAAAACTGATCCTCCTTGCTAGCCGTCTACATGGAAATGCAGCAAGAAAATTTACAGAAATTGTGCAACAATGTCCAAATCTTCAGTGGAACCAAGCTGTTACACTCATGAAAGAAAATTTTACAGAAACTCCCCAAGCAATAATAACAATGAACACTCTTGTAAGCATGAAACAAGAAAATTACGAAACTCTTCCAGCTTATGCACAACAAGTCAAAACAGCCGTAAACAAATTATTCAACAACAAAGCAGGATACAATTTCCGTCAACGACAACAAAAACAACTGCATTATTTTATCAATAGAACAAAAGAAGCCATCCGACAACAATTAATCCAGAAAAGAAACTCATTCAACAGCATTGATGAAGCTTTACAAGAAGCAATAAAAATCCAAAACCTGGGAAATCATCAGTCAATCCTAACACAAATGCCAATAAATAATTTTGCCATGACTGATCAACAAATCTTTGATAGCTACCTGCCAGAAAACAGTTCCAAACCAAAATTTCAACAAACAACCAGTAAACAACATCCACAATTCATCGACAAACAAAATTTTCACCAACAAAGCTCGCCAATGCAGTACAATTTATTTAAAAATAAAAATTTTGATTCAAAAAATAATGGTCCATCTCATCAACAAAATAGAGCTAAAAAAGCTCATCAGATAAAGAAAACCGAAAGTAAACAAAATCAGCAACAATCCCATGAACAAAATACAGGAAAGAAGCAACCAAGAAAAAGGAAAACAAAATCAAAAATCATTGCTCAACAACCAAACAAACCATCGTCTTCAAATCCAAAATATTCATTTAATAAAAATGAAGAACAATAATTCCCGATTGAAAGTGTTATCTTATCAAAAGAGATACAAAATACTTAGAAACGAACCATTTTAACTTCATTAACGTGTAACAAAAAAATAATCAAAACCAAATTAACATCATCAACCCTAACATACAAAAGAAAAAAAATGAGAATCTAACAAAGGAGACATAACAATAACAAAAATGCTACAAGCACACCAACAAAAAACTGGTGATCCAAAACAATGTTCATCTAACCCCCAAAGAAAACATGTCACCTTTGAGCAACAACATCGCGAGAAAACAAAAACAACAACAATGAATGCAGAAGAGTCAATAACACTCTCAGTAAACAGCACTGAGCTGTGAGAGGCCACAACTCTCAAGGTGAAGAAGTCAGCATCAAACCGTCTTCTATGTCCAACATCATGCAGATGTCGAACGAACGAACCCTTTATATAAATCATATTTTAGTAATTTTATTGTAAAACAAGTTAAATTTTTATGTAATATTAGTTTCAATTGGTTAAAAATTTCATTTTTGTAATTTAAAATTTTATTGTAATGTTTTATTTTAAAGTCTTTAACAAATTCCCTTCTCCCTCATTACTAATCCTTTTCATGTAAAAGCCAAAACTTCCTGCCACTCAAAATCATACATCAAAGAAAGCTGAATGCTTAAGCCCAAAAAGTTGACGCGGACGTCAACAACTCAAGGTGAAGAATGTAATGGCTATGCCATTATTGTAATACAATCATTCTTTGCTATCCTGTTATTATTGCAATCAAATGATCACTGATCATTTGTAAGTAAAGTTAATGAAAAAGGGCTTATTGATTAGCCAATATCCAGACCAATCTTCGTCGTCAACAACCATCAGTAGAACACACTTTGATCTTCAATGCAGTTAACTTGTAAACTCCACCTCTCAAGCAATGTTCAACACACGTCCAACACGACTCCGGCAGTAGTATAAATACCGAGTCAAACTAAGCTTAAACACCATACACTTCTCTCCAGTCCATCTCTTGCTGAACACCTTTCCTGCTGATCGCCTTCCAGCGGCAGGAAGCCTTCCTCTTCCCCTTTTTTTTATATACTGTATGTAGATCTTTCCCAATAAAGGACCATAAAGACATCACCACAATACCGCTACACTATGTCTTTATATTGATAACAAACTTTCAAATTCCATTTTCATCACTACATTTAATTATTGATGCTCCATTATTAATATACTCTGTTAAACCATATCGAAAATTTGTAACAAAATTAGTTTCAAAACGAAAACATACTGTATTGGTTATTGAACCACCGCCGTCCTTCACTCAAATCAAATGAGCAAAACTTGTAATGAAAAAAATTTGTTATTATTATTATTTATAAATAAAAAAAATTTCTGCTTATACATAATAAAAACAAATAAATTAAATTTTGAAAGCTTTTTGAAAATGCGCGATGATCCGAAATTATATCAAAGTTAAAATTTTCAATGCTGCAGAAAATTTGAAAAAAAAATTGCCGACCCACAAGGGAAAAGCATGAGATGATATGTCAGTGGCGGAGTGGGGTGGGCTTTCGACCTGGTACTTTCCAGGTTCGAGCCAGTCCGGAGACTAATTTATGACAAAACTTTGTGCTCGGTGGATCCGAGGTAAAAACGAATTCCCTGGGTGGCACCAAGGTAAAAATTACTGCCATTTTTAACTATAATCTATTACTTATTGCAAGAACTAATGTAGCCCCTTAACTTTTAAAACACCTTCTTTTTTTTATTTGAGTGTAATAAAAAAGCTGCCAATTTTTAAAAACGCTTACTTTTGCTTTAACAATTTTTTTTTCAAAGTAAACGAAAAAAGTATATAAAAGCTATTCTTCGATGTTTATTTAATTAAATTTTACTTATTTTCTTAAAAAAATTAATAAATAGAAAAAGCAGGTGTTTTAAAGTTAAGGGGCTACATTGGTTCTTTGTAAAAAGCTTTTAAATTACCAATCAGCTCTATAATGTAATTTTGACCACTTTGTTCCCATATTTGACACCATTTTTTAAGAATGAGACCCTAAATTTTTTTTCTTTTAAAACATGTTTTTAAAATATAATTTGGCAAGACTCCCCGATAAAAACGCCCCATTTTTTTGATTATTTGTTCTTTACAAAAAAATAATTAAAAACAACCTGAAAAAAATGTTTTTTGGCATTAAATGCTGACGCTAATAATATAATTCATCATGCACTGTTGCAGGTGAAAGATTCTATAAGATTTTGAAATATAAATTTTTTGTATTTACTTATTTTTTGGCAGTTTTTTGTTTTTAACTTATACTTTTTGGGCAGTCAGCAAGTTTATTCGATAACCAAAAAAATGAGTTCATTTTCCGTAGAAAAATGGGCAACATTCCATTCTGATGATCTTTATCACCCGAAATATCAAAAATATCTTGGTTGGTTTATGGAGGGAACATTTGTGCTTTCATGTTTATTTTATGGATTTACAGCTTACATAATTCTTACAAAATCTCCAAAACAAATGGGCGTTTTTAAATATACTCTTTTGGCACAGCTGACATTCAACATGTTGTACAAAGCTTTAATGTTCATTTTTAATCCAATATTTCATTTTCCAATTATTGCAGTTAGTTTTGATCGAAGTTATTCATTTTCATGGATTGGCGCAACAATTTTCTTTGGAAGCTTATTTTTTGTCATCGTTGCCGCTGCTTTTGCTTTATTGTTTTCTGTTACGACAAGATTGTTTGCAGCTTTTAATACAAATTCAATTGGAAAATTTCAAATTACCCCTACATATGGATTTTCAGCTGCATGTGTGCTGACAATTTTTGCTTGGACATCAATTGACAGTTAAGCGTTTATGATTCTTTTAACAGTTGACGAAATTTTCGTTTTTTTTTAAAAAAAATATTTCATGTGTTTTCTTTAAATTTTTGGATACCCTAGGTGACAAATTTTTTAGCTATATAAAAGAAGCATCCAAAGTCGTTTGTATAGAAGCTTGATTTTGTTTTTGGAGCTCCTAAATAATCTAAAATATCTTATTACTCAACAGAAACTTCAAAAATCTAAAAATAAGAATTTTTGATTGACGTAGCAATAGATATTGTATTATAAAGTGCCTTGTCTTATAGTTGAAAACATAAGTTGAACTTAGCACGAATGTTTTGAAAACATGCGTTCAACTAATGCTTTCAACTATAAGAAAAGGCACATGGCTGTCCAGATATGACGTCATGTTCAACTCGGGATTTTTAGGACCCCCTATGCGGAGAATGTGCCGCATTTTATGGGCGTCATAAAGAACTTAGAGAGTTATAAATGGCTGATATTGTCAGAAAGAAATAGATCTTTGGTCACCTGGGGGGAAGGCGGGAGAAAGTCTGACAAGTAAGATGTTTTGGCACATGATATCTGGACGATACTTTATGGCGTCATTCGTTGTTAAAAGTGTGAAACAATAGTTTTCGGTACAATTACCATTTCGATTAGAATCATATGAAATTCGTTTTTATCAAGAAATCAAAAAGAATCGTTGGTGCTGTCCCTTGTAAATTCTATACTAACGCATATTTTTTCAGTTCCAATGTCTCTTATGTGCTTCAAACTCGATGATTCATGGACATCTTTGGAGAAAACTGTGCCAGCTTTATTAGAGCTCCGAAGAAAATTACCAAATACTTTTGTAACAAATCCAAATTTAGTTGATTATTTGTTAACCCCTGCTGCAATAATTGCATGTTTTTGGATGATCATTTATGCCGTGGCATTTATTACTTTAAACGTCTTATTTGTAGTTCAATTAAAAAAAATAAAGAAAATTGTGTCCGCTTCAACGTATAACTTACAAAAGATGCTTCATACGTAAGTAAGGCTATCAAGCCATTCCGAACTTTTTAAAGAACATTTTGCCAATTGTGAAAATCAAAAAACATAGAAACGCCCTAATTATAATACATCGAATGCAGCGCCGTATTTAAGGGAAAGATTGGAGAATTTCCTTTGATCTTTTGCCGCTTCGTGTTGGTGGCGGCAAAAGATCAAAGGCGTGCCCCCCCCCCAAATCGCTGTGCCCCCCTGAAATTTTTTTCTGTATACGGCCCTGATCGAATACAGAAAAAAAATTTTGCAAATTATTTTAATACTTTTTAAATTAAAATAATTTGCAAAAAAACTGTTTAAAATGTTTTTTGCTTGTTTAATGATGACGTTACATATGAGGGGGGGGGGGGGGGGGGGGGGGGGAGATGCAGCTGTATGTGACCCTTCTTTAAAATGAGAGCAAAAGATCAAATGAATATAATAGTGTGCCGAAAAGAAGCATGGCACCGCGACGGGGATTTCCGTTTAGTTCCTTCCCGAGCGAGGCGAGACGGAGACTGAAATTTTCGTCCCTCAACTTTATCGAATAGTTTTTTCGTATTAATTTTTAATTAAATTTTGTTAAACTAAACGTTATTTAACATATGAAAATGAAATGTTTTCTATTTTAAGCCTGGATTGAATAGTAGACCTTATTAATAGGTTTGTACCCTGTAATTAAATGGGGTGTCGACGTCAAGCAAAAACAAATTTGTATGGACAATTTTATTATTATTACATGTAGATTTAAAAATATTAGAGAAAATCCTAGATCTTGCCTCCCCCTGAGACTATTATTTGCAGAACTGGGCTGCCAAAAAGCAACCCTAAATCACAAGCTCATCTAACTATTATTATTATTTTTTATTATTTTATTTGCATGCCCGAACGCATGCTGATAAACAAACAAATAAATGAATTACAGTACAATTAAAACAGTACAATTAAAAATAATTAAAATACAATTACATTAATAAATAAACTTTCACATTTTTTCATCACAAGGATACAATATAAAATTTACAAATTAAATTGAACATTTTATGAGATTAAAGAAGAGAAGAAAAATATAGAAGAAAGAAACAATGCAAATGAGAGAAAGAAGAAATAATAATTTAGGAACTTTTAACTATTTAACTTTTGAAATTTAAACTTAAAGTGTTAGTAGGTAATTTTTGAACTCATTATGACTAGTATATTGGATTTTTCTAGGTAATTTGAGATATTTTGAAGTGGTTTTGAAAGTAAAGAAACTTGTTCGAATGGTTGACTTTCCCCTTGGTATAGATATTTTTTGGTTTGATCCCCTTGTAATGGAAACCCTTTTAGAAAGACAAGTTTTGAAATTTAAACTACCATTAAGATAATCATTAAGAAATTGTAAGTCATACTTATTCCTCCTAGATTCTAACGTTTCAATTTTAACATCAATTAGCTCTCCAAGCCTGATTAATTTATCCTCGTAGGGTTCATTTGAAAATTCTCTTAAATTTTTGCAACGTAAAAAAATATTTCTAATGGCTACTCGCTGGACTTTTTCAAGTTTATCAATCAATTTTATCTTAGTTGGATTGAATACCGGAGTAGAAAATTCAACAAGTGGTCTAACATAAGTTGTATACATATGATATAGTAGATTAGGAGAAGTAAATTTAAGACCCTTAAACAACATAAAAGAACGCCCTAAAGCTTTTTTGGAAATGTTGTCAACATGTTTATCCCAACTCAAATCATCAGATACAATTAATCCTAAATCTCGAACAGAAGATTGGTTGTTTGGGAGCTTACTGCCATTTAAAAAGTAGGAAAATGAAGGGTTTTTGTTAGGTAAACAATGCAACACATTACATTTGTTTATGGCAACTTCAAGTTCATTTTCAGCTACCCAAACTTCCAATTTTTTTAGAAAAGAATGAAGAGGAGAATTTTCAGAACGAAGTATAGCAGAGATAGCTTTTAAGTCGTCAGCAAAAAGTTCAAGCAAAACTCCCACTGTTTCACAAAAAGATATGAGATCAACAATAAAGAAAGCAAAAAGAATAGGACCCAATTTTGAACCTTGTGGTACCCCAGAATTAACATCATAAAATTCAGAAAAACATTCACCAATTTTAACTCTAAATTTTCAATTAGTCAAAAATGCTTGAATCCAAGCAATTACAGAATTTGGAACTTTTGCAGCTTTTAGTTTTTTAAAAAGTAAATGGTGTTTAAGTCTGTCAAAAGCCTTTAAAAAGTCGAAAAATATAATGTCAACAGGAATTCCTTTATCAGCTTTTTGAGTGATAAAGTCATGAACTTCTAAGAGTTGTGTTGCAACATTTTTTGATTTAGTAAATCCATGTTGACAAGATGGAAGAATGTGGTTTTTTTCGAAAAAATCAGTTAAAAAACTTATGATGATTTGCTGAGGTACCGCAGAGAGAGAACTATCTTTTAACGCCCCTTTTTAATCTTTTTATTGTTTAATTTTCAGATCTTTAATTATTCAAACGATTAACATGTTTATGTTTTGTCTTATCCCAGCTGGAATAATTTTTGTTTCTTTCACACTTCAACTTCCTTACGGTAGTTTGATAACAAACTTTCAAATTCCATTTTCATCACTACATTTAATTGTTGATGCTCCATTATTAATATACTCTGTTAAACCATATCGAAAATTTGTAACAAAATTAATTTCAAAACGAAAACATACTGTATTGGTTATTGAACCACCGCCGTCCTTCACTCAAATCAAATGAGCAAAAATTGTAAACTCGGATATCACCTGTGACATTTTTCTTGTTAACTAAGGCGGGCTCTTTACTTTTTTTTTTGTTTTGGTGCTGCAGCGAAAACACTGGAGCATAAGAAGTTCTGATTTTCAGGTCTTCTTATAAAAAAAAAAGAAGCAAAGAGCCCGCCCCATTTAATAATCGTTTTTTCAGATGAATAAAAAAAATAATCATTTTTACAGTACTAAAAAAAATATAAAAAAATATTTAAATAATAAATATTGAACAAAACAGCACTAATAACTTAGATCTATCTTGCAAATTCTATTTTCCTTTTTTTCTTTCATTATACCTTGACAAACAATTATGATATTTTGCCACGCTAGTAAAAAAGTCAATTTTGAAAAATCTTTAAAAAACATCAACTTCAGGAGTTTTTTTAAAAAAACGCGTAACGTACTTTTATTGGGTCTACCTTGAAGAACAAAAGTACGTTATGTTTTTTTTTTTAAATAACTTTCCTTCTGAAGTTGATGCTTTTTAAAGTTTTTGCAAAGTTGACTTTTTTATTAGCGTGATTTTGTGCAATTAAATTTTAAATGATGTAAACATACACAAAAAAAATCATTGTCCATTTTCAAACTTAATTTATAAATTTTATAAAAGTATTTTACAAAATTTGGCATTTTCAGAAAAAATAATAAATTCCCCTCCTTTCCAAGCTTACATGCCCTGCTTTTTACGGAATTTAGTGTAACCTTACTTTTTCTTTTATTTGCTATACAAAAATAAAATGATATTAACAATTAAAGAAAAATGAATAATTATTAAACAATTTTTAATGGAAACGTTGCTACACTTGTTGGAGGAATTTGTGATACCTGTGAATGTCGGAATAAAAATATTTCAAAAAGTTTTTTTCGATAGCACGAGATAACAGATATCTTAACAATTGGATTTACGAATGTTGCCAAAGCTCCAAGAAAGAATGCAATCTTTCCAGCCCATGTAAGATTAATTCCAAGTACAATTGTTGTAATATCTAATAAAACTGGTAATGCTACAGTAACAAATGGAACAAAAGCCTAAAAAAATTTGGTGTATATAATTTTGTAAATGTTCGCGTCGAATTTGAAAGTAAGGAAATGGTGCAATTTTTTGATCCGATCCTTGGCAAAATGTGTTTTTTGCGATTATGTAGTGTGGGATTTTTAAATTTTATCTTTAAACAAATTGTTGACTATTTCTTTGGCATTTTTGTAAATCAAAGGCACCATTAAATTTCTCATGGTTGGAAGGTCAGCTTAACAAACAAAAAATTTTCAGTATTTTTCGGATGTTTAAACATTTGAAGAAACTGTAAAGAAAAGAGACAGATTTCAAGTTGAGAATATAATGGTGTCATTCATTTTTCTTTGAAAAAAAAGTGCCAAAGAAATACTCAGGATTTTGTTGGAAAAATTTGAAAATCCCGCAATACAATTCATTTTCGCAAAAAAAGACATTTTGCCAGATGTCGCCCCGGAAAATTAAAAGTCTGTTCGAAAAAAGTCGTAAAAGTTTTTGCAAACATATTTCTATGCAATTTTTCGGAAAATATAAGTCATTTCTCGTAAAAATCAGGAAATTTCCCTGGAAATGGATATGATCAACCCTAGCAATAATTCACTTACTTCAACAATCATAACAATGGAAATTTGTTTCTGATATTTTTGCATTCCTTCACTAAATTCAGCAACATTTTTGTTATTCATTCCGCGAAAAATTTTATATCCACAAAAGAATACAGTTATATATGATATGGTAACAATGGAATAGGCAATTGCAAAACTGCCTTTGAAAGATGGCTAAAAAACAAATTTTTATCATTTTCGTTTCTTTTTTGGATTTTACTTAAAATATGTTATAAAAAATTTATTACATTGAATTCAAAACAAAGAAATAGTTCAGTTTTTTGAAAGCCTATGTTTGGCATTTGTGCACTTCTTTACTTTAGCGCCTCCGAGAAGAGCGACAAGTTTCGGCGAAGCGTTTACCCATCTTTGAAAAAAACGTTTTTTTCTTCCGCATGGCATTGAAAACATTTTGCCGTAATAAGCCGTTAACAACGGAAATTGTTTGGATAATTGAAATGAAAAAGTTCAATTATTTGAGTTTTTACCCATGTGGCATTTAGAAGTAATGCAACTGAGTTTGAGCCGATCGAAAAATGCAATTCATTGCTTTTTCAAAATTCTCCTAAAGCGATTCCGCTGTGGCAGTTTTTCTCTCAATGTAAAAAATAAATGCTTAAAAAAAGCTTACAATAAAAAAAGCCCCAAAATGTGCCGTTTTCCCGAGTGTTGCCCAATCAGTGCCATTCAAAGCATCTGCAAAATCGGCATCCATTTCAGTACGAGATAAAAGGTGTCGGTAATAGAATGAACAATATGCAAAAATTGTAAAAACTCCAGTTCCAAAAAGTAAAGCAAATAACCATTTATTCAATGTCACTTTCCTTAAATAATTATTATTTTAATCAAATGGTGAATTGAAAATGATGCAGTTTTATATTTGTTAGCCCCAAAAATTTGTCACTAATTTTTCAATTATGAAAATTTTGCCAAAATTAAAAAATCTAACATAATTGATTAACAGATTTTTTAACAATTTTCATTAGGGAACAAAGATTTCAGCATTTTGAGGCACTTTGCCAAGAAAATTCAAATTTTTTTTTGGCGCAGGGTCTCCGAATGCCAAAACCTTCAAAATATGTATGATCCATTGAAAACAAAGATAATGGTAAAAAAACTTGAATTACATTGTTTTTTTCTGACGTAATCGTTTGTTACATCAGTCATATTTTTTTAAGTTCATAAAACAAAATTCTCAACATTTTGAACCCTTAAATTATTTTTAACAACCATGTTAGTATTTTTTTCGAAAAAGGCATTAAAGGTTGTCCAGATGTTACGTAATACAAAAATTGTCATTTTTTGACCCATTAGGTAATGAAACATCAAAGCCTGTTGCCGACAAAATTAAAGCGGTGTAATAATTCTTTAGACCCATCGTATGTATTACGTAACATCTGGACAGCCCCTAACTGTTGATCTTTTCATAAAAAAATATTTGAATTGGAAAAACTTTTTATACCCCCCCCCCCCCTCCCTAAAAACATACCAACAAATAAGTAAATATCGATAAAAAAATTGTACCGCAACATTTACAACTGAAAGATATAGAAAGAAGAGAGAAATTGGAAGGGATATTGCACTCCATGGTGATGGAAGCCTTCCAAGGATACCTTCAGTAAATACGAAATACACTGATCCAATTGTTACTATATCCTAAGAAAAATACTATAATAATTATCAACATGGGGTATTTTTTGGCTAAATGTGTCCGAATGCCAAAACCATTTAAAGTGTAATAGAAATTATGAATAAGGAGCTTTTTGGCTAAATGTCTTTGTATGCCAAAAACGTTTAAAATGTAACAAAAAATTGTTAACAGGGGTCAAGGCCGTAACAGAAAAAAATTTCGGAGGGGGCACATCGATTTTGGGGGGGGCAAGCCTTTGATCTTTTGCCACCGCCAACACGAAGCGGCAAAAGATCAAAGGAAACTCCTCTGTTTCGGAAGGGGGGGGCACAGGTGCCGAATCCCACCCCCCTAAAGACGGCCTTGACAGGGGTGCGCTTTTTGGCAAAGTGTCTCTGAATGCCAAAATTTTTTAAAGTATACTGTATTTTGAACTTACAGGTTGTACAAAAATATCCCAAAATGCAAAAAAGAAATCTGTCACACATCCCAGATACAACACTTTTTTGTATTCGATTAAATTTGCTGATGATGCATTTTTGATTAAATAAAATAAAATTGCATTTAAAACCATCCCAGATGGACTTAAAATTATATTAAACCAAAATTTTATTTGTGAAAGAAAAAAGAATTTTTCAGAATCTGATAACATTCTAAAAAAGTATAAATTAAAAAATAAAATGCAATTAAAGAAATAACGAGGAAAGAAAATATAAAATGTGGGTTTTTAACCCAATTTTTTTTATTAGGACACTTTTTCAAATTAAATTCAAAACAAAAAAATGGGTCATTTTTATGGATTAACATTTGGCAAAATGCCTATTCAATGCCATGTTGCATTAAAAATGTTTTTTGCTATAATTTAAAATTTTTTATAAAAACATTGTAAAAAATAAATGTCGCATTTTATGATAAAAAAAGCCTTTCACACTTTTCCTTTTACAACAAATGCCGCAGGGAGGATAGAATAAAAGAAAGAAAAAGAAAGAAAGAAATATATCAAAGTACTATTCTATGGTACTAAGAAAATGCTTTTAGGGCTAAAAAATCAAAAAACGCAGGTTTTTTGTTAATTAGAAGGTAGTATTATTCGTCATCTGTTTTTAAAAAAAGTCACAAATTACATTTATTTAAATTTAAAAAAAAAGGGAAATAACACTTATGTCAAATTTGTTTTTATTAAAAGGGACCGGTTTCACGTTTCACCTGTTTAATGCTTAAGATAATCCCCAAAATTGAGTTGAATTTCAAACATTAAAGACTTTTTGTCGTCATTTTTATGCATATAGAATTTTTAAAATTTTGAAATAATCTCAAATACTATAATTAATTTTTAATAATAAAAATTTTTATTTCCTTTTTTGACTAAAAAATTGCCATCCAAGTTGGGGCTGCTGTAAAATAAAAGGCACCATAAATGTAGACATTCATCATCATTTTCCGGATTTACGTGTCAGTTTTTGAGTTACAGTATACATGACCCAAAATTTCGATTTCGGTTTGAAATTTTCATCTAATTCAAAAAGTGGTAAAAAAAAAGTATCGTAACCTTCTATCGTTTTTCCCCTCCGATGATTGTTTTTAACAATATTTGGAGGCTCAACTCGGATATCACATTTGATATTTTTCTTGTTAATGATTGTTTTCTTCAAAAAAAAAGAAAGAAATAATAATATTCATGATTTTAGCCTAGAAGAATTACATTTGAAGTTTCGACATTATTATATAAATATTTTTTTATTGTATTTTTCAGCAACAGTGCGTTTTAAAAATATATTTTACTAAAATGTAGAAAAAAGCAGCACTAATACCTTAAATTAATCTTTCGGATTTTATTTTGCTTTTTTTTCATTATACTTTGACAATAAAGTATGACTTTTTGTGCAATTAAATTTTAAACAGTGTCATTGTAGATGAAAAATGTTGTTTGTTTATCATTTATCACAAAAAGAAAGAACTTTTATTCTTTAAATGGAGATTAAATTGACAATAGATTGAAATTTCTTTTTTGCACAATGAATTGTTAATTTTTTTTTATTTTTAGGTTGCTCTCTTTTAAAATGTTTGATAACAACACAATTCTTTGCCTTTTTGGCCTCACCTTTGATGAAATTTCTTTAAATAATTATGGGAGCAAAAAAGCATCAATAAAAATTGTAGACTGATTATCATTAATTTTCAGATTAAAAAACCTTTCCTTTTCAAAAAAAGCACTGAAAGACTGCGCCCTTTTTATGACGACCATTTTTTTCTTTTTATATCCGCACTGAAACAAATGTCGCCAAAATAAAAACTTTTTTCAGTAATTAATTTTACCTTAGATGGCCAAAATTGAAAGACATTTAATCCTAATAAGACTACTAAAAAAGTTTATCCCTTTTTTTCAATGCTAATCTTTAAGATTAAAGCATCTCTAAAAGGATAAAATCAAAAGCATCAAATTTAAAAATTATGAAAACCATCCAAGAAAATAATTCAGCATTTAAAAAAACATTGTCTCAACCTATCCTGAAACATATGTCTCTTCTTTATTTTAGGAAGTCATTTATTTTAAAACTCTTAGTAGCTCATCACACCCTTCCCCCCTAAAGTACTTACGAATAAATGACCTAAATTTAAAGCATCATTTTTATGATTTTTTGACCGTAATTAATCAATCCAAAAAATTTATTTATAAAACTTGCAAAATCAGAGTTCATTTTGTGCGTTACTTGAATCAATGTAATTTTAATAATAATTTTAAAAAATTTATAAGATGGGACACAATGCCAAATTATACATACTCGCAAAAGTTACATGTTTTTGCACGCTTGTAACTTATTAGTTTTCACTAGTAATTTTTTTAAAAATTCTTTTGCATTTAAGTGTGATAAATAATAATATGATGTAATGCTTAGTTTACTGATTATTAGAAATATCGTATTTAATAAAAATTTATTCAAAAATTTCAACATCGTTAATCAACAATTTATTCAAAATAAGTGAGCTGCTGAACATTTGAGATGCAATTAATTGGCACATTTTTTAATATAAAACAACAACAAAAGATAAGAAAAAAAGGTGCAACGCTATTTTTGTTGAAAAAAATAGCGTTGTGGATACGAAGAAATATTTTGATAACAAATATTTCTTCATATAAATATTTGTTATCAAAATAATTAGAGGCGGGTATGAAGAAGTATTTTGATAACAGTTCAGTACAAAACGTTGTTTATTGTAACCTTTTTTTGTCTCTCATACATTTCTGGATGACTTTTTTTTGATGATATTGACTACTTTGGTCCTATTTTAGCTAACGAAAAAATCTTGATTAACCAAAATCAAGAAACAAATGCAGCTTTCATTTATTGAGGTTAAACTTTTTTTTTATTTCACCGAAGTGATCTCACGACAAGCCGTAGCTTCTTGAGGATTAGGTTATATGTTCCTTTTTTATCCTGGTGAGGTCCTGGCCAGTGTTAACCCGAGTGGACCGTCTCTTTAATTGTTTTTTTTTTGACAAATGTTAATGAAATTTATTCGTCGGTAGTAAGAATTCTGTATATAGGAAGTGCCCTAATAAGTTTAATTGTATACGAGATCACGGCAGAAGCCATTTTCTATGTAATTCATTGAAGAATATTAGTTTTGTTTGTAATTTTTTAAATGGTTTCGTTTTATTTTAAAAAAATAAAATATTTTTTCTCTACTTAAAATTTCACTTCATTTTAAATTTTCAGTTTGAAACAATACTTAGCGGACTACAAAGAACGAAAAAATGGAAAAACTTATTGCAACAATTAATAAATTACAAGATGTTTTTGATAAAATTGGAGACCGTTCAGATGTTATTGAACTCCCCGAAATTGTTGTTGTTGGTTCACAAGTAAGTTTTTATAAAATAATATTTGTTAGCTAATAAAATTTGATCAATTAAAGTCTGCTGGAAAGAGTTCTGTCATGGAAGGCATCGTTGGAAAGGACTTTTTACCCCGTGGAACTGGAGTTGTTACTCGTCAACCGCTTTTGATTCGTTTAATTCGTACACCCTTGAATGATCCAAATCGGAAAAAGGGTATTTCAAAATTTTATTTATTAGATGTGTATCAGGAGTTAAAGCTAAATATAAGCATCAAATTTTAGGACTCGAAAATATTGACTGGGCTACGTTTCAACATACGGGTGATAAAGTATTTACTAATTTTCAAGAAGTCCGCAAAGAAATTCAGGATGAAACGGACCGGGGATCTGGTAAAAACAAGGTTTGGGCTTTAAATAATTTCGGATTTTTTCAGAGATACTCTTTTTTAACGGCGTTAGATACAGTTTGTTTAAAAAAGTACAATTTGGCATTTAATAAAACCAATACATTTAACATTACAGTATAACAAAAGTTTCCGCTTAAGAACTTGTCACTGAAAAATGAATCGTGTTAGGTAAGTACTGGAACTCCAGAAGTGCAAACTTTCGAGTTGTCATACTGTAGTGTCAAAAGAATTCTTCTTCCTAAAATATGGTTTTCTTTAAAAATCAAATTGTAATTGCTTTTAAACAAACTTTATCTAAAGCTGCTGAAAAGAAATAGTTTAATTTTCTTTAACTCAAAAATAATGTTTGCCACAATTTTAGGGTATTTCTGAAAAGAAAATAAGTTTAAACATATATTCTGACAAAGTGGTTAATCTTTCGTTAACTGATCTTCCTGGAATTACTAAAAATCCAGTTGGCGACCAACCAAAGGATATTGAAGTTTGAAAATTATTTTATTTTATTTCTAAATTTTAGTTTTAGGCACAAATAAAAAAAATGATAAAAACATATATTGAAAATCCAAAGTCTTTAATTCTTGCAGTTACTCCTGCAAACACAGATTTTGCTACATCTGAATCTTTGAGTCTTGCCCGGGAATTTGATCCATCTGGAGAACGAACAATTTGCGTTTTAACAAAGCTTGATATTATGGATCGTGGCACGAATGCAACTGCTGTATTAACCGGAAGTCTTATTCCTGTTAAACTTGGAATCATCGGAGTTGTAAATCGTTCTCAAGCAGACATCGATGCAACTGAACCAAAATCAATTCAAGAATGCATTGCAGATGAAGAGAACTATTTAAAAAAGAATTACCCTAATTTAGCGGATGAAAATGGTATTCCATATTTAGCGAAAACATTAAGCGAAGTAAGTATGTTAGCACTTTTTTAAGCGAATATGGTTGAACCAAATAGATTTTTTCTCTCTATCAAATATTATTTTAAAGGGAGTGTCGGAAACAGATAAAAACTTTTTTTTCATTCCTTTGCAAAAAGAGTCGTAACACGAAAACAATAATTCAGGCAAAAAAAGTTGCATCCCCATGAAAAATAAGCTTGTTCTTTGTTTTTTTTCTTCGTGTATGTTCTTTTTTTTACCTTTTTCATGTTTATGCAACTTTTTTTTGCCTGAATTATTGCTTTCGTGTTACGACCCTTTCTAAAAGGAATGAAAAAATTTTTATCTGTCTCCGAAACTCCCTTTAACGAGAAAAGAAAACAAAAAGTATTTAAAACAAAAACCTGAATTTTTAGCTTCTCATACAACACATTCGTAAATGCTTGCCCGATTTAAAACAAGATGTTGCACAGCGAATTATTCGAAACCAAGAAATATTAGCAACTTTGGGTGAACCAGTTTCCGACAAAAATGCTAAAATTTTGCAAATAATTTCAAGTTTTTCAAAAGCATACAACGCTGTTCTTGACGGTAATTCCAAAGAGCTTGAAAGCAGAGAATTGTAAGTTTAAAAAAATATTTAAATAAAGATGGCGCCATCTTTTTTTTCCCATATTTATAAATTTAAATTTTAGAAGCTGTGGTGCAAGAATTGCTTACATTTTTCATGATATTTTTGCCAATGAAATGGATGAAATACATCCAACTGAAGGTTTGAAAGAACAAGAAATTTTGACAGCAATTCGTAACGCTGCAGTAAGTAACGAGTTAACTTGTTCTTCTAAAAAGACATTTTTATAGGGGACACGGAAAGCTTTATTCATTCCTGAAAATAGCTTTGAATATTTAGTTAAAAAACAACTGAGCCGTCTCGAAAAACCAAGTTTAAAATGTGTTGATTCAGTTTATGAAGAACTTCTTCGCGTTGTAAATCATTGCGGATCTGAAATGGAAGATGAAAGAACACGCTTTCCACGTCTCTATGAACGCATCGACAGAATCCTTGAAGGATTTCTTAGCCCAAAAGTTAGTGAAACAAAAGAGTTTGTAAAAAAAGTTGTTCAAATTCAACTTGCTTATATCAATACAAATCATCCGGAATTTAATGATTCTGAACTTGCTGAAATTTTTAATGAACTTAAAGATGATCAAGATGATGATAAAGAAAAGTCAAAAAATTTCTTAACAAATCCTTTAGCTATCAAAAACAAATCCGCCACAAATACAACTTTTGCAGCGACTAAATTTCAAAGCAAAAATGTTGCAATTAGCTTCCTCAATCATCAAAACCTCGGTGCTAAAACAACTGAAAAAATTGAAGAATACCAAAAAAACGCTTTGACTGAACGTGAAGAACGTGATCAAATGCTAATCGGTAATTTTGTTTTACAATGAACCCTGAAATAAAAGTCTCAAAAAAACCGGATCCTCCATTTCCAAAAAAAAAATCCCTAAAACAGGCCCGGCTAACAGTGTATTCCCGCTACTGCAACGTTTAGGAATATGAGTAAGTAGAAGTAGCACTAGCAAATAGCAGTGTAGCAGAGCAGTAACAGATGAAACCTATTGACTTTTTTCCTGTTTTTAACTTTTTGCCAAAAAAACTATATTTCTTTTTCCGTCCATTTATATCCATTTTGATCTAATTTATGAAAGGAAGCCTTGACCCAATATTCAACAGCAAGATCCTAATGAGCCAAAAAAGTAAAAAAGGAGTGTCGACGTCAAGCAAAAAAAAAGTTATGGACATCAAGTATGTTTTAGCACGAAATTGAGTTAGAGAAAAAAATAGCATATCTTCGTGCAAAAACATATTTGTAGCCGATTAATTTTTTTTGGTTGACGTCGACACTCCCTTTAAATTGTTTTAATTGCCTAAAGTACGAGTAACAAAGCGGTAGCGCTAAAAGGCAGGAGCGGGCAATACACTGTCGACGAATGATTCAACCAGAAAAAAACAATAAAATGATTAAAATTTTTTAGAAAAGCTAATCATTGGATACTTTGCTATTGTTCAAAAAATCATCAAAGATATCATTCCAAAGGCAATTATGCATGGAATTGTAAACGAAGTACGCGACAATCTCCGTGATGAACTTGTTAAAACTTTGCACAAATCTGATGATATTGATAAATTGTTGTCAGAAAGTAGTTCAACAAATAATCGTCGAAAGCAGGCTTCTAATAAATTAGATGCCCTAAACGAAGCAGACAAAATTTTAAACGAAATCCATGAAAATTCTATCTAGACTTTTTGGATTGGTCAATTCTTTGCACTGTGTGAACTGCATTATCCATTTAATTGTTCTATCTTTTTGTTTCACCAAAAATTTTTAGTTTTATATATTTAATAAATATTTGGGCAACTACACAGGACTTTGAATTTACGAGAAACTGACAAGAAAATGAAGATTTTCAACAAAAAATAGGGAAACTGAAAAAAATCAGCAAAAGTTTAAAGATTTTGAGGAAGAAATTCCTTTGTTCTTCTTTTTTGTTGAAAGAAAAAGGAAAATAGTGTCCAGAAAAAGAGCGCCTGTTCCCAAAGGAGAAGCTCTTTTTGAGCTAATTTGCATAAATTTAAATTTTGGATATTTTGCTGATTTGAGCAGCGATAAAAAAAAAGAAAATCTAATTTTAAAAAAAAATGAATTTGTGCTGAAAATTTTGAATACAGTGTAAAAAAAATCAGTAAAAAAGTGCAGAAAGATCAAAGAGCGTCATCAGCTGTTGTATCACAATCCCCCCCCCCCTATCCCTGTGCACTATAGCTAAATTTCTATACTAACAGTGCCAATTACATCCAGTCAAAAATCTTCAAAATCTTGTTTTATTTTTTTTTACCTCTTGATTGTAAAATTATTGTAAGCAAAAAATCATAGAAAACAAATAATTTTTAATTCTTGGAGCCGCTCCCAAAAAAATGTAGGAACAAAGAAAATAATATTTTGATTTAAAAATACTGAAAAAAATACACTGCACCTTTTTTGTGCAATATTATGGCGCCAGTCATTAGCTTTTGTTGTCTTGTTTTTTTTTAATTGCCAACTATTTTTAATGATCAGAAAAAAATTTTTGATAAGAAAGCAATATAAAGACAGTATGAAAAAAACAATTTTTTATTACATTTTTATTTGTTCAATAAAAATGTTGAAAAGCTTTGCCATTCTTGCTCTCTGTTGTTTTGCCACATTTGGAAATGGTTTAAAATGTTTTCATTCACTTAATGACAAGAGTTATGATGATCAAAATTGTGTTTATGAAGATATCTTTTGCGCTGAATTTAAAGTTACGAGTTCTTATATTCGTGAGTTCATTTTTTAAAATAAATGTTTGACACAGGACACAGGTGTAGGTCATCAGAGAGGGATATGAGGGACAGGTGCTCCGCTTATTTCGCCGATGAAATTTGTGCCACAAAACGACATTTGCGCCGATAAAGATTAAATTTCACACGTGGGCAGGTACTTGGGATGAAAAAAAATTTTTCATGTGACATATTTTTTATCTTGGTCCCTCTTTTGGATTTTTTTATTGAATCTCAATTTAAAAAGGATACGTGACGTCTAACATAATTTTTTTGCTTGTCGTCGACACTCCCTTTAACCCTGATGTGTTGATTTCTTTTTCACAATCACTGCTGATCCCTTATAAAAATTTCTTACATTTTTTTAATTCCAAAATTGAATTGCATAGATTGCCAAGAGCTAAACATAAAAAAATTATTATTTTTAGCTGTCGACATTCCAAAATCATTCCAAGGATGTTCAGCAGATTTATTATTATGGAAGTTAGCATGTAAGGAAGCAAATTCTGGAACCAAAAGAGGAGTAGACGGAAATCAAGAATTTGAAATTAGTTATAATTGTTGCACAAAAGATCTTTGCAATTCTGCAACCTTTTTTTCAACTGTCGGAATTGTTTTCCTTGCTACTTTTTTCAAACTTTTAATGTATTTTGTATTTACTTTTGTTAAAAATTGATGATAATTTTTAACAAAAGTAAAATTTCAAATAAAATCTGATGAAACACTTCGAATCTCTAAAAACAAAGAAACGGTGCAATTCTGAAATATACCATTATAAAAAAACTTAATATATAAAAAAATGTGAGAGAAAAAACTAACAAAACAGTGGCCACGATGACAAGATTCAGAACCTTGACGGATGCAAGCTGCATTGGATTTGAAGAATTTTTTGCATTTCTGACAGTTTCTTTCTTTTTTTATTTTTTTAAGTTTTTTTGGTGCTTTTATAGGTGCTTCTTTACTTTTCCTCCCCCTCGTTCTCGCAAAACTTTCTATGTTCTTGCCTTGCAAAAAGTTCATCCCGAACTTTTTGCAAGGCAAGAACTTAGAAAGTTTTGCGAGAATGAATGTAGACGACCGGCCAGCAGGAAAAAAAAGTGAAGAAAGAGCTCGAAATCTTGTCGCATTCATCCTTTTATACACTTTTTGAGCTTTTTTAAAGAATTTACATAAAAAATACAAAACACAAATGAGGGGAGGAAAAGTAAAGAAGTGCTGTGTTACACTTCTTTACTTTACCTCCCCCTTTGATCCCCAAAAAAAATAAAAAAATAGTTTTATTCAAATTTGAGAAAAAGTGAATAAAAGTGAAAATCAAAGTTTTTCAAAAACAAGGGGGGAGGAAAAGTAAAGAAGTGCCCTTTTATATTTTAGAGTTTTTGCTTTTCTTTAAGATAGCACATTTGATGAACTTTTTTGAAAATGAACTTTTTTGAAAATGGATTAAATTGAAATTGATGAAACATTTATCTTTCATTCTAAGGATAAATGTTTCATTAGCTTGCGCTTAATTGAAGAGAGGTTGTTCATTTTAAATATCAATTCATTTTTTAGGGGTTTTTATTTTAGCAAATAAAATATTCAAATAAATTTTTTTAAAACATTTTTTTTTCATTTTAAAAAACAAAGAAAAGTTGAACAAACAAGTTGGAAGTATTAAAATATAGATTTTGTAGTATGTTTTTACTTTTTTTCTGATAAAAATCAATTTTTAACTCGATAATTTTCACAAAAGACGCCCCACATTTACACAAGACATGTTCGATGAAATTCAATGCTACAGTTCTTGTGCATGATCTTTTGCAGGATATTTACGTTGACGAAGGACATTGTAGAAATCAGCGTATTCAATAAATTGTCATCATGGATCTTTTTTTTCAGATATTTTGCAGATGCAATAGCTTTCCCAGAACAAAGTGTAATTGCATTAACACGGTAACGAGACATGTAACCACATAAAAAATTAATTTACGTGATCCATGAATAATTTAATGATATAACTATCAAGTGTTATTTAGTAAATCGTCCATGAAAATTTTTACTTTTCATTAATGAACAACAAGTAGAAGAATCTGTGCAAATAATTGTTGGCGGAGCACCTTCAATTTTAACAACACCAATAATGGGGGACTCTTTTTTCCGTTGAAGTGAGTAATGCTTTTTGGCAGCCGCTCACTGTGGATGGATTTTGTCAAAATTTATTCAAATATTCAAGGATAAAAAGATAAAAAGAAAACAATTACGGTTGAAGAAAAAAAAATTATTGATTTTTATTAAAAACAACTTTTAAAAATATTTTTAGTCGAAAAATCAAAATACAAATTTTGAAGTTTAAAAATAGACCACTGAATTACGAAACAAAGAAATTAAATATTTAGAAAAAATGATAAAAAAGGAAAATAAATTTTTTTTGCCGTTTTTTCTTCGTTCGGCAAAAAAAAATTATTTCGATTCTGAAAAAAATAACTCCGATTTTGCACCGTTTAAAAAAATTTTTAATATTTTTTTTCGGGGGGTCAATGGAAGCTTAGAAATATCGTGATATTTTTATATAGTAGTAAAAAATATTATAATAACGTTTACAAAAAATGATAGTAGAACTAGACTTTTTTTACAATGGCAAAAACTTTTGAAAAGATTAAAATATATATAACAAAATTACAGAAACGAAAATTGTGATAAAACTAAATCCAATTGCTTCAGTGCCATTTGTGCAGGTATCACAATGAAGATTTGAATGGCACCAACGAATTGATAATTGATTATACATAAAATAATATCCATCTTGACCACATGATTTTTTTGCAGCATTTGCATAACAGTTGATATCAGTTTTTGCTTTAGAGCAAGTATCAATGTTTGTTGGACAATCAGGATACAATTTGTCAAGACATGATAATTGATTTTTATATGCTACAAAAATTGGTTACAGTATTTTTTTCTAATGGCGGCCTGTCACAAAAAGCCAAAAATTTTAAATTGTTTTCCGATATGACTTTATATATGATAAAAATTTATTTTACCATATCACACAGATGTAACCCCTCAAAATCAGTGTCCAAAAAATAACAAAGAAAACTTAATTAACAAAAGTAATCCGAAATTTGGCGTTCTGTTACAGCCCGCCAAAGCCATTTTTATTTTTATATTATTTATATTTTTACCGTTTTTTCCTTTTCCACATAAAAATTGAAATTCAAAATAATTTGCTGTCATATCATTATTATTTCGTCCTCCAAAAGTCTGATAAAATCCATTGCTATTTATACAATCTCCAATTACAGTATCACCTAAACATTTTTGTAAAGCTCCATAATAACTGCAAACGGTATCAACTCCGGAAGTGTAGTAAAGATAATCATCAATTTTTTCAAAATAATCCGAATATCCTGTTCCAAGCATATGAAAATAATTTCGGTAACAATTTGATAGAGTCTGAAATATTAATAATTACAGTATAAAATATTTTTAAAAAATTTACCGTCGATTCACTGTTTGAACAACTACATAATCCTGTTTCCATTAAGACTGTAAACAAAAACACGGCAGAAAATAAGGTTTTTAAAAGCATTTTTTTTTAAAGAAAAATATTGAAGATCAAATTTCGACAAAATAGAATCGATTTTGGGAAGGAAAAAAGTGTTGACACTTTGCTTTTTTGGACGACACTTTATATCTTCATCTTATCAGTAAAAAAGGCTTCACCCTTTTATTCCTATTTAGTCTTTTTTTGAAACAAATGAAAACTGTCGTGGACTTTTTGAGAGAAGTGATTAAAATAAATCTAAATTAAAATAAATTGCAAATATAGCACAATCGCTACAGGAGAATTTAGAAATAGAAATAAGAAACCGTGTTTTTCGGACGGCTCGAACTGGGGTCGTTACAAAAAACCCCATGACATAAAGCCCCCACTTATGACAAAAAACAATTATATCTTCATGGAGAAAATTTGAAACGATTTTTTGCATTTGCTTAGATTGAAACTAAAAATGTTGCTTTCAGGAACACCCTTAAAAATTCAAGCCAAAATATGCAAATTTGAAAAAATGGCGATCGATTTTTGCTAAAATTTTTTGCAAAAAACGAAAAAATGTTCATATACCTAAGATAACACCTTAAAGGGGGGAGTCTCACTTCTCACAAACTTTTTATAAGTGGTCGTTCCTTTGTCTACTTATGCATCATTGTCGGGTTTGTGAGATTTATGAGTTAGTTTTCCAGTTACAGTACACTTAAAGGGGGAGACGCACTTCTCATAAACTTTTTATAAGAGGGAGCAGAGAAAAAGAGACAACACTGCCGAGTCAAAGAAAAGAAATAATGCGTTTTTTCTTCTCTTTTTTCTCCCTGATTTTCACGATTTGTTATAAGAAAAGATTTATGTGAACTGTGACTCCCCCTTTAACACAAAATTTTGGCAAAGTTTTGGGCGAAATTTGTTAAAATTGAAAAAATGACAGCAAAAGTTTGAACTTTTTTCGTTTCTATTTCCAAAAAATTCCGCTGTATATGAATCAGTGTTGTTGCGCCCCAAGAAACATCGCCGCCGCCGCCAGGCAAAAAATGAAACATCGCCGCCGCCGCCTCCAGCGGCATCCTTTGATCTGCGGCAAAATGCTTTTGAAGTTTTTAAAAAGTCGCCGCCGCCGGCAGCGCCGCCACGCCGCCAACACTGCCGGCGCAACAACACTGATATGAATGACGGATGATGGTGCACCTTAGCGGATTGTGTCAAATATCTGACTTATCTCTCTCTTATTCTCTAATAAAAATTTGGAGTTCACAAAAAACACCATTTGAAGTTATTCATAAAACAAACATATTAGCTTATATTTTTGTTTTAACAGCCGTACAAAAAAAGCAAAACAGTTCTTCATTTCCTTTATTGTCTTGTTTTGTTCCATTTTTCTTTTAAATTTTATTAAATTGTTTTTTTGTGTGCTTAATTGGAGTTTATTCAATTCAATTTTCAACGTTTTTGTTCCATATTTTTTTTGTTGCTGTAAAAAAATGTTATCGATTGATAATCCTTTACCAAATTCAAATAAATTACCGCTTTACGTAGAAATTAAAAGTGATAATAATAATTCTGATAAACCACAAAGATATATTTCAAAATTATTTAAAAAAGTTTCGTATTTTTCAAAAGACAACTTTGAAGTAACATTTTTATTTTAAATACTGCCATTTTTATAGATCTTTTTCTAATTTTTCAGGATGATGATTATCCATTTAGATTCGAGATTGAAACATCTTTTGCTTTTATAACAATTCTTTTTGTACTTTTTTGTTATTTTTTATGGGAATGTAATCCAAATAATGCTGAAAATTATGATTATGAAGGAGTAGATTTTATTGAACCCTGTACAAATGCTTCAATATCTATAAATCATTTGATTCAATTAAAAAATCGGACGGAAAATTTGCATAAAGTTTGTTTCAAAATATTTTTGGATTTGTTTTTAATGGTAACAGTTAGGGCTATGCGAAATTGATATTGAGAAAATTAAAATCGAAATCGAAATTTTTTTCGAAACCACGGTGTGTTGACTGCGTTCAAACATCGCCCATTCGATTTTTGAGGGAACACTTTTTTTGTATGGGAAATCGTAAAAGCTAAATTCTGAGCGACTGAAGCAATTTAAACGTTTTCTGTTTTTATATAAATAAAGTTTAGCATCACATTAATCTCTGTCACCACCAAACACAAAAAAAGATAATCTAGAAGCCGAGATTTTTGCAAAAGAAATCAGAAGTTCGGGGAACACTTTTCTTTCATTCATTTTTACAGCATATTTTTGACTTTTTTATTGAGACAATGTTACTGAATTGTTGAAATCTTTAAAGTAATCTTTTTACAATGTTTTTTACCAAGTAAGATATAGCAGAAGTATCTTTAAGAAGATACTTCTGCTATGTTTGGATGGTACAAGAGTTGGCAAAAGTGTAAAAAAAAGATATAGTGGCGAAGCAACGTTTATTTTCAACATGGCACCAGTGCAATCCGTAATAAAAAATGATCGCATTCAATGTGACAATTTAGATTTGTGGAATCTATTTTCCTGTTAATTGAAAAAACACCTTTATAAAATATTATTTTGTCAAATATGATTCTAGAACAACAAATTTTAAACCAAAACTTATTTATTTCATATTTGAATGAATAAAAAATTTAACAGAAACAAATATCAAAATATCACAATTTTTAAACCTGAACATCTTGAAGAGCAACAAATGGAAGAATTCGAAGTAGATTTAGAACACCGAAAGACACCATATTAATACAAAGTTGATTTCTAAAATACAACGATAAAGTAAAATGAAGAAGTCAAAATAAAAACAAATACATACAGTATCCCAACATTATATATTCCATCATCCAAATGTTATCCATAAGCAGATTCTTTCATCATTTGCCCACGACCAGCATATTGAAGAATATTCAGTTTCCTATAAAATATCAATAAAAAATAAAATAATAGATAAAATACAAAGAAACCTTACCTTCAGCTCCTCAAAACCGTGCAAATCAACTTTTTTCGAAGATTTTATCAAATCTTACAACTTCCATATCCTCAACAGGATACAAACCTTTGATAATGATGACGTAAGACATGTTAAACATACGTTAAAGTAAAAAATATTAACAATTCAGTAACATTGTCTCAATAAAAAAGTCAAAAAAATGCTGTAAAAAATTGTAAAAATGAATGAAAGAAAAGTGTTCCCCGAACTTCTGATTTCTTTTGCAAAAATCTCGGCTTCTAGATTATCTTTTTTTGTGTTTGGTGGTGACAGAGATTAATGTGATGCTAAACTTTATTTATATAAAAACAGAAAACGTTTAAATTGCTTCAGTCGCTCAGAATTTAGCTTTTACGATTTCCCATACAAAAAAAGTGTTCCCTTAAAAATCATATGGGCGGCTTCGACACACCGTGGAAACTGTAACTTTAATCGAAATTGAAATTTTTTGTTAAAATGCTGAATGATTTTTTCAACTTTTAAACAGCTTTTGAGTTTCCGATAATCGAGATACCAAATGAATGAATTTATAAAAAAGATAAAAAAACAAATTGCGGATTTCGGATTTCGGACGAAAAAAGGTCGAAATTTTTACCAAAATCGACACTGGTTACAACTTTTTAAACTTTAGATTTTAGCATTTTATCTTTTCAGGAATTGGGATCCCTTAATGTTGCCCTATATTATCATATCCAAAATGACACCAATAATCCATATGATGATATTGTAATCAGATATGATAATGTCCGAGGTCGATTTCTTAATCAAGCAAAACAATTGAATGAACAATACAATATTTATTTGAAATGTTACGAAACAAATGTAATTAAATATTATAAATATTTGTCATTTCAAAATGGCATTTTTTGTATAATTTATTTAATGATTGTTGGAATATTTATTTATGCTGCAATTTATTACATTCGAGAAATTGATAAAAATGAGTTAACAGAATTGCAGCTATTAATTCACAAAAGAAATAATTTTATTGCAAAAGTTTCTGTTATTTTAAATGCTTTTTGTGGAATTTGTGCTTTAATTATCTTCTTTTTTCCAGCTATTGATCAAATTCAAATTAAAGAATATCCATTGTAATTTAACTGAAATTGAATTTGAAGAAAAAAAACATAATTTTTAAATTTTTTTCCCTTGTTGAAAATAAATTTTTAGCATTAGTTTAAAGAATAAAAATTTTAGTGATTGATATTTATCACAAAAAAATTAAAAACAAACTACAAAATTTATAGTTTAATTCTTCCAACATTTGTGTTGTTCTTTTTGTTTTCTGAAATAACAATAAAATGTATTTTAAAAAATTTATTTGAATATTTTATTTGCTAAAATAACAACCCATAAAAAATGAATTTTGATAATAAAAATAGAAACAGACAAAAAAAAGGAAAAAATATATGTTCTATTTCAAATACGATGAAGCGGGACATATCATACCGTTAAATATAAGCGAGTTGCTCGATGAAATCATTCACACAAAGAAATATGTTTTAAAATGAATCGAACATGCTTCCTCTATTTTAAAAATTCAAGTTTTAAAGCTGACACAGCAAAAGTTTTAATTATTTTGTGACTCCTCCTGCCAAAGATTCTGTTGCGGATGAAAAAATCGCTGCTGCAAAAGAAAGACTTATTGAACTTCTCGCTGAAGCTGATAATCCTGATGAACGCTCAAAAATTTTGCTCAAATCTTTGATGAAATTTGGAAAGTTCGCTGGAATGGCTGGAAAAATTCAATTTAAATCAGATATATCAACGTTCCACCCATTAGCGGCCGGCCTAGAACGCCAAAACTCATTTAACAGATATATTTCATATAACACTTGTGTAACTCACTAATAACAATCTTCAAAAAAATAATAAAGACAGAAAAAATTACAGAATTTGAATTATTACGATTTTGGCGTTCTGAGCCGGCCTGTTTTTGACATGTCTGATTCATATTACTTTTTTTGGTTTTTGTTATAATTATGTATTTCGTATAACTTGGGAGCTTACGGTCGTCTCTTTCTTTTAATAAAATTGAAATTGATAAAATAATAAAGAGGAAAAGAGATGAAACAAATACAATTGAACAAAATGGATGGATAAACTGAAAACTGATCGAAATACAAGAGATAGAGACATTTCTTTTAAAGTATTTTAAATCAAAACAATAGATATCAAAAAGGGGATGGATTTGTTTGATCCTTTTTCACAAAAGTATCAAACTACAATTGATGAATTTCCATCACATGACACTTTTGTTTGTAAATATATACACCGGCAAGTGAAAAAATATTTTGAATAAAAATTAAAAACTTTTTATTATTAATTATAAATATGAAAAATGATTAGAGAACAACAATGAAATAGTTACCAATTAAATCCAATTATAAGTTTAAATATTAATTCCACATTTGTTTTAATTCTTTAAAATACGTATCAGTGTTGACAGCGGTAGATAAATTTTTTCCCAAAACATTTTGTACTAAAATATCATGGTTGGAGTCAACAATTTTGTTCTTCTTGGAATTAATATAAATTAAACGAATAAAAATAATTAAATGTGGTAAATTAGTGAACTGTAAAAAAGCGTAAGCTTTTAAAAAAGTTTTTAAATACTTAAATAATTTTTTTAAAAGATTAAGTGTACTCTTTATAAAAAACAATTAAAACTTACAACATGAATTATGCTGATAGGAAAACGGGGAAGTTGAAAATATAATCGGATTAAAGATATAATGGAACTAATGGGAGCTAATAAAGTATAGATAATTATTAGCGGAAATATATGGGATATTATTTTTAAATTTTCAGCTATCTAAAATATTGGTTTTTAATTATTATGTCGTAATGTATTTATTTCGACGAAAAGCAAAAAATGCTTTCGGGTATTCTGCAAAATTTCGAAATTCCCATTCGCACTTATCGTGAGATACGGTCCTTTGATGTTTCTTTATGTGGACACCTCATAACGTTTTTGATTAACAATACCTGATAACGTTTTTGAAGAGAAATTCGATAAGCAGTAATTTTATACATTTTCTGATTTTGATAATACAATACAGTAATCGCAGAAAGTGAAAAAAAATTCATCACAAAAATGGTATATGTGTAATTAATAAATAAATTTTGGGGCGCATCATTGATAATATTAACTAAAAAATAAATGTCAAAAAAATTTTAAATAATATAAGAAAAAAACTTACAAACTGAATAAACAAATGCTGTAGAAAAAATAATAGTAAAAAATGTTAAAATCCAAAAAAACCATATTTTTTTTGATATTTTATATCTTTCAATATACACTGTTGCGGCGATCCTTTCCAAAGCTAATATAAAGACAAATGTTTGTTGAGTTTGGAAAAAATATGGATTTATTTTATTTATTGAAAGTAATACAGGCAAAGCTTCATCATTGTAAATTAAATATAATGTATCATAAAATACTGCTGCGACCGCCAAAAATATGACTGTTGGAATATAGCATATTGCGACATACAAACTAAAGTTTTTTGGATATAACTGTTGTCATATATTTCTTTACACATGGAAATCATAGCAAAGAAAAGGATCTAGTTTCTACACCAATATTTGGAAAATGTCTATTCACACGGCATCATACAAAAAAGGACAATGACAAAAAAAAAGAAAGCGCATGTTGCTCGCATGCTTTTCCCACAAAATATAGACAACTTCTCCAGAAGCTTCCATACAAGGCCGTATACAGAAAAAAATTTCAGGGGGGGCACAGCGATTTTCGGGGGGGGGGGCACGCCTTTGATCTTTTGCCGCCGCCAACACTAAGCGGCAAAAGATCAAAGGAATCCCCCCCCCCCTGGCTACGGCCTTGCTTCCATATGGTGATTTTTTTTCTTTTAAAATACATTTATTTGGTCGGGAAAATAATACTGACACGAGCTTTTAACGTTTAATTAATTCTAAATGGAGATATTTCGATTTTAAATTTTGCTTCAACTTAAACTCTAAAAGCTCGTGTCATCATTATTTTCCCGACCAAATAAATGTATTTTAAAAGAAAAAAATGACCATATGGAAGCTTCTGGAGAAGTTGCCTACATTTTGTCGTAAAAGCATGCACGCAACATGCGCTTTCTTTTTTTTGTCACTTTCCTTTCTGGTCTGCTGTGTTCAATGCAATGGAACAAAAAAAGATTTTGGTTTTTTTCATTGTATGATGAAATTCCACATGTAAATCTGTAGGCTGGATTCGATGTGGCACATTTGTAAATACGAATCTCCTTCTTTTTTGGCATAATGTCTATTCAACGTCACGAAGCAAAACAAGTTTTCGTTTTTTTTTGTTTTTAAAAGCTACAAAAAAATTATCACAGTAAAATTACCGTATTGCTTTTGGGAGTTTTCGAATATTAATTGGTCGAATAAATACAATACAAACCGCAGCTAAAACAGTAAAAACTGCTAAAATTAAACTAAAAATATATGATATTGTATAAAAAAGTGGCATATCAAAATATAATTTTTAAGCAAAACAATTTGAAAATTTAACAATTGTTTTGAAAATGTAATAATTACTGGTAAAAAAAGATGATGTTGTAGGAAATAAAATAAATTTGTGGATGCTCTTTTAATAAACACTTTAAACATTCACTTAAATTCAACAAAATTAATAGTAATTTGAAGGGAACATTTTTTTCTATAAATATGCCAAATATTTGAGACTTGTCAATTAAGACTTTTTAAACAAACTTGGTTGAGTTTTATGCTTCACTTTTTTTCATTTGAAATAATTAATACGAATTAATTATTGAACAAAATGAAAATACAATTTATTAAAATAATTACCGTACTTTGAAAAAAACCATTTGAGCAATTAAAGTTTAAAAAAAATAAATGCAACAAATTTTCAGAAAGCCTTTAAAGCGAATATAACGTTCAATAATTATAATTATAAAACTTTGTTTTTTATATTTATTCAAACGAATATAACACTCAAATATGATAAAAATCATAGAGTGAGTTAGTGAGACAATATAAAGTAAAAAGGAAATAGTAAAATTACGAAGAGAAACAAATTAGAATGAGACAATATAAAGGGAAGTACACACGGTAAAACAGAAAAATACAATATACAGTATAAATTAATTAGTCATCAAAATTTATTTATTAAATCCTATTTTTTTTCAAAATTAAAGGGGCCGTTCCGAGATGTAAAGAAAAACTCCCAAGGGTTGCAGGTAAAGGCGCGCGAAATCTGAAAGCTGCGTTGCAACTTTTTTTTCTTAATTTTTTTCCTCCGTAAACTAACAACTTTATATAAATTAATAACTTAGCAACCGTAACTTAATTTTAATTGTTACATAAATAACATTTGACAATTTATTTGTTATTATTTTGAGAAGGTAAAATTTGGGTAACTTTTGAATCATTTTTAAAAAGTTTGAAAGTATAAGCTTTTAAAGAATTTCGGTAAGTTTTGATCAGTAACAAAGCTGCAACGGGATTAGCAAGAGATATCCAAGGAAGAAAAAATGATAAAATTAAAGGGATTTCAATACTTTGAATATCCAAAAAACTTGTAAATATCATAAACAGCGTTGGAAAACTGCTAAATAGTAATGGTCCAAATGCCTGAAATTTGAATATTGATTAATATAAAATAACAACAAAATATTTAAATAAAAAGTGATACCTGAATAAAAAGAGTTTGTTTATTTATTTATTTATTTATTTATTTACATGCCCTAACGCATGTTGAAAAATTATATAAAAAAATACAATACAGAATTAACAAATAATACATTATGTTACAGTAATACAATAAAAATTGCAATTAATTAAAAAACATAAAGACAACAAACAAAAGAAAGAAAAGGAAGAAAAATGAATGAATTTAAAAATGTTTAAAGAAGGAATAATTAGGATACAAATGTAAAAAAAATACAATTAAGTAAGAATGTGAGAAAGATTAAAGGAAAAGTTAGGTTATTTAAAGTTTAAATTTTTTAATGCTGATAGATAATCGCTGAAGGTTTTATGGCTAGAATATTGAATCTTTAAAGGAAGTTTACGGTATTTTTGGGTTGTACGGAATAAAAAGAAATGAGACCTGATGTTATTTTTGGCTTTAGGTTGAATAAATTTTTTCTCAGATCCTCTCGTTATTGTGGTTAATATTTGAAGATTAAGTTTCAAATTTTTTTCACCACAGAGAAAATCATTAAGAAAAGAGAGATCAAATTTGTTTCTTCTCGTTTCAAGAGACTCAATTCCCAAAAGCTGAAGTTTTTCTTCATAAGGTGCATTGGAGTACTGTCTTAATTCTTTGGCTCTAGAAAAGATAAGTCGAACAGCTATTCGTTGAACTTTTTCAAGTTTATTTACATGCTTTCTCAAAGAAGGATTAAAAACTGGAGTTGAAAATTCAACAAGCGGTCGAACATAAGTGTTATACATGTGTAAGAGAAGTTTAGGAGAAGTAGACCTTAATGCTTTGAAAAGAATGAAAAAGCGAGTTGTTGCATTTTTTGCAATCTTATTGATGTGAGGTTCCCAACTTAAATCGTTTGAGATTGTTAAACCTAAATCCCTAATAGTTGATTGATTGTTAGGTAATTTGAAGCCACTGAAGAAGTAAGAAACTTGAGGATTTTTATGTGGAAGACAATGTAAAACATTACATTTGTGTGCAGCAACTTCCAGCTCATTTTCAATAGTCCAAATTTCGAGCTTTGCTAAAAATTGATGAAGCGGAGAATCAGAATGTGACAGCTCAGAAGAAAGTGCTTTAAGGTCATCAGCAAAAAGTTGTTGCAATACTCCTGGTGTCGCACAAAAAGAAATTAAGTCGCCGATAAAGAATGAAAACAACAAAGGTCCTAGTTTTGAACCTTGTGGAACACCAGAATTTACTTCAAAAATCTCAGATAATGTTTCGCCAATTTTTACCCTAAACTTCCGATCTGTGAGAAAAGCATGAATCCAGGCAATGATAGAATTTGGAACATTCGCAGCCTTAAGTTTTGCAAAAAGCTTAGAATGTTTAAGCCTATCAAATGCCTTCTTAAAATCAAAATAAATAATATCCACGGGGATATTCTTATCAGCTTTCAAGGTGATAAAATCATGACATTCTAGCAATTGAGTTGTTACTGATTTACCTTTAGTGAATCCATGCTGGCAATCAGGAATAAGCTTATTTTCTAAGAAAAATTTACTAAGAAAATCAATAACTATCATTTGAGGAATTGCAGATAATGAGCAATTTAAAGAGATAGGACGATAATTTGACGGAAAATGTCTCTCACCTTTTTTAAATATCGGAACGACATGAGCCATTTTCCATAAAGTAGGGACCTTTCCCTGTTTAAAAGAAGCATTGATAAGTTTTGTTATTGGTTTCGCTAGAGAGAGGGCACACTTTTTGAGTAAAATATAAGGAATACCATCCGGAGAAGTATTGCTTTTATTTTTGAAACTTTTCAAGAAATCTGAGACTTGTGCAACAGATAGAAACGGAAGATAATTATCGTTTATCAAACAATCCTCTTGTGGTACAAATCTATCGGAGTGAAAATTTGTGACAAAAGTGCTGCCTAATGCTGAAGCTTTCTCCTGATCACTAAAAACAGTTTTTTCGTCAATTTTTAAAGCGGGAATATGGGTATCCTTCTTCATAAATTGCCCTAAATGGTTGAAAATGCCTTTGATGCCGAACTTATGCATAATCTGAGCTTCCCTTTGACGTTTAGCTTTAACAGAGCGACTTAATATTTTCTTAGAAATCTTAGAGATTAGAGGTAAATCATTTGTGGTGTTGATTAATGAATCCCTATACTTAATCATACTCTTAATCGATGGTGGAAGCTTTTCCGATGAAGCAGGGATTACTGTATCGACAAACAGTTGTATTGCATCATTGATTACTTGAACAAATTCATTGTATGCTGCATCGAGATCTAAATCACCCGAAACTGTAAGAAATTTCCAGTTATAGTTAAGAAAATAAAGATTCATTGCTAAATAATTTGCTTTCTTAAAGTTTTTGAATGAATAGATTGAAACCGGTGGTAAAATTATATCACAATCAAGTGAAAAATTCACTGTATTGTGATCTGAAGTGGAAAAAGGTGGCTCAATATAGACGTCTTTGATTTTATCATGGACATTGGATAAAACAAGATCTAAAATATTTTCTCCCCGAGTGGGACTTAAAACCTTATTTTCAATATCCGATGACAAAATAAAATCAAGAAAAAGATTTTCTTCAGGAGCTGCAGCAGATAAAGTTTGCCAATCTATTCCAGGAAAATTAAAGTCTCCAACAATTACAACCTCTTGAGAATTTGCAAAAAGTAACGAAATTGATTCACAAAGATCTCTTACAGTATCACATCGTTCTTTCACAGAACTAAACGACGAGGAAGGAGGCAAATAAACTACTATTAAAGTAAAAGAATATGACCCTATGAAAATATCAACAGCTAAATATTCAACTTTTTTTATCGGTGGTAAACTTTTAGCAGTAAAAGAAAATTGCTTAGGAATAAAGACCGCTGCACCTCCACACCTTTTTTTAACTCTATCAGCACGAAAAACAGTAAAATTTGAGTCCCCAACTAAAAGAGAATTATTTTCAGGTGAAATTTTAGAATTATACCAAGTCTCAGTAAAACAAAAAATAGTGTCCGTATATTCCTTAAGATAATCAATAACTAAAGTACCCTTATTGTTTAAGCTATGAGCATTAATTAGTTTAAACTTTAAAAAACCTAACTTTAAACAATCTACAGTAGTACTTTTTGTACAAAAATTTTTACATGATCCTAATTTACAGAAATTTCCTAACATACTACAGTAAAAACAATTAAAAAACATACATCTAACATCCTTATCATCATTGCATCTGTTGTTGAAAAGATCGCCGAGGTCCCATTGGTTCTTGATTTGATCCAGATAGTTGAGATGGAGCTTTATTTGAATTCAATGGATCATCAATTGGTTTAGGTTTCTCATTTGATTGTGGAGCTGGCTTTAAACATATTTGATCTGCATAAACACAATAAGATGTTCCAGGATTTTGCATTTTGAGTTCTTTAATTCTTTCTTTCATTGCAAAGAAGCGTTGATCATCTTTTTTCCTTTGTTCTTCAGATTTTGATGGACGAAGAATAATTCCTTTTCCTTTGAAAGATGTTGAAGTAGCAAGTTTCTTTGCATTCAGCATGATGGATTTTGCTTGACCTGAGGTTTGAAGTTTGACTTTCATAAGACGAGGTTTTGATGGATCATTTTCTTTAACTTTTCCCATTCGATATGATTCAACTATTCCAACTTGAACATCTAATTCATCCATTAATAGTTTAACATTTGCAGCATCAATATTTGAACATTGTGATGGAGTAAGAATACTAAAAATATATGATATTGTATAAAAAAGTGGCATATCAAAATATAATTTTTAAGCAAAACAATTTGAAAATTTAACAATTGTTTTGAAAATGTAATAATTACTGGTAAAAAAAGATGATGTTGTAGGAAATAAAATAAATTTGTGGATGCTCTTTTAATAAACACTTTAAACATTCACTTAAATTCAACAAAATTAATAGTAATTTGAAGGGAACATTTTTTTCTATAAATATGCCAAATATTTGAGACTTGTCAATTAAGACTTTTTAAACAAACTTGGTTGAGTTTTATGCTTCAATTTTTTTCATTTGAAATAATTAATACGAATTAATTATTGAACAAAATGAAAATACAATTTATTAAAATAATTACCGTACTTTGAAAAAAACCATTTGAGCAATTAAAGTTTAAAAAAAATAAATGCAACAAATTTTCAGAAAGCCTTTAAAGCGAATATAACGTTCAATAATTATAATTATAAAACTTTGTTTTTTATATTTATTCAAACGAATATAACACTCAAATATGATAAAAATCATAGAGTGAGTTAGTGAGACAATATAAAGTAAAAAGGAAATAGTAAAATTACGAAGAGAAACAAATTAGAATGAGACAATATAAAGGGAAGTACACACGGTAAAACAGAAAAATACAATATACAGTATAAATTAATTAGTCATCAAAATTTATTTATTAAATCCTATTTTTTTTCAAAATTAAAGGGGCCGTTCCGAGATGTAAAGAAAAACTCCCAAGGGTTGCAGGTAAAGGCGCGCGAAATCTGAAAGCTGCGTTGCAACTTTTTTTTCTTAATTTTTTTCCTCCGTAAACTAACAACTTTATATAAATTAATAACTTAGCAACCGTAACTTAATTTTAATTGTTACATAAATAACATTTGACAATTTATTTGTTATTATTTTGAGAAGGTAAAATTTGGGTAACTTTTGAATCATTTTTAAAAAGTTTGAAAGTATAAGCTTTTAAAGAATTTCGGTAAGTTTTGATCAGTAACAAAGCTGCAACGGGATTAGCAAGAGATATCCAAGGAAGAAAAAATGATAAAATTAAAGGGATTTCAATACTTTGAATATCCAAAAAACTTGTAAATATCATAAACAGCGTTGGAAAACTGCTAAATAGTAATGGTCCAAATGCCTGAAATTTGAATATTGATTAATATAAAATAACAACAAAATATTTAAATAAAAAGTGATACCTGAATAAAAAGAGTTTGTTGAATTTGTTTATGAAGTGATTTCGTGCCAGAATTAATACTGTCAGTATGAGTTTTTAGATGATTCGAAATTTGATTACTATAATAAAAAATTAATGCATATACAGCACTTAATGTTGCAGACTCAAATATGCAGCAGCAAATAAATGAAGGGGATAACTAAATATAAAAGGAATTGAAAAATAAATCATTTTATATTTTTTTGAAGCATATTGAATTCAAGGTGCAATTTTCCTCTGTCAAAGTGTCCTTTTAGCAGACAGGAATTAAAGAAAAGTTTTTTTTATTACATCGTGCAAATAGTTTTTCTTTAAAAAAGTGCAAAAGAAATAATCATTTACTGCAAAACAATATTTATAATTCGCAAAATTGCATGTTGCGATATTTTTACGGTGTTATCGATCACTTTGGCAAAGTGTCAGAGATTAGTTGCTGCAACGAGGGACTCAAGTTGAGTAATAAAGTTGTTGTTCTTTAATACCAAAGTGGCAATCTTTATAATCACACTTATTGAAGAGAATACAAGAGAAGAATGTACCGTAAAAATACATACAAATCGAGATATACATATATAGAGTTTTAGAGGAATGAAAGCGCTATTGTTCTTACTGGCGACGAGTCGCCGAAACATGTGACAGTTTTAAAAAAATAAAATATTGTTTTCAAGACCTACTATTTTATTTGTGATAAATAAAGGAGTTCTACCAAATTCTTCTTTCCAAGCGTTTGTTATAGTTATTGATTCTTTAATTTTAGTAAAATCATTAGAAAATAAATTAAACCATAAAAATAAAGTCCAACAAACAAAAAAATACAGTAATAATAAAAAATATGGAAGCACCATAGTTCGAATTGTAAGGGTATGATTCCTGAAATGAGGACATTGAAAAATTAATTTAACGGACTCTTAATCTCGGCGGGAAATTAAGTAGTTATTTTAAATAAAACATTTACCTGCAAATAACCAAATGTCGAATGTAAAATGAAACTGTAATAGATGCCATACTTGTAGAGAAAAATCCAGTCCAAAATGCATCTAGAATGCTTACAGCTGTATCATTAAATAGCTCTTTATATCCAAATAAGTCTCCAAAAACCATGTAAATATTGCCGTCAATTGAAAAAACATGCTAGAATAAACTGTTTTTTGTTTTGTTTAACGAATAGGGAAGGCAACGGAGCAGCTCGATCGGAACAGTAATAAGTTGAATTTATGACACCTTTTTATTTAAAAGAACTCTCATTCATATACAGGGTGCTTCAAGAAATTTTGACCCCTTTATTTCTCGTGCCAAATTAATTATATTCGTGTAAACCAAAAACGGACTTCACAGTCGTTCTCAGCACATAATAGGAAGACGTTTTTTATTTATTTATTAAAAAAATCAACATTTTTGATAAAATTAATGAAAAAAACCGAAAATTTTTTCCAAGTGTCAAAAAAAATGAAGAAAAGAAAAAACCAAACGAAAATTTTTCACAGGGGGGACCAAGCTAAACTCGAAATTTTTTTCTTCTTAAAAAACTGATTTTTTTTTATAAAACGTCTTCCTATAATGTGCTGAGAACGACTGTGAAGTCCGTTTTTGGTTTACACGAATATAATTAATTTGGCACGAGAAATAAAGGGGTCAAAATTTCTTGAAGCACCCTGTATGTTTTCTCCACTGATAAAAGAATGTTATAAAAATATTTAAATTATTTTTAAATTTATTTGTAATTTAAAAATGGTATTCATGTCTAATAATATTAGCCAAAATTTATTTGCATAATCACGCGTTTTTAACTTAAAAGGACAAGATTTGCTGACGTGCCCCGATTAGAGATCGGATACCGCACCGTTACCGCGGTAACGGTACGGTATTTTACCGCGTTACCGTACCGCGAAGGTTTCAGTACCGTCAAAAATATCACAATACCGTACCGTGAACTTACGGTATTGCGATATTTATGAAAGTTTGTTTTTTTGATACACAATTTGGAAAGATGTTTCAATGAATTATTCTTTAGAAAAAGGTCAATCAGTTTGCCACTAAAATAGTATATTTTGTTACATTGTTTATTGGCATAAAAAAATCTAAAGTTTATTGTTTTTCATAAAAACTCAGTTGATTTTCTGGTCGATTTCTAATATAGCTTTAATACAATAAAACTTGGTATTTGCGATATTACCGCGGAATTACCGTAATAACGTACCGTGACAATTTATAAAAACGGTATTTTACCGTTACCGCATTTTTCGAAAAACGGTACGGTATCCGATCCCTAGCCCCGATGTAGGAGCTGTTCGTGGTTTTTAATTTTTCCAAATATTATACCCCAAGACTGAAAAGCCGACGTCAACCTATTAAATCTGTGGTGAAGACGCAGAACGAAAACCAAGGGGCTGTCCAGATATGACGTGATCAAAAAGTGTGTGGGTGAGTCGAGTTCATTAACACGCTGCTTTGACTTTGTCGGCAAACTCATTGATGTTTGATCACCAAAGAGTAAGTGGGGTAAAAAACACTAATTTTTGCATTACGTCATATCTGGACAGCCCACAACTAGAGACAGAGGTGCAGAGAAAAGACACTTTTTCTCTCGCAAAAGCAGTAAGCGTTCAAAGCGGTGACAAAAAGTGGAAGTGAAGCCCAAGTCATGGTTATTTTGCGACAATAATGCCCTATTTTCGTAGCAATTTTATTGAGTTCGGTTTTTCTACCCGAACCCCTTTACTTTTAAAATATCTCAACTATAAAAAATGTTGATTATATACTTACAGATATACTCCTCCGTTCTATAGAAGAAGAGTATATTTGGTAGGAGTTTATTTTCCCCTGATGCCAATATTAATACTTTATATGAGACAGTTTATCGTCCCTGAAACCTGATATATCGTCCGATATATTAATTTTGGGAGATACTGAATTTTGTGGGATTGATTGGGTTTATTTACCTTGTAAAACGGATAATTAAACTTTATTCATTGATTTTCTCGTTTATTCTGGCCTGAAAAATATTGTTTGCTTCTCTGATAGGTCTCGGTTAAAGTTCCTTTTCGGTCAAAATTCCTCTCAAATTCTTCATTCTCAAAATCATCAATGGTTCGACTTCTAACTCGTGCAAAAAGAATAATTTTCATCAAAAAAGCTCATATTCCATCCTTCATTCCATTACATGGTTGCTCGTGGGGAAATGCAAAAATGCAAAGTTAACTTTGCAAAATCATTGCATGAGAGGGTTAAAAGCGAAACAAATGTGTATAAGAGGTGTTTGAAAGAGGGACTAACTTGCGCCTCTTCTTTCCCTCTTTTGTCTCTCTTTTGTCCCTAAGTTGCGCGCAACTTGCGCCTCTTTCGGAAGACTTGTAAAAAAATCTTTTCTTTTTTTACAAAAACAAAAATTTTTTTAATTAAATTTTTTTTTAAATTTCTTTTTTTTTGTAATTAAAGGATTTTTGTTAATGTTATATGCATATAGTTTTTATTAAAGATAACATGATAAAATATGTCGAAAAAAAAGCGTAGATTCTTTGGATTTATTGTAGTTAATTTTGATTGGGTGAAGTGTTTGAAAGTCACTGTAAACAATTATGAGTTTTTCCAAAGTTACTGATTTTTCAAATTTTGAGAAAATTGATTTGATAGTTTACTTTGATTTTTCACCATGTTTTCAATTAGGTGGTAAATGAAAAGTAATAATTTCAGGATGTTGAAATATGGCCCAAAAATCGTAAAAAAAATTTTAACATAAAAATATCAAAACGTTGGTATATTTCGATATTCATAATATGTCGGTATCTCAAAAATTACTACATGATATTCCATAATGCAAGTCCCCGGACGTCGATATATTACGAAATATAAAGGTTATGTCTCCTGAATGATGTTTGAGATGTTTGTTGCACGTACTTTTCTATTTATAAATCGCAATATGTGGGTTCAAGCCATATATTTCTGGTAGAGTCTCTTTTAAAGTAAACCATGAACACGGACTTGATTGGGGAAATCATTTCACGGGATTTTTGCGTTCCGTAACCATATTTTGCATTAAACATTTTAGGGCAGCAATACGTTATAAAATATTAACAATTTGTTCCCTTTAAATGGAAACATTATCTTCTTTATTTGTTCGAGTCATATTATTTTCGACAATAAAATCTGACAAAACCATAAAAGTACTTTCCATTCAGAAGCTTTGTAAAGATGTGCTTTTGATGTTTCTCTCAATTTTCTGTTTGATAACTCTATTGATTGTAATTAAAGGAAAGATAACATGATAAAATATGTCGCTTGCACTTTTTTATCCTAATTTCATCATAAAGTAAAAAGAAATTAATTCAGAAAATTTTAAAACCAGAAAATTTAATCCTTTTCTGTTAATGTTTTTAAATATTATGCATTATTTTTAGGAGGCTGAATGAAGACATTCAGTTCGAATTGCTTGAAAAAGTCCGGTGAAAATTTAATGCTAAAGTTGATCATATGCACTGAAAAAAATGGGTGCAAAAAATGGACACTCCTTAACAAAATAGATCGATATTTACTCCTTTTAGGAGTAAATGTCGTCTTTTTCGGAGTAAATGTTAGTCTATGTTAAAGAGGTACAAAAAATGGATACTCCTTAGCAAAAAAAAGACGATATTTACTCCTAAAAGGAGTAAATATAGATCTATTTTTAGGTGTATTTGGCATACTTTTTTTTCAGTGTGTGTAGAAATTATACATTAACAAAAATCCTTTAATTACAAAAAAAGAGAAATTAAAAAAAAATTTAATTAAAAAAATTTTCGTTTTTCTAAATAGAGACCGGCAAGCAAGCATTTTTCCTTTCCTTTTTTTGTCATTTTTTGGTTACAGTATGAAAAATAAAATTTTGATTTAGTCTCTAACAATCAGACCTATAAGATGTTATTTTTTATGCTGATTCCGAATATGACATTTTAAAAAAATTTCCCATAGGACAAAGGGTGGAAAACTCAAAAATAACATGTTTTTTCGACATTTGACCCCTAGGTAAGTCCACGTAAACATAACTGTGAGCACAGTTTAATAGCCCTTAAAAAAATACATCTGAGTAAAAAACAAAAATCAGGGGAAAAAAATAGGGAGCAATCGCAGAGCTAGATTTTGATCAAAAACGTTAAAAAATCGAAGGAATGCATTGTTTTGGCGATACGTCTTTCAAAAGCATAAAGGAAATCCATTTTTTTGTTGCAAAAAAGGAAAGAAAAAATGTCTTTTTTTCAACCAAAAAATTCTGCTTTTTGGATTTTTCAGATGGCATTTTCGGCGCTTTAGCTTAATTTTTTTAATTTTTTGTTTTTATATTATTCTTATTCAGGTCTAAAAGTACTATAATAAAGCGAAATTTTTTATTTTTTCGAAAATTATTTTTTCGCTTGCCGGTCTCTATTTGTAAAAAAAGAAAAAAAATTTTTACAAGTCTTCCGAAAGAGGCGCAAGTTGCGCGCAACTTAGGGACAAAAGAGAGACAAAAGAGGGAAAGAAGAGGCGCAAGTTAGTCCCTCTTTCAAACACCTCTTATACACATTTGTTTCGCTTTTAACCCTCTCATGCAAGGCCGGGAATTTTTGAACTACATGATCTCTTCCACCTTACCTGCTCAACGTGTGCGACCAATCTTTCGATTCTGTCAAACAGGGTTTCTCTTAGGATTGAAATTGTTGTATTGTAATTATATTATGTGTTTACCTCTCCTCAAGACATGTGTGCCCTGTTAAGGAGCAATTAATAAAAAGTGTTTTATATGAAATCACTTTGACCTTGTCGCTGAGGCTCCGTCGGGTTGGCTCCATACCATGCATAATCGCCGATAACAATGAGTGATAACTTCTTCAAAAGAAAACGTTTGTTTGATTTTTTTTATTAATAATTAATAGTATTTTAAACATCTTACCGGAGCTATAACGAAGCTCATAACTGATACAATTATATCAATGATACTATTTGGAACCAACGAATAATTAATATTAACCAAAGTTTTAGTTTTAACTGTTTTAATTAAAAATAAAAGTAAACCATTACAAAAAATAGAAAGTAATGGAACTATAATATTATTGTAATACACAATTCTAAGCAACATGTTTAAGGAAAAAACACAAGTATTAAAATTTAATGAAAAGGGTAAATTTAAAAAAAATTAACCTTTTAGTTTACTCAAGAAATAAAAGTAAGAGTAAGAAAACTCATTATATTATAATTACCTTATTTTGTATCAGAATTTATTTAATTAGTGTCAGACAAATAATTGTTCATGTGACCTTATTGTTGTTATTACTACACTTTGAGGGGAATAAATTTGTTTTTTAATCAGTTTTTATGATTCATTTACAGTGCTCCACAGAAATATAAGGCCACCCCATATTTTGCCGATTCTGAAATTTCTAGAAGCCGAATCATTCCAAAAGTTGTAGATTTGGATTCAGTTTTTTTCAAAAAATTGAAATTTTGCTCCACGGAAATATAAGGCCACTCTTGGATTATGCTCATTTTGATTAATTTGGCTAAAATATCATTTTAGGGGTTGTTCAGCATGCTTATTAAAGCTGAAATGTAAAGAAAGTTTCAGAAAATATGCAATGGCATCGATTTGCCAAGGCATCGAAAATCGCATTTTTGCCATTTTTGGCACTTTTTTGATGCCGGTGCAGCTGCGGAGCAAACGTTTTGGAAGAAGCCACATATCCCATTTTGTAGCCCTAACCAAACTTAACATGTCCACATAGTTTCAGAACTCCATATCTAATACCCGCCGACATCCCCCTCTTCAAATTTTGTAAAATGGCTCGTTTTTCACATTTTTTTTAAATTTTTGCATTTTTTGACGTTTTTTAGGAAATTTCCCGGGAAATGGTCAACCCTATTTGCAATAATTGTGATGAAAAAAAAACAAAAATTATAAGCTAATATTTTTGTTTTAACAGCTGTACAAAAAAAAGCAAAACAGTTCTTCATTTCCTTTATTGTCTTATTATGTTCCATTTTTCTTTTAAATTTTATTAAATTATTTTTGTGTTTATTTAGAGTTTATTCAATCCATTCTTCAACGTTTTTGTTGCTGTAAAAAAATGTTATCGATTGATAATCCTTTACCAAATTCAAATAAATTACCGCTTTACGTAGAAATTAAAAGTGATAATAATAATTCTGATAAACCACAAAGATATATTTCAAAATTATTTAAAAAAGTTTCGTATTTTTCAAAAGACAACTTTGAAGTAACATTTTTATTTTAAATACTGCCATTTTTATAGATCTTTTTCTAATTTTTCAGGATGATGATTATCCATTTAGATTCGAGATTGAAACATCTTTTGCTTTTATAACAATTCTTTTTGTACTTTTTTGTTATTTTTTATGGGAATGTAATCCAAATAATGCTGAAAATTATGATTATGAAGGAGTAGATTTTATTGAACCCTGTACAAATGCTTCAATATCTATAAATCATTTGATTCAATTAAAAAATCAGACGGAAAATTTGCATAAAGTTTGTAATTTTGGAGCTTGGGTTGTTTTTAAGGGTTACATGCAGGCAGTGCCGTATATAGAAATTGTTTTTGGGGTGTGCACAATTATTTCGGAGGGGGCATGCCTTTTATCTTTTGCCGCATCCAGGCTAAAAATTGAGAAAATCGAAATTTGTTAAAAAATGCTGAATGATTATTTTTAAACTTTTAAACAGCTATTTAGTTTCCCGGATAATAGAGATACCAAATGAATGTATTTATAAAGAAGATAAAAAACAAATTTCGGTTTTCAAAATCGTTATTTTCGAGTTCGCAGAGCCCGGTTACAATCATTTTTAAGTTTCATTTCAGGAATTGGGATCCCTTAATGTTGCCCTATATTATCATATCCAAAATGACACCATTAATCCATATGATGATATTGTAATCAGATATGATAATGTCCGAGGTCGATATCTTAATCAAGCAAAACAATTGAATGAACAATACAATATTTATTTGAAATGTTATGAAACAAATGTTATAAAATATTATAAATATTTGTCATTTCAAAATGGCATTTTTTGTATAATTTATTTAATGATTGTTGGAATATTTATTTATGCTGCAATTTATTACATTCGAGAAATTGATAAAAATGAGTTAACAGAATATCAGCTATTAATTCACAAAAGAAATAATTTTATAGCAAAAGTTTCTGTTATTTTAAATGCTTTTTGTGGAATTGGTGCTTTAATTATCTTCTTCTTTCCAGCTATTGATCAAATACAAATTAAAGAATATCCATTGTAATACTATTTTACATAAATTAACGGCATAAATTTGAAGAAAAAATAAATAAAGTTTGAAATGTTAAAATTTTTTTCCCTTGTTGAAATTTACTTTTTAGCTTTGCTTAAAGAGAACATCTTCAAATTTTTTTTCTGAATTTTTAAATGAAATTAATTTTATCCATTTCAACATCAGGGGTGTGCTCAAGGCCGTATACAGAAAAAAATTTCGGAGGGGGGCACAGCGATTTTGGGGGGGGGGGCACACCTTTGATCTTTTGCCGCCGCTAACACAAAGCGGCAAAAGATCAAAGGGAATTCCTCAATTTCGGGTGCCGACCCCCCCCCCCCCCCCTAAATACGGCCTTGTGTTTGCTAGACAGTATTTTTTAAAATCGGGATCAAGTCTTAAAACACTACTATTTAATTTTCATAATATTGGTTAAAAATTAAAATAAGCGTCGGACGACAAGCAAGTAAAAATGTGATTGCAACTCTCGAAACAAAAATGTTTCAGAATTCCAATCAAAAAATTCTGATAATTTTTTCTTTCTTTGCATATTTTTCTAACCCTAAAAATGGTGCCCACATAAAAAATCGGTTAAACAGAGCCAAATCCATGTTTTTATTTTTTTCATTTCTTTTGCCTGATTCAGGGAAGGAGTGCTACTTGCTTGTCGTCAATAATCCCTTAAAAATTCGTTTTGTTGAATCTCCTGTGAAAAATAAAGCGTTTTAAAATTTTTGCAATTGATTTTTATCAGAAAAAAAAGTAAAACAAAAACTACAAAATTTATATTTTAATACTTCCAACAAGTTTGTTCAAGTTGTTTTTTTTTGTTTTTTAAAATGAAAATAAAATGTTTTTAAAAAATTTATTTGAATATTTTATTTTTTTAAAAACTCCTTAAGAATGAATTAATATATAAAACGAGGAGACTCCCTAATAACTGAATTGATAGAAATATTTAAAAACGAGGGACAAAAGAAGGAAAAAAATTATTTTATTTGCAAATGCGACGAAGCGGGACACATCGTACCGTTAAATATAAATGGAATCTTTTATTAATTACACAACTCATTAATTAAAAATGTAAATTTTGCAGTTTTTTCAACAAAAACAGAATTTGAAGTTTTGCTGCCACTAAATTTTTACAAATATTTTAAACTAAAAAATTGATTTATAATTTTTTTTCATTTAAAAAAAAGTTTAATAAAAGCCGAAAAACATTGATGATGTAAAAATACCAAGTTTTGTATACGTAATTTAATATTTTTATTTTCATTAACTTTAACAAAAATAATGCTCGAAAGGTATTCCATTTGAGCTTTTGCTGACGATGTTTGACCAAATTTTTGGTGGATTTGCACCCCATATTGCTCTTCCGGTGTTTTTTCAAAAATATTTTCTGATTCAGTGATGTTAATTCCGATACTTAAAAGTTCTGATCTCCGTTTTGTTTCAAACTATCCGTCAAGCATCGTTTTGTTGGACGAAACGTCCAAATATCCTCCATTTTCATGATGTCAGGATATTCGGTGTTTGACTCTGAAAAAAACCGGAAAATTACTCTTTCTGTAAAAAATACGAAGAGATTGATTTCTTGATCAATTTTCTCTCGGTTTTTGTTATATTTTTAACCATTAAATTTCGTCATTTAAAAGCTTTTAAATTTTCCTGTTTTTAAAAGAATTTTTTGGCCGCTTTTAAAATGTGTCTGATTTTTCGTACAAAAAGTAAGCTTTTATTAAATTTCAATTTTTTAGAATGTTTTAAGAAAATAAGGCGGAGCAAAAATAGTAATTTTCTTGTAAAATATATAAGTCCCAAAAAATGAATGTTACAGAAAAATAAAATCTGAAAGAAACTTCCAAAAATTATTAGATTTTTTTTTCAGATTTTTTTTTCAAAAATGAAATCAACATTGGTTATCATTTTTATATTTGCAAGCTTTTTTGCTTTTGTTTCAACTCAACGAAGAGGAAACGGAACACCTGGTTCTTATTGTGATTCCGAAAGGGTTTGTAATTGGGGTTTAGCATGTTTTGATAATATGTGTCATGTAAGTTTCCCCCTTTTTTAATATCCTTATGTAATTTAAATTAAAAAAACTTATTATTTTTCGTGTAAAATAAAGTCGAACATTATTATATTGAGACCATAACACCTCATTTTAGCCAATTCCCCCTGGTCGTCGTCGTCGTCGAGATGCCATTGTTAGATGCAAAACCGATGCAGATTGTGTTGATCAAGGTTATCAGTTCTGTCGATTTGGTCAATGTGTTGTAAGTTTTTTTTTCTCCTATATTTTTTTTCATCTTTTTCTTAAGTGATATGTTTCAGTTTCTTCCATAACCATCCAAAATGTATTATCAATTAAGAATGATCAGTTACAAAATCTTTTCCCACATCAAATGTTTTTAAAAACTTTTTCAAATAAAAATACATTTTTGTCGAGATATCGGATCACAAATTATATTTTTTTAAGTAAACAGTGAGAAAAATTGTAAACAAAAAGCATTTAAAACTGAATTTAATTAAAGGGAGTGTCGACGACAAGCAAAAAAAAATTTTTGGCAACAAGTATGTTTTTACACGAATAAGACATTTTTCTATGCTATTTCTTTTCTCTAACTCATTTTCGTGTTAAAACATACTTGTTGTCCACACAAATTTTTTTTTGCTTGTCGTCGACACTCCCTTTAACACAAATTTTTCCACGAAAAAAATGAAAAAACAAAGACGTTTTTGCTTTGTTTTTTTTGCTTCAAAAAATAGCAATCAATAAACAAAAAAAAACTATCGCACACGAAAAAGATTTTTTTTTGTATATCACTTTTTTTTGCAGCAGCAGCATTTTTTTGAATATTTTATTTTTTTGGGATATTAACTCCGGGGTTCTGCGATATCGATATTGAGAAAATCGAAATGTATATTTTTTTGATTTTTACGAAATCTGTACATTTTGAAATCGAAATTGATAATTCTCTCAAAATCAATATCGCAGAGCTCTGATTTACATAAAAAAAATCATAACAAAACACATAAAACCTTATTTGTATAAATATGGTTGTATTAATAAAATTAATAAAAAGATACCAATAATTAACAATAATTAGGATTTTCCAAAGTACCTAAATGATCAACAAGTAAAGAAGTATTTTTTATTTTCTACTTCGATCATTTAAAAAAATGAAGTGATTTGTTCCATTCAAAAAATGTAGTTTGATCAACGACAAAAATTCTCACCACAAAATTTTTTTCTGCTAATATTTTTTAATGATAAATGTTTAAATTTTTAAATTTAAATTTTGTTAAAATGTTTTCGTCAACTATTAAACCAAATGTGCCAATTTCTGGTGATTATTTGATTGATATCAGGAAAAAAGGTGAAAGATCTGTGATAAATCAGTCCTGGAAATCAAGAAATGATAAACATTTAATTAGAATAGAAGTTATTGACGAAAAAGATTTGGAATTGATTGGGCATTTTTATAATTATAATAATTATGTGAATCTTATCAGTAAGTTTATTTCCATTTTGGAGTAATACAGGTTTATCACTTTATCATTGATAATTAGAAATACTGATAAAATGATAAAAACATTGATAATGATTTTTTTCCTTTATTTTCAGAGGTAAAACCAGAAGATACAGAAAAATTTGCATTTGATGCCGTAAAAAAATGCCTTTCTCAACCGTTTTCTTTTGCCGCCTTTGATGGTGATAAACTTGTTGGAATTAAACTTAATCGAATTCACACCCCTGACGAATTTCCTCAATTGTTTGATGGATTAAATGAAAATAATCCAAAATTTGTAATTAAAGAAGATTACACAAATGAGATCCAAAATGCTCCGTACACGATTGAAGCAAACAAAATTTATGTAAATTTGGAAGAATGTTTTGGACAAACTGGAAAATTTTTGCCAAAAAATATCAAAAATTTAGGTGTTTTAAAATCCACTGGCATTCATCCAGATTATCGGGGGTAACAAAAAATGGTGGTACTTCTTCAGTTTATCCCCCCCCCCCTTACATTTTTCATTCACAAAAGCAACCGCTCAGTTCACCCACACCTTTTAAATTCACAGTAAAAACTCAACAATTTTATGCAAATTTTGAACGAAAAATGCGAAGGGGGGGGGGATAAACTGAAGAAGTGCCAAAATGCTTTTACATTTATCTTTAAATATGTTTTAATTTTTAGAACTGGATTAATACAATATTTGTATGAAGAAAGTTTGAAATGTTTTGAAAAGCATGGATGTAATTATTTTGTTGGTTATTGTGTTGCTAAAGGAACCTATAAAATGTGTCAAAATGTAAGTAATATTTTTATTTCGTTGATTACCATTTTGACAATAGTTAGGACACGGTGCTGTTATTTGAGAAATTTGCATAAACTTTAAAACGTATCCTCCTCTTTCTTTAGCATTAAGCCTTACAGTTTATGCAAACCTCTCAAATGACCTTTCTGACATAATCAATAAAATTAAACCTCATATATATGCAAATTTTAGTATGAAATGAAAGAAATCTTTAATTTTCCATTTTCATCTTTTAAATCAAATGGTAAACTTTTATTTGAAGCCGCCGACAAGGCTGATGATGAACCATCTTGTTGTTTTGCAATGTTGGGAAATGTTGGTGAAGCTTTAAAGATTGCAAAACACAATGAAACAAATTATTGATTTTGTACAACATTTTTATACTTTCTCAAAAAAAAGCATCAAGAATTTTTTTAAATAATTTTGATTTTTTGAATGGATTATTTTATAAGTTTTTTAACATTTGTTGCAATTTAAAAAAGTTTGTGTGAAGTGCGACTCCCCCTAATAAAGCACAGAAAAAAATATTTATGTTTCAAAACATTTTTTTACAAAAACACATCTCGAAGATTTGCGGAGATGCATTTTATTTTGTAAAAATAAACATAAAAAATTGTTTTTATTTTTTGTGTTTATTCCATCAAGAAAGTATAGCTAAAATCTTCAGAAGAAAAAAATGCAGGCTATTTGGATTTTATTTTTTTCCAAAATGTAATTTCGAAACTGTTTGCGATTTTTATACTTATCTAATTTTGGATTCTTTTAAAAAAGGGGGGGGGGGAACCAACCTTTAAAAAATTTTATTGAGCAACTTTCTTTGACGCTCTCAACACGAATGAGGCAAAAACGGCTGTACTATCTTGTTTTGGGTGTTAAAATGTATTTTCATGGCAGAACAACAAAAAAAAATTAACTTTATTAGCTTTGACATTTCTTGATTCGTGTCGGGAGCATCACGGAAATTTGTTGAAAAAATTTTTATTAAAGGTAGGTCTCCCCCTTTTACAGGAAAACCATCATTTATGTTCCAGCCGGTTTTCTTCTTTCAAATATGGTTTTGTTGTGTCATCTTTCAGGGTCAAAACCGAACATATTTCAGCATGAGCTGTTAATGCCGCTTAAATTTTTATTTAATCCTCTTTTTTAGTTAATATTTGAGAAATTGTCAAAAAATTATTATTTATTTTTTATTGAATATTTTGTTGTAAGCTTATCAATTTTTCAGGACTTAAAATTTTCGAGTTTAACTTGATCCCACATGTGAAAAAAAAAGACAAATGAAAAAGAGAGACCAGAAATTGATTTTTTACATCAAACACTTTGATGTTGGATGCTGAGAAAGTCCGTTTTTGGTTTACACGAATATTATTAATTTGGCACGAGAAATACAGGTAAGGATGGACGAGGGCCCGAAAATTTTCGAAAAGCCCGGCCCGGCCCAGGCCCTGATTTTAAAATTTTTTGTAAATTTTGTCATGGTCTCCCTTGTGGAATTTTTAAAATTTTTTTCAAAAAATTGAAAAGGCCCGGCCCGATCCTCAATTTCGAGGCCCGACCCGGCCCGGCCCTGGGGCTTGGCCGGGCCGGGCCCGGGCTTTTCAAAAGCCCTATGCCCTCGTCCATCCTTAAATACAGGAGTCCAAATTTCTTGAAGCACTCTGTATTTTAGAATTTTCCTCAATCTCTTGTTATGTTATATAGTCATGCCATTATTCTTTGTCTTCAAAACGATAAACAAACCGAAGAAAATATTAAAGCTTTGGACGCTTTTCTTGCAGCGGCACCAAATGATCATCAATATGTTCCAGCATGTCATTATCGAAAAGCTCATTACTATTTTAATTGTGGTGATGAAGCAAAATTTGTCACAAGCTTTGAAGACGGCATTGCTGCTGAAAAAAATCAACTTCCTTGCTTTTTACCGTATCGATTTCCAGGCAAAAATTTATTGGAACTTAATTATTTTTGTTCAAAGAAAGAAACAACAATTGAAAGAGGTTAGTAAACATAAGTAATGCAAATATCAGTCAATTTAATATTTTTTACAATTGTTTTTAACTCAGTATGGCTGGTTTCGCATTTTGGTGGCATGTCACAAAACGTTAAAATCTGATAACTAATTTGTAATTTTTATTAATCAAAGATATTTTGATTGTGGCACAGGGTGACAGACCGCCAAAGCCATTTACCTGTAACATTTAAAAAAAATTATACTCTTTTAGTCGCAAAAACAGATAACAGCCGCTTTGAAAAAGTTAAATTTGATCGAAAAAGAAAGGCATTGATTCTTCAAAATCACGAAATTTTTATTAGTTATGCAAGAGAATACGGTAGAGCAACAATTTCATTTGTTCAAACTGCCCCAAAACCACCTTGCACCACACCAAATCCCCCAAATTGGTCATCTCCAAAAAAGATTACTTTAAAAGAAATGGATCCAACAAAGGATAAAGTGTATAATGGTTGTATTTTAAAAGTTCGAATTCTTGATTGGGCATTTAAAATGTACAGTATTCAAACAGTAATTGAAGATGAAAATGGTGATGTTTATCGATTTGCAATTTATAATTGGCCAACCAATGGTAATTCAAAGAATGGCATGGCTGAAGCGCTTAAAACTTTTCGTCCAAATGTTAAAATTTCAATTATTAATCCATATCATCGAATGGCAAAAGATGGACAAAATACTATTCGAGTTGAAGGACCCAAATTTGTAAAAATTGGTAAATTCTTTTTAATTCAATTTTTAAAAATTCATTAATTTTTAATTTTTAGATACATCCATGCTTAACAAATTATGCCATATTTGTGGAAAGGAAGGAAAAACTCTTCCATCATGTTCAAAATGCAAAATGGCACTTTATTGTTCACAAGAATGCCAAAAACTTGATTGGACTGAATTTAATCATAAAAGTCTTTGCCAATATTTAAAAATGTTTGCAAATTGATAGTAATTTTTTTTTAAGTTTTGGCTTAGGCTGGATTTGATGTGCTAAATTGTCCAACTTTTATTTTATTTGCTTTTTATGTATTCAGTAATTTTTATAATTTCTCCGAATTTGTACAATTTTTTTCATAAAAATTGGAAACCAAAAAGTTAATTTTTTAATGAAAATTACAGAATTTTCTTGTCTGAAATTTTGTTCTTATTCAAAAACCATTTTTTTAAACTTAAAAACGAAGGAAATAGTTATTTAATAATTTAATTTCTATTATATAAATTGTTACCTTTGGGAATTTACAACTAAAACCAAAAAAAAATTATATATCTTTTAAAATAATATTTGGTTATAGTTGAAAAGGTGAAGTCTAACTTTTAATGCCAGCATTCGCTTTCTGTTTTTTATTTTTTAAAGTGCAAGATTTTTAAAACACATTCTACGACAAAATATTCTTCAGCCTGTACCACCAAAAAATGAATATTTCTGAAACTTTACCCATGTTTTCGACTATGCTTAACAAGACTGGAGCCAATGGCTTTTTGTTCAAAAGTGCCGTTTTGGCACTTTTTTGTGCCGTTGAAGTCAAAAATGGCGTTTTAGAAAAACAGCCGCTCTTGGAGATATCGGCTTGATATGATTTGGTATAAACTAAATCGAGGTCGCTGAATTCGAATATCGCATTTACAAATCTTGAAATTCGTTGTGGGACCCAAAAATGACGAAATTATGCAAATTTTTGCGTTTACGCCGTTCTAACGCCGTGGGGGTTTTTATGCGGGTTCCAATTTATTTTTTTTCGGATTCCTCGTGGTTTTTTACCCCTGGAGAGGGAGGAATATAAAAAAAATATTAAAACAACTATCCTTTATGAATTTTTGAGTGAGCTCGGTTCACTTTTTTGTCTTGGTCCCCCCTTACAGAAAAAATTTTTGGAAAAATTTTTGAAAAAATTTTAAAAAAAATTTTAATTTTATTTTAGAAATACTTGAAAAATTACAAAAAAATGTAACTGATCTGAGATAAAACATAAAATTTAAAAAATAAAAAAAAAATTTTTCAATTTGCTCAAAAGTTCCATTTTGGCACTTTTTTGTGCCATTGAAGTCAAAAACGGCATTTTTGAAAAACAGCCGCTCTTGGAGATATTGGCTTAATTTAATTTGGTATAAACTAAATCGAGGTCGCTGAATTCGAATATCGCATTTACAAATCTTGAAATTCGTTGTGGGACCCAAAAATGACGAAATTATGAAAATTTTTGCATTTACGCCGTTCTAGCGCCGTGGGGGTTTTCGTGCGGGTTCCAATTTATTTTTTTTCGGATTTCTCGTGGTTTTTTACCCCTGGAGAAGGAGGAATATAAAAAAAATATTAAAACAACTATCCTTTATGAATTTTTGAGTGAGCTCGGTTCACTTTTTTGTCTTAGTCCCCCCTTACAGAAAAAATTTTTGGAAAAATTTTTGAAAAATTTTTTTTTTATTTTTTAAATTTTATGTTTTATCTCAGATCAGTTACATTTTTTTGTAATTTTTCAAGTATTTCTAAAATAAAATTAAAATTTTTTTTAAAATTTTTTCAAAAATTTTTCCAAAAATTTTTTCTGTAAGGGGGGACCAAGACAAAAAAGTTGAATCGAGCTCATTCAAAAATTCATAAAGGATAGTTGTTTTAATATTTTTTTTATATTCCTCCTTCTCCAGGGGTAAAAAACCACGAGAAATCCGAAAAAAAATAAATTGGAACCCGCACGAAAACCCCCACGGCGCTAGAACGGCGTAAATGCAAAAATTTTCATAATTTCGTCATTTTTGGGTCCCACAACGAATTTCAAGATTTGTAAATGCGATATTCGAATTCAGCGACCTCGATTTAGTTTATACCAAATTAAATTAAGCCAATATCTCCAAGAGCGGCTGTTTTTCAAAAATGCCGTTTTTGACTTCAATGGCACAAAAAAGTGCCAAAATGGAACTTTTGAGCAAAAAGCCCATGGCTCTAGTCTTGTTAAGCATAGTCGAAAACATGGGTAAAGTTTCAGAAATATTCATTTTTGGTGGTACAGCCATTACTATGGATTACGAATATTTTGTCGTAGAATGTGTTTTAAACACAAAAAAACCATAGTTGTTATTATTTTATCATATTTTTATTACGTAAAATTACTTGTTTTTTAAATTCAATTTTTTTTTTAAATATGGAAATTACGCCAATAGTTTTATTGGCACAAAGTTTTATCATTACTGGATCATATTCTTTTTCGTTGTATGTTTCCACAAAATTATTACTACAAAAAAAATATAATTTTGAATCAACTCCAATTTTTAAAGTTTATTTGGGATATATAATTTTGTTAAGTGGAATATCAGTGATAAGTTGCATATATTTTTGTATAAATTGGAGGCCATCTGGAGCAATATTTGATGCAAAAATTTTATATTTTTTAACTGCATTTCCGGGTAAGAATATTTTCAATGGTTTTTAAAAAAGTAAATGAAAGTCTTAAATTTTGGATATCATATATCTGACGGATATTCGATATCCATAGGTTTCGAAATTTCATTTATTTGATGGTTAATTTGCATAAAATTTTTTTTGGCATAAAAACAGATTTCGGATATCCGAATATATCAAATCCCTTTATCTCTCATATCACATATCAAAAAAAAAAATTTTAGGTTTAATCAGTGGTAACAATCTTATCAATGATATGTTTCTTTGCCTTGATCGATGTTTTATCGTTGCAATCTCCTTTAAATACAACACCCGTGCAAAAATAATCTTCGCTTTTATCAGTGCTGCTATCACAATATCAGCAATTTTGGCACAATTTCTCTTTGATGGTTATTTTGCTCGAATCCCTGAAAGTTTTCCAACCCATTGTTACACTCCAACTTGTATTACGAAAGGGGCAGAAGAAAATGGATTTTTAAAAATGAAATTAATTTGTGGTGCCATTAATATTGTGACAACAATGGCATTATTATTTCTCATTAAATTTAGACTTCATTCAAATGCATCCGCCTCAAAATTAAGTTATACTGTAATTATTACAATTGTTTCAACATTAATTTTTGAATTTATTCCAACTGCTTTTGCTCGGCTGTTTAAAAATGTAAGTTTTCGTTGTTCAGAATTTGAATTTGGAATTGAATCCAGAGGTCAAAGTTCTGTGCCGATGTCTAGGTTTAATGTTTTTCAATGCCATTGTGGGAGAAAAAAAAATTGTTTTTCCAACAAAAAAGATTGTCCAGAAGTGACGTCACGAAAAAATCTGATATTTTTATACTCACTGAGCCTTTCATTCCTCTGATCTAACGCTGCATTTCAAAACGGCGTCACCTCTTGTTAATCCCCATACCGCCCATAAAATGTGTGACGTCACGTCCTTTTATGCGTTACGTTTTATACCACCTGGCGTGAATAACATTTTGCCAGACATTGGCCCTGAAACACGTACCGTTTTCTTCCTTTTTTTTCGATGTATTTTTTAAAAAAAACTTTTAAATATTTTATTTATTATTATTTATTTCTATTTTTCATCCATCAAATTTTAGGCAACCGGAACTTCAGTACCAGCATATTTGGGACGTTATTCAACAACTTTAAGCGCAATAAATGTTGCATTTTGTATGTTTTTATATTATACAGCTATCAAAAAGCTTCCAACAACAAATTATAATATTCCAATCACCCCCCAATCTCTAAAAGTTTTATCAATTCCACGGCACATTGTTTAAAAAAAAGATAATAGTATTTTTTGAATACGTGTTTGTATTTGAAAATGTTTTCATTTTGTTTAATTTAATATTGTTATTTTATATAAATGTGACGTAATCATCAGACATACACAATTTGTAAATAATTGACGCTTTTCAGCATATTTAATACGTTTTGTAGTAATTAATATAATATCAAGTTGGTTTACGGTAACATTTGTCTACACTTCTTTGTAAAAAAATGCTTCCGTTAATTTTGGCAAAATTCAATGGGAAATCCCATTATTAAAAAATTTATTTTTAAATAACATATTTAAAAATTTTAGAAAGCCAGACTTTGTTTCTTTTTTCATACCTTTTTTTTAAATTTCCAGCCCCCAAAAAATGCTAACTCAAAAAAGGGTGCATTTTTACAGTGTTGTTTTTTACCAAAAATGAAACTTAAAAACTTAAAAAAACGCATTTATAAAATAAATAAATATAATGCAAGTCAAGGGCGTATTTAGGGTGGGGGATTCGGGACCTGTGCCCCCCGGAATTCAGGAACTTCCTTTGATCTTTTGCCGCTTTGCGTCGGCATCAAAGGCGTGCCCCCTCCGAAATTTTTTTCTGTATACGGCCTTGGGTGCAAGTTATTTATCTTTTTCGTATAACAGTTGATTTCTTTCCAATTTTTAAGCATCAATGTAAACCATTTTCTAACATATTTTTAAAACTTAAAAATGTGTTAAAAATATATTAAAATAAAACACAATAGTAATTTTTAAATTTTAAAAAAATAACTCAGTTTCAACAAAAATTGACTAATGTATTTTCGATTGGCAAAGTGTCGTAGTTATTCTACTCCCGCCGCGATGAATAATAGTGCAACTTAGTCAATTTAGGAAAATGCATTGCCCCCAAACAATCATTTTTTGCGGAATTTTTAGGAAAATAAAACAAAATAAGTTCAACCTTTTTGCTGCCATTTTTTCAATTTTAAACCATTTCTCCAAAAACTTTGCCAATATCTTCTCTAAGGTGTTGGTGCCATTTTTTCAAATTTGCATATTTTGGTTTCATTTTGCATCTTCCTGATATCGATTCCGCTGTGCCTGGTTTTCAATATTTTTTACAAGCATATGTGAAGTGATACTCCCCCTTTAACATTTTATAGGACGTTTTTTCTAACAATCCAGTATTTCTTGGCACAAGCGAAAATTTTTAGTCTCAGATTTGGCCAAAAATGTTTTTCTGGGGTAATATGGGTCCAAAAACACCAAATTCATTATCAGTTTTGAGATTCACGAAGTAGTTTTTGAGTTACAGTATACCGGATTCAGAATCCGGATTCTGGAGCCAAGTTTTCAGATAGCTCTAAAAGTGATATCGTTGGATAGCCCTGGACGAGTTGAGTCTAGGAGACCCAGAAATATCCATATTTACCACATTTAAAGTGCTTTTTCATTCAAATGAATGTCCAAAAACGTCAAAAATTACAGTAATCCAGCTACAGAATCCACCAGAATCCAAAATACCTGGGTTTCTATTTTTTTCTATATACCTTAGGATATGGGGCATCTAAAAATACCAAAACTTTGAAAAATAGGGTAGGTTCCAATTACCATTTTTTTCGTCAAAGCTCATTCACCAATATCTTCAACATCATTAAAAATTCATAACTTCTGAAATATGTTATGAAAAGTGTTCCGGTGTTTTTTATTATCAAATGTAATGTTGTTGGAAGATTTGGGGCTAGTTTTAGACACCAGATATCAAATATGGCTATTTTGGACCGCTTTGAATTTCAAATTCTGTCCAATATAGTCAACATCAAATAAAATGGTTTTTTCTTGGTGAATTCAAGCGAAAACATAATTTTAATGAATAAAACATATAAAAACACTAAAATAAAGTGTTGAAAAATGCCGACGGCCATTATTGATTTTTTTACGATTTTTTGAAAACTACTCATTTTTGATCAATTTTCAAGATATTAAAATTTTATCAATATTGAAAGATATCAGTTTTTTGATATTTTTATGATAAAATATAGCTCGTTTAAGATTTTTGGGAGGTACTTCAACATCCTGGGATCACTACTTTTCGTTTCTCATCAAATTTAAAACATGCTGAAAAATTAGTGAATAAATTAACCCAAATCAATGTTTTTTCAATTAAAACATTGTTTAAAACAATTTTTTTTGCGTAAATGTCAATATTTCACCTTTTTTTGCATGATTTGAACTCAAAAAATTATGAAGTTAATTTTTTCAAATTTTGAAAAATCAATAATTTTAAAATTTTTATAATTCAAAAAAAAACTTCCAAACACTTCAGCCAATCAAAATAATATATAATAAATCTAGAAAAAATTGTTTTAAACAATGTTTTAATTGAAAAAACATTGATTTGGGTTAATTTATTCTCTGATTTTTCACCATTTTTTCAATTTTGTGGAAAATGAAAAGTAGTGATCCCAGGATGTTGAAGTACCTCCCAAAAATCTTAAACGAGCTATATTTTATCATAAAAATATCAAAAAACTGATATCTTTCAATATTGATAAAATTTTAATATCTTGAAAATTGATCAAAAATGAGTAGTTTTCAAAAAATCGTAAAAAAATCAATAATGGCCGTCGGCATTTTTCAACACTTTATTTTAGTGTTTTTATATGTTTTATTCATTAAAATTATGTTTTCGCTTGAATTCACCAAGAAAAAACCATTTTATTTGATGTTGACTATATTGGACAGAATTTGAAATTCAAAGCGGTCCAAAATAGCCATATTTGATATCTGGTGTCTAAAACTAGCCCCAAATCTTCCAACAACATTACATTTGATAATAAAAAACACCGGAACACTTTTCATAACATATTCCAAAAGTTATGAATTTTTAATGATGTTGAAGATATTGGTGAATGAGCTTTGACGAAAAAAATGGTAATTGGAACCTACCCTATTTTTCAAAGTTTTGGTATTTTTAGATGCCCCATATCCTAAGGTATATAGAAAAAAATAGAAACCCAGGTATTTTGGATTCTGGTGGATTCTGTAGCTGGATTACTGTAATTTTTGACGTTTTTGGACATTCATTTGAATGAAAAAGCACTTTAAATGTGGTAAATATGGATATTTCTGGGTCTCCTAGACTCAACTCGTCCAGGGCTATCCAACGATATCACTTTTAGAGCTATCTGAAAACTTGGCTCCAGAATCCGGATTCTGAATCCGGTATACTGTAACTCAAAAACTACTTCGTGAATCTCAAAACTGATAATGAATTTGGTGTTTTTGGACCCATATTACCCCAGAAAAACATTTTTGGCCAAATCTGAGACTAAAAATTTTCGCTTGTGCCAAAAAACGTCAAAAATACTGGATTGTTAGAAAAAACGTCCTTTATGTTTAATCTATTTTTTAAATTTAAGGTGTGTCTTTGCTTTCCTTTATTTATCTGTTTTTCATTTATTGATTTCTTCTCTCTTTTTTTGTTAAAAAATGGAAGTTGTTGTAAACAACAATAATTTTCCATCAGATGTGTTAAAATGGATGAAACAAAATGTCAAACCTCAAATGGCATTAAAATTAATGCAAATTTGTAAATATTTTCAATATACAAAATTTCCCTTTTTTGTAATTAAAAATTTGCACGGAGATTATTATGGATGGGAATATCAAACGTTATCCGAAAGTAAATTCCAAAAAACTGATTTAAAGTCACTTCCACAAAATTTATGGATTCTTGGAGATTTGAATATTTTATCAAAAAATGATCAAATATGTTTATTAATCCCAAAAATTGCTGTTTGTGATATCCGAAAATTATATTTGATTGATCAAAATATAACTTTGGAAGAATTTAAAGTTTTATCTTCTGAAAAAAGTATTCAATTAATTAGTTTAAATAAATCATTTATTAATTACAGTAATGGAAATGCTGTTCCACTTGAAAATATTTTTGATTATCTTCCAAATGTTAAAAGTTTTGGAATGTAAGTGTATATTTTTTACTACTAATAAAAATTAATATTAAATAAATTTTAAAATATTTTGATTTAGATTTTTTACCGCCAATTCTTTTGTTTCTTGGCAAAATGCAACAAAAAAAGTTTCACCAAAATTGAAAGAATTTCGATTTTGTCAAATTAGAACTGATTTCAATGTTGAAGAATGTTTAAACTTTGTACTGGTAAAAATAATTGCATTTTGGTGTAAATGTTTTGTTTTCAAAATTTAATGATAAAATTTTAGAATAATCCTCAAATTTATTTTATTCTTGAAATTAGTTATTCAAGACCCGTCGAATATTTGCAAACTTTTACTGATAAAATTATTGAAACTTGGCCCACAAAGCATAAACTTCCTTTGATCAATTTTGAAGGACAAACAAATAAATCAAAAAAAGAAATGGAAAGATTGTCGAAATTCTATAATTCTGCATAAATTAAAAATGGTTCGGTAAAAAATTTTTCTTGAAACAATTCGCCAACAAAAGCGCCAAATAAAAATTTAAAAACAAGTTAAACATTTTTAAATACGAAAATTTGATTTTGTTAGGTCCAAAAAAGTTATCAATGCAAAAATTTTACGTAAAATAAATTTACGTAATCATATAAAAGGACATTTTCGTGATTACTCGAAAAAAAATAAATCAAAAAATTGTTTTTTTTTGTATGTAGCATGTTCAAGGTTATGAAAATTTAAAAACATAAACTCGAAAACAAAAATTTTATTTGAAAAATAATAAAATAATCCAAAATTAAGTCTAACTGGATCGATTTGAAATGTAGCCTTGATCAAATTTTTAGATTTTAATTTGTATTCACACTTCATTTATCTAATTTTTTTGTAGTCTATTAAATGATATCTAATTAAATTTGAGCAGGGACAATCTTTAAACGGACTCATTTGGGTCACGGAAAAAAGGAAATATTGCATGAAAAAATTTAGGCAATTAAAATTAAATTAAAAACAAAAAGATGAAAAAAACTGAAAAGAAATATATATTTCATTTTTTTATCATTCTCAGATCGATTTTCGATGTACAAAAATATATATGTATATGGTTATACATCAAAAATGAATTTAAAATTTATATTGTTAATTTCAATCTTATCATTTTGTTATGGATGCTTACCAAATCCTCCTGTAAACTCGGGCCCGATAATAACAATCGGAGATATGATGGAACCAAGTAAGATAAAATAATTTTATAAATGTATTGTTCTTGTGGTCGAGTAGTTGGGGAGCGTCACGGTCCGACCCTCACAGGTTCGAGTCCATGTCTATGATTGATCAATTGAAAGGCAGTTGTAACACTTTTAAATTCCTTAGAGTCATTGGCTTATGGCAGATATGGGGAACCACCAACGATTTGCGCTTGTAAAAGGTTTTTAGGATCTGAACCTTAATCCTACAAAAATGCCGTACAAGTCTCCTTTGATATATCCCTCCCCCCCACTTAGAATCTGACATGGGATATTTTAACATTACCCTTTTTTTGTTGTAGTTTGTGATCCAAATCCATGTTCAATTACTGGATCAATGGTGACAATATCTCAAAATGCTCCAGATTCTAATTGTATTTACACAGCAACAGCAACATGCACTTTAACATTTTCTGAGATACAGGTATATTTAAATGTTTGGATTTATCATAATATTATTTAATAAATTAAGTTTAACAGTGTCCCACCGGGATATACTTTTCCTCAATCATTAACCTGTGATACAGCAACATCTCAATACACGTATATCGATGGTGGAGGTGTTGAACAACAAATTAATGCAATTGATTGTATTTGTAAAGCCAATCCATGTCCAACGCTAACAGGATCAATGGTTACTGTATCCACTCCAACTGTCGATGCTGCATGTACCTACACTGCTACAGCAACATGTAATAATCCATATCCAAGAGTGATACAGGTAAAAAAACAGAAAATTTTGTGCAATTATCTTTTAGTTTAGTATAATGGTGGTGGAGTAATATATATGTCACCACAAACTTTAACATGTGATACTTCAACTTCTCAATATACATATACAGATGGTGGAGGTATGCAACAACAAATTACAACAATTGATTGTAATTGTGATGTAAATCCATGCCCAACCCCAACCATAGGGGCAATGGCTTCCGTATCTATGCCAACCGTTGATGCTGCTTGCACATATACGACTGATGCAATGTGTACACCGACAACATTAAGCGTACAAGTATAATTTTTAAATTTATTTTTAAACATATTATATTATTTTAATTATATAGTTTAATGCCGGACCTCCACTATTAATGTCTCCTCAAACAATAACATGTGATACTGGAACCATGCAATATACATTTGATAATGCAGGAACGCCTACACAAGTTAATTCAATTGATTGTGCATGTGATGTTAATCCATGCCCAGCAACTCCAACAGGAACAAGGGTAATACTTGTCAGTCCTCCAATGGCAGATGGGAATTGTGAATATACCGTACAAGCAGATTGTATGAAAGGTGCTGGTGCTCTAACTGTATTCAGAGTATGTGTTAACAAAATATTTGAAAAATATCTCGCATTTTTTTAGTACAATGGAGCTGCTCCCGATGTCAATGGCATACAAACATGGACATGTGATCCAACAACTATGCAATATACATACGATAACGCTGGAATCCCAACACAGATTAATACAGTTACATGTAGATGTAGTACGAGTAAATGTTTTATGACTACAGGTCCAGGTATAGCAGCTCCAGGACCTGAACCGCAGGATCCAACCACATGCATCTTTGATCGTACTTTTGCATGTGATCCCGGATACACAATCGCAGCGGTAATTTGCTATTTAAATAACAAAATTTTTTTTTTAAATTTTAACTTATAGTTCCGGCAAACTCCTGTTGCTCCCTACGATTTATTCCCGGCCCCTAAACAAATGCGATGCCCGGGTGGATCAGGTGGAAATTGGCAATATGAATTAACTCCAGGTGTATGGGTGGAAGCTGATCGGGGTGAATGTCGAATTTAGCAAAAAATAAATACTTGTCATCTCCCTTCACCGATGTTATGAAGGTAAAAATTCAGTTTTACTTTATTGCTTATTTGATTTGTTCTTCATTGATAAACTTCCACTTTTTTTTGTGTGATTGCATCTTTATTTTTCTCCCATTCTGTTTTTAAAAATATTTTTTTGAATGTAAAAAATAGTTAAACTATAATTAAATTAATTTAATATGTTAAAAAATAAATAGTTTTCACAAGCCCCGAGCACAGCTTGTGAAAATTATGGCATAATATTGATACATATTTTTCTTGTGTCTGCGAATGCGAAATTTAACTTTTATCAGTGGCCAATTTTTTCATTTTTTGCAATTTCAGTTGATGAATATTAAAAGTTAACAGTTACTCAAATTTTTCGATATTTAAACAAATGGAATATACGATAGAGTTACAAAAGGATGAAATAAATTCATCTATTTGCTGCAACTCTATGATTATCATAATGCTCTAGATCAATAATGCTTCCAGAAATAAATCTTACAAAACAGATGCGAAATGGTGGGGATACAAAAAAGATAATTCCAATACTTGCAAAATGTTGAAACATATAAAATGCATCTCCGGCAGTAAATAATACCCATCGATTATGCCAATCTACAAAGCCATTTGGAATTGTTGGAAGATATACAGCAAGATAATAGAAGGCATATTGAAAAAATAGCAGCATTGATGAAACAATTGATTGAATAATTAATCGACGTTCAACCCATTGAAGAGATTTTGGAATTGCAATAGATTTTGTAAAATATACGCTTAAAATTGTTGAAAGAATTACAAGAATTCCACTGAAAATACTTGTAAGAATGCATCGGGCAAGAAGAGAATTTTTATATGAATCATATTTTGTTGCATTTCCATGTAAAAGATTCCAAAAATCCTCATAACTTTGAATATTAATAATCAGTGGTAAAACGGTGATCAAAATTATTACCATTGCACTTCGATTAAAATTCCAAATCTGTAAAAAAAACATTTTTTAAAGTTAATTAACTTCGTAGTTAATTTTAGCGGAATTTTTCAGAAATAGAAATGAAAAAATTTAATGTACACAATGAAGAGGAAATAAAAAAAACTTTTGCAGCCATTTTTTCAGTTTTACACCATTTCGCCTAAAACTTTGCCAATATATTCTCTAAGGTGTTATCAATGGTCAAGGCCGTATTTAGGGGGGGGGGGGGGGGGTTTGCCACCTGTGCCCCCCCCCCCCGAAACTGAGGAATTTCCTTTGATCTTTTGCCGCTTAGTGTTGGTGGCGGCAAAAAATCAAAGGCGTGCCCCCCCCCCCCCCGAAATTTTTTTCTGTATTCGGTCTTGTCAATGGTTTAGGTTTCACTCAAGTTTACTGTAAGCATGTCCGCAAAGTTATAACCAAAAAAAGTAGGCGATCAATTTTTGTTTGGCTGCCATTTTTTCAAATTTGCATATTTTGGCTTAATTTTTTTCTGGTATGTTTCAGATAGCCATATCAACATTTTAAACAAGCAAAACATTCTTATTCTTTGCACTTTTTTAATAAACTTTTGTTTAAATTTTTGTGGATGTTAGTCCTCCTTTTATATTTTGGCATTCAAGACATTTCGCCAAACCCCGCCAAATTCAAATTTTTACCTTGTTTAAATAACCGCAAAAAAAGTGTTTATTTAAATATCAAAAAAATGATTACAAACCTGTGTATAATGAAAAGGTAATAAAATTGCGGTTGCCCGATTCAACGCTAATATCATATTCCAACAACTGTACCATAAATATGCATACCATTCAACGACATTAAACATTCGAGTCATAAAATTATCATCATGACTAAACTTTTTGTATATCCAAAATGGACTAAACATTAAAAGATCCATAAAATATCCATAATTTAAAATTATAAAATATGTTGTTAAAAACTTTTTATCTTTAATCAAAAATCTTTTTAATAAAAATATTGCTACCAGCGCTTCCAACAATACCCCCAAAATATTTGAAACAATTACAAAATAAACAAGAAAATTAATTAGAATATCAAGGGGTTGATTAAAAATTGATTGTGGTTTTGTCGTTGGTCCAATACAAGGTCCTTAAACGAAAGGTAATTACAAATTTTAGAGGGCTAAAAAGCCAATTTTTTCTGGTATTTTAGTTTAAGAGGCACACTTGCTTTTTGAAAAGCACTTAATAACCTTCGATTTTTAAAAGCTTATATTTTCGACAAATTTTGGCATTCAAAACACTTCGCCATTCCGCGCCAAATTCAAATTTTTGCTAGTAAATTACTTTTTTTCAATCAATTACCAAAAATATCAAACTTTTTTTCCATAATTAAAAAAATTAGCCATTTTTAATAAAAAAATGCTTAAATTTAATACAGTTTACACATATTTAAATTACCTTCATATCCATCCAAAATCCCAAAAATCACTTGTGCTCCATCTCGAAGTGGTTCAGATTTAGATTTTAGCCAACATGTTCCATTTAGATAATCCGTCCAAGAAAAACCTTTACATCCTTCAGCACATTTACAAAAGTTACAACAATCACTTAATTCCCCAGGTTTATTATCCAAATCTGCACTGTCCACATCTTTGTCATGAATTAATCGGCAGCCTATAAATAAATATTATAATAATAAAGAAGTTTGAATATTAATATTTTTGAACAAGTAAGAGAAAAAAGGCTTAAACTATTTTTGAGATAAATCATGAGATAAAGATAAATAAAGTGATTAGGATTGTTCATTTCCCGGGTAATCAAAAATAATCGAGAATTTCATTTTTGAAATTTAATATTTTTAAACACCCAAAATTCTTAAAAAAATCTAAAATTTAAGCAACTGAATAAAAAAAAAACATTTTTGTGCATTTTAAAATTGTGTTAAAAAGAAAAAAGTCTTTTTTTTGGGTTTGATGTAACATTTTTGTTAATTAATGCATAAATTTTTTTTTTTGCAAAAATCGGGAAATCTCCCGGGAAATGATTAACCCTAAAAAGTGATCAGCCAAAATTTGTTTTCCTTAAAAATTGACTATTTGCAAATGAATTATTTCAAACTTTTTTACCTTCAACAGCAATGGATATAAATAATATTATGAGCTCCAAAAACAAAATATTATTTTTAAACATAATTCTTTCTAAAAATAGTGACAGTATTTTTAAAACCGTCACTTTCTTAAATACTCTTTTAACACTACAATTAAATTTTATAAATTTAATTTGATGGTATTTAAATAATTACATTTACAAATTACCTTTTTTTGAGGGGAAATGACTCAATTAAAAGTTGGGGAGCTACAACGCAGTTATTTTAAAGGTAAAAAACAGTGGATCAGAATACATAAAATTCAAAATGTTTTGCTTTTTATCATCATTTTTTATTTTATTTTTTTATAACGTTACATGTGTTATTTGATAAGAAAACAAATAATGTAATAAAATAACTTTAAAGCGATAATTTGATTATTCCTTTAAGCATTAAAAAACTCAAAACGTACTCGAAAATTCTGAGTTAAATGTATTATAAAAAAAACTTTTACGTTTCAGAATCGGTACCAGGAGAACACGGGCTCATTGGGTGTTCGGTAAAGACGGATTTTGAGTTTAAGGGATGTGATATGGTTATTTTTACTCCCAAACCACCCTAAAATCATTATAAAATAATTTGGGAGATGTCGGGCCCGAAAATCGAAATTTCGAAATTTTCGATATTTTTCACAGGGGGGACCAAGACAAAAATTTTTTAAAAAAATTTTTGAGAAAAAAATTTTTTTGCTTTAAAATTATCAAAATATGTTTAAAATAATATAATAACACTATAAAAATCATTTAAATGATACAAAACAATCAAATATTGAAGATATATCATTTCAATGATGTTGGGGGTATTGTGAAAATGCTTCAAGTAGGAAAAAAAAATTTTTGTGCTTATCTTCGACTTTGATATGATTGGGTCTTACTAAATCGAGGTCAGGGAGTTTAATTAAAGCATTTTCAGGCGTTTAAACTCATTTTTAATTATAGCTTTTGCTCTTGGTGGCTTTTACAGGCGTATTTTGAACTAAAAAGGAGAGACCGTGTTTTCCAGATAAGATAGAAGCACGCTTTTTATTTTTAAATGATCATTAGGTTATTTATAAAAAAATTACACGAGATTTTTATTGCCGGGTGAATATTTCTCATTTGCCAGCTATTTGAAAATTTCCGTTGTATATACCCCAACATCGTTGAAAGGAGAGAACTCATGTAAAACAGATATCCAGATAATTCCTGTTGTTTTTTTTTTGATTGTCACAACCATATGGAAAAAATTACACGAGCTTTTGAGTATATCTTATCGGAAACCCAAAAATTTTTGGACTTTACTATATTTATAGGTAAAATGGACTATTTAGAAGCCAGCGAGTTTTTTTTTTGCTTTGATTTTAGCCCAAATCTTTTATAACAGTGTTGTAGCCCACAAAATTTCCAATATATCTGCAATAGAACTTTTGTTTAAATGACCTAGTATCCATTTGCCGAGGAAAAAAGTGCCAAAATTCGCTATTTTATGCAAATTTCGTTTTTTGGACCTGACAACCCCAAAATATGATATGAAGACCCCCAATATCATTTTTTTATGGTTTTTAGGTGTGTTTAACGTAATTTTAAAAGGACGCCTGTACCGTACAATTTTGGCCCCAAAATGAGCCCGTGAGAACCATGAAAAGTGTAAATTTCTTTTAAAAAAGGCAGCGCCGTATTTAAGGGGATGCACTGGGGGCCCGTGCACCCCCCCCCCCCGAAACTGAGGAATTTCCTTTGATTTTTTGCCGCTTGGTGTTAGTGGCGGCAAAAGATCAAAGGCGTGCCCCCCCCCCAAAATCGCTGTGCCCCCCTGAAATTTTTTCCTGTATACGGCCCTGAAAAAAGGCAAAGATTATCCGAAACCCAACGCATCACAAAATATTTTCAATTGTCATAGTCTTACGTCACAGCGAAACCGCTGTAGGAGAATTTGGAAATATAAATGAAAAATTGCGTTTTCGGCGGGCTATTATTATACTTCACCGCATTACTTCTAAATGCCGTAATTGAAGCTAAAAATGTTGATATGGCTATCAGGGACATGCCAAAAAAAAATCCCAAATTTGCAAATTTGAAAATGCGGCAGCAAAAGTCAATATCGCCAAAAAATCAATGGCGCGTCTTTAATTCATTATAATTTTGCGGATATGATTCCAATAACCTTGATTGAAACCCAAACTGTAGATAACAATTTTGAGAAACTATTGCCGAATTTTTGGGCCAAATGGATTAAAACAGAAAAAATGGCAAAAAAAAGATTGAAATTTTTTCGTTTTCATTTCCCAAAAATTTCTGCAGTGCTATATGAATAATCTTGGTTTAGAAAAAAAAACTCTTGCTTGTCTTTTTTTAAGACAGATTTTTGTAGTAAAAAAATTTCATGCCAATGATGATAATGATAAAACTTTCGGATCTTTCGTCTTTTTTGGATGATTTAAATGTAATAATTATTCGTTCAATTTTTCAAATGCAACAGTTCAATCATTGTAATCATTCAAAACTATATTTAACAGACATTCATTTTTAATTTCATTTAATTTTGTATTAAAATAAATTGTTAATTTTTTGCCAGGTTTTATTAAGCTCAAAATATTCAAACAATATATTACTGAGATAAAAAAAATCAATAAAAAAGGCAAATAATTTTTTCGTTATTGAAGAAAAAACAATGGAACAAAAAAAAATAAACGGCTGCAATGTAAAAATATGACGCATCAATGATTGCTTATTCACGAGCCGACAAAATAAAAAAAAGCGTCATTTAAAAAAAGAAGAAGAAAGTGTTTTCCCCACAAGACCACTATTTTTTTGTTGAAAAAAAAAACAGTTTTTTTGATGAAAAAGTAGCTCGACTTCTACAATTAATATCTGAACTTCTGAATTTAATTTTTGGCATCATCTAGATTTTTTGCCCTTTTTTCTTTCAATGCAAGTGCCTAACAGCTGATAGAATACACTTTTTTTTTCAACAGCAGTCAAAAACAAAATTTATTAGTGAAGCTAATATTTTTTTAGTTGTCATTGATACATAATTCATTCACAGTTTCTTTGTTAGAAGGCGCGTCTCCCTCTTTAATTGACCGCTTTAAAATTTTAAAACAAAATTCAAGGTCATTTTTTGCATTTAAATATGCAAATAAAGAAATTTTTTAAATGATTCTCAGCGTGTTACTCGTAAATAAAAAAAAAAGCTGTCAAAAAAATTCCATGCTGTGAAAAAGCAAAAATAAAGGAAGCTGGAAAAATGCATCTCTTTTTTTTAAAAATCATTAACGATTTTTTTTGGTTGCAAAATAATGCTTTTTGAATTTTTTATAAATTTTTTTAAATAACAGAAAAAATTAGGTATTTATTTTACATCTTTTAATAAATTTAAATTTATTAAAAGACGTGAAAAAATACGTATGTTTTAGCAGAAATACAGGTCACTGGCCCTAGGCAAAATTGACAAGAAAATGGGAATTCTCTACATTTGTAGATAACGTTCATTTTGTCGTCAATTTTGTCTAGGACGAGTGACCTGTGTGAAATAGATTTTGAGTAAAAAATATCATAAAACCACGCATTTTCCTCACGAAAACACAAACCGATCTGCTTCAGATATTCTTTATGGATATACCATATCCAAGCAAATATAAATTCGAATCTATTGCTGATTTTTTTGGAGTGCCAAAAAGAATAATAGCTTTACGTCATTCGTTTAAAACATCAATATATTTTTCATTTAGAATTTTGCATATAAAAATTGTGCTTTTCTTAACTTTTCCTCCCCCTTGTTTTTAAAAAACTTTTTAAAATTAAAATGTTCAATTTTATACAAATACTTTTGGTGATCAAAGGGGAAGTATTTAAAAGAAGTGTAACACATAATATTGAAAAAATATAGAGAAAAGTGTTCTCTTACTGGACATTTCCCACAATTATTTGTGAGTTTCTTTTTTGCTTTGTTTCCCTTTTATTTCAACCTATCCTTAATTTTTCCATATTTTTTCTTCCATCAATTTTGGTTCAAAGAAAAAAGAATTTTTTTTGACTGACAAGAAAGCAAAAAAAAACACTGTTTCAACACTTTATTAAAAAAAAAACCGGAAAAGAAAGGAAAAAAATCACACCATTTTTTTACATTTTTAAAAAAAATGCGCGAAAAAATTAAAACAAAAAATGATACAAACAATGAAATATACTGTAAAAAATGCGAATAAAAAAGAACAAACTAGACATGACGCGGGATCATTTTTTCCCAGTCCCGTCCCGTCCCGCCCGGTCCCGTCCCGCCCGGTCCCGTCCCTTGAAGATAAGTCCCGCCCGGTCCCGGGACGGGATCGGGACGGGACCGGGATTTTTTCATATTTTTCAATAAATAAAAAGTTACATATAATTTTTATCCAGCAGAATAAGGCATTTTTAAAATTTCAAAAAATGAAAACTGTGTTTTTTTAAAAAGAGTTTAGTTTTTTTAGTGGCATACAATTTAATGTTAGCTTTTTTTATTTGGAGTTTTGTTTCTAATTTTTTTACAGTACTTTATTAAAGAACAGGTTTCTGAAAGTGAATGAATGCAGTTAAAAAAATTTCTGTTTTACAACGATTTTATAAAAATTAATACTAAAAATATAATTAAATAAATCCCGGGACCAAAATTTTAGTCCCGATCCCGTCCTGTCCCGGGACGGGACGGGACTAAGCGGGACCGGGACCAAACGGGACTTGCCTAGAACAAACGAAACCAAGGCCGTATACAGAAAAAAATTTCGGAGGGGGCACAGCGATTTGGGGGGGGCACGCCTTTGATCTTTTGCCGCCGCCAACATTAAGTGGCAAAAGATCAAAGGAAATTCCTCAGTTTCGGGGGGCACAGGTGCCGAATCCCCCCCCCCCCCTAAATACGGCCTTTTGTGGCGTAAAAATAAAAAAAAGAGTAATGAAAATGAAGGAACACACAGCGTGAAAGATATAAATAATAATATTAGAATATTAAAAAATTTATAAAATCGGGAAAAAAACATTTTTTGATCAAACCAATTTTTTATATGGACACCATTTTTGGTGCAAAGAAATCATTGGAATTTTGTTGATTCGGATTCTGTAGTTCTTTTCGTGTTGAGAGTTGCAATCAACTATGTTTTGCTTGTCGTCGACTCCCACTTTAAAGGTCATAGAAGAAAGGTCATAGACGAAAGTGATACCTTTGTAAAGTATATGTAAATGGAAACATCAGAAAAGGATCAGCAAAAAAAAAGTTTCACAAATGCATCTCACCAATGCAACCTTTATTACAGTTGTTATGTTTATTGAAGCTGTTTTTTTAAAAAGAAACTCTCAAATTTTTATTTTTGCAGTTTTGATACAATTTATAAAAATTTGTTTTTGAATTTTTATTACAAAAATCAGTAAATAATATGTTAAAAAGAATATTTAAGGTTTTATCAAAAGGATGATTCAATAATTTTATTCGGTAAGAATTTTTTTTATGCAGCAAAGAAAAATGGAGAAAAATATCTCGGATGTTTTTTGATTGTTTATCTTAAAAAAATAAATTTGTTGCTGAGAATAAACTGTTATAATAAAAATTGTTCATTATAAATGAAACTTTAACTTTTTTAAAGGGAGTGTCGAAGACAAACAAAAAAATTTTTTTCATTCCTTGGCGGCCAAATCTTAACGTGAAAGCAATCTTGTCATATTTAATAAAAAGTTGCATGACAATATTGCTTTCACGTTAATATTTGGTCACCAAGAAAAAAATTTTTTGACTGTCTTCGACACTCCCTTTAAAATGAACGACCGTTTTAAATATCTACTTAAAAATTCAAAAAAAATGTCAAAATTGATGATAAAACCATTTTTTTATCACATTCAAAAAATGAGCAATGTGAAAAAAAATTAATTAGAAAGCAGCAAAGAAAAATGAAAAGCAAAGAAGAAAAATATTTCGGTAGTTTATTGATTTTTTCTCTTCTGTCAGTTGATCCGCCCTTGGCATTTTTTTTTGCTTGCAAAGCATAGGTACGAAGATACTGATGCTAAAAAAAAGCAAAACAAAGACGGAAACAAAGAGAGGCACGGCCGTGTCTCTCGTGTGTTACCCGTTTTTATATTAATAGTGATTGTTCATTGTAAATAAAATTTGAACCTTGGCAATATGCGGCTAAATGCCACAAGGCTACAATGCTCCACGGAAGTATAAAGCCACCTTTATTTTTGCCACATTTTGCTTATTTTTGAGTATTTTTTTAAATATTATGTGATTCTGGTAGTAAAATAAGTTTTTCAATTGACATGTTTCAGGTCAATTTCGATTTTAGGTCATTTTTCATTTTAGCTGCAAAATCACCAAAAATCAAAAATGAACAAAAACGTTGAAACATGTCAACTAGCCAACTATAAAGTACTACCAAAATCCCATTCATTTCAAAAAAAATACACAAAAAATAAGCAAAATTTGGCAAAAATAAGGGTGGCCTTATGAATCCGTGGAGCAATGTGAACGATTGTTTTTAATATCTTATAAAAAATTCAAAAAAGTGTGAAAATTGATAATAAAAAAATATGCATTTTTTTTATCACAATCGAAAAACATTTTCAAAAAAATGAATTAGAAAGCAGCAAAGAAAAATATTTTGGTAGTTTATTGATTTTTTCTCTTCTGTCAGTTGCTCCACCCTTGGCATTTTTTTTGCTTGCAAAGCATAGGAACAAAAATACTGATGCTAAAAAAATGCAAAACAAAGAAGGAAACAAAGAGAGGCACGGCCGTGTCTCTCGTGTGTTACCCGTTTTTACATTATAAAAAAATCATAAAAAAAAAAGAAAAGAGAGGGGAATCCATCCTAATTTCCATATGAATCAAAGCAATGCAAAATAAAAAGAAGCAAAAAAACCTTTGAATTTCAAGAATACTTTTTGTGTGGTTTCGCAATGTTTTTTAGGGAAAAAAAAACCTTCAAAGCTAGTAAGTAACATAAAAAATAATCATGTTTTGTAAAATTTATCTGATTCATAAAAATCAAAAGATGTTTTCTTTTTACACCTGAATAAAATTCTTTTTTAATTTTAATTTTTTAATATATAAATTTTAAAAATTTAAAAAATATTTTGCTAAATTAAAACGGGGATTATAGAAAATGATTTTTTTTTCACTACTATCATGCTTTAAAAGAACGATCTAAACAAATGTATGATAGCTCACATCGATTTCGTCGTCTCGGTAGCGCAGCGCGTCAGTCTCATAATCTGAAGGCCGTGAGTTCGAGCCTCACCCGGGGCAATCTTTTTTTGCAACTTTTTTAGTTAAAATTAATTATTAATAGATTAATTTTGTGAAATTTTTTTTGATTCAAACTCAGATATGCGATTCAGGGTTGCACGAAAGTTTCGTTTCGTTTCGTTTTTGCGAAACTTTCGCGGTTTTTTAGGGTTTCGTTTCGTTTCGTGTTTCGCGAAACAAAGCCTGAAAGTTTCGTGAAAACGATGTGCTAAGAATGATGTAAAAACCCAAAACTTTTGGAGAAAAATGAGTGACAACCAAGTCGAAAATAAAATCATAATTTGTTTTTTGAGTTTAATTTTGGCGCTTTTTTGGAAAAATTTTCTCTAACGATGTTGCTGTTATTATGCATTTTGCCAAGACGTTGATTTTACACAAAAAATCTTTTTAAATATTTTTAAAATCTCTTTGATTCATTTTAATCTTAAAATGTCGTCATCAAAAAAAAAGCCATTAAAAAGTTACTGTTTTTAAATTGTAATTTAAAGCTGCTTAATTATGATTATTAAAACTTGTTTTTGTTTTGTTGATTTTTTGTTTACGTTACACAGCGGAATCGCTATAGGAGAATTTGGAAATAGGAATGAAAAATCGTGTTTTTCGATGGGCTTAAAATCAGCCGCATTACTTCCAAATGCTTAGATTGAAATCAAAAATGTTGATATGGCTATCAGGAACATGTCAGAAAAAACTTAAGCCGAAATATGCAAATTTAAAAATATGACAGCAAAAGTTAATTTCGTCAAAAAATCGATCGCGCACCTTTAATTGGTTATAACTTTGCGGATATGCTTTCAATAATTATGAGTAAAACCTAAACTAAAGATACCATCTTTGAGAAGATATTGGCAAAGTTTTGGGCGAAATGGGTTAAAGCTGAAAAAATGGCAACAAAAGTTTGAACTTTTTTCATTTCTATTTCCGAAAAATTCCGCTGTGGTTATTAATAAAAAAAATTTTTGAACTTTCGTTTCGTTTCGTTTCGTTTCGCGAAACTTTCGCGGTTTTTTTAGGTTTCGTTTCGTTTCGCGCTAGCGAAACAAAAATTTCGTTTCGTTTCGTTTCGTTTCGTTTTGCAAAACCTAGTTTCGTGCAACCCTGATGCGATTGATCTTGCACGGTATTTTTACAATATGAATATCGGCAAGATTTTACGTTTTTGTAAATTGAATTTCAAACAAATTTTTACTTAAAACAAATGTTGAAATCAGGCAAAAGCAATTGTTTCTTTTTATTTAATAATTCTTTATTAAGTCGTCATAATTCTTTTATTACAGTGCAACGTCAAAAAAACTTCGAAATATTTTTTTGGGCTATTGTTTTGGTGTAATAGAAGCAAAAAGCCTTTGAATTTAAAAAATGCTTTTTGTGGTTTGCGGACATTTCACCAAAAAGCTTTTCACCGAAAGACTTTTCACCGAAAGATTTTTCACCGAAAAAGGTTTTTCGCCGAAAATATATATTTTATACTGTTTTCAGATTTTATACTTACATTTGCAATCGAAACTTCAGTTTTTGTTTTAACTAAAAGATTTTACCGGCTAAAAGTTAAAAAACATAGAAACACTTAAACAAAATTTAAGTGCTAAAAACCTTAAGGATCACTAACTAAGCCGATCAGTAACCATCCCCTTTGGCATTTTGACTGAGGAAACCCTATGAAACACTAAGGAAGTTCAAATTCAGAATCACTGTAGATTTTTTAAAGCCCGTAACATTTAAGCTAAGTTAGTAATATACTTGACTTAGTTTCTGTGATTTAATGTTCCCGACTCCCATATACTTAGGCTTATGTGATTTAGCACCCCAAACCCCCATGTACGAAGCTATGGGTTCTTAGGTTTTTAGCACTTTTAGCTGGTAAAATGTCTTAGTTAAAACAAAAACTGAAGTTTCGATTGCTAATGTAAGTATAAAATCTAAAAACAGTATAAAATATACATTTTCGGCGAAAAACCTTTTTCAGTGAAAAGGTTTTCGGTGAAAAATCTTTCGGTGAAATGTCATACATTCCTTTTTGTGTGGTTTCGCAAAGGTTTTTAGGAAAGATTTATGCAAAAAAGCGGAAGCTAAAACCTGAAAAGCTAAAAGTCATTAAACAGAGTTCTAAGAAAAATAATCGGTTTTTGTAAAATTTATCTGATTCATAAAAATTGAAAGATATTTTCTTTTTACAATTAAAACGATGACATATAAAGCTTTTTAAACCATGACTTAGGAAACCACGGGAGATGATCATCGAGTTACATTACCCCCCCCCCCCCCCCATAGTTTTAACTATTCATTGGGGGTCAGAAACAAACCCTTCTCGATTGCATTCACCGATTTAAATCGTAAAAGTTTATTAAAAATGACAGTTTAATAGAGTTTATGTGTTAAAAAAAAGATATAATAATTTTACATTTTTGTATTTCTTTCTTTAAATCCACTTTTCTTTGGCAAAATGCCATGCTCGATTAAAGTGTATGCCATTTCAACAACTGATTTTCTGGGATCACGGAATTCAATATTGAGCAATCGTTTAGCCTAAAAAATTGAATATATAAAAAATAACATAAAAACTTTTAAGTGTTAAGATTTGGGCGTTGAATGTTTGCTCCGGGCGGAGTGGGGCAAAGCAATATACTTTTTTATTATTTCCCCGCCTACAAAAATCTAAATGAAAACAGAACAAAAACATATTGCCTGATTTTCAATATTTTTCATAAGCAAAAAAATTAGTTAAAAAAGCAATTCCATTTTTAAAAGAAAAACAATTTTTTGGCAAAATGCTAATTTTTATCATACTTTTATCATACCTTTGAATTATCAATTTTGCAATCAACATTTAACCGCTCTGAAACCATTTTAGCTTGATCACTAAAAAGTGATGCCGCTTTAATAATCATATCAGGAGCTTTATGCTTTGGAACGCAATAACCCTGTGAAGTAAATTCATCTCCCAAAGCTTTTGCAATTTCTTTCATCCAAATTGATGGCTGTGAAGCTGCAATAATTCTTTCACCATCTGTCTTTGAATTTGTCTACAAAAATTGATTTTTAGTTTACTAAAATATGTGAAAAAAAAGTTCTTTACCATTGCCTTTATATGACATGCTGCAACATCTCGAACATCAACCATTGGAACACATACACTTGGAATCACAGGCATCATATGATTTAAAAACATTTTAATGGTCTGCAATAATTAATTTATTAATAACTAAATTTTTTAATATTTTATGGTCAGTGTTTGCTACTCCGAACTCCGGAGTCGACGAAATCGATTTGGCCTCGAATATGACTCCGGACTTAAAGGTGGAGTCGACTCCGGCAAAACTAAACTAACATAAATTCTAATAAGAATTAGAACATTTTGTAGGGATTAATGACCCCGGAGTCGACTCCAGTCACTTCAACTCCGGCATCGGAGTCACCATTATTGATTAAAAACATACATTAGCGGATGCCCCTTCAATATCAGATAGCTGTGGACCAATGATAAAACTTGGATTGATAACTGTTAATTCAAATTTGTTATCATCATTTCCAAAATTCTTTAAAAAATTCCATGCAGCTTTTTCTGCGGAAACCTTAGAACGAAAGTATGGATTCGTTTTAGGAGTTGTAACGGACCAATCAGATTCATTAAAGACTTTTGTTGAATCTTCATGACCTTCTAAAAGTTTTTATTTAAAGAGGTGATAAAAGAACTTTTGATTGATGAAATATTATTACCCATGATAGCAACGCATGAACTTGTTAGCACAATTTTTTTCACTGTTAAAGTTCTTGCCGCTGCACTTAAAACATTTAAAGTTCCATCAACAGCCGTTTTAATACAACTTTCATCAGGATTTATTTGAAATGGAGATGCTGTGTGAAGGATGTAAGTACAGTCTTGTAAAGCTGAAGGCCATGAATCAGGCTTTTCAAGATCTGCTACAACAAGCTCTAATCTCTCTGAAGCATGAGGCAAAGATCGAAGTGGTTCAACTTTTTTTGAATTATTTAAACTTCGAACTGTTCCTCGAACAATGTACCCAGCTTCTAACAATTGTTTGACACAATGTAAACCTAAATATCCTGAAGCACCGGAAACTAGGACACCTGAAAAAAAAGATACGTAAAAGATATTAAAAATAACACTTTTTTTTAAAAAAAATTACACCACATTAAATCCAAAGCATAGAAAAAGGTTATGTTTGGCAAAATGTCTAGTCAATGCCAAATGCCCAAAAGTTTTTTAAATTTTTAGTTTTTTTTAAATAAAAAAATCTAACCATCTAACGCCTTTTCAGAAAAAAAATTTGTAAGCTTCGGACAGTGTTTTTGCTTTTTTAAAAGCGACAAAATAAAAATGGATTTTAATAATATTAATTTTTTTTAAACTTACGGATATTATTTGGGTCAGAAATATTTGCAATAACCATTTTCTCAAAATTTCATCAAAAAAATAAGTTTTTAGAATTATGTTAAAAAATAAATTTTTACCACTTTTTTTCAGTTGGTTTTATATTGAAAAAAAAATTGTGTGTGTTTTGTTTCCCCCAACAACGACGACGTCGACGAGAGTCGGTCAGAGAACACTTTTATTTAGTTTAAAAGAAAAAAAGCACAAAAGAAACACAATTTTGAGGAAAGAAAAAAAAGGGGTGAGTCAATGTCCCTTTTTTTGTGAAGCACAAAAGCGACACAGCTTTTTTTGTTTCAAAGATCCGTTTTTTAATTTTAAGAAGACCAACTAAAAATTCAAAAAATGTGGAAACAAAACAATTTTGGCAGCCCATCACAAAATAACCAAAATGGATTTACAAACTGTTTTTTATATATGATTTTATATTTTGTTGTGGTTATGAGTAGTACGGTAACTTTAATGAAACATTATTATTTTTTATATAAATTTTTAATATCTTTTTTGAGTTTCTTTAAAGTGGAAAAAATTGGAAATAAATTATTCTAATAATACCATAGATAGAAAAAATCAATGTAAAAAAACAAAAAATTTTTTAAAATCAAAGAAAAAACATGTTTTAAAAGGAGAAAAACACTTTTTGTTTCGTCCAAAACGTTTAATTTTGTTTATTACTGTTTTCAGGAGTTCAAAGTTTGAAAAATTGCAAATTTCCCATCCTTTAAGAACAAGAAACTAAGGATTTTATTAATTAAATAAATAGAAATACTTTGAATAAATGTTTCAAACCATAATCAACAATATTAAATATTTGAAAAAAAAACCGCTGAAACTTTTGCATTTATTTTATTCTCACAATTGTTGAACGTTTAATTTGATTTCGACAAAAATATAATGATTTATATTCTTTGCGAGTTTTGGCACTGAAAAATTATATATCAGTTATCTAGGTTTTTAACAACAGTTTTATCAAAAATGAATTCTCTCACCTCAAGATCAACAAAGACACACTTCCAGATAATGCAAAAATGTCATAGAGTACCGGAATAATGGTATTAAAAAATAAAAGCGCTTTTTCATCGGATGGAAAAATTATCCGAAAAATATTGTATGAAGTTCTCAATAATTGAGCAATTAACATGATAAAAGAGACCGCTGAAATTGTGCAATAATTTAGAGAAAAATGTATAAAAAATTTAAATAATATCAAATCAAAAGATGTGCTTTTTGATGACATATAATAATTTATCTAAAAAATGTAGATTCTCCGAAAAAAAACCACCAAAAAGTTGCTCTCCAAATATGACGTCATACAAAAAATGGGTGGATGGGGGTTGCTAATTAGACACCGCTTTCGGGGGGGGGGGGGGGGGGGGTGCACAGGTCCTGAATCCCTACCCCCTGAATGCGGCCTTGGTTGTCGGCAAAAAGCTTTAATGTATTATCACCTAATGAGTGGAGGGGGAGTAAAAAATAACGATTTTAACATGACGTCATACCTGGGCAGCCCTAAAGTCGTCAAACGGCAATTTTTCCAGCAAGTAAAACAAAGAAAATAAAATAAAAAAATTAAATTTGGGAATTATATTCGACTTAATTTTTAACAACATTTTTGGAAACAGCAAAAAAATAAACAAAGAAAAATTTTATCACAGTTTTTCGATTTTAAAGTATTTTTAGTTTTAAGATTTTTAATCACTTTGGGACTCTCCAGAAATCACGTGACCAAAAAATACTTACCCAATAAATTCATTTCATTTACAGTAATATTTGAAGCAAGTTGTTTTCGAAGATAAAACCGAAAAAAAGAAAGCAAATTAAAAGTAGCTGCCATAAAAGTACAAAACATATAAAATGTTGCAGTACAAATATAATTAATTTCTACAATATTATCATTTTCAATCGAAGCTTGTACACTTCCATTTGGCAAATATTCAATTATCCCAGGTTCATGAAGTCTCCAACAAATATGCAAAAATGGTAAAGAAATTAGCATAAAAGTGTACCATTGTTTTTTCCAAATAAAATAATGTTTAACGGGAAACCAAATGAGTGTGAAACGATTAAAAGCCATTAAAAGATGCCCAAAAAATTGTACTACAGTAATGTAGGAAAAGAGATTGAAAGAAATGGAACCAATAAATTCATGAGCTTTAAAGAATGGCATAAATACAGAAATTAATGATAGTTTTAGGGTAATAATTATCTGAAAAAATTATATGCAAATTACCGGATATATATTTTTTGGCAAATAAATGGGAGACAAATTTTTGTTTGGTTTATCCGAAAAATGCCATGGCATTTGCCACAATTATTATTTCATTTTTCTGAAGCAAAAAAAAGCTGATACCGGAATTTTATAAATTCCTTGAATAAAAATAAAATTTGTTATTTGCTTTTAAAAATGCCATGGCACTAATCAGTGTGCCATTGGGGGTATTGTTTCAAATTATTAGCACTAAATCTTTTTTTAAAGTTTAAGCTTACCAACAAAAAGCACATTAAATCAGCAACCAAAACCACTCGAAAAATGACATAAAATGGTCCACCAAATGCTGAATGCCGTTTTGCCACCAATAAAATAAAAACTGATAAATGAAAAATATAAAAAAGTATTTCCAAAAAAAGATAACAAAGATAACAGAGGGTAAAAGGTGTAGCAGTTTCTTTTACCTTTGTTGGACCAGAAAATGACATTATTTGCATTTTTGCCATTGATGATGATGGCACAGAATTGTTGGCAAAAAAAGCTAAACTTTTTAAATTTGAATACGACATTTTAGCAAGAATATATTTTATTCGTTTAATGTCTATGAATAAAAATGTAACCAACAAGTTTGTTGAGCATTTATTTAAACGTGTAATTAAAATTTTTTACAAAAATTGTTCATTTATGTTTTTTAAACAATTAAAAATTTGAAGGTGTTACGAACTGTTTACTGTAATTAATTATTTTTTTTCATCTATAATTACTGTCATTATCACGTTATCAACAGGATATGACCATGTCATCTGATATTTGCGTTTGCGAAATATTTTCCAAGAATTGTAATAATTTCAAAATTTTAAAGGCATTCTCAGTGTTTTTGCGTCTTAAAGAAAGAACGCAAACTGTTACCGGACAAAAATCAAAGTATCGTCACCACATACCGCCACCCCCCCCCCCCCCAGAAACTACTTTTTCAAGTCAATTTTGCACATCAGTAGTAAGACGTTAATTCTGTCATCTATAGAGAACAGAAGTAGACCCAGATGGGAGCTCTTTTTGGCATCATTTAGATTTTTTGCCCTTTTTTCTTTCAATGCAAGTGCCTAACTGCTGATAGAATACTCTTCTGTTCCAGCAGTAGTCAAAAACCAAAAAAAAAAATCTTTAAGAAAATTTATTAGTGAAGCTAATATCTTTTTAGTTGTCGTTGATACATAATTCATTCACAGTTTCGTTGTTAGAAGGCGCGTCTCCCTCTTTAATTGACCGCTTTAAAATTTTAAAACAAAATTCAAGGTCATTTTTTGCATTTAAATATGCGAATAAAAAGGTTTATTGAAGAATTCTCAGCATGTTACTCATAAATAATAATACACCTGCTGTGAAAAGGGAAAAATGCATCTCTTTTTTTTAAAAATCATTAACGATTTTTTTTGGTTGCAAATAAATGCTTTTTGAATTTTTTATAAATTTTTTTAAATAACAAAAAAAATTAGGGTATTTTTTTTTACATCTTTTAACAAATTTGATGACACAGTCAAGCGATACTGCTGACAATCCTCCAAGCGTCATATCTTCTTAACAACTTTTAATCGTCATCAAAAATTCTCTCTTCGAGATTCAATGATGTATTATATTGCAAAGAATCCAAAGAATTCAGAATTTTATCAGAAAATGATTAAAAGTTGCAAATACTTTTTCGTCAAAAATCCAATTTTAATTATTTCTAATTTATTTCTTTTCATGAATTGATGTTTCTTTGTTCATCCGTAGAAGATTTGACATTATACGGTGTTACTGTAAATAACGATGATGGTACTAGAATACTCTTCTGTTCCAACAGTAGTCAAAAACCAAAAAAAAATCTTTAGTGAAGCTAATATCTTTTTAGTTGTCGTTGATACATAATTGTTAGAGACACGTCTCCCTCTTTTTAAATTTTTTTGTTAAATTTTGAAACAAAATTGAAGGTCATTTTTTGGAGACTTTTCTTTGCTTTCAATTCTTCGTTTATTTAATATTTTTTTTTATAAAATACTTTAAAAACAAATTAATATATATTTTTGAAATATAAAAAAATCACAAAAATGAGCGGAAATTCAGAATCAAATTAGGAAAAAGGACTGTACAATTAACATGAAATTTCTATACGTATAGAAACAGAAATTTTTATATTAAATTTATTTAAAAATGGTTATTTCAGCTTGTAAGACTCCAAAAATGATTTATTTAAATGTTTAATACTGAAAATAAAAGTTTTTAGTGTTCACATCGGAATCGGTGCAGGAGAATTTGGAAATAGGAATGAAAAATTGCTTTTTGATCTGCTCAAACTCAGCCGCATTACTTCCAAATTTTGTAATTGAAACTAAAAATGTTGATATGGCTATCAGGAACATGCCAAAAAAAATTCAAGCCTAAATATGCAAATTTGAAAATGTGGTAGCAAAAGTTAATTTCGCTAAAAACTTGATCGCTTGCCTTTTATGCGTTATAACTTTACGGCTATGCTTTAAGCGATCAGAGCCCGGGTCGGCTGACCGAAAAATCATTGTGCTAGGCCGGGCCCAACAAACTCGGCCCACGGGCCGTAGAAAATTCATTTTTAAACTGTTTTAAATCTTTCTTTTTTTTCGATTCCCCAGGAAATGAGCAACTTTAGTGACAAATTTTGAAAAACTATTATTTTTTTTCCTTGAAAAAATTTATCAAACGACAATAAATGTAGGCGACAGAAGTTTTTTATAATTTTTTTCGCAACTGTTGTTTTACACGGCTATGGAGTACTTTACTTTTTCAAGTCATAAATCAAAAAAATGCGATTATATTCGAACCATTGTTTTGACAATTTATTGAAGAAAAAAATGTGATTGACGGGTATGTGAAATTTTGATATTTATGGTTTCAATGAAATAAACATTTTTTTCTGACACTCAAAAATTTTGGTAAAAGTAACAAAGTTGTTGCCAAATTTTTTTTGCTAAAAAAGTGCAACTTTTTTATCGTAATTTTTTTTGCTAAAAAAGTGCAACTTTTTTTTTTATCGTTTTTTTTTAAACTTTTAATATGCAAGCCATGGAGGAGGAGTTAAAAGGACATAAGAAAAAGTAGGTTGCTTTCAAAGTATATAAAATCTTTTCGTTTCTTTCAACACATTTTAAAGTTACATCATTTTTGATTAAAATTTGTATAAAAATCTAAAAATCCATCAATAAAGTAAAAATGGAAGATACCGTCGCTAAAGTTTTTACCAAATCTTCTGAAATTAGTTATGTTCATGGAGCTTGTGACATCCCATTATTGCATGATACAGTAGCTGATCGATTAAGGATGGCTGTAAAAAATGTTCCCGATCGAACCATGGTCATTTTTACTGAAAGCGGAATTCGAAAAACTTATCAACAAATTTTTAATGATGTATGTCTTTTATTATCAGCCCTAAGAAAAAACAAAACTAATCATATCGAATTTAGCGTACATTTTTACAGCCAATGTTTGGCAAAATGTTTTTCAATGCCAAGTCTGGGAGAAAAGAACACGTTTTCTTTGATTTTTAAATTTTTTCAACAAAAATAAACAAAAAAAACAAAAACATTTTTTGCCACATGGCGTTGAAAAGACATTTTGCCAAACATCGACTTGGAAAGTTAAACGTTTTCTTTTCTTTAATTTTGGTCAAATAAAAACAAAAAAATTTAGGCTCAACAATTTGCAGCTTCGCTGATTCATTTAAATCTCAAAAAAGGTGATAGATTAGGAATTTGGGCTCAAAATTGTTGTGAATGGATTGTTGCAAAATATGCCGCGGCATTATCGGGGCTTATAATTGTTGGAATAAATTTTGAATATAAAGCTGATGAATTAAAATATGTTTTACAAAAAGTTGGCGTATCAGCAATAATTTCGCCAGTAAAAGATCAAAAAAATAATTATTACAGTATTCTTTGTGAAATTCTTCCCCAAATATTAGATGGCAAAGATGGAAATGGAAAAATTGAATCCAACGAATTTCCAAATTTAAAAAATATTATTTTATTTAATACCGGTGAAAAAAAATTTCGAGGTGCATGGAATTTTGATGAAATCCTGAAATTTCCAGAAGATAAAGATTTTGAACTTTTGGAAATTTATGAAAAAGAAATCAAAGTTGATGATCCTTTTGATATCATTTTTACATCTGTAAATTTGCTTATTTTTTTTAAAAAAAATTAGTTAATTTTTTCAGGGAACAACTGGCCGTCCAAAAGCTGCAACACTTTCACACCATAATGTCATAAATAATGCATATTTTTTGGGAATTCGAGGAGGTTTTAAATTTAGCAGCGAAGTTCTGACTGTAACACTCAAATTATTTGGTTGTGGAGCATTTGTTTTTGGATCACTTTTATCACTTTGTCATCAAGAAACAATTATATTTTCTGAAACAAAAAATATTTTAAAAGCTGTTAGAGATGAAAAGTTTGTTTATCTTTTTTTAGCTTCAGGAGAGAGGAGATTAAAGGAGGCGGACTCTTTATTGCTTTCGTTTTTTTTCGAATGAATGAACCTGACGATCAGGCAAAGAACAAAAGATATTTCGATTGCTTTTTGCCTGATTGTCAGGTTCATCCATTCGAGAAAAAATCGAAAAAAGTAATGCGTCTGCCTCCTTTAATATTTTATTGGCCAAATAATATTAAACATTAACTTTTTGCGTCGTTTAGTATATAAATTTGCATATTTATTCCTGTGCCTCTTGCTAGATGATATCTTTGTTAATTCTGTTATTGGCATTACAAATACACTTTTTTAGGCTGACAGTAATATATGCTGTTCCTTCATTGCTGATAGATCTTTTAAATGAACCGGACCTTGCAATAACAGATTTTTCAAGAATTCGTGGTGGACTTATTGGAGCAACTGGAACCCCAGAAGTTTTATTTCAACAAATCATTAAACATATGGGATTAAAAAGATATGTAAATACTTATGGAGCAACTGAAACCATGATGACAGCGGTGAGTTATCCGGAAGATAAAAATATTGTTAAACCAATGCATGTAATGCCACACATGGAAATTGGAATAATTAATAAAAATGGAAAATTTGTAAATCGAGGAGAAAAAGGTGAAATAATTGTTCGAGGATATTCCGTAATGCATGGATATTGGAATGATGAAGAAAAAACTCAACAAGTTTTGGACAAAGATCGTTGGTATCATACAGGGTGGGGAACAAACAATGCATAAATAAATAAATTTGCATAAACTTAAAAACTTTTTTAGAGATATTGGATCAATGAATTCCGATGGAAGTGTTGAAGTGATCGGGAGATATAAAGATATGATAATTCGAGGGGGTGTAAATCTTTATCCGGCTGAAATTGAGCAGTATATTGTTCGACATCCTTTAATCGCTGATGCAAACATTGTTGGGGTTCCTGATGAAAAAATGGGCGAAGAACTTTGTGCATGGATTAGATTAAAACCCGGTGCAAAAGTATACATGGAAGAAATTGTTGAATTTCTTGAAAATAGGGTAATTGGTTTTTTTTCGTGTACAGCATTTATAAGTACAAGAAAATGTTCAATCGCTTAAGCGGATGTCAAGCAAAAAAGCCTAATGCCATGTGGCAAAAAAGTTTTCGTATTTTTTGTGGTATAAAATTTAAAAACATCGTTCCTCTCACGTGGCATTGAAAAATGTTTTGCCAGACATTTGCTTGGAGAGCTGAATGCCAAAATTTTACCACAAATGGCACTGATATCTATTAGCATGGGAAACTGCCTTTTTTGCAACCCCGACGATTTAAATGCAATTAAATATATGTATTTTAGTTTTTTAATTTTTAAAAATGAGCTTTTTTCAGATTTCACTCTCTAAAATTCCTCGATATTTTCTTTTTAAATCCAAAGAAGAATTTCCATTAACTCCAAGTGGGAAAATTAAAAAATATGAACTTCAAAAAATTAGCATAAAGGAATTAAATCTGGAAAATGTTGTTCCATATTGTGAAAAATGATTATGTTGATCATCTAATCATTGCCAGATAAATAAAAAAAACCATAATTAATAAACTTTTCCAATGTTGATCCAACGGATTATTTTATTTTTTTGAATATTGTATTTTTCCCAATAAATTTTTAGTCTTCACTGAATTAATATTTAAACAATACATTTCCATTGTGTATTACGATAAGTGCCCAAAAGGCGAAAATTGATGCTGTGATCAAGCCCCCGTGTGATGAACAGATGACAAAAAACAAGATTTTAAAAATGCACATTTTTAATTAAATTTCTTGTAAGCCAAATGGATGTAGCTGTGAAAAAAAATTTATGTTTAAAAAAAAAGATGATAAAAGATTTTAAAAAAAAGTGCGACATTTTTTATTGTCAAAAGCGTTGTGATATCATAAGACTTTTTAATTATTTTCTGTTATTTTTTCTATGACATCATTTTAATAAACAACGTGATAAAATCAGTTGATAGAGGGCTTTTTAAAAAGAATTTAAATGCCTTTTATCTCTCAAAGCACTTAATTTGCTTTTTAAAATATCATGATTTCGCCAAAATGTGATATAATAGTAGCTATAAGGCGGAGTCTTTTCGTTTTTTTATTAGTATAAATAAGAATTATTTTTAATACTAAAATTAACAAGTTTTGTGAAAACTGTGGTAAAGAATCGAAATCGAGTATGATGTTTTTCAAAGGTTGTTTGCTTTTTGCAATTATGGTTAATTGTTTCGTCGAAGCTCATTCAACTGAGCAAAGCCGCAGAAGCAGCGACAATGAACAAATTCAAAATTTTGAACTTAATGATAAAAAGAATATCAGTGAAACACCCAAAGTTCCTGGGTTGTGCCCTCTCTGCACTATTGGCGTTGGATATTTGGCAGGGTTGTTGCACGATAATACGGTTCCCGTTGAAGAAGTAAGTTTATTTTAAACTAGTTCAACAAATATTACAGAAATAATAATATTTTATAGAAAATTGCCGAAGTATGTGATTACGCTTGCAGCAAAATTCCTTTCCACCTCCCTGGATGTAAAACGGAGTGCACAGCCCTGTTCAATAAATTTTGGGACACAATTGTTGGTGCACTCTCAAATGGTATAAGTGCAACAACTATATGCAGCACAATTTGGGCGTGTTAAAATTTGAATAATAAAAAGCATTGAATAAATTTTTATGAAGCAAAAACAATCTTACACTTTTTACAAAATAAATAAAAACAAAGGTTCATTGAAAGGGGCTTTGGAAACAGAGTCACAGCTCTCAAAATACTAAAGTAAAAGTGTCGCTTTTTGGAGATTAGAGTAGGGTTGACCATTTCCCGTTCCCGGGAAATTCCCGGGAAATTTCCTGGGAAATTTCCCGGGAGATTTCCCGATGTTTGCGGGAATTTCCCGGGAAAATGTTTTTCAGCTAAAATGTTTTACGAATACTTTGCTGCTTTTTTATTAATATTAATAAATAATTGTGTTTGTTTTTTTAAAAAGCATTTCAAAAGTTTGTTTCTATCTATTTGTTTAATTATTTGAAAGCTGTTTAGTCGAAGTGTTTTGGAAAAATGATTACTGAAAGATATTTAAAATTCGTTTGGGCAGATGAATCTCTTTTATTATCAATTTTTTAATCACATGTTTCACCATTATTGTCATAAATCTTTAAATAAAATCTCAAAAAAGCTAAATATTACTTAAAACATAAAAGTACTGTTTTCGCAAAGAAACATAGTTGAAAAAACCAAAATTGCGTTTCCGGGAAATTTGCAGGAAATTTCCCGGGAAATTCCTGGGAAATTCCCGGGAAATTTCCCGCTTTTCTTCGATTTCCCGGGAAATGGTCAACCCTAGATTAGAGTCTTGGTGCCTGGCCCCTGAAATTAATTAAAAATGTTCGGCACAACAAACACTGTTCATTGAAAGTTTATTCAAAAGCCAAAATCTATTTAAAAAGGAATACTATATTTTTTGTGATCGTATCCTTCCCTGAACAAAATATGGTTACAAAATTTAAGGCTGAAGAAAGCAGAAAAAGATTTTAAAGGAGGAGATGCACCTCTAAGAAATTTTTGTGTATGTGATTTGACATTGATTGGAGGTCTCGTCGCAAATTATCACTCATTGGAGTTTTTTTTTTTTACTTGTTGAAGCTCCAATGAACCCTGAAAAAAAAATTTTTTCCGATTTTTACGAGAAATGACTTCCATCTCCGGAAAATTTTTGCATACAGTAGAAACAGAAGTTTTTAAATTAAAATTAATAATAATATATAATATAATAATTTCTGCTTTTAAAACATTTTAGGAGTCCATAAATGCTTTAATTAAATGTTTAATACTGAAAATAAAAGTTTTTAGCTTTTTGACATAAAATTCGGCAAATTATCAAAATCAAGAATTTCGAGAAATGGGGGAAAATTCCCGCCTTTACTTCAATTTTCCGGGAAATGAGCAATCCTAGCCATTTCTAACAAATTTTTGTTTATAAAAATGAATGATTTTTTATTTTTTCATTCATATACTTTTTGGGGGCGGAGAATAAAAAATGACACAATGCCTGAAAAAACTGAATGAAAAATATACAATAGCTTTTGCCTGACTTTCAATAATTTTTATAAGAACCCTTCCCCCTTTAATCAAACATGCGCTTATTTTTGTATTTCAACATTTTTGCTAAATAAAATTAAACTGTGTCATTTTTGTGCTAAATAAATTTTACCTTTTTAATTTTCAAAATGTCTTTCTTTTGTGTCAGTTTTGTTGTCTTTTCTTTGAACTTGCAAAAAATTCTGTCCATTTTGTGTTCAAATTTGAACTTTAAGCACAAAAAGGACAGAAAAAAAACAAGTATAAATACAATAAATTTTTTAAAAAGAATTAAAGAAAAATTAATCTTGCTTTTTTTGGTTTAAAATCTTTTTATGTTTAAAATTATGTCTCAACAAAATAGTTTTGCTGGAAAAGTTGTAATTATTACAGGAAGTTCATCTGGGATCGGACAAGCGGCAGCAGTTTTATTCGCCAAAAATGGTGCCTCTGTAACAATTCATGGTCGATCCGAAGAAGGGCTGAAAAAAACGATGGAAATGCTTGCTAAAGCTAAAATTCCAAAAGAAAGAATTCACTCTGTACGAGGTGCCGTAACTGAAGAATCCGTTTTGAAAGCGTTGATTGATGAAACGATTTCAAAGTTTGCCAAAATTGATGTACTAATTAATAATGTTGGAATTGCAAAGAAAGAAGGAGAAAAAAATGTTCGATCTATGGAAAATTTGGATTATATTTGGAATGTTAATGTTAAAAGGTGGGGGAATAAGTTTGGCTAAAATATATTGTTTTATTGAAAAATTTGCATATTAGTTGATTTATTTAAAGCGAAATTTTATAAATTCTTTGATAAAACCAAGTTTTTTGGCGCAATTTTTAGACAAAATTTTACACATTTTTAATAAAACTTTACAGTGCGCATGTGGTCGAGTGTTGAAAAGCGCTCACCTCACGTCCCGATCTTAGCAGGTTCGAATCCCCATCATTGCACACCCCTAATTAGGGTTGCCGTCCCCCCCCTAAAGTCGGGGATCCCCGGGGATATCCCCGACGGGGACGTCCCCGATTCCCCGTCCCCGACCATTTTTAAATTTCGGGGATCCCCAGTTCCCCGTCCCCGACACCTTTCTTCCCCGAAAAAAAATTCCTTAATTTTACATTTTTTAAAATTCGATGAAAAAGATAAAAATTCGCGATAATTACGACCAATCCTATGCCCAATCCCAAAAAACGATACAATATTAACCATTTGTATGTTCATTATTGGAAAATTAAAAAAATTTTTCCAAAAATTTACCCTTCCCCGGGATATTTTCGGGGAACGGGGATCCCCGTTCCCCGTCCCCGACTACTTTCTTCCCCGGCCGGGGAAGTCGGGGAGGGAAAAATCGAAAGTCGGGGATTCCCCGTCCCCGACTTTTTCGATTTTCGGGGGGGGACGGCAACCCTACCCCTAATGCTACCCATTGAAACGCTATGGAAAATTTTATAGAGCCAACAGGTTGAGTGGAAGATCCCGAGGGATTGACTACCGGGTTGTGCCAGCAAAAGCTCCTTACGACCTGCCTGATAATTAGTTATTATAAAATGGCATCCAAACCGCTATGGATATAGTCCCCCTCGACTTAATGTCTGACTGTCTGACATGGGATATTTTAACCTTAATTAACAAAATTCTTAAATTTTTTCTTCAGTATTATTCATCTCACTGAACTTGTAATTCCATATTTGGAAAAAACAAAGGGTAATATTATCAATGTTAGCAGTGCCCTTTCACAAAAAACTAATCAAATGTCACCATTTTATGCCATCTCAAAAGCAGCTTTAGATCATTTTGCTCGAAATTATGCTTCTCTTCTTGCTTCCAAAAGTATTCGAGTAAACAATTTAAATCCTGGCGTAACTGAAACGGCATTTGCATCTCGGCATGGCGTGACTGCAGAAATGAGGCAAAAGGTTATTTGCTGAATTTTATTGGCATCAAATTTTCATGATTGTTTTTTTGTTTTGCAGATGATTAAACTTTTTCCAATTCCACTCAATCGTTGGGGGACTTCTGAAGAAATGGCGGAATTTTTGTGTTTTATGGCAACCGAAAAAGCTTCATATTTAACCGGGCAATGCATCAATGTTGAAGGTGGAATATTAATTGATTCTCCAACAATCAAATTTGATTAAAAGCAAATTCTAAATATTATTATTTGAATGTTTTTCATAAATTTATTTTCGTTTTTAACTCTTATTTTAAATCAAGATTTTGGTATAAAATTTGAATAAATATTAATTTTATGTTTATATATTTCAAAGGGATGTGCGGAAGTTTTTTCGGGGAACACTTTTCCACAAACTTTTTTTTAATAATGAGCAAATGTTTATTTTTTTATTTATTGCAATCTTCAGCTACTTTTTATCACAGCTCATATCTGTCCTACCAGAATTTTTTTTTATGATTTTATCCGCAACTGCCTTAGGGACATTGGTGACAGTTCACCCCCCTTGGTGCCATAATTTTAAGTGAAAAATTAAATTCATACTAGGTAAAATAAGATTTTTTTGATCTCTTATAAGGAATGTCTCCCCCCTTACTTGGGACTAATTTGCGGCACTGCATATATTAGAATTCTGTTAGGACAGATATGAGCTCTGATAAAAGGTATACCTTGCTATAGCTGAAGAATGCAATAATTAAAAAAATAAACATTTGCTCATTATTACAAAAAAAACTTGTGGAAAAGTGTTGCCTTCCCTGCTGGCCGAGTGATGAGGAGCGCTCAGCTTACCCTCTGCATGTTCGAATCCAGGTCTTTAATCAACCCTGGGGCTACCAATCGGAAGGTAATGGGGCAATGGGCTCATTCATAAAGCTCCAAGATTGAATGGAAGGTCCCGAATTTATTAAAGTTATCACAAAAAAGAGCAATTTAAAAAAGTAACATTTAAAAAAGGAGAGATTATTCTTTTCGAGAAGCATAATATTGCTTAAGTTGGGGGAGATTCTTTAAACGATCAAGATATTTGACAAGATCGGGATATTTTTCAATAACATCTGGAGCATGTTGTCGAAGGCTGATAAGAAATTCACTGACAATAAAATCTGCGAATGTTATTCCACTTTTGACAAGAAACCCTGAGCCACTTTCTTTTATATATCTTTGATAGAGGGGAAGATAGATATCAGCTTCTGGGATGAGTTTGGTCTTTTTTAATTCTTCCTAAAAATTGATGGAATGAGTAAAAATTTGATAAAAAAAGTTAAAAAGATTTTTCAAATTTTCGTGCTGGGACCCAAAAGACATATTTAATGCAAAGCAAAAACAGGGTGCAATTTTTTGAACCGACGTCTGGCAAAATGTCTATTGAATGCCATGTGGGAGAAAAAGTTTTTTGTATTTTTTTTATTGCAAAAAAATACTTTGAAATAACGATATTTAGATTTCACAAGTAATTATTCAGATTAACTTATGTGGAACTTTTCGATGTATGCCGAAGAAAAACAACTTACTTCATTCCCTTTTTCCATTCCAAGTTTAACAATGTACCATGGAATTGATTTAGCAAAGAAATCTTTATTTTGATCAACGATGGCATCAACCTTTGCCTGTTCAAGATCATCCTTTCCAGCAAGTCCAAACTTTCGTGCCAAATATCGTGAAATTGCGGCTGATTCAACCAAAGTAATGCCATCAAATTCAAGAATTGGAACTTTCCCTGCAGGAGTTGTTGGCTTAATGGCAGCCCATTGATCTCGGGTAAATCGATGATCCTCAAAATCTACTTTGGCATATTTAAATAAAAGCCGAATTGCTTCTCCAATACCTCGGGTATCAAAGTATGAAAGCTTGTAATGAACCATCTTTGAAAATTGAAACAACAAATTAAAGCAACAAAAAAACTGATAACTAACAAATATTTCTTAGTTGCTTTTATAGCTTTTTATAAATCATTCTTTTTGGAAAAACACAAAATAGAATCTTTAAAAATATGTCTGTTGTTTAAATTTTTTTTTAAAAATGTGTTTTTTAGTAACATTTTTGCAGCGGCTAAAAAACTAAAAATTGTTTTTTACTTTATGTTTATATTTTGTAGTTTAAGCTTTAATAATTGTTGACCCTCTTTTTGTAGTATGAAAAAAAGGGAAAAAAAATAAGTGATGACAAAAATAAATAAATAATTGTTTTTATTATTAATTTATTTAATTAAAAAAACATAGATTGATGGCTATAAAAAACTCCATAAATGAAAACCAGTTTTTAAAACAAACAATCTTTTCACTAACATGCATTGATAAATTTATCATAAACATGTTCATTACTCAGAATTCATTGTTCTCAAAAAACATATTATCAAAAATTACATTTTTCCAATTTCGATTAAAAAAAGCGTATCAAAATTGAAAACAAAAGTTGTATTTTTTGTAAATCTTGTTCTAAAAAAACACATGCAACAATATCCTGGATAACAAAAATGTATCCAACAATAAAAACTTAAAAATTTGAACAACATTTTTAGTTTCTTTATCCTTTATGCTAATTTTTTAAATGTATACATATTTTGAAATCTTTGCGCTTGGAGTTAATAAAAATTTATCTTTAAATTTGAAAAAAATATTTGGGGATTCTGTTACGTAAAATGTAAAATATAATTATAATATAAAAAGCGTTCAAAAGAATCTATTCAGTTACCCCATTTTCAACAAATTCAACAATGTCTTCCTCGGATAATTTTGCACCGGGTTTTAATCTAATCCAAGCACAAAGTTCTTCGCCCATTTTTTCATCCGGAACCCCAACAATGTTTGCATCAGCGATTAAAGGATGTCGAACAATATATTGTTCAATTTCAGCCGGATAAAGATTTACACCCCCTCGAATTATCATATCTTTATATCTCCCGATCACTTCAACACTTCCATCAAAATTCATTGATCCGATATCTCTGAAAAAGTTTTTAAGTTTACGCAAATTTATTTATTTTTGCATTGTTTGTTCCCCACCCTGTATGATACCATCGATCTTTGTCCAAAACTTGTTGAGTTTTTTCTTCATCATTCCAATATCCATGCATTACGGAATATCCTCGAACAATTATTTCACCTTTTTCTCCTCGATTTACAAATTTTCCATTTTTATTAATTATTCCAATTTCCATGTGTGGCATTACATACATTGGTTTAACAATATTTTTATCTTCCGGATAACTCACCGCTGTCATCATTGTTTCAGTTGCCCCATAAGTATTTACATATCTTTTTAATCCCAAATGTTTAATGATTTGTTGAAATAAAACTTCTGGGGTTCCTGTTGCTCCAATAAGTCCACCACGAATTCTTGAAAAATCTGTTTGTATGAAAGTAATGTTGGAGATTCTGTTGGCGGAATGAATATCTACAAGTTGAAAGATGGTTAAAAAAGCCAAAAACAAACATTGATTTTTCCCCGGCAAAAATTTTAATTTTTTGGCATAATGTTTAAAAGCTGCAAAAATTTTTATCGACTCAGTGATAAGCTTTTTGAATTTACATAATTTTTGTGCGAAATTATTTCCATATTTTGGCCAATATTAATTAAAAATGTTCCCAAGACTTTTACAGATATATTATTTTTCCAGAAGCGCTTTAAAAATGATATAAAAACCGAAAAATATGACACTTTTAAGCTCCAATAAAATGTGCGTTCTCTTTGATTTTAACATTCATTAATTATTTTGCCATAAAAAATCATTCGCGTTATTTATTCTGGAAACGAGATGAAAATTTTCGAAGAAAAACGTTTTTTTAACAGCGCTTCTTGCTGATTTTAAGTCATTAAAAAATTTGTATATCAGTGTTTTTTTCTTTTTCTTCTATTTTTTTGCTGCTTCATTTTGTTTAACATCAGTTTTGCCGTCGTAGCTGTTTTTTCGTCATATAATTTTTACATTTTCACTCATATTGTTATTCCGTTATCATTTAAATGCTTAAAAATGATTAAAGTACATAGTAGTAATAATAACAATATTTTGCAGATATACGTTTACACAATGGCTGATGAAATGTACAAATCTTTATTACCAACTTCTGTCAAAGACGATAAATTAATAAAAGGAAAGTTTCGACAACGAAATGAGCTGCATAAATATATTATTTTTCTTCAAGGCTTGGACAAAGAATCTCCAATGCTAATTTCAGAAATTAAGAATATTTCTGCAATATTATTCTCAAATTTACATGGAATTCGTTTAGGTGAACGACAAGTTGTTGATAAAATTTTGATTACGTAAGTGTTTTTGTTTTTTTAATTTTTTGTTAGTTTGTCAGAACTAGAGCGGTATCTGATTGCCTTCGATCCTCTGACTTTCGTTCGTGATTAATGAAAACATTAATTTGTATTGTGAAGCATGGAATTGTGTATTTCTCCTTCTTTCGAGTTGTAAACGTCATGTAGAGCATCCATTTCAAATCATATAGTTCTTCTTTGACGCACTCGGCTTGGGTTTAGTTGAGTGCATCGCTGAAGATCAATTCGTTGAATGAAACGAGGATAACATAAATTTACAGTTGACTATTAATATTGATCATCAAAGTATTGATAGCCAACTGATTAATCATTAACACGTTGCTGCATTCAAGTTGAAATGATTTCAACAAAAAACCGTCTACCTTGAATATTAGTAAATTGAGTTTCTGGCAATGTGTTTTCTTTTGAAAAACTGTGGGTGTTTTCAAATTTGTCCAAAATTAAACATGTTTTTTTGCCGGTGCTCTCTTTTTTGTCCACTTTGAAAAAAAATTAAGAGAGTGCAGCTGACCCAATGAAGACCGAGAGAGAGCGAACGTCATACAAAATGCGATCAACTTTTTCGTGTGCACCGGTAATTTTCTGTTTTATAATGTTATATAACAGATATATATGTCTGATTTTCCGTGAATCCCTTTTCATTCTTTGCTGTAAAAAATGTAAATGTTCATGTTTGCCTTTATTTTTTAGCCCAGAATGCTTGACAATCAGTGATCAAAAATATTCCCGAAGTTGTCTTACCTATATTAGAGAAGAAATACAAATCAATGGATTCAATGATTTTCTTTATGCAATTTCTTCCATCAAAGATTCCAGCAAAGAAATTCCAAAAGAAATAATAAAGTTAAAAGTTCTAAAATTATGTTTAAAATGGTGGAATCAAATCTTTTTGCAACAACCTCAATACAAATCTGCGGTGGAACTTGCAAAAGATTTTGTTGATGTTATGGAAATTCTTTGGTGGTATTTGAAATTTGATTATTGTCCTGCGGTTTGCTTCAACAAAATTCTTGCTAAACATTCTTTGAATGAAATGGTTTTACCTCAACCTCAAGGAAATTATTTTCCTGTTATGGATTATTCGATTGTTTTTGAAGAAAATACATTTTCAAGTTTTGATGAAGCTTTCATTTCAATGCTTAAATATAATCAACTATTTTCTGATTTACCAAATAATAGTGGATGCTGTAAAACTATTGCAAGAGATTTTATTAAAGATAATATTGCAACATTTGAATATTTACTTGATCCATCGAATGTAAGTTTTTTTGTACATACATATATTATTTTATGGGTTATTGTTTGATGTTTTTGAGGATCATTTATCGGGCTTCAACGATGATGCAGTTTTGGGCAGAGAGAGAGTAAGAGAGATGGCGGTTGATATAATTGATGAGGTTGACATTGATGATCACAATGTGTTCCATTAAATAATGTCAACGCATAATATTATTGATTAGAACTTTTATGGTTACCATTTTAATAGAAATATTTAAACAAAAATACCAAAGATATTTGTTTTAAACCTACCAGATACCCCTGCATGTGTGATTCAACTCTCCGCCCTTTCGCTTACTAGACGTCTGCGCTCCCAACTGAGCTACACATGTGTTGATTTTTTAGTCTCAGAATGCTTTCCGTTCCAAATGTTAAATGTATTAGTTGTAAAATATTAGCGCGTTTACATTGAAAAATATTTTAATTGAGTTGTTATTTCAGGAAAACCGTGACAATGCTATTAATCAATTAAGAAATAAAAAATATGATGTAATAAATCCTAAAATTCAAGCAAAGATGGAAAGCTATGATGCTAAAACGAAAGAGATTTTTATTCGATGTTTAACCTTCCGAAAACGAGTTATTGCACAGCGTCGAGAAATGATTAACAAATATTATGATATTCGGTAAAATGCTTTTATTATTATTGTTCTAATTCAAAAGTTTATTTTTTTAAGAAAAAAAAATGAATATTTTAATTTTTCTTTTGTTCAATCTGGATCGTTAAACAACAATCAAATGTAAGCTTTTATATATGTAATTTTAAACATAATGTTAGTTTTTTTAAGCGATGATGCGGTAGCTAAAAGTGGAATTCAAACGGCTAATCAAAGATGTAAAACGGCGGATAAATCGATGCAAACTGAACATATTTTTGATGATGATGATTGCTGTTCCAAGTATGTTGAATTTTTATTTGATTGTCAAACACCAACATTTAATTTTTAGCAATTCTGAAGAAGAAAAAATGGATGTTGATAATATTGGAGGCATTGAGTTGGTTTCAACACCTTCAATTCTTAAGCCATTAGGTTCATCAAGAAAATCTCGGCGTATTTTGGAAAAAGCTAAAAGTAATGTTTTTACTTGAAATTAGTAGAGTGAATTGTTTTAATTACAAAAACATATTTAGAAGATACTATTACGGCAGCAGAAATTCCAAATCTTCGTGATGCTTCTGAAGCTGCAGATGATGATGATCGTGATGAAATTATCTCAAACTCGGAAGGCTATAAATGTTTCAAAAATTCTAATGTTCATACCTATCTTTATGCATGTGAATCCAAGTTCAAAGGTGATACTCATAATGTAGGTTACTTTTAATTTAATTTAAAGCAAAAGTAATGACTTAAAGTTTTCAAAAGATGGTTTTTCATATTCTCTTTTTTTGCCACAAAACTTTTTATTTTATCTGCCATTTAATGATATATATTTTTTTTAGGCATTGTATCATCTTGCAAAAAATGGATATTCGATTAAGAAAGCTCTAGAAAATATTGATCTTCCTGCTTCTCTTCCAATGAAATATATTCAATGCAATCTTGGAATATGGAATAAAAGAGAAATGCAAACATTTGTTCAAGTTTTATCTGATAATTATCAATGGAATAGCAAAGTTAGAAAAACTACAAAACATCCAGATTGGCTTAAAATAATCCGTAAAAATGTTAGTTTCCTTTATTTTTTTGTATAATTCTTCATTTTATTTTTTAGTTTCTCAACAAATCTCCTGAAAATTGTTCAAACTTTTATTACACTCTTAAAAGTGCTGGTTTATCATTTCGAAATCAAACATTTAAACAATCTTCAAATTTTTTCAAGTAATATTTTTTTTAACTACAGTAATTGTGTAAAATTATTTGGTAAATTTAGATCCACTTCAAAGCCTATTTGCGAAAATTGTATTAACAAACTTTGGAAACAATCTAATCAAAATCAAAAAACAACTAATCTCTGTGCCTTGTGTAAATTATATCTTGAACTTTATGTGAAGCAACGACCAAACGCTCAAGCTTTATCTGAATCGTAAGTTTTTTCTTTTAATTTTCTGTTTCCAAAACAAATTTTTTTTAGTTTTGATTTATCTTTTTTGTCTTCGAAAAAAACTTAAGAATCATTCATGAAGCTTCTGTAACAAAAAAACTAATAACTGTATTAAAAATCTATTAAATTTTTTCAAAAATTTCTTGTGTCATTGCTTTTTATTAATATTTTTTTTGGAAATTTAATAGAATAAAAATCCTTGCAAATAATGAATAGTGATAATCTGTTTCTAACTTTAAAGGGCCATATTTTATTTTACCTTAATTGGTATGCAAATTTTTGATTTATGGGTTACACAAAATGTTTCAATTTTGTCAGATATCTTTTTTCACAAAAAATCTTTCTTTTTTTTGACAAACAATGGCTTCAAAATTCTCCTCCAAATTAATTTTCTTACAAAATTTTTATTTTTTTAAAGCAATACAAAAATTTCTTTTTAAAGAAATGCAACAAAAGCTTATGAAATTATATAAAATTAATAAATTATTTACAGAACATAAGCTTATATTTGGTATAAAAATGTGATCAGTGATGGCATTTTGATTCACATTCATATCAGATCTTGATCATTTACTGAAAAAAAATTAATTTAATTTAAATTTTAAAAAAATTTAAAAAAAAACTTACTTTTTTAGTTTGACCAGAATTCTTGGTTTGCCCGGAATGTTTTTCCTGTCCGGAGGCTTTCATTTGACCAGAAGCAGATCCATCAGCTTTTGTTTGTCCACTAGCTTTTTCTTGCCCGGAAGCCTTCATTTGTCCGGATTTTTCTTGTTGACCACTTGGTTTTGGCATGATTGATTGATTGATAAGAATTGAAGTAAAGTAATATAACTAAAATGTATTAATTATATAAAAGTCAAATTACAGTAATATTAAATATTAACAAAAATTAGCAGCACGGAAAAAAGGCAAAGAATTTTACAAATATGGTTTTTGCAGAAATTTTGGGCACTATGTCATAGGATACTTTTATTGAAACTATGATATGATAGCTACTGATAAAAAAATATTTCTTTGAAACAAATGAAAGACAAAAACTAAGAAAATAAAAGCTTCCATTAAAAACTGAATCTTTTCCAAACAAAATAATATAATAAATAAATGAAGGAGAAAAAAATGAGAGAAAAAAAGTGGAGGAAATAAAGTATTTTTGGTTTTCCATATTTATATATTTTAAATTTTTGCAACATCAGTAGAAAAAAATAGAAAGGAGGAGCCTCTTTTTGGAAAATAGAAAAAAAAAGATGGAGAAAAAAAGAAAGAAAGAAAAAAAAGAGTTTTCAAAAAGTGAAAAAAAAGAAGAGAGAGGAAAGAGAGAGAGAGAAAAAAAAGAAAGGGAAATATTGGCTTATTTTATTGCATTTGCCAAAAAAAAGAAAAAATATAAATGTAGTAAACATTGTGCAAAAGAACGTTTTTATTTTTTAACACTTTTTATTCATTTATTTTTAATACTTTTAATAATAAAATGAATCAACAAAGTTGTAAATTGAAGATTTTTAGATTTTATAAAAATAAATTGAAAGCCCCATTTTTTGATATTAAATTGCAGTAACAAAAATGCAAAAAATTATTATTCATTTATTTTTATGGTGATTTAATAACACTTCAAACAAATATCACAAAAAAAAGAATGGCACAACTTTTCAAAAAATCATTTAAAAAGATTGAACAAAATCATTTATTTTTAGAAGAAAAAAAAGTGGTTGATGATATCATATCATTAACCCTATGATAATATCAAATTGTCTTTCTTTTAACTTTTATCATTTATCATGTGCCGTAATAGGATGGCATAAAAACTGTGTGTTAATTTGTGATTTTTGGGCGGATATATGATATCCGTAGGAATTTGTTTTTACTTTAAACTTGTATCACATTCTTTGTTAACAGAAGTTATTTATATCATATAAATTATGTGCCATCGTATTACTGTATTACAGCACAAATTTTTTAATTTTAAATAGTTCACAAAACCGTGCCATTCAAGCAAAGTTTTTTTTGACCGGATATATGATATCTGCATCCATGTATATTTCATTCTTTTTGATGCCGCTTTTTTATTGGTTATCAATGAACGGCATTATGAAATTTACTGATAATTAATTTGAAGTTGTTGCTAAATATCATATTTCAATTAAAAAAATCATTTTTTTCCATCAAAAAACAAACACATGTGTTTTGTTTTGAAAGAAAGACTTTTTTTGTTCCAAAAAAAGAAGAAAAAATAATTCCATTCATTCAACTGTGTGTTTCCGGGTGCAGCAGAAATCCACTCGCAAAATGAGTGCATCGAAGAAAAAAAAGTTGTTTACTACATTTAAGGAAAAAAAATGGAAACCAACAACAGCACAAAGCCAGGCAAGGAAGAAAGAAAAAGACAAAATCAGCCTTTGGCCTTTTTGTTTACGCCATTTCTCTCTCTCTCACTATCTCTTTGTCCACTTTATTTGTCCACTCTCTCAGCTGATTCATATATGTTTTTTTTAGCAGTATCCAAACATTTTTTCTTTTTTCTAATGCGTTTTTTTTGTTGCACTTTTTTTATGCTCTTTTTTCCTTCAGAAAAAGAAATATAAATGCAAAAAAGCACGCGTTTTTTGTTTTCTATTCTTTTTTTGTGAGGGGTTAAAAAAAGGATTGGCTATTTAATGTTTAAAAAAAATATGTTAAAGATAAAATATTTGGATATAATCCTTAACAAAAAAAAGTATAAAACTGCAATAAACGTTTTTACTGGATTTTAGAAAAAACATTTAACACATTTTCAATCATATTTTAATGAAATAAACACAAAGCATAAAAATCTTTAAATCTATTGCATCTTACCTACAGCATGCTGTAATTTAATATTAAAACTTGCACATCAAATTCAGCAAACAATTTACTGTACCGATGTTTGGCTAAAAGTTTTTCAATGCCAAGTGTGGAAAAAAAATTTTTTATCATTTTTTTACAACAAAAAAATATTACAAAGAAATTTACACTTTTTTGTTACATGGCATTGAATACACATTTTGCCAGACATCGGGCCGGAAAAAATTGAAAGAAATGAAACATTTCCAAGTTTTGGTAAAAAAAATATAAAACCAATAATTTATAGTTTTATTTAATTTTTGAGAAATATGAACAACAAACACTTTACAAGCTTTTGTTGTGGAAAGATTACGATATCCATCATGAAAATTTTTTTTCAAAAAATAGTTTCAGTTATTTCTGTAAATAAATAAGAAAAAAGAATATTTTAACTCTTCAAAATTTTAGTCACCCCAAAACTTTTTTGTTGTGCAAAAAAAGATTGAGTGAAAATAAACGGTCCCACGAGGAAAAAGTAGTTTATGAAAAATTACCATATAAAGTTTAAAAAAAATTTTTTTTTGGAATACTCCCTTATGTGTTGTTGCTGCTTTGGGTTGTCTTTAATTTTTTCTACAAAACCTAAAAAAACAATTTTAGTGCCAAAAAACATTGACAAAAAATGCCATTGCTGTTTCTTTTGATTTTTTAGTTTTTTGGGCACTTTTAAGTTTTTGTATTTTTATCTAAAAATATGCAAATTTTAGGCACATTTCCTGAAGCAATGTCTGATCCCAAAGCTATTGCCACAGTTCTAACAAAATGTTTAGGAATTAAAATTATTTTTAATGGCTCAATTTTTCATGCAGATTGTGATCAAAAATGTCTTGCCACAATAATCAATACATGGACCGTCAAAATGGCACTTAATGTTGTTGGCATTACAATTTCTGCAAAATCTGGCGGGGGATTTTATGTTCAAAAAAATGGTGCCACAATTGGAAATTTGCATGCAATGAATCATGTATTTAATTAAATTTTATTTATGTTTTTTAAAGTTTTTTTGCTGCAAAAACGTTTTTTTTAAACAATAAAAAAAGATTAATTTTTCCCACATTTCTTTCATCAATTCAGTATGAATAAATTAAAAAAATATTTTTTTGAATGGGATCATCGGTTGGTTCATTATCTTTTTCATGATCTGAACCGAGGTTGCTGGGCATCACTTTCTAAATGGCCAACAACTTTTCTGATATTTAAATATTTTTGAAAATCATGATGGTACGGATAGCTTTAATAGTATCAACTAACGTGCCACTTTTTCATTTTTGAATGCATGGAATAGAATACTAAAACCGCGCTCACAATTGTCAGCAACACTGCTAATAAAATTAAAATAAATGGGGTTCGTTGCTACGGAATACTCGATTGTAAATAATGTGTAGCAGTTGAAGTGTCCATGATAATACTAAGCTGGCTTCTTCTTTTTAAGGTAGTTTAAAAAGTCATTTTTAAGAGTTTTGATCACGATCATCACTGTTTTATGCGCCGACCATTTGTTAAAATGAAGAGTTCCGCAATGGACTCCATTTTATTTTATGTAATTCCCATCAAATTGGATGCCTTGCAAATGGTACATTGCTATGAGTTTCCTCATCCATTTTTTTGGGAAAATGTTTTTCCGAAGCAAAAAGGGATAAAATAAATAAATATTTCTGTGAAATTAATGATTTAAATTTTTCTTTGTTATCTTTCCTATTGTTCATTTTTTCGTTTATCCATTATTAGGTTCAATTATTGCATAAAATTACAAGAACAAGTAACTTGAAAACATAAAACCAAAAACAACTAAAATTACGACGTAATCTTTATTTTCCAAAGGAGGATTTCATTGTAAAGTAAATTATCCCTTTTATCCCAAAAAAATAAACGACTTTTTAGGTTACTTAAAACGTCGTTTAAAGGGAGCGGACGGTTTGCGACTTTTTTGCACTCGGGAAATGCAAGATATTGACAATCAGGATCTTGCATGCTCCAGTGTTTTGTCGGACATTTTCTTAATCGTTGTGAGACCCAAATTATAGAAAAAGTACTAAACCGTCCGCTCCCTTTAAATATTTGTGTAAAAAATATTCAAAATATTCAAATTTTTTACTTTTCTGCTCAGCTATAACACAATAAGAATATTGATTTATTCTTTTTTCTAATAAAATACATTTTTTTCCATCAATAAATGAAGTTTTGTAGTTTAAACTTTGTAGTATTTGAAATTTTTTAGCTGTTTTGTTTAACTATGAATGGTTGCTATCTTTTTTTTTGTTCAAAAAATACTACACTTTTTTTTGCAACAAAGCAATTTTTTTCGAGAAGGTTCTAAAATATTTTTAGTTTTTTCATTTTTTTGATAAAATCTATATCAAAATTAATGATTTTGTTTTAACTTTTAAAAAAAACTTTTTTTGAATCCTTCCAAAAGTTTTCAAAAATGGTGTGCTTCCATTGTATCTTTAATTCATTTGCATATATTTCATTGGCATATATCCTTTATCGACTTTTTTGGTCAATTTATATTATCATTTATCCATATTTAATTGCAACTCCAAAAGATTTGCATAAGCTTGCCGGTGAAAACGCTAAATGGGCAGCTGTCACGGGAAGTACGGATGGAATTGGAAAAGAATATGCAATTCAATTAGCTCAAAAAGGATTTAATTTAATTTTAATTTCTCGAACTCAATCAAAATTGGATTTGGTAAAGAATGAAATAAAAAAGGAATGTAAAAATGATATTGAAATTGAAACAATTGCATATGATTTTAAAAATGCAAATTTGGAGGATTATAAAAAGCTAATTCTTCCAGCAATTGAAAAGAAAGAAATTGGAATTCTTGGTGAGTCTTTTGGGTAATAATTTTGCAATGAAAAAAGAAATAAAAGAAAAAGTAGAATAGTTATTCTTTACCAAGGATACTGTAACTATATTTTAATATTGATAAAGTATATGCCTAAAATCGCTTTTTTGCTTCTAAAGTCGAAACCAGCTCGATTTTTGGCATTTTTCGTGACTCAGATCAAATCCAGGAATAAAAAGTTAAATTTTTGTGGTCCGATGTTTGGCAAAATGTTTTTTAATGCCATGTGGCAAACTAAAGTATTCGTTTTCTTTTCGCATTTTTTTACCTGAAAAAATAAAGGATGCTTAATTTGTTCGATCACCTACCGCCAGAAGCAACCTGAAAGATTTATGTCAAACTTTTGGCGATCTGAGATCTATGCCAACACAATATTTTCATCTATAGTTTTGGCATAAATCCTAGAATGCCAAAAGAATGTTTCTGTACAAAAATCTTTCAAATCATTAAAATTTTAGTTAACAATGTTGGACTTGCATATGAAAGCGCAGATATGTTACACAAAGTGGATTTACAAATAAATGCCGATATTGTAATTGTAAATACCGTTGGGGTCTCCGTTCTTACTGCCGCAGTTTTGCCACAAATGGTAAAAAGAAATGCTGGAATAATTATAAATATTTCTTCTGGAACTGCATATATGAAAATTCCATATTTATCAATTTATTCTTCAACAAAAGCATACATCAATCATTTTACCAACATTTTACGCGCTGAATACAGTAATACAAATATTGTAATTCAAACAATTTGTCCATTTTATGTTAAAACAAATATGTCAAAAGTTGAAGAATCATTTTTTTCATTGATTCCAAAAAATTTTGTTCGTTCTGCTTTAAAAACGGTTGGGATAATTGATGAAACGACGGGGTGCATTCAACATCAAATTCAAGCTGCGGCATTTGGTTTACCACAATTTATTCAAGATTTTTTAATGAAATTTCAAACAAAAGTTTTTGCAAAAAAAGCTGCGGCATTTCAACGGGAAAAAGCTGCAAAAATGAAATAAAAAAATTGTTTATAAACAGTTAAAAATATTTCTTACTATTAATATTGTTGTTTTTGCAGTGAAAAATGTGTGAATTATTTCATTTTTCAAGACACATAAATTTATTTAAATTTCACAAATCCATTTCATCGTTATTTAAAATTTTTTTTTTATTTGTTGAATTAACCCTTAATTGTCAAAATAGGATGAAATTTAATCCTAATAGGACAATATTCATTACTAACAAATGTAAAAAAGAGTTTGATGTGGCCATATTTTTTTCAGTGATAATTTACAAAATAAACTTTTTAGAAAAGCATAAAAAAAGTGCAAGTTGCCGTTTTAGTGCAAATTGTGTAAAAACGGCTTATTTAGAAACAAAGTTCATCCTTTTTTAGGATTGAGATGAAAAAAAATCTAACATCTTTTTTCAAATTGAGTAAAATGCAAAATTTGGAAAAATTTTTCGGGTGGCAGTAGTCAAAATCAATTTTAAGCTTGCTCTGAATAAAAAATTTATGTAATTTCTGATCAGGCATTGGAGCTGCTTTTTTTAAAACCTTTTGCAGCTCCAACGAATAAAAAAAGCAGCTCCAATGAGTCTGCCATCGCGTCGAAAATTGGAGCAAAAAAAATTGTTCAAGGTGGGTCTTCCCCTTTAAAAAACAAATTTTTCCAAACATAAAAATCATGAAAAAGCAAGACTTTTCGAAATCCATTATATTCGAAGCTAAAAATAACCCTCGTTGGGTTTTCAGCGATTTGTGTAAAAAATCTCATCGACAATTTACAACAGTTGTTAAGAGACGGTCTACGAGAAAATTTAAAAATTTTAAACAAAAGTGTTACATTGAAATTTTTTTTTCAATTCTTTTATAGCCATTCGATAAAACTAGATGAAAAAACATTATTCCTGGAGTTTTGGAGCATTCTACCGTGTGAAACCGATTTCGCAGATTTTCAAAGATTGAATATAACCAAAAATAAAAAAAATCGGGAAAAATCAGGAATGCAACCAATCAAAATATTGTGCCCCAGGATTGTACACATAAGTAAGGGCTATAAAATGGCTAAAACAAAAAAATTTTATCTGACTTGAAACATTGAAATTTTGATAATTGTAATTTTCTACCATGGGAAAAAAACTTTATATTTTCGAGTCTAGAGGTAATCAACCTCATTTCTGATAGCCCATTATGTGTAGAATCTAAATATATATGACTTGTATCATTACCGGGCCCGGCTTTTGATTCCCATAAGAAAACCTTTAGCCCATCAAGTACTATAAGACCATTTTGGTATCACAACTCATGCAATACTCAAGATATTGACATGCGGTGACTTTTATAATGTAATTCTATGTAAATATACATATTTGAGTGAGTTTGAACACCCCTGGATATGATTTCGAAATATGGGATCTCTTTGAAAATCCAAAAAATAGCAACATGGAAATATCCCAAAAATTCGGGTTTTTTCTTTCATAATAAAATCAAATGTGTATTATAAATGTGAAATAGATGTAACAACATTAATATAAGATGATAAAAAATGACGGGGGGTCAAAATCGATTTTTTACAATTTTTTCAATTTTACATGTTTTTGATCAATTTTCAAGATACCAATATATTATGAATATCGTCATATATCAATATTTTGATATTTTTAAGTTAAAATATAGATTGTTTAAGATTTTTAGGCCATGTTTCATCATCCTAGGATCGCTACCTTTCCTTTTTCACCTAACTGAAAACATGCTGAAATATCAAAGTAAAATCACCCATATTATATGTGTTTTTCCCCTCCGGCATCCCAAAAAACATTTTTTTGGATAAACTGTCAATATTTCATCACAGTGTGAGTGATTTCATCATGAAATATTATGAAACAAATTTTTTGAAATTTTGAAAAATCAGTAATTTTTAAAAATCTTATAACTCTCCAAAATGACTTCTAAACACTTTACTCCATTGAAACAAATTAAAATTATCTCAAAAAAATGTTTTTTGGGATGCCGGAGGGGAAAAACACATATAATATGGGTGATTTTACTTTGATATTTCAGCATGTTTTCAGTTAGGTGAAAAAGGAAAGGTAGCGATCCTAGGATGATGAAACATGGCCTAAAAATCTTAAACAATCTATATTTTAACTTAAAAATATCAAAATATTGATATATGTAGGGACCACCAACGATTTTTTTTTGCACAAAAAAACGCACTTTTTTTGTCATCAAAAAAAATCAAAGGAAAAACGCCGCCAAGCAGCCGACGGTTTTGCCTCAGTGGTTGGCGCAGCGATGTTGCATGCGAACACTGACAAGATCGATTCCGCGGCTGGGCAAAAAAATGTTTCAAAAAAATTTTATATTTATTTGCATCAAATAACATTGTAAAGTTAATTATAATTATAAAAAAATAAGAATTTTAAGCAATAAATGTCATAATTTCACATGTTTAAGAGGCATTCTACCACAATATTTGAACTACCACAATCATCATTGATGAAGCGGCACATGAAATTTTTTTGTTCGAATCTTTTATAGCCACTCGATAAAACAACATAAAAAAACGTTATTTTGAGAGTTTTGGAGCATTCTACCGTGTAAAACCGATTTCGCGAATATTTAAATATTGAATATAACCAAAGATTCAAAAAATCGGGAAAAATCAGGAATGCAAGCAATCAAAAAGTTGCTCCCCAGGATTGTGCCCATAAGTAAGGGCTATAAAATGGCTGTTACGAAAATCTTATATCTGACCTTTAATGTCGAAATTTTGATATTTGGGATTCTCGACCTATGTAAAAAAAAGAGCTATACCCCTTGGGAAAAGCTAAGTAATACAGCATTTAATAGCCCCAATATGTGGGGATTCTAAAAATATATGCCTTGTTTCCATAAGGGGGCAGATTTGCGATTCCCAAATCGAAAAGTGAACGCAACCCACGGGCTCATTTTTTGGCAAAAAATGTTACGTTAGGATGTTTTGGTATCAAACGGTGCCAAATAACCTAGAAAGACCAAAAAATAGCTTTAGAATGATATCTGGGTCGATTTGGGGATGTGCCGTTAGGAAAATGAAATTTGGCAAAAAGTCCATTTTTAGTCATTTTTTGGCAGTTTTTGCCATGCTAAATCCAAATTACATCTTAAATGAGTCTCCGACCCATTGGATTTTTGTTTCTGATGGTATTCTCGATATATCTATACCACTAGAATATTCATACGTGCTCTAGTTTCAACAGGGCTACTAATTGAAAAATTGTCCTTTTTTGGCGATTTTTGAAAAATTAATTTTTGAATCTAAAAAAATCGGAAATGAGGCTTTAAATTTAAAAAAGGCTCGCCATAAGTTCTTCCTTATATTGTTGTTGAAGAAAAAAAAACACTGGAACAATTATTATGACACTTGTGAGAAACTAGTTCCAATTTGTTGATGTTGAGGTACAAAAATGGCCCATTTTTCAATGAATCATAAATTTGAAAAAAAAGCTTAATTTGAAAAAAGGCTCGCCATAAGTTCTGAAAAATTACCTAAAAAAAATTTTAATAGCAAAGGGAACCATTTAGCTTCATTTTCCGAAGACTAGTTCTCATTTTAGTCATTATCGTGTGCTTCAATACCCCCAACATCATAAAAAAATTTTTTTTTCTATTTTTAATGTCTGAAAATGCTATATTCAGATTCTCCATAATTGATTTAGTTATAATTAATCAGAACAAATTAAAAAAACAACAGAATAAAATTTTTTTTCTAAGTGAGAAGATTTTTCACAATACCCCCAACATCGTTTTGGAGCTATAACTCTAATATTTGACTTATTATAACGCCGTAAACGGTTTATATAGTATTTTTTAGACTTTCTGGACATGTCTGAACTATTTAAAAAAAATTAAATTTTTTAAAATTTTTTTAAAAATTTTTCGATTTTTTTTTGCCTTGGTCCCCCCTGTGAAAAAAAATCGAAATTTTCGAAATTTTTTTTTTGGTCGCACATTTCAGGGAATGTTCAGAGGACTATTAGAAGACGTTTGATAGAAAAATTAATCGTTTAAAATCATCCTACGCGAAAATCGCCTTAACGTAACGCCAAATGAGCCCGTGAACCAACATCTCCAGCATCAATCTGGAGTTATAACTTTTGTAATCGGCAAGGTATTGACTTCCGGTGATTTGCATTATGATATATCACGTCAATGGAGCATTCTGGGACACTTTGAACATTTTTGGTAACGATTTCGAAATATGGGACCACTTTGAAAATTCGAAATTTATTAACATAGAAATATTGCAAAAACTCGGGTTTTTCTTTCAAAATAAAATCAAATGTATATTTTAAATGTTAAATACATGTAACAACACCAATAAAAATTGATAAAAACTGACGGAGGGTCAAAATCTAATTTTTACCATTTTCTCAATTTTGCTTATTTTTGATCAATTTTCGAGAAAAATGATTAAATAAATACAATTCATAATTGAATTTATCACTTAATTTCTGTCCAATAATTTGATTATTAACTTTATAATGTTATTTGATTCAAATAAATATAAAATTTTTTTGAAACATTTTTTTGCCCAGTCGCGGAATCGATCCTCTCAGTGTTCGCATGCAACATCGCTGCGCCAACCACTGAGGCAAAACCGTCGGCTGCTTGGCGGCGTTTTTCCTTTGATTTTTTTTGATGACAAAAAAAACGAGAGCGCTCGCCGCAGATTCTTAAAAATATTTAAATAAAACATTTTTAAAAAAAATTAAAATATTTTATGGCAATCAGAAGATCCTAAAGTATCTGAATATATAATTTTTATGTATCTATCTGAAATTTTTTTTTTCGTCGGTTGTCCCTAGATATATGACGATATTCATAATATATTGGTATCTTGAAAATTGATCAAAAACATGTAAAATTGAAAAAATTGTAAAAAATCGATTTTGACCCCCCGTCATTTTTTATCATCTTATATTAATGTTGTTACATCTATTTCACATTTATAATACACATTTGATTTTATTATGAAAGAAAAAACCCGAATTTTTGGGATATTTCCATGTTGCTATTTTTTGGATTTTCAAAGAGATCCCATATTTCGAAATCATATCCAGGGGTGTTCAAATTCACTCAAATATGTATATTTACATAGAATTACATTATAAAAGTCACCGCATGTCAATATCTTGAGTATTGCATGAGTTGTGATACCAAAATGGTCTTATAGTACTTGATGGGCTAAAGGTTTTCTTATGGGAATCAAAAGCCGGGCCCGGTAATGATACAAGTCATATATATTTAGATTCTACACATAATGGGCTATCAGAAATGAGGTTGATTACCTCTAGACTCGAAAATATAAAGTTTTTTTCCCATGGTAGAAAATTACAATTATCAAAATTTCAATGTTTCAAGTCAGATAAAATTTTTTTGTTTTAGCCATTTTATAGCCCTTACTTATGTGTACAATCCTGGGGCACAATATTTTGATTGGTTGCATTCCTGATTTTTCCCGATTTTTTTTATTTTTGGTTATATTCAATCTTTGAAAATCTGCGAAATCGGTTTCACACGGTAGAATGCTCCAAAACTCCAGGAATAATGTTTTTTCATCTAGTTTTATCGAATGGCTATAAAAGAATTGAAAAAAAAATTTCAATGTAACACTCGATTTTAGTTTTCTCGTAGACCGTCTCTTAAAAACGCGTGTTGGAAAAAGTCAGATCCTTGGCAAAATGTTCAAGATCGCAAAACAAATTTCTTCTTTGAAAAAAAAGTGTTGCAACACTATGGTTTCACTCCCTTATAAAAGTCTCATAAAATTTTGATCGACTAAACATGAATTGTCGCGTTAAGAAAAACCAAACCGCAGTTAAAAAAATTTTTTGGAAAAAAAGAAAAATTTTTTAACTGCGGTTTGGTTTTTCTTAACGCGACAATTCATGTTTAGTCGATCAAAATTTTACAAGACTATGAATTCAGGAAAGTGAGTCTCTCCATAACTTCACTCTATCTTCTCTATAACTCGTTGGAGCGATTCCGGAGAAGATAGAGGAAAGTTATGGAGATGGGTTTTCGCGGTGGGACCATTTTTTTAACAAAATGATGGCTATTAAAAAAAATAGAATTTTGTTTTTTTTTGAGAAAATCAGTAACTGATAAAAATCAGTAAACAGCCAAAATTTAATATTCAATTTTTCCTAAGAAAATTTGAATATTTTGCAAATTGACTTAAAAAAGTCAATTTGCATAAAAGCAATATTATCCAAAAATTTTTTAAAATCGACGGAGCAGGGACGCGACCCCCGCCACACACCCGATTGTACGTCGGTTTTTTTCAACCAAAGAAAGGAAGAAAAAAGAACGTATAACTGGCAGCGTGTGTGCACTATGAAAACGCGTCGCTGTCGGCAAGCAGACAACGATAGAGCTGCACTTTTTCTATACATTATTTTTCTACTCAAAAAAAAATAAAATCTTTATTTTTATTTAAAATATTAATAATTATTTTTTAAAGCAAGTAGTTGATAAAGTTAGTAAAAAATACTAATAATAAATTATTGTTCAACTGTAATTCAGAATTCAACAGTTTTTAACTTTATACTTAGCTTGATACCACTTTTGATTATTCGAAAAAAGGGTCGCGACCCTATCATTCACATCTTTAAAAAGTAATAAATTTGATCAAATTTACTTTTTCACGAGGGTCGCGACCCCTTTTTAGTCTCCCATCATTATAAATGAGTCTTTTAAATAATAAAAAACAGTAATAAAAAGCAACCTCAAACAAATTTCAACTAACATTTCTTTCATTAATTATTATAACATTTTTCTTAAAAAATGCTGAATTTAGGGTCGCGGCTGCTTCGCAGCCGCGACCCTTCTTCAAAATCCACCGCGACCCCGCTACCCTGGGTGCGATAATCGCACCCTAGCGCACGCATTGCCCAAGTGTGATTAGTATGTCCTTTTTTTATATTTTTGGTTTATCAACAACTGATAAAATGTTTTATCTTTTCATCCCTTTTGCTTGTATACATTTTATTAACAACTTAGTGAAAAAATTTGGTTTCTTAAACCAAAATCAACAATAACTTAAATAACATTTCTAACATCTGGTCGGATATATAAAAACATAATAATAAAAAATAAAATAAAAAAATTTTTAAAACTTAAAAGTAAAACAAATTTGAATTTGGCGCTATTTTACGGTGAAGTTATGGAGAAAATAAGGTTTTCCCACAACTTTTTATAGTTTTCCAGGAGTTTGGCGAAATGGGAAAGTTATAGAGAAGATAGAGTGAAGTTATGGAGAGACTCGCTTTCCTGTGAAACGTTTCGTTTTCATGAAACCATAGTGGCAACTTTTAAAAAAAAAGATTCTTTTTGTTTTGCCAAAAAATTGCATCACACAAGCTGCAAATTTTTTGTAGTTGCACACTTATTGATAATGTTCAATAAATGTTACAATAAGAACGGTAGAAAAAGGTAAATAAAACATTTATTTACATGTAATTACAGTAAAAAAGCGAGGATAAAAAAGTTGCGATGAAATTCGTTTGGCGCCAATGAAAATTTGCCAAGGGTAAGTCTCACTATTTGCAACACGCTTTTTTTACACCTGTTGTAAATTTACAATTATAAATTGTCGATTAGAGTTTTTTCACAATTTAATGAAAAACAAACTTGGGCCATTTTCAGCTTCGAAAAGAATGAATTTTTTAATTTTTATTTCTCATGTTTCGAATTTTTTTCTTTTGTATTTATTGCTGCGTAGACAATCAATTCTTGAAACTCGTTTGCCTCCGTTCAGCTCCTGTCTTTCGTGTTTTGTATTTATTACCCTTAATACATCAATCAAACTCTTAATATTTGCTTATATGTATTCATGGCAAAACATTTTTTAGATTCTGTTATGGATATTGGTAAAAGTGAAGAGTTATCTCAATCAAGCAATGGAAATGTAGTTGCTGCCCAAGATGAAACTGAATCAACTGTATCCCATGAAATTGCTGCTGATGAATCTCAAAACAAATTGGAAGTTTTAATGAAAGAACTTGATATTCAAACTAAAAGCTTTATTGAAACTGTAAGTTTAAAATTTTATATTATACATATATAGCAGTGATGCGTTTTTAGATTACTCAAACAACAGTAAAACATGGAATTCGACGGAAACCATTACCTTTTGTTGGATATGAAAGATTTCAAAATTTTGCTGCTTCAGTAAGTATTTTATTTTACGCTAAATATCATTATTGTTTGTGGTTGTTTAGATTGATCAAATAATCAAATTTTATGAAAAAGAAAATGAAAAATTGCAAGCAAGTACTGATCCACTTTTAAAAGCTGTGAGTTTTTATTTAATTTTTTTATACTTTACGCCGAAATTACAGATAACAGAAAGTGAACAAACTTCAGCAAAAGTTGTTACTGAAAATGAAGAAAAGATTAAAGCATTGGAAGAAATGATTGAAGAAATGAAAACTTCTCAAAATTTAATACAACAAAAATGTAAAGAATTTGAACAGAAAGAAGCTATGTTGAATGAACAATTAATCTCTCAAAATGATACAAATGAATTTCAAGTCCAAATGTTGAACCTTAATCTTGAAAAGGCAAATGACGCTGTAAGTTTTGGGTTCTTTTCTCTTTAATTTTCACAGTTTTTAAAACTTATTTTAGATTCATTATTGGAAACAAAAATTTGAAGAAGCAAATCGTCGATCACAAAATACTGAATTGAATGGAAGAATCACCCAACTTGAAGCAGAATTACATTCAAAAACCGAGAAAAGTTTTAATGATGCCCAACAACTTGAAGCTTATAAGGTGACATTTTTCTTCTTGAAAAATTATATTATATTTATATTCATTTTTTTACAGAAAACAATCTCTGCTTTAGAAACGCAAATTTCATTTCAATCTAAATCAAAAAGCCCCAAAAGATATCTATTTAAAAGATAATCGATAAACATCATAATGATAGATACTCAATTCTCGAATGGGCGAAAAATCCAAAACCTAAAATTTTATTTTCTGCACTTCGTTAATCTGTTTCAATTTTATTACTGAATAAAGAATTTTGAATTTTTCTTGAATAAAATGCTAATTTAGTCAATAAAAGGCTAGTACAAAAAATCACCGCGCCATTGCACCGGAAATGAATTCAAGCGGAATGCAGTTAAAATGTTGGATATCGGAATTTTTTCATAGTTTTGTTTTAGTCTTTCGAATCGAAATCTCCGTATACTGTAGTTTCATTTTTACATACTTTGGTCCGCATTTTATATCACTAATAGTATCATCAATGCCATTTATTTAGACTTTTTTTTAAAGCTTCTGCCAAAATAACTAAAAACTCTTTCTTTATTTCTTTAAACATAAAAAACAGAGATAAAAATTTAAATATTTCCTTCGATTTTTATTATTTTAAATGAGCTATTGTTTTTTGTCATAATTTTTTTTAAATCCATTAATGAAATGAAAATTACTATTCTGAAATATATTAAAGTGGTCGTTTTTATACTTTAAAAGATAAACCTTAAAATAACACAAAGAAAAGATATTGATAAATATTGCAGTTGGGGGACCAATAATACCAATTTTAGTATGAGTATTAAAATATTGCTTACAATTCTCAGTTTTAAAACCCCAATAAAAATATCCAACATCATAAAATAGCTTGGACTCAGTATCAAAAAATGGTAAAATTACAATGACACAAAAAAATTAATACTACTGAAATATAAATAATTGTTTTTTTAATTGTAAAAAATGTTGAATATTTCCAATAAAATACAACTGCACAAAATCTATTTAAAGCTTTCAAAATTTGAATGACCACTGTAGCCGGGAAAATGAAAAAAGTAAAATAACCAAACGATCTAAATATTATTTTTTTTATTTTTTAAATGTGCTTAAAATTTTTTGGAATTTTTCAAAGCATCAGGAAAAATTTATAATTTATCAAAAAAAGACAATTTCATATTTTGGGGACGATTTACAGTTTGCCACAGTTGAATCGCCTTGGCAGGCGGTCATACAACGCCAAAATCAAAATGTCTTTTAGAATAATATATTTTTATATTTTTTTCGACATTTTTCTAAATTAGAAATTCTAATACAATAAAAAATTTAAACCATTAAAAACGAAATTTTGGCGTTTTATGAAATGCTGCCAAAATGGTGGTAAAATGCATGCTTAATCTGATGACATAGTTATCGTGATATTAGCATAAGCTTATGCATAAGGGTCAATCTTTTCTTTCGTCTTTATTAAAGCATCTAAAAACATACTTTAATTCCAATACAGTTGCAGCAGAAGATGCTATAGTACAACTGCTTAAAATAATAACCTCTGTAGCACATATAATTCCAAAACTATTTCGAAAAAATCCTTTTTTGTATAGTTTATTTAATGATGCAACACTGACAATGAAAGCTATGAAGCATCCCTTAAAATTATATTTTGTTATAGATTTGAATAAAAAAAGTATTTTGCTTACAACAGATAAAACAAAAATAATCGCAAAAAAATTTGTTTTGGACATAATTAAAAACTGTAATTTTTTGATTACAGTTTTTTTCAGTTTTGAAATTTTATACAGTAATCAAATGTAAAGTTAGTAATATAATTTTAAAGTACTTAATTTAAATTTAACCGTTGTTTTACAAATTGTATCATAAAATATATGTTACGAATGCCCTGATTAAAAAAGAATTATAGACAAAGCAAAGTGTCTAGGAGACAGAATTGCCATTGAATAATTAAATTAAACTTGCTTCATTTATTACCTTAAAAGCTTTTTCAAATTTTTAACCCTTTTTACATCGAACAACGAATTAAATAATATTATTTTATTTTGTAATTAGCGCAAATAAATGGGTACTATGACAAAAAAATAAAAGACAAAAAAATAACCGACAAAAATATAAAAATAAAAAATAACCGATAAAAAAATAACTGGACAAAAAAATAATCCGACAAAAAAATAACTTTATGTAAAATTATATAAAAAGTGTGATAAAAGATATAAATATAAAATAAAAGTAACAAAAAGTTTAATTTTCTCCAACTTTAATTTTATTTGCGTAAGGAATCGGATGATTGCAGTATTCCCAGCCAAGAGGATCGACTTCAGTTGCAGCATATAGCGTGATGCCATGCTTCATATGAAGTTCCAGTTCTTGGCATATCATTGGCAACACACATAAATACATTCCAGTGTGGAACATCATAACGAGATCCATCGGCATTCAATCGACCAACAAAGTAATCCAAACTTGCATCCATTTGGGTTTCAATTTTTTGAAGGATTATAAAGTAGTAAATCCAAAAGATACTTGATTTGGGAGTAGAAAAGCCCAAAGATGGAATCATTCGAATATGTTGAGCAAAATTAGGATTATTGCAGTAATCAGTTTTTATAATTGTAAAATCAATTTCAAGACCATCACGATTTTCAACACTGCTATCATAAATCACAAAGGGACTTCCGTCGGCCATTGTCTTATATTCATCAGGAATATCGAATTCTGCTGTTCTTGGAACTGGTAGTCGAAGACGTTGGATCAGTTGTTGCAAATTCGATGATCCATGACTTTAAAGAGCATCAGAAGTTTTTTCAGTAGCTTAAGCAATAACCCGGCGAGTAGGAAGTTGAGGATATGAACTTGCCTTTCACGATTTCGGAACCCTTATTATCACTTTTTATAAAATTTTATATAAAATTATTTTATTGTCGGATTATTTTTTTGTCGGTTATTTTTTTGTCGCGTTATTTTTTTGTCTTTTATTTTTTTGTCGTCCCACCAATAAATGGATGATTTTGTAATTATTTTATATATTTTCAATTTTCTTTAATTAATTTTTTATAACATTTTAAAGATAAAATTTGATAAATGAAAAGAAGGAAGTAAAAGAAAAGAAAATTGAATGTGGTGGGAAAGGTTTTTTAATGATACAAATGTCTAGGTATTTTTTTTAAATTAATTAAAATTAATTCAATTTTTTGCCTGATTTTCAATGAACGTTGTCGTTGTTCAACAAAATTAATTCAAAAAATCTTTTTATTTTTAATTTCAGCTATTTACAGGATTTGCAATTTCACAATTCGGAGTTTTAGCTGGCAGAATTTTCAAAATTTTCACTGAAGTATTGCTGTTATTTTTTGAAAATAATTTTTTCACATCAATTAAAGAAATAAAAATAATGCCTCTAAAACATTCATTTTTTACAACAAAATTTTTTTTCTCAAAAACTTACGAATTTATTGCACAATAAATTATTGAGCCACCACAAATAAAGAAAAATCGCGTAAATTCTGTAGGCAAAAATAATCTAAAAGCAAAGTTAAAAAAGATCAAAGAGATCATCATCACACTTGAAGTTGCACATGTCTAAAATTTGCTATTAATAATATATAAAAGTTTTTAGGAGTTTACTTGAAATAAAAATTTTCTTTCAGTTTTGGATAACTTTTGTTGTTCTAAAATTAATAAATATAAGTTTTATGGATAAAAGCATGAATGGTCGAGTGGTTCAGAGCGTTCATCTTACAGCCCCAGACGCTTCATGTTCGAATCCACGGATGTTAAAATTGACAAAAAAAAACTTACGTGAAACATTTTTTCGTTTAAAATAAAGGTAACTCGATGAAATAATATTTATAATTAATGCAAATGGCAAAACAATGAGGCTAGATTTGTTATTTAAGTTATAAAATACTGCACATTTTTCTGTTTTTATACTCCAATAAAAATATCCAAGATGATAAAATAGCTGGCACTCATTATCAAAAAATGGTAAAATTAAAATTAAGCAAAATATTAATATTATTGAAACATAAAAAAATGTTTTTTTAATTGTAAAAAATGTTGAATATTTCCAATAAATTACAACTGCACAAAATCGATTTAAAGCTTTTAAAATTTGAATAATGGAAATTAGTGGTCCAGTTATATAACAAAAATAACCAAGAAGTGATGGGATAAATTCTAATGACCTAAAAATTGAAGGTGTATTTTTATAAATATTTCTGTCCATCATGAATTTTAATATTTCAAGGAATCTATATCAAAAACATGGTTCAATTTTCCGGAGCAATGTTTGACAAAGTCTTTTTCAAAGCCATGTGACAAAAAATGTTTTCGTATTTTTTTGTTGGAGTTTTTTTCACCAAAATTGGCATTAAAAAATTTTTCCCCAAACATCGGTCTGCAAAATTCACGCTGAATTTATTTTAATACATAGTGGCAGAGATAATTAAAGCTCAGGGTCATTAAAGTAGAGACTAGCGTTGAAAAAAAAAGTTAACCGAAAATCGAAAAAACTCCGAATTCATTTTTTCCTTTGTTCGGCTGTCTCGACACGAACGTTTCTCAAACCAAAACTTGGCCCTATTGACGAGTTCCATTCATGGGTTATTTGAATCACCTATTAGAATTTTTCCACCATCATTGGTTCTTACAGGAACGTTGTTCTACGAAACGTCCATAAAACATGGATTTGAAAAGTTGATGGACACAGAACTCCCGATGCAAAAATGTTGGAGATGTCATACTGTAGGGTCAAATGCGTCCTCCCTCATAGTTTATATTCCACAATAAATTTCTAGGACCCTTTGTCTTTTTTAAAAAATGAAATCCACCTTTTTTTGGCCACCCAGTATTAAAGAAAATTGATAAACCAATTTTGCTCATTTTGACCCAAAATCATCGATAGATGTTGTTTAAAAACAGTTGTCACAGGACACTTTTTGTAACATAATTTTAAAGCAAACATGTAAGACGCGGATATAAAAAAAGTTTTGGCGCTTGCAAAAATATTGGTGTTTTGTGAAAAAGAGTCCTCTCTGCGCTCTAGTCTTTTTCCACACTATTTTTTTGAGTTTTTTTCCAACAGTTGGAAAAATTTTTTTTATATCCGCGTCTTCTGTTATCCCTTTTTATCAAAACATACTTCATCGCCAGAATCGTAGATATAGAAAATGATAACACATAAATGTTTAAAGCAATAACATCTACAATACAGATAATTCCAAAACTGTTTCGAAAAAATCCTTTTTTGTAAATTCTGATTAAAGATAAGACACTAAAAATACAAGCAATTAAACATCCCTAAAAAAATTGATTAAATTTAACCATAATAATGCTCTTTTTTTAGCATACCGGAGAAAGCACAAAAACAACAGTCAAGAAATCCAACATTATCAAAGATGTAAAAATTCAAAAGATTTTTATGCATTTAAAACCCACTTTTAATTCCGCTTTAACAACTTTGCCCTTTTAAAAGAGAGTTATGTTAAATTAATTAATTACTAAATTACTAATTCTAATTATTTACACATATTCAAAGAAAAGAGAAATTAAAAGAGTTTTTTGTTTTTTGAAAACTTCAAAATGACTCTCCCACCATAATACCATTAAGGACAAAAAAGTTAGTTAAGTGTTGCCTAAAAAAAAGCTTTGTGTTCTTGAACTTAAAGGGAGTGTCGGAGATAGTGAAAAACTTTTGATGACCGTTTTTCGTCATTTCAAGTGATGGGGAATGCATTCGTTGCGTGCGGGCGGACAAACTTTTTCATTCCCCATCATTCGGAATTTTTGTTTCCGTAAAGTACGGAATTCAGTACCGTTTTCCGTATATAAAGTAGACGGTAAACGGACAGTTTGATAATTTTTTTTCATCAATTTGGGTGGCATTCGGTCAAGAAAAACAAATAATCATGCGGGAAAAATATTTGTTTCTAGACAAAGGCTTAATGTTGAGATTTTTGAACGCACAAAAAAAGCGCTAATACTTACTTTTTTATCACATTCCATGATTATACTCTAATGTCAAAAAAGAAACCTTCAATTATTAATTAGGAAATCAACGGCTACAAAACTATGTGTTATGGAGTCTTAATATTGGATATATAAAAAAAATTAATATTAAAATTTCACTTAGTCGGGTGAAAATTTGTACATTTTGCCAAAAACTTTTGGCGTTAAAAAAAGACTCTTTGCCGCTTTCTAAATTTTGTCGACCAGTGATTTGCTATGGTCAAGATTCTTTCATGAAATTTTAAAATTCGTTTTGTTTAAAAACTGTTTTTTTTTGAAGTGCTTTTGAAAATGTTTGTGTTTTTTCTTTGACTTATTTGAAGGGTCAGTTGAAGACTACATGGATTGCTGTTGTTGTTGTTTTTTCTTTTTCTTTTCTTTTATGCCAACTGCTGCTGCTGCTGTTTGAAAAAAAAACAACTTTAGTCGCCAGTCGTCATTCTTGCATATATTTTTTCTTTTGCTTACGTCATGACGTCAGTTAACTCAGTCACAAAAAGCAGCAACATCAGCAGGAGCTTTTTTTAGGTTTTTCCTTGTTCTAAAAATACTTTTCGCATATATATATCCGAGAATTTTGTTGCAATTTTTATCACTTTTTTTGTTCTCTAATTTAAATTCACCATGAAAATATTATTTTTGCTTTTATCAATTTCTTCTTGTTTTGGCATTAATGGTATGATGAGAAGATAACTTAAGCTAAGTTACAGTAAATTTACAGTTGTTTTTTTAGTTTTGAAAAATGAAGAAACAATAATTGCCGCTACAGTAGCCTCTTCAAATGATAATTGTTTGATCCTTTGTATTTTAAGAGACACTCTACCAGATTATTTGAATTTTTGAAACAAAAGCGTTACATCAAAATTTCTTTTTCATTTCTTTTATAGCCATTCGATAGATATAGGTAAAAAAACGTTATTTTGAGAGTTTTGGAGTATTCTACCGTGTGAAACCGATTTCGCGTGGATTCAAATATTGAATATAACCAAAAATTTAAAAATTCGGGAAAAATCAGGAATTAAAGATACCAAAACGTTACTACCTACAATTGTATACTTGGATAAGAGCTATTAAATGACTATAACAAAAAAAATTTATCTGACCGAAAATGTTGAAATTTCGATTTTCGAAATTTTCGACCCATGTAAAAAAATTTTTATATGCCGAGGAGAAAGCTAAGTAGTACATCGTTTAATGGCCCAATGTGTAGGGATTCTAAAAATATATACCTTGTTTCCATAAGTGGAGTACTTGGCGATTCCCAAATCAAAAAGAGAACGCAACCATCATCTCCAACATCAATCTGGAGTTATAACTTTTGTATTCGGCAATGTATTGACTTCGGGTGACTTGCGTTATGAAATATCATGGTAGTGGAGCATTCTGGTACAGTTTCACCATTTTTGGTAACGATTTCGAAATATGGGACCACCTTGAAAATCCAAAATTTAACAACATAGATATATCGCAAAAACTCGGGTTTTTCTTGCATAATAAATTCAAATATGCATTAGGAATGTTAAATAGATGTAACAACACCAATGTAAATTGGTAAAAGCTGACGGGGGGTCAAAATCAATTTTTTATGATTTTTTTAATTTTGCTTATTTTTGATCAATTTTGATGATACCGATATATGATGAATATCGAAATGTATCACTGTTTTGAGATTTCTGGCTTAGAATATAGCTTATTTAAGGGTTTTGGGCCATATTTCAACATCCTGGAATCACTACTTTTCATTTCCCGCTTTAATGAAACTAGGGTAAAAATATCAAAGAGCAATCACTCAAAAATCATTGTTTTTCCAATACAACATTGCTGAAAATAGTTTTTTTGGCTTAACTGCCACTATTTCATCACTTTATGAGTAATTTCAACATCGAAAGTTTAGAAATTAGTTTTTTCAAATTTTAAAAAATCTGTAATTTTCGAAAACCTTAGAATTATCTAAAATGATGTTCAAACACGTCACTACTCTCAAACAAATTATAGTTAATTCTAAAAAAAACTATTTTCAGCAATGTTGTATTGGAAAAACAATGATTTTTGAGTGATTGCTCTTTGATATTTTTACCCTAGTTTCATTAAAGCGGGAAATGAAAAGTAGTGATTCCAGGATGTTGAAATATGGCCCAAAACCCTTAAATAAGCTATATTCTAAGCCAGAAATCTCAAAACAGTGATACATTTCGATATTCATCATATATCGGTATCATCAAAATTGATCAAAAATAAGCAAAATTAAAAAAATCATAAAAAATTGATTTTGACCCCCCGTCAGCTTTTACCAATTTACATTGGTGTTGTTACATCTATTTAACATTCCTAATGCATATTTGAATTTATTATGCAAGAAAAACCCGAGTTTTTGCGATATATCTATGTTGTTAAATTTTGGATTTTCAAGGTGGTCCCATATTTCGAAATCGTTACCAAAAATGGTGAAACTGTACCAGAATGCTCCACTACCATGATATTTCATAACGCAAGTCACCCGAAGTCAATACATTGCCGAATACAAAAGTTATAACTCCAGATTGATGTTGGAGATGATGGTTGCGTTCTCTTTTTGATTTGGGAATCGCCAAGTACTCCACTTATGGAAACAAGGTATATATTTTTAGAATCCCTACACATTGGGCCATTAAACGATGTACTACTTAGCTTTCTCCTCGGCATATAAAAATTTTTTTACATGGGTCGAAAATTTCGAAAATCGAAATTTCAACATTTTCGGTCAGATAAATTTTTTTTGTTATAGTCATTTAATAGCTCTTATCCAAGTATACAATTGTAGGTAGTAACGTTTTGGTATCTTTAATTCCTGATTTTTCCCGAATTTTTAAATTTTTGGTTATATTCAATATTTGAATCCACGCGAAATCGGTTTCACACGGTAGAATACTCCAAAACTCTCAAAATAACGTTTTTTTACCTTTATCTATCGAATGGCTATAAAAGAAATGAAAAAGAAATTTTGATGTAACACTCGATTTAAAAAATCTGGTAGAGTGTCTCTTAACATCAAATTGTAAAAATTTTGAAAACAAAAATGGTAGTTGTAATTTTGCAATACCTTCAATTTCAATCAATCATTCAGTTTCTGATAATCAAAAGCTTCGAGTAAAAAGAAGATTTGGAGGTGGCGGCGGAGGTGGTGGTGCAAGAGGTGGAGGTGGATTTGGTGGTGGTCGCGGTGCATCAGGTGCTCGTGCAGCAAGTGCCGGTGCACGTGGAAGTTTTGGTGGTGCAAAAGCAGGAAACTCAGGAGGTTCATTCTTTTCATCAATATTTGGTACTTCTCATTCGAGCAGCAGCTCAAGTGGTGCTGCTTCAAGCTCACATACAAGTTCAAAAAGTGGTGGCTCGGGATCATCATTGATTATCATTGGAGGAGGCGGTGCAGGTGGTAGCAGTAGTCATGGCGGATATAATAAAGGATATAATAATAATGATCAAACTGACGACATTGAAGAAGTTTCAAATTCAGATAATTTAGTTTTATTTTTTGTTATTTTGTTTGGATTTATTTTGTTGTTATCTTTTTATTGTGCTTGTCAGACGGCAAAAGAAACTATTATCTGAAACAAAAAAAACACAATACACATACTATACAAAGAAAAGGTTTAATTTTCGAGGCTGATGTTTGGCAAAATGTCTTTTCAACGCCATGTTTGAAAAAGGCTTTTCGGTTTTTTTTGGGCTTAAAGTAGTGTCCTGAGACACTACGCCAAAATCTCAATATCAGTTCTGATATTTATTTTTTTGCGGATTGATACCGTTTTTTGACACTCTTTTTTGAAGAAAACTAAAAAATTAGTAAAATTCAGAAGCACGATACAAAATGTAACGTTATATGTCAGGCCGCCAAAAAAGCAGAAGATTTCAAGCTCTGGTTAATAAAAAGTAGAAGCTTTCAGTAGTAAGGTACTGACTTGGCAGCTGAAAATAACGTCCGTTTCGTAATCCCTCTTTTTTGAGTCCAAAAGACTATTGGGCTATATTTTTGTGGTAAAATATTACTCTGGTAAAATATTACTCTGGTAAAATATTACTCTGGTAAAAATATTACTCTGGTAAAATATTACTCTGGTAAACTGACAAAAATCTGACCTACTTTTTATTTTTCACGTGAGACATGACTGATAAGGATTTTTTAAGCTGAACTCGAATATCCTATTGGATGTTTTTTCAGAGGCCGTTATCACCGATTTCTTATCAGTAAATAAATTTTGATAAATTTTTCAAGTCATACATGACTGATAAAGAATTTTCTCGGTGATTTCAAAAATCATAATCTCTTATCACCATTTCTTATCAATAACTGTTAATTTTATCAAATTTTCATGTGACACATCTTTAATCATGATTTTTATCAGTGATTACGAAAATCGTAGTATCTTATCACCAAACTCTTATCACCAAATTCTTATCACTAAATTTTAAAATTCTGCTCAATTATGACGCAATAGCAAGCATGATTTTTCAAGCTCATCATTTATGCCCTCAGGCGATGATCTTATCAGTAAATATTTTTTCTCACAAAACCAAATTCTTTGTTTAAGAGGGATAATTTTTATTACTAATAATCTCTTATGCTCTCAGGCGATGATCTTATCAATAAAAAAAGTTTGCCATCGAAATTATCAATCTCGTTTTATTTTGTTTTTTCTTATCACGAGTTCATCAGCAGCAATATTCATGCTTATTTTGCTATTTTTTAAAATAAATGCCAATCTAAAATTTACACGCCAAAATCTCGCGTCCTTTTTGTGCTGATTTCGAAATCTCTTCTTGACAAATTTGTATTGTTTGCTTTTCCCGTTTTCTTTTTTTGGCAATCTTTTGCTGGCAAGTCTCACTTTTTTTGCTGGCAAGTCTCGCGCATTTCTTTTTCTGGCAAGTCTCGCGCATTTCTTTTTCTGGCAAGTCTCGCGCATTTCTTTTCTTTAAAAATGTGTCGCATCATGGTCGATGTTTTTTTCAGTCTCGATCAAAAACTCACTGCGCAAATCCAAGTGACTCCCTGCCAGTCACGGCAAGAGAGAAAGAAAGCGCGACTGCAAAAAGTCAGTCATGGCAAGAGAGAAATAAATCGCGACAAATAAAAAGCCAGCCTTGAAAAATGCGACAAAAAAAGAATTGCGACAAGTAAAAGTGACTCGCTGCCAATGTGATCGTTCAAAAAGGGGCCAAAAAAATAGCTGAATAAAAAAGAGACTCAAAAAATTGTTTCATTTATTTATTTATCACATCATTAAAAATAATAAAATAGCTATAATAACAGTAAAGATATAATAAAACAGAGAGAAATTTTCACACTGACGCACAAATTTTCTAGAAAAATAATTAAAAAGGCGAACACACATGGACGAAACACACGCACGCACGCTCGCACACGCACGCACGGGCATTTTTATAAAAAAACCAGAAAAAAACAAAAAAAAAACCAAAAAAAAACAAGAAAAAAACAAGAAAAAAACCAAAAAAATACACGTTTTACACGCTTAAGCATATACGAAAGTGAAAAATTATTTGGGAATTATTTAGGAATTTTTTAGGAATTTTTCAGGAATTTTTCAAGAATCGCCGATTTCCTTTGATCTTTGCCGACAAAACCACTTGAGATTTTCGCGAAACCACTTGAGATTTCGCCGATTTCCTTTGATCTTTGCCGACAATCGGGTGCGCGCGCGTGTTTTTGGCCGGGTGCGCGCGTGTTTTCGACCGGATGCGCGCGTGTTTTCGGCTGGGTGTGTGAATTTTTGAAGGGAGAGATTTTTACGGGTGAGAGAGTTTTTAATGGGGAGAATTTTTTTTGGCAAAAAGTGTGCCAATCGTTCAAATGATTATTTCGAAATATCTCATGAAAATTAGAGTATAAATAGAGCGACTTTTCTAATAATTCTTCATTCTTGTCAACTGACACTCCAGAAATTGGCAGTTTTTATTTTTTGTCTCCAATTTTTTCTTCATTTTTTTGTGTTTATCCAAGACGACTCCAAAAATGGATAAAAATGTGCGTTCAAATGTTTATCCTGTTTCGAATAAAATTCCCATCGAATTGCATCCTATAATGGCTGCGTTCATGAGTTATCGTTTAAGAACTGATACCAATAATAAAAATAATGCTAGATTAGCCAAAAGAAGCGAATCATTGATTTGGAAACTTTTGTGCTTCTTTCATCCTGAATACGAAACAGCTAAAGAATTATATAGGAGAAAATTTCCGCCTGTAAAAAGAATTCAAAAGCTTATTGAAGAAATTACTAAAAATGACGGGGAAATCATGTCGGCAACAGAACAATTTGCCCATTTTTGTCGAATTGCAAGCAATAGCTGTGACGATGTCAGGTGTTATCTGTTTAATGAAAATACTCAAACTTTAATTTGGAAAAATGAAGGACCATTTCAAACATGTAAAGATCGTGGAATTACTCTTTTAAAAATCCCTGTTATTCAACTAACAGATGACAAATATTCTGCTGTTTCTAGTAAAATATATCGAATTTTTGGTAAGCATGATTTGAGAAAGTTTTGAACTCTTTTTTCACTTATTTATTTGTGTATTATTATTTATTTGTGTAAAATGTCTCTTGTTTTGTTAAATAAAAGTTCAAAAATATGAGTCAAAGAATTATCTGTCAGTCACGTTTATTTAATTATTAAACATACAAAAATCTTACAAAATACATATAAAATAAGTGGAAATAGCAAACAAGAGTTAATGGTAATAAAAAAATTTCAGATTATTCAGTTGACTTTAACTTTTTTTCTTTGTACGATTTATGAATTTCAGTTCTTAGCAAACGATTTTTTACGTCAAACGTTAAGCAATTGAAAGGAGAAGCAGCAAATCTTCCGTCAGCAAGTCTAATAATGGGGATAATAGATGGGGCAAATTCGTGAATATTAGTTTTGGCAACATGATTTTGATGTCCTTCTTGATAAAGATAAATATCAGCTTCATATCCTTTTTCATTTATAAGTTTAGCAAAAAGCTCAAATTGCTCCATGGACGTCAAAATTGCTCCATTTTCTTTACGAACACATTCACCAAGCGCAAAAATATAGTAATCTTGAGAATATTTCATAAATGGATTTTCCATTCGTTTATAATCATGACCAAATAAATCAAGCAAAGTAGAAATCCTATGAGTGAGATAACTTAGAGATTTAATTCTGTTTTTATCCTTTCCTTGTAAGTAGTAGCTCATAAAAGCTGCCATTAAAGGGTGAACTTCAGAGGGAATTCTATCACAAACTGGAAAAACATGTGAACGAGAAGATTTAAAGAAATCCATTTTTGTTGGAAGTTTTTTTAAATTATAACCAGAAATTGTATTATTAGAAGTCCCGGCATACTTTCCATTGTCAAAATGAAGAATAGGGATTATAAGATCAGCAGAAACGTTTTCTACGCTTTTCCAAATTGGTTCTTTAATATTTTCTTTGAACAAATAACATGCTAATCGATTTCCATTAAACTCAGAAGATGCACAAAAAAGAGCCAACTGCTGTTTAGCTGACATGATTGATCCATCATGATTCGTGACAAGGTTTTTGTCAATCTTTTTTTTGTTTTGCTATCACCTTTATATTCAGGCTTGAAGAAACAAAGCAGTTTCCATATCATTGGTTCAACTCTTTTCACACATTTATTGCGATTAGTCTTCAAACAATAACTCATGAACGCTGCCATTATAGGATGCAATTCGGTGGGAATTTTATCTGGAACTGGAAAAAAATGTTTTAAACGCATTTTTTCATCCATTTTTGGAGTCATCTTGGATAAACACAAAAAAATGAAGAAAAAAAATAGAGACAAAAATAAAAAACTGCCAATTTCTGGAGTGTCAGTTGACAAGAATGAAGAATTATTAGAAAAGTCGCTCTATTTATACTCTAATTTTCATGAGATATTTCGAAATAATCATTTGAACGATTGGCACACTTTTTGCCAAAAAAAATTCTCCCCATTAAAAACTCTCTCACCCGTAAAAATCTCTCCCTTCAAAAAATCTCTCCCCTCAAAAATTCACGCACCCGGCCGAAAACACGCGCGCGCACCCGATTTGTCGGCAAAGATCAAAGGAAATCGGCGAAATCTCAAGTGGTTTCGCGAAAATCTCAAGTGGTTTTGTCGGCAAAGATCAAAGGAAATCGGCGATTCCTGAAAAATTCCAAAAAAATTCTTAAAAAATTCCTAAAAAATTCCAAAATAATTTTTCACTTTCGTATATGCTTAAGCGTAAAAAACGTGTATTTTTTTGGTTTTTTTCTTGTTTTTTTTTGGTTTTTTTCTTGTTTTTTTCTTGTTTCTTTCTTGTTTTTTGATAAAAATGCCCGTGCGTGCTTGCGTGCTTGTGTGTGCGTGTGCGTGCGTGCGTGTGTGAGTGTTCGCCTTTTTAATTATTTTTCGAGAAAATGTGTGCGTCAGTGTGAAAATTTCTCTCTGTTTTTTTAAATTTTTACTGTTATTATAGCTATTTTATGATTTTTAATGTTGCGATAAATAAATAACTGAAACAATTTTGTGTCTCTTTTTTTATTCAGCTATTTTTTTGGCCCCTTTTTGAACGATCACATTGGCAGCGAGTCACTTTTACTTGTCGCAATTCTTTTTTTGTCGCATTTTTCAAGGCTGGCTTTTTATTTGTCGCGATTTATTTCTCTCTTGCCATGACTGACTTTTTGCAGTCGCGCTTTCTTTCTCTCTTGCCGTGACTGGCAGGGAGTCACTTGGATTTGCGCAGTGAGTTTTTGATCGAGACTGAAAAAAACATCGACCATGATGCGACACATTTTTAAAGAAAAGAAATGCGCGAGACTTGCCAGAAAAAGAAATGCGCGAGACTTGCCAGAAAAAGAAATGCGCGAGACTTGCCAGCAAAAAAAGTGAGACTTGCCAGCAAAAGATTGCCAAAAAAAGAAAACGGGAAAAGCAAACAATACAAATTTGTCAAGAAGAGATTTCGAAATCAGCACAAAAAGGACGCGAGATTTTGGCGTGTAAATTTTAGATTGGCATTTATTTTAAAAAATAGCAAAATAAGCATGAATATTGCTGCTGATGAACTCGTGATAAGAAAAAACAAAATAAAACGAGATTGATAATTTCGATGGCAAACTTTTTTTATTGATAAGATCATCGCCTGAGAGCATAAGAGATTATTAGTAATAAAAATTATCCCTCTTAAACAAAGAATTTGGTTTTGTGAGAAAAAATATTTACTGATAAGATCATCGCCTGAGGGCATAAATGATGAGCTTGAAAAATCATGCTTGCTATTGCGTCATAATTGAGCAGAATTTTAAAATTTAGTGATAAGAATTTGGTGATAAGAGTTTGGTGATAAGATACTACGATTTTCGTAATCACTGATAAAAATCATGATTAAAGATGTGTCACATGAAAATTTGATAAAATTAACAGTTATTGATAAGAAATGGTGATAAGAGATTATGATTTTTGAAATCACCGAGAAAATTCTTTATCAGTCATGTATGACTTGAAAAATTTATCAAAATTTATTTACTGATAAGAAATCGGTGATAACGGCCTCTGAAAAAACATCCAATAGGATATTCGAGTTCAGCTTAAAAAATCCTTATCAGTCATGTCTCACGTGAAAAATAAAAAGTAGGTCAGATTTTTGTCAGTTTACCAGAGTAATATTTTACCAGAGTAATATTTTTACCAGAGTAATATTTTACCAGAGTAATATTTTACCAGAGTAATATTTTACCACAAAAATATAGCCCAATAGTCTTTTGGACTCAAAAAAGAGGGATTACGAAACGGACGTTATTTTCAGCTGCCAAGTCAGTACCTTACTACTGCTTTCAAGCTCTGGTTAATAAAAAAAACTAAAAAATGGTTTTTTTCTACATTATGGACGGTAATAATCCTTCCAAAAGTTATGCAGTAGAGCCAAACGTCCACAAATTTTATTGTTTTTTTAAAGATTTATATTAATTTTTCACTACATTCTTTTTTGTTGCACTTTTATCACCGTTGATCAAAATTCAATGAATGGTTTTTAAGTTGTAGCCTTTTTTTGAATGTTTAAAGTTTTTTATTTTTAAAATGCCTTAAATTTTTTGGTAAAAACAGAAGCCACAATTGAATCTATGATGTGGTTCGTGACAAGAGGGGTTAAAAAAACCTTTTGACATTTACTGAATCAACTTTGTAGTTTATAGTTTCCCGCATTTTTGTTTACAATTTTTGCCTCCAATTTTTATATATAAAAGCATTTCTTTTTAAAAAAAATGTTTTAAATCGATTTTTACCTTTAACTGATTCATTTAAAAGAAGAAGAAAAAGTAAAATGATTTTGTTCATTATCTTTTGTTTAATTATTGCAATACTTTTTTATAATTATTTTTGGAAACGTCGAAATTTGCCTCCTGGACCTCCCCCGCTTCCTCTGCTTGGAAATGTGCTGGAATTTGATACAGAAGAAGCTGACTATGAGATATTTAAAAAATGGAAACAAAAATATGGAGATATATATACTTTTTGGGCTTCTGAAAAACCGTTTGTTGTACTATCAGATTATCAACTCCTTCAAGAAACCCTGGTAAAAGATGGTGAAACATTTGCAGGACGAATTTGTGTTGGAGAATTTAATCCCCATGTTCGAGGTGGAGAATTTGGGGTAGTTTTTATTGATGGAGATTTATGGAAAGAACATCGAAGATTTGCAATTCAAGTTTTTAAAAATTTTGGAATGGGCAGAGGTGTGATGGAAGAAAAGGTTTGTTCTTTAAAGGATTAAAAAAGCAGTGGATTTTGTATACCAGTTTCTTTTGGATTTCATATATTGAGGATTTTTGCCGTAATTTCAACAATTTTTTGTTTCACAACTAAATCTTTTCAGATTCAACTTGAACTTGGATACTTTTTTGAAGACATTGAAACGTCCCTGTCCCGCGGGGAAAACATTCAAAATTTAATCCCTAAAATCGAAATTACCGTTGCTTCTATCATTAATCAACTCCTCTTTGGATTTGCATACCATGAAAAAGAAGAAGTTGAAAACTTTACAAAAATTAAAGAAACAATAAATAAGCATATGCAAATTGCAACATATCCTGGAACACTTTTTGCAATGCATTATCCCAAAATTGCACCATATTTACCAATTTTAAAAGATCGATATCATGATTTTATTGGCGGTTATAAAATTATTACTAATTATTGTCGGGAACAAGTTGCAGCGCATAAAGCTTCAAGATTATCTTCAACCGAAGACGCTGAACCAAATGATTACGTGGATGCATATCTTCGAGAAGCAGAATTGAAAGGAAATGACAGCACTTTTACAGAAGTTCAGGTAATTTCAATTTTGGGGGGTTTTAAAATCACAGGTGTGACAAAATTTACTAAAATTTTAAAAATCAGGGCCCGGGCTTTTTTATATTTAAGAGGCCCTGGGCCAGGCCGGGCTTTTCGAAGTTTTTCAGGGCCAGCGCCGGGCCGGGCTTAAAAATTTGGGCCCTCGTCCATCCTTAAAAAAACAACGGATATTTAAGAAAAATCATTTAAAAAATATACTGTAATCACTTCCCTTTTTAGCTTATCAATGCCCTTTATGATATTTTTATTGCCGGACAAGAAACGACTGCAAATACAATAATTTTTGGAATAATTTATGCATTAAATTATCCGACAAAACTTCAAAACCTTTATCAAGAGCTTGATAAAGTGATTGGAAGTGATCGACGAATAACTTTAGCCGATCGAAATTCCCTTCCATATTGTAATGCCTTTATTTACGAGGTTCAACGCCTCGTAAATTTACTTCCACAAAATCTCCCACATAAACTTACAAAAGATGTTGAAATTCGAGGATATCGGTTGCCAAAGAATACTGTAATTTTACCACAAATCTCTTCCATCCTCTACGACGAAACAGCTTTCCCAGAACCCCTTAAATTTATTCCAGAACGATTTTTGGATTCTGAAGGTCAACCAAAAAAGATTGATGAATTTATTCCATTTTCACTTGGTAAACGGCAATGTTTGGGAGAATCTTTGGCAAAAATGGAGTTATATTTAATTATTACAAATTTTTTTAATCAATATTATCTTTCTCCTGAAAAAGATGCCCAAAATCCACCGGCAATGAAAAAGGTCCCAGGTGTAACAATTCAACCACATCCCTTTAAATGTTCCTTAAAGAAACGGTATCAAAATTAAACAAAAATTAATTATATTGTATTTTTTTTTTAAATTTTATCTAAAATATATACTGTAATTTTGTGATTGTTTTGGATTATTTTATTCTACATTTATTGTATATATAATAATTTTTTTTAAAAAAATGCTCTTTAAAAAACATTTTCATCATTTAATTTTGCAACAAATATTTTTTGAAAGAACCAAACTACATTGTTTTGGTTGAAAGCGGTTGCCGCGGCGCCCTTTGGTTGAATGGCGTCATCGGGTGGTTGCCTTTTCTTCTTTGCAGACATAATTTTTTTGAAAAATGCATCTTTCTTTTTTGTTGTTGCGACTCTGACGTTTGTTTTTATTGAAATATAAAAATATAAACTAAAAATAGTTTTTTCGTAAAAAAAGACATTTTTTTAAAAGTTACGTTACTCTTAAATATTTAAATTTCTGGAGGGGTAAATGAAATTATTGTTTTTTATTTTGTTTATATTTTATTTAAAATACTGTAATTGTGGTGGTGGTAAGAGTTTAGCAGAACCAGTTTTAGTATTTAAAATGTTAAAGTTATGCTAATTTTAAGATAATGAAGAAGTAATTAATAATAAATTTTTTATGGTATCAAATAATAAATGCTTATATCTATGTATTATTAATCCAGATTGTAAAAAATATGTGATAAAAGATGGAAGATGCCATTTTATACTTGCACCAATTAAAGTAATGAATACTCAAAAATTCCGAATTAAAAGAAAAGGTGGAAGAGGTGGCTTTGGAGGCGGATTTGGAGGCGGAAGAGGTGGATTCGGTGGATTTGGGGGTGGAGGCGGGAGAGGGGGCGGATTTGGAGGTGGTAGAGGTGCATCTGCTGGAAGATCTGGTTCCTTCTCAGGAAGTAGTAATTCCCATGGAAGATCTGGTGGTGGTGGTGTAGGGATGATATTTTTTGGTGGTAGCCAATCTACCCATGGTACAGCAGATAATAATAATGATAAAAAAGGACTTCTTATTATTTTTTTATTTGCTTGCTTTATTTCATTTATGTTTTGTTTACCTGAAAAAAAAGAAAAAGAAGTAACTAATGTTAATAAAAATGAACTCAATCTACCATTTCGATACCCTCCAGCCCCCTTACATCAAAAAATCAAATCACCTCCAGTATATGAAGAAGAAATTTTTCGGGATTTTTGCAAATTTGATTCAACTCCTCAACAAAAAATTTCAATTATTGATGAAACGAAAAATGACTATAAATTTATCTTTGAACTTGATCCCCTCTCTCCTCGGGTCTATGAAGAACAACTTTTTCAAGCTTTTTGTAGTGATAATAACAAAAAATGATAACGAATAAAATTTGAATAAGGATTTTTAATTGTTTCATATTTTGATACTTTGTTAAAATTTGAAATTTTGGGACCTTTACATAGAATCCGAATGAAAAAAAGGTGCAATTTTCGGGGTCGATGCTTGGCAAAATGTTTTGCAACGTCATGTTGGAAAGGGGCTTTTCGGTTTTTTTCATATTTTTTTGTTGGAAGAAAATTGAAAAACAAAAGAAAACTTTTTTGTTTTGTCACATGGCATTGAAACATCTTTTTTTGCCAGACATCAAACTGGAAAATTGAATTCAGTGTGTCGTGTTTGAAAGAACAAAACAAACTTTCGCATTTTTTAATACCTCAATTGTTTTACCATTTTTTATGGTTAATAAAATTATAACTTATTTTTGAACTTTTACAAGTTTTTTTACGAATAGAATTCTTTATTCTGCCAAAAATAATGGGATTTTTTTAAACAATTTGGCTGAAAACGGAGAAATATTTTTAAATGTCAATTGCTTCGATTGATGTCAAGCTGAAATCGCAGTATTTTTTCATCGCTGTAATCTATAGATTTATAAAATATACAATTTTTGGCTTTATCGGAAAATAGCCCACTTTTAGAAAAATGATGGCCCCTGACTTATTTGATGGCCCCAGGGTATAAGATGAAAAAATAATGGCCCCGGGGCCATTATTTTAAGCGCCCCAAAATAATAATGGCCCCTATTTGATGAATTACTCCGAGGGCCATTATTTTTTCATTTTTGAAAATATGATGGCCCCTTACATTATTACATGTAAGGGCCATCTTTTTTATTCAAAAAATAGTGGCCCTTGTCATGGTTTTAAAAAATAGTTTTTTTATATTTCTACCCCTTTTGTACTTCTTTTTTCAGGTTAAATACTAAATAAGTTTATTAATGTTTTAAAATATATTAAATAAAATAATAAAAAATAATAGCATCAGAAAACTTTAAAACAAACGAATAAAAATACTAATTTAGAAAACGGCCATGTAATAATGAACATTCCAGTAAATAATTTGTTGCATTATTTTTTCATTGTTGTGGGCTCTTCTAAATACATAAAGATCCAAATAACTTGGAAATAATTGCTTTGACGTTCCACAAAGGTGCTTCAAAGTTCTCTTAACCGCGCCCCACGTTGCTTCAATTGATTGGGTGTGAATTTGATCGTCTTCGGGATCAATGAAATTACAGCAATGATTGACCCAATGATGTTCGCAATTACGAACATCATTGGCAAGGCTAAAATAAGCCCTCCATCTGAAATTCCACCGAAAACCCACATTTGCTTGGACCATCGACCTTTGTTATACTTCCTTTTATTAAAAAGGCTTTCATCAATTTCCACTATAATACCAGCTCCTCCAAGTTTATCTTGGCTTTGATGTTCTTCAATCCTAAAGAATGTTTGACGTAACATCGACCAATGCAAATAGACTTACCAGACACTTGTAATATTTTTTTTTTAACATTGGGACCACATTGAGTACAACGCCACTAAAAAATGTAGGTTAAATGTAATAAAAGTTTATTATAATTCACAGACAATATATCCATCAATATCCTGCAATTGTTTCACTAAACTTATAAGTGGATTACAACTTGGATCAGGACATTCGACCATATTTTCAATAATTCCATAAGTTGCAAGGAAAACCATTCGAGCTTCAGGATCATTTTGTGGAAGAAATCTGTCGATTGATGCATCATTAAAATTTACTTCAAGGATTGCTGTGACATTTTTTAGTTCATCTTGAGGAATCAACCAAATATGTCTATGTTGAAGGCGAAAGAAGATACCATTACCAACTAATTGCTGTAAGCTGGGCTGAACAACCACAAATAGCCATTCTTCCACGTCCCATCCCACTTGCGATTTCATCTGTTGATGAAGTCACAGAATTGGTTGCCAATCATGTCCATGACAAATCTGTTATTGTTGGTTCAACAACATTTTTTGATTACATTGGTGGTGTGAAAGAATTCAGAAAGAAGATGACAGAAGAACCGTATCTAGATCGTGAATATCAAGTAAAAACAATAAGTTCCCTTCGGCTTAATGAAAGAAATAAACAGCTTACTAACATGTTTACTACTCTCGAAGATCAAGTTCATCATAAAAAAGGCATGTGCCAGACATATACACATCGATACATCTTTTTTAGATTTTTTCTCAACAAGAAAGAAATGGCTCAATACTTTAAGCTTATATCGGATGCCTATGGCACAATACTTTGAGCTTGTATCACAAGGGTAAATTATTCATTTGTATTTTATCGTAAGTATTCGGAATTTAATTTAATTTGTTTTTGAACAATAATAAACGTATTAATCATTAACCCATATAATGAAAACAAAATGCTACCATTTTTCACGTGAAAAAGAGCTGGGGGCCATTATTTTTTCATCGAGCATATAGTGGCCCAGACAAGATATTTCGGGCCACTAAATGTTTTAAAAATATTTGTCAGACGGGCCATTATTTTTTATCTCTGAGAAAATTGATGGCCCCGGTCAAAAAATTCTCCGGGCCACTGAATTTTCATATCCTCGGGCCACTGTTTTATTTAGGGGCCATCAAATAAGTCAGGGGCCATCATTTTTCTAAAAGTGGGCTATTTTCCGATAGAGCCCAATTTTTTTTGAAATTATGCATTGCCATTTAAACCTATTTTATTTTATTGTGTTAAAGCTTTTTAACTTTAATTTACTTAAAAGAGCTGCATCTTTTTTACGTTTGCATTTTGTTCCCAAAAAATATTAACTTTTTTATCGATCTAAATTTAAACTCGTTTTTTATCAACAACAAAATATTCAAAATGTGATAGAAAAAAATATATTTATTTTATTCAAATGAAAAACTGCGAAAACTGCAGAAACATATTTTTATATAATTTTTTAACGCCATTTTTTTTGTACGACGATGCAAAAGTCAAAAATATTTAATAAAATCAAAGGAATAATATTTTTCCTTTAATTTTATTTTCTAAAAAATAGCCGCATTGATTTCAAAATGTTATAGTTTTTGCTTTTTCTCAGACGTTTTCCATTTTTTCGACGACAAATGTAAAACAGAAATGTTTAAGATCAATATTTCATCATGGCTATTTGTTTTTAAGATGTAAGCATTAAAAAAGAATCTTGTTTTTATAGCAAGTCAGATACTGTTTAATCAATAAAAATAATGACTATTTTTTGTTGTTGTGAGATTTCTTCTGAATTTCATTTATTGTAAGTATAATTTGTTTTTTGGCTTTTTTTGAATATTTTACTTATTTTTAATACGTAAAATGCAATAAAATAAAGGTATTTGATCATAAAAAGGTTTTGGGGAATAAAACGTACACATTTTCATTATAATATAACCTCAAATCCTATTGTTAATAATCCTCAGCACATTATTAAAAAGTAAAAGTTAAATTGATTTAACACAAAAGTTTTAAAGTTTAATTTATACAATACCATTGCTTTTAACGTTTTATAAAAAAAGGCGTTTATGTATTAAACAAAACAAGCTTTTTTCATCCAAAAAAAATAGCAGAGAGCCTGCTTTAACCTGCATTGTTTTTGTTGATTAAACAGTAGCTGACTTGCTATCCACCCCCAAGATGCGTGACGTCACGTCTGGACAATCCTTAACTAAAAAATCTAAAAACCAAGCACTAGGTGAACCGATCAACCTGCTTACCAAACAATTATGCTTTAAAACTTTTCTGTATCAGCAAACTTTGTAATGTTATCAAACTGAAAAATATTAATAAATTTTGGCGGTTATAAATTAAACTTTTTTTTTAAAATTGAAATTAACTTCATTTTTAATTAGGCACCATCAATCCTTTTTTTTTACTTTTTTTACTATTTTTTACAAAATTGGCTTTTAATATCTGTTATGGGTAAATTTAGCAATAAAATATTTTAAAAAGTGTTACAAAATTTTTTGAATTCATTCAACGACGACTTTTCTTTTTCAGCGATAGTAAAATATTTGTCGTCAGCGGTGATGGAAAGAAATAAATTATTTTTAAAAAAAAATAGTTGTCTATAGCTATAGTCATTCACATGGACAGGATATTGGACTGGCGCCGCTCCAGTTGGTGCTGAATCGTTTTCGTCAAAGCGCGAAATAGAAAAAAAAAGAAAAGAGCAATCTGCCATTTTCTGAAAAAGTGTAGGTTGAAATGGATTTTAAGATGTTCGTTTTTTTCTTAAAATCCGTCTTTTGGAAGAAGAAACATAAATTGTATTTTATTTTTGCGCTTTCAAAATTGTTGCGGAAAACGTTTCAAAAAAGCAACATTTTTTTATTAGATTTTTTGCGCTTTTTGAATATTCAATTCTATAAAAAATATAAGATTTTTTTTTGCTTTTTTAGATGTTTTTGATTAAATTAAAATTTTACAACGGAATGTAATTTTGTTGTATCCCAAAAAAAGTAACTCTTGGATATTTAAAGGAAGCAAATAAGGGTATTATCCTTTTTTATTTTTCAAGCCTCGCAGCGAATTCACTCCACAAAACGTTGGAGCATGCAAAACCCTGAAAATCAGGGTCTGGCAAAAAAACGATATGTGACCGTAATTTTGATAAACAAACTAAAAGATCAAAAGTTGAAACTTATTTTTAACAAAAACATATTTTTTTGGGTTGCTGCTTTTTTTAACTTTATTTAAAAAATTGTTACTTCCTTAAACATAATTTAATTTAAATGTTATTTATATTACACAAAAAACTGCTAATTTATAGTTCGACTAAAGATTGTCGTTCTAAGAGCTAAAATTGTTACAGTAAAATTACTTTCAAAAATAAACTATGCGTGGTACTTTTTAGAATGATCAAATTTCGATGTTCAAAAATTTGATACGAATTATGTGCTTAGGTTTATTAGCTATATAATTATATTTATTTTAAGCTTCCAAGATCTGAAATTTTTGTTGATATTTTTTAAAGGTTAATTTAATTTGCAGAATAATTTAATAAAGAGAGAGAAAAAACCTTTTATCTTTTTCATTTTACTTTACTATTTACCTCGTGCACTTTTTTATTGCTTCTCGGAGGTGATTGAAACATAGCAGAAGAAAAGGGTTGGCGAACTGTGTCACCATTCATCTTTTACTCTTATAAGATTATGGTTTTAAAAAATTAAATTAGCATAAAAAAAAGAAATTTTAAATGTTTTTGAGAAAATAAAGCTTTCAATTTTGTCTAAATTTTTTTTCTTAGACTGCACTTTTTATAAAAAAAAGTTTAAAAATTGTGATTATTTTTGTTCAAAAATGGCGATGATATATTTTTCAAAAGATTTTAATCGATTTTATAACTGTACATTTTACAATTATGCGGATAAACCATTTGAAGAGAGATCGGCGGTGGGATTTGGATGGCTGTTTTTGGGAACTGTTGTGGTTATGTGGGTATGCAAATTTTTTGATATAAAAATGTCACATGAAATTCAGCATTCATTTTTTCCGAGAGTGGATGTTTGCCAAAATGTTTTTCAATGCCATGTGAACAAAAAAATATATAAAACTAAAATTTGTTTTTGCCACATGGCGTTGAAAAACATTTTGCCAAACGTTGGTTTCTTTGATTTGAATTTGGGGCACTTCTTCACAATTCCCCCCCACCCAAGCGCGCGAATTTTTGAGTATAAAAAACAATTTAAAAAAAGAAGAAAGAAAAATGAAAAAAAAATTCACGCGCTTGGGGGGGGAGGGGGGGGGGGGGGGAATTGTGAAGGAGTACCGAATTTGGTGTGATATTCTGTATATTTTCGCAATCTTAATCAATAATTTTTTTAGGCTTTATACATTCCATTTATCATAGTTATGTGTGATCGAGATTTGCTGAAACATTCCTGCTATAAATTAATGGTTTTTATGGGATTCCTAGATTTGCACACAAGTTTATACGTTGGAGGAGTGGCAGGAATATTATGTATTAAAGGATATACATTTTGTCAAAATCCAACTCTATTGTTTTGGATTGGATGTTTGCATGGAATGGCATGGAAAATGCAATGTTCGTCTGTTGTTCTTTTAGCTTTTAATCGATGCTTGGATACATTTAATCCAAAATTGAGTAACTTCTTTTTTAATGGAAAACGTACACTTTTTTGGATGCTTTTACCGGTGTTTTGGGGCTTGAGAGATATTATTTTTGGACCACCAATAATTTTTTCTCCAATTTATATGACTATTACATATGACCCACATGTTGGATATTTTTCCGATACTAAATATGTGGTAATATTTAAATTTATATTGTTTAAAAATATACGGTAACAATTAAATTTTAGTACATGGATCCAACAATTTTTTACAACAATGTTTTTCTTGCTCTTGCTGTTCCATTGATATACGTTATTTTTGGAGTCTTTTTACATTGTAAAACTAAAAATGCTGGAGTTTCAACATTTGAGCAACAGGTATGCTGACAATTTTTGGTAACATTTTTTCAAGCTGATTTTTGGCATTGTTGTAGAGGCAATCGAGGCGAGATTATATAAAAAAATTTCAGACAAAAATTTTTGGACAAATTTTAATGGTTTCGCTTTTTTTTTCTGGAATTACACTTTCATTTGTTATTGTTCAATTTTTTCCCCTCCCACAAAGCTTAAATCCATGGCTGCAATGGATTTTTTTAATGTTTGATGGTAGGCGTTTTCTTAAATAAAGTATTTACGGCAAATTTAATCATAAAATTTATTTATCAACACTTTAAATTAATTGAATTTATTTGTTTTAAAACTTTTTGGTTTTTTAAAAATCATAAATTAATTACTTTAATTTTAATTTTAGGCCAACCTGCAATAATTTATTTAACTTTTAATTCAACGATGCGAAAAAAAGTTATACAATTATTTTTTCGCCGTGGCACTCAGAGTAGTGTGACGGCACCGATGGGATCGGCTAATGTATTTTAATATGATTCAATAAACATGAATAGATGACATAAAATATATGTTGTTGTTTTTTAAAAATATTTTTGTATTGTTAAAGTTTTTTTATATTACTTTTAAATCTTGGATTTAATGAAAAAGAAGAATTTTTGCATTCTTATTTAATTATTAAAACGATTTTTATCTTTTTTTTTGTTGTGAATTTTTCTCATCCTTTTGTAATTTTTTATGTTTAAATATTTGTTTTTTTAATAAATAAAAAATACTATATTAACCGTAGGTATAAAATTTGCGATTAAAAAATTAAACATAAAGTCATATATAGAAATTATTATGCGTGTGATTTGCATATTTCTGGATGTTGGTCCAAATGCCATCACCACCCTTGTTGTGCATTGGCATCAGTCTTTGACAAAATTCCTCCATATTTAATTTGATCTTTGTGCAAAATATTTTCCCGGAACTAAAGTATATGTGTGCATTGAAGTGTGATTTCTTATCATCAAAAATAAGCAAAAAGGATTTCTAGGCTCCATACACATTCCCCTTTTTTTCTTTTTTTCACAAAAATGATAAAACAAAAAAGAGAGTTTTCAGTCTTTAACAGCTGAAAAACAAAAACTAAAAAACTATCATTGTTAACAAAAAAAAATATGAAAAAACATTTTTTTGTTATACTTTTTTGTTTTTCCTTGTTTATTCCATCCATTTCTGCTGCATCTGCCTATAATGACACCCTAACAAGATATTGGTTTTGGCCCCTTTCGGCAGCTGCCAATAATCCAACTCCTGAAAAATGTGTTTCAAATATTCTTGATTCTTCAAAATTTCAACGTCGATATTCTATTCCATGTGATTTGAATAAAGGGGATGACTGCGTTGGATTTACAGCTGTTTCACATTCGGATAAAGCCATAATCATTTCATTCCGGGGCTCAACCCTGCCAGAAGTAATTCAAGAAGTTGCAGAAGCTCTTGAAGATGCTCCAATTTCGCCATTTGTTGGAGGAGGAAATGTGTTGAAATATTTTTTGGATGGCTTTAATTTAATTTGGAGTGGTGGAATGAAAGATGACTTTTATATTTTGAAGAATGCCAATCCTGGTTACGATCTTTGGGTTACCGGACATTCATTAGGTAAGCTTAAAGCTATTGATATCTTTGATAATTGGAAAAAAGTGATAATTTGAAAATCCAAAAACCAAAAAAATTAAAAAAATAACATTTTTTTTTGCCATCGGTGCCGTGGCACTACTCTGAGAACCAAGGGGAAAAACAACTATACCACTTTTTTTCGCATTGTTGCATTAAAAGTTAAATAAATTATTGCGGGCTGGCCTAAAATTAAAACAATTAATTTATGATTTTAAAAAAACCAAAAAGTTTTAAAACAAATAAATTCAATTAATTTAAAGTGTTGATATAAATTTTATAACGAAACCATTAAAATTTGTCCAAAATTTTTTTGTATGAAATTTGTTAACTTAATTTAAATATTTTGTTTAAATTCGAGCTTAAAAGCTACCACTTTTTGGCGGCTTCACAAAAACGTGCTCCAGAATTTTACTGTTTTTAAAACTTTTTTCAAAGAGAGGTGTCAAAAACGGCGGCAGTCTGTAAAAAATAATTAAAATGTTAAAATAATAATCAAAATTGATGTTGAAATTTTGGAGTAGAGCATCAAGCGGCCATTTTAAGGATGGGTTCAATTTTTTTTTTATTCAGGAGCAGCAATGGCATCTTTAACCGCAACCACAATTGCACATTTAAACCTATTTCCCGTTGATAAAATTAAACTGGTAACCTTTGGACAGCCTCGAGTTGGTGATAAAGATTATGCGGCAGTTGCGGATTCTCTGCTTCCATATTCATATCGAGTTATTCACAATCATGACATGTTTGCCCATGTTCCTCCACAATGGCTTAAAGGCTATCATCATCAAAAATCTGAAATTTGGTATCCAAATGATATGAAAGTTGGGGATTCTTGGATTGAATGTGATGTGGATGAAGGCCCTGGATGTAGTGATGGACAAACAGATTTAAATATTCCGGTATGGTTTTAATAATGTTTAAAATTTGCATAATAATAATAACAATGTTTTTTAGGAACATTTAACCTATTTCCAACATTTAACTGAATCGGCAGCTTTCGATAATTGCAAAGGTTGGAATCCTTACAAGCATTAATAAACATCAAAAAAATGTAAAATAATGTTTCGAAGTTTTTTTTATGACCATTTAATAAATAATTATTATATTAGAAGGAACAATAGCTTTTGCCTGATTTTCAATATTTGTTATAATTTGTTTAAAATTCGATTTCCAAAAAAGTAAAATCACAAAAATTTTCTTGGTTCCATGAAAGAAAATCGTATATCTGAGTTTGGATCAAAATATTAATAATTAATTTTAACTAAAAAAGTTGCAAAAAAAGATTGCCCCGGGTGAGGCTCGAACTCACGGCCTTCAGATTATGAGACTGACGCGCTTTTTAAAATTCATGCAAAAAAGCGTCGACTGTTTTAACCAAAAAAGAAACTCAAATGAAAATTTTTTTCCCTTCCAAAAACAACATTTTTTTGTTGTCGTCTTTAAACGCAGTCAGAACGATTTTTGTTTTTTTTCAAAAAAAATCGATGTGAAAAAAAGATTGCCTTGAAAGCAAAAAGGTTAACCAATAAAGCAATCAACAATTTGCAAAAAAAAGATGCAAAAGTTGGCGCTCAAAAAAAAAAGAAAAGCGTATACTTCTAAAGTAATATTCAAATTGCAGTGTCTTCGATCGCAAAAAAAGTTTAACGATAAAAAAATAAAAAATGAAAATGCAAAAGTGTGTTATGTAAAAAAAATGCATAAATTTTAAATGTGCTATGCCAAAAAATAAATGCAAATAATTTTTGCGCTCTGATGCAAGTTGTTAAAGTTTTTTGTGTTAAAATTGTCAAAAATGAACAGAATTTTGATAATCGCTTTAAAAAATTTAGCACCCGAATCGAGAACATTGTCAAATCTTTGTTTTGCTACAGTGTTAAATAAATACGTGATTTGTATTGATTTGTTTCAGTTTAGCTTTTATTCATTTTTTCTTTTCTTTTACATTTTTTAAAAATCAAACTTTTATTGCAAAAATTTTGTCTTTTTTTTCGCGGCGAAACTAAATTATTGGATAGGAGCCAATCTCTGCATATAACTAAAATGCCCATCGGTTCCCCTTAAATTTTTTTTGTGCAAAAAAATGATTGTTTAAAATAAAAAGTTTTTTTTTCATATTTCGACAGTTTCTGTTTTACCGATTTGAAAAAAAGTAGTTTATTTAAAAAAAAAATGGAAAAACCTCAAAGATAAACAACAGAAGTTTTGATTTTTTATTATAAATATGCTTCTTTTGATTTCTAAATACAGTAAGACAAACGGTACTATGGAAAATATTAAAAATAACAGCAGGAATACATTGCTTCAAGAAAAAGAGGGGAGAAGAAAAACGCATGTAAGAAATGATTAAGAGAATGAACAACAGAGAAAAATCATTGATTGGAAAACATGTGGAACAGCTTCTTGCAAGAAAAATATGTTTAATGAAATTTTCTGTAATCTGATACATTATGAAATTTTCTGTAATCTGGTACATTATGAAGGTTTCTGTAATCTGGTACAATAAGAGTGTACCGTCGGTTACCACGGACAAATTGATATTGATGCATTATTCCATTGAAGTTAATTGGTCTGCATCTTGATGTATATACCATGGGAGCCAAAACTGGAACATAATCTTCCCGTTGCAAACGCATCATTCTCATCTCGAAATCATTTGGAACATAATGAACCAAAATTAGAATCGTTGATGTTTTTGCAGTAACATTTTCAGTGTCCTTAAATAGTAGATATTACATGAGACTAATATTAATCTTTTATGAACTTACATCAATAATTCTATTTAAAGTGGCACGATATGCATTTTCTGATGTTTTAAGTGGATCACTGATGTAACGCGCCATTAATGTTAATAATTCAAGATTTTCAAAGGTTCTATTGTGGATTATGAAATAGTGGCAAAGAGTCTGCCTCCTTAAAATCAATGAGAAAAATACATTGTATAAAATATTCAAAAAAAAAGTTAGCAAATTTTAACCAAAAAAAAAATGCGTCGACTTTTTCAACCGAAAAAAAACTAAAATGATTAATTTTTTTGCAAAAATAACATCCTTTTTTTTGTCTGTGAGGTGTGCACAACCGCGCGGACGATTGTACACACCTCAAAAATAAAAAAGCAATGAGAAAAAAAAGGTTGTCTTGAATGCAACAGGTCAACGAATAAAAAATCAATAATTTGCAAAAAAAAACCGCCGGCGCTCAAAAAAGAAAAGCATAAACTTCTAAAGTTAAAAAACATAGTAATATAAACAAAAAAAACCAAATTATTTCAGGGATACTGTAGCAAAACAAAAATTTGATTATTTTCAATTTTCAGGTAACATCTTTTTTTTGGGGTCTTGAAAGGAAAGTTTTGTAATTAGTTTAATCATCTTTTTTGATAAAATTTTAAACATTTTCAAAAAATAAATGAAATTTTACGGGTAAAAATTTAAATGAACTTTTTGTGAATAATTTTTTTCTGTATTGTCATACTGTATATCTAAAATTTAACGGTAGTATTAATAACTTTTATCGGCTCTAGTGCGCTATCACCGTCCATAACTTTTTTGAAAATTATCACCGTCCATACATAGAAAAAACACTATGTATGGACGGTGATAATTTCTATGGACGGTGATAAATCTTTATGGACGGTGATAACGCACTAGAGCCCTTTTATCTTACATATTATAATATTAATAATAAACATTTATATATATATATATATATAAGACGCCTAAACGAATTGTGATTTGCAAAAAAAAATGAGAGAGAAAAATCTGATTTTTTTCTCTCATTTTCTCTCTCTTGTTGCCAAAAAATGAGAGAAAAAAATCAGATTTTTCTCTCTCATTTTTTTTTGCAAATCAGAATTCGTTTAAGCGTCTTATATATTAAATTTTTAATAACCCATTTTCTGACATCAACAATGAAAAAAAAATACAACCCAAAAACAACCATTTTACAACAAACAAAAAAAGATTACTGTATTTAATATAAAAGCGATTTTTTGTAAGAATCGACTTTTTTCATTTTTTTGGCATTCTGAAAAAATAAAATTTTGGGTTTGAAGGCTCAGTCGCCGTTTCTATACCAAATCGAGGTCGGAGATCACGATTTTGAACTCTGTTTCGCTCGAAAATGCGCGCGCGCCGAGTTACGGCGTGGCGCGCCGTTTTACCCGACAAAAAAAATTTTGTAAAAAGATTCTTTAAAATGCACATAGATCGATTCACCTCAATCCAGTGAACAATATAAAATACATTTTGACCATTCAAAGTGGTTTTTTAGATGGAAAAATCCTAATTGAACTTGGTGGTATACTGTAATCGGGTATCAACACTCAAAATTTTCACCACGTGCATACTTTTTTTTTGCGAAATTCGATTCGCCACATGATTCTGCATATGTATGGACCAATCTAAGAATGTTTTACGGGGTCCACCATTTTATTTTCTCACTTTGAACGTAAAAAGTACATCTCCAGCATCATTTTGGAACCAAAACTCAGTGATTATGAAAGATATTGACATGCGGTGACTTTTATTATGTATTGGAGTTATCCTGGCAAGTTTGGGCACTATACGTTCAGATTTGATAATATGGTGGGGATATAAAATCTCAACAACTAACAACATCAATATATATCCAAAACTCGAGTTTTCTCGATTTGAATCAACATTTTTGCAGTTAATTAATGATAAATGCATGTAATAAGAATAAAATAAAATACTAGAAACCTAATTTGGGGCATTATCATTTTTTGAGGATTTATTGATTTCTACCCGTTTTTAATGCATTTTCAAGTAATCACAACTCCAAGATAATATTAAGTTAAGATGTTCTTGAGACACCGCTGTACCGCTGAAAACCGGGCTGCGTATTACACAAAGCTGTTCTCTCCAGAACTCTTCATCACTTTTTGCGCCAAATTTAAATTTATTTTACTTAAATGTTTTTCCATTTTTGCTTAAATTTACATTTAACTTTATTTGAGTAAAAATGTTTTTTTCTTGCTATATATTTTATTAATAAAATAGCACTACTGCGCTACCGAGACGACAAAATTGATGTGAGCTATCAGACATTTGTCTGGATAGTTATCATTTTAAATGTCATTTGATAAAAAAATTTTTAAATTATAAAAAGTCAAAAATAATTTCAGAAGTAAATTTTCTCCTTTTCTTCTCTCTCATATTTTTCCTTCATAAAAAATAACCGTTTATTGTAAGCTTGCATTTTTGAATTTGAAATACAAAGTCACTATTTTTATGGAAATTTGTAAATGAGAAATTTGGAGGGGCGAAAACGAGAAGAATATCGAAGATCTTTTCTTAATCCTCTATTTTATGTCTTTAGCTTCTGAAAAAGCAATACCACAAAAAATTTGAATATTCCTTGTGATTATACAATGGGTGCAAAAACTTTCAGTCACTTTTTCCCATGTTTTCCAATGTTTTTCCATGTTTTCCCATGATTTTTTATTTTAGCTAAATTTCGTCCAAAAAAGTCTTGTTTGATCGAAAAAAGTGTGTAGAAAATAGAGGACACCAATTTGGAAGATTAATAAATGATATTTTTCATAGATTCTGAATCATTTTTGAGGATTCTGGGACGGATTCCGATGCAAAAAAATGTTTTTTAAATTGAACTATTTTTTGGGGTAAAAAAATATGGGGAATCCGAAAATAGAGACGCTTTTTTGATTTGAGGATTCTGAAGGCTGATTCTGAAGCCAAAATTGGTTTTTTCACATATAACTATGTTCAGGGTCCATTTTTTCTGCTGATTACAGTAATAGAGCTCATTTTGATTAGTAATAAGTAATATGTGGTAAAATGTTAAAATTTAAAAAAAAATTTTTTTTATTTTTTTTAACTGCTTTTTTGGGATTTTCAATGCAAATTCATGGCGTAATTATTTTGGCATTAGCTTTGAATCGTTTAACGGCGCTGACAATGCCATTTAAGCATCAACGGGTTTGTATTTTTAAAGACGGATGTATGTGACAATTTTGGGTTTTTGTAAATAAAATTAATTTGAGTTGATAGAATTGTCTAATTTTTTGTAGAATCGTAGCTGATATCGCTACCATTAACTTCCTCGAACAATTTTGAAAAACAGCTATTTAAAAAAAAATTAGACATTTTATCGGTTAAAAAAATTTTATGTTAAAAATTCTAAAATGTCGATTTCGATATTCCATGACTTTTAAGCCTTGAAAATTATTCAGCTTTGGCGTCCTCGAAATTTTACATTCCTTTGCATTTTTATCTTTCTATATCCAATAATCCCAAATCTTCCAATTGCACATTTATTTCCTTGTTATTGGCGGCTAGACAAAGATGGGGGATACTGTAGAACAAACTTTATTGGTACTCATAAATATGTTTATGTTGGAAATATTATTACTCCAACCATTGCATTAATTTTAAATCTAATAGCTATAAAATTTCGATATTCAAAAAAATCTGGTTTATTTACAAATCGCTGTGCTGAAATAAAGTTACTGTATCAATCAATATTTTCGACAGTAACCTTTACATTTTGGTGTTTGTTAAATCTTGCAGCTTATGAAATGACTCCATTGTAAGACAGGATTTTGGAACGAAACGTTTTAACACATAAATTTCAAAATTTCAGAATCCGTGCTACCCCAGAACAAAGTAGCAAAGACTTTTTGTTGTTGGTTCGAAATTGGCTTGGACAAGCAAATAATTTTCTTGGTGGATTATATTTTGAAGGTGGACTCATTTTGTTATTCAAATTTAGGTAAATTAAATTTTATCATTTTTTATAAAAAAATATATGTGTATTTATTTTTAGTACAGTAATGCGAGAAAGTTATTTTAAATTTTGGGGAATTAATTTTTTGTTAAAAAAATTTAAAGGCTCAAATAATTCGGTTTCTGATATTTCCATTAATGATGCCAGAAATCATTAATTTTGCCAATGAAAAACTAGGTTTTATTTGTGAATGTTTGATTATTTATAGAATTTTTAATAAATTTCACATTCACTATGGTTTCATTTCCTTATAAAAGTCGCCAAAAAGTGTCACAAGGGAAAAAATATTTGCGTGCGAAGAAAAATCGGCCCTCGTCTTTGAGTAGAGACGGGCGGGAACACTTTTTCCCTTTCTTTTCTTTGACACTTTTTTGGTTACAGTATGAAAAATTTAATTTTAACTTAAAAGCTAATTATCCAACCTACTAGATGTTATTTTTTACGCTGATTCCGAAAATGCAACTTAAAAAATTTTTTACTGAGGACAAAGCGCCGAAAATGCCAAATTACTGTATCGCTTTAACTACAAAAAGCGGATTTAACTCGGTTTAATTCTAAATTTTAGCTAATTCGATAGAGAATTAAATTCTGGTTCCAATGGTATTTATTTCCAATGACCATGTATGCCCCCAAAAATGGTATACCCAAAAAACAGTCGTTTTTCAACACAAAATTGGTTGAAAAAGGTGTTTTTGGCGACGCGTCCATCAAAAGCATAAAGGAATTGCATTTTTTTGTTGCAAAAAAAGTAGACACCGGCAAGTGAAAAAAAAATTTTCGAAAAAATATAAAATTTTGCTTTATTATAGTACTTTTGGGTTTGAATAAGAATAATATAAAAACAAAAAAGTAAAAAAATTAATTTAAAGCGTCGAAAATGCCATCTGAAAATAAAGTAAAATTTTTTGGTAGAAAAAATGACACTTTTTCTTTCCTTTTTTTGCAACAAAAAAATGCATTTCCTTTATGCTTTTGAAGGACGCGTCGCCAAAAACACCTTTTTCAGTGAAAAAATGGCGGTTTTTAGGGAATACCATTTTTGTGCTCATTTGTGCGCATTGGTGATAAAAATCTCGGTAATCAGAAAAAAATTCTCTATTGAATTATATAAAATTTGGAAAAAAGCAGATTCAAGCCCGCTTTTTGTAGTTAAAACGATACAGTAATTGGCATTTTCGGTACTTTGTCCAAGGCAAAATTTTTTTTTAAGTTGCATATTCGAAATCAGCGTAAAAAATTACATCTAGTAGGTCTGATTATTAGGTTGTTAATTAAAATTTTATTTTTCATACTGTAACGAAAAAAATGACAAAAAAAGGAAAGAAAAAAATTTTGCTTGCCAGTGTCTAAAAAAAAGGAAAGAAAAAGTGTCAAACAAATGTGTTCCCTTCGACCAAAAAATTTTGCTTTTCCAAATTTTCAGATGACATTTTCGGCACTTTAACTTAATTTTTTTTTGCTTTTTTGTTTTTATATTATTTTTATTCAGGTCTAAAAGTACTATAATACAACAAAAAATTGTATTTTTTTCAACTTTTTTTTTCAGCCCGCACGTCTCTATCTTTGAGCACTTTTTTTGCAACCCTTCCAAGGCGACGACCGATTTTTCTTTGCGCGAAATTAAATTTTCCGTTGTGACATTTTTTGGCGCTGTGAAACGATAGTGCATTGTTGCTTCTGTTAATTGTAATTGTTTTCGAAATTAGCTAAAACGCTGCCAGCTGAGTTTCGTCAAAAAAGATTATGTTTTATATTGAAATGAAATAAAACAAAAATAAATTATTTTAAATTAAAGGAGGCGGACTCTTTACTTTTTTCGTTTTTTTACGAATGGATGAACCTGACGATCAGGCAAAGAACAACAGAAATTTCTCTTTCTCCTTTAATTTAAAATGAAAAATTACAATTTATTCAAAGATACAAAAATAGTTTCTGATAAATAAAGTTAAGGTTCAAAAATTTTGGCAGTTTGCAAAGCTTCAGTAATATTTTTTTCAACATTAATGTCAATGATATTGAATACGTGAGACTTATTCGTTGCTAATGGAGATAAACTTGCTCCTAAAAAAGTTTGTAAACTTTTATCTTTTTATTTTCATTTTTATCAAAAAAGTGATGGAAAAAATTATCCAAAAAATGGATAAAAACATTTAAGAGCCTTACCTCCAGGAAGTTGAATTGGAATAATCAAAAAATTTTTTTGATCGAAATGATCTTGTCGATACATTCCTGCTAACGCGATATCAAGCATATTTCTAAATTTTTATCAACTTTATTTTGTTTTTTTTTCTATCAGCTGAATTAAAAATTAAAAATTTTTTCGGCAAAAAAAATTAGAAACACTTTGCCAAACGCCATTTAGCGAAGTGTTTCCGAATGCTAAATTTTTAGATTTTAAGTAGCAATCATTTTATTAACCCAAAAAAATCATACAAATTTTAAAGCTCCAAAAATCTTGAATCAAAAATCTAAAGATTTAAAATATTTGAATTAAATCACTTACGTGCTATCTGAAAATAATATCAAAGCTGCAGAAGAATTTTCTTTAATTGTTATCAATGAAATTTCCCGAAACGCTTTTGAAATTGTAATATTTTGTAGGCTGTATCTACTTTCAGTACCATTTTTTTTAGTACCACTCTTTTGAGCACCACTTTTTTTAGTACCGCTCTTTTGAGCACCAAAAAACGCTCTTTTGAGTACCATTTTTTTTAGCACCAAAAATCGCTCTTTTGAGTACCACTTTTTTGAGTACCTCTCTTTTGAGTACCAAATATGGGATTTTTACTGTTAAAGATAAAAAAATTGTCTGATTCGACGTTCTCGTGTATGGATAATCTGATTTTTTGATTTCTTTAGGATTCTGAAGGCAGAATCCTCGAAAAAATTTGCATATTAAAAAAAATCCCACATTTGGTGCTCAAAAAAGAGGTACTCAAAAAAGTGGTACTCAAAAGAGCGATTTTTGGTGCTCAAAAGAGCGGTACTAAAAAAAGTGGTGCTCAAAAGAGTGGTACTAAAAAAAATGGTACTGAAAGTAGATACAGCCATTTTGTAAACAAAAATCATCATGAAAAACAAAATCTTTGAGAGTTAGCAAATTATGTAAGATACTTGTGTCATCATATTGAAAATAACTGAATCCATTGGCGCAAGTTCCAATTGGAGTTAGAAATGCAACCCGAACTTTTTCTTCTCCAAATGTATAATTTTGGCCTTCAAAGAGGCGCCGGATTAAATTCATTTGCTAAAAAAATAGTTTTACAGTTAAACGAAATTTTTTAATTCCTATTTCAAAATTCTCCTATAGCGATTTCGCAGTGTTTATTTTAAAGGGAGTAGAACACGAGCCGACAAAATAAGAAAAGCGTCATTTCAAGAAAAATGAGAAAAGTGCTTTCCACACAAGACCACCTTTTTTTTGCAAAAAATTTTTTTGTGTTTTTTTGATGCTTTTTGAGTAGCTCAACTTCTGGAGTTTTTTCCGGAGCCGGATTAAATTCTGAATGTTTTATTTCTTTTTTAACTTGTTCCTCACATCCTAATTGACATATTCCGGTAGACTCAAAACAAAAGAATTAGTATAAGCAGATATTTTTCGATCACAAAAACTCGTTATTTTCTATAGTGAACTTGATAATTAGTACTAAAACCGCTTAGCAAAGATGTTAAATGTAGTTATTTAACATTATACATGTCCCTTGACATCAACAGTTTAATATATACACTTCAAATGGACGAAAAAAACAAGAATATTGATTTTAAACCTTAAAAATGGTCTACGGCTGCTACTTACCGTAATACCACATAAAAAAATTAAATTTTGTGACTATTTTGATGCTGGAGGTGGAGTTAGTCAACAAATTTCAAACATCATTTTAAACGCTTTTAAGAAGCTAAAACTTTTTCTGCATGCTTATACAAGTATATTATATATTTTAAAAGACTTTTTATTATTTTCGGCAAAAATAAATTCATATATAATATCAAAAAAAAAATCCTGAAAATCAATATCCGATTATATATATTTGCCGAAAATAATAAGCCCGGATTTACTTGATAGTTTGCATAACAAAAATATCTGCTTATACTAATTCTTATGTTTTGAGTCTACCCAAATATGTAATTTAGGATGTGAGGAACAAGTTAAAAAAGAAAAAAAACATTCAAAAATTCATTCAGCTCCGGAAAAAACTCCAGAAGTCGAGCTACTTTTTCATCAAAAATCATCAAAAAAACACAAAAAAATTTTTTGCAAAAAAAGGTGGTCTTGTGTGGAAAGCACTTTTCTCATTTTTCTTGAAATGACGCTTTTTTTTATTTTGTCGGCTCGTGAGACATTTAGGGTACTTTCTTATTTTTTTGGTCTTGCAACGAATAAATATAATCGGATATTGATTTTCAGGATTTTGCGAAAAAATAACTGTCCACCTCCTTTAATGCAAAAAAAAACATTTTTTTTACCTCTTTAAACTCATCCGGTTTTGGACACCCATTAGCACTAAATTGAACATAAATATCAATGATTCCAGGATATGCTGGATTTGTTGTGCAAATAATGGAAATAAAACAAATTGTAAAGCAAATTATAAATAATAAAAACCGCATATTTCAAAACACAAACACTGTTTGCAATAAATCAAACAATAAATTTTTTAAAAAAATCAGAAAAATAAACAGATTACGGAAGTCAAAAAAAAAGTTGGCGGCATGTTTTTATCAGTAAAAAAAGAAAGAAAAAATTTTTTAAAAAGCCATAAGCCTTTTTCGGTCGCTTAAACAAACAAATTTTGTTTTTGTGTATTAAAAAAAGAAGCGGTATTTTTAAAATGTTTTTTTATGATAACAAAAATGTCAACGTTAAAAGTATTAACCTCATGCTTATATTTGGTCATAAGATGATTTGAACTTGTTTATTCTTTACATTATTTTGTTTTATTAGCTTTTAAGAAGCATTTGATGTTTGAAAAAAAGAATTAAATATCAGAATACAGATTTTCATGTTTATAAACAGAAATAAAAGGGAGGTTAGATTTGGTTTTAAAACATGTGACCGTATATTTATAGTAACATAATCGGAAACAAAACGAAACTGAAAACAAAATTTTCGGCAAAACTTTAAAAGGTCTGTCCAGATAATGACGTCATACAAAGAGTGGGGGGGGGTCAGCGAATTATAACACACTTTGGTCTTTATGCCACCGTTTAAAGGCGGCACCTTTCTTCACTCTTCAAAGGGGGGAAGGTACTACCCCCCCTCCCCCGCCCCTTTATAACGTCATATCTGGACAGCATCTAATCGAAAAAATTTTTAATTAACATTTTGGTTGAGGAAACAGAAAACGTTCATTATTTTGTTGTTTTTTGTCTCACACTCTCTTCTACTTTCCCTTTTCTTTTCTTATAAGAAAAGAAAAGGGAAAGCAGGAGAGAGTGCGAGACAAATAACAATAAAATGCAAAATAGACGTTTTCTGCTTCCTGTTTTGGTTTACTAAAAATTGGTTCTTTATATTTGGATACTAATAGACAAAAGACCCCTGAAAACAAAGAAGTTTATCCTTTTTTAAAATTTAAATTTTGACCTGTTTTAAGCATTTTAAACAAATCATTTTCTCCATATTTTCGACTTTATTTCGCGAAGCGCAACAGAACTCAGAAAAAGGCCAAATTTCTGCAAAATTTCGCTCCTCCGCGCGCGATTTAGAACATCTAAGACAAATCTTTTTCGTTTTAAGATGGTGCTAAAAAGCAACTCTTTCTTACCTGTCTTCGATATCCCGCATACAAATCGCTGAAATTTTTATTGTCCCGAAAAATGTAAACTTTAGTTATTCCTTTTTTTATACAATGATATTTATTATTACAAAATTTTCAAATTTACAAGAGCCAAACAAATAAATTTTTGAATATATATTTTTTATTATGGCATTTCTGGCAAAGTATTTATATAAATTAATAAGCCATGCTCCAACTTGGTCAAATTATCTTTTGGAACCACATAATGCAAAGAAATTATTTGATTACTGAAAATCTTAGAATCTCCTGTTCGATTAAAACTAAAAATATACGGTATTAATGCATTGAAATTTGTTAAACATTCAAAAAAACTTACTATATCCTTTTGTTATCAGCTAAAATATAGAATTCAAATCCTAAAGGAATTTTGGAATTTTTTACAGTAAATTTTACTGCAAAATTTCCAATCAAATATGTCATAAATTTATCAGTTGGAAAATTTGAGCTTATCGTAGATGCAGAATAATTTGGAGTAGCAATAATCGATTGGCTGGGATACTGTAGGGCTGTTAAAAGTGTATCATTTGAAAATTTTAACCAAATTGCAGATTTTTTTGGAATTTTAATTATATAACTTTTTGAAAGTAATTTTACATTTTTCCATAATGAAGCTGTTTTAGAACTGGAAAAAAAGTGTTTGTTAATTTTGTAAAAGTTTAAACACCAAAAAACTACCATACTTGAATTCAAAATATGTCTTTGTTTGATCAGTGCCAATATAGACTGAAACATTCTCAGTTTTTGCAGACGTCCAAATTTTTGAAATATAATAATTTGCAGTTTCAGTGATTAAAATTGTGGTAATGCAATCTTTTTTTGATACTGCCAAATCACTAATTGTGTAACTTTTTGAAGAACCATCGAAATAGAACACATTTTCGCCAAATACACATCCGCCAAAATTTTCTTGAAAAGTTTTCAAAAAAAAAAAAGTTTTTTTTGATAAACGATTTTTAAGCTTACTTGAAAGTCGAAGAACAACGTATGGTAAAATATCAAAATTTGTTGAATAAATTGCAAATGTTTTTTCAGGAATTTTACATTTAAATGGTGGAGTTTTAAAACTAAAAACATACTATAGCTGAACACCTTGGTGTAGAACGGGGTGGTAGGAAGCAGGAACTGTGTCCCTTCCAAAATAAGCAAATTCCTTTGATCTTTCACCGCTGCCGGCAAAATATCAAAGATACCCCCCCCCCCCCCCCCCCCTCTCTCCCAGTTACGCATTTACCCATTCCCAAAAATCTTCGATATCCACTGCCTTAGCAGCCACTCAAATTTTCCAACTTACCAATCATTATTAATTAAACGAAAAGTTAGGCTATGATTATTGAAAATCCAAAATGTATTTACCATAAGGTTACTGTATGCAATAATTGATAAATTTTGATTGTCCTAAAAATAATTTTACATTAAATGAGGCTAATCGAAAGTACAAAAACTGATCATTTTTGTGTCCTGGTGTTTTTCAATGCCAATGTGGCAAAAAATATTTTTATTTTTATTTCAAAAAATATACTAAAAAAGAATACTTTTTCTTTTCCCCATATGGCATTGAGAAACACAGATATCGGACCACAAAATTAAAGAGTCGATCGGAAAGTTATGCAAATTTTTTAAAAGATCCTGAAAATTGTTGAAATAACATTTACCAATTCTTTAGATATTTCAATTGTGATAAGGGTGATCAAACTAGTTTCAATAATTACGGTAGGATTTTCTGCAGATATAATAATTTTTTGTTCATTTAATGGAACTAAAATCCGAAACATTTTGTTACAATTTTACCGAAAAAATTATATACCATTAAAAGGTTTAACGTTAAAACTCATCAATTTTACAAATTCTGTTGGAAAAGTTGTTACTTCAATGGTATTCAAATTTGATGAATTTAAAAAAATTTCAAGACAATTCGCATTTTTAATTGAACTATCAAATTCAGCAACAATGATGCCATTTGAAAGAATTCGTAAGTAATCATGTGGTTGATCGGATAATCTAAAGACCATGTAACTGCTGTTGCATTGTTGAATCTACAAAAAAAGCATTGTTTGGAAATTTATTAATTTTAATAGTATCAGACATCACTTGATACTTGATAATTGTAAACAGATATCAATTTTTTGTCTATCACCTTATTAAAGGCTTTAAAGTAAAAGTATAATTATTTATTTAAATTACCCAAATTAAGTGCCCTTCTAAAAATGTTTTAAAACTAACGATAAAACTGCATTTCATATTTCCACAATATGAGCTTGGATATTGATGGTATTTGTTAATCCCATACAAAGTACGGTTGTCACATGTTATTTCAGGATCAGCACATTCACAAACTTAAAAAATGTAATTTAATAAATGAACTGACACCCTTCTGACAATATTTTCAATGTTTCATTTATTAAAGTGAGTGTCGACGACAAGCAAGTAAAATGTGTATGATTCTCTCGACACAAAAGTGCTTTAGAATTCGAATCAAAAAATCAATAAATCACTGGTCGATAAAAACAAGAAAGCGGCGGCAAAGAGACTTTTTTTAACGCCAAAAGTTTTTGCAAAATATACAAATTTTCATCCGACTAAGTGAATTTTTAATATTAATTTTTTATATATATCCAATATTAAGAATCCATACACTGAAAAAAGCCGTTACGAATTCATCACTAATCGGTGATGAATTCGACACTACTGCAGTGACATAAAATTCCTCACTTAAAACATACCAAAGATCACAGTGATGTGATGCAACTGTGATGAATCTAGTGACGGTGATGTTATTGTGACGTTATGGTGACGTATAAGTAACTGAAAAGTTACCATCACAGTGATGATTCGGGGACGTTTTGGTGATGATTTTCCGCTCCTTCCGATAATTTGTTTGGCCAAAAGTTTTTAATGTCTGCCATTTTTTAGTTGCTCTCATTTTAGAATTGTAGTCGTAAAACAGATATGCAAAAAAAACAACTAAACAAATTTTAAAAAGATAAATTGGTAAAATTCAAATAAAACTATTTTTAGGACAGTTTTCTTTTTATTTATACCATAACAACACTTTACAGTATAAACATATTTCGAAATAAAAAAAGAAAGAAAAAGAAAATTATCGGGGGGAGCGGAAAACCATCACCAAAACGTCACCGAATCATCACTGTGATGGTAACTTTTTAGTTACGTATGCATCACCATAACGTCACCGTCACTGAAGTGATGCAATCATCACGCCACCATTGCGTCGCGGGTAAAACCGTCACCATTTTCTCACTATTTTTTTTCTCAGTGTAATACATAGTTTTGTAGTCCCTAATCTCCTGATTAATAATATAAAGAAATATTTTTACAAGAACTTCTCAAAGTCTTAGAAAAAGACTGTGGAATTTTGCTAATATTCCCCACCTTGGACCTACATAAAAATCGTTTTTTCACAATTAAAGGGTGTGGGTAAAACCCGGTACAAATGAGTAAAACCCGGTACGGATAAGTAAAACCCGGTACGGTACAAAAGGGTAAAACCCGGTACGGTACAAGACTTAGAAAATTTTTAATCGGTTTTACCCTACGGTACACAAAATCAGTTTTACCCTACTTTACACATGTGTCGGTTTTACCCTACTGTACACAAATATTTTTTTAGACTTAGAAAAATTTTCGAATTGTTAATTTTTCTTTCAATTTTTTATTCTTTCTATTTGTGTGTACAAATGTTTAATTAATATATTATATAACTCATTAAGGATAATAACAATTTTTTCGAAAAGATAACAACTACCATTTTTTGATCAATGGATCGTCCCTAATTATTATATAAGAGTAGTAGTAAGGTACTGACTTCGTTGCTGAAAATGACCTCTTTTTCGTAACCCCCTTTTGAGTCCAAAAGACTATTGGGCTATATTTTTTGTGGTAAAATATTACTCTGGTAAAATATTACTCTGGTAAAATATTACTCTGGTAAAATATTACTCTGGTAAAAAAAATGTTTTTTTTTTTTTTTTGTTTTTTTTTTGAGACATAACTGATAAAAAATTTTTAAGCTGAACTCGAATATCCTTTTGGATGCTTTATCAGCGGCTTTTATCAATAAATTCTTATCAGTAAATATTTTTTATCAATTTTTTCAAGTCATACATGACTGACAAGGATTTTTCTCACTGATTTCAAAAATCATAATCTCTTATCACCAATTCTTATCACTAACTGATAATTTTATCAAATTTTCATCTGACGCATCTTTAATCATGATTTTTATCACTGATTACGAAAATCATCATTTTTTTATCGCCAATGCCCTCAGGCGATGATCTTATCACTAAATTCTTCTTACTAAATTCTTATCAGCAAGTTCTAAAATTCTGCCCGCAAATATGATGCAATAAGGAGCTTGATTTTTCACGCTTATCATTTATGCCCTCAGGCGATGATCTTATCAGTACCTTATCAGTTGGTCAATTTTTTCACAAAATCAAATTCTAAGCTTAAGGGGACTATTTTTATCGCTAATAATCTCTTTTAAGTCTCATATCACTAAAATATTTTTTTCAAAAAAGCTGGATCGAAATTATCAATCTCGCTTAATTTGTTTTTTTATCACGAGTTGAATTTTTTCTTATCACTTGCTTATCAGCTGCGACATTCAAGCTTAATCTGCTAGTTTTTAAAATAAATGCCAATCTAAAATTCGCGCGCCAAAATCTCGCGTCCTTTTTGTGCTGATTTCGAAATCTTTTTTTGACAAATCTGTATTGTTTACTTTTCCCGTTTTCTTTTTCTTGGCAGTCTTTTGCTGGCAAGTCTCACGCATTTCTTTTCTTTAAAAATGTGTCGCATCATGGTCGAGGTTTTTTTTCTGTCTCGATCAAAAACTCACTGCGCAGATCCAAGTGACTCGCTGCCAGTCTTGACAAATGCGGCAAAAAAAAGCCGATCAAGGCAAGAGAGAAATAAACCAAGGCAAAAAACTCATTGCCAGTCTTGACGACAAATGCGGCAAAAACGAGAGAGAAATAAATCGCGGCAAAAAACTCACTGCCAGTCTTGACAAATGCGACAAAAAAATGACTCGTTGCCAATCAGGGTTGCACGAAACTAGGTTTTGCAAAACGAAACGAAACGAAACGAAACGAAATTTTTGTTTCGCTAGCGCGAAACGAAACGAAACCTAAAAAAACCGCGAAAGTTTCGCAAAACGAAACGAAACGAAAGTTCAAAAAATTTTTTTATTAATAACGTAAACAAAAAATCAACAAAACAAAAACAAGTTTTAATAATCATAATTAAGCAGCTTTAAATTACAATTTAAAAACAATAACTTTTTAATGGTCAAAAAACAAATTATGATTTTATTTTCGACTTGGTTGTCACTCATTTTCCTCCAAAAGTTTTGGGTTTTTACATCATTCTTAGCACATCGTTTTCACGAAACTTTCAGGCTTTGTTTCGCGAAACACGAAACGAAACGAAACCCTAAAAAACCGCGAAAGTTTCGCAAAAACGAAACGAAACGAAACTTTCGTGCAACCCTGTTGCCAATGTGATCGTTCAAAAAGGGGGCAAAAAATAGCTGAATAAAAAAGAGACACAAAAATGTTTTAGTTATATATTTATTTATCGCATTATTAAAAATCATAAAATGAAAAAATATAATAACAGTAAAGATATAATAAAACAGAGAGAAATTTTCACACTGACGCACACATTTTCTCGAAAAATAATTAAAAAGGCGAACACACATGGACGAAACACACGCACGCACGCTCGCACACGCACGCACGGGCATTTTTATAAAAAAAACCAGAAAAAAACAAGAAAAAAACCAAAAAAAAACAAGAAAAAAACCAAAAAAATACACGTTTTACACGCTTAAGCATATACGAAAGTGAAAAATTATTTGGGAATTTTTTAAGAATTTTTTAGGAATTTTTCGGGAATTTTTCAGGAATCGCCGATTTCCTTTGATCTTTGCCGACAAAACCACTTGAGATTTTCGCGAAACCACTTGAGATTTCGCCGATTTCCTTTGATCTTTGCCGACAATCGGGTGCGCGCGCGTGTTTTTGACCGCGTGCGTGCGTGTTTTTGGCTGGGTGCGTGAATTTTTGAAGGGAGAATTTTTTGGGGGAGAGATTTTTTGAAGGGAGAATTTTTTGGGGGAGGATTTTGAGAGAGCACTTTTCTTTCACGTAGTTTTCTTTAATTGGGATTTGATGGGGTTTTTTTTTAAAGTTTTCTTTTTTTCTCTAACCGGTTAAGAAATAGTATTGCCGCGTCATTGGTCTAAACATGGGTTTTGCATAAGGCACCAATAGTTTTCGGTTTTATTACCCAATATTTTGGTTTTATTACCCTTATTTTTTGAAAATGGAATCGCGTCATCGTCATTATCATGTCGTATCGGATGAAATTCCTCCAGCGTTTCGACCTTTTATGGCTGCTTTCATGAGTTATTTTCTTCAAGAAAGTAGTGATAGAAATAGACATTTGCGTACAAAATCCATTAAGGGCTTGCTTTGGAGATTAGCTCATTTTCTTGGTTATATTGATAAAGACGTGAAATATTATCAATTTATAACAACTTGTTTTGACGCTTTTCCAAATGCAGTTATTCGCGATTATGTCACAAATGAAAATGGAGCTACTATGACGTCTCTTGAGCAATTTAAAGTGTTTGCCCAAATTTTAGCTGCTAAAGAAATCAAAGCTGATGTTTATTTATATCAACAAGGTCATCGAGAACGCCTTTGGAAAACAAATGAACACGAAATTTCGAAATCTCTGATTCCAGTTATTCGCCTTCTTGATGGAAGATTTTCTGCTACTTCAATTAATAACCGCTTCAGTTTTGATTTAAAAAATAGAATTCTAAGAACTGAAACTCAAAAAGTCCGCAGAGAAAAAAGAATTGCCCAATGCAAAGCTTATCATTCAAAGCTCTTTGATGCTCTTAATCATATTAAGTAAAGTTAAAAGTTGGCTATTAAGAGGCTAGCAATTTTTTATTCATATTTCATTGTTTTCATTTTTTTGTAATTTTCATTGTAGTCGTAATAACTAATAAAGATTTTGAAATAAAAATTTGTTCTCTGATTCTCTGACGTACTCTAAATTCTATTTATCTCTCACAAATTTTCCAAACTCGTCCAATGTTGAAGTTTTCATTTGAGAAGAAGACGAGGTTTTTTTTGTACAAATTAATCATGGATAATTTGGAGATTTTTGATCACGAAGATATATCTTTTCATCATCCATGCAATATTATTATTTCAGGCTCGACTGGATCTGGAAAATCGACTTTGTTGGCAAAAATTATTAAGCATAGAAACGAATTATTTTATCCAAAACCTTTAGATTTGTTAGTTGCATACGGGCAAAATAGTAAGTTAATCGAGCAACTTCAAGAAGAAGGAGTAAAAACCTGTAAAGGATTGCCAGATTTTGAAATAATTGATGAGCAATTAGAAAAGCCTTCTCTTGTCATTTTTGATGATCTCATGGACGCAGATCCAGATTACTTAAATACGTTATTTTTAAAAAAAGGAAATAATAATAACACATCGATTATTTTTGTCGTGCAAAGTTTATTTCATGCAAAACTTCGATTATTAAAAACAAATTCACAATATATTTTACTATTAAAAAGTCCAAATCAGACGTTAAATATTCGCACATTTTTCTCACAAATTTATGGAAATAAGTTTAAAGAAGCATTAAAAGCTTATTCAGATTGTGTGGAAAAGAATCCGATAGGAAGTTATCTTAGAATTTCGCTTCATCCTAGAACTAAATCACTTTTTCGACTTGTCACTGGAATTTTACCCGAAGAACTCTTTATTTATTACAAAATATAATGTTAAAAATATTAAAAAAGTTTGCAAGAATAAATTCAATTTTGAGTTTAACAAATGCATGTGAAGAAGAAATGCGGCTGATTCACCAAGTTTTTTACTTTTATTATAGCAAAAAATGTCATGTTTCAGCACGACTTGCAATTTCATTGGACGATGAGAAAGAAAAAATTATTGGTTTTGCACGGTCAAGAAATTTATCCACTATAACAAAAAATTCAGAATACTTAAAACCAAAAACTGTAAGATTACTTTGTAAATGGGCTCTCAAAATAAATATTTTTGATCAAGGATTAAGTCATATAGAAAATAAAGAAAAGATACGGGAAAAAACATCTGCTAGCAATTCAACATGGAAGACAAACAAAAGACAAATTGATGCCCAAAAAACGACTGAAACAATTTTAAATTGGAAATTTATTGATGACTAAAAACCCCAAGAAAACTACGTGAAAGAAAAGTGCTCTCTCAAAATCCTCCCTCAAAAAATTTCTCCCTTCAAAAAATCTCTCCCCCAAAAAATTCTCCCTTCAAAAATTCACGCACCCAGCCAAAAACACGCACGCACGCGGTCAAAAACACGCGCGCGCACCCGATTGTCGGCAAAGATCAAAGGAAATCGGCGAAATCTCAAGTGGTTTCGCGAAAATCTCAAGTGGTTTTGTCGGCAAAGATCAAAGGAAATCGGCGATTCCTGAAAAATTCCCGAAAAATTCCTAAAAAATTCTTAAAAAATTCCCAAATAATTTTTCACTTTCGTATATGCTTAAGCGTGTAAAACGTGTATTTTTTTGGTTTTTTTGTTGTTTTTTTTTGGTTTTTTTCTTGTTTTTTTCTGGTTTTTTTTATAAAAATGCCCGTGCGTGCGTGTGCGAGCGTGCGTGCGTGTGTTTCGTCCATGTGTGTTCGCCTTTTTAATTATTTTTCGAGAAAATGTGTGCGTCAGTGTGAAAATTTCTCTCTGTTTTATTATATCTTTACTGTTATTATATTTTTTCATTTTATGATTTTTAATAATGCGATAAATAAATAAATGAAACATTTTTTGATGTCTCTTTTTCATTCAGCTATTTTTTTGGTCCCTTTTTGAACGATCACGTTGGCAATGAGCCATTTTTATTTGTCGCGATTCTTTTTTTGCCGCATTTGTCGTCAAGACTGGCAGTGAGTTTTTTGCCTTGGTTTATTTCTCTCTTGCCGTGATTGGCTTTTTTTTTGCCGCATTTGTCGCGCCTGGCTTTTTATTTGTCGCGATTTATTTCTCTCTTGCCATGATTGGCTTTTTATTTGTCGCGCTTTCTTTCTCTCTTGCCGTGACTGGCAGGGAGTCACTTGGATTTGCGCAGTGAGTTTTTGATCGAGACAGAAAAAAACATCGACCATGATGCGACACATTTTTAAGGAAAAGAAAATATGCCATAAAAATCTTGGCACAAAAGAATCGAGACTTGCCAGCAAAAGAAGTGAGACTTGCCAGAAAAAGAAACGCGCGAGACTTGTCAGAAAAAGAATCGAGACTTGCCAAGAAAAAGACTGTCAAGAAAAGAAAACGGGAAAAGTAAACAATGCAAATTTGTCAAAAAAAGATTTTGAAATCAGCACAAAAAGGACGCGAGATTTTGGCGCGCGAAATTTAGATGGGCATTTATTTTAAAAACTAGCAAAATAAGCATGAATATTGCTGCTGATTAGCTTTGCGAAAGAAAAAAAATTTGAGCAAGTGATAAATAAACAAATAAAGCGAGATTTATGATTTCGATGCCAACTTTTTTGCAAAAAATATTTTAGTGATAAGAGACTTATAAGAGATTATTAGTGATAAAAATTCCCCTTAAGTCTAGAATTTACTTTTGTGAAAAAATTGACCAACTGATAAGGTACTGATAAGATCATCGCCTGAGGGCATAAGAGATAAGCTTGAAAAATCGAGAAAATTATTGCATTTACGTTTGGGGCAGAATTTTAGAACTTGCTGATAAGAATTTAGTGATAAGAATTGGTGATAAGAGACTATTATTTTTGAAATCAGTGAGAAAAATCCTTATCAGTCATGTATGACTTGAAAAATTGATAAAAAATATTTACTGATAAGAAATTAGTGATAACGGCCGCTGATAAAGCATTCAATAGGATATTCGAGTTCAGCTTAAAAAATCCTTATCAGTCATGTCTCACGTGAAAAAATAAAAAGTAGGTCAGATTTTTGTCAGTTTACCAGAGTAATATTTTACCAGAGTAATATTTTACCAGAGTAATATTTTACCAGTAATATTTTACCAGAGTAATATTTTACAACAAAAATATAGCCCAATAGTCTTTTGGACTCAAAAAAGAAGGGTTACGAAAAAGAGGTCATTTTCAGCAACGAAGTCAGTACCTTACTACTTATAAGCATTTAAAGAATTCATTTAGCCTCAGGCGGGAGGTTACAATAATAAAGTTGTTGTAAGCTATAATCATCTAAGAATTAATGAAGAACCAAAGATCGATCGCGATGATGCATAGTTCCGATCAACGTTGCAGTGATCAGAAGTTTCCAAACCAAAAAGATGTGCGTTAAGTGCAAGTTCTTTAATACATCATCCAAATAAACATCAAAAATTGTTTTTCTTCCAAATATATGAAGATCATCAACTCCTGGTCTAACAATGTCATCAACAGTGCTGGCGATTTTTCGGTTCGGCCTTGTTTTTCAATTAACCGAATATACCCAGATTTATCTGCATAGCACATGCAGTAACTGCGCAGAGAAGCTGCAGATAAAAAATGCAGATTGCATGCAGATAGAATGCAGTAAAAATTTTTTTTTTTTTTTTTTTTTTTTTCATATTTTCTTTTCCTTAAAAATGTGTCGCATCATGGTCGATGTTTTTTTCTGTCTCGATCAAAAACTCACTGCGCAAATCCAAGTGACTCCCTGCCAGTCACGGCAAGAGAGAAAGAAAGCGCGACAAATAAAAAGCCAATCATGGCAAGAGAGAAATAAATCGCGACAAATAAAAAGCCAGGCGCGACAAATGCGGCAAAAAAAAAGCCAATCACGGCAAGAGAGAAATAAACCAAGGCAAAAAACTCACTGCCAGTCTTGACGACAAATGCGGCAAAAAAAGAATCGCGACAAATAAAAATGGCTCATTGCCAACGTGATCGTTCAAAAAGGGACCAAAAAAATAGCTGAATGAAAAAGAGACATCAAAAAATGTTTCATTTATTTATTTATCGCATTATTAAAAATCATAAAATGAAAAAATATAATAACAGTAAAGATATAATAAAACAGAGAGAAATTTTCACACTGACGCACACATTTTCTCGAAAAATAATTAAAAAGGCGAACACACATGGACGAAACACACGCACGCACGCTCGCACACGCACGCACGGGCATTTTTATAAAAAAAACCAGAAAAAAACAAGAAAAAAACCAAAAAAAAACAACAAAAAAACCAAAAAAATACACGTTTTACACGCTTAAGCATATACGAAAGTGAAAAATTATTTGGGAATTTTTTAAGAATTTTTTAGGAATTTTTCGGGAATTTTTCAGGAATCGCCGATTTCCTTTGATCTTTGCCGACAAAACCACTTGAGATTTTCGCGAAACCACTTGAGATTTCGCCGATTTCCTTTGATCTTTGCCGACAATCGGGTGCGCGCGCGTGTTTTTGACCGCGTGCGTGCGTGTTTTTGGCTGGGTGCGTGAATTTTTGAAGGGAGAATTTTTTGGGGGAGAGATTTTTTGAAGGGAGAAATTTTTTGAGGGAGGATTTTGAGAGAGCACTTTTCTTTCACGTAGTTTTCTTGGGGTTTTTAGTCATCAATAAATTTCCAATTTAAAATTGTTTCAGTCGTTTTTTGGGCATCAATTTGTCTTTTGTTTGTCTTCCATGTTGAATTGCTAGCAGATGTTTTTTCCCGTATCTTTTCTTTATTTTCTATATGACTTAATCCTTGATCAAAAATATTTATTTTGAGAGCCCATTTACAAAGTAATCTTACAGTTTTTGGTTTTAAGTATTCTGAATTTTTTGTTATAGTGGATAAATTTCTTGACCGTGCAAAACCAATAATTTTTTCTTTCTCATCGTCCAATGAAATTGCAAGTCGTGCTGAAACATGACATTTTTTGCTATAATAAAAGTAAAAAACTTGGTGAATCAGCCGCATTTCTTCTTCACATGCATTTGTTAAACTCAAAATTGAATTTATTCTTGCAAACTTTTTTAATATTTTTAACATTATATTTTGTAATAAATAAAGAGTTCTTCGGGTAAAATTCCAGTGACAAGTCGAAAAAGTGATTTAGTTCTAGGATGAAGCGAAATTCTAAGATAACTTCCTATCGGATTCTTTTCCACACAATCTGAATAAGCTTTTAATGCTTCTTTAAACTTATTTCCATAAATTTGTGAGAAAAATGTGCGAATATTTAACGTCTGATTTGGACTTTTTAATAGTAAAATATATTGTGAATTTGTTTTTAATAATCGAAGTTTTGCATGAAATAAACTTTGCACGACAAAAATAATCGATGTGTTATTATTATTTCCTTTTTTTAAAAATAACGTATTTAAGTAATCTGGATCTGCGTCCATGAGATCATCAAAAATGACAAGAGAAGGCTTTTCTAATTGCTCATCAATTATTTCAAAATCTGGCAATCCTTTACAGGTTTTTACTCCTTCTTCTTGAAGTTGCTCGATTAACTTACTATTTTGCCCGTATGCAACTAACAAATCTAAAGGTTTTGGATAAAATAATTCGTTTCTATGCTTAATAATTTTTGCCAACAAAGTCGATTTTCCAGATCCAGTCGAGCCTGAAATAATAATATTGCATGGATGATGAAAAGATATATCTTCGTGATCAAAAATCTCCAAATTATCCATGATTAATTTGTACAAAAAAAACCTCGTCTTCTTCTCAAATGAAAACTTCAACATTGGACGAGTTTGGAAAATTTGTGAGAGATAAATAGAATTTAGAGTACGTCAGAGAATCAGAGAACAAATTTTTATTTCAAAATCTTTATTAGTTATTACGACTACAATGAAAATTACAAAAAAATGAAAACAATGAAATATGAATAAAAAATTGCTAGCCTCTTAATAGCCAACTTTTAACTTTACTTAATATGATTAAGAGCATCAAAGAGCTTTGAATGATAAGCTTTGCATTGGGCAATTCTTTTTTCTCTGCGGACTTTTTGAGTTTCAGTTCTTAGAATTCTATTTTTTAAATCAAAACTGAAGCGGTTATTAATTGAAGTAGCAGAAAATCTTCCATCAAGAAGGCGAATAACTGGAATCAGAGATTTCGAAATTTCGTGTTCATTTGTTTTCCAAAGGCGTTCTCGATGACCTTGTTGATATAAATAAACATCAGCTTTGATTTCTTTAGCAGCTAAAATTTGGGCAAACACTTTAAATTGCTCAAGAGACGTCATAGTAGCTCCATTTTCATTTGTGACATAATCGCGAATAACTGCATTTGGAAAAGCGTCAAAACAAGTTGTTATAAATTGATAATATTTCACGTCTTTATCAATATAACCAAGAAAATGAGCTAATCTCCAAAGCAAGCCCTTAATGGATTTTGTACGCAAATGTCTATTTCTATCACTACTTTCTTGAAGAAAATAACTCATGAAAGCAGCCATAAAAGGTCGAAACGCTGGAGGAATTTCATCCGATACGACATGATAATGACGATGACGCGATTCCATTTTCAAAAAATAAGGGTAATAAAACCAAAATATTGGGTAATAAAACCGAAAACTATTGGTGCCTTATGCAAAACCCATGTTTAGACCAATGACGCGGCAATACTATTTCTTAACCGGTTAGAGAAAAAAAGAAAACTTTAAAAAAAAACCCCATCAAATCCCAATTAAAGAAAACTACGTGAAAGAAAAGTGCTCTCTCAAAATCCTCCCCCAAAAAATTCTCCCTTCAAAAAATCTCTCCCCCAAAAAATTCTCCCTTCAAAAATTCACGCACCCAGCCAAAAACACGCACGCACGCGGTCAAAAACACGCGCGCGCACCCGATTGTCGGCAAAGATCAAAGGAAATCGGCGAAATCTCAAGTGGTTTCGCGAAAATCTCAAGTGGTTTTGTCGGCAAAGATCAAAGGAAATCGGCGATTCCTGAAAAATTCCCGAAAAATTCCTAAAAAATTCTTAAAAAATTCCCAAATAATTTTTCACTTTCGTATATGCTTAAGCGTGTAAAACGTGTATTTTTTTGGTTTTTTTCTTGTTTTTTTTTGGTTTTTTTCTTGTTTTTTTCTGGTTTTTTTTATAAAAATGCCCGTGCGTGCGTGTGCGAGCGTGCGTGCGTGTGTTTCGTCCATGTGTGTTCGCCTTTTTAATTATTTTTCGAGAAAATGTGTGCGTCAGTGTGAAAATTTCTCTCTGTTTTATTATATCTTTACTGTTATTATATTTTTTCATTTTATGATTTTTAATAATGCGATAAATAAATATATAACTAAAACATTTTTGTGTCTCTTTTTTATTCAGCTATTTTTTGCCCCCTTTTTGAACGATCACATTGGCAACAGGGTTGCACGAAAGTTTCGTTTCGTTTCGTTTTTGCGAAACTTTCGCGGTTTTTTAGGGTTTCGTTTCGTTTCGTGTTTCGCGAAACAAAGCCTGAAAGTTTCGTGAAAACGATGTGCTAAGAATGATGTAAAAACCCAAAACTTTTGGAGGAAAATGAGTGACAACCAAGTCGAAAATAAAATCATAATTTGTTTTTTGACCATTAAAAAGTTATTGTTTTTAAATTGTAATTTAAAGCTGCTTAATTATGATTATTAAAACTTGTTTTTGTTTTGTTGATTTTTTGTTTACGTTATTAATAAAAAAATTTTTTGAACTTTCGTTTCGTTTCGTTTTGCGAAACTTTCGCGGTTTTTTTAGGTTTCGTTTCGTTTCGCGCTAGCGAAACAAAAATTTCGTTTCGTTTCGTTTCGTTTCGTTTTGCAAAACCTAGTTTCGTGCAACCCTGATTGGCAACGAGTCATTTTTTTGTCGCATTTGTCAAGACTGGCAGTGAGTTTTTTGCCGCGATTTATTTCTCTCTCGTTTTTGCCGCATTTGTCGTCAAGACTGGCAATGAGTTTTTTGCCTTGGTTTATTTCTCTCTTGCCTTGATCGGCTTTTTTTTGCCGCATTTGTCAAGACTGGCAGCGAGTCACTTGGATCTGCGCAGTGAGTTTTTGATCGAGACAGAAAAAAAACCTCGACCATGATGCGACACATTTTTAAAGAAAAGAAATGCGTGAGACTTGCCAGCAAAAGACTGCCAAGAAAAAGAAAACGGGAAAAGTAAACAATACAGATTTGTCAAAAAAAGATTTCGAAATCAGCACAAAAAGGACGCGAGATTTTGGCGCGCGAATTTTAGATTGGCATTTATTTTAAAAACTAGCAGATTAAGCTTGAATGTCGCAGCTGATAAGCAAGTGATAAGAAAAAATTCAACTCGTGATAAAAAAACAAATTAAGCGAGATTGATAATTTCGATCCAGCTTTTTTGAAAAAAATATTTTAGTGATATGAGACTTAAAAGAGATTATTAGCGATAAAAATAGTCCCCTTAAGCTTAGAATTTGATTTTGTGAAAAAATTGACCAACTGATAAGGTACTGATAAGATCATCGCCTGAGGGCATAAATGATAAGCGTGAAAAATCAAGCTCCTTATTGCATCATATTTGCGGGCAGAATTTTAGAACTTGCTGATAAGAATTTAGTAAGAAGAATTTAGTGATAAGATCATCGCCTGAGGGCATTGGCGATAAAAAAATGATGATTTTCGTAATCAGTGATAAAAATCATGATTAAAGATGCGTCAGATGAAAATTTGATAAAATTATCAGTTAGTGATAAGAATTGGTGATAAGAGATTATGATTTTTGAAATCAGTGAGAAAAATCCTTGTCAGTCATGTATGACTTGAAAAAATTGATAAAAAATATTTACTGATAAGAATTTATTGATAAAAGCCGCTGATAAAGCATCCAAAAGGATATTCGAGTTCAGCTTAAAAATTTTTTATCAGTTATGTCTCAAAAAAAAAACAAAAAAAAAAAAAAAACATTTTTTTTACCAGAGTAATATTTTACCAGAGTAATATTTTACCAGAGTAATATTTTACCAGAGTAATATTTTACCACAAAAAATATAGCCCAATAGTCTTTTGGACTCAAAAGGGGGTTACGAAAAAGAGGTCATTTTCAGCAACGAAGTCAGTACCTTACTACTACTCTTATATAATAATTAGGGACGATCCATTGATCAAAAAATGGTAGTTGTTATCTTTTCGAAAAAATTGTTATTATCCTTAATGAGTTATATAATATATTAATTAAACATTTGTACACACAAATAGAAAGAATAAAAAATTGAAAGAAAAATTAACAATTCGAAAATTTTTCTAAGTCTAAAAAAATATTTGTGTACAGTAGGGTAAAACCGACACATGTGTAAAGTAGGGTAAAACTGATTTTGTGTACCGTAGGGTAAAACCGATTAAAAATTTTCTAAGTCTTGTACCGTACCGGGTTTTACCCTTTTGTACCGTACCGGGTTTTACTTATCCGTACCGGGTTTTACTCATTTGTACCGGGTTTTACCCACACCCTTTAATTGTGAAAAAACGATTTTTATGTAGGTCCAAGGTGGGGAATATTAGCAAAATTCCACAGTCTTTTTCTAAGACTTTGAGAAGTTCTTGTAAAAATATTTCTTTATATTATTAATCAGGAGATTAGGGACTACAAAACTATGTATTACACTGAGAAAAAAAATAGTGAGAAAATGGTGACGGTTTTACCCGCGACGCAATGGTGGCGTGATGATTGCATCACTTCAGTGACGGTGACGTTATGGTGATGCATACGTAACTAAAAAGTTACCATCACAGTGATGATTCGGTGACGTTTTGGTGATGGTTTTCCGCTCCCCCCGATAATTTTCTTTTTCTTTCTTTTTTTATTTCGAAATATGTTTATACTGTAAAGTGTTGTTATGGTATAAATAAAAAGAAAACTGTCCTAAAAATAGTTTTATTTGAATTTTACCAATTTATCTTTTTAAAATTTGTTTAGTTGTTTTTTTTGCATATCTGTTTTACGACTACAATTCTAAAATGAGAGCAACTAAAAAATGGCAGACATTAAAAACTTTTGGCCAAACAAATTATCGGAAGGAGCGGAAAATCATCACCAAAACGTCCCCGAATCATCACTGTGATGGTAACTTTTCAGTTACTTATACGTCACCATAACGTCACAATAACATCACCGTCACTAGATTCATCACAGTTGCATCACATCACTGTGATCTTTGGTATGTTTTAAGTGAGGAATTTTATGTCACTGCAGTAGTGTCGAATTCATCACCGATTAGTGATGAATTCGTAACGGCTTTTTTCAGTGTATGGATTCTTAATATTGGATATATATAAAAAATTAATATTAAAAATTCACTTAGTCGGATGAAAATTTGTATATTTTGCAAAAACTTTTGGCGTTAAAAAAAGTCTCTTTGCCGCCGCTTTCTTGTTTTTATCGACCAGTGATTTATTGATTTTTTGATTCGAATTCTAAAGCACTTTTGTGTCGAGAGAATCATACACATTTTACTTGCTTGTCGTCGACACTCACTTTAATAAATGAAACATTGAAAATATTGTCAGAAGGGTGTCAGTTCATTTATTAAATTACATTTTTTAAGTTTGTGAATGTGCTGATCCTGAAATAACATGTGACAACCGTACTTTGTATGGGATTAACAAATACCATCAATATCCAAGCTCATATTGTGGAAATATGAAATGCAGTTTTATCGTTAGTTTTAAAACATTTTTAGAAGGGCACTTAATTTGGGTAATTTAAATAAATAATTATACTTTTACTTTAAAGCCTTTAATAAGGTGATAGACAAAAAATTGATATCTGTTTACAATTATCAAGTATCAAGTGATGTCTGATACTATTAAAATTAATAAATTTCCAAACAATGCTTTTTTTGTAGATTCAACAATGCAACAGCAGTTACATGGTCTTTAGATTATCCGATCAACCACATGATTACTTACGAATTCTTTCAAATGGCATCATTGTTGCTGAATTTGATAGTTCAATTAAAAATGCGAATTGTCTTGAAATTTTTTTAAATTCATCAAATTTGAATACCATTGAAGTAACAACTTTTCCAACAGAATTTGTAAAATTGATGAGTTTTAACGTTAAACCTTTTAATGGTATATAATTTTTTCGGTAAAATTGTAACAAAATGTTTCGGATTTTAGTTCCATTAAATGAACAAAAAATTATTATATCTGCAGAAAATCCTACCGTAATTATTGAAACTAGTTTGATCACCCTTATCACAATTGAAATATCTAAAGAATTGGTAAATGTTATTTCAACAATTTTCAGGATCTTTTAAAAAATTTGCATAACTTTCCGATCGACTCTTTAATTTTGTGGTCCGATATCTGTGTTTCTCAATGCCATATGGGGAAAAGAAAAAGTATTCTTTTTTAGTATATTTTTTGAAATAAAAATAAAAATATTTTTTGCCACATTGGCATTGAAAAACACCAGGACACAAAAATGATCAGTTTTTGTACTTTCGATTAGCCTCATTTAATGTAAAATTATTTTTAGGACAATCAAAATTTATCAATTATTGCATACAGTAACCTTATGGTAAATACATTTTGGATTTTCAATAATCATAGCCTAACTTTTCGTTTAATTAATAATGATTGGTAAGTTGGAAAATTTGAGTGGCTGCTAAGGCAGTGGATATCGAAGATTTTTGGGAATGGGTAAATGCGTAACTGGGAGAGAGGGGGGGGGGGGGGGGGGGGGGGGTATCTTTGATATTTTGCCGGCAGCGGTGAAAGATCAAAGGAATTTGCTTATTTTGGAAGGGACACAGTTCCTGCTTCCTACCACCCCGTTCTACACCAAGGTGTTCAGCTATAGTATGTTTTTAGTTTTAAAACTCCACCATTTAAATGTAAAATTCCTGAAAAAACATTTGCAATTTATTCAACAAATTTTGATATTTTACCATACGTTGTTCTTCGACTTTCAAGTAAGCTTAAAAATCGTTTATCAAAAAAAACTTTTTTTTTTTTGAAAACTTTTCAAGAAAATTTTGGCGGATGTGTATTTGGCGAAAATGTGTTCTATTTCGATGGTTCTTCAAAAAGTTACACAATTAGTGATTTGGCAGTATCAAAAAAAGATTGCATTACCACAATTTTAATCACTGAAACTGCAAATTATTATATTTCAAAAATTTGGACGTCTGCAAAAACTGAGAATGTTTCAGTCTATATTGGCACTGATCAAACAAAGACATATTTTGAATTCAAGTATGGTAGTTTTTTGGTGTTTAAACTTTTACAAAATTAACAAACACTTTTTTTCCAGTTCTAAAACAGCTTCATTATGGAAAAATGTAAAATTACTTTCAAAAAGTTATATAATTAAAATTCCAAAAAAATCTGCAATTTGGTTAAAATTTTCAAATGATACACTTTTAACAGCCCTACAGTATCCCAGCCAATCGATTATTGCTACTCCAAATTATTCTGCATCTACGATAAGCTCAAATTTTCCAACTGATAAATTTATGACATATTTGATTGGAAATTTTGCAGTAAAATTTACTGTAAAAAATTCCAAAATTCCTTTAGGATTTGAATTCTATATTTTAGCTGATAACAAAAGGATATAGTAAGTTTTTTTGAATGTTTAACAAATTTCAATGCATTAATACCGTATATTTTTAGTTTTAATCGAACAGGAGATTCTAAGATTTTCAGTAATCAAATAATTTCTTTGCATTATGTGGTTCCAAAAGATAATTTGACCAAGTTGGAGCATGGCTTATTAATTTATATAAATACTTTGCCAGAAATGCCATAATAAAAAATATATATTCAAAAATTTATTTGTTTGGCTCTTGTAAATTTGAAAATTTTGTAATAATAAATATCATTGTATAAAAAAAGGAATAACTAAAGTTTACATTTTTCGGGACAATAAAAATTTCAGCGATTTGTATGCGGGATATCGAAGACAGGTAAGAAAGAGTTGCTTTTTAGCACCATCTTAAAACGAAAAAGATTTGTCTTAGATGTTCTAAATCGCGCGCGGAGGAGCGAAATTTTGCAGAAATTTGGCCTTTTTCTGAGTTCTGTTGCGCTTCGCGAAATAAAGTCGAAAATATGGAGAAAATGATTTGTTTAAAATGCTTAAAACAGGTCAAAATTTAAATTTTAAAAAAGGATAAACTTCTTTGTTTTCAGGGGTCTTTTGTCTATTAGTATCCAAATATAAAGAACCAATTTTTAGTAAACCAAAACAGGAAGCAGAAAACGTCTATTTTGCATTTTATTGTTATTTGTCTCGCACTCTCTCCTGCTTTCCCTTTTCTTTTCTTATAAGAAAAGAAAAGGGAAAGTAGAAGAGAGTGTGAGACAAAAAACAACAAAATAATGAACGTTTTCTGTTTCCTCAACCAAAATGTTAATTAAAAATTTTTTCGATTAGATGCTGTCCAGATATGACGTTATAAAGGGGCGGGGGAGGGGGGGTAGTACCTTCCCCCCTTTGAAGAGTGAAGAAAGGTGCCGCCTTTAAACGGTGGCATAAAGACCAAAGTGTGTTATAATTCGCTGACCCCCCCCCACTCTTTGTATGACGTCATTATCTGGACAGACCTTTTAAAGTTTTGCCGAAAATTTTGTTTTCAGTTTCGTTTTGTTTCCGATTATGTTACTATAAATATACGGTCACATGTTTTAAAACCAAATCTAACCTCCCTTTTATTTCTGTTTATAAACATGAAAATCTGTATTCTGATATTTAATTCTTTTTTTCAAACATCAAATGCTTCTTAAAAGCTAATAAAACAAAATAATGTAAAGAATAAACAAGTTCAAATCATCTTATGACCAAATATAAGCATGAGGTTAATCACACGTGGGCATGGCTAGGGACAGCTAGGGATTTATCCCTAGTATGTCACGTCTTACGTAAGGCAAATTGGGGGATGTCACGTAACGTAAAAAAATAAAACGAAAAAAAAGAGGGAAAAAGAGGGAAAAAAAGAAAAAAAAGAGAAGAAGAAAAAAAGAAGAAAAAGAAAAGAAAAAGAGGGGAAAGGATAAATAAAAACGAAAATGAATGTTACTTTAACCTTAAGTTTTTAGTAAAGGTCTAAGCACTTTAATATTGGGAGATAAATTACGTTACGTAAGACTAAAAACAAATTCAGTACTTTAAAAAATAACATTAAACGTTACGTATCGTTTTTAAATTTAAATGCAACAATTTCAAAGAAGTTTGTTACAAAAATTTTTATTAAAATGTAACATTTTTTGTTTAAAAAAATAATTCAAAAATCAAATATCATAAACGGGATATATATATTCGATATCTTCTGCATCATCAGCAAAAGTTGATGCTTCAGGAAAGGCAATATCGTCTAAAGCGGACAGCCTTTCATCTTCGTCATCTTCGAATTCAAAAATTTCAGTTCTGTCATCGTTAACAAAACGTTCAGGGGGTAAAAGAGGAGCTGGAAGTAGCCCAGTGTTTGGATCATTTGATGGAAATGCATCATCAGATAATTTGCCCTTCTTTTCTATCCAAAGATTTACTGCTGGTAACGGGTTATATGCTTCGGGAGGGGGACCATTAACAAGTATTCTACAAAATCAAAATTACTGTAATTAGGAAAAAAATTGGAATTTTACTGCATAATATTTTGCAAAGAAGCTGTACTCAGCTGGCTCCTTCGAGGATTTTTTGAATAAAAAAAAATTGAAAATCCACGTTCCACTATGACGCTGCCAGGTGGAATTGATAAGATTGTTTCAATAACTTTCTGCAATTCTCCAATTTGCCGATGTGGTTTGACAGTTGCTACTGCATATTGCCAGAATTTAACCATGGATTCTTTTTTCATTTTAAAATAATTTTCTTTATCATGCATCACCAAATAATTTACTGCATCTACCATTTCATTAGTAGCTTGTGTAACAGCACTACCAAATTTTTCAAAAACTAATTTTAGCTGATATGCATATTGGGGTACTGTACCTGTCCCAGTAGGAATTTTATCTGGATTAAGATAAGCAAGCTTTTTTAACAATTCTTTTTCAACCGGGAAATATTCTTTTAAACTATTTACCAATTTAGGTATTATACGGGTTCTGAAACTTGATAATTTAAATTTATTTGTGTTGCGCCGTCGAAAAGTAAATTTTGCTTCTGGCATGGTTTTTGGGAAAAATGATTCCATTTTAAGTGAAATTTCAACAGCTGTATCTTCAATAAGGTCAAGTGAACATGGCATGATTTCTTCATCTTTTTTGCATTGGGCATCAAACAAAAAATGATGTACATGGAATTCATTTTTTGATTCCAATTCTTGGATTTGTAAAACTGTATTTTCCAAGTCATCATTAAGGTTAGATAAGCTATAAAAATCAGTTTGTAGAATTTCAGAAAAAATGCTGAGTGGTTTTAAACAATCCATTTGGAATAGAAGATATAAATAAAAGTCAATGGTGGAAAGTTTTCTGTAAAAGCCAACAGCCAATTGTTTTGTATTAACATCAAATTCAAGGCTTTCAGCTACTTGTTGAAGATGGAATAAAATAACAAAATAATTTCTGTGTAAAGAATTTATTGCAGCATATTGGCTGGACAACCATCGCACTTTAAATATCGATTTTAATTGATGGATGCTCACTTTCCAGGTGGATGCATAAAGATACAAGGACGCTCTTCGTTTAGGAGCATGACGATGATAAAAAGAATGGACACCATTAATTGTACTTTCAAAATCAGCTTGAAGAGTTTTCATTACTCCATCTTTTGTAACAACATGGGATACTGCTAGTTGCAAACGATGGGCTGCGCAATGGATCTTATGAATTACACGTTTTCTGACCTGTTGTCCAGGAGTTTCGACAGCTGCCCAGTTTGCCCATTGTTCAAGCAGTACTCCCAAACCCCCTTTTTGTCCCTGCATAACAGAAGCGCCGTCTGCAACAAATGCAACCAAAGTGTCCTTAATAACAGCTTCCAGTTTATCTTCTTGAAAAGCTTTCATAATAACTTCTAACATACTTTGGGCAGTTTCTGATTCCAACAACAAAACTCGATACAAAACACATTCTTGTTTCATTTTGTATGTAAACTGCAGGTACAAAAGTAAGTATTGCCTTGATTGTGGATCTGTGCTGGAATCAACAATGATTGAAAGTGGTGGTTTTGCAGTTAATATTGTTGTCACTATGCTATTTTTCATTGAAATTGCAGTAATATTAACAATTCTTGATAAAGATCTTCTGTTGGCATGCAAAACTTTATTAGGGATGCCTCCATTTTGCTGTTGTAGCTGAACAAGATTGGGAAACAAATTGAAAGGTATGTTTTTTTTAATCAACATATATGCTGTGCGGAACATTTTAAGAGTATTACGCTTTTCATCTTGAAGAACTTGCTCTGCTTCCATTAATGATGTTGATTTTTTCTTTGTGTAAATATTAGTTAACTGCAAAATTATTCGGGGGTGACTTCCCATATCAGTTTTGCTGTGTGCAAACGGATGTTCGTGGGCCCATAATGTTTTCTTCCAAAATGCTGCTTTTTCTTGTGTGGATATATCAGGATAGCTTGTCCCTCTTTCTTGTGCAAAATTATTAAGTTTTTTGGGATTGTTTTGATATCTTTCTTTATTTAATAAATAGTGTTCTCGGCAGAGTTTGCAACCAAAGTTTGGATTTGTTGGATCATCCGTTGCGTATAACACCACCCAGCCTTTTTGGGATTCAGTTAATTTTAATTTATTGTCAAAAGCAGTTTTCAATAGATCCTTTTGAGCATTTGTCCAATGTGTTGTATCCATCCACGGAAAAATATTTTTCTCTTCAGGAGAACAGGTTGGTGGTTCCTGATTTCTTTGTAACACCGAAATAATTTGTGCAGATAATGATGAGCATGTAATTTGGAATTTGTTTTCTAAACTTTTATAAAAGTTTAGAGCTCTACGATTTTCATTTGAATCAGGATTACTGGAAGCGCTCGGCGTTAATTCTTCGATTAGCTGAACATCTTGGTCCACCTCTTCAACAATGCGTTGTCGTTTTAACTGCGGTGGTTCGTTTTCATTTGAATTCAAGTCATCGAGATGCATATGTGCATCCATTGGTTGTTCAACATCTTGTAAATCTGGCGATCTGTCTACAAGAATGTATGAGAAAGATTCATCACATGCATTTGGCATTCGTGGAGTCGTTGCAGATAATTTATATGATAGAAAGTCAAAAGCTTTAAAAATCCGGTTTTCAATGCATCTGCTGAGAGAGCGATCTGTTGCCGGGCTATCCCATTCAGCTCCCGGCCTTAAATCATAATCACCGATATTTTCTTTGATGTCTTCAGGAAGCAAACCATAAAAAAAGGGAACTGGTTCTGCATTTAATCGTTTACTGTATATGACCATATCAATTAAATGAGATTTGATGAACTGAATAGATTCTTCATTTAATGTAATAACTGTCTTTCTTTCTTTTAAATTATTGTTATCATAATATTTGTATTTCAAAGCATCCAGTAAAACATTTTGTTGTATATTTTTTTTGTCCAATTTTAGCAGTAATAATGCATTTGAAAATTCAGGAGCATCATCAAGCACCGGTCCGGATGAATGAAAAAAGTTTTTGATTGATTTTATTGGGTTTACAGAAGGTGACCAAGATACCATGTTGTCACTAAATTTTAAATCAACATTATTTAATTGATCTTGTCCAACAATAAAAAAGTGATGTGCAGCTCCAGAATTATACTCGAATCGTTTTTTCTTCAAGTCAGCCACAAAAAGAACCGCAGCTTTGTTGGATTTTTTTTCACGTTCTGTTACAATTAATAATACATAAGGGTGAAGAGTAAGCTCGTTTTGGTCACAGTTAACGGCAATTAATTCGATGAATTCAGCAAAATTGCTCTGTGGGCCTTTGATAGTATGGGCGTTTAATTCGTTTAATAAAATTTTGCAAGAATTGCAGTAAACAAAACAAATAATGAAGATAACGGTTGTAATATTTCTAACCATGTTAACCCAAAAAACATTTGAAAAAATCTGAAACAAAAATAAAAATATTATTTCAAAAAAAATGACACCGCTACACACGAATAAATCCAAAAGATAATATATATTATATTGCTTTTTTGGTATTCTTTAGCAGGTATTTATAGAACAAAAGCTTTTTTTGAAAAAAGTTGTTCTTTGTTTAAAAAGGTTTTTTCCTGTTTTTTAAATGTTTGCTTTAGCAGGTTTTTTTGGTGTTCTTTATTGGAGACAACTGTTAGCATTTACTGCTATCATAATATAAAGATAGCAAAAAAACAGGAACAAAAGGTTTTCTTTAACAATAAAAGAAAAAGCGAACGACAGACGAGGAAAAAAAGTCAGCAAGCATTTTAAAGTTTTTTTGTTCAAGAAAATCAGTTTTGTCTTATATTTCTCGTTCTATTATTTTTTTCCACTTATAAACATGCTAATGGTTGTTGAAGGATTTTTGATTTTCTTGTTGTTGCTAAAAACAGTGTTTGCGGAAGATGGATACGGTATTTCAGCTGTAAAATATGCTACTGATGAATTTGGACACAGCAGATTTCGCCCCTGGGATTGCTGTATAGCTTGTGGAGATGAATATTCTTATTTTGAAGGCAGATGTCTTTATGATCCCGGTAACCTTGTAAGAAATCACCACTTTTCGAGTGATAAACATCAACCATGGATGACTGGCTCTGATGCTTGCTGTTTTTTTTGTGGATTTACTGCTGGTGACTTTACTTTTCTTAAAAGTGAAAAAAAATGTGTACAACGACATCAACTTCAACACAGCTTTCAAAGTGGTGGAAATTATTCATTAAAATCTTTTTCTTCTGCAAAATGTGCAGTATGCGAAATGGTAATGAAAACCATTAATGGAATGAAAGACATTGCGTTGAACAAAGTTGAAAGAGAATTGCAAGGAATTTGCGATATAACATTCTTTTTTTCCCACTTCTGTCATCATTTAATTGAATCAAATATGGATCAAATAGTTTGTTTACATTAATTTTTTACAATGCCACTAATTTTTTTTAGAAAAGTTTTCTTGAAAACAGAATTTCCTCTCTTAATCTTTGTTCCCGATTTTCCTTTTGCAGTTCATCGACAACACTTAGATCTTCTACTGCCGTTTTTAATAATCACACAACTACTGCGCAACTTCGTGGATCAGAAACAGATTTGCAACAGCAAAGTTTGTAACACATTTTACGGCCACCTTTTCCCTCTTGCATCTTTCAGTTTTAAATCTTGCATTCCCTATTACAATAACGGCCAGCAGAAAGAGCTTTAAATATCAAATTGGTGATTGGAATGTTGCAAAAGTTTTTACAGAAATTTGTGCTGCCCTCAATCGGCATCGTTGCGAAAAATTGTGCATTTTAAGTAAGCTATTTAAAAATTCAATTTTTTTAAACATTTCTTACTTTTTAGGCTCTGGGAGTAAAATAGAATTCTTTAACGAAGAATTGTCATTCAAGAGTTTGCTCCCATTTTCCATTAACAACAAAAATAATTTGGAATTATTAATCTGTGATTAACTTCATGATTATTTGTAAGAATGTAGCAAGTCAATAAAACAATTGTTAGTTTCTTTCACTTACACCAAATCTAACATGTACAGTTCAAAAATAAACCAAAATAAAAAAACTGAAAAAAACGCAAAGGGGGGACCAAGTTAAAAACGAAAAATCGAAAAAAAATTTTTGAAAAAAACGCACAGGGGGGACCAAGACAAGAATTATGTCACGTAAAAAAAATTTTTTTCATCCCTAGTACCTGCCCACGTGTGAGGTTAATACTTTTAACGTTGACATTTTTGTTATCATAAAAAAACATTTTAAAAATACCGCTTCTTTTTTTAATACACAAAAACAAAATTTGTTTGTTTAAGCGACCGAAAAAGGCTTATGGCTTTTTAAAAAATTTTTTCTTTCTTTTTTTACTGATAAAAACATGCCGCCAACTTTTTTTTTGACTTCCGTAATCTGTTTATTTTTCTGATTTTTTTAAAAAATTTATTGTTTGATTTATTGCAAACAGTGTTTGTGTTTTGAAATATGCGGTTTTTATTATTTATAATTTGCTTTACAATTTGTTTTATTTCCATTATTTGCACAACAAATCCAGCATATCCTGGAATCATTGATATTTATGTTCAATTTAGTGCTAATGGGTGTCCAAAACCGGATGAGTTTAAAGAGGTAAAAAAAATGTTTTTTTTTGCATTAAAGGAGGTGGACAGTTATTTTTTCGCAAAATCCTGAAAATCAATATCCGATTATATTTATTCGTTGCAAGACCAAAAAAATAAGAAAGTACCCTAAATGTCTCACGAGCCGACAAAATAAAAAAAAGCGTCATTTCAAGAAAAATGAGAAAAGTGCTTTCCACACAAGACCACCTTTTTTTGCAAAAAATTTTTTTGTGTTTTTTTGATGATTTTTGATGAAAAAGTAGCTCGACTTCTGGAGTTTTTTCCGGAGCTGAATGAATTTTTGAATGTTTTTTTTCTTTTTTAACTTGTTCCTCACATCCTAAATTACATATTTGGGTAGACTCAAAACATAAGAATTAGTATAAGCAGATATTTTTGTTATGCAAACTATCAAGTAAATCCGGGCTTATTATTTTCGGCAAATATATATAATCGGATATTGATTTTCAGGATTTTTTTTTTGATATTATATATGAATTTATTTTTGCCGAAAATAATAAAAAGTCTTTTAAAATATATAATATACTTGTATAAGCATGCAGAAAAAGTTTTAGCTTCTTAAAAGCGTTTAAAATGATGTTTGAAATTTGTTGACTAACTCCACCTCCAGCATCAAAATAGTCACAAAATTTAATTTTTTTATGTGGTATTACGGTAAGTAGCAGCCGTAGACCATTTTTAAGGTTTAAAATCAATATTCTTGTTTTTTTCGTCCATTTGAAGTGTATATATTAAACTGTTGATGTCAAGGGACATGTATAATGTTAAATAACTACATTTAACATCTTTGCTAAGCGGTTTTAGTACTAATTATCAAGTTCACTATAGAAAATAACGAGTTTTTGTGATCGAAAAATATCTGCTTATACTAATTCTTTTGTTTTGAGTCTACCGGAATATGTCAATTAGGATGTGAGGAACAAGTTAAAAAAGAAATAAAACATTCAGAATTTAATCCGGCTCCGGAAAAAACTCCAGAAGTTGAGCTACTCAAAAAGCATCAAAAAAACACAAAAAAATTTTTTGCAAAAAAAAGGTGGTCTTGTGTGGAAAGCACTTTTCTCATTTTTCTTGAAATGACGCTTTTCTTATTTTGTCGGCTCGTGTTCTACTCCCTTTAAAATAAACACTGCGAAATCGCTATAGGAGAATTTTGAAATAGGAATTAAAAAATTTCGTTTAACTGTAAAACTATTTTTTTAGCAAATGAATTTAATCCGGCGCCTCTTTGAAGGCCAAAATTATACATTTGGAGAAGAAAAAGTTCGGGTTGCATTTCTAACTCCAATTGGAACTTGCGCCAATGGATTCAGTTATTTTCAATATGATGACACAAGTATCTTACATAATTTGCTAACTCTCAAAGATTTTGTTTTTCATGATGATTTTTGTTTACAAAATGGCTGTATCTACTTTCAGTACCATTTTTTTTAGTACCACTCTTTTGAGCACCACTTTTTTTAGTACCGCTCTTTTGAGCACCAAAAATCGCTCTTTTGAGTACCACTTTTTTGAGTACCTCTTTTTTGAGCACCAAATGTGGGATTTTTTTTAATATGCAAATTTTTTCGAGGATTCTGCCTTCAGAATCCTAAAGAAATCAAAAAATCAGATTATCCATACACGAGAACGTCGAATCAGACAATTTTTTTATCTTTAACAGTAAAAATCCCATATTTGGTACTCAAAAGAGAGGTACTCAAAAAAGTGGTACTCAAAAGAGCGATTTTTGGTGCTAAAAAAAATGGTACTCAAAAGAGCGTTTTTTGGTGCTCAAAAGAGCGGTACTAAAAAAAGTGGTGCTCAAAAGAGTGGTACTAAAAAAAATGGTACTGAAAGTAGATACAGCCTACAAAATATTACAATTTCAAAAGCGTTTCGGGAAATTTCATTGATAACAATTAAAGAAAATTCTTCTGCAGCTTTGATATTATTTTCAGATAGCACGTAAGTGATTTAATTCAAATATTTTAAATCTTTAGATTTTTGATTCAAGATTTTTGGAGCTTTAAAATTTGTATGATTTTTTTGGGTTAATAAAATGATTGCTACTTAAAATCTAAAAATTTAGCATTCGGAAACACTTCGCTAAATGGCGTTTGGCAAAGTGTTTCTAATTTTTTTTGCCGAAAAAATTTTTAATTTTTAATTCAGCTGATAGAAAAAAAAACAAAATAAAGTTGATAAAAATTTAGAAATATGCTTGATATCGCGTTAGCAGGAATGTATCGACAAGATCATTTCGATCAAAAAAATTTTTTGATTATTCCAATTCAACTTCCTGGAGGTAAGGCTCTTAAATGTTTTTATCCATTTTTTGGATAATTTTTTCCATCACTTTTTTGATAAAAATGAAAATAAAAAGATAAAAGTTTACAAACTTTTTTAGGAGCAAGTTTATCTCCATTAGCAACGAATAAGTCTCACGTATTCAATATCATTGACATTAATGTTGAAAAAAATATTACTGAAGCTTTGCAAACTGCCAAAATTTTTGAACCTTAACTTTATTTATCAGAAACTATTTTTGTATCTTTGAATAAATTGTAATTTTTCATTTTAAATTAAAGGAGAAAGAGAAATTTCTGTTGTTCTTTGCCTGATCGTCAGGTTCATCCATTCGTAAAAAAACGAAAAAAGTAAAGAGTCCGCCTCCTTTAATTTAAAATAATTTATTTTTGTTTTATTTCATTTCAATATAAAACATAATCTTTTTTGACGAAACTCAGCTGGCAGCGTTTTAGCTAATTTCGAAAACAATTACAATTAACAGAAGCAACAATGCACTATCGTTTCACAGCGCCAAAAAATGTCACAACGGAAAATTTAATTTCGCGCAAAGAAAAATCGGTCGTCGCCTTGGAAGGGTTGCAAAAAAAGTGCTCAAAGATAGAGACGTGCGGGCTGAAAAAAAAAGTTGAAAAAAATACAATTTTTTGTTGTATTATAGTACTTTTAGACCTGAATAAAAATAATATAAAAACAAAAAAGCAAAAAAAAATTAAGTTAAAGTGCCGAAAATGTCATCTGAAAATTTGGAAAAGCAAAATTTTTTGGTCGAAGGGAACACATTTGTTTGACACTTTTTCTTTCCTTTTTTTTAGACACTGGCAAGCAAAATTTTTTTCTTTCCTTTTTTTGTCATTTTTTTCGTTACAGTATGAAAAATAAAATTTTAATTAACAACCTAATAATCAGACCTACTAGATGTAATTTTTTACGCTGATTTCGAATATGCAACTTAAAAAAAAATTTTGCCTTGGACAAAGTACCGAAAATGCCAATTACTGTATCGTTTTAACTACAAAAAGCGGGCTTGAATCTGCTTTTTTCCAAATTTTATATAATTCAATAGAGAATTTTTTTCTGATTACCGAGATTTTTATCACCAATGCGCACAAATGAGCACAAAAATGGTATTCCCTAAAAACCGCCATTTTTTCACTGAAAAAGGTGTTTTTGGCGACGCGTCCTTCAAAAGCATAAAGGAAATGCATTTTTTTGTTGCAAAAAAAGGAAAGAAAAAGTGTCATTTTTTCTACCAAAAAATTTTACTTTATTTTCAGATGGCATTTTCGACGCTTTAAATTAATTTTTTTACTTTTTTGTTTTTATATTATTCTTATTCAAACCCAAAAGTACTATAATAAAGCAAAATTTTATATTTTTTCGAAAATTTTTTTTTCACTTGCCGGTGTCTACTTTTTTTGCAACAAAAAAATGCAATTCCTTTATGCTTTTGATGGACGCGTCGCCAAAAACACCTTTTTCAACCAATTTTGTGTTGAAAAACGACTGTTTTTTGGGTATACCATTTTTGGGGGCATACATGGTCATTGGAAATAAATACCATTGGAACCAGAATTTAATTCTCTATCGAATTAGCTAAAATTTAGAATTAAACCGAGTTAAATCCGCTTTTTGTAGTTAAAGCGATACAGTAATTTGGCATTTTCGGCGCTTTGTCCTCAGTAAAAAATTTTTTAAGTTGCATTTTCGGAATCAGCGTAAAAAATAACATCTAGTAGGTTGGATAATTAGCTTTTAAGTTAAAATTAAATTTTTCATACTGTAACCAAAAAAGTGTCAAAGAAAAGAAAGGGAAAAAGTGTTCCCGCCCGTCTCTACTCAAAGACGAGGGCCGATTTTTCTTCGCACGCAAATATTTTTTCCCTTGTGACACTTTTTGGCGACTTTTATAAGGAAATGAAACCATAGTGAATGTGAAATTTATTAAAAATTCTATAAATAATCAAACATTCACAAATAAAACCTAGTTTTTCATTGGCAAAATTAATGATTTCTGGCATCATTAATGGAAATATCAGAAACCGAATTATTTGAGCCTTTAAATTTTTTTAACAAAAAATTAATTCCCCAAAATTTAAAATAACTTTCTCGCATTACTGTACTAAAAATAAATACACATATATTTTTTTATAAAAAATGATAAAATTTAATTTACCTAAATTTGAATAACAAAATGAGTCCACCTTCAAAATATAATCCACCAAGAAAATTATTTGCTTGTCCAAGCCAATTTCGAACCAACAACAAAAAGTCTTTGCTACTTTGTTCTGGGGTAGCACGGATTCTGAAATTTTGAAATTTATGTGTTAAAACGTTTCGTTCCAAAATCCTGTCTTACAATGGAGTCATTTCATAAGCTGCAAGATTTAACAAACACCAAAATGTAAAGGTTACTGTCGAAAATATTGATTGATACAGTAACTTTATTTCAGCACAGCGATTTGTAAATAAACCAGATTTTTTTGAATATCGAAATTTTATAGCTATTAGATTTAAAATTAATGCAATGGTTGGAGTAATAATATTTCCAACATAAACATATTTATGAGTACCAATAAAGTTTGTTCTACAGTATCCCCCATCTTTGTCTAGCCGCCAATAACAAGGAAATAAATGTGCAATTGGAAGATTTGGGATTATTGGATATAGAAAGATAAAAATGCAAAGGAATGTAAAATTTCGAGGACGCCAAAGCTGAATAATTTTCAAGGCTTAAAAGTCATGGAATATCGAAATCGACATTTTAGAATTTTTAACATAAAATTTTTTTAACCGATAAAATGTCTAATTTTTTTTTAAATAGCTGTTTTTCAAAATTGTTCGAGGAAGTTAATGGTAGCGATATCAGCTACGATTCTACAAAAAATTAGACAATTCTATCAACTCAAATTAATTTTATTTACAAAAACCCAAAATTGTCACATACATCCGTCTTTAAAAATACAAACCCGTTGATGCTTAAATGGCATTGTCAGCGCCGTTAAACGATTCAAAGCTAATGCCAAAATAATTACGCCATGAATTTGCATTGAAAATCCCAAAAAAGCAGTTAAAAAAAATAAAAAAAATTTTTTTTTAAATTTTAACATTTTACCACATATTACTTATTACTAATCAAAATGAGCTCTATTACTGTAATCAGCAGAAAAAATGGACCCTGAACATAGTTATATGTGAAAAAACCAATTTTGGCTTCAGAATCAGCCTTCAGAATCCTCAAATCAAAAAAGCGTCTCTATTTTCGGATTCCCCATATTTTTTTACCCCAAAAAATAGTTCAATTTAAAAAACATTTTTTTGCATCGGAATCCGTCCCAGAATCCTCAAAAATGATTCAGAATCTATGAAAAATATCATTTATTAATCTTCCAAATTGGTGTCCTCTATTTTCTACACACTTTTTTCGATCAAACAAGACTTTTTTGGACGAAATTTAGCTAAAATAAAAAATCATGGGAAAACATGGAAAAACATTGGAAAACATGGGAAAAAGTGACTGAAAGTTTTTGCACCCATTGTATAATCACAAGGAATATTCAAATTTTTTGTGGTATTGCTTTTTCAGAAGCTAAAGACATAAAATAGAGGATTAAGAAAAGATCTTCGATATTCTTCTCGTTTTCGCCCCTCCAAATTTCTCATTTACAAATTTCCATAAAAATAGTGACTTTGTATTTCAAATTCAAAAATGCAAGCTTACAATAAACGGTTATTTTTTATGAAGGAAAAATATGAGAGAGAAGAAAAGGAGAAAATTTACTTCTGAAATTATTTTTGACTTTTTATAATTTAAAAATTTTTTTATCAAATGACATTTAAAATGATAACTATCCAGACAAATGTCTGATAGCTCACATCAATTTTGTCGTCTCGGTAGCGCAGTAGTGCTATTTTATTAATAAAATATATAGCAAGAAAAAAACATTTTTACTCAAATAAAGTTAAATGTAAATTTAAGCAAAAATGGAAAAACATTTAAGTAAAATAAATTTAAATTTGGCGCAAAAAGTGATGAAGAGTTCTGGAGAGAACAGCTTTGTGTAATACGCAGCCCGGTTTTCAGCGGTACAGCGGTGTCTCAAGAACATCTTAACTTAATATTATCTTGGAGTTGTGATTACTTGAAAATGCATTAAAAACGGGTAGAAATCAATAAATCCTCAAAAAATGATAATGCCCCAAATTAGGTTTCTAGTATTTTATTTTATTCTTATTACATGCATTTATCATTAATTAACTGCAAAAATGTTGATTCAAATCGAGAAAACTCGAGTTTTGGATATATATTGATGTTGTTAGTTGTTGAGATTTTATATCCCCACCATATTATCAAATCTGAACGTATAGTGCCCAAACTTGCCAGGATAACTCCAATACATAATAAAAGTCACCGCATGTCAATATCTTTCATAATCACTGAGTTTTGGTTCCAAAATGATGCTGGAGATGTACTTTTTACGTTCAAAGTGAGAAAATAAAATGGTGGACCCCGTAAAACATTCTTAGATTGGTCCATACATATGCAGAATCATGTGGCGAATCGAATTTCGCAAAAAAAAAGTATGCACGTGGTGAAAATTTTGAGTGTTGATACCCGATTACAGTATACCACCAAGTTCAATTAGGATTTTTCCATCTAAAAAACCACTTTGAATGGTCAAAATGTATTTTATATTGTTCACTGGATTGAGGTGAATCGATCTATGTGCATTTTAAAGAATCTTTTTACAAAATTTTTTTTGTCGGGTAAAACGGCGCGCCACGCCGTAACTCGGCGCGCGCGCATTTTCGAGCGAAACAGAGTTCAAAATCGTGATCTCCGACCTCGATTTGGTATAGAAACGGCGACTGAGCCTTCAAACCCAAAATTTTATTTTTTCAGAATGCCAAAAAAATGAAAAAAGTCGATTCTTACAAAAAATCGCTTTTATATTAAATACAGTAATCTTTTTTTGTTTGTTGTAAAATGGTTGTTTTTGGGTTGTATTTTTTTTTCATTGTTGATGTCAGAAAATGGGTTATTAAAAATTTAATATATAAGACGCTTAAACGAATTCTGATTTGCAAAAAAAAATGAGAGAGAAAAATCTGATTTTTTTCTCTCATTTTTTGGCAACAAGAGAGAGAAAATGAGAGAAAAAAATCAGATTTTTCTCTCTCATTTTTTTTTGCAAATCACAATTCGTTTAGGCGTCTTATATATATATATATATATAAATGTTTATTATTAATATTATAATATGTAAGATAAAAGGGCTCTAGTGCGTTATCACCGTCCATAAAGATTTATCACCGTCCATAGAAATTATCACCGTCCATACATAGTGTTTTTTCTATGTATGGACGGTGATAATTTTCAAAAAAGTTATGGACGGTGATAGCGCACTAGAGCCGATAAAAGTTATTAATACTACCGTTAAATTTTAGATATACAGTATGACAATACAGAAAAAAATTATTCACAAAAAGTTCATTTAAATTTTTACCCGTAAAATTTCATTTATTTTTTGAAAATGTTTAAAATTTTATCAAAAAAGATGATTAAACTAATTACAAAACTTTCCTTTCAAGACCCCAAAAAAAAGATGTTACCTGAAAATTGAAAATAATCAAATTTTTGTTTTGCTACAGTATCCCTGAAATAATTTGGTTTTTTTTGTTTATATTACTATGTTTTTTAACTTTAGAAGTTTATGCTTTTCTTTTTTGAGCGCCGGCGGTTTTTTTTTGCAAATTATTGATTTTTTATTCGTTGACCTGTTGCATTCAAGACAACCTTTTTTTTCTCATTGCTTTTTTATTTTTGAGGTGTGTACAATCGTCCGCGCGGTTGTGCACACCTCACAGACAAAAAAAAGGATGTTATTTTTGCAAAAAAATTAATCATTTTAGTTTTTTTTCGGTTGAAAAAGTCGACGCATTTTTTTTTTGGTTAAAATTTGCTAACTTTTTTTTTGAATATTTTATACAATGTATTTTTCTCATTGATTTTAAGGAGGCAGACTCTTTGCCACTATTTCATAATCCACAATAGAACCTTTGAAAATCTTGAATTATTAACATTAATGGCGCGTTACATCAGTGATCCACTTAAAACATCAGAAAATGCATATCGTGCCACTTTAAATAGAATTATTGATGTAAGTTCATAAAAGATTAATATTAGTCTCATGTAATATCTACTATTTAAGGACACTGAAAATGTTACTGCAAAAACATCAACGATTCTAATTTTGGTTCATTATGTTCCAAATGATTTCGAGATGAGAATGATGCGTTTGCAACGGGAAGATTATGTTCCAGTTTTGGCTCCCATGGTATATACATCAAGATGCAGACCAATTAACTTCAATGGAATAATGCATCAATATCAATTTGTCCGTGGTAACCGACGGTACACTCTTATTGTACCAGATTACAGAAACCTTCATAATGTACCAGATTACAGAAAATTTCATAATGTATCAGATTACAGAAAATTTCATTAAACATATTTTTCTTGCAAGAAGCTGTTCCACATGTTTTCCAATCAATGATTTTTCTCTGTTGTTCATTCTCTTAATCATTTCTTACATGCGTTTTTCTTCTCCCCTCTTTTTCTTGAAGCAATGTATTCCTGCTGTTATTTTTAATATTTTCCATAGTACCGTTTGTCTTACTGTATTTAGAAATCAAAAGAAGCATATTTATAATAAAAAATCAAAACTTCTGTTGTTTATCTTTGAGGTTTTTCCATTTTTTTTTTAAATAAACTACTTTTTTTCAAATCGGTAAAACAGAAACTGTCGAAATATGAAAAAAAAACTTTTTATTTTAAACAATCATTTTTTTGCACAAAAAAAATTTAAGGGGAACCGATGGGCATTTTAGTTATATGCAGAGATTGGCTCCTATCCAATAATTTAGTTTCGCCGCGAAAAAAAAGACAAAATTTTTGCAATAAAAGTTTGATTTTTAAAAAATGTAAAAGAAAAGAAAAAATGAATAAAAGCTAAACTGAAACAAATCAATACAAATCACGTATTTATTTAACACTGTAGCAAAACAAAGATTTGACAATGTTCTCGATTCGGGTGCTAAATTTTTTAAAGCGATTATCAAAATTCTGTTCATTTTTGACAATTTTAACACAAAAAACTTTAACAACTTGCATCAGAGCGCAAAAATTATTTGCATTTATTTTTTGGCATAGCACATTTAAAATTTATGCATTTTTTTTACATAACACACTTTTGCATTTTCATTTTTTATTTTTTTATCGTTAAACTTTTTTTGCGATCGAAGACACTGCAATTTGAATATTACTTTAGAAGTATACGCTTTTCTTTTTTTTTTGAGCGCCAACTTTTGCATCTTTTTTTTGCAAATTGTTGATTGCTTTATTGGTTAACCTTTTTGCTTTCAAGGCAATCTTTTTTTCACATCGATTTTTTTTGAAAAAAAACAAAAATCGTTCTGACTGCGTTTAAAGACGACAACAAAAAAATGTTGTTTTTGGAAGGGAAAAAAATTTTCATTTGAGTTTCTTTTTTGGTTAAAACAGTCGACGCTTTTTTGCATGAATTTTAAAAAGCGCGTCAGTCTCATAATCTGAAGGCCGTGAGTTCGAGCCTCACCCGGGGCAATCTTTTTTTGCAACTTTTTTAGTTAAAATTAATTATTAATATTTTGATCCAAACTCAGATATACGATTTTCTTTCATGGAACCAAGAAAATTTTTGTGATTTTACTTTTTTGGAAATCGAATTTTAAACAAATTATAACAAATATTGAAAATCAGGCAAAAGCTATTGTTCCTTCTAATATAATAATTATTTATTAAATGGTCATAAAAAAAACTTCGAAACATTATTTTACATTTTTTTGATGTTTATTAATGCTTGTAAGGATTCCAACCTTTGCAATTATCGAAAGCTGCCGATTCAGTTAAATGTTGGAAATAGGTTAAATGTTCCTAAAAAACATTGTTATTATTATTATGCAAATTTTAAACATTATTAAAACCATACCGGAATATTTAAATCTGTTTGTCCATCACTACATCCAGGGCCTTCATCCACATCACATTCAATCCAAGAATCCCCAACTTTCATATCATTTGGATACCAAATTTCAGATTTTTGATGATGATAGCCTTTAAGCCATTGTGGAGGAACATGGGCAAACATGTCATGATTGTGAATAACTCGATATGAATATGGAAGCAGAGAATCCGCAACTGCCGCATAATCTTTATCACCAACTCGAGGCTGTCCAAAGGTTACCAGTTTAATTTTATCAACGGGAAATAGGTTTAAATGTGCAATTGTGGTTGCGGTTAAAGATGCCATTGCTGCTCCTGAATAAAAAAAAAATTGAACCCATCCTTAAAATGGCCGCTTGATGCTCTACTCCAAAATTTCAACATCAATTTTGATTATTATTTTAACATTTTAATTATTTTTTACAGACTGCCGCCGTTTTTGACACCTCTCTTTGAAAAAAGTTTTAAAAACAGTAAAATTCTGGAGCACGTTTTTGTGAAGCCGCCAAAAAGTGGTAGCTTTTAAGCTCGAATTTAAACAAAATATTTAAATTAAGTTAACAAATTTCATACAAAAAAATTTTGGACAAATTTTAATGGTTTCGTTATAAAATTTATATCAACACTTTAAATTAATTGAATTTATTTGTTTTAAAACTTTTTGGTTTTTTTAAAATCATAAATTAATTGTTTTAATTTTAGGCCAGCCCGCAATAATTTATTTAACTTTTAATGCAACAATGCGAAAAAAAGTGGTATAGTTGTTTTTCCCCTTGGTTCTCAGAGTAGTGCCACGGCACCGATGGCAAAAAAAAATGTTATTTTTTTAATTTTTTTGGTTTTTGGATTTTCAAATTATCACTTTTTTCCAATTATCAAAGATATCAATAGCTTTAAGCTTACCTAATGAATGTCCGGTAACCCAAAGATCGTAACCAGGATTGGCATTCTTCAAAATATAAAAGTCATCTTTCATTCCACCACTCCAAATTAAATTAAAGCCATCCAAAAAATATTTCAACACATTTCCTCCTCCAACAAATGGCGAAATTGGAGCATCTTCAAGAGCTTCTGCAACTTCTTGAATTACTTCTGGCAGGGTTGAGCCCCGGAATGAAATGATTATGGCTTTATCCGAATGTGAAACAGCTGTAAATCCAACGCAGTCATCCCCTTTATTCAAATCACATGGAATAGAATATCGACGTTGAAATTTTGAAGAATCAAGAATATTTGAAACACATTTTTCAGGAGTTGGATTATTGGCAGCTGCCGAAAGGGGCCAAAACCAATATCTTGTTAGGGTGTCATTATAGGCAGATGCAGCAGAAATGGATGGAATAAACAAGGAAAAACAAAAAAGTATAACAAAAAAATGTTTTTTCATATTTTTTTTTGTTAACAATGATAGTTTTTTAGTTTTTGTTTTTCAGCTGTTAAAGACTGAAAACTCTCTTTTTTGTTTTATCATTTTTGTGAAAAAAAGAAAAAAAGGGGAATGTGTATGGAGCCTAGAAATCCTTTTTGCTTATTTTTGATGATAAGAAATCACACTTCAATGCACACATATACTTTAGTTCCGGGAAAATATTTTGCACAAAGATCAAATTAAATATGGAGGAATTTTGTCAAAGACTGATGCCAATGCACAACAAGGGTGGTGATGGCATTTGGACCAACATCCAGAAATATGCAAATCACACGCATAATAATTTCTATATATGACTTTATGTTTAATTTTTTAATCGCAAATTTTATACCTACGGTTAATATAGTATTTTTTATTTATTAAAAAAACAAATATTTAAACATAAAAAATTACAAAAGGATGAGAAAAATTCACAACAAAAAAAAAGATAAAAATCGTTTTAATAATTAAATAAGAATGCAAAAATTCTTCTTTTTCATTAAATCCAAGATTTAAAAGTAATATAAAAAAACTTTAACAATACAAAAATATTTTTAAAAAACAACAACATATATTTTATGTCATCTATTCATGTTTATTGAATCATATTAAAATACATTAGCCGATCCCATCGGTGCCGTCACACTACTCTGAGTGCCACGGCGAAAAAATAATTGTATAACTTTTTTTCGCATCGTTGAATTAAAAGTTAAATAAATTATTGCAGGTTGGCCTAAAATTAAAATTAAAGTAATTAATTTATGATTTTTAAAAAACCAAAAAGTTTTAAAACAAATAAATTCAATTAATTTAAAGTGTTGATAAATAAATTTTATGATTAAATTTGCCGTAAATACTTTATTTAAGAAAACGCCTACCATCAAACATTAAAAAAATCCATTGCAGCCATGGATTTAAGCTTTGTGGGAGGGGAAAAAATTGAACAATAACAAATGAAAGTGTAATTCCAGAAAAAAAAAGCGAAACCATTAAAATTTGTCCAAAAATTTTTGTCTGAAATTTTTTTATATAATCTCGCCTCGATTGCCTCTACAACAATGCCAAAAATCAGCTTGAAAAAATGTTACCAAAAATTGTCAGCATACCTGTTGCTCAAATGTTGAAACTCCAGCATTTTTAGTTTTACAATGTAAAAAGACTCCAAAAATAACGTATATCAATGGAACAGCAAGAGCAAGAAAAACATTGTTGTAAAAAATTGTTGGATCCATGTACTAAAATTTAATTGTTACCGTATATTTTTAAACAATATAAATTTAAATATTACCACATATTTAGTATCGGAAAAATATCCAACATGTGGGTCATATGTAATAGTCATATAAATTGGAGAAAAAATTATTGGTGGTCCAAAAATAATATCTCTCAAGCCCCAAAACACCGGTAAAAGCATCCAAAAAAGTGTACGTTTTCCATTAAAAAAGAAGTTACTCAATTTTGGATTAAATGTATCCAAGCATCGATTAAAAGCTAAAAGAACAACAGACGAACATTGCATTTTCCATGCCATTCCATGCAAACATCCAATCCAAAACAATAGAGTTGGATTTTGACAAAATGTATATCCTTTAATACATAATATTCCTGCCACTCCTCCAACGTATAAACTTGTGTGCAAATCTAGGAATCCCATAAAAACCATTAATTTATAGCAGGAATGTTTCAGCAAATCTCGATCACACATAACTATGATAAATGGAATGTATAAAGCCTAAAAAAATTATTGATTAAGATTGCGAAAATATACAGAATATCACACCAAATTCGGTACTCCTTCACAATTCCCCCCCCCCCCCCCTCCCCCCCCAAGCGCGTGAATTTTTTTTTCATTTTTCTTTCTTCTTTTTTTAAATTGTTTTTTATACTCAAAAATTCGCGCGCTTGGGTGGGGGGGAATTGTGAAGAAGTGCCCCAAATTCAAATCAAAGAAACCAACGTTTGGCAAAATGTTTTTCAACGCCATGTGGCAAAAACAAATTTTAGTTTTATATATTTTTTTGTTCACATGGCATTGAAAAACATTTTGGCAAACATCCACTCTCGGAAAAAATGAATGCTGAATTTCATGTGACATTTTTATATCAAAAAATTTGCATACCCACATAACCACAACAGTTCCCAAAAACAGCCATCCAAATCCCACCGCCGATCTCTCTTCAAATGGTTTATCCGCATAATTGTAAAATGTACAGTTATAAAATCGATTAAAATCTTTTGAAAAATATATCATCGCCATTTTTGAACAAAAATAATCACAATTTTTAAACTTTTTTTTATAAAAAGTGCAGTCTAAGAAAAAAAATTTAGACAAAATTGAAAGCTTTATTTTCTCAAAAACATTTAAAATTTCTTTTTTTTATGCTAATTTAATTTTTTAAAACCATAATCTTATAAGAGTAAAAGATGAATGGTGACACAGTTCGCCAACCCTTTTCTTCTGCTATGTTTCAATCACCTCCGAGAAGCAATAAAAAAGTGCACGAGGTAAATAGTAAAGTAAAATGAAAAAGATAAAAGGTTTTTTCTCTCTCTTTATTAAATTATTCTGCAAATTAAATTAACCTTTAAAAAATATCAACAAAAATTTCAGATCTTGGAAGCTTAAAATAAATATAATTATATAGCTAATAAACCTAAGCACATAATTCGTATCAAATTTTTGAACATCGAAATTTGATCATTCTAAAAAGTACCACGCATAGTTTATTTTTGAAAGTAATTTTACTGTAACAATTTTAGCTCTTAGAACGACAATCTTTAGTCGAACTATAAATTAGCAGTTTTTTGTGTAATATAAATAACATTTAAATTAAATTATGTTTAAGGAAGTAACAATTTTTTAAATAAAGTTAAAAAAAGCAGCAACCCAAAAAAATATGTTTTTGTTAAAAATAAGTTTCAACTTTTGATCTTTTAGTTTGTTTATCAAAATTACGGTCACATATCGTTTTTTTGCCAGACCCTGATTTTCAGGGTTTTGCATGCTCCAACGTTTTGTGGAGTGAATTCGCTGCGAGGCTTGAAAAATAAAAAAGGATAATACCCTTATTTGCTTCCTTTAAATATCCAAGAGTTACTTTTTTTGGGATACAACAAAATTACATTCCGTTGTAAAATTTTAATTTAATCAAAAACATCTAAAAAAGCAAAAAAAAATCTTATATTTTTTATAGAATTGAATATTCAAAAAGCGCAAAAAATCTAATAAAAAAATGTTGCTTTTTTGAAACGTTTTCCGCAACAATTTTGAAAGCGCAAAAATAAAATACAATTTATGTTTCTTCTTCCAAAAGACGGATTTTAAGAAAAAAACGAACATCTTAAAATCCATTTCAACCTACACTTTTTCAGAAAATGGCAGATTGCTCTTTTCTTTTTTTTTCTATTTCGCGCTTTGACGAAAACGATTCAGCACCAACTGGAGCGGCGCCAGTCCAATATCCTGTCCATGTGAATGACTATAGCTATAGACAACTATTTTTTTTTAAAAATAATTTATTTCTTTCCATCACCGCTGACGACAAATATTTTACTATCGCTGAAAAAGAAAAGTCGTCGTTGAATGAATTCAAAAAATTTTGTAACACTTTTTAAAATATTTTATTGCTAAATTTACCCATAACAGATATTAAAAGCCAATTTTGTAAAAAATAGTAAAAAAAGTAAAAAAAAAGGATTGATGGTGCCTAATTAAAAATGAAGTTAATTTCAATTTTAAAAAAAAAGTTTAATTTATAACCGCCAAAATTTATTAATATTTTTCAGTTTGATAACATTACAAAGTTTGCTGATACAGAAAAGTTTTAAAGCATAATTGTTTGGTAAGCAGGTTGATCGGTTCACCTAGTGCTTGGTTTTTAGATTTTTTAGTTAAGGATTGTCCAGACGTGACGTCACGCATCTTGGGGGTGGATAGCAAGTCAGCTACTGTTTAATCAACAAAAACAATGCAGGTTAAAGCAGGCTCTCTGCTATTTTTTTTGGATGAAAAAAGCTTGTTTTGTTTAATACATAAACGCCTTTTTTTATAAAACGTTAAAAGCAATGGTATTGTATAAATTAAACTTTAAAACTTTTGTGTTAAATCAATTTAACTTTTACTTTTTAATAATGTGCTGAGGATTATTAACAATAGGATTTGAGGTTATATTATAATGAAAATGTGTACGTTTTATTCCCCAAAACCTTTTTATGATCAAATACCTTTATTTTATTGCATTTTACGTATTAAAAATAAGTAAAATATTCAAAAAAAGCCAAAAAACAAATTATACTTACAATAAATGAAATTCAGAAGAAATCTCACAACAACAAAAAATAGTCATTATTTTTATTGATTAAACAGTATCTGACTTGCTATAAAAACAAGATTCTTTTTTAATGCTTACATCTTAAAAACAAATAGCCATGATGAAATATTGATCTTAAACATTTCTGTTTTACATTTGTCGTCGAAAAAATGGAAAACGTCTGAGAAAAAGCAAAAACTATAACATTTTGAAATCAATGCGGCTATTTTTTAGAAAATAAAATTAAAGGAAAAATATTATTCCTTTGATTTTATTAAATATTTTTGACTTTTGCATCGTCGTACAAAAAAAATGGCGTTAAAAAATTATATAAAAATATGTTTCTGCAGTTTTCGCAGTTTTTCATTTGAATAAAATAAATATATTTTTTTCTATCACATTTTGAATATTTTGTTGTTGATAAAAAACGAGTTTAAATTTAGATCGATAAAAAAGTTAATATTTTTTGGGAACAAAATGCAAACGTAAAAAAGATGCAGCTCTTTTAAGTAAATTAAAGTTAAAAAGCTTTAACACAATAAAATAAAATAGGTTTAAATGGCAATGCATAATTTCAAAAAAAATTGGGCTCTATCGGAAAATAGCCCACTTTTAGAAAAATGATGGCCCCTGACTTATTTGATGGCCCCTAAATAAAACAGTGGCCCGAGGATATGAAAATTCAGTGGCCCGGAGAATTTTTTGACCGGGGCCATCAATTTTCTCAGAGATAAAAAATAATGGCCCGTCTGACAAATATTTTTAAAACATTTAGTGGCCCGAAATATCTTGTCTGGGCCACTATATGCTCGATGAAAAAATAATGGCCCCCAGCTCTTTTTCACGTGAAAAATGGTAGCATTTTGTTTTCATTATATGGGTTAATGATTAATACGTTTATTATTGTTCAAAAACAAATTAAATTAAATTCCGAATACTTACGATAAAATACAAATGAATAATTTACCCTTGTGATACAAGCTCAAAGTATTGTGCCATAGGCATCCGATATAAGCTTAAAGTATTGAGCCATTTCTTTCTTGTTGAGAAAAAATCTAAAAAAGATGTATCGATGTGTATATGTCTGGCACATGCCTTTTTTATGATGAACTTGATCTTCGAGAGTAGTAAACATGTTAGTAAGCTGTTTATTTCTTTCATTAAGCCGAAGGGAACTTATTGTTTTTACTTGATATTCACGATCTAGATACGGTTCTTCTGTCATCTTCTTTCTGAATTCTTTCACACCACCAATGTAATCAAAAAATGTTGTTGAACCAACAATAACAGATTTGTCATGGACATGATTGGCAACCAATTCTGTGACTTCATCAACAGATGAAATCGCAAGTGGGATGGGACGTGGAAGAATGGCTATTTGTGGTTGTTCAGCCCAGCTTACAGCAATTAGTTGGTAATGGTATCTTCTTTCGCCTTCAACATAGACATATTTGGTTGATTCCTCAAGATGAACTAAAAAATGTCACAGCAATCCTTGAAGTAAATTTTAATGATGCATCAATCGACAGATTTCTTCCACAAAATGATCCTGAAGCTCGAATGGTTTTCCTTGCAACTTATGGAATTATTGAAAATATGGTCGAATGTCCTGATCCAAGTTGTAATCCACTTATAAGTTTAGTGAAACAATTGCAGGATATTGATGGATATATTGTCTGTGAATTATAATAAACTTTTATTACATTTAACCTACATTTTTTAGTGGCGTTGTACTCAATGTGGTCCCAATGTTAAAAAAAAAATATTACAAGTGTCTGGTAAGTCTATTTGCATTGGTCGATGTTACGTCAAACATTCTTTAGGATTGAAGAACATCAAAGCCAAGATAAACTTGGAGGAGCTGGTATTATAGTGGAAATTGATGAAAGCCTTTTTAATAAAAGGAAGTATAACAAAGGTCGATGGTCCAAGCAAATGTGGGTTTTCGGTGGAATTTCAGATGGAGGGCTTATTTTAGCCTTGCCAATGATGTTCGTAATTGCGAACATCATTGGGTCAATCATTGCTGTAATTTCATTGATCCCGAAGACGATCAAATTCACACCCAATCAATTGAAGCAACGTGGGGCGCGGTTAAGAGAACTTTGAAGCACCTTTGTGGAACGTCAAAGCAATTATTTCCAAGTTATTTGGATCTTTATGTATTTAGAAGAGCCCACAACAATGAAAAAATAATGCAACAAATTATTTACTGGAATGTTCATTATTACATGGCCGTTTTCTAAATTAGTATTTTTATTCGTTTGTTTTAAAGTTTTCTGATGCTATTATTTTTTATTATTTTATTTAATATATTTTAAAACATTAATAAACTTATTTAGTATTTAACCTGAAAAAAGAAGTACAAAAGGGGTAGAAATATAAAAAAACTATTTTTTAAAACCATGACAAGGGCCACTATTTTTTGAATAAAAAAGATGGCCCTTACATGTAATAATGTAAGGGGCCATCATATTTTCAAAAATGAAAAAATAATGGCCCTCGGAGTAATTCATCAAATAGGGGCCATTATTATTTTGGGGCGCTTAAAATAATGGCCCCGGGGCCATTATTTTTTCATCTTATACCCTGGGGCCATCAAATAAGTCAGGGGCCATCATTTTTCTAAAAGTGGGCTATTTTCCGATAAAGCCAAAAATTGTATATTTTATAAATCTATAGATTACAGCGATGAAAAAATACTGCGATTTCAGCTTGACATCAATCGAAGCAATTGACATTTAAAAATATTTCTCCGTTTTCAGCCAAATTGTTTAAAAAAATCCCATTATTTTTGGCAGAATAAAGAATTCTATTCGTAAAAAAACTTGTAAAAGTTCAAAAATAAGTTATAATTTTATTAACCATAAAAAATGGTAAAACAATTGAGGTATTAAAAAATGCGAAAGTTTGTTTTGTTCTTTCAAACACGACACACTGAATTCAATTTTCCAGTTTGATGTCTGGCAAAAAAAGATGTTTCAATGCCATGTGACAAAACAAAAAAGTTTTCTTTTGTTTTTCAATTTTCTTCCAACAAAAAAATATGAAAAAAACCGAAAAGCCCCTTTCCAACATGACGTTGCAAAACATTTTGCCAAGCATCGACCCCGAAAATTGCACCTTTTTTTCATTCGGATTCTATGTAAAGGTCCCAAAATTTCAAATTTTAACAAAGTATCAAAATATGAAACAATTAAAAATCCTTATTCAAATTTTATTCGTTATCATTTTTTGTTATTATCACTACAAAAAGCTTGAAAAAGTTGTTCTTCATAGACCCGAGGAGAGAGGGGATCAAGTTCAAAGATAAATTTATAGTCATTTTTCGTTTCATCAATAATTGAAATTTTTTGTTGAGGAGTTGAATCAAATTTGCAAAAATCCCGAAAAATTTCTTCTTCATATACTGGAGGTGATTTGATTTTTTGATGTAAGGGGGCTGGAGGGTATCGAAATGGTAGATTGAGTTCATTTTTATTAACATTAGTTACTTCTTTTTCTTTTTTTTCAGGTAAACAAAACATAAATGAAATAAAGCAAGCAAATAAAAAAATAATAAGAAGTCCTTTTTTATCATTATTATTATCTGCTGTACCATGGGTAGATTGGCTACCACCAAAAAATATCATCCCTACACCACCACCACCAGATCTTCCATGGGAATTACTACTTCCTGAGAAGGAACCAGATCTTCCAGCAGATGCACCTCTACCACCTCCAAATCCGCCCCCTCTCCCGCCTCCACCCCCAAATCCACCGAATCCACCTCTTCCGCCTCCAAATCCGCCTCCAAAGCCACCTCTTCCACCTTTTCTTTTAATTCGGAATTTTTGAGTATTCATTACTTTAATTGGTGCAAGTATAAAATGGCATCTTCCATCTTTTATCACATATTTTTTACAATCTGGATTAATAATACATAGATATAAGCATTTATTATTTGATACCATAAAAAATTTATTATTAATTACTTCTTCATTATCTTAAAATTAGCATAACTTTAACATTTTAAATACTAAAACTGGTTCTGCTAAACTCTTACCACCACCACAATTACAGTATTTTAAATAAAATATAAACAAAATAAAAAACAATAATTTCATTTACCCCTCCAGAAATTTAAATATTTAAGAGTAACGTAACTTTTAAAAAAATGTCTTTTTTTACGAAAAAACTATTTTTAGTTTATATTTTTATATTTCAATAAAAACAAACGTCAGAGTCGCAACAACAAAAAAGAAAGATGCATTTTTCAAAAAAATTATGTCTGCAAAGAAGAAAAGGCAACCACCCGATGACGCCATTCAACCAAAGGGCGCCGCGGCAACCGCTTTCAACCAAAACAATGTAGTTTGGTTCTTTCAAAAAATATTTGTTGCAAAATTAAATGATGAAAATGTTTTTTAAAGAGCATTTTTTTAAAAAAAATTATTATATATACAATAAATGTAGAATAAAATAATCCAAAACAATCACAAAATTACAGTATATATTTTAGATAAAATTTAAAAAAAAAATACAATATAATTAATTTTTGTTTAATTTTGATACCGTTTCTTTAAGGAACATTTAAAGGGATGTGGTTGAATTGTTACACCTGGGACCTTTTTCATTGCCGGTGGATTTTGGGCATCTTTTTCAGGAGAAAGATAATATTGATTAAAAAAATTTGTAATAATTAAATATAACTCCATTTTTGCCAAAGATTCTCCCAAACATTGCCGTTTACCAAGTGAAAATGGAATAAATTCATCAATCTTTTTTGGTTGACCTTCAGAATCCAAAAATCGTTCTGGAATAAATTTAAGGGGTTCTGGGAAAGCTGTTTCGTCGTAGAGGATGGAAGAGATTTGTGGTAAAATTACAGTATTCTTTGGCAACCGATATCCTCGAATTTCAACATCTTTTGTAAGTTTATGTGGGAGATTTTGTGGAAGTAAATTTACGAGGCGTTGAACCTCGTAAATAAAGGCATTACAATATGGAAGGGAATTTCGATCGGCTAAAGTTATTCGTCGATCACTTCCAATCACTTTATCAAGCTCTTGATAAAGGTTTTGAAGTTTTGTCGGATAATTTAATGCATAAATTATTCCAAAAATTATTGTATTTGCAGTCGTTTCTTGTCCGGCAATAAAAATATCATAAAGGGCATTGATAAGCTAAAAAGGGAAGTGATTACAGTATATTTTTTAAATGATTTTTCTTAAATATCCGTTGTTTTTTTAAGGATGGACGAGGGCCCAAATTTTTAAGCCCGGCCCGGCGCTGGCCCTGAAAAACTTCGAAAAGCCCGGCCTGGCCCAGGGCCTCTTAAATATAAAAAAGCCCGGGCCCTGATTTTTAAAATTTTAGTAAATTTTGTCACACCTGTGATTTTAAAACCCCCCAAAATTGAAATTACCTGAACTTCTGTAAAAGTGCTGTCATTTCCTTTCAATTCTGCTTCTCGAAGATATGCATCCACGTAATCATTTGGTTCAGCGTCTTCGGTTGAAGATAATCTTGAAGCTTTATGCGCTGCAACTTGTTCCCGACAATAATTAGTAATAATTTTATAACCGCCAATAAAATCATGATATCGATCTTTTAAAATTGGTAAATATGGTGCAATTTTGGGATAATGCATTGCAAAAAGTGTTCCAGGATATGTTGCAATTTGCATATGCTTATTTATTGTTTCTTTAATTTTTGTAAAGTTTTCAACTTCTTCTTTTTCATGGTATGCAAATCCAAAGAGGAGTTGATTAATGATAGAAGCAACGGTAATTTCGATTTTAGGGATTAAATTTTGAATGTTTTCCCCGCGGGACAGGGACGTTTCAATGTCTTCAAAAAAGTATCCAAGTTCAAGTTGAATCTGAAAAGATTTAGTTGTGAAACAAAAAATTGTTGAAATTACGGCAAAAATCCTCAATATATGAAATCCAAAAGAAACTGGTATACAAAATCCACTGCTTTTTTAATCCTTTAAAGAACAAACCTTTTCTTCCATCACACCTCTGCCCATTCCAAAATTTTTAAAAACTTGAATTGCAAATCTTCGATGTTCTTTCCATAAATCTCCATCAATAAAAACTACCCCAAATTCTCCACCTCGAACATGGGGATTAAATTCTCCAACACAAATTCGTCCTGCAAATGTTTCACCATCTTTTACCAGGGTTTCTTGAAGGAGTTGATAATCTGATAGTACAACAAACGGTTTTTCAGAAGCCCAAAAAGTATATATATCTCCATATTTTTGTTTCCATTTTTTAAATATCTCATAGTCAGCTTCTTCTGTATCAAATTCCAGCACATTTCCAAGCAGAGGAAGCGGGGGAGGTCCAGGAGGCAAATTTCGACGTTTCCAAAAATAATTATAAAAAAGTATTGCAATAATTAAACAAAAGATAATGAACAAAATCATTTTACTTTTTCTTCTTCTTTTAAATGAATCAGTTAAAGGTAAAAATCGATTTAAAACATTTTTTTTAAAAAGAAATGCTTTTATATATAAAAATTGGAGGCAAAAATTGTAAACAAAAATGCGGGAAACTATAAACTACAAAGTTGATTCAGTAAATGTCAAAAGGTTTTTTTAACCCCTCTTGTCACGAACCACATCATAGATTCAATTGTGGCTTCTGTTTTTACCAAAAAATTTAAGGCATTTTAAAAATAAAAAACTTTAAACATTCAAAAAAAGGCTACAACTTAAAAACCATTCATTGAATTTTGATCAACGGTGATAAAAGTGCAACAAAAAAGAATGTAGTGAAAAATTAATATAAATCTTTAAAAAAACAATAAAATTTGTGGACGTTTGGCTCTACTGCATAACTTTTGGAAGGATTATTACCGTCCATAATGTAGAAAAAAACCATTTTTTAGTTTTTTTTATTAACCAGAGCTTGAAAGCAGTAGTAAGGTACTGACTTGGCAGCTGAAAATAACGTCCGTTTCGTAATCCCTCTTTTTTGAGTCCAAAAGACTATTGGGCTATATTTTTGTGGTAAAATATTACTCTGGTAAAATATTACTCTGGTAAAATATTACTCTGGTAAAAATATTACTCTGGTAAAATATTACTCTGGTAAACTGACAAAAATCTGACCTACTTTTTATTTTTCACGTGAGACATGACTGATAAGGATTTTTTAAGCTGAACTCGAATATCCTATTGGATGTTTTTTCAGAGGCCGTTATCACCGATTTCTTATCAGTAAATAAATTTTGATAAATTTTTCAAGTCATACATGACTGATAAAGAATTTTCTCGGTGATTTCAAAAATCATAATCTCTTATCACCATTTCTTATCAATAACTGTTAATTTTATCAAATTTTCATGTGACACATCTTTAATCATGATTTTTATCAGTGATTACGAAAATCGTAGTATCTTATCACCAAACTCTTATCACCAAATTCTTATCACTAAATTTTAAAATTCTGCTCAATTATGACGCAATAGCAAGCATGATTTTTCAAGCTCATCATTTATGCCCTCAGGCGATGATCTTATCAGTAAATATTTTTTCTCACAAAACCAAATTCTTTGTTTAAGAGGGATAATTTTTATTACTAATAATCTCTTATGCTCTCAGGCGATGATCTTATCAATAAAAAAAGTTTGCCATCGAAATTATCAATCTCGTTTTATTTTGTTTTTTCTTATCACGAGTTCATCAGCAGCAATATTCATGCTTATTTTGCTATTTTTTAAAATAAATGCCAATCTAAAATTTACACGCCAAAATCTCGCGTCCTTTTTGTGCTGATTTCGAAATCTCTTCTTGACAAATTTGTATTGTTTGCTTTTCCCGTTTTCTTTTTTTGGCAATCTTTTGCTGGCAAGTCTCACTTTTTTTGCTGGCAAGTCTCGCGCATTTCTTTTTCTGGCAAGTCTCGCGCATTTCTTTTTCTGGCAAGTCTCGCGCATTTCTTTTCTTTAAAAATGTGTCGCATCATGGTCGATGTTTTTTTCAGTCTCGATCAAAAACTCACTGCGCAAATCCAAGTGACTCCCTGCCAGTCACGGCAAGAGAGAAAGAAAGCGCGACTGCAAAAAGTCAGTCATGGCAAGAGAGAAATAAATCGCGACAAATAAAAAGCCAGCCTTGAAAAATGCGACAAAAAAAGAATTGCGACAAGTAAAAGTGACTCGCTGCCAATGTGATCGTTCAAAAAGGGGCCAAAAAAATAGCTGAATAAAAAAAGAGACACAAAATTGTTTCAGTTATTTATTTATCGCAACATTAAAAATCATAAAATAGCTATAATAACAGTAAAAATTTAAAAAAACAGAGAGAAATTTTCACACTGACGCACACATTTTCTCGAAAAATAATTAAAAAGGCGAACACTCACACACGCACGCACGCACACGCACACACAAGCACGCAAGCACGCACGGGCATTTTTATCAAAAAACAAGAAAGAAACAAGAAAAAAACAAGAAAAAAACCAAAAAAAAACAAGAAAAAAACCAAAAAAATACACGTTTTTTACGCTTAAGCATATACGAAAGTGAAAAATTATTTTGGAATTTTTTAGGAATTTTTTAAGAATTTTTTTGGAATTTTTCAGGAATCGCCGATTTCCTTTGATCTTTGCCGACAAAACCACTTGAGATTTTCGCGAAACCACTTGAGATTTCGCCGATTTCCTTTGATCTTTGCCGACAAATCGGGTGCGCGCGCGTGTTTTCGGCCGGGTGCGTGAATTTTTGAGGGGAGAGATTTTTTGAAGGGAGAGATTTTTACGGGTGAGAGAGTTTTTAATGGGGAGAATTTTTTTTGGCAAAAAGTGTGCCAATCGTTCAAATGATTATTTCGAAATATCTCATGAAAATTAGAGTATAAATAGAGCGACTTTTCTAATAATTCTTCATTCTTGTCAACTGACACTCCAGAAATTGGCAGTTTTTTATTTTTGTCTCTATTTTTTTTCTTCATTTTTTTGTGTTTATCCAAGATGACTCCAAAAATGGATGAAAAAATGCGTTTAAAACATTTTTTTCCAGTTCCAGATAAAATTC